>CM022951.1:63915990-65354999 GCA_012931725.1 Litsea cubeba
ACAAGGTTTAGGCCGGGGCTTGAGTATGTGAGACGGAGTTCTCACAATCGTGCACAAGGACCGCCTCTTCCGACGCTTGATTTGGCACCCGATCTTGCTGGCCAAGTACTGCGCCGGTCTACTCGTCTTTCCAAACCTCCTGATCGTTATGGGTTTTCTCCCTCCACACTTTTTACTACTTTATCTTCTATCTTTATTTCTAACACCAATTCCCAAGCAGTGAAACATGACTGTTGGCAACAAACAATGCATGAGGAGCTTGAGGCTCTACAGAAGATCCATACTTGGGATATTGTTCCGGGTTCATCTCACTTCAAACCCAATGGATGCAAATGGATTTACTCGGTTAAACTAAAGCATGATGATACATTGGATCCCTACAAAGCACGCCTTGTTGCTTTAGGCAACCGCCAAGAATACGGCATTTATTATGATGAAACATTTTCACCAGTAGCAAAAATGACCACGGTCTGCGTTCTCCTAGCCCTTGCTTCATCTCAGCACTGGCCCTTATTTCAGATGGATGTCAAAAATGCATTCTTGCATGGAGATCTCAAAGAAGAAGTTTATATGCGTATACCCCTGGGATTACCTTCTTCATCTCCAAATAATGTCTACAGACTTCGCCGCTCCCTTTATGGATTGAAGCAAGCTCCGAGGGCATGGTTTGACAAATTTCGCCATACTCTAACTCGTGCCGGGTTTTTACAAAGTCAATATGATCCTTCACTATTTCTTTGTAAAATAGCTCATGGCATTACAATATTGCTTATTTATGTCGATGATATCATCATCATCGGTGCTGATCCCGATAATATCCTCCAATTACATAAATCTCTTCGTGCATATTTTCATATGAAGGACCACTTATTTATAAATCAACACAAGTACACTCAAGATCTTATTACTCAGGCTCGATTGCAAGATACCACTCCAGTCGATACACAGATGGAGCTTAATGTGAAATACATGAAAGATGATGGTATTCCTCTCTCTCTAAGTGTAATCTATAACCAGCTGCCATTGGAACTTTGGAGGAGTTCTATGGCGTAAAGTGCAAGATTAGATTGACACCTTCAGGCCCTCAAGACTTATCTTTCATCAATTAGATAAGAAATTACATGCGGCATGAAGTCACATAACTGAATCCAACTAGCATGGGGTGGTAAGAGAAGAAACTATGTAGACTAGCTTCTATATTGGAAGGGAAAGAGCTCTACGTGCAAGCAAGTAAAATTCAATCACACATGTAACTCAGGATGCACCCCAAAATAGTTGGGACAAGGCTTTGATGATGATGATGATGACATGTAGGTTGGATCTTAGTGCCCGGAACCTTCTTCCAGCCCTCTCGATCCCGCTCTGAAAACGCGGGTCAGCACTTTCGGAGCGGATCCGTCTTCAGAGTGCGGTTTGATCATTTTCGGAGCGCGGTTCGACCAAATATGGAGCGAACCGTGTAGAATTTTGGTTTTTTGTGCATTTTTTTCTGTAAAGCTTGATATTTATCTTTTGAATGAAGAAAATTCTTTTGACTTATTAATTATTGTCTATTTTATATGATTAAATTGCAAAGTTTTTTTTTTTTCTCTACTTTTGATACTCGAATATATGAATAAGATATATTTGTGCCCCATTAGTTATGCACTCCGGAGGCGCTCCGGATATATAATTATTTTAAAACTTAGCGTTTCGCCACCCCCGCTCCCGCTCCGCGCTCTGGGAACTTAGGGTTGGATGCAAGCAATTTAGGGGAGCAATTCATAAGTGACTAGGTGTGTTGAGGAGTCACATAACAGAATCCAAATTCAGTAAACACTAGCACGGGCAGTGGCTTTTATATTGGATGGGAAAGAGCTCTATGTGCAAGCAGGTAATATCAATCACACATGTAGGTCAGGATGCAACAGTTTAGTTGATGTCCTGGGTATAGTTGGAGGGAGAGCAATAGTACAAAACCATTAAAACCCATCATAACTACCATTAAAAAAAAAACAAAGGCATCATAACATTTCCTTATAATGCACTTGTGTCTGACCCAATTTGTGACTGACCAGGTTTCTAGATATCACTATTTAAATATTAAGATCAATAATCTAACATCAATTTGTTCCCATTCATCAACAACTTGCATAAACAATATCCAATTAAACAGGGGTGTCCAAACCTATGAAGTAGAACTCTAATTGGTTTTTATTAGATTTTACAAGTGATTTGTGCAAATGAAGTGTCTGACGCCAGCACCCATCCTTTATCTAGGCTTGGGAGCAACATATGCCAAGGCACAAAGCATGGAAGCAGAGAAAAAAAGAAAAAAACAAGTGGAACAATAGAACTGGACAACAAAAATAGGATATTGGAGGGTTCTTTGCAATGCCCAATGCAGTGTTATTCAAAGGGACACGCCTTGTGATTTAATGATTCTAACAGAACAGTTTATTTTAATGAAATGATTCTGGTAAAAAAGTAGACCAATGGGGAGTAGGCCTGTATTATGCTATAGCTATAATTGGATAGACCTCCAGGGAAACACTCATGTATAACAAAAGCATCTGAAGAAACTAAGCAGCATGTATATTACTATTTTCGACTACTGCAATCATACCGTTGTTTCAATGATAACAGCAACCAGATTGATAATGAGTACAAAAGCTATGATGTACCCAAATGTGGCGCTCCGCACAAAGTCTTTCAACTTCTGGGAAAAATATGAATTGTAAAGTGACGGACAGTTCTCAAACCATGATGGCTGCAAAATGTCAAAGATTTGCGAATATTCATCAGCCACAATATCAGACTCTGCTCAGGAAAAAAAAAAAAAGGAGAAACATCTTTATAAAAATGTGTGGGGGAGACCCCCAAAGAAAAATGGAGATGCGGAGAAAGACAGAATCCAAATGTCTGGAACTCTGATTCTCAAATAGTGTGTAAAATCACAATAGACCAAGACTCAACACCAAAGATGAAAGAAGAACAATCAAAAGATAAAGGGGGAAGAGATTAACTTCATTAAAAGACAAACATTAAAAGTTTAGCTTAGGGCCACCACATGCAAAGATCTCGGCTTGGATTGTTGACGAACTTCACACTCCTCTCTCCTTGCTCAAGGGTTTCATGGACATAATTGTGAAGACATCCCCCACATGCATATATGTATAGGTGATTGAGGAAATTGCTAGGTGATTGAGGAAATTGCTAGCATAATGGGATGCTTGTATGAGAAAAGAAGATAATCGTTGGAGGACCATGGGAAAAATAAGAAATGGTTGAATGGGAGTAATGAGATGGATGGAAAGTGTAAGATTGTTGCATGGAGAAGTGATGGGAGTAATAAGGTGTTTGGGAAGCGTAAGATTGGTATATGGAGAAGTGATGGAATTAATGAGGTGTATGGGAAGTGTAAGTTTTGTGTATGGAAAATGGATGTTTGTAATGGCTTGGTGTGGATTCCATGGAAAGTGAGGATAATGATGTGGCAACATGGAACGATGGAAAAGCAGTTGCTTCAAGATAAGTTAAGAGAGATAATGACATCTGTCATCCACACGTGCAAGTGGGACCCATGTACAAAAACCCAAAATACCCCCAACACAAAATTACATAAATAACCTCACTATAACACATGCACTTTAAAAGTTAACAGGAGGGCAAAACAAAAACAGAAGTCAGCTCCCATACTTCAACAGTAAGAAAAAAATTAACTTACAGAAGGCTCCTTTTGGAATCTCAGTGCAATTGCATTGCAAAGGTCCGCAAATTCATTCAAATTAATCTGGATTTGAAACAAATGATCACCCAAATTTTCATCAGATGAAAAAATCCAATATGAAATGCATCACATTACTAGCACAAAATCTAGCAACTTTCAATCCAAGTTATAATGATGATTTTTTATTTTTTTTGACAGGGTACAACAATACGAACAAAAGAAAGACAAAAGACATGAAAATGCACAGGTACAAAGCATGCCCCCCACCCCCCCCCCCCCCCCCCCCCCCCCCAAAAAAAAAAAAAAAGGATCACATAGTCCGATAATTGGAGCATACAAAGGAGAAATTTGAACACCATTGCTTGGCCAAGGAGTTCATTTGATTTACACATGGTCAAAAACACTTGAATCGAAGAAGCAAAGGATTTTATCTCCACAATAAATAAAAAGTGCAACCAAAGTGGAGAAGACTGCTTTTCAATGCAATTCTTACCATGTAATTACAACCTCCCCTACACCAAACCAAAAAAGAATGAAAAAAAAAAAAAAAAATTTGGCTAGCCTAGCCCCAATTTACCTCTTTCGGCTCCATCCATGTCAAAATAGCCAGATGATGGAGGAATTCATCACACTAATTTCTAAAATGTTAACCCCCCCCCCTACACACAAAAAAAAAAAAAAAACCACTCTTTCTTTCTCTGCCCTCGTCTTCTTGCATGCATTGTCAAACCCTCAGTAGCACGAAGCGGGAGCGGGAGCAGAGGCGGGGGAGCGGATGATCACAGAAGTGTGGGAGCGCTGTCGAGAGCGTTCAGGGAAAATCATGAGTATTTTTATGTTTTTTTAATATAGTTAAATGTCAAACAGAAAATATCATTCTACCACTTAAAATTGCAAAACATCAAAAATTTTATAATTTTTATATGTGATTCTAGTTGTTATCTGTATCTTAGTTGCACGAAGGGGGGCAGGAGCGGTATCGGTGCTGGTGGATTATAGGAGCTCCTCTTTCGGGACGGGAAACGTTTAGGAATAATACATGAAAATATGTAATATAAGTAAACATTAATATGCGTCATTCATATCAATTGCAAAGATTGTCATAGTGACTAAGTAATATTATTGTTATATTAAGTAATTAAGCAAATTTAAGTTGATATTTTTCTAATGTCTTATCATTACTTAATTTTTTCTCTTACTTGGTATCTTCTATATTTGTTTCTTTTGAGATTTATATGCCCAAGAGTTTCTATCTTAGTTGGGAGCGGGTTCCTTTCTCAATGGGAGTGAGGTTCCTAGGATGGGAGCGCGGGAGCGAGGTTCCGAGGTGGGAGCGCCACCTATATAGGAGTTTCCTGCAACTAAGGTCAAACCATTTGGCATGAAAACAAATTGATTTTCAGACATCTTGGTCTTTTGTTGAAAGTCTTTTCTCCATTACTCTTTTTTTTTATTGGTAACGGTAAATTTTAATTCAAAAAGAAAGAAGTACAATATATTCACAATTTCACAATGTGCCTCATAAGTTTAGTCCCACGATAATTGGTGCAACTTTGTACATCTCCTTTGTTCTTCTAGATAGATACCACAACACTTCTTCGAGCCTAGTTAACAAAACTCATTCAATTTTTCCTTAGTATTTTCAAGCCACTATCAGAACATTATCTGATCCCATAGCCTTTCCTATCTTCATCCAATGCTTTCTTCACTTCTACTACCCAAATACTGCAGTGGAAGATATGTCCTGCTAAAGAAGTATCATCTCTCATTCCTAAGCCTCCTATATAATCTTTTGTTTAAAAGTTTGTTAAAATATTCTCTCCACATTTCTTTAATAACATTGTCCTTCACTAAAACCTTTTGGTCATCACTCTTTGTACATCTAACATGATCCAACATCCTACCTTTCCTAACCCTCATTCTTACAAGCTTGAAATATCTTTTTCACATACTCTTGTTTATAACTTTATCATATAGGTCATCATATTCTTTGGACTTTGCATCACTACCGATTTCTTAACTTCTTTCTTTTCCCTCTTATACATTTCATAATTTTCCATATTCTTAGTCAGCTGCCAAAGTTTGTAATGTCGTCTTTTTTTTTTCACGACACTCCACCATTAGGTTTCTTTATCAAAATGTATTTTCCCTTTCAACTCTACATACACATATTTTGCAACCCTTCCAATGCAATCAGTCATTTGGTTCCACATCGTTGTACTTCCTCCCACCAAATTCCAATCACCCCCTTTCACTTTATACCTAAATGTTGTTACCCTTTCCCCTTTCAAATCCCCCCAACTTAAATGGGCCATAACTACTCCAGATCATTTCAACATTGTGCAATCTTGGTCTTGTCGAATAGGAAGCTAAACAACCTATCTCTGAAAAAATCTAATTTAATGTCAACCAATTCGACACTTGAAATGGGCCCATCTTTAACAAATATAGGACTGGACTCCAACTCTTTTATCTTTTTGTCAGTTACAACCAAGACAAGGAGAGTAACTAGACCATGGACTTTTTAACACTCTAGAACTTGGACAATTGGGGTTTAATGAATCTAAGACTAAAACTTGACTTACAAGACTCTTAAACAATTTAGCACTTATTATGTCGGTTGGACCCACATGATTAGACATAATTGGAATGGAACGCATTTTGATTGATTAGACTGCATGGCTAGGAGGTTTAGGCCTCCTAGAGTAAACGACTAGGCTAATGGGCTTGAGAGATTACGATTGGGCTTGATGAACCATAATTGCGCCTGATGGCCCTTGGGCTTTATCACTAGTCCCCAAATGTTTCAATCAACAAATACAAAGGTCAACCAAGGAAGGTTTAAATGACAATTAATGGTTTTTGGCTTCTAGTGGGCTCTTTTTGTTACACTATCTATTCTCACTTACATACTGCAAACCTTCTTATTGTTTTTTTTTTTTTTTTTCCTTTAATAAAGATGAGTAATCATTTCAAGAAAGGAAAAGAATAAGCAGAAAGGCCACCTTGAAATCACCACTTTCATCCAGCTCATCAAATATGATGTCAAAATCTTCCTTTGAGATTTTTGGCAGAGACCTAGATAAGATATAAAACCATGTTAGATATACTGTCGTTAAGAGACTCGTGCACAACTTGCAATGTAGAAATAAAGCATGGGAAAAATTAGTGGACACAAACTAAACCAGGATATACTAAAGCATAGAGATAAAAACATATAATCAACTTGGATCTACTGTCACTGGAATAAAAAGATCATGAGACTAACAACCAAACCGAACCCACTGATCATGTTTGAAAGAAAGTGTTCTCACTGGACAAAAATATTTCCAAACAATGTCAGCAAACACATGGCTGCAATGCAATAACAAAAAAAATGGATGCTTTTTCTCCACTTTCCAACACTAAAAGGCAACCACAATTTTGCAACATTGGAATGGTGCTCTATCTGTTGATGGAAAAGAAGATCACGCGCCTAATAACCCAAATGGCACCTAATGGTTTGGGTTTGGATATTGGGTGTATGAAAGGAAGGGTCTCACCGGACAAACATCTTTCAAAACGATAACAATCCCAATATTAGGATGCAACATCAAAGAAAAATTATGATTTTCCTCTGTTTTCCAACAGAAAAACAGCAACGACCATTTTCTAATGTTGAAATGGTGGGATTATAGACATCATTACTAAAAGATGCACTCAAAAACCTTCAAAACAACAGACCAAATAAATTACAAAAAAAAATTGCCTTTTTGGAGCCATTGACGAAAAACCAAACTCTCTCTTGGAATGGTACAGAAGGTGCCTCATTTGAAAGGTAAGCTGACTAGACCTCGCAACCTTATGGTTGCGGCAAAGAGTCCAACGATGCTACAGTCCCTTGTCAAAAGATGCCATTTTCCTGAAATGGTACCACAATTAGGTGGTAGCAAATAGCAAAATATGGCAAAGAAATCATGCTTTTCTGATGAGAACCGATCCCCTCAACTTAAGTAAATTAGAAATATCAGCCTTTTGTCTAACATTCTGTTGTGCAAGCATAAAGCCATTTTCTTAATGTGGCACCATATTATTGGATTGCAACATTTGCTATTAAAATATATTATTCATTACTAGAATTGCTTTTCCAATTAACGATAGCACCCGAGATTTGATTTACAATTGGATTGAAACAGACTTTTGTGGTTTGAATAAGAAAATGATTGCACTGGAAACTAGGACTTAAATTCAAATTTTAATTATGCCATTTCCATTCCAGTTGTAACAAGGAGCATTTGAGGAATAAACACCATCACTTCATGAAAGTTTTTGCATCAATGTGGATACCGCTTATATATTATCATTCTTCTTTTATGCATTTTCTCTGGGTTTTTATGATTCTATTTTCTCTAATGATGAACAACTTTGATTTTGTCTTTTCTAACGTAAGCAACAAGATGCTGAGATTGAAAGTTAACATTTATAGATTGAGATGTAATTCATTCATGGAAACACTTTTCTCTTTTGAAGCATTTGTTTAAGACGACTTGACTGACTTGAACTTCACTAATTACTAAAGTATCAATTTCACATAACAATATTTATCCAAGTTTTCTAATTAATAGGTGTGGATGTAACAGGTGACCATTATATATTTATCATATTTTAAATAATTTTATATTACTAGTTCTTATATTTTCCTAAGCTTCAATAAAAGTCTAAAGAAATCTTACAAATATGACCATATGTTTCATAATTGGGAGGCGTGTATGATGTGGGATATTCAAGGATAGAAAGGTGAAAGGTGCTGTCCTCCTTTAAAGGGGCATCTTAAATTCAGTATGGGACAGCCAGGGGCCCAGGGGTAAGGCGGGTCTAGTGGGTGTATGCGTTGTAACAACAAAGGGGTGGTATTGATCGATTTTTCTAAAGCCACAGGTATCAGATTCCAATGAGGCCATGAGATTTATTCACTTTCTTTTCATGAGCCACTTATTGTGCAAAGTAACTCGTCAAATGCTACCATTCGGGTCTTAAACCTTGCCAAGGGAACTTGGAAGTTCCATTATATGCTTGATGAAACAATTTTTTGTTGTCCTCTATTCAAAGTGGTCTTTTGCAATCATCACTCCGCAATTAATCAGGCAAACGCATTGGTTAAGCAAGGGATTGAAAGTGGTGAATCATTTGTTGGTCCATTCATGTAATTTTGGTCTTGTAGCTGGGAGTTCCTGGAGGGCGAGCCTTGGCGCAACGGTAGAGTTGCTCCTTTGGTGACCTCGAGGTCACGGGTTCGAGGCGTGGAAACAGCCTCTTTGCAAAAATGCAAGGGTAAGGCTGCGTACACATGCGCCCACCCTCCCCCTACCCCCGCTTAGCCGGGGAGCACTTTGTGCACCGGGTGAGCCCTAGCTGGGAGTTCCTGGATGCTTTGTATCAGTGTAAGTCTCTTATAGCGCATGTTTGACATAGGTGTATTGTGACTATTGTCATCTTCTCTTCTTTTTCTTCTTTTTTTTTCAGTAACAGAAAACTTAATTAAAAAGGGAAAAGAGACATGCAATCACCAAAAGCATGAAGACAGAGAGAACAAGAGCATTATATCCCAAAGCCACTCACCCATCCCAGATCTCACTAATGAAAAACTGGAATTTCCAAGGCCCAGACTCACTGTGAACAACCACGCAATCGCATTATAGGAGCCATGCTCTATCACCAACCTTTATTGATAGGTGCCTAAAAATAACCAAAGGGCTTCTAATATAGCCAATACCTATGCTTCATTAGAATCACCTTGCCCATGCTATATATATATATATATATAGAAGAGAGCTAGAAAACTCCCGGGAAGTTTTTTTACAAAAAACGCCCCTCGCAATTGGGCCCACTATGGTGCAGGACAATCATGGAATGCCATTGGGTGGAATAATCTATGTGAGATTTACCTATGTGAGATTTTTCAAGTCCATTAGATTATCCTAACCCCTTGATCCATGGCCCCAAAGTTTAGTGGTTTTAGAGGCATCACTTTCTTGTGATAGCAATCCAACGGTGAGTAAAAGTTGGATGAGTGTTAAATTTCAGCTTTATACTAATGCAGGTGGTACTATGTGTGACATGTTTGGATTGGCTCAAAGTGGGCTCGACACCCCAAAAATATAGGGGAGCAAAAGGGGGAGTTTTTTAGAATTCCTCATATATATATAATATATATATAGAGAGAGAGAGACTAAATCCAACAGCCCGGTCCATTTGGATCAGTGCAAACCCATGGGAACAGTAACTATCAGGGGGAGTATGTGTGTGGGGTCCATTAGGATGGGTCATAAAATGGGCCCCACCAGGTGACATGTACCATATGTTCAGGATCATTTGCCCCCTCAATTGCACTCATGAGTGCACCTTATTGTGCGATCCAACGGTCCAGTCTATTCGGATGGGTGCCAAACATTAGGATTGATGACTAATAAAGGGGTCCCCGTTTTGTGGTCCACATTGATGGATCATGAGGTGGCGCCATGCCCAAAAAAAAGGGCAGAAAAAGGGTCATTTTTAAAGTGGGGCATTTTGGAGAAATACCCATACAATGGTTCAATCCATTCGGATGTGTGCCAATCCTTGGGATCAGTGACCATTAGGGGCGTCCCTATTTGTGCATGGTTTGGATGACCACCAATAGTTCTCACGGAAGCACGGTGAGAACTAGTTCTCACCTAAATATTTCCGATATATATATATATACACGATCAGCTGTAGACTAGCTGTGGGTGACAACCATGGGGTAACAAAGGATAGAAAGATCTCACTAACACCTGGGGATATGCAAAAAATTAGCCACATCACTTCATCTAACAACTTGATATTTGGCCCTTAAAGTTTCATGATTTTAATGGAAACAACATTTTTGGTTTCCAATCCTACTGTGAGTACCAGTCCAATGAGTATCAAATTGAGGTGATCAATGTGGGGTTTCCAATCCAACAGTGAGTACCAGTCCAATAAGTATCAAATTGAGGTGTTCTGTATATGAGTCCCATGGATTTTACACCGATCCGATGGACCGTTGGATCGAAATTAATTTTTTTAATTTGAAACCATTAACTTGTTTGTCATAGATCAAGGGGTAAGGAACTTAGGATGATTGGGATTGACTTGAAATTTCATATATGGGCTAGTCCCATGTGGAGGTTTCCATCCCCTAACCCAACTTTGATTGTTGGGGCCATCTGAATGGACCACACACAGGGACCCCCCTGATAGTCATCAGACCCCTGGGTTTGCATTCATCTGAATGGATTGGACCACTGGATCGACTGTGCAAACGTTTTTAACAATGATGAAGATTTGTGGGCCATTGATCAAGGGTTAGGATGATCGAGTGGGGTCCATTTTTTGTAGATGGGTAGGCCACAACTAGATCTCTCAATCCCCCAACCCCATCCCTAGGTGGGCCCCACGGTGAGCTGCGCATGGGATTGCATATATATATTAGTCATCCAGTGCGCGCCAGGTCGTGGGGCCCACGGTGGACCCCACCTGTGGCTGGGACCTAGGGGGATTTCAAGATCTCCCTGGGACTTTAACTCTGCAAAAAATCATCCCTAACCGATCATCCTATCATATATATATATATATATAGAGAGAGAGAGAGAGAGAGACCAGAGACAATTAGCATAAAGGAAAGTGTACCTGTAATTATTTAATTCTTCGAATAGTTGAATGCATTGCTTCTTGTCAAGATATCCACGGTTCTGTTAATGCACGAAAGCACAAATTCAAGTGAGATAAAAGTCATGCAAACATAGTACTCAATGTAAGGAGAAAACACCTATGTAGAAGAATTGTACAGATGTTAGTTAAATATTAGGACTTGATTGTTTCATGAATATAATATCATTCCTTCTCAAATTAAATTAACCAGTCAAGGTCATGGGAAGCTAGCTCAGTCGGTAAAGGGCATCAAAGTCCTCCAGGGGAGGCCTCCAGTCAAAACAGGGAGGTATCAACCAGTCCCAAGCCCGAAAACAAGGAGGGTCATGTTCGGTAGGCTGATGGCCAGCATAAAAATTTTGTCACAACCGGAAACATGAATTCAAATGGTGATAGGGTAGCTTAGGAGGGTGGCTTAGGATTACTCCAAAAAAAAAAAAATCAGGTCCGGATCAGAAAGGTCTGTAGTATCAATATCTTAACTCAGTAAAAGCTCATCATGAAAGCATTCAATTGTTCAATACTGTCAAATCTGAGACCAAAGTTACATGTAACAGCATGTCAAAGTTAGATTACATTTATACACTTTTGTGGATGTGAATTATGATGAATTTAACAATTTAATTTTGATTTTTGAACCTAGCTATTAAATCTTGTAGTGTCATTTTAAGGAGATGATGAGGTGTTAGGCAACTTTTGCATTGAACAAGGAGTAGTAGAGTATGAGAAAATATGGAGCCCGTTCAAACGTCAATTTGAAACCAAATAATTAGTCAATATTCTTTCTTACTAGGCTGAAGGCAGTTCCAGGTGAGGTAATCTTTTCAGGAAAAGTCTGGCACACAATTGCGGAGGGTTTTTGTTGGAGGACACTCACCAACAAAATCCCAAGTTTTGACCACCTATCAAGTCGAGTCTCTCAAGACCTGTCCCTTTACCATTCAAATAATAATTTAATAGTATCCTTAGGGATATAATTTAAGTATAAAAAAGATAAAATTGCCGGACAATGTATCAGCAGCTTCAGTGTAGTTGGGATTCAACGGTCACTCACATCTCCTCTCTTTTCCAAATATGGCATGGCTGGTTCAATGAACTTTAGTTAACAAATTATCAGACAGAAATCGAGAGGCCTCCTTTGTAGAAGGAAGTTTTTTGGAATATGATTACTTCTGCAGCCCTATGAAACTTAAAAATACTACACAAATTAGGAAAGTAATTCAACTTATTATGATATTATCTAGGAAAGAGTTTCTCCAAATTTGTGAGAAAAGAAAGGAACAAAAAAACAAGGAAAAAAATTGAAAGATGACTATAGGAAGCAAAGGCCCAAAGTCAGATGCAAACAGCCACGAAGTAAAACTTCAGAGCCAGATGCAAACAATCACTATCCTCAAGCAACAATCCTGCATGATTAAGAGATGAGGGATATTGAATTTGATGCAGATGCAAGAGAAGCAACCACCCCTTATAAGAGTGGTTGAAACTTCACTCAGATTACTATTCTGGTTCTAAAACTAGAGGAGGTGATACAAGGAATATTTTATAAGCTTCATCAAACAGAACTGTGGAATCATGGAGGTTCACCATTACAGGGAGGGAGGGAGAGAAAGAGAAGAAGCATCTCCAGTTGTCTACATAACTTAAGTACCCTTTATAATTTGTTAAAAGCGGTATTGTAGGATTTTTTTCCTCCTAAATGTGTGAGATATCAGTTTGTTGAAACTCAATGTCCTTTTATGAGTAAAACTTTATATAACGGAAATGTAGTTCATCATTATTTTATTTTTTTTTCTTTTTTCTTTTTAAAAGGTAACTGATTTTATTAATAGGAGCTTAAACAGTACAAGAGACTACAGGAAATGTAGTCCATCTTATTTTCTCACTCTTATTTATTCATATTCTGGTTAGCTCTACCCTCGGGTTAAAGGGAGGTTGAGTTGTTTTTGAGGATTGTTTCCTACTACTGTATCATTTTTTTTCTTTTGTTTGCGCGTATCAAGTTTTCTTCATTAACAAAAATCTGTTCCCACTTAGAAACAATTAAAAAAAATTGTTAGTCCTGTTTATCTGACACATAACTAGTGTTTTTCAAATTTATTAGTTTTGAGTTGGTCTAAACAGCTTCATTTAGGGGGGAAATATCAGATTCCCTTAGTTGAATAATTGAGTCTTCAGTTGAGTCAAATATGTCCATGGCAGTAGATATATTGTGGCTCATTAAAATGCACCCCTAAATTATCAAGAATCATGTATCTTTAGCAAAGAATATATACTTCAGGGAACAGATCTCTTTCCAGAGAAGCATGTTTTATTGCCTATTATAGCAATTTTTTTCATTGCAATGGATTTCCAGATAGCACATTGTTTTCATTAGTGAAGATTCGTGTTACCAATTTAAATATGAGGAATAGTAGGACCATAAGCATTCCAAAATGCCATTAAGCATCATACAGAAATGCATCGTTTACAATATGAAACATAAAAAGGAAATAATATAACTTCTGTCAATCAAACTCACTTCTTTATCGATGAGACTGAAAGCTTTTGCTAACATACTTGTACTCATTGAGTCCATCTCGGCGACTTGCTTCACAAGCTGCATAGAAGAGGTAGAGTAAGCAAGTCTCAAGGTGATGAGTGTACTTTCTTTCTCTGAATTCGATGGGTGTACTTTCTTTCTCTGAATTCAGAATTGTACTTTAAGAACTGTCCATTTGAGTTTCTAGCTCAAATGTGCAGTGAAAGTCTTTTTTGTAATAACGAGAATATATCATGTAATATAAGGGGTAGTTTGTTTGAAGTCATTTACATATCTAAATGATTACCGTGTGTAACAGATATGCATCATCAAGTTTGTTTGTACAACAAAATTTTCACAACTATACAGGTGTAAAGTGATTCACACCCACTTGCAAAAAAGTGCTAGTACAGACTCTTACACATGATTGCATTCTTGTGGGCCCCATCAACCACCTTTAATATGTTTTCATTCCTGTGGCCCCATATTTGTAACCCAAACTGTTCAATTTGTTTATTGAACTAATAAACTCCAATATCTTGAAGCTGATTCTCTTAAATCCTCATAGATTTAGAGTAATTTATGAAAAAAGTACCAACTTCTAGTTCTAATTTTCTGCACCTCTGTGGACCCCAATTCATGATTTGAAGCGTTCAATGTTCTTTTATTAATGGTAAATATCAAGACATTTAGTTTCATATCTTAATTCTTCATGGATTTTGACAAATAGTTAAGCAAAATACCAAAAAACCCAAATACATCTAAAACCATTAGATGTACTCATTTACGCATGTGAAAATGGTGATTTTAACAAACATGGTAATGTGCAAGGCTGGCTTTTCCATAAAGCAAGAAAAGCCCTTGCTTTAGGCCCCCAAAAAATAAGGCCCCATAATGAGGAGGGCTACAAAACGCCCCGGGCATTGTGTAAACCAAAACGCCCCTACTGACCAACCAATGATAGAAGTTGATACTCTTGATGAGTTGGACTTATCATAAATGAATGCAAGAGAATCTACTATGGCTTCCACATTTTTCTCCTATTTTTTCCTTCCTTCTTATCTAGTTACACGGCTCCTCCTCACATGCTCCCTTTTTTCCTCTCTCTAACTAAAGTGATTTACTTCCATCTTTTCAGGGCATTCAATATGAAGACAACCTTTAAAACTCTATGCATAGGTCCCACTCATGCTACAATATATTGATTAACTTTAGGTCAATTTACTCAATGTGGGGGGCCAAATTAATGATGAAAAAGAAAATAAATAACCAAATTAATGATCAATTAACTCTAAAAGCTTAGGTTACACCTGTGGAACCATGATGAATGCCCTATTTTCATTAATCTAATCATTTAGATCATTAGGTCTTTCAAAGTGACCTCTTTTGAAAAAAAATCTAGTCCATTCAAAATTAATGGCCTGTATTTTATTAGCATTCAACAAAATTCAATCATATATAGGAGGTGGGCCCACCATCATATTGAGTACCATGGAAAACTTGCAATTTCCCCAATATCATGGTGGGCTTAACTATTTACTCCAATGAGTTTACTATTAGTGACAGGTCCTCACTTTGAAACTCTTCCATCATGACCTCTTTCCCAAAACAACTTTATCAATTTTTTAGCAGAAATAAGAGGAAGAGATAACGTGCAATTTAAATGAAATTGAGAACTTAGAATGGAATGAACGTGCAAATTTCAAGGCATGAGTCATGACGTGTCAAACTTTCTTTGGATATTAAAAGAGGGGCAAAAACGCCCCTTTTTAAATGAGGAGTTTTTGAGAATTTCTCATAATATAATATAATAGTAATTAGTATCGCACCCCACTAAAGCCATCTTTTCAATTCTAAAAAGGAAGCATTGAAATAACTATCATCCTTCTTTTCTCTGCACGGTAGTGTATTTTCAAATCTCAACAAATCTTATTGAATATATCTATAGAAGCTATTGACTTCTCTTTAATTTGCAACCATGTTTCATTTTATATACAGCTACTATAAGCACTGTAGGGAGGGTCAAACGCAAATAGTTCAAGGGGCCTTTCAAATTTCGATCTTTACCTGGTGGACCACCCCAAATTGGACAGTTGGGATTGGCAAGAGTGTTTGAAATATTGACCCCCTGATATTATTATTAATTATAATCTGATAAGCCACATGTTATAGACTTAAACTTGATATGATACAATCAGTGACTTGACGACTTAAATGCAACATTAAATTGACACAAATAGATATCCACTGATATGAATCCCCAATCCATTCAATACTATCAATATCTTAATTATGATGTTCAACTTCTTTAATCAAGAAAATTTTAAAAAATATATATTAATATTATAACTAAAAGCATTAAGCAGTTACTATTAGCGAGAAAAATAGATTTTAAATAAAATATTTACAATAATATTAAAAAATAGAAAATGCCTCATTTAGGACAGTCGCTTTAGGCCTCAAATTGTCTCGTGGTAATGTGTTTCACATGAGTAACATTTCCATATGTAGCATTTACATGTGTAGATCTCATTTTCCTATCACATGTAAGAGGCAAACAACCCCTTAGTGTTTCCTTTTTCCTCTTAAAGATGAGATTAAACCAACAAAGAAGTACCTGGTCCTTGAAGCTATCATATACAACAGCAAGAATCATGTTGGTGAGGAAGTACACCCCTAATAGCACATAGAGAACGAAAAACAGGCAAGACCAGCGAGAAGTCCTGCAAGAACATGCCATGATAACAAATGACAATGACAGAAGCTGCAAAAGGGGGCAATAGATTGACATGGAATTTGAAATTAAAAAAATTTTAAGTACAAGTAGAAATATCTCATTTATAAATGTGACCAAAACCACCGCTGAATAAGACAACCGAATGAAAATAAAAAAAGAAACAATTAGAAGGGGAAATTAGGCTATATAAGATTGAGATAAGATTATAAGGATTAGAAAGGTATAATTTGAATAAATAGGATTCTCATGATAATGAGATAAGATTATAGGGATCAATAAGATTAAGAAGCTATCTGTCTGTATTTATCATCTCCGTTACCTGTACTCTTTCAGTGGAATTACTATGAATCTAACAATCTAGACCTAGAATTTGCTTTACTCTTTATTAGAAACTATCTTAATGGATTTTTTACAAAATATAATAGCCTTTTTTTGGTAAAAGTAAAATTGATTGATACTAAAGGTATATAATCAACTCTACTGTATTATTCAAATTCAAGATATAGATCATCTTGAGTTTGAGGACAAGTGTTAAGATGAGTCAAAGATGGTAATATGATTAAACGAGGATTTCCATGATAACGACATAAGCTTATAGGGATCATTAGGGATTTTTACGGAAAAAAAAAACCCTTAAAGTTGAGAATTATGACGAATGACCCGAACACTTCATAATGACAACAGAGGACCTCTATTCCATGACATCAATTAATAACCTGACATTTCATGATATCATGGAATAAGCTATATGCAAATTTCATGAAAAAGGGGACATTCCATGATTATCTTGGACCATTCCATGATATCATGGAATCAGGGCATTTCTGATGTAGGTTCCCATGGGTCGACCTGCCTTTGGACCCAGTCTGCCTATCTTTATTTTATTTGGAGTATTTTATGCTTATGTTTTAAGTTGTTTGAGTGGATGTTTTAATCCTAGACATAAATATGTTTAGATGGTCCAAATTAGTTATAGGGTAATTTCTTTTCCTATATAATGATGTAAAGCCTCTTTGGCTCATTAATGATGGTAGATAATGAAATTAATTTTTGCATGCTTTTGGAATCTTCCCCAGGTTCTCTTCGAGCTCTCTCTGGGATCTCTTTGCCTCCTAGATTGGAGTTTGGCGTGAAGCCAACTTTCCCCCCGTATCTCACCATCTCTATCCTTGCCCGCCCCGCAATCTCCCCTCCTTTCCGAATTAATTTGTATGTCAGATTATTCCATGATATCATGGAATGTCGGTTTATTCCATGACATCATGGAATAGAGGTCCTCTACCGTCATTATGACATGTTTGACCACTCCATCACATTTCTCAACTTCAAAAGGCTTTTTTTTTTTTGTAAAAATCTTGATCATTATCAAGGGTTGTTATGAATAACAATGAGTTAAGATTATAGAGATAACTAGGATTAAGAAGGTTATTTGTTTGCTATGATGCCCAAATACGGACACAGGGTTGCAACACGCCAGTTTTACGGGTACAGCATCACTTAAGATACATTTCAAAAAAAATTTATTAAAGTAAAATTTGGCTAGGAGTCTAGGACCCATCAATTAGAAGGACAATTATTTTATATAGGTTAAAATTTTAATAGGTGGGCTCATTGTGGATCCACAAATCTCACGTTTGAGTGATTTGGCTAAATCAAAGTGTAAGTGGCCTCAATGGAAGGCTCTCGAATCTTTTTCAGAAGGGAACGAAGCCCAATCGGCAAGAGGAGAAAGATAGAGGGAGGGAAAGAGAAGCTGAGGGAAACAAAGAGAAAGGATAAAACGCTGGCGTGGAGATGAATTGGAAATGGTGCAAATTGCATCGGCGACGAATCCGTAGTGGGTATGGCAACGGCGAATCCGCAGTGGGTAACACCCTCTTCCTTCCTCCCTCCCTCCCTCCCTTGTTTCTCTATTCCTTTTTTTCCCCTTCCTACAACCAGGCCTCTCTCTCTCTCTCTCTCTCTCTCTCTCTCTCTCTCTCTCTCTCTCTCTCTCTCTCTCTCTCTCTCTCTCTCAATAGCTAAAGCCATACATTTGGGATACGGTTGGAATACATCTCCAACTGTATCTTGCCGTATCCCGTACCCAGATCCATATCGGACCATGTTGATATGGGTACGATGGGTGAAATGTCGTATCTAGGTATCATAGTTTGTCTGTACTTATTCAGTGGAATTACTATGAAATTAAGAATCTAGACCTAGGATTTGCTTTGATGTTTATTGAGGCGATAAAGGATATGTATGATAGAGTCGTGACATCTATAAGGACGACTGGCGGCGAAACTAAGGAGTTTCCTATCACGATTGGTCTACACCAAGGCTCAGCGTTAAGCCCGTACTTGTTTGCCCTAGTTATGGATGAGATTACAAGACATATACAGGATGAGGTGCCGTGGTGTATGCTATTTGCAGATGACATTGTTTTAGTGGATGAGACGAGAGAAGGAGTGAATGCTAAACTTGAATTGTGGCGGAAAACATTAGAGACAAAAGGGTTTAGGCTAAGTCGATGCAAAACGGAATATATGGAATGCAAGTTTAGTCAAAGTAGGACACCTAGTAACATAGAAGTAAGTTTGGGCACACAAAAGATAGTAGAGAAAGAAAACTTTAGGTACCTTGGATCTATGGTGCAACAGGATGGAGGGATTGATACTGATGTAAGTCACAGGATTCAAGCCGGGTGGACCAAATGGAGGAGTGCTTCGGGGGTCTTGTGTGATCGGAAAGTCCCCCTCAAGGTTAAAGGAAAGTATTATAAGGTGGCGGTACGGCCAGCGTTGTTATATGGATCAGAGTGTTGGGCAGTAAAGCATAATCATGTCAAGAAGATGGAAGTTGCGGAGATGAGAATGCTAAGATGGATGTGCGGGATCACAAGGAGAGATAAGATTAGGAATGAGGAGATTAGGGGCATAGTAGGAATAGCACCGATTGGAGATAAAATGAGAGAAAATCGACTGAGATGGTTCGGCCATGTTAGAAGGCGTCCAACAGAGGCACCTGTTAAAAGGTGTGAAAGCATGGAGTTTGCCAAGAGTAGGAGAGGGAGAGGGAGACCCAAGAGAAGTTGGAAAGAAACTATTAAACATGATCTTGCCTACATGGATCTAACGGAGGACATGGCCCTAAACAGATTTGATTGGCGTCGTCAAATCCATATAGCCGACCCCACCTAGTGGGAAAAGGCTTGGTTTGGTTTGGTTTGGTTTGGTTTATTACAAACGATCTTAAAGGATTGTGTACACATAATTTAATAGCCACTTCTAGAATAAAATACTTTTACCAAGTAAATGTAAAATTGATTGATACTACAGTTATATCAACTCTATCCAAGATGAACAAAAGCTATAGATTACATAAGGAGGTAAAAGATCAAACATGGCAATGCTCAGAATAATGGAACCCAATGCCATCAAGGGCAACTAGGATAAATCAAATCAATATGTTATTTCCAACTCATGACATTGGCTTTCTATAAGGCTGAGTGGGAAAGTAGAACTCAAAAAGATCAAGATAGTAAGACCGCAGGTAGATGGGATATGGCTTCGATGATGACGATGATGATGATCAATTTAATAACCATCTCTTCCATGGATATTACATAAGCGCCCAATTATTATGTATATGATAACAAGCAATCTGTAATGACCCATATATGTTCTAGCCAGTGTTGTAAAAGCCAGTATCCTAATTAAAAAAAAATGTCATATTTTCTCTAGTATGAAGTAGCTGAAGGTAGGACCAGCACCACTGACAAAGAATGACTGTCGAGTCTCATTATTTAAATTGAAAGAAACACCTAGAGATCAAATGGATGAAATATTTCTCATCAAATGAAAGCAATCATTTGGACACTTGCTAAAAGTTACACTCACTTGTATGCAGGAATCCACACATCCGGATTGTTAGAAGTGGTGAAAAGAACAAACATTTGATACAATGTGGCACCGTAAGAATAAAATATTGTCTTTCCCTGTTGTGTATCTTCAAATATGACATAGGCTAACCAGCTCGAGAATAAAATGAACAAAGCCCAAAGAGCCTGAAATGCAAGAAAATCACAAAGTGCAAAGAAATAAATAAATAAAATAAGTATTATGAATTACTTATCCATCCAAGAACCTAAAGACTGCAAAGAATTAGCAAGTTACCAAGACATTGATGTACATGACCATCATTGCAGCCATAGTGTTGATACATGCACGTAATTCCCTGAACTCAAACAAAGAGCAATCCATCAAGTAAAGAATGATATTTTAATATAAAATACTTCTTTTTTTTTTTTTGCTATAAAAAATATTATGCTTGATGGAAAACTAGAAGCATTCAAACCACAGGAAAATCTACATCAACCTTCTTTAATGCTTCAAAGCATCGAAACCACAAGAATCAATCTTCTATAACTCTAGAAAGTCCAAATTTTACCAAACAGATAATGGAAGTTCATTAATTACATTTACCAAATGCTATTCAAGAGATTATGCATGAAAATAGTAGATACTAAAAGCTAAGCTATGTTCATTTCAATCCCAAGGATGGCAAATTATGCTTCAAGTTCCCTATTGAGGTTTGAAATGAAGGTTGTAGAATAAGTTTAGATAGGGATAGCAGCAGACCCTCATACATCACCCGCTTACCAGGAAAATTCATTCCAAAGAAAAGTCAGGTGGAGAACCTATTTTCAGACCTGTTTGGAAATCATATCATAACCAATTAATAATTTCTGTGAAATGTCCTTTTCTCCCTTACCAATCCGCAAACTCCACGTATTGTCCTAGAACAACGACGCAACAATTGAATCCGCCATAAAAAGTAAATTTTTTCCACCACACTTCCCAGGCACAATTTTGGTTATGTTGACTGTAGCCATAGTGATCCAACAGAAAGATTAGACAGTGTACCAACAGAAAGTATTATCAATCAAACAAATCAGAACACACGTGCGCGCACACGCACGCATGCACACACACGATCTGAGTTAAATGTCTCTGTTAAGTGCCCTCTTATTTGTATCTTGTCATATTTATACATAAAAATACGGTCATTCCATGCCTAAATCATTTTCAGGAACAACCGATTCCTAAGCAGAAAAGCCCAAGTCTGTGGGACCCATCTGGGCTACCTTGCAATCACTTTAAACCTCTCACACTCTCTGCTTCTCCGTGAATTATCACTCACCCAAATTTGATGCTCGTCATAGTTATATGGGCCCATCCAAATTCTAGAGTCCATGATCCAAGAAAAAGTGGGTATGGACATGTTCTTGGATCGAGGAAAAAATAGATCTGGATAGGATCCAAGAGTTTTCAGATCTGGACCCAGATCTTTATCCATGTGTGCTCCACCTAAAAGTCCAGATCCAGAAGAACCAACTATACGTGTGCTTCAAAAAAGAAACATCCTAAGAGTCAACAAAAGGTTGGATGATGTTGTTGTTTGAGCGTACACAAAGCTTAAATCGTATTATCGTTTATAAGAACCCCATTTGTATGCCTAAAAGATCTTTCCTGAGACCAGTAATCCAAGTATAGCCCACTCATCTCAGATACTGATTTGGAAGCAGATGCCTTTTTTTTTTCTTTTTAATGCTGGTTCCAAATTTGTTGGCCTTTATCCATTTCCATTCTATACAAGACAGATCTGGTCCAAACAGCCCATGGTTCCACCCTGGATCCATCCTGTTTATATCTCAAGTTGAACCTCAATGGTATTTAGCCTCTACTTCCAATGGCTGTTGAAACCCTTGCTTGTGGAGGTTGGAGTCAACTAAGATGGAGTTGGAATTGGCATCATCGTGATGTTGCTTGGATATAAACCCTAATACCTCAGCTGGTGAGAACAAAATATGAGGTCTTTAGAGTGAAAAATAATAATTAGAAAGAAAGAAAAAGGGGCAAGGTCATTCAAGTGCTGTTTGGTAAAAAAAAATTAGTGGTGCTCATGGATGTGGCCAGCCCGAGCTCAACACAGGCTCAGCCAGCTTTGGGCCGCCGGGCTTGGGCCTTAGGTTTTATAGCTTAAGCCTAGGATTGGGGCTTCCTGCTTTTTCTATTCCACTTTTCACATTTGACTCTTCCCCTCTCTTCATTCCATTTCTTCCTACCTCAACTTTCCATTTTGAGGCGTCAATCTTTGAGTTATTTTCTTTCCTAATCACCTATAACTTTGAATCGTCAATTCTCTCTCATGGAAGACATTCCTTTCTGATCTGCTTTGTCCAAGCTCGAGACCTTGCGATCTCCAAGGGCAAGACCACCTTGCGCAAAACCATCCACCAGCCAAAGTTCAAGGCAATCATCCTCCACCTTTCTTAAATAATTTATGAGGTGGGGATGGGGATCCCTTGATTTGTTCTACACAGTAGAAAATGCACGTCATGAAAAAAGTGTAGAAAATAACTCATCAAGCTAAGGCCTAGGCCCATGTAAAATATCCCACGTGTGGGGTTTGGTCATAACACTAGGGCTGCACAGAACCGGACTGCAGACCGGACCGGACCACAAAAACGGACCGGACCGGACCGGATTTGCGGTTTTAGTGGCCCAAATCCAGACCGGACCGGACCGGATTTAAAAAACCGGTTATTCCAGTCCGGTCCAGGCCTTTTGGGGTCCGGTCCGGACCAGACCGAATATAAATAATATATATATATTATTTAATTTTAAAATAAAAAATGGGCCAGTCCGCCAGGCGCCAGTAGTGAGTGGACTGGGCGTTTCAACTTTCAAACATGGGCGAGTCTGCTGTGAAGCGAACCAATGAATGTGGCCTGAATCTAATCTAACCTCTGAAAATGTAACCCCCTCAATATATAAGAGAATAATAGCCTGTTTGTGGAATAGACTACTTGTTACGGGTGAGACTTTTGGTGAACTTCTGAGCATTCAACTTGCCAAAATCCATTGAAAGATGGCCAGGATCTTCCCAGCAGAGTTTGGGCCAACCAGATGTAGTGACCATACCATGTCGCTCATTTCACACGTGAATCTGGTGTATATTTTGCATACAAGCAGATGTCCTGAGCTTTTAATAGTAACTGCAGCTGCAGCTGCAGCTTTTAATAGCCCAATCTACAGCCCAATGTCAAAACTATCTTGACACAGAAAAGAGCATCAGGCCATCAGCAGCACCATGCATTTTTCTTTCCCTCATTGTTTAAGTGGAGTTGCGATCTATTGATCAAGTACGTAGGAATTTTAAGCTCTCTTAATCCATTCGAATATGTCTGCTGCCCAAAAGGTAGGATTAATTTATAGATTAGGAAAAAAAAAGCTTAGGAAAAAAAAATTTTAAAACCGGTCTGGACCACTTAAGTGGTCCAACCGGACCGTTTCGGACTGGTCCGGTCCTTCATTTTAGGCCGGACCGGAAATCCGGGCGTGCAGCCCTACATAACACTATACAGCAGATCTTCTCCATTTATTTCCTTGTATAGAAGATTAGGATTTATTCTTTCATTAATTCTGATTGTAATTACAGCCTATGATTAGGCACAATGAGATTATAAAACAGCATGGTCGATCCTCTCTTGGACATGACCAATTCTTCCAAAGACTTATTTCTTCCTCTTCTCCATCTCTCTCAGGTTATTCCAATAACCCTTATATGGTATCAAAGCCTTCTTATTCCCTTGGATTTATCCTCTCTTTTGAAGAATAACAAATCCGGGATATGTTACAAAGCAGGCTTGTACCAGGCAGATCATGCATCTACTGTAGATCACCTCTGATCTTCAGTGGCCCACCTGTGATCGATCAGATTGTCTTGGCAGCCACTACAGTCAGGGTCGACCACTCTTGCTAGGATTTTTGAAGATTTTTTGAGGATTTTTCGACACTTAGAGGTTGGTGTTTTAATCGCTTTTGTGATTTTCAGTTTTTTATGTATTGTTCTGATCACGACCATCCAGAATCTTGGATCTGAAGTCATATTCAATCATACTTCAACAGTAGGAGGATGGGAGTAGTCCGATATCAGGATTGAGTTCTGATCTTGATCCCAACCATCTGCGGGGCCCACGCAGTCCAACATAATCAAGTTTCAAGGTCGCCTGAGGCCTTTTTTTCGTTTGGAGTTTCTGGACTTCGGCAGACCTGAGTTTTCATGAATTACAGCTTTTGGACTTTGTGTATGCTTCATCTAATCTGAGTTTGCACGTAGATCTGCATCTTTTATGCTTGGTTTGATAAATTTCGGGCATCAATCCTTCAAGCTAGATTTCGTCAGAGTCATTCTGATAGTTCCCTATTTCTTAGATGGACACCAAAGGGCTACACATTTCTTTTGGTTTATGTTGATGATATGATTATCAGTGGCAATGATTTTGCAGGCATTACTACTCTCAAACACCATCTCACTCGCCACTTCAGAATGAAGGATCTTGGTCCTCTCACTTACTTCCTAGGGCTTGAGTTTGTGCGTAACAAATCCAGTATTAGGGTCATCAACGTAAGTATGCTACAGATCTGATCACTTTGGTTAGGCTTAATGATGCTAACATCTTTGATACACCTATGGAATTGAACAGCAAAATCAGTACGGATGACGGCCCTCCTCTGGATGATTCTTCCGTTTTTCGACGGATCGTGGTAGTTTGCTCTACTTAACAATGACTAGGCCGGATATTTCTCATGCGGTTCATACTGTTAGCCAGTTTGTTAAAAGTCCCCACAAGCTACACATTGCTGCTGCTTTGCGAATACTCCGCTATGTTAAAGGCACTCGTACTCATGGTATCTTCGACCCTTCTGGTGCTTCTCTGCACCTATCAGCTTATGCGGGTGCTGACTAAGCCGGTTGCCCAGATACTCGGAAATCTACCACTGGCTAGTGTATGTTTCTTGAGAATATCTCATTTCTTAGAAGTACAAGAAGTAAACCACCGTTTCAAAATCTTCTGCTGAGGCAGAATATCGGGCAATGTCGTCCGCTAGTGCTGAAATAATCTGGCTACACCGTCTTCTTTGTGAATTGGATGTCCTTGTTGGTACTTCTACACCTCTTTATGCGGACAATATCAGTGCCACCAGAATAGCAAACAATCCGGTTTTCCATGAAAGGACGAAGCATATTGAGATTGATTGTCACTTCATCCGTCAAGATGTTGTTACTGAGAAGATAACGTTGCCTTATGTCTCTACTCATCATCAGTTGGTGGATATATTCACAAAAGCACTTCCCAAATCCGGTCATAATAATCTTACTAACAAATTTGAGGGGGAGTGTAGAAAATAACTCATCAAACTAAGGCCTAGGCCCAACTCAACTAGGCCCATGTATAAGTCATGTATAACATCCCACGTGTGGGGTTTGGTCATAACACTATACAGCAGATCTTCTCCTTTTATTTCCTTGTATAGAGGATTAGGATTTACTCTTTCATTAATTCTGATTGTAATTACAGCCTATGATTAGGCACAATGAGATTATAAAACAGCATGGTCGATCCTCTCTTGGACATGACCAATTCTTCCAAAGACTTATTTCTTCCTCTTCTCCATCTCTCTCAGGTTATTCCAATAACCCTTATAAAAAGAAAGGTATTACAGAAAATAACTTCTACAGAAGGCACTAGGCAAAAGATTGAAGATTCGCGGTCCTCGTGTGAGGTTATAGACCAACCCAGGGGTGCTCTTGAATCGGGCTAGGGCCCGATTAAGGATATGAGCCAAAGCCCGGGCTTAATAGATTTTCGCAGGTTGGGCTTGGGCCAGCTGTGGCCTATGGTTTTAAACTCAAGCTCGGCCTGGATATTCCTCATCCCAGCCCAACCCGGCCCATGAACAACCCTAGACTATTTGACTTAAAACAGACCCAAACAGATGTTTGAGTAATAGGGTCTATTTCTCTCTTTGATCGAAGTAGCGCTGAGACAATTTTCCTCTTTTTTGAAAGAGAATCCAATCAAACATCAATGTCTAATGCAATCAAACAACAACTTTTTTTAACAAGTTTGCCTGTAGTACTTTTACTATATGACAAATGTTTGCTTTTTCAATTGAATCAAACATACTACGCATCGTATCAACCATCTATCTGTAAAATACTCTAATGAAACAGCCCTATTTTTCAAATCAGCTCTATTTCAAACAGATATAAGTTCCAAACATGTTCGTCGTGAAGAATCTCCAAAACCAAAAGGAGAATGAGATACCAATAAGCAAATTAAACAAAAAGAGGAGTAGGAAGTAGTAACTTCAAAACCTTACAATCTCTCTTACTTATGATCTGTTTATTGATCTTAATATTGGTGAGTGGGTGGGGGTGTTAGGAAATCAGATTCTCAATATATTGAAACCAGATTCTCAAAATATTTCCATAAATAAATGACTGCCTTACTTGCTTCAATTTAAATGCATACATACATACGGACATATATATAAATATATATCTCAATATGATAGTCATAAATTCCACTACCTTGAAGCTTGAGATTCAAAAGTTGCTTGAATGATTTCACAAGAAGAAAAAGAGGTGAGGTAGAGCCTTACCTAATAGTCAAAACAACAAAAGCAACACGAATATATGGAGCAATTCTGAATGGTAAAGAAGCAATGGATACGGGCGACAAATAAAGAGAATAAAACATTAAATCGCCAGCCAAAAGAAGCAGGCAGACAACCTACAATTCAACACAATATTACATTAATAGATGAAAATAAAGAAACAGTACACATCAAGGACAGCATATAAATTGATTGGCATCTTTATAGATATGCAGTCATTCAATATGGGCGTGTGTAAAACATGAAAATCCAAGAATTTTTGTAGGAGAAAAGGCAGATAGTAAACTCAATTAGAAGGTTAATAAAAACATGGATATTAAACATTAAGCAGGCTTTTTCACTACATACGTTGTAGACCAATTTAGTTGTGCTTCATTCACCTATTGATACAGATCAGGCAGCTATGGGCAGTGCTAAATGCTAATCCACTGATTGAATCTCAAGCCTAAAGGGATGTTTGGTTGCTGGAATTTCTGAAGGGAATGATTTGGACATTTCTTACAGCAATTTCAGTTGCTGACTGGAATTCCTGATGGAATTCCAAAAATCCAGCTCTTAAGATCTCAATCTTGACCTTTCAAATTCTCTAAATTCCAATGGGACCGCAGTTGGCTGACCATATTTGGGTTCAATTGAAGTTAAAATTGCCATGAGTTGCAGAATTTGGGAGGTTATAAGGCAATTATTGAAGGAGACTCTTTTTCTGCTATTCATTGGGGATCAGGAAAAATCTGTTTTCCTTGGAGATTGGCGGATTGGGTGGATTTCATCGCGTCGAGAGAAGCGAATGATATGGCGGATGCTCTTGCTAGGGAAGGAGGCTTTCGTTTACACATTTCTTTTGATGTTTAATTTCTTGAGTTGTTAGTCTTCTTGTTTGTTCATCTGATGTTTGCTTTTCTTTTCCCATTGTTTTCTTTCTTTTATTAATAATAAAATTAACTGTAATAAAAAAAATTGGGTTATAGTTTCCTTTCCCACATCTCTTTCTAGCAAGAGTATCGCACCTATCCAAAAAAAAGACGTTCAAAAAACACCTCTATCTCTGTCACACACACCAGGGGGATTGTAACACCGAGTATGTGAAGGTTTTAGCCATGATCAACACGGTTTTCTGTCTGCTTGTCCCCAACTTAGATAGAGTAGGAAAATCCTATATTATATGAGCACAGTTTTGTACCATTTGAAGAACACTGGAACCTTTCTTCAATTTTTAAATAACTAGAACAAAACATGCCCATAAATGATATTAAAAAAATGCTCATAAATCATACTGACATGACTAGGATCAGCAAAGATTGTCCCCACATATAAGCATGTAAAAGCCTTGATTCTTTAGTAACAACAGTAAAAAAGAATGTATTAAGAACATTGGTAAACTAATAATTACAGATAAAGCAAAACTCCATGCCAGAAATTAAAAATTGCTTACCTTTAATATGTTTAAGGTGTTTTTCCAGTAAAGGTGAAACCCTTCAAATGTAACAGGAAAGACTACGTGAATTAGGAGTATCACCATAGAAATACCCTGCAAAAGGGAAATGATGCTATGAGAAAGTTTATAGGAAATGGAGAAAATTCAAAGCACAAGTAGCAAAGAAATCAGCATTAGAAATTCTGGATTTCTGATTAACATGATACATAAAACACTACTCCAGCATGCCATGCATAGCCCTCTGTATCATTCATCTCCACTAAAGATACCACATTTGAACTTCCCTTCTAGGCCCACAAAAATGGATGGCAATACAAGCCAAACTAAAAATTATTTTACACATTTTCATACATATGACCACACAACTCCTCAAGTCCCTTCTAGATAAAGAACGGCTCCTTACCTGAGTGGAAAGGAGCATCAGTTCTTACCTGGCTGCCCGGGGTTCGAACCCCGAGTATGCCACTACTTCCCGCTTGTGCGGGCTCCTTTCCCACTTGTGTGGGCTTTCTTCCCATGTGTGTTGGCTGCTTTCCCATGTGTATGCAGGCTCTCTCTTGGGTTCCTGCCCCCTTGGTTGGGGTAGCAAAAAAAAAGTCCCTTCTAGATAAGTCTAATGTCTCCAGAATGTAGGCTGAAACATGGTTCTAAAACAGACTCGGTGGGCACTAATTCAAACCACTTTTTACAAAGACCCAAGCATTAGAAGATCAGTTGGACTATACATCCGACTAGATCAAATACAAATTTGGAAACCTATAACAACTTAAATTCATTACTAATAAATGAAACACAACAAATCTTAGAATTTCAAAGTCATATAACTATGTTTTTTATTTACATTATTTTTGCTATTTTTTTGTATTTTCCAAATGTTATTGGGCCTCGAATGTAATTCAGAATGAGTCAACTCAAATCAAGATTTTTAATACCTAGGTTAAAAATGACCTGACATTTTTGGTTTATTCTAGCTGGCCATCTACCCTAACATCAAAAAGATCAGATTTCTACCCTACATGTGAAGGGTAACTTGGTTCTGCTCAACATCATCCAAAGAGCAGAAAATTGGATTCTGAACTCATAAATTGGTTCTTTCTTGTTTCATGTAACTGACCTCTTGGGAATTCTAACACTTCTATATTTCTATAAGTGGTTAAAAATGAAGATTCAAAGGTGAATATCCAAACAAGAAGAAAAAAATCTGAATGGCAAATATCCAGAGAAAAATGGCCATGAAATAACATCCCCTTTAAAGGAAATTGAATTAGGAAAAGATGGGAAAAATTACGTAGCTATTGCCCTAGTACTTCAAATCCAAGGAAAGTCGAGGTCCCATCTACATTGCTACCTTATATTCTTCACCCTCATATCCTTCAGCCCTCGCCTTTTTAATAATCCTTTGATGGAGCTCATTTGACCTTTAATTCCTATCTATTCAATTCCAATGTATTCTATGCTAACAAGCAAGTCCTAGTTTTCAATGATCTCTCTCACAGAGCAATTTAATGATCTCTCTCCCATTGGAGTGCCCTGCTTTCCAACATCAAGAGTAGGCTATATCAGAAATCTACACCCGCGCCTTCAAAGAGCTAACCCTAGCAAATTAAAGAATTTCTTTTATGTCAAAAATATTTCTAATCTATCTCAACTGACAAAAAATGGGCATATCCACATTATGGTCACGAGACTTCAACATGCGGGATTGAAGATCCAAGGACCAAAGTAATTATTCAAAACTTATGTTGCAGGCTGAAGTACAAGTGTTGGACTCAGATATGGGTACAAGATGTCCGAATGGCAAATCCAAAAGAATAGGACTCATGATCTGCATATCATTCAAACTTACATAAAAGTTTATATTTAAATAAAAATGATATGCAGAACAGCACTAAGAAAAATTATTGACAATTCTTACTATAAATAATTGATTTTAAATATCAATGTAATCCATATGAAGAAAACATTTAACGCGATATTTTTACTAAACAATGTTAGTAATAGAAGAATCTGTGTCCTGTGAAGAGGCCACACAGAGTCGTGTTAAAGACGTGCTGACATGGATGCATTGCTCATTTTATATAACCCATGCAACATAGTTTAAATTTTAAAGCCTACATGAACCTATCATTTTTATTTTATTTTTATAATGGTAAATTTTATTACTACCAAAAAGAGAAACAAAAAACAAAGCCAAAACCAGCTTACAAACACGAAAGAAAGAAACAAAAATGCAACACCTACTAATATACAAACAGATTAAACATCAAAAATAATAGAAGATCAAAAAACTACATGGATCTATCATCAATAACAACTTTAGACCAAAATACATGTTGCTTTCAAAAATGAACAAATCAGAGAGAAAGCTACAGAGAATTTCACCATGGGTAATCTAATCAGGTTTTTTTCATGTGTCCAGTATTGTTAATCAGTGTCTGAACTAACCTCATAAACAAGGGACTGGGCACTAGTTAAGTATGGCAACTGCCCAAGAAAGAAGTACTCTCGATCATCGCAAGTATATGGAGTGTACTTTCCACACCATAAAGGCTTCTGCAAAAGTTTATTAAAAAGAAGAAGAAGAATATATTAGACATCTTGAGTGGGTAACAATGATGCTGAATCAACGTATAAATCGAAAGCATAAAGGAAATTATGAATCCTAAATGCATGCATTTGACATGATATGCCAGAAGTAAAATTTGACAGATGATTTCAAAGTTTTTTTTTTTTTTTAATCCAGAGATAGTATTTTTTCTCACTAATGATTTATTTAAAATTCACTTTTAAAAGAAGAACATTCACAAACTGATAGCAAATACGCCAACAAGTGAAGATCTCACCAACCTCTAAGAAATTTATTAATAGCAAGGCAAAAATATTCATGGACCACAGCAAATCAAATCGCATATATATAAAGTAGAACTTTGCAGCCCTTCCAAATCTTGATTCATCAAGAACCTTCTCAGGCAAGCCAATGCCATCTTCAGCCTGGAAAACAAAAAAGAAAAGAAAAGAAAAAAAGATTTGCAACAGGATCAGCTAAGAAAAAGAAATATAACAAAAACAATTTTGCTCTTCTTTTAATAGAGCAACGCTGCAAGGTGCCCAGGAGTTTTTCATTAAAACAATGCCCACCCACCTCCTGTGGGACCTACTGAATGATTGTTTGGATGTGTACTAAGAGTACACAAAATATCAGTACAACCCAATAATCTTCTCTCTCAGTGTTAGGCCCTCAAACTTTAATGGACATGAAAACTTACTGTGATAAAATCCAACAGTCATGTATAGATAAGTGTAAATTAGGAGCAATGCCAATTCAAATGGAGGTAGGGAGGGAGGGGGTGGTTGCACCATAAAAGGGGGCATTCCGGAGAATTTACCTTTATATAGTATAAGAAAAAACGTAGCAAACCTCAGAATCCTTAAAAGGAGATAAGCATCATAATACAGTTTCACATCCACAATGAACTCACAAGGAACAGGGGACATTAAGAAGCATTGAAATATTCAAAGAAACACTTCTCTTGGAAGCTGATAACATATTCAATGCAATTGCAAAATATGCCCATCATTCACCTCAAGTATTTGATGAGACCAGGAAGAAACATGAGAGACTAGCTTTTATATTTGATGAGATCCTTCACCTCAAGTATGCTCATCATTCTTTTGGACGTGGGAAGAGAAGAAAATGACATGTCAGATCTATTAGCCAAACGAGGGTTGAAAAAAAATGTGGGAAAATCACTTCCACCTACTCATGTTGATATTTTGATACATATATATAGGTACACACACAATGAAATAAGAGAGAGAGAGAGAGAGAGAGAGAGAGAGAAGAGAGAGAGAGTTTGTGTGTTTGCACATATATGTATTTGTTCATGGCCTTATGGGGGTGTATGGAGCTTCTATGTACTTTGCAAGTCATATCAGTCAGATTTCATTTGTCTGAGGTGGACTTTGTGAGTCATACTTTCTTTTTTGGACCTGAGCAAAAGCAATGTTCTCTTTTTCTCACTACTTCATTCTAGATCTTTATCGATCCTCCCCTTCCCTTTAGTTCCTTGAACTTGTAACACTACAATACTACATGTGAAAGCTATTTCTGATTATATATCCATGTCTCCAAACAATCTCAAATGACAATTCTTGATTCCTCTTCTATCAAGGCCGCCGGTAGATATCATATTCATTTAATAGTAACAATAGGTTTACAAAATGTTTTATAAGCTTTATTACTCATAACCCACAAAACCATGACCTAAAACTTAGATAAGCTCTAAGGCACCCGGGTACTGCTGAACCAATTGGATCTGGATGGGAGCCTTAGCACAAGATCTGGATGTGGACTAGACCAAGATTCAATTACATACACACATGAGAAAGTATTCCCTTAAATAAAAACGGGAAAAAAAAATTTTGCAACTTTGAAACTGCACCACATTCTCTAGGACACACCTAGATACAACTATACAAGACAATCATGGAGGCACAGGGGATGGAAAGTGCTTGGTGGGGATTAGAGAATGGCAAATATCACCTTGAGCAGCTGATCCAACCCTCATTTTAGAGCTTAAATCTCAATGGTTTATAACTGCAGTAACTATCATGACTTGAGGAAACAGTAGATAACAGTTGAATCTCAGTCAAATTCCAAATTCGAATACAGAAAATCCTAGCTTTTGATTCTAATGCCTCAAATTTCGATGGATTTTACATCCAGTTTTCAAAAATTCCCAATCCAGCAGTGAAACCAAATAGTAAAATTGGGACTAAAGCAAATTCATTGGAATAAATGTGAACCTATGTTGCCCAATTTCGTTGGCTAATTCTCTGTTTGGGCCATCTAGCAATGAAAAACGTACTAACAACTACTATTTACTAACAAGTAAAATCCCTTCCTTCCTTTTGACCGATAAGAGCTCGATTAGATGCAGAGAAAACAAGTGGAGAAGTCTGAACAATTCTCTTTACCTTTCCTCTGTATCATTTTCCACCATGATCACAATAGCAAATTCAAATAACTACATATCCACATAGCATCATTCAGAAATCAATCAAGACTTTCAGAATCACACCATTTCCATTCCCCAAAATCCATAACAAGTTGAATTCAAGTGTAGCATTCAAGCTTCAAAATGTTGCTAGATCCAAAGTTGCAGGCATGGAAAAAAGGATTTCCAAGAATCTAAACCCTAACAAGTAAGAAGACGAACCAGATCAACAAGCGCTGCTGCCTTCTGATAGGTCGTGCCATATGTAATGGCGTCGGATCTTCGCTGGAACGTCTTCGGCCTCTGGTATCCGCCGTTCCTGCTACTGCTACTGCTACCTACGGAAAGCAACGGATCGTGAGATGTTTCCATTGTTTCTTTTGGATGTGAAATCCTGAGTGTGAAGAAAGATGAGAGTATCTTTTCGAGTTGCTGTGAGATGGAATGGAAGTGGATTGGAAGCGAAGGTCGGTCGCTATATAAATGCCGCGATTGTAACAGTCTCTCGGAAGATAGATTTCGGAAATGCCCCTGCTTTTGGTCATCAACCAACGGAACGGAACCGGATCAAAATATCAGGTCGGCAAAGCAATAAAGAGTGTAGGACAGAGAGCGCTGGAATAGCTCTTTTGGATGGTACTTGATGGGGACCTGATCTGGATAAATTACGTGGAATCCACTTTCCTCAATCGGGGCCTTTAATTATGGTGATGACCGCTTGGCTCTTGTATTCTCGACTTCTCTTATTATGAATGTGTTGCTGTTTGTTCGCATGCGAGTTGATACTAAGGTACTAACATCATTCAAATAGTGATTATTGATTTCGTAGAAGTTGTCATAAATTATTACAAGAAACCATTTAATTAATTTTCTAAACTCCATTATGAGGTCTATATAAAGATATCATTAAAAATAAATTTCATTTTTTATTTCCTTTTAAGACGTATTTGAATGTATGGTGAATTAAAGTAAAATAAGGTAAAATATCAAATCATTAGAGAATAAAAATATAAGAGAGTTATGATAGTTTTTTATTTTTAGTTGCTTTATAGAAAATCTTTTTGACTTTTTTGTATGAAAAGAGGATTTCTTTTTTTTTTTTTTGTCATTAAGTAGAGAAAGTGGATTGTTTTTTTACTTTTAAAAAAATGAGGAAATTTTGAATTGAGAAATTTACGGGAAAAAACCTTATAGGACCCTATAATATCGATGACGACCTAGTAGGACGTTAGACACGAGGATCTTATGGGGTTTTTTTCCATATTTTTTTTTTAATTTATTTACTTTTGATATAATCGACGTCTTTTCTTATTCAATAAATTGAGACTTTATTTCACCTTACTTCAAAAGTACACCCTTACGAGGCCTGTACAGGGATATCATGTGTAGTGCCCATTGCGTTTCAATGACATGCCCAATAGAGCAGTGGGCTCCACTTCTTTTAAACTTAAACATGAGGATATAACATTGGATTGGATGAAATTTATTTTTAACAATCCTTGTAATCTCCATATGGACCATGATGGAGTTTCCAAATTTTGTTACACAGTCGGTCGCTTGAAATAGGTACGGCAGGAGAACGCAGTGCACCAGATTATTTTCCTTGGTAAAGAGAAAAGACGCGTTAGCTCTGATGACTGTGTATTGCACGATGATGTAACATAAAAGTGAACCCAACCACCTGGTACAAGAATCATGTCCTCCATTTTACTGAGAAAATTACACGTGTCCATAGATATTATATCAGATTCAGCACCTTCCGTTGCATGCGACCCACTTGTCTGGTACAAATCTCAAACCATGAATTGTCGTGTTCTCTTTGCTTGTTGTGAATATTGCTTTTTATGTTACCTCAACGTGATTTTTTTACGCTTTGTTTGGAAAGGGTGTAAAATGAGGAGGGGGTAAAATAGAAAGGAAAATATGAGGAATGTCTTAACTGAGAGTGTTTGGAAATGGGGAGGGAAATTGAATTTCGAAAACGGGGAGGAAAATTCGTGTGGCCCCATTCAAAAAATTTTCCCTCAAAATTGAGGGAAAAATGTGAGCAAAAGAGAGGATTTGTTATAAATTTATTAAACTGCCATCTACCTAACAAAAGAGAGTATTTTTTTATTTTTTTATAAAAATAAGTGTAAATTAATAATTTTCTCTCTACCTCATAAATAAATAAAAATACTATTTTTTTATTTTTTTTCTCCTACTTTATTACTATCCAAACGAGGAGAAGTAAAATTAATTTTTCCTCCTTTGTCCTTTATTTTTCTTTTCCCTCAAATTTAGGGCTGTCGGTGGTCGGTCTTGGTCGGTTTTCAGTCACCTCTGCACCCGGGCCAAATGTTCGATTTTTTTTTATATAGATAACCGAAAACCGACCACTGTATTTGTTGTAAGTGGGAAAACCGAACATTCGGTTTGGTAAGTTTCCGGTCGGTTTTCGGTTTTGGGCTGGATCCTAATTTGAATGGGTCAAGCCTCATTTTGTATTGGTCTAATTGGCCATTGGGCCTTTAATTTCATTAAATGAGTTAAGTGGCCAATCTAATTTAGTAACTTATACACAAATAAAACAGGCCCAGCAGCATTAACAATAAATACAGGCCCAGCAACTAGCTAGTAGTACTTAAAAAATGCAGATGTTCAACAGTTCAAGTTACTAAGTTAGTGCAGTCTCCAGTTGCTTAACAATTTGGTCGGTTCGGTTTTAACCGAACGGTTTTTTAATTTATAAAAAAACCGACCATCGTGTAATTTTTAGGTGAAACAAATAACCGATTGATCGATTTTCTTTAAAAAAAATTAAAAAGAACCGTCCAAATGGTCAGTTTGGCCGGGCAATTCGATTCGATTATTTCGATCAATTTTCACAGTCCTCCACAAATTTTTCCTCCCCTCTCGACAAATTTTTCCTCCCCTCTCCAACATAATTTAATGTCGATTATTAAAGTTAGGGAAAATCGTCAATTCCGTACTAACGCGCTTTAGATACGGAAGTTCTGCTGCGCTAACGCGCTGAAAGCAATTCCGTACTAACGCGCTTTAGATACGGAAGTTCTGCTGCGCTAACGTGCTCAAAGTAGGATTATTATCAAGTCTAATGAATTTAGAATTACTAGCCGATGTCTCGTCAGGACTTTTATAATCTATGTGCTTGGATTTTCCATATCAAACAAACCAGATTCCTTGACAGCTCAAGGGGCTGGAGCTGGACTTTTCGGTTTGAGGCCTTCCGAGCTTTTTTATTTTGAGTTTTTTTTTTTAATTTTATCGAAAAAAACACTTAATCGAATCATGTCACGCAATCAAATATTTTAGCAAGTGTAGCATCAATTAGAGTAATTGGATGTAAATTTTATTTTATTTTTTACCAAAAAAGCACATCGTCGGTGCCGATCTTATTAGTTAAATTTTTCATGACAAATGTTGAAAAAATCTCTAAGTCTCGGTCAGTACCGACCTTATTTTACACTGAATAAGGTCGGTGCCGATGCAGATATTCTATTTATAAGTCACGGAGTTGTAACTTTTTATGACAAATGTTGAAAAATTCTTAAGTCGCGATCGGTACCGACCTTACTAGTTAAAAATAAGGTCGGTGCCGACGCAGGTATTCTATTTTTTAGTCACAAAGTTGTAACTTTTTCATGACAAATGTTGAAAGATTCCTAAGTCTCGGACGGTACCGACCGTACTAGTGACAAATTTTGTTACAGCGTTGGTGTGGATAGATGAGCAATGTGGGATGTGCGACTTCCCCTAACAAGTTTGAGCAAGTTCTTTCTATTTAAATGCATCCATGCAATTTTAAAGCGGATATTATTTGAGTCATATGGAGACACGAATTCGCGACCTTTTGATGTCAATTACAGAGAATCCAAGTTTAGAGAGCCCAATCGCCGGTCACCTAATTTGAATTACAGAGAACTTGATTCATACAGAGATTTGCATTCAAGACCTTCCAATTCAAATTACAGAGAACTCGACTCAAATAAGGACCTGAATTCAAGACAACCCAATTCAAATTACAGAGACTCTAATTCGAATTACAAGGATCTGATTCAACACAGAGACCATTCAAATTACAGAGAATTCTATTCATACAGATACCACAATTCACAACCTCATGACCCAAATTTCAAAGACCCCAATTGCCAGTCATCCAACTCAAATTATGGAGAGTTCGACTCTTAGAAAAGCTACGACAATGCCACAGATTCACAGCAGCGGCCGCTGACTCCCCTTCGAGTTATGAAAATAGAGAGGATTCTGGGGCGGCTGCAACAACTGCAGCTGCTACTCGATCGGATGCTTCTATGCCAGCCCACTGGCACGGCGAAGACTACACGAATGGTGCTCGTCGTGCTCTACCCTGTGGTGAAGGAGAGCTTACAGCTCTATGCAAACATTTGCGAGGTGTTAGCACTCTTGCTTGATCGGTTCTTCGACATGGATTACCCCGACTGTGTCAAGGCCTTCGAAGCCTATCCTTTGTGATCTCCATCTGCATGCGAGTGGCCAATGGGCTGCGGCGGGGGCCTTCTATTCTCCATCAAACCAGGCCTCTGAGCTCCCCCGGAGCTCGGTCTCTGCCAGGGCACTCCAGGTCCTTTCTCATGAGGTCGAATCGGCGGTGCCCTAGAACTCCTCCCCGGGGCTGCTGCCTCCTTGCCTGGGTCGTGCCACGACTGGAACTTCGAATCGGTCGAGTTCCCGTTGGGCAGCGCATTGTGGGCGCGAATCTCACACGTGAGCGATCCGAACGTCAATGTGGTGCTGTTGTCTGGGAGAATCCCGTCGTTAATGAGCAAATGGAGTAGGAATGGGGGAATTTGGTGGTGGGGAGCAGGCGCGGGGTCACCATTGCATGGAAATCCGAAGTGGGGGAAGTTGTTGAAGGTGGGGTTAGGGTTAGGGTTTGTGGGAGGGAAATTGGGGTTTCGGAGATCGAATGAGGAGAGAGGCCAAGGGTTTTTGGGGGAAGACGGGAGAGAAGGAGTAAGGAGAGGGAGCGAAGCGAGGGTCGGAGAGAGGAGGAGGAGGGCGGAGATCGGTGGGCCATGGAGGGAAGGGGTGGCTGGGGCCCACTGCGGCGACGGCGGGATCATGGAGGTGGGAGTGGGGGTGGGGGCTGAGATCGGACTATGTGGATGAGGTGGTAGAAGGGGTTTTTGCAATAGTTGGATGAGGAACTAGCCGCCGGAAGGAGAAGGCTCAGCGAAGAAGGGTTTTTGGCCGCCGACCATCGTGGGAGATGGACGAAGAGTGAAAAAACTTGGATAGGAAGGAATCGAATTTTTTTAATAAATATTTCAAGAGGAAGGAGAGGAGCCTTTACAGTGTTCAATGGTACGGATTATTTTTTCTATTAACAAAGGGGTTTTTGAGTTTTTGGAGAGGGTCGCGGAGAGGGTCATCGCCGACCTTATTCAGTGTAAATAAGGTTGGTGCCGACGATGTGCTCTTTTGGTAAAAAAAAAAAAAATCATACCCAATTGCTCTAATTGGTACTACACTTGCTAAAATGTTTGATTGCGTAACATAACCGGATTAAGTGTTTTATCCGGTAAAATCATTTTTTTGTTATGGGTTTTTTTTTTATTTCTTTTTAACTAATTATGGTAGAAAGTCTATATATTTAACCTTTATAAACTCTATTGCAAATAAATAGGCCTTCAATTTTGTCCTTCAAGTGGAGTTTAAAAATGTTTGAAAATATCTAAATTTTAAAATGCACCATATCCATGGTGCAACTAATCGAACTCTTCAATCAGGTTCTCCTCTTTTCAAAATTGTGCAAATAAAAAATCGAATCCCGTCTCCCTCTTTATCTTGTTTCGCAACAATAGAGATTTGTCTCCCAAACCCTTTAAGATCTTCTTGCAATAGCCGAGATCCAATAATCTCTCTCTAATCATAAAGACAATCATGTGAGGTTTGTATCCATATATACGAAACATCAACCGGATGTTTCTACCAAAAATAAATAGAAGGAACCCAGGAGAGAAGCCCGCAAACAAGGCCAGGCTAGGGCCCGTGCTGGGCCAACTCCTAGCCAACCAGGCCCGTCATGGCCATGCTCAATTTGCACCTGTAGGTGAGTTGCACTATAGTAGCCTGTTTGAAAAATCTGCACGTTCGTGTAGTTTCTGTGAACACAAAAATCCATGGTAACCTAACATTTTTCTTCTTGAAAAACTACATATACCAACCAGGAGAGGAAAAAGAACTTTGGTTTAATTACCACAATCACCTAAAGAAAGGGCCTCCAAAATAGATGCAGAGCTTTTGATATGTGGAGTTTTTTGATCGATTGTGGTGAGAGCTTGTTTGTTATAAACACGAACATTGAACCGCGTATTAGGTGGGATCAAGGAATATTTGCAAACACTAAAGATTCTTTATGAGATATCAACCTTGGTCTAGAAAATACATGCGGTTAAAGGACCAAAGATGGACTCTAATCAAAGAACTAGATAATGGACGGTCTAGATCTTCAAATGCTTTTCAAATTCAAACGATCTCTATATTTGTGACATGTAGCAAAACTGAATTCACTAAATCAAATGCTTTTTAAACCATCAATTTCCTCAACTCAGATGCACTAGAATCACCATTTTCCATAGTCTTAATTGCAGGAGTTTCCATGCAGCCAAAATAACCAAAATGAAGTTGGCCAGAGCATCAGATGTATTGTATGAGAGGTAGGCAAGGCTCATTTCATTCCATTCTAGAATATTAGGGTAATATTGAATGATATGCAAAACCATCTGACATCTATTAGCTCCTATTTTATTTAGTTGTAATTTCTCCCAAAGACACATTTGTGTAACGAGCTTTTCTGCAAAAATACTTCGAGAGAGAAGAGATTTTTTTTTGAGAAAAAAGTTCTCTCATCGAGCAGTGAGAATGTAATTTCATATTAAAAGAAATAGCATCAAAACTAATGTAATTTTTCTGCAATTACGTGACAAAGTATTTCGATGGGGAATAGGAAAAAAAATTATTTGTGAAATTCAATTTTTGCACAAGCCACACAAACATTTATACATTTTCAGGTAACCTGCTCGAGAAGTACGTCGTGGCACCACAACAGGTGAGAAAGCAACTAACGTCCGTTGAGGAGTTGGAACTAGGGGTGTTCACGGGTCGAAACCCGCGGGTTTCGGATCAAACCCGACCCGACCCGTCTAAAATTTTGTGGGTGAAAACCCACCCGAACCCGACCCGTTTGTGTCACGGGTCAAACGGGTCACGGGTCAAACGGGTCACGGGTTCAACGGGTCGCGGGTCACGGGTCGCGGGTCAGTTTTTTTTTTTTTTTTTTTTTTTTTTTTTTTTTTTTTTTTTTTTTTTTTTTTTTTTCATGTAGAAGACCAAATTGTTTATGCAAACAACTTTCAGATAATTGTTAGAGAACTAAAAGTGATTAGATGTAATTATGTAAAATAAAAAGTGGTTGCGGTTGTTTGCTGGCCTTCTTTTGTACCATGGGTAGGGGTATACAAAAAAAATAGTTGTGGTTTGACTCGGAAATCACGTCCAATTTCAACTACGTAATCACTCTCATCTTGACCATTAATTCAATGGTCACCAATTAAATGATTAAATACAATCAACAAGATATTCAAGATTAACAAATCTAAACAAATTGATGTCTAATAGATGTAATAACTAATAAGGCTTCAAAACGTACCGTGTTTTTCATGTGAGATCACCTTAATCTGTTGATAGGAATAAAATAAATGTTCCTCGCACTAAATATATTATAGTATACATGGGCCTTGAGTTCATAGACATGAGACCAATATAATAACTCAAATATTTAGAAATTGGTCGGTGAACTACATCTAAGAGAAATTAAAACCACATCTTGACAAATATCTCTTGGATTTTTATCCTTGGTCTTCTACCAAAAAAAAAAATAAAAAAAAAAAAAACGGGTTCACGGGTCACCCGCCAACCCGACCCGTGAGACCCGTTACCCGTACCAATGGTCACGGGTCGGGTCGGGTCGGGTCGAGCACAAAAAATGTGTGTGGAGTGACCCACCCATTGATCCACGGGTCGGGTCGGGTTGACGGGTCGGGTTACGGGTCATTTTGTACGCCTCTAGTTGGAACCCTTTTTTATGATTCTGTTTCGTTACGAAAGAGACGGAGAGATGTCGGCAAAGATTAGTCAAACTTTCCACTCTTCCACAACCTTACCCTTATCGCGCAGCTACGCCTACGCGTGTCCATTACCTTTATTTTTTAGGCAAATGGACCCTAAATTTGCCCCATAAAATGGCACGGAGGGAGTGGGGAACCCTAAACCCACTGCATGGGATATGAGGATAATCAGTGACTGCCATGTCTTCACTTCAGATTGGTTTTCATGATCCATATGACCCATCCGTCATACTCGCGTCATTAGACTATTAGAGTGTTTAATACAGTTGATTGGAGACATTAGGTCCAAATGAGTCCATTTAAGTACTGAAAATGAGCCAGGATGGGCTGTCTTGATTCTGGAGTGTACCGCTTGGTGGATGGTGGCAGTGGCTGGGTTGGGGATAGGATTATACAAAAAATCCAGTATCACCACTAAATCAGATCGAACCGACCGAGCCAAGCGGTTTGGATCGATTTTATAATAGATCGGTTCAGTCTACGGTTTGAAAACCGTAGAAACCGCTTAAATCGGTCGGTTATCGGTTTGAACCCCCAATTCACCTCCTAAATCGAACCGAACAGTATATTATCTAATTTGAGTATTTGACAATTTAAATTTTAGAATTTCATTTGGCTGGCATTCGACAACTCTTGTGCCTTTTTGGGGGGTGCCATCATTTTGGAATTTTCAATTTCTGATTAGAAAAAAAAGTTGGACTGACTGAATCGAACCAAATATTTCAGTTTGGTCTTAAGCCCTCTCCATCGGTCGGATCAAATTGGTTAATTAAAAAAATCGATAAATTCGGTTTGGTAATTGATTTTAATGCGAAACCGGTCAAAGCCGCCAATGTACAACCCTAGTTCAAGATGGTGCGGAATATATATAAGTCCAACCTTCCCATTTACCAGCCATATTGAACATGTCCACCTAAATCCAACCCAGATGTTAAAGGGTCAAACCCCGAATCATCATTCTGGGTTCAGTCAAGGTTAGCAGTTCCAGGTGCAATGAGTTGTTAGGGAATGAGTTAAGACCAGGTAGCAAATACTAACTCGACATAAGCCTGACCTTTCTATTAATTTGGTGGTGGGTGTGCCACCACAAAAAATAAGGAGTCAAAATTAATATTAAAGAGTCGCTTGTGCAGTAGCCGTGGAAGTGAAAAAATACCTGTTTCATTCTCCCCTCACCGATGTAAGATTTTGAAAATTCTGGTTGGCGTTGAAAAAATGGAAATTTTTCCTTTGATTTCTTAACACCAAAAGCCAACAATTTCGCAAAAACCATGTAGCACTTCGCTCCATTTCAGCATAATACTCTCATGCACAAACATATTCTAAATGAGCAGGTCACACTTGAGTTGCGTTGCTCCATAGGTTGTATAGGAGTTGGCACATGTATTTCTAAATTTGTAAAAATTTTGTGCATGGGAGTCTTGCACAGAGATAATACAAGATTCTCAGTCTCACTTGTCTACAAAACCACACCCACTTATTCAACCATTGACTGAAATCCCACACCACAGCCATGCAGGAGAAGGTTCTCCTTCTAAATCTTAATGCAAGTGTTTTGGTGTTAGTTCTTGAAATTTAGTTTTTGGAGTGCTATCATTACTTTCAAAAGGGAATCTCGATCCTCTTACTTAGGGGTCAATTTTGTTTTTTCGCATGGATAGGAAAATATGTTTTGCCCATAGAAATGTTACATATTTGAAACATGTTCTTATATTTGTTAAAACCACCATTTTCATATGAATAAATGATTATATCCAATGATTTTAAATATGGTTGAAGTTTTTTAACATTTTTTCACATATTTTTCAATACCCATAAAGATTTGAGTGTGAAACTAAACGTCTTGACACTTCTCATATATGGGAAAATTTAATAGTTCGGAACAAGAACTGTCGGGCCATAGAAGTGCAAAAATTATATAAAGATTGGGGTTTTGGACGTTTTCACAAATTCCCTAAAAAGTATAAATATTTACCATTACAAACATAAAAGATCTTAGGATTTATTAGTTCAATAAATAAATTTAATATTTTGGATTGTAAAATGGGGTCCACATGAATTAAAAAATAAAAATGGTTGATAGGATCGATTTGATCTCGTGGATAATTGCAATCACCTTGTGAAGACTCATACGATGCCTTTTTTTTCTTTTTTGTGTGTAAGTGATATGAAAGTGTTTAGCACGTTTTTAGGTGTAAAAATCTTAGTGCATGTGAAAATGAACTTATTTGGATATCATTTTCGCACTTGTGTAAATGAGCGCAAATAAGATTTTTTTTTCCTTTATTTTCTTTTGATAACATGAGTATGCTTGGGGTCTTTGACTCAAATGGACTATTCCCTTGAGTGGCGCCCGCTAAATTCACACAAATACATACCGACCAAATTTGATGCACGTTTCAAACACAAGACGTGGAGAACAAATCCACACCTTATTCCATTCCATCGACTCTCAGACGAGTGAGCGCAGACAAACTCGATGATTTAGAACCATTATGCATATAAATCATTTACATTTGTAAATAAGTGAAACAAATGGGCCTTTCAGTGTGATACTCTTGCTTCCTCCAATGGGAGAAGTGGTACTCCACCCACCTTTTGAAAACACTGAACTGCCTAAAATGAACCTTTCATATTGGATGTCAAATTTTACTCGTAAGTAATGTTTATTCTGCAAGTGGTAAGGTAAAATATGTGGTAAAGTTATCTAAGCTATATCGTCTTTAGTTGGTGAAAGTAAAGTTGAAAATTTGCCTAAAAAAGGCAAGTAAATCGATTACTTTGCCACTTGTTCAACTCTCCCGCTCTTTTTAATTTACTTTACCTTATGAAAATAAATAAATCCTTACTTTGCCATAAAGTATACTTCACCTCTATCCGACCACTACATTGGAAAAAATCTCTTTTGCGCACGTGCTCTTGGAAAAGCGTGCATTTAGACCTTCACCAAAGGCGAGACCCCTTGAATCTCATTGGATCCCATTTGATGAACGACATTGATGCACGGTGCACAATATGCCGGTGTCTAGGAGAAAATCGTCTTCGCTAGCTTTTCCATTTATTTGAAATTTACTTGAAAGATATTCTCCTATAGGCATTTTACATATTATAGATATGCGGTCTACCTCAATACATCCCTCTTGGATTTATTCTTGTCATGAATAGTAAGATAGATGGAAAGGTCTCTTTATAGGCAAGGATGGTTTGAAAATTCAGCACTAACAAATTATTTAGGACCTTAAAATTTAATGATTTATCAACCGTAAATTATTTGGAGAAACAATCCAACTACGAGTAAAGGCTCAATGGAATAAAAATAGGCATGATCAAATGTGGTCCCAAATGGGCTCCAAAAAACCTCATAGGAGAAACTTCTCCAATTTACTTTACCTTACTTTACCATAGCTCAAAATAACTTCCCCTTTTTGCCATTTTGATCTAAAATGCCAAACTAATTAATAAACTAGCTTTGTCCCGGGCCCTGATCGGCAACAACTCCCCGCCCCGAGCACCAGATCAAGTCCAAGCTGGACACCAACATTCATCACATCAACGGCTTGGATCACCAAAGTAAACGAGATCAACAGCTCCTATCCGCCCGATATTTGGCCCGTCTTCTATTCTTCTCCTTGTACAAATGTGCACCATTCTCAGCCGTTGATTCGCATTCATTCATGGAACGGTTCGGATCATCTCACCTCATAAGATAAAACAAAGACAATGCAAGCGGATAAGGAAAAGAGACAGCAGAGTAGCAGAGAAAGAGAGAGGGAGAGATGGCCCTTCTTCATTGCCCTTCTTCCTGTTTTGCTCTTCCTTCCAAACCCAAATCCCTCCTCTCCATCACCACCAGCAGCAGCAGCAGAACCAACATCATTACTTTTCCTTCTCTTCTTTCCACTTCCACCTCTCCTAATTCACTCAGTTCCTCCACAAATCTCATCCAAAACGCTTTCCCCAAAGGTAACTTTCTTTCCCTACTTCTGTCTGCTGTTTTGTTTTGTTGCATTTCATTTTCTTGCTTCTGGGTTTGTTTCCGATTATAATCTATAATCTGGATTCAGCTTGATTTTTCGTGGGTTTTTTCGGTTTCAGGAGGTTTGTCCATGATGAGGATTGAAAAATCATTACGTCGGTTGGTTGTTTGTGAAGCAACAACGCCAACGCCGGGAAAAAAGCCAGATTCGGCGCAGAAGAGAGCGCGGCAAGCTGAGAAGAGGCGCATCTACAATAAGTCAAAAAAATCAGAAATAAAAACACGCATGAAGAAGGTATCCATTCCTCCTCCGTCTTACAGAGAATGGGTTTTTTCCTTACTACCATCTCCATGGAAAACAACTGAAATGCTGGAAAAAAAAAAAAAAAACAAAGCTAAGAAAGAAGAGAGAATATTCATACTAAGAAACCTAGGGTTTTGAGTTTTGTTGGCATTGGCAATGGAAGAGGTTGGAAATCTGACAAAAGCAAAATAGTCTTCTCAAATCTCAATGCTAAGAATTAGATTATCATGTGGCCATGCTTTAGGACTTTATGAAATAGATCTAGTCACACCTGAACCTCCATCTTGTTAAAATTGTTCTTCTTCTCATTATATATTTTGGATTATGTGTTTTTAATTGAATCAATGATTTGTGGATTTTAGACATGAAAATCCCTTTTTTTTTTATGAAAACCATGTAAACCAAAATTTTTTTTTTTATTATTATGTAATAATGTCCATTTTTTCTTCTTTGAATTCTGAACAAGATAGCATGAGATTCTAACTACTACCATGGATAAAGCTCTAAAAAATTTAATTAATATGGATTTGAGTGTGCATAATCGGGGCATTGATGTGAAGGGTCAACTGTTGTATTTGGAATTGTTGATGTACTCTGATTATAATGGATTGTTTTTGTTAGATCACCTTCTTATCATTCTATACAGTCAGATATTTGGGTACTGTTTTTGTTTGATGACCTTTTTATCATTCTTGAAATGAATAAGGAGTTTTTCCCATGTAGAGAATAAAATTATAAGGCTGGGTGGGTCTCTGATTAAAAGGAATGGGTCCTAACTTTAATTCTGTTTTGAATCTTGCAAATTCAGGTAGTATAGATTTCTGCGTTGATCATCTTATAGCATTTTAGTGAATGCAAGGTTTTGCTGAATCTTACTTCATTTTGTCCTCCATTCATTGAATGTTACCAAAGAAAGTGCAAGTTTTTTGGGGTAAGTTTGTGCAGCAATGTTTTTGCAGAGAAGGCATTACAAATTGAACTTCCTTTTGCAACAAAAATCACTCATGGAAAAGCATTTCGTCAGAACTGAGTATACAAAACTATTTTTTGGCAGACCTACACAAACAAGAGCAGTTTTTATGATCAAGAGTTCTGTTTTATGAACTACTCAGCATAAATGGCCATTTTTAAATCACTTAGAATGGACTAATTTTCTCAATTTTTTTTTATTTTGAAATTATGATTCATTAAGGAGTGGTTGAGACTCCTTCCTAAATCAGTAAATCCTAGTCCCAAGGCAATCCTTTCTTTGCTTCACAACACAATAATGGCTGTATTGTTGCTTTCTTATGCTGTTGGATGCATTTTTGAACTCTCTCCATCTTTTTAACCTTTTTGGCACATCTTGTACAGAAAGCAGTTGTGCAGAAGCCTTCTTCATTGGATTTAATGGGCTCTTAGCTTAACTGTCATTTAATCAAAGAAATATCTAGCCATATCTCATCCGATCAAACCAAAGTGAAGTCCAACTGAGAAATAGAGAACATTAAGTTCTTGCCACAAAATAAGTTTAATAAATCCTCAAATCTAATAACCACCAAATCTTCCATCCTAAACAATCTGTATGCCACAAAACCTAATATCAGTAATTGTTCTTTGACGTGAAGCAAATATGAAAGGTTTGCACCAATGAAAACTGATACAAACTTCACTTCAGGATATACACGGACACCATTGTCATAAATAGAGGCCATAGGCAAAAGTACACTCAATTTAAAATCACAAATATAATATCTTTACAAACATTTTTGTTATGAAATATATATAACAAAGATCCATTCTAGCAGTTGCATATGACCCAAATCTATCTTGACCAGGACCATTAGTAATGATATTCTTTTTATAGGAAAATGCTTCTCTTCAAATGGTTAACCTACATAACATTCAATCATCGGTTAAACATAAACATCCGAATTAGAAGACAAAAGGGAAAATAATAAGAAAAAAGAACAAAAAATATTCATTGTCAAGAAATGAATAGAACATACCACTAAAGAGTATTTGACTACAAATCTTCCACATATTCTTGATTGAATAAATAATGTCTATATCTTTATCCTTGGTCCATGTCTATATCATAATGTCTATATCTTTTTTATTCATTCCTTGTTTAGGTGTTTGAAGCACTAGATGTGCTAGTGAAAAAGAACGGGGCTGAGGCTTCCGAAATCCTTGGAGTTGAGAAACTCATTGGTGAAGCTTACTCATCAATAGATAGAGCGGTAAAGTCTGGAACACTTCACAGGAACACCGGTGCGCGGAGGAAATCTCGGCTAGCGCGAAGAAAGAAAGCGGTGGAGATTCACCATGGGTGGTACACTCCCACCACTGTAAGTGCCTAAAGATGGTGTTCACTGGAGAAGAAGGGGAGAAAGAAGCCATTGGTTGTGCCTGCTCTTCCTATAATCCTCATTTGGTCGAGGACATCTTTGCTTCTCTCTCAAGCAATACCTTGCTGAGACTTCCTGCCTACTATTGAGAATTTCTTAGAAAAGGGGCATGGTTGGACCCTCTTGAAATTGTAATCGAGTCATAGATGCTAAAGTCGTCTTAGAAAAATTGGTGCCCACATGATTGTCGGGAAATCTGATGGCCTCATCTCTCTTTTTGTTCTCTCCTCTTTTTTGTTTGTTTGTGTGTGTTGGAACTGATGGTTTCATCTTTCACCCTCGTCTAGACTGTACACATTTGTTCCCCTGAGAAAATTGATCCTTAGGTTTTGTAATACGTCTTATTGGGACAACACAAAAATGAGCTTCTCAATGAACCAAAAACTTAAATTGTCTTAATAATAAGACCCTAACATCGCCTAACAAAAAGAAGGTTATAACTCTGGTACATAAGTTTTATGTATTGGTCCAAGTAGGAATAAGTGAGTCCGTTGTTTTTTGCATTGCATGGTACAAAAGCAATTTAGTCTTCCATTTTTTTCACCCCTTCTCCTTTTCATTCTCATTTTGCAAGTTTGAATGCATCTTTTATGCACTTTGGGAAGATCTGCTAATGAGATGGCAGATAAGATAGCTAAAGAGGGAGTCACTAGGCAGAGTTTGTTTATCACTTACAACTATGGATCTCTGTGATTTTGCATTTCGTTTTCCTTCTTTTCACTTGCCAGGTTTCTTTGGGTGTTTTGCCTTGTCAGTCTGCCTCTCTTGTATTTGTTTTTACCTTTTTAATAAAAATTTTACCCATTCAGAAACTGTTCGGTTTAGAGGGTTCTATGTTTATGAAAAAGAATTTATTTTTGGCAATGACATCAGGAATTTGGAAAGAACTAGGAGATTTTATAACTTAGCTGTGCATCTTTGGCCTATGTTGCTCTTTTTTCACCAGTAAGTGGCAAATTGTAGGTTGTGATCCCGGCTTAAAGCAGGGGTCATGATGGCACTCTGATTTTTCACTGGAACCGATCTATTGCCAACCAAGGCTCCGGAGTCCAGATTAAAGGAAAATGTACTTAGAAAAGGCCCGACATCTAATAAATGTGATCTTATTTGACATTTGTATCTCAAAATTCTCTCTCAAATACTTTTGAACCTGGCATTATTACCGCCAGTGGTGAATCAGATATTGGAGAGTGACTAAAATAAGGTTGTGCTTGCCAGAAAATAGTAGTGTACATATTAAAAAGCAAACCATCTGAAAGGAAGAGAAAGAATCATAACAGGGGAAAAAAAAGATGAGGCGGATGGGGATTGAAACTCGCCACAAATACAACAGATGTGCAGTACAAAAGGCACTATGAGATGGCATATGTTTCTTAGCCTGTAATAAGGAGGCTCTTCCTTTATGTCTGTTAACATTGTAGATTCGATTGGTTAATACCACTGGAAGAACGTTTGTACGAAATTTTTTTTTTTTTTGTGTGTGTGTGTGTGTATAATGATTTATTATGATCAAACATTAACGGCTTTCTAATGGTAACTTAGCGGGGGAACAATCCTTGGCTGTAGCTGATGGTGAGGGACTTTGACAAGTGTGCGTGTGGGTGGGTGTGAGAGTATTTACCAATGAAAATTACTTCTTATATGAGAATGAAAAATGCTTCTTGTGTGATCATATATATGTTTCTCAATAACATCAATGCATTTTCAATCAAAATCACAGCTGTATTTTAAGAAAATTAGGATTGATCATTGTATGCATCTCAGGACTAGTAAAAGACTGATTCATTGTCATGATACTGAAAATTGATGAGATCGTTCTAGTCAGTAGCAAAATAGGTCTTTTATATGAGAGTTTTCTTTTTGAAAGAACATATAGGTATAGGAAAATCCCTTTCTGTTGCATTAAGAATGTAGTTTCTTAAAGTCGAAATTCGTAGTCCACTTAGTTTGACAGAAGGTATATATGGATAAAAGATAAAGAGTACAGTCATACAATCTAGGAAATTTAGGGTGTATGGTTGTCGAGACAACAATTTTTTGATATGTGGATATTAAGCTTGTCCAATACTATTTCATAGCTCCGTGGCTTATTTTAGGCAACGTCACATGCCGGTATGTTACAAAACTTCATATCAAGTCTAAAGATTGTTAAATCATTCACGGCTTGAAGGTTTTTGGAGCCAGCTAACTTTATAATAAAATGGGAAACATATAACTAGTATGGTAAAGGCAAGGCTTAGTCATCTTCAGCTTCTCCTTTGAAGTGAAAGGGATGTTTATTGTTTTTAGTACACTTGCTAGTTGGTAAGGAGGCAGCCTGTTCATCAATCATTGATACAAGAGTTTCATCCATATACTTTATATGTCACCACATTCTTCACAGTATTTCATTGTTATTACTAAAACTCATCACCGGAAAAAAGAGGATAAATGGCCAATTGAGGACAAATTATGTACTGAAAATATCACCTCGGCAGTTGGCTGATCTTCACCGACTGATTTTGAACCACAACATTTAAATGAGCTGGACCAGGATCTCAATGGAGAGGTTGGCTGGCTAAGAAATTGAGAAGGAGCTGAATATTTCAATAATGAACTGAGCTCTAGCTATGACCTCCCACCCCCACTCATGCCAGATTTAAGATTGTGATATGAAACTCAAGACTGATACATACTTTTCTGGTTTGACGGACAAGATGTACAGGAGAATTTTTTTTCCTAAACATTTCATAGATACTATGAATATAAACATGTAATTGGTCGGGCACACAAAACCCAAACCCACCCTCACCTTCTCCATCTTGGGTTGAAATCTATACATCTGTCCGTTATCACCCAGTACACCTCAAAAGCACTACCAAACCCAACCCAGAACGTGGGATAATACCAGCAGTTCACTGTTTAACACAACCCATTGCTATTGATCTCAGAGCTCACTGGCTGGATCTGATCTGAATATAAGGGAAACTACTTTGTGCAATTAAATAGTGCACAAGCAAACAATTCAAGGTGGATCGTTTTCAGAATGTAGATGATGTAGATGTACAGCGAATTTGGCACCTCCCGTTAAGTGTAAAATACACGTACACATTACAAAGAGCCCATTTCAACATGTACCATGTAAAATGCTACATGGACACCCCAACCCAGAGGCCTGTTCACACTCATCAGGTTTACACCTGCACATTCCGAGGTCTACAGGGACATGTCATTCTAATCTCACGGCTATGGCCCAAAGGATGAGAGGAATGGCCTCATTTAGATAAGGACGGGCCCTGGGTAATAAGCAGCTTGGATGGCACACTTGTGTTGCAGCATCACGGTTCCAATAGGATAGTAATCTAGGGTTGATGACATCAGGTTTATTCAGTTCCAACTTCCAAGACAGTTGAGAAGACATAAATTTGCAGTAGTCATCTCTACCACAACCAAAATTCTGAGCATACTGTCACTGCCCATACTTCATGATCGTCATTCTAAACAAAAACGCTGCACCATCGCAATGCCTATCATGGTATTAATAGGGTTTCAGAACCCTTGATAACAGCCAAGCTTAAATAACACAATTATATACAGAGGTAACAAAACCTATCAAGCCTCAAAAATCTATTGTCACTTCCTCCATCTACTAAAACCACTTAAAGACACTTTGAAAATGAAGGAATATAGAAATCTTCGTTCTCATTTTTCGAGTGAAACTAAAACCTTTCAGCCGTCATGACAGCCGGCTGAGCTTCTGAGCGCTCTTTAGCAAGATAAGGCCCCCTTCTAACAGCTTCCTGCAACTGCAGAGAGAATCCATGTCAGACCTATGTCACACCATAGCATAAACAGGGGCAAGATTATATTAATTAGGCTATATCAATGAGGCTGGAGTCCGGACCATCATACCTTCGTGGATATTTCAGCAATAGCACCATCATTTCGTATGCTCGATGTGGATAAAGACTTGTTGATGGCTGTACAGCACTTAAATCGAGCTTCCATACCTGGAAGTATCAAATTTGTAAGAGGAAGTATAAGGTCAGATGGGTATCAGTGTAATGAGAATGGAGCATACCCACACCTTCCCTAATCACTAGAACATGACCTAATTAAATCTGATAGTGCAAAACCACCTCTGATTTAAAAAGATATCGTTAAACATTCATGACACCACTAGTTTTCTGACAAGTGTAAGCAAATTACTATTTACAGAAAACAAAAGTATGATAGGAAGAACGATGTAATCCATGACTAAATGCTATCATGATGTTCTAAGTTGCAACTTGAAAGGCCTTGAGGTTATGTCGTGTACAAAATAAGACCAATAGTCTGAATGACGAAACATTTTTTTTTCAATAATAACATTGACTCGAACATGAACCCCGCGGTTGCATCAAGGAGCACCTTCCAATTGGACCTGGATTACCAAAAAAATAGGCCCCACATGCACAACTCATGGCCTGACAATACTAGGCCTGATGACCCGAAACAGCTCTGGCAATTGTGAAATATCAAGCCAGCAAAAAAGGTCAGAGGTTTCCCAATTTCATTGGATGTCCATGAGACAAAAGTCTCCATTTTTTTCTGAAAAAAATAAAATAATCTCCGCCATTTGCTGAATCAACATTAACGAGGAGAATTGACTTGCCCAATAAATCCAGGTAATCATCATGGCCTATGTGATCACAAGTCAAAACTAGCAGGGGGGGAAATATTTAGTGGATTCCAAGAGACTTTCAAATATTTTCTGTGCAAGCAAGCTCGTCGAATAATCATGCATTGTTCAACCATTACACTGCCGACCCCAACATAGTTGGGACAAGGCTTTGATGATGATGATGATGCAACCATTACACTACAGTCATCAAGATGAATAATCACAGTTTAGAAGCATAATGTCAAGGACATGTGACAAGTACAACAAGAACTGATATACAATTAGACATGGAAGATCATGATTCTGATCCAAATAATAATGATGAGAAACCAAACCTTTTTTGGCAGTTTCCATGTGTGCATCAGTTACAATATTGATGATGTCCTGCTTTGAGCAAATCTCCAATAAGCACCATTGCCGAGTCACCAGTCCAGCTATCACTCTATAAGCCTGAAAGTATTTGATAAGAAAGCATGAAGTGCAAATCCCTGACATCAACACTATATACAAGGTCATCATTGCCACAGAAAAGACTGAAATTTATACACGTGAATCTCCTGATAAAATGTAAACTACCAATTATCATCATATTCAACATTATTGAAGCCTTACCCCACCTCTGGGGTCGGCTATCAGGAAAGATCCCCTACCAGTCCCATTGGGGCTACAGATGGATGCATGGAAAATATCAGATTCTGATGCATCAACCACTGGAGCCACAATCATCAAGCTCTTATACTCGAAAAAACCCCAGACGTTGCACGAGCAATAGTCCCATTACTCCCATGCATATCACTTCAATTTACTCAACCTTACCAACCATTTGCATATGGACATAAGTAATATCGTTACAAAAATAACAATGATGGTGATGTTATGCAGCCTGGGCGATGTTCAATATGATAATTGATCCATCCAAATACATTCTTGCGCTCAAGAGTCTTACGCTTAACTCCTAAGTTTTGACGTCAAAACACATTTTGATGACTTACTATAACAATGTTAGTTAAGTGCATTATAAATCTAGTTAAGTCGCAACAAAGTTATCAACTTATCAGGACTTCTTAGTTACAGATATTTACTTCATTTGCATATCATAAAACTTTTATAGTGTTACTCCCGCAATTTTTAGAAAATATGTTTCAGTCCGTCATTAGAAACAACAATTCCTGACATATTATAAGATTCTGGGGGACCAATAAATTACTTCATAATGTGCTTGAAAAATAAACAAATAAATCCAGTTCTGGAAAAATGAAAAATAAATAAATAAATAAATTCACTTTTGCATTTTCCAATAATTTGGATTTGTTTGGGATATCTTTTTAGATTTTTTGGAACAAAATGAAAAACCACACCATGACAGGCTGCGACAGCCGCATCGCCACGACATCAGTTCTCAGGTTTGGTCATGACGGCCATCGCGACTACAATTTTCAACCATGGTTTTAGGCATTGTGTCATGAAAGCTAGACCGTGAAGAAAATGCCCTTGCCAAGACAAATGTGACAAAAGACTTTTAAGAGTTATGAACAATACAACTCCCTAGCAACAAGATCATAAACTCTATGAATCAATCCCTTAGTTCTGTTTTAATTCTTGCACTTAATTTTCTATTATTAGTAGAAAAAAGTATGATATTCCACAACTTAATGAACAATCCATAGTAGAAAGTACATAACAAAAATAAACTTGTTTATTTCAAGAGAACACAAGAACCAAAAGCAAAGGAGATTTGCCCATTTGAGTAAACATTTAAAAATAAAATTGTAAATCAAAATCAGATCAAGAAACATTAAACACATAAAGGCATAGGTACATAGGCAGTGCACATACAATACATGAGAAGAAAGACACAGTATGGTATCAAAGAAATGAGAAAAAAGAAAAGAAAAGGATACCAGCATAAAAGTGCATATTACGCAGGGATTATCCCTCACCTGCCCCTGTAGGAGCTAATATGTAAAATGTTGGCTGTTATTGCTGGAAACTGACATTTCAAAGTAAAAGATCTATTTTCATGTATAAAGAAATTATAGCATATTTAGTCTCTCTCAAATTGGTAACAAAGAATTTTATTTTAAGTGAGAGAATGTACAACATGAATGAGCAATAAAATATTTAGTTTTTGAAGCTTCATTTAGACATTAACATCTAAATAATAAAAAAAATCAGGATGGGCTCTTACTGCCAATCGAATTTCTGGGCCCTGCTGCAACAATGATAAAAATAAGCCCTGCCAAAAAAAAAAAAACCAGAAACTCTAGTCAGAAAACTCAACTTTGCACACTTGTTGTGGACCAAGAATGTGGTAAGCAATGTTGTTCATTTGGTGACCCTGTCATGGGATCGACGACTTCCTCATAAGTCATTCCATTATTGGATGACACCGGATAAAATGGTGACCATAATGGATTGTAGTCAATGGCCCACACTCAATGAGGGCAAAATCAGATGGTTGAGACTATCCAATGGGATAAAATTTCAGGAATCTCTGTTTCATGATTGGGCTTACAATATGAATGTTTTTATTACCAAAATGGTGCACCCAAATGTACAGTTTCTGGTGTGGAGGAAATGGGATGATACCACATTGTATATTTCCTACCAAATGTACAGTTTCTGGTGTGGAGGAAATGGGATGATACAACATTGTATATTTCCTAATTCTGAAGAACAAATTGGTTGGTGAATCCTGGTCAACAACAATGAATGTGCCCAAGGAGTCCAAAATCAACCGACCAAGCAGTACCTAAGCCATTCGTATTCAACTCGTAAGAAAAGAAAGAAAATACACTACGATTGACTTGAAAAACTAACAGATGGTGTGAGCTTTGAACTACTGGCAGCGGTTGCATAAACCAGGCTACGAAGGCATTCTTCAGCACCATCATTTAGCATTATGCTGTCTTCTGATCTATTCTCGCCGGAAATGTTTGCAAGAGCATGTAAAGCAGCCTGTGCAATAACCAATATAGGGCTAAATCCAGATTTGCAGAAAAAGATAATGCTGGTTAAGTTGGAAAGAAAAAAAAAGTCGAGGAATCATAATGAACACTCATGAAAGGAATGGAATACCAGCACAGATAAGATTCTCAGAAACTTGCACAACTAGAATGCCCTCTTTCATTCAACTCATGAAGATCACAAAAACCAGTCCGGATCCTTTGAGGCTTCCATTCTCGAGAGATGTGGCTCCTCGGGAGGGCCTACTTATGAAAAATCCAAACCATCCTAAGTAAATGCCCCCCTGTTTTATGGGGTTGTCCTTGGAGAATTTCACTACAATAGACGATACATCCACCCTCATTTTTTTATAATATTTATTCATGTGTCTTTTTTTTTTTTTTTGCTCCCCCCATAGTAACAGTTATAATGGGAAAGCTGAGAGAATATCTCGTCACAACTTTTGCTCGTCCTGTCACATGAAATGGGAGGGCTGCTATATTTCGCGTGACAAATTAGCCTATGTGGACTGCTGTGGACTGCCAATTTTGTTAGGAAGTTTGTTTTTTAGATATGTCTTGATGATCCTTATGTCAATGTGTCATCACTCTTGAATAATTCTGCTTCATTATACTTATCCGTGAACTCTAATGAACTATTCTTGTCATTTATTCTAAATTGAGATTGTCTGGAATGTAATGATGGTATGCTTACTTGCTAGGTTTTCGTAAACCTAATATACTACAATTGTCACTTGTAGGTGAGGAAGTAGTAAATGCTACTCAGAACACAAATGCAGTATAAGGGGAACCACAAGGGTGCCAAGAGTGGAGTGTAGACGATGTAGTCTAGACATGCCGCATTCACTCGAGGAATTCATATTTGATTAGTTTAAACTTATATGAATGACAGTTTTAATAGGGCCCTCTAATTGGCCGAGGATTTTATTAGTTGATTAAAATACTTAGATTTAGACAACATTGAAGTTATTAATGACGTAAGATTTTTATACTTGTGCTCTGTTCTGATGTCTGATATCTAATGTGATGTGTGGAAATTTATTCCGCTGCAAAGTTTGATTTAACCTAATCTCATAAATGCGGATAATTTGGCACGAAAACAGACTTCTTTAGAAATCCGGGTTTCGGGCCGTAACAAGTTCCCCTCCTTGTTCTTCTGTTTGGGTAAGACTGGCTCCTCCATTGAGGGGAGGTTTTCTGTTGAACTGTGGTATAGCAGGAAAGGTGCTTACAAAGGTGAATTGGACAAGCATAGGAATTCCTTCACCTATTGCTTCAATTTCTTGTCTTTTGTGTGAGGATGAGGACGAATCCATTGACCAACTCTTTATCCAAAATACAATTTGCAAATCAGTTTGGACAAAAGTGCGATCTTTTTCTGGCATGGTAATATGGCATGGCTACCACAAAATTAGTCGGAAGAGATTATCAAGGAACAGGAAGCACAGGTACGCTTTGAGAAAGAGGGAACGTGTTTAGGAACTACAATTGATGTTATGGTCTATTTGGATGATAAGGAATGAGGTGTTCAACCGAAAAAAGAAAAAAAAAAGACAGCTAGATGAGATGTTTGATCTTATAAAGGCTTTTTTCCTTGTTTTCTTTCAATCTTAAAAAGAAATTCAAATCATCGACATGACATTGCTAGCTTGCCTCACATTAAGTTAAAGAAGACATTTATTCGAAAAAGAAAATGAAAGATGTTAAAAATAAAAAAGAATGTAGGGACAAATTTACATGTGTATTCCTTGTTTCTCTCTAAAACCTCCTCAAAGTCCCACAAATTCTATCTTCAGAGGTTTCTTAATCACTAGATAACTTCTTGATAAGAGAAACACCCAAAAAAAATAAAGAAAAAAAAAGAAGGAAAAAGAAACGACTAGCAATTCCCACTCAAACAAAACACATAAATTGTTCAATTTGATACCCACCTAAATCCTGACATTTACCTGTAAATGGGATCCATTGTATCAAAAGAAAATATTTTTCCACAAAATTCGATAAGACATAGGATTCATTTACTGGATCTTAAGACTTCAACAACAATGGTTGCAAGCACATGGGGATCAATTCACAAACCACATGTGCATGAACACCTCAACAAAATATAGTGATTAAATATAAGAACCAACCTACGGCATTTAATTTACTTAAAGCCTGTTCTTTTGCATTAAAATACATAGGAGTTCAATACATAGAATTTTTTAATTTTTTTTAAGTGGTTAACAATGAAGATCAAAGTTGAATTTCCAAAAATGAGCATCAAATAACATTTCCTTGTATGAAAATAGAATCAAGGCAAGATGGGAAATAAATACGTGCCTTTGGCCTTCATTTTTAACCACTAAAAAAATCCCTCTGTATTTTAATGCAAAAAAAGGCCCTTATTGAAATGAAGATGCCCAAGTATTTATAATTGGACTCAAGTCATCAGCTTGTTTCCTTACCAATTAGCTAGCATCAAAAGTTCTTAATGGAAATTTCCTATTCAGTAAGTTAAAAGATAATATTTTTTTTAAATCACTACGAGAGTGCTTTATTTTGCATTATGTGCATAACTTTGATCCCTATAAAGAACACTATCCATCGTGAGTTAAATGTATATTTGTCGCCACCATTACAAAAGGAAATATATCTCCAAAATGCTTGCGTGGAAAATGATACATTTCTATGGATACTGATTTATTAGAAAAAATGTTTCATATTTTTGTGCTAAACAAAAGAATCTAGTTTATCCTATCAAATCTAAGAGAGAAGCATAATATGCACTCCACCAAGCTCTAGAAGTCTTAGTGGTCACTCATGGAGAAACTTCTACACAAGACAGAGAAGAAAAAAGATAGAAGAAGAAAAAAAATCTTTACAATTGCACAAGCTGATGAGGAACTTAAAGTTTATGTGAGGACATGGAAATCCAGTATTTTCGCGCACAAAGCATAATTAGTCTTAGGAAATGAATTTACAATCACCGTTTTGAGCCATCATATAATGTCATTATTCTTTCCAATATCTATTGCTTTGTGGAACTAAAAAGAAAAAAACAATAAACCACAATTGTGCTGCTCGACTTAAATACCAATGTGTTTCACCATACCCTTTCTCTATCTAAAAGGTTTTTTTTTTCTTTTTTCGTTTTTTCTTTCTCAATGTGGATTTAGCTTGGTGATATTCCTGCATGAGGACAACATAAACAACGTGATGTCTATCTAATAGAAACTACTGACCCCTCTAACAAAAGGAAGTATGCTTGAAACTATCACTCTATTAAAATAGGTGAAAAACATTTTAACAAGAAACTTGTCATGAGTCATTGATAGTCAGGAGATTCATTAGCAAGAAAGGTCGGGGTAACATAAACAAAAGATTTTCCAGCATGTATTATCAATGTATGTAATTCAAGTGCATGAAAACTAGAAACACGATGCATATCTTCTTTTTTATGAATGGTAGTGATTTTATTAAACTGTCAAACTTTATGCTACTAATTCAATTTCGTAGTGAAAACTGCATGTTTTAATTCAATTTCCCATATGGCATGGCCAAAAATATCATGCCAAGCCCCTAGATTGAACTGAATTCACTTCACAAATTTCAACTTCCAAATGCAAATTGAATCATTAGTCATCAAGAGTGTGCATGAGATTAGGCACATTGATGAGGGTCACTATATAAATACGACATTTGGAATTCGAAAGCACGAGGAAACTAATATGCAAGTGCTAAAAGAATTAAAGAAATAAGGTAACATGGGCACAAAAGGGCATGCTTACCAGTTGTTTACCACTTCCTTTCCGATCAAAAGCAACTTCCACAACATGTCTTGCCACAGGTGATGGGGTTGAAAGTAGCAAAGCAGCCCCTTGAATTGCTAGTAGCATCAAAGACAGCACCAAATGAAGTTGAAACACAAATTGTGGAGTAACAAGTAACGCAATTTAAATCAAATTCCATGAGATACTTAGTAGACTCAAGTGATAAAAATTCCATGAGATACTTAGTAGACTCAAGTGATAAAACTAGGTGAGCAAAATGAGATGCTGAAAGATGCTGAAACGAAACAAAACCAACCAAAGAATTAAACTATGAATGGATAATGCCTGCTTGCAGGTATTCCAATCTAGATTTATTGTGATCGATTAAGATGTGGCATTCATTCTAAATGACAGCATGTTTGAAAATAAATTCTGGATCAGAAAGTGACATAAATTGCAAATGAAACATACAGATGTTGAAAAGGTTATGGCAGTATATTTCTAGACGAATCGTGACATCCATAGCTATATGAAGCGATCTCCTAATTAAAAACTTCTGTTTTCTCCACATGGTCATTTAAGGTTCTGCACTTATACTTGCGCAGATTGGAAAGATCTTCAAATGATCACGGCACCACCGCAGGTATTGTACATTTATATGGAACAAATCAGTAAAAGTAAGAAGGAAGCTGTTGTCGCTAGATATAATGTGGAGGCATAGTGTATAGGAAGATGACTTAAACTGCCACTGACCTGTAGATTGAGCACTTGCACTCGGAACTAAGTTTCTCCATTTAAACTCTGATGGAAATGGGATGAGACAGTCAGGTTACAGTTCATATCATTACCAATTCGGTGTTCAATGAGTGGACCGAGCATATCGCCATAGATACATCTTATCGGTGATGTAGTGACTTCTAAAGAAATACAACACAGTTTTTTTATTTTCATTTTTAATCTAATCTCTTTTGAAGAATCAGATAAGCTTGAGTACTAACTATGGTTTTTCATGAATGAACTAACCACATCGCAGTAAATAGACATTTCGTCAGTGATATGGTGGCTTCTAAAGAAATACAATAGGTATTTTTTTATCAGATGTCTTCTGAAGAATCAGATAAGCCTGAACACTGGCAGGTTGGGTATGAGTGACGTATAGGTCCAACTTCAGTAGCATAGTCAGAGAATTGTTGTCTGTACTTTTCCAAGTGCAAAGGGTGGCTATCTATATATCAATGAATATTGTCTCTCAACTCTTTCCTCTCTTCTTTTCTTCTATCTCCATTGTTTTTCATCATCATTGGGCCTCGGCAAGGCCAATGAGTGGGATTAAAACCTATTAAGTATTAAGTACCCAGAAATGAAGAAAATAATCTTTAGCAATTCACTTCAGAAAAATTTGGCCAGATGTGGTCTGCAACCCTCAAGTTAGGATCATCATCTTCTGATGGGGAATCCACCCAAAACTTTCATATCCACTCCGGCCCCATGATTGGCATGCATCTACATAGGCCCCACAAACAATGATACATAATTTAAAACTAAACCTGTGCTTATTATAGTCTTTCTAGTCACATGTAAGTAGACAGAATATGAATTTTATGATGCATTGACCAATTTACCATCTGTGCAATTTCATGGGGCCAACCAACAATCAAGGGGTGAAGGGGACGGTTTAAGGGTGGATAACGGATGGACCAATACTCATTTATCAAATTAGCTATGGATTTCATGGTCAAGGTGATGGTGAGGGTCAATCCCATCAAAGATCAAACTTTCGGTGTCGAAAGATGTATGAAAGATGGGCTATGAGCAGCTCACAAGGGCCTAGGGGATCATTCTGATGTGTGAGTGTCTGTATACACATGGCTTTTTAAATAGGGTTCAGAGGAAAACTAGGACTCAAAAAGCTCACACACATGATGGGATGATTACGATCAATGATGCTATACACAACAATAGATTGAAAGAGGAATTACAGTGATTACAAAGATTACTTTCTTAACTTAAATACTTACAAGCTCCGATCTGACCCAAAGCCTCAAAAGCACTCTCACATTCATCTGCATGTTGATCTTTTAACAACTCTAATCTCGCATCAATTGCCAAAAGTGTGGTCCTGACACCTGAAAATTCAATGGTGTAGAAACAAGATGAGTTCTTATAAATTGGTTAAAAGAGGTTTTTCAAGTAAATATAATCTGAGGCTTCTTTCCAAGTTCAAGTAACTACAACAAAATCTAAACAAATATCTACATTAGGAATCAAAAGAAACAAAGCACACAGCCAAGTGTCACTTTACCAATAAAAGCTTTAACACTTATCACCTCACAATTCTTTGAGATTCATCATTCAGGGGAGGTAGGAGTGGCAAACCGGTAGGTTGAGATGCACGGTTAGGGGCTGAGGCTCAACTCGTATCCTATCCAATCCATTCATCATTTATTGGGTCAGATACCCCAACCAGCAGCCAATGCAGGTCAACACAACTCACTTAACCCATATAACCGTATATTTTAGTCTTTGTTTCTGTTTCTTTCTCTAAAATTTGGCTCGCCTTTTACAAATTATTTAGTGTGGGCCCATCCAGAATAATGTCCATACATTCATAGCATTGCTATGAAAACCTCACATATTAGAACACAAAAAACCATCTAATTGGATTTTATATGGGAGGGTTTGTGTAGGGTTAAATGGGTTAGGCGAGTCAACCCATTTAACTTGGAATAGGATCTCCTACCCTGCAACCAACCCAATAATGGTGCGGATTGAGTAAGGCAGGTTGAACACATGCTGAGGTAAGTTTCACCACGATGAAGACGTTTAGTATATTATAGGGAAATTACATATAAGTCCTTGCCTCTTTAACAATTACAAATTCCTGCCTCTATCGCTGCTAATTACACTGCAACCCCTTGACTGATGGCAATGTACATCCAGTACATGTTTCACACTTTTCCATAGAGGAATGTCATTTGTCAAATGACTAAAAATACCCTCTGCGGATGACGAAATGCCTTTATAATTCATATTAAGGGGAAAAAAAGCAAGACCATTGTTTTTACCTCTTACGATCTACCATTGGGGATCTTTTCACTTATAGAAGATAATGATGGTGCACGCACATTGACTGAAAATCATGGTGAGGACCACCATTTCATGGGAAACAATCCTTTGTTTCACATATTGATGGAAAACCACAGTAAGCCTGTCAACTAATGAAGAAAAGCAGATGACACCAACAATCATTGAAAGCAAATGCCTCTATCGATGGGAGCGCACCCCCCACCCACCCACCCAAAAAAACACACACACATCGGTGAAAAAATGTCAAATGATGGAAAACAGAATGGGGGCTTGAGTTTTGATAGAAAACCTTGGCAGGACCCTGTAAAAATGATTGTTGGGCCCATCCATGCATAGGAAACCCTGGCGAGGACTTCGCCACTAATGGGAAGTGCACCCATCGATGGTGAACCACAGCTGGACCCTCCAAAAAAAACACCATAGGACCCGCGCCACTGATGGAAAATATTAGGGCCCTCAAATTGATGGGAAACAACTGTGGGGCTCATCCACTGATTAGAAACCATTATGCAGCCCTTCCCTCCCATCAAGGGGTTGGCCCCATAGTAATTTATCAACAAGCAAGCCGCACTATTGTTTTGAATCAATGAATAGCCCTGCTGTTTGTTCATCAATTGGAGGGCCCTACCATGATTTCCCTAAAAAGGGGAGATCAAGGGGGCAAAACCAATGTGATTTCTCAACAATGAGTGGATTCCACTATTGTTTCCATCAATGGGTAAGCCACACATGGTTTCCATCATTAGTTTAATACTAAGAGTTGTCTGAGTTAGGGCTGGTCATTATTCTGTAGATTCATTGATAGCATATGTCAAAATGGCATATAACCAGCCCTAACTTAGACAACTCGTATTATTAAACGATCTTACAGTGGGACCAACTCCTAGTAGAGTATAATTTGGGGACATTCCTTCGAAGGGGAGGACGTTCATTTTGAGCGGTTTGGATTGTGGAGTTCCACTCCCTTTGCTCACGGGAAGGGTAAGACGCAAGTTCCACTCCCTTCACTCACGGGAAGGGTGAGCAAGAGAATCAGAGGATTTGGACTTGATCATCAACCCACCAAACTACAAAATGAGTCATTCATGGGCTAGACTCTGCTAGATAAGGCTATCTCAGTCATTTATGGTTTTAAAAAGACACATACCGAGTCAGAACACATGGGGCTCAGACTTGAATCATGCAACACATGACTCGAGATGACTCGGATTTGGCCATGTCCGAGTGGGGTACTGAGTCCGATTTTTTAAACCTTGAGTTTAGGGCTTCCCATGTGACTCATTTTCAAAGGTAAACTAATCCGATTAGGGTTTCTCATGTGATCCTATCTATCTATTACATAAAATCTACTTCAACGATCTCAGTGTCAATCAGCAACAAAAATAAATTTGAACATTGTTCCAAAAGAAATCTACCTTGCTCAGTTATGCTTGTCAAGTAAAACAATGGGCCATGAATCGAGTTTAAATAAAATTTAAAGGGAAAAAGAACCTTTAGGTTCTACAGAATAGTTCTTACTAGATTCATCAACAACTGTGAATGTATCATCTGAAGAAAGAAGCCTTCCGCTTATCAAAATTGCCCTTGATCGTAAGATAGATTCTAAGGAAGTATTGCTGCAAATAAGGAAAATATCTGAAGATAAATTGACAATAGATTAAAAAAAAAGGTAACATAAAGTTGATAAAGTAACCAGATGATGCTGATTAATATATACCTAATTATAGAAGTCAATAGCTGAAGCAAGGTGGTCTTTAAGACAAACTTGATACCATGTGGAGATTCAGCCAACTTCATACATTGAACATACTAAGTAAGTATCTTAAATTGAGAACAAAATAGATCATAAACAAAGTAAAATAAAGTTCCAAAGTTATCAACAGTTAGAACTAAGATTGTCATTACTCCAATAATTCACAAGGACAATGTCAAGGCATTCAGTGGCAAAAGTACCACAAGGTTCAGAAAAGAAACGTGAAATTTTTGAAATTTTTGGTAGCTGGAAACTTTACTTTCCCGCTCATTTTGACTAGCGGCTGGGATTACTTTAGCTCACATTTTACTTTCCCACATGAAAAACAAACACCACCTTGGGGTAAAACAAAGAAAACATAAACCCATTTTTAACTATTTACCTCGTAAAGGAGCTCTAAAGCACTCAAAGTTGTAAGCATATCACTTTTATTGTTAACTTCAGCTTCCAACAAGCCAAGGAGTTTTGAATCGTAAACTGCTGATGCAACAAGGCTAGAAACTGAGAATAGTTTTACAATGAGGGCCAAAATCCGAATACGTGCCTGGAAAATCAACATTCAATCAGTATAGAGCCCAAAATATGGAAGCACGCAGTGAACAGGTAATATTAAATTTGAATGTAGAATGAACAAATTACCGGTCAAAAAATGCAAGAAAGTGGAAAAGCATAGTGTCGTTTAGTTTTATAGAAATAATAATCAGATGTGAACAAACTCGGACTGGTGCTTTTCTATGAAGGTCACTCGACAAAATAATATCATAAAAAAAGGATTTCAGGAGCAAAATATAATAACGGTAAATTGGAAAATAGATCACTGTTAGACGATAGCATCACATGCAAAACCAGAGAAGACCAAAAATCAACAAAAAATTATCAGGATGTAGGGAAGAGTAGTGTCGACATAGATGCACCTAGGTACAAGGCATAACATAAGCACATGAGCTTACAGCAGCTGGCCCTGAGCAGATAACAATTACCCAATTTTCAATTCCAGATGACCGATTTCCTTAAGAAACCCATCTCACATTTCATTTAATCCTCCAGCTGGAAGGAACCATTTACACTTCCCTTGAGTTTCTAGGCTGCCCATCAATTGAGGTGCTCCAATGCCAATGTAGGTTAGATGTTGTATTACTTTTGTCTCTGGCGGACCTACGTATAGGCCAAGGGGGTCCATGGCCCCCCTTAAGTTTTCAAAATGTTATTTTTTACCACTTGAACTTTTGTAATTTTTTATTTTGCCCCTTATAATTTCAAATTTTCTTTTAATAATTTTCATTGCCCCCCCCCCCCCCTAGTTCCATTTCTAGGTCCGCCTCTTGACTTTTTTAACCGGGTACCTGTAGGATAAGGATTCAAGGGTTCCGATATTTTTGAAAAAATTTTGAGGGATCCCCATCCACAATGGAGCCTATCACTTTTTCTTAGAAGAGTGGAGCCCATCATGTCAGCAGTTCAAATCACCAAACCATGAGGCCCACGTGTAGGAAATTGGGCACCTCAGAGTACTTGCTGTTCCTGAGGCTCGGTACCTTGCAATTCTATCACGATAGAACTGGACAGCATTTGTTATATTGTATAAAAGTTCATTTCCCAAAACAATGACCCAAGGTTGTGGAAAATACAATATTTTGCATCCATCTGAAAAAATAAAACATCTACTGGAAATCAATAGCACCCAAAAAATAGAAACAGTCAGGAAGGAAGAAAATTTTTGAGCATTACAATCATAATCTTCTGAAAGAAAAAAGAACAAGTTATCCAACTGCCATACCAGTGATGAACAACGGACTGCTATATGAATTAGGTGTGTAGCTTCATCACTATTTGTTGGAAAGACAATATCCTAAGCACAGTAGAAAGCACTTAGTTTCTGCAGAATGTGATTGCATGTCTAAATCACAACAAAAAACAAACATTTTTCCAATCACACAACAACAGCAGCAAGTCCTTACAATCCCTCCAGGAGACCTGGCAATATTGACAATGGCATCTGTTGAAGCTGCTGCAACCAGTTCATTGCTTGGATATACAAAACAAACACATGTAACATGAGTTATTGTCACACTGCGAGACAAATACAATTAGAGGCATCACGTAGCCAACCACACAGCATAGCCACACTAGCAAGAAGGATAAGAAATACTAAAGATCAACTATACAAGAGTTCCATTTTTGATTTCTTAGTGTAGTGCCGCAGGAGGCTAAGTTAGTTTTCAATTGAGAGGAAACAGGCCAAATAGATTAGTCCTACCTTAAAAGTTATATTAGCATTACAATAGAGAAAGGTAACGGCTAAAGGATAAGTTATGCAAGCTCTATTCTATAAGGACGTGATCAGATACTTTTACAACAAATCTAAATATGGACATGTTACTTAATTCCAGTCAAGGAGGTATCGTATCAATGTTTTTAAAATTGGAGAATAAAATGATGTAAGGTGGTTTGGTGGTGTTTCCTGAGGTTTTTTCCCCTTCCTATTTGTTTGCATGAGGGACTGATCTCATCAGATTCTGGCCCAGTTTTGTCATTATCAAGATTCGTAAGGACTGTTATAGAAACTAGCCCTGAATCTCAATCATGGAGCCCAGAATTGCAGCAAATTTCAGATCTCAAGGCCATGATCAAATCTCAACCAGACATGTGCAATCAGAACAATATATATGAGGTTTGGCTCATTCAACAAGCACTTGAGCAACAGAATCTTTGAACTTCTACCACCAAAAAAAAAAAAAAAAAAATTTATCATCATAATTGGTACTTGGAAAAGAATGTGCAAAACAGCTTAAGTTTATCCAGTACCCTTCAATGAGGCAATTAAGCAAAAGCGGGTATATATCATATTTAATAACAAGCTCCACAGCAGCTCCAGTGTTTCCATCAACATTCACCAACAGATAAGAGACCTGCAGAAAAATATCAGCAAAGCTATAGATGTGAAATCTAACAAACATCAGCTGCATAAATTTTTTATATAGTGGCACTTACTGTTTTACAAGCTAAGCATCTGACCATCTGAGAGTATGCCTGCAGACCTGCTTGCACAAAAGGCTGAAGAAAAATAACTACTCAGCAAAAAAGCAATCTCTATTTAACAATCTTCAGTCCAAAAAAAAAAGTCATAAAGACATTGAAGAGATGCAAGATTAGTAAGATCATGGAGAAAAAGTTAAGAAGCATTGCATTGAGCCATTGAGAATCTGTAAGTTGATGAAACAATGAAGGCTAATCATCTCTTCTCGAGCACTGTGGACTGTACATACCATGTAGTGTGGAATGAATGAGGAACCATACTTCGTTCCGAATATCCTTTCAAGACAGGAAACAAGGGCATTTTCTAGCCCTGGCACATCTGCTCCACTCTGTAAAGCACTGCAGATACAAACAACAAATTGAGAGTACAAAGCCTAAAAAAGTGCCGAAAACGAAGGATAGTTGCAGAAATACCTAAAAATGACGGAAAGAGGAAATCGATCGAGGAATTCCTTGGCAGAGGCGTCCGTTTGCATTCCTGAAACAGTAAATGAGCGAGAAAGAGAAAGAGAAAGAGGGCGTTGTATCGTCAGAAAGAGAAAAGAGGAGATTCAAAACCCTAAAAAGAGAACATGCAGAGAGCTGAGAAGATTAATGGAGGTGTGGTAGGGAAAGGAAGCGATTGTGGAAATGTGATTACCAGGATAGGAAGCGAATTCGGCAGCAGCTTGAGCGAGTAGAGATGCATCTGGAATTGGGAGGTTTTGAACTGGATTTGAATCATCCATGTTTGCAGAGCCTCTCTGGAGAAGAACGTACTGGAGTATGTGTTTTTTTTTTTTTTCTTCCTTTGGGTTATTCTTTCTGCTTTGTGCTTTCTTGAGGAACGGGAAATGATTTGAGTTATGAGTCTTATGACCATGAGGGGCGATCGAGGCTCCGGTATTTATAGGGGGCATCAAAGTGACCGACCCAGTGGCATGCGGGTATTGACGTGGCGAAATTTTATCCGAATTGATTTTGGCCGTCATAGTATAAGCAGTCTTGGGGAGGGGAGGGGAGGGGAAGGATAAAAGTAACATGATTTTAAAAAAAAAGTAAAAGCGTTTCCAATGTAGTAGTCTTGCTTAAATTTCATTTTTTGAATTGAGTATTTTATCATAAAATTTCCAATATATAGCTATTGCATGAAAAAATTCTCCATATTTGGGGCCTTAGGAAAAGGTTTCGGTCATCCCATTTTCATTTTTTTTTTCAACTTTTAGAGGAGGGACACTGGTGTCATTCCTCGACCCATTCGACTAGGAAAAAATTATCTCCGAAATATAATAAAATGTCGCCTTAGAACCCCCTCATCTAATATGATGTTGCATCTTTTTACATTTCTCTTATCCCCATATAACCCTCTCCAAACCAACTCATTTCAAGCACACACAAAACAAAGTCTACCATGAGTCGTCTCTTCTTCAACTTCTGCCGCCATCTCTCCTTCAACTTCTCTCCTGCGGCTACACAGAGACAATCTCCCAAGCAAGCTTCTCTGCACTAGTTTTCATTCACGAGTTTATATTGTTCGTAGTCAGACAATGGCCGATCTGTATTAATCATCTCCTCCGGGCCAAATAGAGGCTCTTTTATTGAATCATCGGATTGTACAGCTTTGCAGGACAAAGTTCTCTTTGCATCCTTTGTACGTGTTATTAGCATCCAAGTAAGTGTACCCATTCGGGCACAAGCAAGTAGTCTGGTTTCCATCAAGCCTGCCGTAGCCGTTAAATCCACAAACTCCACATCAAACTTCCGTAGTGGCTACCATGCATATGTCATGAGGTGTTCCCTGTCGAAATGGTGTTCCCTTGTGTGGGATTGAATCTACTTTTATTATATAGGGTGGTGATGTAAACATAACGTGTCTGGTTGAACACCACCTGAGTGTCATCTCCTGCAGTGTCGCTCTTCCAATAAGCTCCATTTGGATTTTTACTGGGACGAATGAACCCTTTTTCCCAGTCGGATGAGTCGAGGAGCGACGCTGGCGTCGCCTAAGTCAGAGACGAGCGACGCTAGCGTCCCTCATCTCAAAGTAAAAAAAAAAAAGGAAAGAAAATGGGATGAAAGAACCCTTTCGTAAGGCCCCAACTAAGGAGAACATTTTCGTGCAACGGCCATTTACCGGAATTTTTTCAGTAAAATCTTCTTTTGAATTTCATGACCTAAATTTAAATAATATTACGAGTGTCATCGAAATTTAATAATGTAATCAAAATCGCTTAACTCTAGTCAATATTTTTTTTTTTTACTTTTTTACATCATATTCCATGACATCTATGATATCATGGGATTTATCAGTTTCTAAATCGTACACTTTTTACCACCAGCAAGTAAACTCGTTCTTTATTAAATGTTAAAAAATGATATTTTTGTGAAAAGTAAGTACGCGTTCAACCACCATTTATTAAGCTCTATCATTTTCCCCAAAAAAAAATTCCTAAAATGTTGTATATAGTTATGACATTACGGGACAATCCTATGATATCGTGCGATTTATTAGTTGTTGTAACATACATTGTTCCTATGATATTGTGGGATATTGGGCAAAAGGTTAGAAAAATGCCGACCACAGTCGAGTGACTCCAATGACATTATTTGAAATTCAATCATGAAATTGGAAAAAAAAAACATTTAAAGAGTACTAATGCGTCAAAATCCAAAAGAATGGGTTGATTAATGCGTTAACGGGTGACAACTTACAGCACCGTATAGCCTGACTACACTAGTGCACAGGTGGCCTCCTTTTGAGACCATCTCTCATGGACCTATTTTGTTTTTGGGGCATTTCCAATAAGAATCTGGACTACTGGGGGATTTTGTAAAAAGTTATCCTCTTCTTATTCTAAATATCAACTCGTTTAAAAGGTCACTTGGTGCCTTTAGAATCTCAAGATTTTCAACATTTTGAATGTTGAATGGACCATGAGTATTTAGAATTTCACTGGAGGGGCAATATCTGGATAATTTCAATATTTTTTAGACAAATTATCTCAAAATGTTTCCAAGAGAGCAAACCCTTAACCCAATTGCAATCAGTGTCCACTTCCGTAAATTGGTAAAAGTTTGAATTCGACTAATCTAATCCTTAGATTTAATTATAGAAATTAATATATATTAAAATTATTGAACTTCAAAGCCCTGATTTCAATAGTTGCAACAATTTAGGGGAACTTAAATTTTCCACGTATTTAAGTTCTATCTAAGTCTATCTCCCACTGACATTATCATGGCACAACCCCAATCGATCCCCATGGGAAAGTTCGAGCCATGCTTCCATGGGAGACATTCTCACCAATCGTAACTCCCCGCATAAAAGAACACTGGCACAACAACATGTGCTTTAGCATAGACATGTTCTCCAATGACTGCTGCAAAATTGTGTTTTATGATTCATTGAAAATGAAATTCAGATCACGCGAAATCATGCTCAAATACTTACCGACAATGATTTAGTGCATATAGAGCATTAGTTTTTAGAAATAAAATAAAAGACAAAAATATTAAGATGGTACCTCTTTTTCTCAATCTAAGAGACCGTGGAGTGTAAACAAGTTACAATAAATGAGGCAAAAGGAAATGGTGCATGAGATTTGGAATAAAAAACGAAGTTATCACAGAAGAGCAAAAGGTGGGGGAAAAAATACTTGAGTGGCTACATGAAGTGGGAGAGACGTTGGAAATGGGGGGAGAAGGTGAGTAAATTGTACATGATGGATATAACTTCTAGTTAAAATTGTGCTCAAAACCCTTGGTTTTAATATAGCGTAATTTGATTTTTTGGCTATTAAATATTGGGCCTCGTATATACTTCGATGATTTGGCATCCTGGCATTCCTAATTAAAAGTTTGTGCTAATGTCGTCTTATCTTTTTTAAAATCTATGTAATGAGCCCAAGCGTCATAGATTCAAATGAGTTAGGATATATATCTTAGTTGCGGCCTTTATTAAAAACTAGTCATTGCCCGTGCCTGAAGGCACTAAAATTGATTGCCCGTGATTGCCAGTAATTGGTTATCACTAATTTTACAAACATTAGTGATTGCCCGTATCTAAATGCACTAAAATTGAGAGCAAGCAAAAATATGATCAATGGTTCAAAACCATCTTGATGTTTTGTTATTGTGATTTTGGACTGGGGCCAATACTAATGGACCATAAGGATCTTACTGCCCATTTTTTTTTAAATAATTATAAAATTACCAACGTACTAAGGATCTTAGAGCATCTCCAACAGGTACTTCATTTCTCCATATGCCTTTTTTAAAAATAAAGGTCTATGTGGCAAAAAAATAATTATTTAATTCAACAGGTACTTCATTTCTCCATCTCCAACAAGTCCAACGGCTCTTTCATTCCCTTCTTCCAATCAATATTTAATTCAAAAAAAAATGGCATGTCACTTTTCCCATGCCATTTTTGGCATACGTGATGCTATGCCAAAATCCAGCAAGATATGACTCCTCTGTTGGAGCATGTGCAGAATGTCATTTATAGCCGTTGGATGCTTATGTGGCAAAATAACATACTTGTTGGAGTTGCTCTTACTGCCCCTTTATTTTCAAATAATTACAAAATTACCAATGTACTAAGGATTTTAGTGCCCATTTGTTTTCAAATAATTACAAAATTACCAAGGTAGTAAGGGTATTACTGCCCATTTATTTTCAAATAATTACAAAATTACCAACTAACTAAGGATATTACTGACCATTTATTTTTAAATAATTACAATACCAAGGTACTAAGGATCTTGAATCCCTTCTCAGCCCTAGGATTTATGTACAGAAATTGTTAGTGCAACATTCCTATAAGCACTTATTTTTGTATTGTCAATTCCGCGTCGAAGAATCCAAGACCTTGCCTCTCAGAATTTCTCAAGGAAGATCAAGTTTGAAGGCAGAAGATCAAGTCTTGGAATGCCCGGATTCATAAAAGAAGACGTCCATATGTGTGCCAACCTATTCAGGTAAATGGGACTCCAAACCAACCAAGACATGGCCCTAAAAACCTTTAGTTTAATGGCTTTTTTAATAGGATTTTAGATATTATTTTTCAGCTTTTTTAAGACTCAAAACAGGCCTCAGAAGTCGGCTAACCGCCATGGTTTTCGGTCACCTCACGGTTACTTTTCCAGAGAGCAAAAACTCTCTTAAAATGATTTTTCGGTTACCTCGCGGCCAGCCGTTTGAACAGTAACTTCACTGTTCACTGTTCACTATTCACTAGCCGTTTGAACAGTAACTTCACTATTCACTATTCACTAGCCGTTTGAACAGTAATTTCACTATTCACTATTCACTAGCCGTTTGAACAGTAACACTATTCACTATTCACTATTCACTAGCCGTTTGAACAGTAACACTATTCACTATTCACTGTTCACTAGCCGTTTTATGACCGTTGGAAAGCTTTCTATAAATAGAAAAACACTCCAAATCATCCCTAAGGCTTGGAAAATCATTCTCAAGGCCTCCAAGATCATGAGAGCTCATGTCCTAACCATTGTGTATCATATTAGAGCTCTCATAGATCATTCCACACACACTATGAGCTTGGTTTGTCAAATCTAAGAGCTTCATTAGCTTAAGGAAAGTGTGATGTGTGGAGACAATATTGCCTAGGGAAGAACTTGAGCTATCATAGTTTATTATCCAAATCCCTAGACCAAAGACCTCTTCCCTTGACTGAGCACAACATTGGAGCATCATCATCAACATCAAGGAAGCATTGCAAGAGGCATCAAAGCTTGGAGCTGCGGTGACAAGTTTCGAAGAGCATCCTCCGAACTTCGTCAAAGAGGCAAGTGGCAACCTCCAGACTTTGTCAAAAAGAGGCAAGTGTTCTTCGCCCTCCATTCAAATTATATCTCTGTGATAGTGGATTGTTTCTGCGTGATTCAACCACTTTAAAAATTGTGATAGTGGATTGTTTCTGTGTGATTCAACCACTCTAAAAGTTATGTGTGGGGAGTAGATCTTTGTGATCGAACCTCGTGAACAAAAATGGGGAGTAGATCTGTGTGGTCGAACCTCGTGAATAAAATTTATGTAGAATCAGTACTTGTGTAGTTTGATTCTTCATAGTGGAACCAGGGGACTGTGTGACCCTTGAGAGTGGATGTAGGTCTGTGTGACTGAACCACTATAAATCCCTTGTGTCAATTTCTCTATCTCTATCTCTTGTGCTTGATTTATATATCTATATGTTGTGGAGAATGATATGAATGATATTTTGTATAATTGACACACATCCACTTGTGCGAAAACAACATTGATCATATTGGTAAATCAAATATTGTTTAGCACACACTCTTTAACAAATATTTATTTGAGCACATTGATATAAATCATAAGTGAATTTGTGAAGAGTGTTGTACTCACACTTGTGTTTACTAATATGAAACTAATTGTCTTATATTTGATTGTTTAAGCACTCATACATTGAACACATATTCCGCATAAGCTGTATTCTTATTTGTGTTCATTATGTTCTTGTTCCTAGTTGGGATTAAAATTGGACTAAGATGTTTTAATTGGGAAAAGAATTCCATTAGTCCTATTCAACCCCCCCCCCTGTAGGACACTTTCATTTGCCCTAGCTACACTTTCAGAAATATGTACATAAATCCAAGCGTGAGGAAAGAGTCCAGGAATTCAAACACTGTCCCCCCTTATTATATAGATTATCGGTAGAAGCTTTAGATGTCGTACTTAAGTTAATTATATTTTGAGAACGGCCACTCACCTCATTGGTAAGTGGCAGCGGTTTTCACCTGACTGTCCATGGTTCGAATCCTGGGTATGCCGCCTTTCCCCACTTATCACGTTTGTGCAGGTGAGCCCTTTGCGGCCTTTGTGGACTCATGGTCAAGATATTAATTCACGGGTAAAAAAAAAAAAGAGTTGAGGATCATTCCATTCTTCAATGATAGCTATCTACGTGTGCTTGATATAAAGAATAAAAATATAAATACATATTTAATGCATCTTTTTTTTTATATTTTAGAAAAACAATAGGCAAATTAAAATCCAATGTAAATAGGTAGAGTTGCGCTAATTCATGCAGGGGGCTATGTCAATATGAGGGCAGTGGATCAAGCAAAAGTCCTGCCATTGAAATTTAGATGATGTATATTTTTGTTTGGAATTTGATCATATGGCTGTCTCTATACCTAAAATTTATCTGTGAACGATCAAAGCTTAAATATTTTAATGCATAGCTATTTTTATAACTAAGGTATAATACGTCATTGTCTAAGATATCACATAGTGTGATATGTATGATATCGTATGGCCTTAAGACATCGCGCAAACAATTTGCATAAATTTATTAAGATGAATTTACTGCATAGGACCCCGTAGGACCTCATACCACTTTTGAGGTCCCAAAAACATCATATGTATAGATAAGGTCCTCAATGTGCGTTTTTTTTTTTAACGAATGGTCGATATCAACCATTCTGCGGGAACCAAATAAAAAATGGGTTTTTCAGGATGAAGGAGAGAGGAGGGGAGGAAGGGGGAGCAGAGGGCTGCGGAAACCCAAATAGAAATTGAGTTTTTCAGGAGGGAGAAGATGGGAGGGGATAGGGGCTGAAACTGATGCAAGAAGATAATGATGAGCTGAAACTGAAACAAAATTTGAACTACAAAAATTGATTGGGTTTTAATGAAGATTTGATGTTATATGAAAAAGAAAAGGACAGAGAGTGGTGTTATTGTTCTTGTGATTTTTGCAACAATTGGCAGCAATACTGAAAAACCCCTATGCAACAACACCCCTCCCCTCTTCTCCCTCCTGAAAAAGAGCAATGAATCAATGAATGATTTATAATCTCAGCATCCCTGGGGCATAAAAGACACACATATACACTGATTTGTGTTCTCTACGAAGATTATTTGTAGCTGAATTTTGTCTAAAGCAGCAGCAGTCCAACAAAACGCAAGCTCTTTAGGAGGTGCTCAAATATGCTACAGGGAAAACATCAAATACTTTGGACAGCCCACACAACTTGCTGTAAAATGATTTCACTAAAGGTAGCTCTTATTATTTGGGCTCAAAACCTCCTATCAAAACTTGAAGTTGGAATATGCACACTGCAAGAGTAGTAAGAAATTTATCTAGTAGACTGACTACCTAATCTCTAAGATCATGCCGAAGAAAACCAAACAATTCTATCATCCGTAGGTTCAAATGATCCCAAATTATTATGTCAACTATCACTAGTATGGAAGTTAGTATCCAAAATTTGACCCAAAAATCACATCCTATGCTCAAGGTAATTCAGGATGGAAACTCATTTTAATACTTTGCAGTGCCTTCTTTCAAATGCCCAACACCACCCCTCCCCTCCATTCTCCTCTCTTCTGAAAAACTCAATTTTTATTTGGATTCCTAGAGAATGGTCGATATCAACCATTCCCCTTTACTCCTCCTCCCCTCCCCTATTCTCCATCCTGATAAACCCAATTTTTACGGAAAAAAAAAAGGCACATTGGGGATCTTTTTCATACATACGGTATTTTTGGGACCTCAAAAGTGGTATGAGGTCCTACGGGTCGTATGCGATAAATTCCTCATTTATTAAACTTCAACAATGGATAGGTCAAATGTTAGGTCATATCAAAGTCCCTTTTTATAAACTAAAATTGGTGGAATACAGCCAGTGAGGCTGTGTACCACACATCGGAATTGAAAATTGAAAATTGAAAAGTGTTTGTATGGTATTCTACAATGATCAGTGGTCTAATTTGTCATCAACCTCAAATTTAGATTGGCCGTTGGACCAGTTTTATGGTCATTCCGATCCAACCAAAACTTAATAGAGTAGGGCCCATGAGCCTTACCCATTTAAAAATTGCATCCCATGCCTGAAGTCCGAACCATTAAAAGGTTCTATATCAATAGAATCCACGAGGCCCAATAAATGAATAGGGCTAGACCCCAAATCCATCCCAATGGGCTTTTGACCCAAAACTAACATTTTTGGCGGGAAACCCACAACCTCCGTCCTTCCCGCCAAAACCCTAACAATGTCAACAAAAGGAAACCAAGTCCAAAAGGACCAAAACGCTCTCCTCAGTCCTCCGTTTCTCGCCTCAGGACTCATAGCCTCTCTCTGGCCTCAGACGCCTGGCCTCAGACAGCTCTAGACTCCCTGCTCCCAGTCCAGATCCAGGTTTGTTTGTGTTCTTATCATGATTATAGGGTTTTTTGTTTATTTTGTTCTTAAATGTTAGATGTTTAAAGTTTGGGTTTTGAAAAAGTTAGAATTCAGAGGGGTTTTATTTATTTATTTGTTTGAATCGGTCTCACATGAGTCTCTGTGTTGTAGAGAAGTCGTCTTCTCTATTTTCCTTTTTTCATTTGATGTTGTAAAAATCCTCAAAGAAGATTCTGCCAATGAAATCTCTAAATCTCTTGGAGTAGAGCTTTGGGTTGACAGCAGAAATTGAAGTGGGATCTGCCTGGCAGGAATTGTATGCTTTATTTTATTTTATTTTTTGTGAGGCTCTCACCTATACAGCTGCTAAGAGCCTTGGAAAGAAGAAAAATTCAGCACTATCTTTTATTCTGTGATTTCCATGCCTTTCTCTTTCCTTGGATTCTGTTTTACAATCACCCCTTTTTTCATTCCTGCCGTTGGGTTGCTTGTGGGATCACACAGTCTGTAAGTGGAAAAACTCAATTTTGGGGCCAGTCCTGACAGAAATCTTCATTCGTAGATGTCGATGAAGAACTATAGGATGGGATTACAATGTTTAAATGGTGTTTTCGTTAAAACTTAAAACTGTCCACACGCACGTGCAGGGGAAATAACATCATAGCAGTCACGCCTGGTTCAGCTCGTTATGCATTGATTTGCTAGTTTAAGCACTCCTTTTGGTTCAGTTTGAATCCAATTCGTTTGGTTAAGAAGTTAATGTTGTCTGGACCAGGCTTCTGGTAAATCAGTTGGAGGGTAACAAAGAACTTAGGCTCTGTTTGGTTAGAGGCTTATATGGAAATGTATATTAAAATCAATTGAAGAAGTGCGTCTTTTCCTTCTCTGTCCCATGTAGTATTAGCAACTCTGTTGCATTGGTGCATGTTATTTGATGATGGCAATGATAATTCAACAAAAAAAAAAAATAAAGAGAAATTAATTCTATGGCACTGTGATGAATATCTGGCTGAAACCTGGCTGCCAACATGCTGCAGGGCTTCATCACACTAAGAAAAGCCCTTGCTTCTCTGCCTCTTCTCTTTCTCTCTATTCTTCCCTTCAAATCTGCGAAACCCTAACAGCCCCAGTTCAGAAAAATGGACGCTTTTGGTGGATTCTTCGTTGATGAGAAGGCCGTTCGCGTGGAGAACATCTTCTTAGAATTCCTCAAAAGGTACTCCCCCCCCCTCTCTCTCTCTGTGTGTGTCTCGTCTCTGCAATTGTGCATCTGATGATCATGGTGTGTCTTCAGCTTCAAACTCGATCCAAACTCTCCCGAACCCTTCTACGAATCGGAGATCGAGGCCATGAAAGCGAAGGAATCGACCACGATGTTCGTCGATTTCTCGCACGTCATCCGCTTCAATGACGTCCTCCAGAAAGCCATTTCCGAGGAATATTTGAGGTCATTCACAACACCCCTTTCTTTGTTTCTAATCAATTTCACTTGGGTTTTATGCATTTCCTCCCTTTTCTTCTCCTAAATGGAAAATTGGGTTTTGTGAAGATTCGAGCCCTATCTGAAGAATGCTTGCAAGCGATTTGTAATGGAGCAAAAACCAACTTTCATCCCAGATGATAATCCTAACAAAGACATCAATCTCGCCTTCTATAACATCCCTCTGCTGAAGAGGTAAATTTTGTCTTGCTTTTTAAGGTTTTGGTTTTTGATTCCACTGGGTTTTTTTGAATAGCATGAAGAATTTTGGGTATGATTTGGTTTCTGCAGATTGAGGGATTTGACAACTGCTGAGATTGGAAAATTGGTTTCAGTTACTGGGGTTGTGACTCGGACAAGCGAGGTCCGGCCTGAGCTTCTGCAAGGTACTTTCAAGTGTTTGGATTGTGGAACTGTTGTGAAGAATGTTGAACAGCAATTCAAGTACACTGAGGTGACTTCCATTTCACTCCTTCAAAATTCCTTTGTGTTCTTATATATGTTAGTTGTAGCCAACTTCTATTTAATTTCTACTGAAAGTCTTTTTTTTTTTTCCGCTGATACAGCCGATAATATGTGTGAATCCCACTTGTATGAAGCGGGGGCCATGGGCATTACTTAGGCAAGAGAGCAAATTTGCCGACTGGCAGAGGGTCCGGATGCAGGAGACCTCAAAAGAGATACCACCGGGTTCTCTTCCCCGGTCCTTGGATATTATCCTCCGCCACGAGATTGTTGAACAGGCCAGGGCGGGAGACACGTATGTGCAATTAATGATTTCTGAGAATCCACTTCCTCGTTGATAATTTGTGCTTTTTGGCATCATTTCAATCTCAATATTTAATTTCCTCTTTGGAAGTTAAAGAGTTGTGTGACTGTATTCTAAGCTCTAAATTTTGTTCAAGTCATTGATTTTTTTTGTAATGACTTTGTAGGGTCATATTCACTGGCACAGTGGTGGTCATACCAGATATAATGGCATTAGCTTCAACTGGCGAGAGAGCAGAATGCCGGCGTGAAGCATCTCAGAGACAGGGTGCATCTGGTGGGTATGAAGGTGTTAAGGGTCTTCGGGCATTGGGAGTGAGAGACCTCTCCTATCGGCTTGCATTCATTGCAAATTCAGTGCAGGTGAGTGCCATCTTCCTCATGTTTGTGTGGAGTATAACTGGTACCATTTTTCTTTCCTTTTTTGTTCTTTTTTCTTTCTTTCATTGCTCATTCATTTTGTCATTATGCATATACATTAAGGCGGCAAGTGATGGAAGGGGCAACAACGTTAGAAGTACAAGGAGAGATGTCGATGATGATGATGATAGCCAGCATTTCACGGTAGGTTCTTGGAGCATTTGCTTGTTCCAAAATTATATAGTTTGTATGTGATTTGATCAGCAGCTGGCAGAACTTGCTGAAAGATAAAACTCCATGTTTCCTGTAAGTAGATTCTATTGATGTTTTTGTTGAATATATGATATAATTTCCTTCACTTCCATGTGAGTGTTGCTCTTATGGAAAGTTTATTGCTTTATCCTATGTAAATACTAAGTAGTCAAATAACTATTCATGATGTCATCAATGGGTTATAAGCCGGATTGAAGATCAGAATCTTACAGAGTGAATCATGTACGAGGATTTGAGCAAGAGAAGCAATAATGAAACCTCAACGTTTGATGATTTAGATGGTCTTACAAAATGATCAGATAACATGATTTATCGTTTTCCTTAATTCTTGTGCAATTATCATAGTATTCTCTTTAAAATGCATATCACTGCATCTGCTGTTGTCTTGACATTAAAAAAGAAAAAAACTATTATTCTACTGACCCATTAATGATATTATACTCATAGAGCCATATCTACTTCTCACTTCATCCACAATTGATTTCCTGCCCTCTAGTAGCATGTGTCGCCAAATTTGCTAGGATTTTCTTATGAGAATTGATTTTGCAGCTGGTCCACTTCGCAGTTCTGTTTTGAAAATTGATTTGTGTTGCCTTGCTTATTTTACTTTTGGCAGGCGGAAGAGATGAATGAAATACAGGCGATGAGAAATACTCCTGATTTTTTCAATAAGCTTGTTGATAGCATTGCCCCAACTGTTTTTGGTCATCAAGAAATCAAGCGAGCTATCCTGCTTATGCTATTGGGTGGAGTACATAAGTTTACTCATGAAGGAATCAACCTAAGAGGGGACATCAATGTCTGTATTGTTGGAGACCCAAGCTGTGCAAAGTCTCAGTTCCTCAAGTATGTTGGTCAATTTTAGGTCATTTAATTATTCAATATGAGTGCCTTTTCATTGATGCTGTTTCATGGAAACTTATTCAATCCTGTTTGTATGGGCTCTGTTAGGCAATTTATGGGGTGTTCAGTTTGTTGATAATGGGCTGTTCGTTATGCAGGTATACTTCAAACCTAGTCCCACGATCTGTTTATACATCAGGTAAATCATCCTCTGCAGCTGGGCTGACAGCTACTGTAGCCAAAGAGCCAGAAACTGGAGAGTTCTGTATCGAGGTACTAAATATTTTTGTAGCAATTCTATCTTGATGCTTTTTGTAGAATAATCTTTAGCAAGAGAGGGATTATATTATATTAGAAGAAACAACGTCAGGCAGACCCAAAATCCAAAAAGGCCTTAGCACATAGGCCACGAACAAACCAACATCATACCAATTTCAACAATATACAAAAGACACACAAACCATACCAAAAAACCCAAACTTCCATGATGAGTTAATTTAGATGTTGGGGCCAGAACTCCTTTGCCCTAGGGAACTGTTTCTTACACCGAGCTATACAAATCCTCATCTGACCTGACCTGCGAAAAGTCCCTGTGCTAACTATACATTCTATATGCTGTTAGCATGTCTTCTATTCTGTATTTTACCATAGGATCCACCGTGCACCCTGCGTCAATTTATGTGGACACTTTGGTTTTAGCCCCCTGTTGTGGTGCTTTCAGGGTGTCCTTGAACCAACTCTGTGTGGCTGTTTTTGGCATAGGAAATTTCAAATTTCTTTGTTTGGTCAGATTATGAATGTGGCTATTATATAAGCCTATTTAAAGGTGATTTGTTATTGTGTCTTTAATTTCAACACGTGGTGGATGCTCTCCATCTTTCTACTAGGAACAGACGCAATGATGGGCCATGTGATATATTGTATTCATTGGGTTCATTTGCCTTTTAAGCATGTGATATAAAAATGGGTTTTACATGTATAAATTTTTCATATGCAAAATTTACCCATGTGAAACTTACTACCATGTTTGTTTGGAAGCACCATTTTCATGAGAAAATGAGAACATTGAGCAGTTTTAGACGTGTTTGTGTTTTTCTCAGTGATGTCAAAATTTATGAAGATTCATGACATGAAACTAAATATCTTGATATTTATCATTGGTATGAGAATATTGAACAGTTTGAATCTTAAATTGGGGGCCCACAAGAGTGCAAAAAATCAGATTTATAGGTTGGCATTTTTTTGGCATTTTCCACATATTTCTAAATATCTATGAAGAAAATAGATATGAAACTAAACGTTTGGGGGTCTATTATCTTAATAAAAATAGATGAACGGTTCGGATCATGAATTTGGGGCCCACAAGACTTCAAAAAAATGAACGATGGTCAATGGGATTTGAACCTGTTGTGTGTGTGTGTGTGTGTGTTTTACTGCCCTTTTTTTATAACATGGGAGATGTGTAATGGTTTATCATTTCTTCAGTTATGTAAATTTGGGGTTGAAAATGGCCTCATTTACGTTCTATTTTCACACCTCATATATGCATGTGATGAATGGACAAGCGCAAACCAACGTGACCATGCATGAATGTTACGCATGTGCAACATTTACATATGTAACCGAGTGCAAGAAGACAACCCCTTACATGTTAGTTTTGTTTGCCATCATGATCTAGCAATCAACAGTGCTATTGAAGCAGTGGTTACAGAATGGAAAGATGACTTAATGATATAAGACAAAGTCGAGCAAGTAAGTCAATGTTTGGGTCGAAGTGGCAATGTTTTTAACTTCTGTTTATTATTGTAAGATTTATTGTATACTCGAAGGTGAATGTCTTCATACAGTGATTTTAGGCAATTAATGCTGTTACTAGCAATATTTCTGCCTTTATGTTCAAACAACTATCTATATGTTAATTTTATTTTATAAATCTTCAAGTATTGCAAATTTATGCAAGATCTAGATTGTCCAAATGCTGCCTAAGCCAATAGAAATAGGGGAACCAATAAATCAGAATGGGAAATATAGGCGGAACAATTATATATTAAATGTTTACCAAACTCTTTCCTCAAAGGTAAGTTCCCTGTTTCATTGGGTAGTGCCCTTGTTTTGAATTAAGCTGCCTAGGAGTGGATGGTTTTATCAAAACTTTTGCTAACAAGATACTCCAAAGTTAGATTTAGATGCCTTAGTAGTGTGCAATTTTTTTGTCCATACAATATAGTCCTCATATCGAGCACCTTGTTTTTTCAGAAGTATGTTTTATGTATTTATTTTTTCTGTTGGTTTTGGTGGAAAATGCATCTATGGAATTTCCTTTTTGGACCCAAATTTTTATGCCAAACATTTGGAGGTCACCTTAGCTCAAATTTCAAACCATAATTTTGAGGTACATCAAGGCACATCTTAAGATTCATCTGATTTTGCAGGCTGGTGCACTAATGCTTGCTGACAATGGTATATGCTGCATTGACGAATTTGATAAAATGGAAATCAGGGACCAGGTATTTATTCTTTTTGTTTCCTGCAAGTGGTACTCCAGTGAGTGGCAGATTAAAGTTCTGAATCTTTTGTCATTGAAATTGAAGGTTGCCATTCACGAGGCTATGGAACAACAAACTATAAGCATCACAAAAGCTGGCATTCAGGCTACACTAAATGCTAGAACATCCATTTTAGCAGCTGCCAACCCAACTGGTGGGCGCTACGACAAGTCAAAGCCACTCAAGGTGAATCCTATGCACTCTTAATTTTGTCTTGCAAGCTATTTTAATCTTTAACCATGCAGATTTTGAGACCAGTGTTTAAACTAATTCATGCAATTTTGCTGGGTTGAACTTTCATGTGACAAGCATCCTATTAAGCTCTCCATGTGCCAGAAACGCAGATCCCAATGGCAGCCATTACAGCCACAAGGGCTTCAAAGCCACAGAAGTGTTTCGCAACCTGAAATTGGGCCTATTGCTGGGTTGAACTTTCATGTGACAAGCATCCTATTAAGCTCTCCATGTGCCAGAAATGCAGATCCCAATGCCAGCCATTACAGCCACAAGGGCTTTAAGGCCACAGAAGTGTTTCAGAACCTGAAATTGGGCCTATTCTATATATTTGTGGGGCTGGAGCTGAGATCTGCATGTCAGACAAGCCTCTGAAGCTAGATGGGATAGATTGACCCATTGACTGACCCTAATTATAGTTTTTTGCTTAACTAAATTGAATTACTGATCCAAAAGTAAAAAAGGAACCAAAAAACGAAAAATAGAAGAAGTAGAAGAAGAAAGGCTGAGAGTTTCTTAAATGGGAATTTTTGTTCTAAAACATGGAGTTGATCATTATCTCTTTATTTCAGTATAATGTGGCCCTCCCTCCTGCTATTCTTTCAAGGTTTGATCTGGTATATGTCATGATTGATGAACCGGATGATCAAACGGATTACCATATTGCTCACCACATTGTTAGAGTTCATCAGAAGCGTGAGGAGGCACTTTCTCCAGCATTCACCACTGCACAACTGAAGCGTTACATTGCATATGCGAAGACTTTGAAACCCAAGGTTTGTTGCTTTCCCTCCAATTAACTCCAAAACTTTCTCCCTGAGAAAAGATATGTCCTTTGTTGTTCCACTCCTGGTTCTCAATCCACTGCCTGTTAACAATTACTGAAATCATGCAGTTGGGTTCAGAAGCACGAAAAGTACTGGTAGATTCTTATGTAGCTCTCCGCAGAGGTGATACAACTCCTGGCAGTAGAGTTGCTTACCGAATGACAGTTAGACAGCTGGAGGCATTGATTAGGTTATCGGAAGCCATTGCTCGAAGTCACTTGGAGGTCCAGGTTTGTCAAGCCAACACAGTTGCTGATGTTAAGTTTCCTCTCTATATTATTAGACATGTATACTTGTATTGACCTGTATACAATGTGTAAAGCAATAGTTGGTACTGTGCATGGAAGTGAACCGTCTTTCCCAAATCATGTACCTGGGGTCTATAATTAATACTTGATTGCTCCCATGTTTTGAATTTGAGTGATTGAATGGTATTGGAAAAATCATAGCCTTTACACTTCCTTTTATTGTTATCTCCTTAAGCATTTTTTTCCATGTTTTTGTAGGTGCGGCCTGTCCATGTCCGCGTGGCTGTGAGACTGCTAAAAACATCCATAATCAGGCAAAAGGCTTTGGAATACACTACAATTAATCTATGCGTTTATATTTGTATTTTGCTCATGTATATATATTGTAAAAGTTTAACACTGCAGTTTATATATCACTTTACAGTGTTGAATCAAGTGAGATAGATTTGTCTGATTTTCAAGAGGAAGAAGATAGTGTTGATGGTCATAGAGGTCCAGATCAAGGCGATGACAATCAGCCCAGTACTGCTGACCCAGTGCCACCGGCAGATAATTCAGGTGAACTGAATATCTGATGCAAAGTATAATCTCTTGTGTAGCTGATTTAGGCTGTCACTGAAAGTCCTTATGAATCTTGTGACAGCTAGTGGAAAAGGGTCTGAGACTCATCAGAAGGAAAAAATGGTAATAACCGAGGAGCATTTTCAAAGAGTTGCCCGATCTCTGATAATGCACCTTCGGCAGCATGAGGAAGCTGTAGCGCAAGACGGTATACCAATTACGCCCTCACTATCTATTTTCTTACTGCGTTTTTAATACATGAAGATCTCTATTGTAATGCAAGCAAAACCACCGTTACCTTTGAACTGTATGCCGTGTTAATTGAATTGCCTGTTGGGCAGCTAACTAAGGAACTCATAACATCTTGGCGTGGTTGGTGCTAAGTTTCTATTATATGTTTATAATCAATATGCAAACACAATTATAGCCTATCTGATATACTAAAGGGCAGAATATACCCATCACATGAATTGAAGTTTGTGTATTCTTATTTAACTACTGGGCTTCTATTTGGATAAATATGGAACTTATCTGTATAGTGTCACCAAAAGAAATCTTGGCTGCATAGTTTGTACATGCACATAGCACATAATGTGTATTCATTAGTGGTATATTTATACATAGACTCTAAGCCCTTGTTTTGCATCTCTACTTTTTGCCTCTATTTTTCTAAATCTCTAAAGCGGGTAGAGATTTTGAGAATAGAGGCGTTTGGCAGTGTGTTTTAACCTCTAGATGGTGTAGAGAAGTAGAGGCAATGCCTTTTTTTCCCACAGCCCACCATTGGATGCATGTAGAAATAGAGGGAAAAAAATAGAGGTGGGTGAACATTGATTCTAGCCCAACAATGCCCCAATCCTTTTTTTTTTCTTCAAAATCTAATAGTGTAAATCAAGATCCAAGCCGTTGGAAATGTTCACAAGATCAAACACGGCCATGAGACCAAATTTGAATCTTTGGAACATCAATAATCTTGAGATATGTGAAAAAAAATATAAGCTGTAGGATGCAATTTTCTGGAATCTGTGGGCCCCAAACACAAGATCCAAACCGTTAGATCGCTTTGGATGGCTAAAAACGGCTATGTGGTCAATTTTCAAGGCTTGATACCTTGTGGATCTCAAGATATTTGAAAAACAATATCAACCATTGATGTATCATGCTCAATTTTGGATTTGTCCATGAGCAATAACGTTTTTTCTATTTTTTATTTTTGGGATAGTAAAACACGATCCAAACCGTTGAAATTGTTCTTAAGAAAAGCCCAGCTATGGGACCAAATTTCAGCCGTTGAATCATCACCAATCTCGAGATATGAGCAAAAAAGTGAGCCATTGGATAGTATTTTCTGGATTATGTGGCCCCCAAACACAAGATCTAAACCGTTAGATCTCTTTGGAAGGCTGAATACGGCCAGGGGGTCCATTTTTGAGGCAATACCCTGTGGATATCTAGAAATTTGTGAATAACTTTCAACCATTGATATAAAAAAGTCTATTTAACATAGATCCTTGCATTACCAAACACCTCTTTTGATTCTAGCCTCTTTTTTTTATGACTTTTTTTAATAGCTCTATTTTGATGGGTCTATCAAAAAAGAGTAGAGATACCAAACAAGCCCTAAGACATCTTAATCCACGACTCTCTTTTACATGCACGAAGTATGTACATAATGGGTATCTATATCTGAATTATATACTTTGTATAATATATGATATTATGAATCTATAAATCAACCATGGTGGCTTGCAGGGGCGGACCCACGTTTTACCATGTGGGTGCAGTTGCACCCGTGTCATTTAAAAAATTCCCATGAAGGGATATGGGCCGTAGGCCCGCGCCCCATATCAAATCTGATCCCGCCCCACCCTATTATACCAAAAACATTGCTCGCCCTAATTGCCGAAACGAACCCTCACCCGCTTTTCTCCTTTGCTCGCCCTCTCTTTCGCGACTCTCCTCGGTGCAGATCACCTCGCTCAATCCTCTCTCCGGCTCTCCATGTGTGTTAGATCCCCTATCTTCCGTCTGGGTAAGTGTTTCCATCCCTCCCTCTCTCAATTCAATTTATTACTAGAAATTAAGTTTATGGAGAAACAATTTTTACTTAATACTAGAAATTCAATTGAATTGAGAGAGAGAGAGAAAGAGAGGGAGGGATGGATACACTTGCCAGGACGGAAGATAGGGGATCTGACACGCACAGAGGGGGCGGGAGAGGGGCTTGAGTGAGGTGATCTGCGCTCGAAGATAGTCGATCGCGAGAGAGAGGGTGAGCAAAGGAGAAGAGCGGATGAGTGTTCATCGGCAATTAGGGCGAGCAATGTTTTTGGTAGAATAGGGTGGGGCGGGATAAGACTTGATATGGGGCATGGGCCTATGGCCCATTACCCTTCATGGGAATTTTTCAAATGACGGTCGCACCCACATGGTAAAACGTGGGTCCGCCCCTGGATCTATAGGCTCTACATGCTGATGTGGCATCTCATTAAAATATACGGTTGCCAAGTTTTAGGATCCTTAAATTCCTTTTAAAGCTTGAGTTCCATGCATACATTTTCTGATGGGCTTCTTTCCATGAAAAATTGCAGGAACTGGATTGGCTGGTATGAAGCAAGGGGATTTAATTGTTTGGTATGTGGAGCAGCAGAATGAACAACAAGCGTATAGTTCCTCCAAAGAAGTGGTGCAAGAAATCAAAGTCATCAGAGCTATCATTAAGGTTAAACTGACAGCAGCTAAAGATAAATGCAAGATTTCATATGCATGTAACACTGCTTCAGAACTACAAGAAAACATGCTTTTAACTAATCTTACTTACATTCTTCACCTTGCAGAAATTGATAGAAGTGGATGGACATTTGATAGTTATTGATGATGGTTTAGCAGCAGAGGGCGAAGAAGCAGGTCAGTCTTCTTCCAGTGAGAACAGAATTTTAGCGGTGGCTCCCAATTATGTCATTGACTGATTGGAAATAACTGGTAACCAATTTGTAACTTAGTGTATTGCTCTGATGAGCTTTTACTACCTGCTTGCACGAATCCTGTCTCTCTTTGGGCAGATATGGTTAACTTGGTCAACTTGGGAGTGACTGATAGCGGATCAATGAGCTAGATTTTGTATGACTAGAACTTAAATGCCTATCACATTCCATGTCTTTCTGTTCTCAACAACTGGTTTTCTCAGTCTGGCCAACCGCAGATGCATGTAGCCAACTTATGTGGAGATGGTTCTTTACACCAAAGATAGAAACTCCCAATTGAACAGGGAAACTGCTGTCCCCAGCATTTGGGGGCCCCTTTTTCATTGGGCAATTGCTTAAAAAAAGGAAAAAAAAGGAAAAAAGAAAAAAGAAAAAAGAAAAAAGAAAGTAATGCAACTATAGCACTCATCTGATGAAGGGTGGCGTTGTCAAATTCTATTGTCACAATCGGATAATAAGTTATTAATGGACAAATCGCTTGAAGTTCTAAATGAATTTTTTTGGGTTATCCTAGCCAAAGGGCTTGAACCCAAGAAAGAGCCCACACACATGGAAGACAGCCTTCTCATGTGGGAAGAGAGCCCACACAAGTGGGAAGGGAGCACTTGCAGAAAGAGGAGGCATACCTAGGGTTCGAACATGGGCAACCAGGCGAGAACTGTCATTCTTGATGTTTTAAATGGATTGAGGACCAATTACATGAGAATTGAGAATTGAGAATTGTTGGTTTGTTTCTTTCTAATGATGGATTTGAGTTTCAAGTGGATGGATGATTCTGACTAATGTGAACCTTGCCCCTCTAAGGTGGGTAACAGCAAGACGAATACAAGTACCCCAATTTTTTTTTAATTTTTAATTTTGCTATGTTTGGATCTCTGGTTACTATTGACATTTAAACTTTGAATACCCAGGGATCAGTCCTGGGCAATCGGATAAACTTAACCATGTGTGTTGGCAAGTGCCTGATTATTTTGCCATGCATCAAGATCTAAATACAGTATCAGTTTGTCTTATTATTTTGCCATGCATCAAGATCTAAATATAGTATCAGTATGTCGTATTTGTTGGCCTTTTGGCTCTCACAGAGTCACAATTCCAAGATTCCAAGCAGCTTTTTTGTGGTGTGTACATGGACACATGTATTTTAAAATCTCTATACTACAATGGTGTCAAACTGGAATTGATTTCTAGTCACATGCCTAATGACACTTAACAATGACAGATAATAGCAATTATTAGTTGCATCATGTTGTGATTCATGAAATAAACTGGTGGCTATCATGAGAGCTTTCTAGTCTTCCACAACATGCTATCATATCATTGATTGATTACCACTACAACAATTTTGAGAAAAAGAAATTGCTTTTTTGGGGGTAAAGGAGAGAAGAATTTGAAAAGATTAGACAGCCTTTGGGAAGGAATGGATTTACATTTAGGCCCTACTTGGAAGATAATTTCCAGCTGGTGAAACCAAAAGAGCGGATCATTCTTTGTGGTGCAATAAATTTAATCAACTCATTTTTAAGAAACCGGTTTGGAGGTCTGACCGGTGGAGCCCAGATGGTTTGGTCCGAACCAAAAAACTTAAATTGGCCAAATGGCTACGATTTTAAACAGGGAAGATCTTAAAATAGAAGAAAACTTTTGGCCCATTTTGAAAAAATTAACTTTATTCTCATTTTAAAAAAAAGTACATGAAGAATTTAATATTTTATAAGAGTATAAAATCCACACCATAAAAATATTTTTAAAAATGATAAAATTACCTTTATATTATTTTTCAAAATTTCTCTTTGATAAATCATTTAAGAGAAATGATGAGTCTAAATGGTTATAACAATCAAAATCAAGCTAAAACTTGGGTCATAGGAGAATTTAGAGAAATGAACTCTAAGACCGATTTTGACATTCTCCCAGTGACCAAACCCATCAAAAGAAAATACCCCACAATCAACATTTGATCAATGAGGCACATAAAATGATCTTTGGGTTGGTTTCGGGGACGAAAGAATAGGAGAATACAAAAACTTCTCATAAGGGTATTTCTTTTTATCATTTTTTAAAGTTTTTTGTGGAGAGGACTTTACTAAAAGAAAAATCATTTTTTTTTATACTTTTTGAGATACTGAAAATTTTATGTATTTTTTTGAAAATGAGCCTTATTTTGTTTTTCACTATTTTGAAAAATCCCATTTGAAATATGAGAAAAGTTCTGAGCATCAGTATCCACGGGGCCATCCGGTCATCTCCATTGATTTCTAAAACTTGATCCGACATTTGGCTGGCCTAAATGTATTGAGCTGGGGGCATAGGGACTTGTGATTATACCTGCAAGGTTGAACGACAAGCTTGATGAGTTGGAAAGGAAATGCAGCCTGCAGGTGATTCGATTCCTCACCTTCCTTCTTAATTCTCTGGCCCCACCCCTCATGCTATTCCCATTGATTATTCCTCCCAAAGGCTGGTTCAAATGTCAAGCATAATAAGGATTGTTGGCTACATGATGTTGGGAATTAGGGTAACTCATCCTACTGAAAAATAAACACAAAGCACACGCCAGAAACTGCTGTACATTCATAAGGATACACACTGATGGCCAGTAGCAAGTCAGTTTACCCCATTGCTTTTTGGGCTGTCTGTTTGTGTGCAAGGGATGAGAGAATTATACAATAAAGAGGAAAACTATACTAATTTTTCAAGAAACTGGCTATTCATTATTTGGTGCAAACACATTTTTCTCATGGAAAAGAAAGAAAAATAAACTAATTTTACTTGATTGACAATTTTAATTTCTTTTTGGGAGGGATAGGAAAGCAAGACTCCTCTCTCGTGGAAATAAAAAATTTACGGGTAGTGAATTTCTCTCATTGCATAAACAAGTTCTAAAATATGTATTTCTAAATGCGGCTAAAGCAGAAGAAAGAATCTGAAAGATTTATAAATAACTGTCAAATAATTGGGTTGGAAAAATCCATACTGGTCATAATAAATGGTTTTCTATTGTATGAGTCTTTGAAAATTTTCACTCTAATAGGAGATATAGGCCTACTATCATATTAACACTTATAAAGCAAGTGAATAAAGTATTATAAAAAAATCAAGTTTAATTGATCACTGTGAAGGCGAGGGCATGTCTTCAAGTCTTCAATTACAATGATAATTTTCAAGGACCATACAACATGGGCCTATCTGCTTTCAACGTTTTGGATTATAAACCTAGGCCCAGAGAAAGTGTGTGCAAAGAAAGTGTAATCTCCATCATTCATCTCTTTAACAATCCTTTTTTGAAACTTATTTTACCATGAATCCTTTACCCATTAGAACCACATTAAAAAGACACATTGTAAGAGTCTAGAAAGCATGATATGATGTATATTGCTGGTGGATAAGTATACAGAGCTTAAATCATGCTTCCCACTTGTATGAGCTTATTTGGTACTATCAAGTATCAAGTACACCGTATGAGCCCCACTTGTCTTAGTTCAGATCTAAAATAGCTACTTTTGTTTCTTAGTTGAGCCCTCCTGAGCTGGATCCAACACATGGAATCCATATCGGAACGAGAAAGGTCTCAATGTACCATGCCTTCACCTGAGATCTGACTTGTCTACTTCCCTTTTCACATTATTACTCCTGCCCTCTTCACATTTTCAATTTCTATGATCTTTGACTAGTGTGTTCAACATTAATCATTTCCCATGCATACACTACAAACGCATCCATTCTTTTATAAACAAATCCAACAAAGATGAACAACAATATCTGTTGTAAATTTAGAAACTAAGCACAAAAACCATCAATCCAAAAAATTTATCATAACTTGTTCTTCCTATGAGAAAACCCAAGAAAGAACCCATGTCCCAGAACTACAAAATAAACACACAACAATACATGAAACTTAGATCTAAGCTTCTAAACAAATGCAAAATAAAAGAATAACAAATCATAAATATGGGTAATATCAAGGAGGTAAGGATGAACTGGAGAAAACATTGAGATAGTAAATATCTATGGCCTTTTCTCTTCTTCTTCAACCTTTGTCGCCTCCATTTGAGTCGACTCAGTAGCAGGTTCTGGTTTCTCAGTTGCCGCTTCGACCACAACTTTCTCTTCCTTGATCACCACTTCCTTTGCTTTCTCCACTTCTTTTTCAGTTTCTTCTTCCTTCACTTCAACTTTCTTCTCTTCAGTTATGACAAAGGTGGAGACCTTTTCGAACACGAAGAATATCGGGTCATGAACCAGAGTAGGACCGAATTTTGTAGATGCTTCAAAGACCTGGTTGGATCCTGGGAAGTCTGCAAATGATGAAATGGAATTAAGTTCTACATGTTAAAAAATGATCTATGACAAATGAGAATAGAAGAAGGAATTTCTTCTTGTTTATATATATTAATCACCAATCTTCACTAGTTCTTCTAAGAATTTATGAACTTCAGCTGAGTTCTTCTTGATCCCGGATTCATTACGCTCTTTCACAACAGTCTGTAAAAAAAAAATGCATGCCCCATTAGTCAGTGTTTACAGAAGAAAAATGTATAAACAAGAGAAAATGAAACAACGGTTCCTTTTCTTTCGCTTTTCTAAGCCGACCTTGATTTCAGTTGATGAGGCTTCATAGATTTCAACTACTTTGGATTGGAGTTCTGTTTTTTTCTCTTCAAATTCCTTGCTGATGGCTTCCTGTGTCAAAGAAAAAAAAACAGAGAGAGAGACAAATAGAGATACATCAATTAATAAGAGAAAGGCATATAGAATCAAATGTCAAAGGGAGGAGAAGAAAGAAACCCACCTTGGAGGCATCAAAAGACTTGCATGCTTCTGCTGCAGCAGTCTTTTTGGGACTTTTAGTCTCAAAGACCTTCTTGATCTTGGGAAGAACCTTGGATTTCCAGTAACCCATCTCTTTTTTCTCTTTCTATGAGTTTTGCAATGAGGGCTATACAAAAGAAGTAGAGAAATGAGGTGGTGAAATAGAGAGAAGGGTTTGATGGAAAACAATCAGGAGGATGTAAATATTCATGCCAAAAATTGAAGAGGAGGTGGAGATTAGCGCATTCTGCTACTTTCTTCGCTGTCTTCAAAACGAGTACAAATCCAAGACGTGTTTGCCAACTGTGTGTGTCTGTAATAGATTTGGAGCTTTTTGGGAAGAAAAATATAGAAAGAAACACATGGTATGATGGGGCATGACCCCACCCTTCATTTTTGAATTCTCCAACTCCATTTGTGTGAATCAATCATTGAGGCCCACGTATGAATTCCAGCAAAATCACTTACTAGCACACATTTCTATGGGGTTTGAGAAAATACATGTTTTTATTCTGATAGATTTAGATGAGGATACAATGGACTGTATTTGGGGGCAATGATTTTTGATGAGTCAGGCCCAAATGACCCAACCCATGAGGATGAAGCTCAGGTCCAAGCCCACGAAGAGACCAAGTCAGGGCGGTCACGTTGCTTCGGAAGCAGTCCCGCTCCTACCAGGTCCTGCGGAGAAATATCTCACCTGTCTCGTACAGCGCGAGGGCAGTTCCTCACCTGCCTCGTCCAGCGCGAGGGCAGTTCGAGGGCTCCAAGGGAAAAGGTTGCTGAAGAGTCGTCCCCATCTGTTAGGGGAGAACTATAAATCGAGGAGCCCCACCAGCACTTGAGGGAGGATGGATCTCTCTCTATTCACTTCGACGCTTGTATTCCTCTAGTTTGTAATAATCATTGAGGAAGTAAAACACCACAGGCAATCTCTGCCTTTATGAAGTGGACGTAGGTCATCTTGACCGAACCACTATAATCCCTTCTCTCTCTTCTTTAATTATTGCATTTACTATATTTATTACTTGACCGTTGGTGTCCGAAATCCTATTTTGGCATCATCAATTTTGAGTGATTTAGATTTTATAAATGGACTCGGCTCCTCTAATGAATTAATGGGATGGGGTTGAGGATTTTGTAAGGCTTGGCCCATGACGTTCATCAGCTGATGAGCCAATGTAGAATGACCTGGATCTGGAATATAAGTGGCCGCATGTATAAGTAATAAATAGGTGGGGGCTGTTAACTTAATTGGTTCATGAACCAATTCCATGACAGGTGGGATTTTGTGGCAAATGAGTGCAGCACCAGCACATAGCATCATTATACTCCCCCAGCAAATAGAACATTTCCAGTAATTCCGGAAATAGAAGGTCATATAAAATCGTGCAATATGCATGCACCTAAGTCTGTCTGGAATCCGGATCCTTTACAGCCTTCTCCTCAAAGATATATCTGAACTCATCAGAATTCAGAAGTGTGATTAAAGAATACATATATCGCATTCAAACAGTCAATCTTATGGTAGAATTAATTTTTATTGAGTAAATTTTGAAGGTCCCCTACATACCGAAAAAGCATTCATTTTGAGTGTCTTGAATTCCCAATAGATAGGCCCCATTGTAAAGCTCCACCTTTAAAATCTTTAAATTTGGCCATCTAATAAAAAATAAAAGTAATAGAGAAACACGAGACACACAAGTGGTTAACGGGTCCCATCTCACACAGGCAAGTTCTCACAAGTGAGCTATATACCACTTAGCCATAAAGAAGAAGAAAATAATAGATATTTTTAAGGGCCTGATAGGCTACTTTTGTTTAATTATTATCAATTCATGCTAAAGTGGATGCCTTGCCATCAAATATATTAGAGAAATGATCAGGTGCAGGGTCTTGTAGTCATTTCCTGCGAGGGTTTGGGGAGCAGGTGGAACCTGGGCCGTTGGATAAAGACAGCCGTTGGATCAACTGTCTTGATCCAACAGGCCAGGTTCCAGCCATTCCCAGCCTCGCATGAAATGATTATGAGGCCCTCGTATGTGAAATTTCCCAAAATACCTCTTACCTAATCGTCTATTTATAAAGGGAGATGCTCCTATGAAAGATATCTCTCATAGGAGCATCTCCCATTTATAAAATACTTTAATTGAACAAGCTTTATTTCAAACAGGTATAACTATTTCAAATATATCATAGTTTTCAAATGAACCCTTCAAAAGTGACTAGTGTGCTAAAATCACATTTTATAAATTCACTCAAGCAACTTGTTCTAGTTGTTCTTTTTTGTTTTTTCTTTCTAATTCTGCTTTTCATAAAATCAATAGTAAAGCCGACTTCGATTTTGCTATTTGGTTTGATGGATCCTTTGTTGTTGCAGGCTCATTGGATGAGTAAAAAATCTCTTCCTCCAAAAAAGCTGAGGCAAAGGGCAATATTTTGGCTTGACGGCCTTAAGCGAAGCTAAGATGAGCGGTTTTCCAAAAGTCCACCTTTTATCTGATGCTATTGAAGTTGTTCAGGCAATTAAAGGGAATTCGGACCGGTGTATTGACCCCATTTTGCAATATATATCCTTTTTAGCGACATCTTTTCAACTCTTTAAAATATCTCATACTCCTAGAGCATTGAATCTAGTTGTACGGGGGATAGGAATACGGTGTTCTTTGGGTCCTAGTTTGGCTGTTTTTCTTTTTATGTCTGTTCATTTGGTGGTTTTTCTATTTTTTTTTTTTGGTGGTGGTATGGTAATTTCTTAAAATAAAAATAAAAAACTAACCTTCCTCCATTCTCATCCTTTGGACCTGGAAGTCTTCCATTTCTTAAAACAAAAGCAATTATCTGATCAATTTAATGTTAAACATATGTAGATGCAGCCAAAGCATTTGATAGCAAAAGGACCTACTTTTCGCTGGTCCTGGTGGAAACAATTCCTCTTTCTCATTTGATAGCTCAATTTCTTGGTTCTGCCAATGGAATCATTGTACGGATAATATGCTCATATGAAGCTCAGCTCATGGTGCCTACTCATGTACATGTCTATCAATTAGAGGTGGGGTGCCTACTAAAATACATGTCTATCAATGAGAGAATGAGAGGTGGGTACTTGGAAACATTACTCAAATACATGTCTATCAATGAGAGGTGGGTAGATGGAAAGATTTCCTCATGAACGAAAAAAAAAAAAAAGAAGCTCCATTAGATTATTATAGCTCTGGATTTAACAGCCTTAAACTCTAATTATATCTTAATTGTAGATTTCTTTTTAGATTCATTTCAACTTTTTTTTTTTAATAACGGAGGGTATTTCAGACTAATCCCTATGAACTAAGGGGGAGTTAGGTAAATCTCCTGTGGCCCCAGTGTGGTAGTGTAGTTTTGAGATTCATTTCAATTGTCAGTGACGGCTTAATGAGAGTAACAATAGGCCTGATGTCAGATCTTGGGATAAGAAGATTATCAAAGGGGTTACACTAATTAAAGATGGGCCCAAGTGGGCCCCATAGAGCTGGACCCCATTGTACCCTACTAGGCAATCAGTAACAGCTTAATTCACTTCCTTCTTGATCAGAAAACAACGGGAGCTTATCAGTAAATAAATGAATAAATAAAAGTAAAAAAACCTTAAACAATGGGAGCTCATTATTTTTGCTCGCTTGAAAATTGACCCTAGCTTGAGATCACCTCATAAAGCGACTAGGTTTTTTTTAGTAAAAATAACAATAACAAATGGGAAATGTTCACGTATGAGACTGCATATCCCACAGCTCATCGTGTTCATGGGGCCCACCTAGATGTATGCCTATTTTTTGGAATAAGGGCAGATGGGAATATCTCCATATGGATACGGGTCATCCAAAATATTGCCTCAATATATCATCCTCAATCCTTATTTAACTGCCTTATATTTTAATGGAATTTTGAACATAGATTTGCCTTTTTTTTTTTTAAGATTCAATCCAACGGTAGGTGATGGCTCGATGAGCGTAAAATTACTCTTGGGCCTCGTGCCAGATCATGGAGTGAAAAGAACATGAGAGGGGCTGGAATGATCAAAGGTGGGCCCAAGTAGGCCCGGTTGAGCCGGACTCGACATGCAGTATGCTCATAGGAGAACATTAGGAGAACATTCTACATCATAATAATAATAATAATAATAATAATAATAATAATAACAACCAGATAAATCTCCATCACTTAAGTTTGATTCTAGCTTTTATTGAATGGGATACATTTCACTGTTTGTATAGATAATAACTAAAATGTCTTTACATGAACTTTTTTTTATTTTTGTTGTATATATCCCCTAAGGTTTTTAAGATTTGTAAATAGGCATATGTGGTTTTAATATTTGTAAATAGGCCTCTACTTTTTCGTTTTAATACCTACCATGTCCCCAAAATTAGTATTCATAATGAGAATAGGTTAGTATGTATCGAGTTTTTATAAAAATGATAACTTTGCCCTTGTATCCATTAAACACGAATGAGTACATTATTAGTTATGAAAATACAATTATTTAATCTCAAGCCTCAATAGCCTCTCTCTCAACAACTCTATCATGAATATGAGGTCTAATAATATATTTCAAAACTTTTATCAATCCAATTGCGGATCGTGCATGAATTGGAACAATTATAACCCATTATAATTACATATGTTGACAGTCATTATGATCGATTTGGATTTAATGAAATGACTCCTATATTGATGAAAATGAATTTATGTAAAGTTATTTGCTACTGCTATATCTAATTGTTGATGTTCCAAGTTTTAGAGAAAAATAAGTTCAAGCTTTTGAAATTATGCCTATAGGAATAAAAGAGATGGGTAAAAGTGTCATTTGACTTTAAAGATTTCGTGGTTTGAAGGCTACTAATTTAGGGGACATGAAGGTATTAAGATGAAAAGGCATGACCCTATTTACAAATACTAAAACTACATTAGCCTATTTACGAATTCAAAAAACCCAGAGGGTATATACAAAAAGCTCTTCTTAAAAAAAATTTACAACTTTTCAATAATAGTACAGAGTTTCAGCAAAACAAACACCAACTAACAACTACTGTTGCCATCTCTTCTACTCTTTTAAAATACTGACATATGGTGGGATTTGTAAGGGTCGCTGAACATAGCAAATGAGAGGGAACTTTTCATAGCAAAGTTTTTTTTTTGGTAAATACATAGTAGCTACAAAGAATTAGGTTGGTTAAACGGTGCAGTTCTTTGGTCGAAGGCCAGATAAATGGATAATAAACAGTAAAAAAAAATTTGTCCATTATTTCTTGACCATCCATATTAAAACCAGTTATTATAATGGTTTGCCATGTTCAGCGAGCTCCAGGCAATCTGGAGCTCTATTTAACTGGTTTTAACAGAGCCCTAGAACCGCCAAGGGATGATAGTAAATATCTTGGGTCGTGGTTGGTATACCTTTAAGGGATTTGATTTGTAATCCTTTGCTTGTAGACGATTGTACAAGCTGACTGGTCATCCAATGGGTCTACAATAGGGCAGGTTCATGCTTGTGACTGGAACCAACTCAGCCAACCTACCGCAAGTTTTTTAATGTAACAGCAGAACTTTTGTAATAAAAAGAGCCACATGCAAATCCAGCCATCAACAGTATTCTGATCCCATGAGACACCAGAGAAAACTACAGATTTAAAGAACTGGGAACATAAGCAAAGAAAAAAGCACAACTTTTGTAATAAAAAGAGCCACATGCAAATCCAGCCATCAACAGTATTCTGATCCCATGAGACACCAGAGAAAACTACAGATTTAAAAAACTGGGAACATAAGAAGCAAAGAACCATACAAATAACTAACAACCGAAACACAATGCTAGATGGATGGGGAGACGGCCAAACTAAGTTTACCTGCCACAGTTTCTTTTTCCGCCATTTTCATTCATTCTCCTTTTGAATCTCATCACTTGTTCGTTTACATTACACAAGTATAAAGGCATTACAGACAGCTTTCCCTTGATTGAAAACCCCGCCCCAAGAATTTGCACAACATCCCACCCACAAAATTCCCTGTCCGGTGCTTTACATGGCCACATACACCAATCAATTAGAGCTGATATTTTCTATAGCACCAGAACATATGAAGTAAAGACAGCAAAACCGAATGATTTTATATATCTCCATTTCCTGATACTTCTCTGTGCTGGTGAAAAAGCTACGGTACAACCTTTTGGGGATTGAACCATTGATGCACTGTGCCAAAGTCATCAGAAAAGAAATCTTCCTCAAAGGAAGTAAGATTAAAAAGCAAGCAGTCTTCTTGCAGCAAAAACAGGAGCCAAAATCCATTAACTCTCCCTGATGGTCTCTTTGGCGTAGACTGTCACCAAGAAAAGATTTCAAAATTTCATCTTGCTGCTCCTTGGCAAAATGCGTCCCCCATTCCAAAAGTTCCCCTCATCCCTTCACATGGACACTTTCCTTCACTTCTCCCTTGTTCTTGATGGAAATAGCCAATTCAGTTGATTGGTGACCACTAGCATACACTACTTGAATGCCTTCATCTGCTTTTTGCTGAAAAATATATTAGAACATATTCAATCACTTGAACAGCAAAAGGGGAAAGAAACCTTTTAAATCCTTAAACACAGCAGATTTTTTTTTTCAATTAGATTTAATGGTGAATAACATTTACATCAGTGTCAATTTGGGATGCCTGCCTACTAACGATAGACATTTACATTGAGCTTAGCTAGGAGGGAATCCCAGTATACCAATCTGCTCCAAGAGTTCCAGATGCAATTTAAAAGGTGCAGTATAGTTCATAGGGGACCATTGCACCACAAAGAGCAGTTGGTCAATGCGGGCAATCTCAATTTGTAATATCCATCCCTCTGTGGGTCCCACATCTATTGGTGCCAATCGAGCCACAGCTTTAGTAGGAAATCTACTGCTTAGACTTTTACGGAAGATTCCCATCGGTAGCTATTGTCTATTTTGATCATCCGCTGGACCATTGCACCACGAAGAGCAGTTCGTTAATGTGGGGAATTAACGATCCCAATTTGTAATATCCATCCCTCTGTGGGTCCTACATCTAATAGTGCCAATCAAGCCACAGTTTGAGTAGGAAATCTACTGCTTAGAAATTTAGGGAGATTCCCATTGGTAGCTATTGAATATTTTGATCATCCGCTGGAATTTAGTTTGTAATACTACTACTGTTAATTTAGTGGAAGCTCTATTTTGGGATTGGTTAATTTTAGAAAAGAATTTCCTATACCACGGCTTTATGAGTGTATCTGGATGTCTCTCTCTTGCAAAAAGGGAAGGTTTTCTGGCTTTACTCCCCTGCAGGAGTAGGACGTTCTTGAGTATCATTTGAAGGCATTATTCATGTATAATACAACCCTAGTTGTCCCTGAAGGCAAGACCTTAGTTTACTGATTCAACATAAACCTCTAGTTCTTTGCTGCATTCTACCCTTTAACCTTTTGATATAGGGAAGCCATTATATACTATGTTCTTGCTCTTGCATCTAGCACTTGGTGGTACACCATGTAAAATCTGCCCTCTTCTATCGGTGCCTGTTTTCTTTAGATATTGATCTTCTTTCACTGCACATTTCTCCACCTCACATCAAACTCTGGTTTGCCGGAGATCAATGCCCTACATTGGTAAGAGCAATTTTCTAGTGCAAGGTGGTCCCAGTTGTGCAATTTGCAACCCTTAGGGCCCACCTACATGAATGCCATCCGTAAGAGAGTGGATAATTTAGAGCTAAAATCCAACAGTGGTTAAGGGTGGATGAGTGTCAACTTGAGATTTTTGCCAATTCACAACTATAGGTGAAAGTGAAGGGTTGTTATTTAATAAAAAAAAATCTACATATATATATATATATATATAGAGAGAGAGAGAGAGAGAGAGAGAGCTTAATCAAGTCTGAGTGACCCAACTTGGTCACTGCTGGGTACGAGTCAGAGTTAACCCAGACTGCCAAGTTTTCAGTCGCTTCAATTAATATGAGCCCCTCACAGAAAATGATAAAATTTAAAATTTCACCACCAACAACATCATTGAAGCCTTATCAAATCTATTGGGAGTTAGTTTCGTTATTACTAATTTTCCGCCAAATGCTACTTAAATCAATGTACTTCATAACTCTCTAGCCAAAAAAATAAGGGGAAAAAAGTACTTCATAACCCCACAATATAGGACATCTTTTAATGATACTTCAATTCAGGACTTTGTCGATCTCCCCTTAAATTGAACATGCAATGACAGCAATATTGAGTTTTTTACTCTCTCCTATACATGATGGTGGTTCCCAATCTTCTATTCCTTGATCCAATCATCTGAGGGCATTCCTTGATTTTAACATCTGTTAGTGCCACAGGTAGATTTCCACTTACGTTCTCTATCTACACAGCACACACATGTATAAAAGAAAATTTCTTAGTGAGCAGCATTACTCATTTAAGTTGATGGTAAAAATTTCAAACAAGGGCAGCATTTAATCTCCTATATGTAATGGTTGTTTCTGATCCTCTATTCCATTCTCAAATCATCTCAAAAGAACAATCTTAGGTTTTCATTTATTAGTGCCACCCAGGTTTCCCTTACATTCTCTTCTTGTCCATGCATTAACTGTAGGTTTAATCTCCTGCTTTATCTTCTCCATTGCCTACTATTTTCTAACTTTCACCTCAATCCTACGCTTTCATTTTTTATGTAAATGATATGAAAATGTCAAGCGTCCAAGCGTCCAAGCATCATCTCCTTTATGGTATTAGAAGAAATAGTAGCAAATGAATTAAACTCCAAGGTCTTCTTAATGAATGCAAAATTGTTACGATTCCTTCTGTCAATTCCTTTTTCACTTTTTACCCAGACTCCCTGAAACTAGGCATGTAGTCATTTCTCGCATTTACATCTACATCAACCATGACCACCTTTTAATCTTTATAAATATGTATTCCATTAATTTTGAAGTCTGAAATGGATTTCAGATACAACTCAGAGATTTCTACTATTAAGGCAATCAGCTGTATAGAATACATTAATGAATGAGAAAAGAATAAAGAAGTTACTGAGACAGAAATATACATGACAGTAGTAACAAGAAGATAAACATGAAAGAATGAATTATGAGAATAAGTTCAGATATAATTTTGGATATATGCAATATAAAAAACTGATTACCTGATAATGTTCCAAGCGCGGAGCAAATTGCATCATTCTCTTGTCCTGCATTGCTTTCTGCCGACTTTCATAAAATTCGAAGTCATCAAATATAGATGTCTTGGATGAATAGTTCTTAAAAATATTCAACATCTCAGTACCTTGACGAAATTTCACCTGATGTACAGCAGAAACGATTAATCACTTAAACAAGTTGGAACCCAGCAATACTGATATTAAAAAAAATGAATATGATAATCCTCATCATTTTGGGGAAAAAAAAAAACTCCAATTTAGAAGCATGCATGCATTCCTGAGGAACAGTCGAGTCAATTTCTGGACAGCATTGCTTAATTTTGACATATAAATGCTTTCTTTGGTTTTCAAATATTTACAAGATAATATGGTTAAAAATGAAAAGCGTCCCCCAGAGTTTAACTTTGTAAAATATACTTGATTGATAAAAGACAACAGAAATATAACTCCAAAAGTCAATTTATATATAAATATATATATATATATTTTTACTTATGTTTGTTTGCTAATGGCAATATTACTTATGCTTGCCAATCCACTTGGTAGCTCAGCCAGTGAGGCACCTCCCTTCCACAAAAAACGAGTAGTGCTGATGATGAGGGACTTATGTCAGCCATGTTATTATTCATAATTTCATCGATGTCATTATGCAGTTTCCAGTATAATGTATGACTCAAGTTTTTTTTTTTTTTTTACTTAAATCTCAAAATATATAATTTTTTTATTTTTGTATAAAAAAAATCTGACCACTTTTTATTCATTTGGCCTCCACTATGATTATGAAATGAATTCAATTTTCAGAACATGCACAAAAGATCTAACCATAACCAAGTATATTAAGGATACAAGTAGGAGAGCTGTAAACTACTAGTTATAGTGCATACCTCTTGTGTGTCCCTGCTATTAGTTACAGGTTTGTTTTCATTGTTTTCAAGTAATATATGACGGAATTGCAAATTAGGGGTGTCCTTTATGATGTGCCACTTGACATGGAAAAAACCATTCCACTTGTCCTGATGCCAAAAATCCATGTTCTTGTTGAAATCCACTCGACCAATCATCTCTGCAACTCCACAGAACTGCCCACTAGCATTCACCTGATCCATAGAGAAGAAGAGTTAGAGAGGTTAAACTAAACACTTGAACATCGCGATTCTGTACAATAGAGCCTCCACCAACTTGACCATTTAGATTATATATATGGTCCTCCGTTAGCTGCCATTTGGCAAGAAGACAATGATTTTTACTAAGAAAATTATGCATCTTCGTAAATGAAATTGGCTTGCTCCACAAGATGCATCTAACCACAAATATAAAAGGTGAAACACGTATTATAAAATGACTAGCCAACAGACGCACAAGTGTTGGATACACATCCAATGCAGTTTTTGGATAAAAACACATTCTTGCCGAACCAGTAGGAACATGTTTGTAGATTGGGACATTGGTATTGTTGGGTAGTAAGCAAACTATCCAGAACTTAAAATCCTAAGCATCCAATTAAGCATGATCTACCAAGGAGGGTATTCAATGCAAACTGTTAGAAATCCAGTTCTCTGCTCAAAGACTTAAAAAGACATTAATTAATAATTATATAACAGATAGGGTAGTCAAGAAGAAATACCGAGAAGAAAAGGAACACTGGACACCTGCTGCCTCTCTCTTGTGTCTTCTCATGTGCATCTTGATATGCAGAGTCGAGCCTTTTGTTGCCATTTGTAGTGCTAGACCAAACACCATACTTAATACTCTTATGAATGTCGTCCTCACTGTAGGATTTTATCACATAGAACAAAGCATGCTCATATTTGGTTGGAAAATCAGGTAGGTTGTATTGATCCCTCCTGATAATGGCAGTCGAGTTGTTATTATTACCATTGCCCTCAGCACCAGAGGACTGAACTAAATCAGCACCCGGCACCGAAGCATTTTTTGTACTAGTTTTTGGTCCACAGTTCTGATCATTTAACAAGTCAAAATCACAAACTCCATTATCTTTACTACTAGCTTTAATCTTTTCATTGCCTCCACAATGTTGCCCATTTGCTTTGATATCAGTAGGACCAGCTGGATAGATGAAGCCACCCCTCCCCTGGTTCGGGTACGAAGGTAACTTGTCTATGGGGCAGTAACCATCAGACAAAACAGCAGCACCCTGTGAAACAAGTGTGAATGGAGCAAAACAATATGCAGTCCGTCAAATTAAATATGCAAACCAAAGTAAAATGGTATTGACAGGGGCATAAAACAACGCAGACTCGCAGTACCTTATTTACAGCCTTGACAGAATGGCTATGAGTGTCAGTGACTGATGGTACATGCAATGCTACTCGAGAGAGTTTCGTATCAAGTGGAGTAATAGGCTTGGAACGGGTAGTTGGTTTTGTAGGAGGAGAAAGTGCACTGGTAGGGGCAGAAGGGAAATTAGGCTTGCAACCAGTAAATACTGGAGCTCCAACGAAGCCATTACCATGGGTTGCAGTCACATACATGGATGGGTCGTAGGGCCACACAGGCATCAGCTCTGATCCATATGGGACTGTATAAGGAACGCCTTCAAGGGGCTGAGGAATCACTGGGCTTGATAAGTATGGATATTGGGTGAGATATTGTCCATCAACACTGATCATAGCACCAGGTACGTATGAACCATAAGGATTGAAGCCGGATTGATAACCTGGTGCAAGGCAGACGACGGATCCATTATCTGCTTGAATGACCTGACATAAGGAAAAAAGAAGAAAAATAAAATACAATAAACTAACCATATAAAAAACCAACAGGCCCAACAAATATATAATCCAGAATTTGCATGGTAGGTATTAACAAAAAGATCAATTAGCAACAGCTTGTTAAAAGGTGCAGTTATAACTCATCATCATCATCAAAGCCTTGTCCCAACTACATTCTGGTCAGATACGTGTATAATTCATATCAAAGCCTTGTCCCAACTACATTCTGGTCAGATACGTGTATAATTCATAAAGACTGAATTAAGCAATGCTAAAGTGCTCCCTTTTGACAGGGACGACTGTAGCTGCTTCATAAGTTAGGACTTGTGTAACACTCAAATCAAAAGGAGAAAATTTAATCTGTCATTCCATGTGATTTGAAATATGAAAATTTAATTGATCATAATTTTAGCATGGCTCTATCCAGCCGGAAAAAAAAAAAGTTCAAGAATGGTCCTATGAACCTATAGTGAAATCTCGAAGGAAGTAAAAATCCAAAAAACTAGCACATAATGTTGAGTTCAAAATTGGATAACATTTAAAAGGAAAAAAAATTCAACAAAAACAAATCCACTTCAGAAAAACCTGTTAATCCATTTACATTTTTGCATAAAAACATCATCCCATAAAAAAGATGTGACATAAAATATATCAAAAAATGCAAAGTCGTGAAATACAAAGTTAAAATTTAAAAAAAAAATTGACTGCAATCCCCCAAAATGGTATCATCCATCAAAAATAATTTTTGGGAAGTTGCATTGTAAAAACTAAAAAGAACATGGGAAAAAGACTTTAGCTCCAAAGTCCTAAAAACAGTTGTTGTAAAGTCATAAGCCCTTGGATAAAATTTTGGGAGAGATTCTGGCCAAAATTCTCAAGTGTGGCCTTAAAATTAAAAAAAGACCTTTGATTTCCCAAATAATTCAACAGCAATGTCTGAACGAACTTACAGGATATTGCATCTCCAATCCATCATAGGGTAAGAAGTAACCTTGTTCAGTCCATTCTCCACACAAAGTATCATAACCTACATCCATTGCTTCCATCAGATACGGAAAAACAAGGAAAAAACAAGATAGTGTTCCACGAAAAAAGGGGTTAAACACTGAATTGAAAACAACAATCATTACCAACCTGGATAATAGTATCCACAGTAGCTACTTTCCGGATAATACGAGCCTTGCTCAGCCATCAGAGACTCCTGATCAAAATCACTCCCCCTGACGCTGCTTGATGCATCTCCTGAATAGGAGATACAGGATGTGGCATCAGATGGGTTTCCATCCCTTGAAGCAGCCTGCACACGGAAAGCATAACTTCGTAAACCCTAAAACCCCAATTCAATCCCAAAGCCCAAAATAGACTAAAACCCCAATTCAATCCCGAACCACAGTTTTCTCTCTAATTAAACAATAATAGACTGATACAATCAAATAAAGGGGGGGGCATACCATATTATCATTGCCTCCTCCTGATGAAGGATCTACTTTCAGATTCCTCATCATATCTTCCAGAGCTAGAGAAAAAACAAGTCAAGGGTCCAACATACAATTCAAATACTTTCTTCACACCCTCACAACTTTCAGCTCACTTTGCAAACCAAATTCAAATTAAGAGAGAAGTGAAAAAAACAGATACTAAGCATGTTCGATATGAATATATGATGCTACAAGCCTCTGGTCACTAAAACAATCAAATCCAAATGAATTTCTCACTATCTCTAAAAAAAACCCAGAAACTCAATGCAAACAAGTTATCATCACAAATCTGCACCACTGAAATTTATGAATTAAGGTGAGTACACAGATAATAAGCACGTTTTTACGTTAGATCCACAAACCCTAAAGATAAGATCGGACAATACGACAAACTATAGCGTGATGAAGAAAACTACTGCATGTACAAAGATCTCCAATCACTGCTGATAAGAAGAAGAAGAAGAAAAATATGGAAGAATAAAAAAAGATGCACAGATTCCCCCATAAACCCTTAGCCGATACTTACTAAAAAGAAGAAGAAGATGAAAAGCTTCAATCAATTAAAGACTGCTAAACTACTAAGATGCACAGATTCCTCCATAAACCCTTATTAGCCGATACATCTAGCATCAAAGATATCAACAGAAGGAGAGGAGAAAAATCCCAATTAGATCTATCCAAACAGCATATTAGAGATAAGAAAACGATAAAAAGTATCAAAAAGATGGAATCAACGAAAAAGCTGAAAAGTAAAAAACCGTGTAAGCAACGAATCCATGAAAAAGAAGAAAGCAACAAACAAAAATCAAAGCGAAGAATACCCCGAGACCAAGAGAATCAAGAACAAATGAAAAAAAGCAAAATCCAACAGAAGAGATTAAAAAAAACACACACAAACACAATCAAATGAAAAGACGCAGATGGAAGGATACGCTTCGCCGGCTGTATTTCAGGCGCCATCAAATCGCACCACAGATCTCCACAGAAAAACCCTAGCTTTTCCCCTTCCAGTTCGACGATACAGCTCAGAACACTCCGAAACCCTAACTAAAAGCAGCTTTTAGAAAGCAAAAACCGTTTCCGATAAACGAAAACCGCCTCCGATACGTAGAAAAAAAACCGCTGAGGGAACGGAAAACTGTATAGAAAACGTTTCGGCAAATCGGGAACAAGGTTCGTACAGAACGGGGAAGGAGGAGGAGGAGGGAAACTCGTTTTCTTGGGAAACGGAAAGGCAAGATGAAATGAACGGAGATAAGGCCTCCACGCCAAAGACTAGAAAGAGATCGGACGGTCTTCGTTCGTCGCTTCACAGCGGAGTCATGGATGAGAAGAGATTAGGAGATATATACTGCGCAGGTGCTCTCATATCGAAAATGCTTAAGCGCTAAGACAACATACAGAAATATAGGGGTCCTTTCACACGTGTGCTTTTGTGATAGGTAAAAGATATAAAATATCTCAGCCGTTGATTTCGTCGGTACTGTTTATTATCGTCGCCATCAATTTTCTTGTTTGATCCTAACCATCCAACTAGAGAGGTTTTTTTCACACGGGCCATAATATTTTGCCTATTTGTGAAAACAGCCTTGTAAGTTGATAGTTATAACAAAAAAGGGTCTTGTGTTTTGTAACTTTCGTAGAAGATTACTCATGCCAGTTGACCACCGAGTCATTGTCTTAATCGCAGGTCGCTGCCTGCCCTATTTTTCCCTTGAATGTCCTATTAGTGGTTGATTTCCCTGCATGGCGACCAAAGTTGTGATATATCTCCTGACATTCTTCATGTTGTTTCATTTTTTGTGATATCGTAAAATTTTATTAGATTATTGAAAATGGACTTATTTTTGGGGCTAGACTAATCCCTCCGGGCCCAAAGGGAAGCCGGGTAAACTCCCCTATAGCCCCAGTGTGGTGATGCAATTTCAAATCTACAACCTCCGGGTGCAAACCGTAGTCCTACGCCAATTAAGCTACCTCTTGGGGTTATTGAAAATGGACATTGAAATATAAATAAGAAGGTGTTTGTTGAGTTTTTAAGAAGTTACTTTTATGCTATATTACATAATTCAATAAAGTTTTATGCAGTATCATAAAAAGGGACCACCAGGTCGGTCATTATCTTATAATAGGTTGTTGCCTGATATTTTTACGGATCAAAGTTCTTGATTGCCCCTTTTAAATAATAAATAGGAAGGGATTTTTTATTTATCTTCATTTTTTTTTACAGCAAGAGCTTTTCTATGGTATATACCTGACTGTACCATTTATCTGGGTGCACATACAAATCCACACACAAGTGTGACAGGTTGGTTTGAGGTGATATTCGAGCACCCAATGTGGGAGCAAACCCATGACTCATGCCGGTCACCCAACTCCCAAGTTATTTTTAAAAAGAAATTAACTCCTAAAACTCACTTGATATGGTAAATTTAGTATAGTTCAAAAATAAAAATAAAAAAATGTACAGGGTTGTTGTTGAGCTGGTTAAGAATACCACATTCTCATTCGAGAGTGTGGGGCGCGGTTTCAAAAAACCCCTTTATAAAGTTTTATTTACTACTATCAATAATCAATATCCATTTTCTGTGGATTCATTGGGAAATAAAAAAGAACATTTGTATTGAAACTTTATCCGCGCGAATTTTATATTTTATTTTAAGAGAAATTTCACCTGTGTAGATGCGTGTGACATCTGAACTGTCCCAATGGCAGTACCTACCTATAAAATTCATACGCGACGGGTTTGGATACACAGTGTACATGCGCGCATTGTACACCGTTAAATATTTTCCTTTTTTATTATTTTATTTATTTATATAGAGCTCTTTGGCCTTAAGAAATAATTAACAACGAAGACTCAAGAATTTCTTACGTTTTTTGTATAATTATCTATTAAAAAATGGGGCAAGACATGTCGGCATTGGCCAATATGATTCTTTTCTAAATTCTCTTCCTTAGTATTGATTCTTTCTCTAAATTCTTTGTATTGATTCTTTTCCTAAATTCTTTCTTCATTTACTATTTTAAGGTAAGTAATTTTGTTATAACAATAAGAACGTGACTTACCCAAAAAATCTCGTGACTCAAATCTCTTGATAACGTCAATTCTTAATTCAAGTGTCTCGATAATCATCCATTCAAAATATATTCGTACCCAATACTTTACTTCTTAAAATTAAAAGCATCATGGAGAAGTTTTTTTTTTTTTTAAACACTCCTCATTGGGCCCATAAAAAAAATCTGATCTAGTCAAAATAAATGGCCCCTTATTTTATGGGTCCAATCAAATTTCACTCAATTAAAGCTTGTCCAGCTTAAAATTTTCATAACACAGAACTCACTGAATCAATGACAAATTCATGAATCATGATATTCCTTAATCGGCCCATCTCCTACATGTCCTCATCGGGCCCACTTTTAAAAGATATCCAAACCAATCAAAATAATGGCATTATTTTGTATTAATCCAAATCAAATCTCACTACATATAAGTTGGCCTACTTAAAATTTTTATAATCTAGCACTTAGACCCCTCATTTAAAAGATTGACCTGCTTAAATTTTACATTACCTAGCGCTCGCTGAATCAATGACAAATTCATGATACTCCTGAATCGATGCTTCTAAAAGATATCCAAACCAATCAAAATAATGGCATCATTTTGTATTAATCAAAATCAAATCTCATTACATATATATATACGCTAATCCCCGTAAAAAGACTTTGAATCAAAATCAAGTGTTTTATGACCACTCGATCCACAAAAAAGTGTTTTATGACTATAAAATATTCATGAGACCCATTTACTAATATGATATTCCACCGTTTTTACTGAACATTGTTCATGTACATATTTTATTTTTATTTTATATTCTATGCTCTATTTATTGAAATATTGTTAATACGAGACCACATCCCACATTAACTTCTATCTAATACATAAGTTATATCTTTTCATCATTTTACTTTGCAGTTGATTTTAAATTTTAGTTATTTTGCATTGAAAGAAAAAGATTTAGGTTCTGAACTTAGCAGATCAAGCCCATGAGCGCGGGTTATGCCAGCACCTCCGAAAGTTTTATATAACTTAGTGTTGTTATTTTTTTTTATTCCTAACCACTAGGCTAACACTATATTCTTATGGGCCCACCTAATCGGTCAAAATCTTTTATCTTTCTCTTACTCCTTCCTTCATCTTGCTTCCTTGCAAATCTTTTTTAAATATTTTGTTAACATTTTTTTTTCTTTTTTGGCCCATGTTGGGCATAGGCCTCTCGCACTAGTCTATTAAGTATAAGTGAAGCTAAAAATAAATGCCATCATTAGAAATGAGCTTTCTCTAAATTTTACTTTAATAGGGGTTGGTCCCTCTTTAAAATTATACATATGATTGAGAACGCCATATGTCCAAATCTTACAATGGGACCAACTCCAATTACTAGTTTGGGACTAGATCTAAACTCCAAATGAGACATATACCCTATCCAAATTAGACCCGATTTTATCTCGTCAATGAAGCATGATGGAAATGGTTAGGGTATGCACTACGTAATTTCTTCCATTCATGTTAGTGGGCCACACTTTGTTAAAATCTCGATCTTCATATTAACAGGAAATGAAAGTTAATATGCTCATATTTGTGTTATTTTGATACTTTGATATCACACACAGGGCCAGGAATTAATTCCTATGCTTTCAATTTGGAATATGAGAAATTGAGAAGTGGCCAAGAGGCCAACCTAGCAAAAAGTTATACATATAAAAAAAAAATGTAAACAAAACGAGATAAGACCCTTCTTGTCTCGAGCATTCCTTTTCTCATCGCTTTATTGGAGAAGTTTAAGAGAACCCTCACCACGAGCTTCTGAAAGAAGTTTGAAATGCCACGTCGGTCCACAAGGGTTTGACACGTGGCCCAATGTCCTCCGAGGAAGCGAAAGGACAAGGAAGGCAGGAGGGTGGTTGGGTTTACTTGTTGCCCCTCCTCATCAAAATTCCATTTAGTCTCGGGGTGAATGGATCTCTCTAGGCTTGTCAATGGGACGCGATCGGACGTGCTGGGTACGGGTTGTCCAATTTCATCCTGAATATTGGATAGGGATTTTTCAATCTCGGCTCTAAATTAAATAGGTCTATGTCAAATCCCATTCCGTGCGGGTTCGAGCCGGGCCCGGGCTTTAGTAAGATCTTGAGCATAAGGATATAATTATATACAGCCCCATGCTGGGCTCAAGATTTTGTAGATGTGTTGACTTGACCTCTAGGTTTGAAACATGACAGAGCTCACCATTGAAGAACTATAAAGTTGTTCCCAAGGTTTTGTGTAGAAAATGCCATCTAAGCAAGTGGTTTTACTATAGAGGAGGCAAATACATGTCATAGTTTTAGTGAGTCAGACCACTTGCTGCTGGAGCATGGAAGAGCATAATTTGTGAAATTGGGTTGCATCTTGGTATATTGAGAAAATTGAAGATGGGTTGCTCGAGATTTAATGGAAAGGACTAAGGCTAATGGTGGAAAAAAGAAGAATCTTATGGATTTGCATTTTATTTGGAATTGGAAAGGTGGGGGGTGCAGGTTTTGGAACTGAGGTTCCGAGGACTTTACTATTTCATTCTTACCTTAACCAATAATGTAATGACTAAGGGAAAGTTGAGCTAGGACTTTACTGATTTCGTTCTTACCTTAATAAATAATGTAATGACTAAAAGACCAAAATGGTATGATAAACATAATCATGGTAAAGATACTCTTTTAAGGGCCTCAATTAGAAATGAACAGAAGTAAAAAATACAATTCATATTCATCGAAACATCAAAAGAAATAGTAAAAATAGCTTGGAGTAGGCCGGGCGGCTGGGCTTCCTCTACTCAACTCCAGTCCCATTTTGGTCGGGTTTTAAAATTATTGACCAAGCTCAGCTAGTTGGGCTTAAATTTTTTTAAAAGCCCTATATTTTCGGGCTTGGGATAGGCCGGGTACCCATTTCAACGGGCTAAATTGACAGGCCTAGATCTCTCCCATCACTTGGATACAACTTGAAAACTTGGCGGTATTAATTTATTTTATTTTTAAAAAGCCAGATTGGGTGTAGGTCCTAATGCCCAAATCCCTAATTATTTGATATATAATAATATATATTTATCAGTATAGCCTTGTCCCAACTATTTGGGGTTGACGGATATATGGATTCTATGTTTTCCATTCCTGTTAATTCAAGCAAAATCAGTAATAGATTGTACTTTTTATAGTATATTTTTACTATTTTCATCCATGTTATCTTCGGCATGCTCCTTTTTTAGTTGGGTCACCAACTTACATAGAATTTTTTTTCCTGGCACCATTGTTGCCCTATGTTGAAAATATATATAATATTTAACTAGCAATAAAGGCCCGGGCTAATAAGAATCAACATTTCAAATTTATCTTATTATTTAATAGAAATGATGAGAGTATAGAGACACGGGGCACAACTACATTTGCACATATATATTATATATAATAATGTAATATAAAATAATTTTTAAATTAAATGGGGTTAATATGACTTGATTAAATGTTTAGTGGGATAGTGGGCCCTTGCTGACGCAGCATTTTGAGGTGGTGTAAATATCTTAATTTCTAAAGATGTATCCAATTAGACGATGATACAGTAAGCCCGTGTTGACGTGGCGTTTTAGGGAACCTTAGTGTATCATGTTTTGTTTAAAGGTGGGTCGCCTATATTTTCTAAAGGTGGTCAGCATGTACGAGTGATACATGGTTGATCCTTGTGCCTAAAAAAATCAGTGGCTATGAACATCAGATGATGCAACGGGCCAGATGTTTTGATGTAGGCTCAAGTCTGAATTAAATTCTCGCGAGTCACGTTTAAAATTTAACGTCCCATGAAATCTTAACGGCTATGAACCATCAGATGATACAACGGGCCAACTGTTTCGATGTAGGCTCGTCTGAATTAAAGCCTCGCGAGTCATTTTTAAACCATCATGGCCCATGAAAAGCTTTGGCCTAGCTGTAACTTGCCACCCTTAGATAGCCCTACCGGCCTACCCACATGTAAATGAAGGGCTCGTCTTGCAGTTTACATGGTCTTCTGTTGGACTTTGGGTGGGACCTACTGCCACATAGATCAAGTGGCCCCATCTATATATTGTGCCCCCTCGTATTTGCCTAGTTATCTGTTGTTGATTTTGAATGATAGTATCATCCGTTTGTCATTTGAGCCTTTCATCTAGCCATGGATAAAACCAGAGCTTCTTTTGGGATTCTATAAATTTTAAGGAGATTGTGTGCCGTTCATATAGCCATGGATGAAACCAGAGCTTCTTTTGAGATTCTATAAATCTTAAAGGAGACACATTATCTAATATATGAAGGTGGGCCTCATATCCTAATTTTAATTCTTAAAGGTGTGTCATGTTGTGTTTAAAGGTGGGTCTCATGTATTTTTTAAAGGTGGTCAGCATGTACAAGTATTCGCATGTATTAGGGAGGGACCCATTGGAATGAGGGTTGGGATGACTTCGTTGGGGATGATGTTTTCTATCATTAAAGAGAGATTTTAGGAATTAAGACTTGAATTAAAAGAGATAATTTACATAATTGAATTTCTTTAAGAGAGATGTAATTAGTTTGAGAGAGAAGTTTTAGGGAATTCACAATTATCAAATGGATAGCTTTCCGATTTAGCAGTTTGGAGAGGGGCCTACATCAAAGCCATATATTCTTTTCCTTTTATATTTGAGGGATTTACCCAAAAAATCACCTTAGATGGCCACTAATAAAAAAAAATGCCCCACTAGTTTTTATGAAACAGAATTAGTCTTCCCGCCAAACTTTTCTCTCTCAGTTTTTTTTTTTCCTTTTTCAACGAGCGTCGACATCGTTGTTCATTTCAATGAGACCAAGCGTTTCAAGATTCTGCGGAGTGACGACGTTGTCGCTCATTCTAACCTTCAGCAAGACTTCATAAATTGTTAGGTGACGACGTCGATGCTTTTTCTTAGTTTGGAAAAAAAAACTTATTAGATTCACTATGATGTGCACACGTACTATATGATCCAAAGAAACCAACATACATCATCTGCATGTTTCATTGCAAGTACAATTACAAAAAAAACCATTAGATTCGATACCTGCTTTAGTTATTGTAAAGAGAAATGGTGCGTGGGATTAATGGTGACTTTTAACTAGGCATTTAAGGTAATGCTTGATGGTTGTTGGATGTATGTTTTCTTGTGAGCAAATATAGTGGTAGGTATATTTAGAATGAAAACGCATGAGTTAAACTTTGAATGGCTAGCATTTAAAGTAGTTACAAAATGATCAAATGCACAAAAACCAACATTGAGAATTTACCAGCTCCATCTCCTATTACCAACCATAATTTCTAACAAAACTCATGCGCATCTATCCTTTGCTAAAAAACCCCACTTCAAATAAACGAATACAACTAAGACATTATATGGATCAAGAAATCTCTTGCACCCCATCTAATATGAGCCGAAAATGATCATTGACATTCCAAAAAACCTGCATTCGCAACAAACCTAAAAACCCTACAACACCCAAAAGAAGAAAAAGATCGAAAACTCCACCAATAACAAAACCACGCAAGACTCGAGCTTTTTTCTCAATATAACAATAAATCAGAGCTAAGAATAGAATCAATAGACATTACAGTAGAAAAAGAGGTGAGATTAAGGAAACATGAGATCTTTCGTTGCCTGGATCTCTTTTCGCTCCTAGGTGTTCTTCATCTGGATGTTAAGAAATAGCCAGATAGGGGAAGACGATGGGGAATGAAGAAACAGAAAACAGGATTTTAGTGGTTTTGTAGAGTTTAAATGAGCGACGATGTCGTCGCGCAATAAAAACTTTAATAAAAAAAAATGAAAGTGGTCCCAGGGGACAACTTCAGTGTCATATGAACTACTAGGGCCTTTTTTGGTTAGTGGCCATTTAAGGTGATTTTTTGGGTAAATTCATCTTTTTATTTTTTCGAAAGGAGAGCCTCCAACCTACCTATGTGGCAAAATAAATCCTATTGCTTTAATATTTGTAATGGATAATTTATTAGATATATTGTATGAAATATACTTAAATGTACCAAGATTAAATTAGATTAACCTTTCAGTTGAGTTAGGCTTCAATCAAATCATCGAAGTCGAGTCTAAATCTAAGAACATGTGATATATTCACCTGAATTCCCCTAATGTGGTTGTTCTGAGCAAGATCCAGGCCATTCATCTAATGTAGGGTACCTATAAAAATTAGGTTTTTGAAGCCTGGCCTAGCTAGTACTTGGAAGACAAATTCTCTTAAATAAAATTTGTGTGGTTTTTCATAAATAAGACACGTTCCTTGCTTTTGGGACCACTGGCACCCCAGAAAGAGAACTCAAGAGGTTGAAAGGACAAAATGAACAATGGGAAACATGCACTACATCTTTTATCTGATTATCATGTCTTCTATATAATTTGTGTGAGCTGCATGGAATGTTTTGGAAGCCCGTTATGTTTTTTTTTTTTTGCTTGTGGTCCACTGGCCAGGAGGGAGGAAATCAAACCTCCCACCAAGGATCGATCCCTGATGGGAAGGGTGGGAGTGAGGGAGCTTACCAACAGTCCCCCTCTATATTCCCTTGGAAGCCCGTTATATGATCCACAAAATAATTTGGCAAAAGGAGAGATCCATACAAGTTGATAGAAAAACTTACTAAAGGTCAAAGGTGTCTCTGCAGGTATTTCACTCAGGATTTTGAGCTTGAATGAATTGTCATGTTCCTCAAATATTCTCTATATACTTTTGAGTTAAAAAATGAAAAATAAAAGCCTTATCATGCATGACCTAGCTATTCCCCCCCCACCCCCACTACTTTGGGGACTCGAATTCATGGACCCTACTCACATATTTATGTTTCTAATCAATCGAACTACAATTTATAAAAACAAATGAGTGGTTTTGATGTTGTATAGGTTGCATTGCACGTGTTAGGTTGGATTTTGTTAAGGCTTTTGGCTTTGAACCAATTAATAGGCTTCGAATTGTTTGTGGGGAAATTGGAGATTCTTGACTTATCTTCCCATATGGGTAAAATATTTGTCCTTTAAACTTCTTTCCTCAAATGCGACAATGTGAGAAAATTCTAGACAAAGGTTTCCATAGTTCGACTCTCTCCAAGTGAGTGAGGCTTGCTAGTCAATCTTATACCTAATTAACATCATTTTTAATTTTTTGAAGAGAGAAATGTGATGAACTTGTGTGGGGAGATTTCCAGAGTCACAGGATTACGCTAATCACAACCATCAGATGAGGCTAAGCACTCTCACGTGCCACCCGCGTGCCATCCACGTGGCACCAGGCTCACCCCGGCTGCCAGAACAGGAGGTCCGGCCGAAGTCAAGCAGCTTCGTGCCACTAGCGCCGAGCTCGGCCACCTCGTGCGCCCATCTCGGCAGAGAGCTCCACCTTGGCTGAAAGAGCCGGGTCGGAAGCCGAAGTGAGAAAGAGCCTCCATTTGCGCCCCTCATTCCCCCACGTCATCAAGCACGTGGATGAATAGGGGCGCGAGCCAGTGAGACAGATGCGACATCCAGCCGCTCACAATCTTCGCCAGATCCCTGACAGGGCGGCATCCAGCGGGGTAGGCCACATCAGGGCAGGGCTCGAGGGCAGATCCGATGGTACCCCTACCGCCAAAGGCGTCTAACACGATCTGGCCCAACAAGACGCGCATTAAATGCGACGTGGGCTGATCTGACGCGCATTTAATGCAGAGTGGGCTGGATTGGATCGCATTTATTGCTTCGTGGGCTGATCATGACTTCCCAGTCGAATCATGGGACCCACGCCAAAATATCCTCCAAAGATACGACCCAAGCCTCTATAAATAGAGCCTCAAACCACCATCAAGGTACGCGCAATACGACCCATATAGCTGTTACTCTGCCTCTCTTCTTCCTCTCCTTCCATTGTTCCAGTTCATTCACTGACTTTGGCATCGGAGAGCCTTGCGCCGTCCAGGCCAGGGTCCTCTGTCCGTGTGTTCTTCTCTTTCAGGCTTTCGGACGGTACCCAGTCATCATCATCGTTGGATAAGTCCTCTAAGGCTCCCCAGTTATTGTGGGTCATTATTTTCTGCACCTACAATTGGCGCCGTCTGTGGGAAAGTAATATCCCAACCTTCCCAACCTTCTCAACCTCAATCTCCCAGAAGCCATGCCTCCGAAAGCTAGGAAGGGCGGAGAATCCTCAAGAGCAATCCTCGAGCAGCCAGCGCCGTCGACGGACGTCCCTCCTCAGGGGCGGTCCCGTACGGTGCATGGCACATCTGCAGGCGAGGGCCGCTTAGGCTCGCAGCTTTTCATCGAGGTCCCCCTCCAAGAGGGACTCGAAGCGTCGATCTCAGCAGAAGAAGTCACGACATCCCGACGCGACGAGCGTCGGCATGAGCGTCCTTGCAAGGACAAAGCCGTGGCCTTAGGAGAAACGCGCCACGCTCAACCCCCAGCCACTGGAGGGGTTGTCGCAGCCCAAACTGCTCTCCTCCAGAGGCAAGAGCAGCTGATTCGCGAGCTCCAGCAGCAGCTGAGGGCAGCGCAAACCGCCTCCTTGAGGCAGGTCTTTGAGCCTCAAGGGAAGAAGATGGACGCCCCCAGCAGGGCAGCCCAGCCTCCCCGCGAAGATCTCAGAAACCATCTGGACCATAAGCGGAGCCAGATTCGTGACGAAGGCTCGAGCAACAGCCGGAGTCATCGTAGCCGCGATGGCCGAACTCATAGCCATCGTAGCCCGAACCACTCCAAGCGAAAGCCAAGAGCCCAGACTCCAGAGAAGGACGACGAGCAGGAGCGGTTCGACAAACGCATCAGGCTAGCTCTTCAGCACAACCTGGACGTGCGGGACCAGAAGCAGATCTGTGGCCACACTGATCTGGGGGGCTCACCCTTCACAAAAGACATCGAACGCACCCCCTTGCCCAAAAAGTTTTCTGTCCCGCAGTTCGTCCCTTATGACGGACTGTCCGACCCATCCGCTCATCTCCGACACTTCTCCCAGAAGATGTCCATCTGGGGGAATGAGGGTCACTTGAACTGCAAAATCTTCTCCTCCAGTTTGGGTGACCTCCCCCTGAAGTGGTTCTGTTCTCTCCCAGAGAAGTCAGTTTCCAGTTGGAAGGAGCTCCAGCTCTCCTTCTTAAAGAAGTTCCAAGCTTACACCGTCGTCCCCAAGAAAGAAGGGGACCTCCTCGCCCTGAGAATGAAAAAGGGTGAGACCCTCGCCAAGTTCGCCCAACGATTCTGGGCGGTCTACAGCCAGATCGAGGGCACCAGGGAGGAGATAGCAATCTAAGCCTTCCAACATGCCCTGATCCCCGGTCACGACCTTCGGAAGGACTTGGTCGGGGACTCCCCAGAGTCCATGCCAGCGTTGATGTCCCGGATAAAACGCTTCGTCGCCCTGGAGGAAGATGAGATCCGAGCCCGGGAAGAGGATGGGCGTCCGGAGCACGAGCAGAAGAGCGGCCAGCCTCGGCAGAGAGGCGGGAGGCCCTTCCAGAAGCAGGAGCCCAAGCAGGCCTGGGTCTCCAGTTCGGCGAAGCCTGCGTCGTCCAGGTCTGGGGGCGCCTGGAAGCCCAGACCTCCCTCCAGCGCCAGTCAGAGCGTCAACGTCGTCTTCAAGGAGCCGATATACCGCATCCTGGCCAAGATAAAGACCAAGCCGTTCTTCAAGTGGCCTCTGCCCTTGAAGCACGAGCCCACCTCCGGCAGCCGAAGCAAGCTCTACTGCTCCTTCCACAAGGGCAACGGGCACAGGACCGAGGACTGCAAGTCTTTGCAGTGGTACCTGGAGAAGCTGGCCGGGGAGGGCCACATTCCGGAGTTCGTCAAGGCAGGAGATGCCGGCGGCAGCGAGGGCCGAGTTCACCAGAGCGCAGCCCAGGATCCAGACAGTGAGGATTCAGAGAAGATCATTAACGTGATCCATCTGGCGTCCTCAGCTCCCGCTCCCTCGTCTCGGGGCAGCTCCCAGGCCCGCGCCGAAGCCAGGCGGGCTTCGCACGCGAAGGAAGTAATGAAAGCCGAACTCGCTCCGGCATCCAAGAAAGCCCGCCGCGACCGACCCGCGATCTCGTTCTCAGACAGAGACCTAGAGGGAATCCAGCTCCCTCACAACGACCCCCTGCTCCTCACCATGAAGCTGAGAGACTTCACGGTGAAGAGGATCCTCGTCGACTCCGGCAGCTCCTCCGAGGTCCTCTACTACGACTGCTTCAAGAAGATGAACCTCTCGGAAGCAGACCTCACGGAGGTCCGTGCACCCCTGCTAGGGTTATCCGCCACGCCAGTCTATCCCAAGGGTAGGATCACCTTGGAAACCCGAGTTGGCGGAGTTTCCGTGTCGGCCGACTTCCTGGTCGTGGACGCCCCTTCTCCCTACAACGTCATTCTCGGCAGAACGTGGCTCCACAAGTTAGAAGCAGTCCCTTCTTCCCTCCACTAGAAGCTGAAGTTCGTCCTTGAGAACAAGGAGGGCAAGTTGGAAGTGGTTACAGTGGAGGGAGATCAGCAGCAAGCCAGGCAGTGCGTGCTGGCCGCAGTCCCAGTAGTGAAGGAGCCAGAGCTCGTCAACCTCGCCGAGTTCGAGAAAGGCCTAGATGAAATCGGCCGTGATCCCGAGAAGAAGAGCATCGAGGACCTGGCCGAGGTCAGGCTGAGCCCGACAGACCCAGACAGGTTCTTCCTGGTTGGCACCCCAGCTGCCAGACGAAGAAAGGGCCGAACTCTCACGGTTCCTGATGCAAAACGTCGACGTCTTCGCTTGGAGCCCAAGCGAAATGCCTGGGATCGACGCTGAGGTCATGTGCCACAAGCTGAATGTGGACCCCGACCATAAATCGGTAGTGCAGAGGGCCCGAAGGACAGGGCTGCAGCAGACAGATGCGGTCGTCGAAGAGGTCGACAACCTGCTAAAGGCAGGAGCCATCCGGGAAGTCCAGTACCCGGTATGGTTGGCCAACACGGTGGTGGTAAAAAAGAAAACTGGTAAGTGGAGGGTATGCGTGGACTTCACGGACTTGAACAGGGCCTGCCCTAAAGATAGTTTCCCCCTCCCAAAGATTGACCAACTGATCGACGCCACCGCTGGTCGCGACCGAATGAGCTTCCTCGACGCCTACAGAGGCTACCACCAGATCCCGCTCTACGAGCCTGACGAGGAGAAAACATCATTCATAACCCCCCGCGGCACTTACTGCTACAAGGTGATGCCTTTCGGGCTAAAGAACGCGGGGGCGACCTATCAGCGCCTCGTCACAAAAATGTTCCATGCTCAGCTCGGCCGAACGGTAGAAGTATACATCGACAACATGGTCGTCAAATCAGTGCACTCCAGCGACCACCTGGCGGATCTTGGCCAAGTCTTCGACATCCTTCGTGCATACAAGCTCAAGCTAAACGCCTCCAAGTGCGCCTTCGGCGTAGCCTCTGGCAAGTTCCTCGGCAGCTTGGTGACGCGGAGGGGGATAGAGGCTAATCCGGACCAGATCACCGCGATCCAGAGCATTCAGAGCCCCTCTACCACGAAGGAAGTTCAGAAGCTCACAGGAATGGCTGCAGCACTCAATCGCTTCATCAGCCGGTCATCAGATAAGTGCGGGCCTTTCTTTCAGCTTCTAAAGAAAAACTTGAAATTCCAGTGGACCCCCGAGTGCGACCAGGCATTGGCCGCGCTCAAAACCTATCTAATGTCACCACCCTTACTCTCCACCCCAACTTCGGGGGAGATTCTTTATTTGTATCTCGCGGTCTCGGATCACGCAGTGAGCTCCGTCCTCATCAGGGAGGACGAGGGAATTCAAAAACCAATTTATTATACGAGCAAGACCCTGCTCGATGCCGAGACCAGATACCTTCTATTGGAGAAGCTTGCGTTGGCCCTCGTCAGCGTCTCCCGCAAGCTCTCCCATTATTTCCAATCCCACACCATTGTGGTGATCACGGAGCATCCACTCCGTTCAGTGTTCAAAAAGGCTGACTTTTCAAGGCGAATATCAAAGTGGGCAGTTGAACTGGGGCAGTATGATATACAGTACCGTCCCCGAACTGCGATCAAAGCCCAGATACTGGCAGACTTCATTGTCGAATTCGTCTCCCCCAACCTGGCTCCGACCCAGCTCGGCACGGCACTGGGGGGCACAGGGCACGAGCCAGAAGAAACTGAGGTCGAACAGCCTCCCACCTCGGCATGGAGGATCTTTGTCGACGGATCATCCACCTCCAAGAGAGCTGGCGCCGGCATAGTTCTCCAATCGCCAGCGGGCCTTGTCATAGAGCAGGCCTTCACCCTGGACTTCAAAGCAACAAACAATGAGGCAGAATATGAAGCACTGATAGCGGGGTTGAACAGTGCCCAAATCCTCGGAGCCCAGCACCTGGTGATCTTCAGCGATTCTCAACTGGTAGCTAACCAGCTCGCTGGAGACTACCAGGCCAGGGACGACAGGATGGCGGCCTACCTAGCTCTTGCGAAAAAACTACTGTCTCATTTCCCGAAAGCTGAGGTCAGGCAAGTCTCCCGAGATACCAACACGCACGCAGATGCGCTTGCAAACCTGGCCTCCGCCGTCGAAGCAGGGAAGAAAAGGACCATCGAGGTTGGGTCAATATCAAGGTCAAGCTTAGAACTCCATTCATCTCGGCTTGTCCTCTGTGCCGATCCCGGCCCAAGCTGGATTGATCCAATCGTCTCCTACTTGAAGGATGACCAGCTCCCTGAGGACAAGGCTGAAGCCCACATGATCAGACTCAAGGCAGCTCGATTCTGGCTCTCTCCCGAAGGAAAACTCTACAGGAAATCCTTCACAGGTCCATACCTCCAATGCGTCCACCCGAGCAAGGTGGACGACTTCCTGTATGAGATCCACGAAGGAATCTGCGGCAGTCACATAGGAGGTCGATCACTGGCTTACAGAGCAATAAGCCAGGGCTACTGGTGGCCCTACATGCAGAAGGACGCACAGATTTACGCCAAGAAGTGCGAGAAGTGCCAGAAGTTCTCCCACTCTCTCCACCAGCCAGCACAAGATCTGAGTCCCCTCACTAGCCCATGGCCCTTCGCTCAATGGGGCATGGCCATCATGGGGCCTCTTCACCGAGCTCCAGGAAACAAGAGATGGCTGATAGTCGCCACAGACTACTTCACAAAGTGGATAGAAGCTGAACCGTTGTCCTCAATCACGGACAGGGACTCCAGGAACTTCGTTTGGAAAAACATCCTAACGAGGTTCGGTATCCCCCGGACCCTGATTTCGGACAACGGGACTCAGTTCGACTCCAAATCCTTCAAAGACTTCTGCCAAGAGCACGGTATCAGAAACCATTACTCCACTCCGGCATATCCACAGAGTAATGGCCAGGCAGAAATCTCTAACAAAGTGATCCTGGACGGCCTGAAGAAGCGACTGGACAAGGCAAAGGGAAGATGGACAGAGGAGCTTCCGAGCGTGCTATGGGCATACAGAACAACTCCAAGGAGGTCCACCTCGGCGACACCTTTCTCTCTGACCTACGAGATGGAGGCGGTCATTCCTTTAGAGATCGGCCTTCCCACCCTGAGGACAGGGCTGGTCGACGAAGGCCGAAATGACACGAACCTGGCAATGGAGCTGGAGCTGGCAGACGAGCGACGAGAAACAGCTGCCCTGCGACTGACCGACTATCAGCAGCGGTTAGCCAGGGCATACAACAAAAATGTCAGGGAAATAAGATTCTCCGTGGGAGAGCTAGTTCTAAAGAAGGCCCTACCAGCTGACAAGGAACCAAACGAAGGGAAGCTGGCTCCGAACTGGCATGGCCCGTTCAGGGTAGTCTCACTGGCAGGAAAATCAGCCTACAAGCTTGAAGACTTAGAAGGCAAGCCACTGCCGAGACCGTGGAATGCATCCCACTTAAACAAATTCTATTTCTAGAAGATGTAATGAATCTCAGAATCAATGAAAATAGCTTTCGCCCTGTCATCAATTGTCATCAATCTGTCATCTCTTTTTGATCGACTTCGGCTACAAGGGTTAACAGCCCTGGAAAAGGCCTCGAGTTCGGACACTCGGCCAATTCCTAAACTCTGGGTTTTTACCCCTCTACAAGGGTTAACAGCCCTGGAAAAGGCCTCGAGTTCGGACACTCGGCCAATTCCTAAACTCTGGGTTTTTACCCCTCTACAAGGGTTAACAGCCCTGGAAAAGGCCTCGAGTTCGGACACTCGGCCAATTCCTAAACTCTGGGTTTTTACCCCTCTACAAGGGTTAACAGCCCTGGAAAAGGCCTCGAGTTCGGACACTCGGCCAATTCCTAAACTCTGGGTTTTTACCCCTCTACAAGGGTTAACAGCCCTGGAAAAGGCCTCGAGTTCGGACACTCGGCCAATTCCTAAACTCTGGGTTTTTACCCCTCTACAAGGGTTAACAGCCCTGGAAAAGGCCTCGAGTTCGAACACTCGGCCAATTCCTAAACTCTGGGTTTTTACCCCTCTACAAGGGTCTACCGCCCTGGAAATGGTCTGGAGTTCGGACACTCGGCCGTTTCCTAAAGTCCGGGTTTGTACACCCCTCAAAGACCGTTGCCGAACTCATGCTCTCATAGCTGAGGCCAGCGTAATGATGAATCCACCTCGGCGCGAGGCAGTTCATCTCGGCCAAAGCCAGCCATTTCGGCCAAGGTCAGTTTCTCAGAAAGAAAGAGCTGGGCCAGCACTCAAACACAGAAAAGCAACACAAAAACACAAGTGTTCCAGAACAGTACAAGGAAAGTACAAGAGAATGCAAAAGCACTGTACACAAGTTTGAGTGATCACAAAATTCTTCCTTTTTATTCATTGTAAACTGCTTCATTACAAAGGTTACAGAACAGAAAGCAAAGTACAGAAAGGAGGATCGCAGTCCTCTAAAAACAGAAAATAAAGTGAAAACTGGGAGACTCTGATCTTCACCGACTCTTCAGGCTGCAGACTCGAAGACGCCGGATCGTTGACTGGAGGTTCTGAGTGATCCTGAATTTCACCGAGCTCTACAATACACTTTGGCTGGTCAGACCAAAGCGATTGCAGAGCCCCTCCAGTTCAGAGGCCCTGGACCTCGCTAAGCTCTTCAACACCCTCCGGTCAGTAAGACCAACCAAGGTTTGAAGAACCCCCAGGTCCAGTGGGGCCTCAATCCCACCTTCCGTCCGGCGGTCGCTCAAGACCGTGTCGGACGAGAATGCGCCACCATCCCCCAGTTGCATTGCAGAAGATCTCTCCTGCAACCAAACCAGGAATGGTTGGCCGTGAACTCGTGTTCAGAGGGCGCGTGGTCCACGAGGAGTTCCTTCAGAGAGCGCGCAGACCACGATGGGCTTCCTCCCTTGGAGAAAGCCATCCACAGGCGCAGGGGCTCCCCCCGGATCGAAGGTTCCAGGACGTCTGCCAGACATGGTTCCTACAGCTACGCGAATTAAGCTATCCTATTTCCGTTTCTTTTCCTCTCCCATGGCGAGCTTGCCATTTCTACTTATAGGAAGAAGAAGGGCTCAGACTCCGAAGGAAGTTATGGGGGCGAAGTCTCCCACGCGTTATTCGGGGTGCACGACTGTTGACCAGCGATCCCTATGGCGCCACGTGGAGACATCCGTCCGTTTCCCTCATCGGCCGTGCCACCATGCTTATTGCCATTTATGGTCTCCAGAATACGGAGAACCGGCACAGACAGTTATGAGGACCGTTTGACTCTCTCTACCTCGAGGGTCACACGTCACAATAAAGGCATTCGATACCATTCAATGCCACATCCAGAAATGAAGAATGAACAAATGCAGAGAAAAATGCACAAGTAAAGAAGCCCGTCTTTCATTAATGACAGAATATTACAAGACTGAAAAAGCAAAAAAACTACATGCAAGAGGCCAGAAATAAAAAGGACCCAGGCTATTGTGGTTTCGGCGACTCCACCAGGTCGATCACCGCGTCTGCTGGACCAGTGGATTCGGCCGAAGCCGTGACCTTGCTTGGAGCGTCGCTGGCAGAAGATGCTTTGACCGGAACCTCACCCGGACCAGGGGCAGAAGGGGCCTCACCCGTCGGCACGGCCGAAGCATCGCTGGCGACCGGGGCATCGCTCGAGACCGGGGCAACTGGAGCGTCTTCCGAAGCAGGAGCGACTGCAGGAGCTTCAACTGGGGCACTCTCGGCTGCAGGAGCTTCGACCGGGGCGCTTTCGGTTGCAGGAGCGGAGCTCGGCTCAGGAGCCGGGTCCGAGTACTTCGGCAGGTCCCGGTAGAGAGGGTGGTCTTCAAGGACCCTCGCACGTCTCAGTGCGGCCAGGCATCCTTCCTCGAATAGGATGGCGGTGATCTCCTCCACCTGCTTCTCGTACAGCTCAGTGGCGTGATCCACCCCATCCTGGAAGGCGGACTGGGCCTCGGACAGATGAGAGGCCTTCTCTTTCTCCAGCTCGGCGTTCGCCGTCTTCAATTTCGCTGTTTCGGCTCGCCCAGCCAGCACTTCCCCGCGCAGCCTCGTCCCCTCAGCCGTCGATTCAGCCTTTAATCTGGCCAGCTCCGACTCCAGCTCGGCGGCCTTCTTGTTCCTTGCCCGGACCTCGCCCTTCAGCTGGTTCGCCGTAAGTTCGGCGACACTAGCTAGAGCCGACGCCAGCCGAGCGGCCTCCTCAGCGCTAGTCTTCTTCATCCCCTCCATTCCCATCCGCAGCTCTTCCAACTCCTTCTTCAGCTTATCCCTCTCGGACTCCAGCTGAGTGATCCTCGTCGCGTTCCTGTCGCTCCTCTCCACCACGGTCAGGAGCCTCTGCACATTCTACAAATGGAGACAGTGGGTCAAACCGGGACAGTCGACCTGAGTTACTTGTAGAATGAAGAATAGGCGTTGCAAACACTTACCAGAAGGTTAGCCTGGATCGCCGAGACCATCAGAGACTCGTTGTCGAACCTCTCGTGCGTCTCCATGTCTCGCGGCAAAGCGCAGGCCTTGGCGAGAGCTCCGATCACGTCGGCGTTCCCTATGAGCCGGTCCTCGATGTTCAGAGGCTTACCAGGCTGCGTCTCCATCCTCGGCCTCCATGGCGCTGGGGCACTTAGGGGTCCGGAAGCTGATCCAGACCCTTGCCCCACCGAAATTGTGAGCTCGCGGGTCGCCCCGCCAGTCGGCTTGCTGACCGGTGCACTCTTCTCAGTTGGAGCCTTGGCTCCGGGATCCCGCGCAGGGGTCTTACCCTTCGGAGGCTGTTCGGCCCCCGAATCTTTCTCCCCCGCCTTAGGCTTCTTCCTAGCGGGGACCCCTCCCTCGGGCGCTCCGGCAAGCGTCGCCGCACTCCCGCACTCGAAGCAGGGGCAGGAGCAGAAGCAGGAGCGGAAGTAGCGCCAGCACCTCCCGAGCTCGAAGCAGCTCGGGTGCTGGCAGGAGATGGCGTCGCAGAGGAAGAAGACCCCCACCTGAACTTGGCCGCTATGTCCTTGACGACTGGCTCCCTCGACCTTCCCGCCATGTCTTCTTCCTGATCGGAAGAGTAAGCGTCCACTATCTGCCTCAGGTTCGGCGGCTCCGAACTAGAAGTGGACGCCTCGGACCCAGACGCAGCTCGGCTCGCGGCAGGATCGTTCAAGGGGATCCCGGCAGGTACAGCAAGGGAGACGGTTGGACGATCAGGGTGCGCCTCGTCCACCTCGGCTACTCCGGTCCTCCTGTAGTGACCGCGGTACCTCGGTGTATACCCGAGCAGCTTCCAAGCTGACCGGGTCTCGTGCCCCTTGTATCCCTCAACTTTGTTGATATCGGCAACGTTCCTCCTCCAGCCTTCACTTGCAGCTCGGCGTCGCCTCGCACCTACCTCTGCACAACAAACAACAAGAGTGTTAGCTCGGCATCGCCGAGATCAAGCAAAGCAACAAAGAGAAAAGAAGCGATGTTTACTTGGGACAGTCCCGGGGCGACGTGGGACCATCAGCCTCCTGCTTTCGCCAGCGCCGAACTCCCAGTCCCCCGACACACAGAAGACGGTCTCCTTGGCGTTCTTACTTGAATCCTCCAAGGCCAGGACGAAGCCCCTTCGCTGCGGCTTCACCCGGAGATAATATTTCCCTTCCCCAGCCTTGCAGATATCGTAGGTATCCTCAATATCGTGGACACCTAGGTCGGTCCCCAAAATCTCGTTCAACTTCGCCGTGCCCATGATGACCTTATAGCCATTGGGCATCAGCTGGCAAGGGGTAAGGGACTAGGTACTGAGACAAGCCCTAAGCAAGGGGTGCAGAGGAAATCTAACCCCGCCCTCGATCACGGAGATCAGAGGGAACGGCATCCAGCCGCAAGACCAGCGCATCGTGACACCATCGACGGGGTCCGCCGGCTTGAGGAGGACTCGCTCCGGAATATCGAAAGCGGCCCTAAATCTGGCTATGCCCTCTTCGGTATCTAAATTGAACCTAGGGGTGCCCATGTCTAGAAAAGGGGACAGCGAAAGATAAACCCTAAAGGTTGCGAAACCCTAAGAAAAAGCTACACAGAGGCGCGAAGCAACTTACAGAGACAGAAGGGGCGACTCGAGTACAAGTCCAGACACGCCCTATGGTCGTCCTCGCTAGAAGAAATCTCGAGCAGCAGAGCAGAAATCACAGATGAAGGCGTAGGCGAAGGCGAAAAGAAATCAGAAACAAGAAGGGAAGGAAACGACCCTCTTTATGGAAAACAAACCCTTGGCGCGCGCTGCTTTCGAAATTCGAAAGGGCGAATTTCGCGATTTGCGCCCATTCCATCAATAAGACAGCGCAATCAGTGAAGAGGCGACGCGTGTAGCCGTCGACTCACTTCCCAGTACAGACAGGGCAGAGCATTCATTGCTTCAGAACAGTTGAAGCGACATCAGACAATGATCGCCGCATCCCCAGACGAGTCTTCTAGCTTTCGACCACTAAAGGCTAGGTCGCTTAAGAGGTCAAAAGCCAGGGGGCAATTGTGTGGGGAGATTTCCAGAGCCACAGGATTACGCTAATCACAACCATCAGATGAGGCTAAGCACTCTCACGTGCCACCCGCGTGCCATCCACGTGGCACCAGGCTCACCCCGGCTGCCAGAACAGGAGGTCCGGCCGAAGTCAAGCAGCTCCGTGCCACTAGCGCCGAGCTCGGCCACCTCGTGCGCCCATCTCGGCAGAGAGCTCCACCTTGGCTGAAAGAGCCGGGACGGAAGCCGAAGTGAGAAAGAGCCTCCATTTGCGCCCCTCATTCCCCCACGTCATTAAGCACGTGGATGAATAGGGGCGCGAGCCAGTGAGACAGATGCGACATCCAGCCGCTCACAATCTTCGCCAGATCCCTGACAGGGCGGCATCCAGCGGCTGAGGCCACATCAGGGCAGGGCCCGGGGGCAGATCCGATGGTACCCCTACCGCCAAAGGCGTCTAACACGATCTGCCCAACAAGACGCGCATTAAATGCGACGTGGGCTGATCCGACGCGCATTTAATGCAGAGTGGGCTGGATTGGATCGCATTTATTGCTTCGTGGGCTGATCATGACTTCTCAGTCGAATCATGGGACCCACGCCAAAATATCCTCCAAAGATACGACCCAAGCCTCTATAAATAGAGCCTCAAACCACCATCAAGGTACGCGCAATACGACCCATAGAGCTGTTACTCTGCCTCTCTTCTTCCTCTCTTTTCATTGTTCCAGTTCATTCACTGACTTTGGCATCGGAGAGCCTTGCGCCGTCCAGGCCAGGGTCCTCTGACCGTGTGTTCTTCTCATTCAGGCTTTCGGACGGTACCCAGTCATCATCATCGTTGGATAAGTCCTCTAAGGCTCCCCAGTTATTGTGGGTCATTATTTTCTGCACCTACAGAACTCTCTAATCCTGCTGTTGTTCCTGGAAAACTTGGCCTCATTACATGCTAATTGCCAAGTCAAGTTATACCTAGTAGCCACCAGCCATATAAAGCATGTAGCACACACAACAACTCAAACACTCTCTACTATACATTTCTTTTTCTGTGGCAGGGAATGTGTGTTGAACTCGTGGTGCTCGTGGGCTGGGCCATCCTGTTCCCTGCCTGCATTGGGTTAGATGCATTAAGTTGGGCACATGGGTTATACTTGGACCAAATTTTCTGGCCCTATTATTAAATGGGTCTGTACTGAACCTATATTTGTTAACCCGGCCCAGCCTGACATATTTAAGACAAAGTGTTATTACATGTTTCCTAATGGGCTGGGCCTAGGTGATGGGCTAATCTATCCTTGGAAATTATTTCTAATAACTAAATCAACTGCACTTGGATAAGCAAATTCATGGATCCATCCAGACCAATAAGTTAAGACAAATTATATACTTTGCAAGTAGGTATGACCTAAGCACGAGTTTTAGGCCTGTGGGCGACGATTAGTCCTGGATCTTAACTTTGATAACTAAATGGATCGGGCGTGGACAAGCTTTGCCAGGCCCAACTCGGGCCATGAACATCCCTAACTTGAACCAACAATATTGCGATAGTGACACTGACTATCTTCCAGCCGCACCACAATATACATGAGTTGCCTATTTATCTTGTATAATTAAACGAACCACTCAACCTTGTGGTTGTAGAGCAAGAATCTTAACTTTGCTACCATACAAAAATTGTATACATCAAGTCTTGTACTGTACTGGTGCTTTGGTGTGTGCGTGTGCATATTATGACCTTACTTATATAATTCTAGGTGTTTGGATATATAGATGTCATCCTTGTTGCAGCTAATGGGGAACCAATTCGGGATTAGACACCATCAAACGGGGAACCAAGCAACTAATAAAATGTGAGATGCCCAACTGCATTTGATCACATGCATGCCATGCATGTATCAATTTGGGGGGTCACCCTTGTCGGACATGAGTCCGCTTTTAAAACACACACGAACATCTAGGATCTGGTTCCAAAACCTACATAAAAATTGTGAGTCAGCCTCCAAAGTCCACGCGAAAATTCTGGATTTGTCTAAAAAAATCCAACAAACTATTTGGATCTGCCCCCGTTGAATGAAAATCTTGGGTCCGCCACTGAACCGAGCAATCCTTCGTAGGGTAAAAGGGTTTTCGAAGATCATTCTCTGGTTCCATTTCCATACTGACTCTTTAGTTTGGCAAACATGAGAGGAGTTATGCTTTGTAGGCTGGAGCATCGAGCTCAGAGCTAGCTGAGTCCAAATCTACCTAATGGACTTGGATCCGAGCTTTCATTGAAGTCGGTTGACAAGCCTATAAAGGCTCGGGGACTTTCAATGCTCGTCACTTTCAATAAAAGACATTCTGGGCTTGTCACAGCCATTTTATATTGTCCAATTTACAGACATGATCCAAACAGTCCCTTAAAAGGGCACATTTGTACTTATGCTTTTCTATGGAATGCTTGGCCTTTCCCAACCCCTTCCCCATGGAAAGGATTTTCTAAGACCCAGGTTTGGATCTAGAAATTATAGATCTGGACCTGATTATTGACTGGGACCAATATGTGGGCTCAAGTTTGGAGCTATCCGATTGTCAATTTTGTCGGGTGGTGAAATGAATTAAGGTGAGGTAAAGCCTCCATTATCCAAAAAAGATAAGATATGGGTCATATCAAAAGTATACAAACTCAAAATTTTTTCCTTAAAAAAAAATAAGTTAAAAAACAACCTCTTAACTCATGACAAAGAAACTATCACCTTTTTTATATAAAAAGTAAAAAAGATTCCCCATCAAGCCACTAAAAATAAAAGAACATCACAACTCCCTTATATTTTATTCTCTTTTGATTTGATGCTTCACATCACTTTACTTAAATTCACCATCCATCCAAACACGTAAAGAAATCCATACTTCAATTTTTCTGGAAGAGATTAGGTGATTGTTCACATCCTAATAACGGTTGCCATTAGCAGATAAGGGTAAAAATATAGTAAAACAAAACAATTGGGACTATGCTTTTAAACTATAATTTCAGGCCGTTAATATTATGAGCCATGTTCCAACCTATTATAATATATTATAGTGAAGAGTTTTTGAACTGATTTGGACTGTTGGTTATAATTTTTGACGGTAAGTTATTCTTCTCCATTATCTCTCATAACTACCCACTTCTTTTCCCATACAGCACCTATTTTATCTCATATAACTATCCATGTCTATTCCCCACTTTTCCTTTTTTTATTTTGGTAAAACCCGTTTCTGTCTACATCTTTTATTTTATTTCTGCAGATTCTCCAATTTTGTTCTACCTCACTTCTAATATTCACTTTCTACTCTACCTACTCAATTGTGAAAATAGATATGGTCATGTGTTTTTTTTTTTATTTCTAAAAATTCACTATTGTATAATGTATTTGGGCCGCCATTCAAGTCAATGCTTATTTTACAATTGTATGGGCATACTCAATTAGAGATAAAAACTATGAACCTGACCCACCAATCTAACTCAGATTGAACTTGGCAAGTCAAGATCTTCAGTGACGGTCTTTATTTGAGTTGGATCCATCCATATTAACATTCTGCTCAATTAAAACTAGCACAAGATCCTATGTTGAGCATGAGTCTGTCCATACAATTCAAACAAAATATTCATGCAATTGAAAAATAATTATTGACTTGAGTGGTGGCCCAAATACTTTGCACAACAGTAAATTTTTCGAAAGAAAACAAAAGAAGAATATATATGAACATACCTATTTTCGCAATTGAGAGAGGTAGAGTAGAAAGCAAACAGGAGATGTGAAGTAAAAAAAAAAATGTAGAAATGGGAATAAGAGATATGAGCAAAAAGACACTTTTGCATAAATGAAAAAGGAAAAACGGGGAAGTTACATGAGATATGGGTAGTTAAGTGGGTAGTGAGACATGGGTAGTTATATGTGATGAGATAAGTGTTGCATGGGAAAAAGACACTACAAGAAAATGCACTATTCCCGGCGTTTTTTTCCCGGCGTTTTATAATTATGCCGGCAAAAGTATAATTATCCCCGGCGAAGTCCCATTTTGTGCCGGCAATAGTATAATATTGCTGGCGAAATTTTTTCGCCGGCATTTTATAAGTTTCGCCGGCAAATAGTTTATTTTTCCCGGCGTATATTCTGATTTCGCCGGGAAGTTTACAAGTTTTCCCGGCGTTATTCAGTTTTCGCCGTCGAAGGTAATTCAATCCCCGCCAACGAATTGTGATGGTTTCGCGCCTCCATTTTATTTCCCCCGCTCTGATATAACATTGCGCCTGCGTTTTATTTCCCCATTTCGATTTCATCGATCCCTCTCACGCTCTCTCCCAGCCCTCTCTGCTTCCTCGATCGCTCATCCCCATCCCTCTCTCGCTCTCTCCCATCCCTCTCTTCCTCTTCCCGGATTCTCTCTCTCAGGCAGCGCCCACCTCTGCTCCATCGCCAGACCCATCTCGAGATTCCCTTCATCGATCTTCTCCTCTCCATTTTCCTCGCAGCGGCAGCATCCATCGCTCACCCTTTCCATCTTCCTCGCAGCGGCAGCAGCCATCACTCGCACATTCAGCTGACCGTCTCTCCCCTGCCATCCTCAAGGTCTGTCTCCCTCTCCCTCTCTCTTCTTTTCTCTCTCTCTCTTCTTCTTTGTTTTCATTTGTTTTTAGATCTGGAATGAAATAAAGGCAAATATTTTTCTTCTCCTTTCATCGTTGCAATGATCTGGGGTAGTGGTTATTGATCGAAAGTGGGTTCTTGTCATTGGCATTTTGTTGCTACCTCCCTTTTCTTTCGTTTCTTAATTTTGTCTGATTTTCGTTATGGGTTTGATATTGTGTGGAATTGATTAGGTTGAATTCCCTTTCCGTTTTGAGTCAAAAAGAAACTAATACATCAGTAATTAAATTACCATATTCGTGCCACCACTGCCACCCCTAATCATTGACTCATTTGTTTATTAAGCATGATTGGTTTGACCCAGTGCCAGATACATGTGTCAAAACTTTTTTATCCTTGAGTTGCTACTGCCTAATGTGTTTGTTGAGGTCGGTCTCATTCTAACCTATGGTTGAGCCATTGGTCAATCTCTTTAGGACATATTAAAACGTTTGATGAAAGAAAATCCATCTGTGCAAGGTCATGTTCAACATGTTCTTGACCATTATAGAACTTATCAAACCTTCATCAAGCAGTTCAACTCCTGTACTGTTTTTCATACCATTGATCTTTAATGAAAGCATAGGAAGACCAAAGCGGCCTTCGATAGTGGATATACTAATTTTAGTGTTAATGAAATCACAACAATGCAGAAGCTTGAGGGCCTGTTTGCTTAATTCAAAGTGCCCAGGATTTCTTAGCGAATGAATTTTCTATCCAAAGAGCAGAAGTGGATGCCTAGCACAGACTATCAAAATATCACCCCTTTGATGAGAAATGATTGCCCACTTCTTAGTCACTGTATGCATGTAAATCCTTGAGCCAGTTTGGATGCAGAAAAAAGGGAGGAAAAAATTCCTCTAATGAAATATATTTGCCCTGTTTGGATCTGCTTTTAAGGAGGGAAGTAACACTCTTCTTAGATAACTCTGTTTTTTTTTTTTTTTTTTTAAAAGGAGAAAAGATTCTCTTTTAAGGGCACAGAGAACATCCTTTTTTTTCTCTAATGAAAATAAATTTTACATATGTAAATGTTATTTATGCAAATGTTACATGTATGAAATACATTACCATGAGTCAAATGTGTACATCCAATAGGGGAGGGGGTTGTAGCTAGGTGAGATGCCGGTTGACCAAATAATCTTTTGTGATTTGGGGTTTTGAGAAGCGAAAAAGTGTCAACGATGCAAAATAGAATGAAAAGCAGTTGATTTCCATTCTCTCTCTCTCTATCTCTCTCTCCTCTGCAATTTTTGCATTAATCTTACCTTAATCTAAGAGGAAAAGAGGAGAAGAAGTCCATAGATAAGAAGTGAGATTTAGATAATTGTATTATTTCTTTTTCTTGTTGTTTAGCAAAGGATGGGTTTCTTTCTTTTGTCATCTCTGTTTAGTCTGGAGGCAGGCCGGCCAGACCTCTCTTCTCATTGAGGTGTTTAGCCAATAAGCGATTGAGCATTGTCTGCTGACCAGGACTCATCATTGTCCGCTCAAATAAATGGCTCTGTGACTCTGAGACTTGACAGGGATATCTTCATCAAACCCTTGGCCCCGAACAGATCTTTGAAACTCAAGCCATGTCAAAGAACAGAACTACTTTAACTCGTAGGTATCTTTGAATCATAACAGCTAAAGATTTCATTTTCTGTCTTTTTTCCCAAATAAACTTGTATAATGTAGTTACTACCGACAGCCCACATGTGGATTCCAGCTTTGAGGCCTTTGTGCATTGAAGAATCAGCAATATCTTTTTGGTAAGCTGTTGGCATCACAAGTTGGCTGCTAATATTCAAGTTATTCAAGGTCTTGTGCCTTTAATCAAACGGCATGTTCATGGGGTTCCAAACACTAACAAACATAAAACTAGAGCTTCCTGGTTGGGGCCTTTGCACCCTTTGTTCATCTTCATCTTCTTCCTCTCTCTCTATCACAATTTAACACTTCAATTCCCTCTATCACAAAAGGACATGTAGATATTGTTAGTACGAGGTATTATCTTAGCATAATGAGTACTCCATGTTTCTTAATTTGGCCTTCTGTGCATTCATGTGAATTTTTTTTAAGCTTGATGTATAACATAAATGAATTTTTCATACCATGCACTACTTTTGGCGCAACAGCTGGTCTCAGCAAACTGCCTTGAGGCTTTCCTTGTGTATGATAAATTAAAGCTCGATTTTTCTCCTTTTGAAGCTGTGTTAGTTTCCATTTGGTGCAAAATACGGACGAAATCCACTTTAGCTTCAACCCAGAATCTGATTTCCTTTTTTTTTTTTTCTCTTGTTAGGTTGGAGCTTTGAGAGTAGTAGCAGAGGAATCCTATCACTGTCTGCGAGCAGGTATCTCATTTGAATCTTAATTCCTCAGTTTGAAAGAAACATTGTTTCTTATGATTATAGATGGGAAATTAGTTGAAAGGATTGAATAAAATAAATGTGTAGATTGATTATGAAAACATGCATATCATATGGGCATGGGGCGAGAATATTCATGAATATGCTGAGATTTGAGTTGCATAGAATAATTAGATTCATGGAGAAGATATGTTGATGCAACCCAAATTTGAGTTTAATGGATATCTTATCATTCATTTCTTTTTTACATTTATTTTTAAACCATCTAATGGTTGAATTTGAGTTAACCATCACCTTACATATATATGAACAGATATGGACAAGAGTTGGATGCTACTGTATCATAATAGATTCAGTCAGCCGTATATAGACGGGGTGAATTCTTTTATTGAATTCGCAAAGGCAAATTCGCGCGGGAGTAGAGTGATCAAGTGCCCATGTAACTATTGCTGCAACAGTTTTGACCATGATTATGAGATTGTGAGAAACCATCTACTCGTACGTGGGATGCTGGTATCCTACGACACCTGGTTGCAGCATGGGGAACTTGCACAATCGGATGATAGCGAGGATGAATCGGATGAGGACCGGGATGGATATGATGAGTTACTAGAGGATCATGGCAGGGGGACTTACATGATGGATGATACCCTAGGGATAGATGATGTGCGAAACTTTGAAATTATGCTGGAGGCTTCCCAGCGTGGTTTGTACCCTGGTTGTAAAGATTCAGAAACGCTGTTAGCGTTTGTCATTAGGATGCTACATGTGAAGGTTCAATATAGGTGGAGCAACAAGTCATTTGACAAGGTCTTGGAGATATTTAGGGACGTCCTACCAGAAGGTAATGTGGTGCCCGCGTCCGTCTATGAGGCCAAGAAGCTACTGCGTGACTTGGGCTTAGGATATGAGCACATTGAGTCCTGCAAGAATGATTGCATACTTTTTTGGAAGGAGAATGCTCACCTGGATAAGTGTCCGGAATGTGGGGAGCCTAGGTACAAGGTCAATGATGGCAATGGTAAGCAAATCGCTCATAAGATATTGCGTTACTTCCCATTGATACCTAGGCTACGGAGGTTATACATGTCCCGGATGACGGCCAAAGAGATGAGATGGCACCATGAGAATGGCATGGATGGCGATCTGGGTAGGCATCCGGCCGACTATAATGAATGGAAGGAATTTGATTTGAAATTTCCAGAGTTTGCACGGGAGATCCGCAATGTGAGGTTAGGATTGGCCACCGATGGGTTTAACCCCTTCGGCAACATGAGCACTTCTTACAGCATGTGGCCCGTCGTACTTATGCCTTATAACCTTCCACCCTGGATGTGCATGAAGGACCCATTTTTCATGATGTCCTTACTTATTCCTGGGCCGCAGGCTCCTGGGAAGGAGATCGATGTGTACCTAAGGCCCTTGGTTGATGAGTTGAAGGAGTTGTGGGAGATTGGTGTCATGACTTACGATGCCCATAGTGAACAGACCTTCCGAATGCATGCGGCTTTGATGTGGACCATTAATGACTTTCCCGCGTATGGTAACTTATCTGGTTGGAGCACAAAAGGTTATTTGGCTTGTCCCCCTTGCAACGAAGATTCATTATCGTGTAAGTTGAGAAGTAAGATTGGGTGGGTTGGACATCGAGCTTACTTGTCTGAGAACCACCTCTGGAGAAGGAGCAAGAAGTTCAATGGTAAGCCAGAGCATAAAATAAAATCCTTGGATTTACCGGTGCAAAGGGTACTTGATCAGTTGGATCAACTACCAGAAGTTAGGTTCGGGAAGGGCCCCAACAGCAGGAAAAGACCTCGTGAGCCTACACTATTAAATTGGACAAAGAAGAGCATCATGTTTGAGCTACCGTACTGGAAGAAGTTAAACCTTAGGCATAACCTTGATATCATGCACGTAGAGAAGAACATCTGTGAAAATGTTGTTGGGACAGTGGTAGGCATAGATAAGAAGAATAAGGACACAGATAAAGCGCGCGATGATTTAAAGGATATGGGCATCAGGCCGCAATTGCATCTGCAGAGGAATGAAGAAGGATCCATTGTGAAACCCCATGCATCCTATACGTTGGACCCGAAACAGAAGGAGGGTTTTTTCGAATTCTTGAAATCAATCAAGTACCCGGATGGCTATGCAGCAAACCTCTCAAGGTGTGTGACATCGAAAAATGGCAAATTATTGGGTATGAAGAGTCACGACTATCATGTGCTCCTACAACGTCTACTTCCGGTTGGCCTACGTGGTTATGTTGATAAGGAGTTAAGTACAACTCTATTTGAGTTTGGCAGGTTCTTCCAGGACCTCTGCTCGAAAACATTGAAACAGAGCGATTTAAAAAAATTAGAGGAACGGGGAGTGTTCATACTTTGTAAGCTCGAGAAGATTTTTCCTCCGGCATTCTTTGATGTAATGGTCCATTTGGCTGTTCACTTGCCTCGTGAGGCCATGCTTGCTGGACCGGTACAATATCGGTGGATGTACCCCATTGAAAGGTAACCGTTACCAAGTGCTAAAGTGTTTTTGGTTGTAGTAATGTGATTGTCTTGTATAAGTAACCTTAATACTAATGTCTCTTTATTTGAAGGTTTCTAGGGACTTTAAAAGGTTACGTTACTAACCGAGCACGACCCGAAGGCTCGATCGCAGAGGCCTACATTGTCAAAGAGTGTTTAACTTTCTGCTCAATGTACCTAAAAGGGACTGATCGAGATGAACGAAATGATGATGGTGGTGTGCGTGGTCCCGGAATGGAGATATTCACACAAAATGTCCGCCCCTTTGCACCGATCACAAGGGCACCAGATCCTGTTCAAAATGAACGCAACATGGCTCACTGGTTTGTTTTGCATAATAGTCCCGAGTTAGAGCCATATCTTGAGTAAGTGCTTTGGCTTAACTACATGTTTGCATAGATTGTGTCCTTGTTGATCCTTCAACTACGTTTAATTGCTTATGAATTGCATTTCCTTACGTAGGGAACACAGGAATACAATACAAAATCCAGAAGGGCATGACCTAAGTCAAATACAGCGAGATCAATTTCCAAAATGGTTCAAGCAACGTGTAAGATATATGATCCCCTATTTGCACGGTAAACATGATCTAATTGGGCCTGAATTCACATTAACTCAATAAATTATGTTGCATGTTGCTCATGTAGATGAATGATTTGCGAAATCAAGGGTCGCCAGAAGCAACAGATGAAATGTGGTCGTTATCAAATGGTCCCGGTTCGATAGTATATATGTATTCAGGGTGCATATTCAATGGTGTCCGATTCCACACCAGAGATCGCGAGAAAAGGCGTTTGTGCCAGAATAGTGGTTTGGTCGTGCAAGGGGAGCATCTCGGGAAGACAATTGACTTCTACGGGTACTTGTGCAAAGTCTGGGAATTGACATACATGCATGGGGGTAGGGTGGTGTTATTCCAATGTGAATGGTACAACACCGGTACCAGAAACAAAGTATATACCGATCAACACATAACAAGCATTGATGTTACTGGTCGGTGGTATAAAGATGATCCATTTGTCCTACCAAGTCAAGCAAAGCAAGTTTTCTATGTTATTGATACTTGCAAAGGCAACAACTGGAGAATCGTAGAACGAGTCAAGCATCGAGGAGTCTGGGATGTACCAGAAGTTGATGATGTGCCTAACGAGGCCTTCCAGCAGCACGAAGCAAGTGATGTTGTCCCAATCTGTGTCGAAGATAACGATTTGAATTACTGTAGAGATGACATTCCGCCAGATATAGTTAATGGTGAGGAGCCATTGGCGGAGCATAGCGATGGCGAAGATGAAACTATGGCGGAGTATATAGACGAGGATGATGATGAAGACAATCTGCATAGCCAGTCCGATCCAGATATCGATCCTGACGTAGACTAGGATGTGTAGTTTTTGTTTTTTAATTTCTGTATGGACAAGTGTTCTAAATTAATGAAGTTGTTCGTTTACATTTCATGACTCATTTTATATATATCTCATTTTATTTCATTTTATTCGCCCTCATTCTCATGTGTGTCATATATAGTTCTCAAAAATGCCCAATGGAGGTAAAACATATGTCAGGCCTGGCTGGGTGGCCAAACAGGCAAAGTTGACAGAATACGAGAAGGTGAGAAATAAGAACATCATGGAAAGAGACGAGAAATGTCGTGCTTTGAGGGTAAAGAAAATAGCCAGCACTGTTTTTGGATTGAGTCAAACGGGCAGAACGAAAAGTGGAGTGGGAAATAGAAAATCGGGTGAAGATGACGATGATGAGGAGTATCGACCGCCCCAGTGTGATTTTGGGTTGGTTTATTCAGATGAAGATACAGGTGATGATGGGGATGATGAGTCTTCTGGGTCTGATCATGCGAATATGGTAATTTCTGTCTATTGATTTATGACAAGCCATTCTAGTTATAAACATCTTTCATCCACTTTATTATGTATTTCAGTACTAATACTTCACTGTTGTGGCGTGACAGGTTACTGATATGACTCTAGGGAAGCGAAGTAGACATGCTTCCGTTGTAGCAGCTGCACTGTCCCAGACTATACCGGCACTACCTCAAGTCACACAGTCTTCCCGTGCAAACCGCACGCCCGATGAGGCGGCCGTAGCTAGACCGACACAGCCTCAAGAGACACGGCCTTCTCATGCGGATAGCATGCTTAAGGTGGCGACCAATTCTAGACCGATGGATCCTACAGGGATTGCCGTGTCTTCTGGCCAGCCTGACCAGGTTTTGAGTCAGCGTACTCCGAGCAGTAGTGTTGGTGAGAAATTTAGAATTATTTACGTTTAAGATTTACATTCTTTTAATTTTATATGCTTAGTAACTCAATAAATATTTTGATCATGACATCATTAGGCTTAGGCGAAGGCTCCCGCCGTGTACGGGGCATGACACGGGGGCTGAAGGTGCAAAAACTGAGGCGGCAACTTGGCCATGCCATACCAATTTCGATCCCAGCTTCGAGCCATGCGCCAGAGGGTGAATTTGCCACTGCTTTTGCGAACCTTCTCGGGCAAGTGATTCGAGCTGAGGCACCTGTTCGGAAAGAAGGCTGGAAGTCTGTGCCTGAGGTGATCAAGAATTTGGTGGTAATGCGAGTTCAGGTAATTTCATTTGCGATAACTTGATGCAGATTCATGGAGACTCATTAATATTTATTTGTTGTCTCAAATAACATGTTTATGTTTGCAATTACAGCAAACTTTTGACTTCGGGGACTATGTGAACGATCCGATCATCAGGGATGCCGTTGATGTGAAGTGCAAGAAGTTGTACAGGGACTGGAAGCACGAATTACATACCCACTATCTGTCCCTTTTGGAGGCAAGGGTGCCCGATCCAAAGAACCACCCACTAAAACCTTGTAATGCAGATGACTGGGCCTGGATGATCGATAATTTGTGGGAGACTATGGAGTGGAAGGTAAATTTTAATGGTTTTGTATATATATCTTCCTCAATTATTGATCAAGATCATTGCAGTAGTTAAATTTTGTTTCTACTAATACCTTGTTTTTTATTTATCTGTGTAGGATAAGTCAAAGAAAGCAAGAGTTAGCCGATCGAAGATGCCATGGAATCATACGAGCGGCTCTAGATCGTTCCTAGCACGTAGTTCTTTAATTGTAAGTGCAGATTTAAGAATTTATGCCATTTGACTAAGTTATGAAAATTAAAGTTATTATATTAACGAAAATTATAATGTCATAACAGATGGCACATAATGATGGGCAGGCACAGGCTTTTCCCGATTTCTACCACGACACCCACTATATGCATGGGCAGAAAAAGTGGATAAATGAGGCAGCTCAGAAGACACATGTACGTGCCTAAGTCATGTCTTATATATCAATACAAATATACTTTTATACATTTGTTAAATCACTTTATTTGATTTTTACATGTTTAAAAATGGCAGGAGGAATTAGTACGAGTTAGCGCCGAACAATCCCAACCCTCCATAACATCTCCGTTGACAGAGCAACAGATATCCGTTCAAGTGCTTGGGCATAGATCGGGATACCTAAAGGGTTTTGGCGTCCGGACAAAATCTTGTTTAGCTTCAAGCCAGAATCGGACAGGCCCTGATCCTGAGGTACAACAATTGAGGCAACAGGTTGCTGAGTTTTCCCAGAGAACAATTTACTTGGAGAACTTGGTCCTCCAGTTAGCTCAGCGTGTAGGCGTAGATCCAAACACAGCTGCTGGTGTGGATGGTGAAGGTGGAGATCAGGATAGGACTTCTCCAGGTTTGTATATGACTACTCTTATCAGCTTTGGGACTTGTTTTTGTTGTTTCTTATCAGCTTATAATGCCTTGGCCTTTCTATTATTTTCTCCTTTAATGTTATACTTTGCCCTTATGCAAGAATAGTACAAACAATTTAAAGGAAAAGAAACAGGATTAGTCATCTCTTTCACTGATATTTCCAGCCTTTCATTTCTTTATTATATGTTATATTAATCTCTCTCTCTCTCTCTCTCTCTCTCTGTTGTTTTATTTGCAGGATTGAATGAACATTGATGGTAAAGTTTTGTTGAAAGATTCCATGCAGGAAAGATGCAGCCAACATGAAGACCAAAAATGGATGCAGAGTAGCAGATTGCTATATATTAAAATGGGATGCATGGAGTTTTTTTAAACAACATTGCAAATGTTGGAATGTCATAGTAGAATGTTAGCATGGATTTGTATTTTGTAATGGTAATGTTAAAGTGTGTTGTAAGGATATTTGAATGTTTAAATTTTTATGGTATGGGGTTTTGGTTGGTACTGTAGGTGCTTGTCTATTTGGGTTTTGGAAGATGATTTTTTTTTTTTGTCACAGGGGAACAATTGAGCTAGTTGTTACTTTCCCCTCACAGTTCTTGCATCTGTTTTTTTCGTTGGCAAGGGGGTGGGTGAGAGAGAGGAAAGTAAGAGAGGAGGTGGTTGTTCAGGTGGGTGTGCAGGGTGGTGGAAGAAGAGGAGGCAGTGGGTGTGCAGGTGGGTGTGCAGGGTGATGGAAGAAGAGGAGGTAGTGGGGCAGCAGGTGGGTGTGCAGGGTGGTGGAAGAAGAGGAGGCAGTGGGTGTGCAGGTGGGTGTGCAGGTGGGTGTGTAAAGGGTGGTTGTTCAGGTGGGCTGTGCAGGGTGGGTGTGGGCAGGGTGGTGGAAGAAGAGGAGGCAGTGGGTGTGCAGCAGGTGGGTGTGCAGGGTGATGGAAGAAGAGGAGGTAGTGGGGCAGCAGGTGGGTGTGCAGGGTGATGGAAGAAGAGGAGGTAGTGGGGCAGCAGGTGGGTGTGCAGGGTGGTGGAAGAAGAGGTGGCAGTGGGTGTGCAGGTGGGTGTGTAAAGGGTGGTTGTTCAGGTGGGCTGTGCAGGGTGGGTGTGGGCAGGGTGGTGGAAGAAGAGGAGGCAGTGGGTGTGCAGCAGGTGGGTGTGCAGGGTGATGGAAGAAGAGGAGGTAGTGGGGCAGCAGGTGGGTGTGCAGGGTGATGGAAGAAGAGGAGGTAGTGGGGCAGCAGGTGGGTGTGCAGGGTGGTGGAAGAAAAGGAGGCAGTGGGTGTGCAGGTGGGTGTGCAGGTGGGTGTGTAAAGGGTGGTTGTTCAGGTGGGCTGTGCAGGGTGGGTGTGGGCAGGGTGGTGGAAGAAGAGGAGGCAGTGGGTGTGCAGCAGGTGGGTGTGCAGGGTGATGGAAGAAGAGGAGGTAGTGGGGCAGCAGGTGGGTGTGCAGGGTGATGGAAGAAGAGGAGGTAGTGGGGCAGCTGGTGGGTGTGCAGGGTGGTGGAAGAAGAGGAGGCAGTGGGTGTGCAGGTGGGTGTGTAAAGGGTGGTTGTTCAGGTGGGCTGTGCAGGGTGGGTGTGGGCAGGGTGGTGGAAGAAGAGGAGGCAGTGGGTATGCAGCAGGTGGGTGTGCAGGGTGATGGAAGAAGAGGAGGTAGTGGGTGTGCAGGTGGGTGTGCAGCAGGTGGGTGTGTGCAGGGTGGGTGTGCAAATGTTAATATGAAGTGGCATGAATGTTCTTGTTTCATTTCTTGATGGTTTTGGAAAAGAAATGGGAGAAAGGATGTGCGCATGGTGTGCAGGTGGAGGAAATAACTGGCATTGGGTTCATGCGGTGCTACGGTGCAACTATGAGAGTTCAGGTGCTTAAAAAATTCTTTATTTTATTGATTTTGTTCTACCTAGACCAAATTAGCAGTTTTTTTTTTCTTGTGAATGCATTTAATCTGCAAATTATTCCTTCTTGCAGGATCTTGGAAAGTATTTATTCTGGAAGTGTCTACATTTGGGAATATCAGTTTCAGGTAAGGAATGCTTGTATAAATATTGACTTTATATAATTGTTAGAAGACAACGCGCACTTAATATTGATTTCAAAGTCTATCCTTGGATCAATCTATGATACGATGAATTCATCTAAATTGAAAGATTTGTCATCAATCTATTATAGTTGGCATTGGATTTACCATTTTTCAACTGGTGTGGCTGACAGTTTCATTATTCAAAGTTGACAAGACAGACCCCACTTTCAAGGGCTCTCAATGGATGATAGAAGCTTAAGTTAATTAGAGCCAATTAGAGATTAGTGTCACAGGTCCAAGGTGCCTTGACATACATTATTTTCTGCTTAACATTTGTCACATGAACTTTGCAAGCTGATATCACAATTCACATTTAATCTTAATCTGGTATTGCAACTTTATCTTTGGCCGGGAGATCCAATGCTACATTTGCAATAGGTTTGGCCATCTTTGTTGTGCCAACATACATGATTATGGTCCTAGAGGTTTCTTGTTACAACTGTGGTCAATACTGTGGTCAATCATACTGGCTTAGTAAGTTGTATTCACCACTGAATTAACAGAAGTTTTATATGTTTTCATGTGGCTTATTCCCCCTAGTTCAAGTTTATCAGATTTGTTAATGTGTGGAATCTACTGATGTAGGGATGTGCAAAAACGTATTGCGACACAAGTAATGCTGCATCGCCTAGTTATTGTTACAAATGTGGAGAAGGACATTTTGCACGGGGTTGCAATAAATCTGGGAAGGTCTATGTCGAAAAAAATCTTTAACATGCTTTTGTGGAAAAACTTTCAAGCATGTTTATCTAGAACTTAAGTACACATGCCAAAATGTGCACAAGTGAGATGCAAGCTGAACATCAACTGGTCACATCATCCGGATTACTTGGTCCAAAAGTTATCTAGTCCTTTCATCCAAGATAATCACATTATTTTTGAACAAGTTCTGGTTGCTGGATGAGTATGGCAGTCTGATTTTTGCACAGGGAATTTACACTGGATCATGCTGATGAATGGTTTGGGTGCTGCACTCATAGCACACATTGGTAGGAATGGTTATATTTTGGTGTTCTAGTAGGTGTAGGTTTTATCATTCATTTTTCATGGTTTTAATTTCATTCCAATGAGACAGTTGCATTATTTTGCTTTGTGCAGTTCGGTCAGTGGGTTTGTGAGCCATCAATGCCTACCCAGAGACTTTGTATGTTTCGTAAAGACCTGGGCGGTGGGTGTGCAGGTGGGTGTGCAGGGTGATGGAAGAAGAGGAGGCAGGTGGGTGTGCAGCAGGTGGGTGTGTGCAGGGTGGGTGTGCAGGTGGGTGTGCAGGGTGATGGAAGAAGAGGAGGTAGTGGGTGTGCAGGGTGATGGAAGAAGAGGAGGTAGTGGGGCAGCAGGTGGGTGTGCAGCAGGTGGGTGTGTGCAGCAGGTGGGTGTGCAGGGTGATGGAAGAAGAGGAGGTAGTGGGTGTGCAGCAGGTGGGTGTGCAGGGTGATGGAAGAAGAGGAGGTAGTGGGGCAGCAGGTGGGTGTGCAGGGTGGTGGAAGAAGAGGAGGCAGTGGGTGTGCAGGTGGGTGTGCAGGTGGGTGTGTAAAGGGTGGTTGTTCAGGTGGGCTGTGCAGGGTGGGTGTGGGCAGGGTGGTGGAAGAAGAGGAGGCAGTGGGTGTGCAGCAGGTGGGTGTGCAGGGTGATGGAAGAAGAGGAGGTAGTGGGGCAGCAGGTGGGTGTGCAGGGTGATGGAAGAAGAGGAGGTAGTGGGGCAGCAGGTGGGTGTGCAGGGTGGTGGAAGAAAAGGAGGCAGTGGGTGTGCAGGTGGGTGTGCAGGTGGGTGTGTAAAGGGTGGTTGTTCAGGTGGGCTGTGCAGGGTGGGTGTGGGCAGGGTGGTGGAAGAAGAGGAGGCAGTGGGTGTGCAGCAGGTGGGTGTGCAGGGTGATGGAAGAAGAGGAGGTAGTGGGGCAGCAGGTGGGTGTGCAGGGTGATGGAAGAAGAGGAGGTAGTGGGGCAGCAGGTGGGTGTGCAGGGTGGTGGAAGAAGAGGAGGCAGTGGGTGTGCAGGTGGGTGTGTAAAGGGTGGTTGTTCAGGTGGGCTGTGCAGGGTGGGTGTGGGCAGGGTGGTGGAAGAAGAGGAGGCAGTGGGTATGCAGCAGGTGGGTGTGCAGGGTGATGGAAGAAGAGGAGGTAGTGGGTGTGCAGGTGGGTGTGCAGCAGGTGGGTGTGTGCAGGGTGGGTGTGCAAATGTTAATATGAAGTGGCATGAATGTTCTTGTTTCATTTCTTGATGGTTTTGGAAAAGAAATGGGAGAAAGGATGTGCGCATGGTGTGCAGGTGGAGGAAATAACTGGCATTGGGTTCATGCGGTGCTACGGTGCAACTATGAGAGTTCAGGTGCTTAAAAAATTCTTTATTTTATTGATTTTGTTCTACCTAGACCAAATTAGCAGTTTTTTTTTTCTTGTGAATGCATTTAATCTGCAAATTATTCCTTCTTGCAGGATCTTGGAAAGTATTTATTCTGGAAGTGTCTACATTTGGGAATATCAGTTTCAGGTAAGGAATGCTTGTATAAATATTGACTTTATATAATTGTTAGAAGACAACGCGCACTTAATATTGATTTCAAAGTCTATCCTTGGATCAATCTATGATACGATGAATTCATCTAAATTGAAAGATTTGTCATCAATCTATTATAGTTGGCATTGGATTTAACATTTTTCAACTGGTGTGGCTGACAGTTTCATTATTCAAAGTTGACAAGACAGACCCCACTTTCAAGGGCTCTCAATGGATGATAGAAGCTTAAGTTAATTAGAGCCAATTAGAGATTAGTGTCACAGGTCCAAGGTGCCTTGACATACATTATTTTCTGCTTAACATTTGTCACATGAACTTTGCAAGCTGATATCACAATTCACATTTAATCTTAATCTGGTATTGCAACTTTATCTTTGGCCGGGAGATCCAATGCTACATTTGCAATAGGTTTGGCCATCTTTGTTGTGCCAACATACATGATTATGGTCCTAGAGGTTTCTTGTTACAACTGTGGTCAATACTGTGGTCAATCATACTGGCTTAGTAAGTTGTATTCACCACTGAATTAACAGAAGTTTTATATGTTTTCATGTGGCTTATTCCCCCTAGTTCAAGTTTATCAGATTTGTTAATGTGTGGAATCTACTGATGTAGGGATGTGCAAAAACGTATTGCGACACAAGTAATGCTGCATCGCCTAGTTATTGTTACAAATGTGGAGAAGGACATTTTGCACGGGGTTGCAATAAATCTGGGAAGGTCTATGTCGAAAAAAATCTTTAACATGCTTTTGTGGAAAAACTTTCAAGCATGTTTATCTAGAACTTAAGTACACATGCCAAAATGTGCACAAGTGAGATGCAAGCTGAACATCAACTGGTCACATCATCCGGATTACTTGGTCCAAAAGTTATCTAGTCCTTTCATCCAAGATAATCACATTATTTTTGAACAAGTTCTGGTTGCTGGATGAGTATGGCAGTCTGATTTTTGCACAGGGAATTTACACTGGATCATGCTGATGAATGGTTTGGGTGCTGCACTCATAGCACACATTGGTAGGAATGGTTATATTTTGGTGTTCTAGTAGGTGTAGGTTTTATCATTCATTTTTCATGGTTTTAATTTCATTCCAATGAGACAGTTGCATTATTTTGCTTTGTGCAGTTCGGTCAGTGGGTTTGTGAGCCATCAATGCCTACCCAGAGACTTTGTATGTTTCGTAAAGACCTGGGCGGTGGGTGTGCAGGTGGGTGTGCAGGGTGATGGAAGAAGAGGAGGCAGGTGGGTGTGCAGCAGGTGGGTGTGTGCAGGGTGGGTGTGCAGGTGGGTGTGCAGGGTGATGGAAGAAGAGGAGGTAGTGGGTGTGCAGGGTGATGGAAGAAGAGGAGGTAGTGGGGCAGCAGGTGGGTGTGCAGCAGGTGGGTGTGTGCAGCAGGTGGGTGTGCAGGGTGATGGAAGAAGAGGAGGTAGTGGGTGTGCAGCAGGTGGGTGTGCAGGGTGATGGAAGAAGAGGAGGTAGTGGGGCAGCAGGTGGGTGTGCAGGGTGGTGGAAGAAGAGGAGGCAGTGGGTGTGCAGGTGGGTGTGCAGGTGGGTGTGTAAAGGGTGGTTGTTCAGGTGGGCTGTGCAGGGTGGGTGTGGGCAGGGTGGTGGAAGAAGAGGAGGCAGTGGGTGTGCAGCAGGTGGGTGTGCAGCAGGTGGGTGTGTGCAGGGTGGTGCAGAAAAATGGGCTGTGCAGGGTGGGTGTGTGCAGGGTGGTGTAGCAGGTGGGCTGTGGCAGGTGGGTGTGTGTAGGGTGGTGGAAGAAGAGGAGGCAGTGGGTGTGCAGCAGGTGGGTGTGCAGCAGGTGGGTGTGTGCAGGGTGGTGCAGAAAAATGGGCTGTGCAGGGTGGGTGTGTGCAGGGTGGGTGTGTGCAGGGTGGTGCAGCAGGTGGCCTGTGCAAGGTGGGTGTGTGCAGGGTGGTGGAAGAAGAGGAGGCAGTGGGTGTGCAGGTGGGTGTGCAGCAGGTGGGATGTGATGCTAGAGGACAACCAATGACCATTGGATGGTTGGAAGAACTGAGGAAGAAGCACTTTCAGAGGCAAATAACCTGTTCTCTGGGAAGAAACTTCAGATTGCTCGAGACCCAGATGTACTAGACACATGGTTTTCTTCTAGTGCGCCACAAATGGACTGGGCAATTCTTTGCTCTTAAGGTAATGCTTGAGAGTTGTTGCATCCTCTTAGGTTGTATTAAACTGATTTTTGTCTTGGTGATTCACATGTGTCAACTAGAAGTTTTACATGCATCAAAGTCTATTTTACATTCACAGTCCTTTAAGATGGCTGGATTGTTCTCTGTTCATGCTTCTGTGGATCTCATTTATATTGACCTGATTGTTCAAATTATCCATGAAAGTAATTCGAAAGTTGCATTTTCATGACAAGTTGTGTTTAGCCAGCGCAAAACATATTTACTTTGACAAAGCACTATAAGGAAAACTCTGCTTGTGTCTATTTATAAAATCGAATCAAATCCTTTTTTTCCTCAAATGTCATCCTAAACAGATGTTTAAATACTATGATGCAAGTGCAGTCGTTTTAAATTTTATTTGTTTGGGGGGGGGGGGGGGGGGTGTGGGGGGGTTGTTTAATCATGTTATTTCATATACGTTCCTTCAAAATTATTTGATTCATATCATTTGATGTAGGAAAATAAGGATACTGGTGCAGACAATGGGTTGATCGGTCAGTTTGGTGTTGGGTTCTACTCGGCTTTCCTTGTTGCAGAGAAGGTAGTCAGCCTTTGCTTTTATTTTATGGTGATATTGATCTTTATCTTTAGAATTTCTGGGCTCAGCTTTTTCTCTTCTGAGATGTTCATTGTAGTTTCTAGTAACTGGGTGAAAGCCACACAAATGTGAAGCATTATTGTCTAGCACTAGGAAGAATGTTTGAGCTGATAGAATTTTTGACTAATTGTTGCATTTTGAGCTGCGTCTATATGTGTAGTTATATAATATTTGTGTGGGTTCCAGGTGGTTGTATCTACTAAAAGCCCAAGGTCTGATAAGCAGTATGTTTGGGAAGCAGAAGCTGATAGCAGCTCCTATGTGATTAGGGAAGAGACTGATCCTGACAAACTGCTGCGCCGGGGGACACAAATTACTCTCTATTTATGGGTAAGATGATCTCAATTCCTTCCATTGGCAAATGTTTGTAACATTCATTAAAATCTTTGGATTATTTATTCTGCTCTTGCAGACAGACGATAAGTATGAATTTGCAGAGCCTGCAAGAATTCAAGGATTGGTTAAAAATTATTCTCAGTTTGTATCCTCCCTATTTACACATGGCAGGAAAAATCAAGGACAGTTGAGGTGAGGATCTTTCATGGTTTTTCCTGTTTGCCAAATTACGTTCTGCAATGCTTGTAATCCTTCTCTAAGTCAATAAAGAGCATATGGTCCTCTCTTAACTTTTCTGTAAGTTGTCTTAAAAGAAACTTTCTGTCTCCTCTCTTAACTTTTCTGTAAGTTGTCTTAAAAGAAACTTTCTGTAGTAAATCTACCTGGCATAAAATTAAGGTCTCTCTCTCTCTCTCTCTCTCTCCAAAATATGATTGTTGCAAGTGTTAGTGTGTTACTGTTACTCTTTCTCAAAGCCTCATCCTATGACTCAGAAGTCCAATAGCTTGTAATTTGCATACTATTGAATTCTTCTATTAATGGTTTTTATTTATTTTATCCATGGACATAAATATAGGCTCAAATACAACCCAAGTACACGCATATAGGGTAATAACTTAAATTCTTCCATTGACACCTTTTTTTAAAGTCAGGATCAGGCTCTACTCGATTCCGAGTCGGGTTGAAATCTTCTCTTCCTCTTCATGGTATTCTAATGATATTAGAAATGTTTAAAAAGTAATGTTTGTTGTGTTTGAAATTGTGCGTACAGGAGGCTGACAAATACAGGAAAAATATTAAAAAAATATTTTTTTTTAAATATAAATGCTTTGCCGGCGCATTTAAAACGCCGGCAACAGTTTTTAAAAAAATTATATTAATGTTTTCCCGGCGCACACAAACGCCGGCAAAAGTTTTTAAACGTTTTTTTAATTTATTATTAAAAAAAAATTACCTTCCCCGGCGCGAAAATAACGCCGGCAATGTTTTACCGGCACATATATTCGCCGGCATAAGCCTTAAATAACGCCGGCAAAAGTTTTAAAAAATTTGAATAACTCTTTTCCCGGCGAAAATAACGCCGGTAAAAGGTTTAAAAAAATTCTTTTATTTGCTTTTTCCGGCAAAAAATAGCGCGGGAAGTCCTTTACCGGCGAAACATAACGCCGGGAAAAGTTTTTAAAAAATTTATTACTCCTCTTTCCCGGCGAAATAAATTATTTTGCCGGCGAAAATTAACGCCGGTAATGTTTATTCCTTTCCCGGCGTTTATACATTTTGCAGGCAAAATACATTGCTGGCGTAGTATTGCCGGCGAATTGCCGGCGCATCAATAATCGCCGGGAAATCAATTTCCCGGCGTTTTCTTGACTTTTGCCGGCGTTTTCTTAGCGCCGGGAAAAGTGAAATTTCTTGTAGTGAGAAATGGGCAGGAAAAGTGAGGAAGAAATGACTTACGGTCAAAATTATTGGGGAAGGTCCAAATTAGATTGAAAACCCTTCAGCTTAATATAGGGTTGTACTTTGGCGTTGAGTCCATCCTTACATAAAACTTGGGAATGTTTTTACAGTTTTCGTCATGTACAAACGCATGAAAATCTAGTGAAATTCATGTCCTCATAGTTCCACAAAAAGATTTTACCCTTGTAGGTAAGAGCCCTTTTTTTTTTCCAGAAGAATGCTTGACAAGAATTCTTCATTTTGGGGATCTCAAACATTGACATGTTTTCTATCCCCTCTGGCATGTCAAATGTCACGTTTCTTTTGCCGGAGTTTTGAATTCTAATCCACTCGAAAAGTCACAACTAGCCCTTTGAACTCTTCAATTTCCGGGTTTTAAATTTTAAATGGGAGATGAGGATTTGGAATTCCATGTAGGGGATACCATTTGGAGAACTTCAAATTCTCCAAATAAGAATTCTAAGATTCTACTAAACAAACATGTCGTAAGAGTCCATATCCTTGATGGCCTTTTCTTTTGAAACAATTTTGAGAATTTTTGTCTAGAGAATTTTGGAATTCTTCATATGTTCTCCCCCACATGTGATTTCAAAATCCCCACAGCCCATCTAGCATTTCAAAATGCTAAGTTACCATGTTATCTTAAGCTGAATTAACAGTAATGATCTCCCAAATCAAAGTCGGCAATCTCTGTTTTTGGCACGGTGGAACTGAAAAATTCGGTTCTAATTGGATTTATCCTGATTTTGGAGACGATTATTTGAGGTAGTTTACGATAAAGATGATTTCGCAGACAATTTCAGCTTAGGATAACATAAGCTGCAGCTTAGGAGAGCACTTTTCTAGTTATATATATATTTGATTATTCATTTAGGTTTGATTGCTTGACCTGTTCTTTAATATTATATTTTTTATTTTAGCCCATGCATTGCCCCGAGTTTTTACTGGTCTAAAAGTGAGAATGAGATCCATGAAGATTGAGTATGACTCATGTCAGAAGTAAGTGTTTAAGTATCTCATGGTTGTGCACATCCTAAACTTGATTTGCATGGAGATATCCACGAAATTTTCAAACTAAACATATCTTTGGTTTCCATGAAATACTTGATTCATAAACGGGTTTATACAGGGAAAAAATTATTACCATTAGAAACCGGCGAACCTAATATCTGGGTTTGAGAACATACTTGAAACGACCAACAAAATCTTGATCACAACGAAAGAATTTCAAAAAATTACTACATTTATAATATTGGTTGGATTGGTGAGGTACTTCAATGCAACACCTCTATATTATGAGAGGTTTAGATTTACTAACTTACCTTCCAAAATATAAAAATAATAAAATAAGATATTTTTCTTGGTAGAGATGATATCTATTTCATAATATAAATAGTATATATTCTACAGCAGTGATATTAGGTCAACTCCCTATTATGATATAAGATATAAAGTATTCTGAGTGGGCCCATAGATATTCTCTGTGCGCGATTGTATGACCTATAAGCCATGTGAATGGAAAAAAAGTCCAACGGGGAAACCTATTATTTAATCTCTCACCCAAAAGTCAGTGTTTATGGAGTCCAAAATGGTCTATACTTGGATTTTTTTGGATTCGAGTCCTTTGGTTAATTAAGGTGGGGTCCAAAGTAATGTGGATACCCTCCGTTATTTAATATATATATTCTTTTTTTTTTGTTCATGTTATTTTATACATTACTTTTCCCTATTAAGAAAATATTTTCTTTACTTATTTCTCTATTGCTTTTTTTTTTCATAAGCACGAACTTTTGGGACGACCCAAGCCATTTTCTAAAATAATAAATTCTTTTATTAACCTTTTTTTCTAAAAATGAAGATTTAAGAAAATATTAAATTTAAGTGCGTCTCTAGTTCAATGTTAAAGGAAATGGAAAGGCCTGCTTGCAATGGATTTGGATTTGGGCACTCCCGCAGCTTTACCACTGCTAGTATCGGCGGTAAACTAGCATTTGTCAGACTTCCTCCGATCTGAGTGAAGGAAAACTGGAATTTGAAGCTTTACCACTGCTTGTATCGGCGGTAAACTCGCATTTGCTAGATCTCCTCCTCTCTGAGAGGAGGAAAACTAGAATTTGAAGCCATACCGCCAACGAATACAACGGTAAGGTTTATTTTCAGGATTTCCTCCCCTCGAAGTGGAGGAAAACCTGCAAATGGGTCTTATTATTTTGCTTTGCCATTTGTACATCTTGGTTGGGTCACGGGTCTACGGTTGGTCCACACAATGAGGGATGGGCATGTATAATTAACGTTTAAATGCAATACTATCAAATCACACGGTAAATCATCTTTAGGTCAATTTACTTTACCAGGAAAGTAAAGTGAATGGTTAAATGCAAAGAGAGAACAAAAGTAAAGTTTTGGAAAAATCAAAAGGCAAGAGTGTAGATCTTTGAATTTTTATTTTAAGAAATACGTCCTTGCCCGGCCCAAATATACATTTATAATTGTAAGAAAGGGAGTAGTAATGTGGGGACTCAAACCCATGACCTCTCATATAGGGTGATATGACAACGCTAGTTGAGCTACAACCTAGGAAGTTATAATAATTTTTTTTTCTCTTTTCGTTATTATATAAGTTAAACTCAGGATATGCTAGGGCATCATGATTTACAGGCGGGCCGGTCTTGGGCAAGCAACCTCTGGCCCGACCTGCGCTTGAGCCGGCGTCGGGCTACTAATTTAGAAGTCGGGCCGGGCATGGACGTTCCTCGGCCCAGCCCAGCCCGTCCCATGTACAACCATAGTGGCATGAGAGAGTGTCACTTTTTAGCTTCTTTTTTGTTGGAAGGAAGATGCGATTTTTTAAATTTAGTATCGTTTGAATAATCTCATGAGAAGACCTAGACATCACGAGAAATTTCTTCACTATGAAAAAATGGCTTGGGTTGTCCACTCGCTAATATGATATAAGATCTAAATTATTCTGAGTGAGCCCCATAGATATTCCGTGTGCGCGATCGTATGACTAATAAGCCAAGTGGATGGAAAAAGAGGACCAATATTGGGGCAACCTGTTAGTTAATCTCTCACCCAAAAGTCAGGTTTATCTAGTCCAAGATGGTTTATATATACTTGGATTTTTTTTGGATTTGAGTACTTTGGGTAATTTAGGTGGGGTCCAAAGTAATGTGGACACACTCCCTTATTAAATATATATTCTTTTATTTATTTATTTTTGTTCATGTTATTTTATACATTACTTTTCCCTATTAAGAAAAGATATTCTTTATTTATATCTCTATTGTTTTTATTTCATAAGCACGAACTTTTAGGACGACCCAAGCCATTTTCCAAAATAGTAAATTCTTTTATTGATTTTCTTTATGTAATAATGAAGATTTAAGAAAATATTAAGTTTAAGTGCGTCTCTAGTTCAATGTTAAAGGAAATGGAAAGGCCTGCTTGGAATGAATTTGGATTTAGGCACTAACGCAGCTTTACCGCTGCTTGTATCGCCGGTAAAATAGCATTTGCCAGATTTCCTCCTCTCTAAGAGGAGGAAAGCTGGAATTTGCAGCTTTACCGCTGCTTGTATCGGCGGTAGACTTCCATTTTCCAAATTTCCTCAGGAAAACTGGAATCTGAAGCCATACCGCCGATGAACACAACGGTAAGGTTAATTTATTTTCAGGATTTCCTCCCCTCCAAGCGGAGGAAAAGCTGCAAATGAGTTCTCATTATTATGCTTTTGCCTTTTGTACATCTTGGTTGGGTCACGGGTCTGCGGTTTGGTCCACACAATGTGGGATGGGCATGTATAATTAACGTTTAAACGCAATACTATCAAATCACAGGGTAAATCATCTTAATCTCATGGGAGAACCTACTCTTATTAGAATAAAATCTGATAACATCTGAAAAAAGATGTAGATTTGTTCATTTTGAGCAACTCAAATTTTCAATAGATAGGCCATAGGTTTTTTGATCCGTAGATGGGCCCCATAGTCGAGTTTTACTTCTTTCAATCAAGGCAAGCCTCTCGGTGTGAGAAAGAGAGGGAGAATCTAGGAGGGTTTAATTTGTACTCTTGTATACCCAAGGAAGAGGGTCGTTCCTCTTGTGGCGATCTCCGAAAATAGTGAACCGACTTGAATTTCCATAAACTTAGCCCACATCGATCGGTTGAACCACGTAAATCTTATATGTTTGATTGTGTGCTCTTGTCCATCCCTAACAGCATTCATAGGATTCAACTCATGAGATAGTATTGGGTGCGCAATCATCTTCCTCAAGAAAATGAATGAGGGGATAGTATTGGGTGCACAATCATCTTTAGTAAGACAACGAATGAGGATTCGCATCAACAAAACAAACAAAAACAAGTTCCACAGCCTCAAATTCCATTCTAGTATTATTTTATCAGAGTCCACGACTCAATCATCAACACTCCTGTGCCTATACACTATTCCGAGGCAACAATATTCGAATATCATTAAAAAAAAAAAAGAGTTTTGATCTCTACATCCAAAGAGACTTATCTACAAGGTGAAACAAGGGTAGATTGATTTCTCTACACCCACAAGTAAAATAAGCCAGGAGGACCAACAAGGCACAGTAAGGTGGATGTGCAGTGGCTCTTATTGATGGGTTATGGGGAAGTTCAAGCACCAATATTCACTCTCTATCCACCATTCAAATCTTCATGTCAAAGTTATCGACTGTATATAATTATTGAATTCTGTTTAGCTTTTATTGCTATTGATCTTCTAAACTGATTAGTGGAAGGGCTGGTTTAGGTTGATTCTATACATATCACCTGGTACTTTGCCACTCGGGGTATTCATGCCATGGGTCAGGACATGTTGAAGCAAAATCATCCCTGGCCCAGACTTTAGAAACATATGCTTGTATCCGGCACAAGCTCAATACTGGCTGTAAATATTAGGCCTAAGCCAGACCATTTAGTCATTCAAGCCGCAGGCCGGATAGGGCTTCTTTTCAGTTGTATTGTTTAGACAAACTATCTCTAATTATAAAAGCAATCCTTATTTGGGCTATGTTTTGGGCTTTTTATCACTTAATCCAAACTTAGGCCAAAGTGGGCTGCCCCAGTCCATGAGCACCCCTATTTGCCACCCTTGGTTTTTTTGATGATGGTCTAACCTTATAAGTTTATAGTTCAATAGTCACATTTGACACTACATCCACATGTGGAATCAACTAATTTCACTTTATTGATGACATAAGCACATTTGACTTTGAATGGTACAAACTGAGAAAAAGGCCAAAAACGAAAAAAAAAGAGTTGAGTTTTTTTCACATTTTTCAACGTCGTCCTTGTTATCATTGTCAATGTTGTCAACGGTCATCAGTTGTCATCTTCTTCTTCTTCAATAATAAACAAAAACTCCCACAGAAAGCTAAGGACCAACCATTTGCTTCTCTTCATCCACACTTCCTCCCAACCACACCTTCTGTATGTCATGATCATCTTTTCCTTCCACCACCTTGATCACAACACCAGTTATCTCCTCAGCCCTCTTAACCTGCGCACCCCAATCTGTCCTCACAAGCACAATTGCCAAAACCACTGCGCAAGACAGCTGAGCCCCTAGAAGTCCTAGCCACAACCCCACAAAACCCAACCCAACTCCAAACCCCAACCCCAAAGCCAATGGCAGCCCCACAGCATAGAACCCCCCCAGGTTAACGTGCGCACCCAGGTCTTGTCTTGCACTCCCTCTCAAAGCCCCACACATTGCAGTTTGTGGGCAGTTCCCAAGCTCACACATCCCCACAATAGGTAAAGCTGCAACCGTCAATGTCAACACCCCTGGCCCATCTGTGAACATCCTGCCCCACCATCCCCGGGCCCACATGGTGAACCCCATTGCCACTATCCCCATCATGGCTCCACACATGCTCCCCACAGACGCCGCTCTTCTTGCGCCACGCGGCCTTCCTGCACCTAGCTCATGGGCCACTCTTGTAGACACTCCATAGCTCAGCGAGGAGGGAAAAACATAGACCAGTGAAGTGGTTTGAATCAAGATCCCAATGGCCGAAACTGTGTCCTTGGGGTTTGGGAACCACCCACATAAGATGATCATGAATTCATACCACCACCACTCCAAGCAAATGGAAATGCAGCTTGGTATGGCCAGTGAAAGGTAAGACTTCCACTCTCTCATGCAATCTAGGGAGAGTCTCGTCCATGTTTTCTTGAAGACCCCACTAAAGCAAATGTAGCATATTAGGAGTAGCAAAAGGTTAAAGTTAGATAGAGCAACGCCCATTGCTACACCTTTGATGCCTGTTTCTAGTACTACTACTAGGAAGTAGTTGAGGGGTATGTGGATTAATGAGGCTAGGACAGAACATATTGCAATGGGTCTGGTGATGCCTTGAGTTCTTAGATAGATTCGAAGTGGGTGGATGAATGCTTGGGCTATTAAGTCGGGTAGAGAGTAGAGAAGGTATGTCTTGGCCACTTTGCTGATGGTGTGATCTTGGCCTATATAGAGGAGGATCCGGTCAACGTTTAGCCAGAGGAAGGAGATTGGAAGAGAAGTGAAGAGGAGAATTACGACCGTTCGATGGAGTGTTTGGCTTAGGAGAGTCCATTTTTGAGCTCCATATGCTTGGCCACAGATGGGTTCCATGCCCATGGCAAGACCGAAGATGATGGAGTAACCTGTGATGTTTGCAAAGCCAATGGATAGAGAGCCTGCAGCGAGCTCCACTTGGCCAAGGCGGCCTAACAAGAGCATGGAAACCAGATTGCGGATGTAGACAAGTAGTCCTGCGATGGTTGCTGGTACTGAGATTCGAGAGAGGGCCTTGAGCTCTTCCAAAATCTTAAAAAAATAAATCAAGCTTTTAGACTAAGTTTAGGATCAAGAATAATTCAAAGATTTTATGCATGAAATATTGATGAAATGTACAATAGACCGATTTAATAGCCATTGATCCCACCATAGTTACCTAGTTCACTAACAAGGCATTGGAGCTACGAATAGTTGATTTCGAACAAATCGCAATTCGATTCACAGATTATTCTCATAAAGTTCACAAAGCAATGTTCTATAAATTCATCAGTACGGGTTACCTAAAAATTCAAGCCGCTCAATAGCACCACTCTTAAAAATTAACACAGTCCATATCTAACTCCAATTAGATTTGGCACCACTATAAGATTGATCCCATTTTTTATTTTAATTATGTTTTGCATATGATCAATTTGGCTGTAGGCCATCCCCCTAGTTGAAATTTAAATTGGTTCAAAGTAAAAGTAAAGAAGACTAGTTATTTAAGAGGTTTAAATTTTAGATGTGATGCACTTAGATCACATATTCAAATGAATTACTTCCTCAAATTTGTTGAACCCGAACTCGGAAACTGAGGTTAGAAGGTACAAAAAACTATCCATAGATCAAATTTGTCACGTGGATTATTTTTCCCACTTGCTTTATCCATACGTTCTTCTCCACATCCAAACGATCGACCCTTTTCCCAACAGCACAAATCTTATAACCAAGTCATCCATGCCTATTGAATTAGACACAAAGCCCACCTTCTTATAATCAGATGCATAGTATCCTATCTATAATTTAGTCATCCAAATGATGGGTGTAGCTTCAGCGTCTTGCTCAACGCAATCCTCCTACTTAATATCCCCAGACCTTTCATTAGGAGGGAAGGAGTGCGTTAAGCAGGACATCTTTGCTACAATGGGTAATTACCTCAAGGTACAAGGGTGGATCCTGTGACAAATCTTCATTACAAGGCATTGGCGTCGATGGAACTTTGTCTAATCCAACAGGGCAATGGCTACAACCACCACAGCTCTGATTGCACAACAAGGGTCTTGTTGTAGTGTCATTGCAGCAGCAGTTACCCCCACGGCACATAGCTTTTGAAGCAATGAGATCACCACACTCCTCTCTTAGAGCAACTTTGCAGTTGGCTTACTGCGATGACGAGCTCAAGCACATGGCTGTTATTGAGCGAAGCAGTGAAGTAGGGAGGAGTGCAGCATGGATTATATAGAACATAGAAGAAGAGCTTCAGAGGCTTAGTCCGGTGTATGCTATGTAAGTTAGAGCTCGCAAACAAAGGCCAGGACGGAGAGATGGAGGGAACCAACGAATTCATCGATCTCTCGCAAGGAGGGAGCGTTCTCTTGTTACCACATGGTTTTTACCATGCTAAGACCACAGAGAGCGAGAGAGAGAAGAGGACGGCGGAAAAGATAAAACCGAGTCGGCCAAAGATAAAGAGGGACAAAAGAAGGCGGTGGAAAAGTTAACATAGAAAAAATAGGATTGCATACGAAAGTTTTATCTTTTTCGAGGAGCTAAGACAAAGATCAGACATGGATTTATTAGCTTGCAAGATCTTGGCTTTGGAAGAGGATTGCGAGTTTATCAAAGAAAGTGGCTTTGGACGCTGAGATTGTGCATCATCCATGGGCTATAGCGGTTTATATATAGCCCACAGTAATCATCTGCTTTGCCGAATATATCTAAGATTCGCATGCGTGGAGGTCAGAGAGAACCATATAAACTTCTGTTGTATAACAGCAATGTGAGATATATTTCCTTGTTTGTGATGCTACTTATTTGCATTGGTTTTTACCATTTATCTCTTTCTCTAAATACTTGATCTCTCTATCTCTAAGTACTTGATCTTAAATCTGAACTGCTCGAAATAATGGTCACCACAAATGGAGTAGGACCCACCGTTGAATTGATAAATGTAAAAACATGCAATCAATCTCATATGGTTTCCTAGTTGGAATCACTTGGTTCTATATATGATCAATCCAGTACTGGACCCCATCTCGATTGGACTGAATTTCAACCCCTAATTTTATATGTTGGATAAATTGTACTAGATTGTGGATGAAAAGTCACCGCATAGATCTTACTAATTCTTTAGTCAGATGCTTATACATGTGTACGTATTCGCAAGGACTATCGCCACGGAAATTGAAGACCAAGTCCTTGTATCCTTTCTTCTTATTTAATTTCATTTTTCTTGTGTTACGTGTTTGGTTGCTTGGGGATGGATGGCATTACTTGACAGGTTTAACTGGACAGGTTTAATTACGAAGTATAGTTCTTGAAACAATCGCCATCTCATGAGTATCGATGTTCCTCGTTTGAAAAAGTCAGGTTTCCTGTTTGCAGGCCAGTAGAACAGTAAATAGTCAACGGGTGAAATTCAATAAGGTGGTGAAGATGATCGATATATCTATCAGTGTCATTTGTAAAAACCTTAAAAGGCCGTGTTAGTAAGAGACAAGAAATCTATCGTTTTGGTCAAGGTATGGGATACAAAACATCTGGGGTCAACGATTCTGCAGTCCACTCCCCTCAAGCCATGGTGGCAAGGACGTAACACCACCCAAGGAACTAGAGTTCGAATACCTGTGTCTCCCATACTCTTCCAATGAGACCCCACCATCCAATTGAACACCATGATAAAAATATGGCTAGCGCTGGTTACCCGGTGTTAATAATGTTCTGACATGGTGCTCAATCTCATAGTGGAATTTCCTCTTTTTGAAATGAGACTCAAGGATGCATTCAGGGATGAAATTTTTGTTGAACGGTTTGGATTATTTGTATGTGGGCCTAGAATGGAGATCTAGCCATGTGTTAAGCGATTTTTGTGTATTAACTGCGATAGAGGGTCTAGACTCATGATTGATAATGCATTAAATTGTGCTAATCAAGTAATCAATTTGTACAGTGGGATCAACTCTTGCTGAAATTTGAGAATATGTTGCCGGTGGAAATGACATTCATTTTCAACCATTTGGATTATCATTAGGCAGGTTCCATCATGGAGTTCCGCACATCTCATTCATGTGAAGTGTGTGGGAGACACTTGATCAAAATTCTAGGAACTCTGAACATTATAGGCAGATGTTCACGGGCCCGGGCTCTAAGGATTAGCCATTACGGCGAAGAGGTTAACTCTCCTGATTACCTATTTGGTGGCTTTACATTAGACAAACAATTCATTCAGTTGACTCAATTTTAGATGGGTGGTTCTCTGATTCCTTTTTTTTAAAATCTTTTTGACAGTAGGCTCCACAAACTCTCAAGCTACAAAGGATTTCAATCTTTTCCTCTTCCAGTATCATCTTCTTTGACAATCTTGGTCCTCTTGTGTTTTTTATGTAATTGATATGGCATCTATTCACAAAGAACTTGTTCTCTTACATGTTTTCAGTGGTTTGATTTAAGGCCATACAGCAGGCCCTAAATAAAGTTTCTATCCCTATCCCACCATGACTTTAAGGTCACGCAGGTATCAACATCCAAACGACTTGGTTATTTAAGATGTTACTCTCTACAGGCCCATTGTCTCTCTGGCCCTTAGCTCCAAAAACTCTTTCATGTGTCCTGTATTTAAAAGCAATAGGAATCCTTTGCGTGCAGCATATCACCAACTTTGATCATCATGGCCATCTACTGGGGCCCATCATAGATGAGATAATGGAGCTGCTGCAAACATCTGGCTTTGAACCTTGAAAAAACCGGGTTGAAACTTGGCATATATGTTGGTCGTGGCCCAAGAAGTGACTCCCAATATTATGACCATGGATACCACTCGGACCCAAATTAGTACTATTTTTAGCATGTAATATAGTTCTGATCAAATGTTATATTAGTTATTACATAAGACCTGACATGGATCATTACAAAAAAAAAAAAAAAAACACGGGTCTCCACCCAGACCTGACCCATTTCCACCCTTTCCTAGATGGTTCCATTTGGGTGATGCACAAAAGACACCTATAACAATTACAAAACAATGCCTCAACTTGAATCCAGCAAAGGAAGACTTGTGTTGACCTTGCAATTTCTAAGCTTTTGACTTGGTCTGAGAACTTATTCATTATTAACTCTGCCAGTGCCAATCAAAAGCCTATTAACAGTGAAGGGTTGCTCCTCCAAAACACTTCAGTAGGAGTTCAAGTTGATAAAGAAAGGATAATTTCAAATTCATTCTAATTGTCAAGATATGACTACAACTCAGCATGATTAGGATTAACCTTATCTCCGTTATAGTTGTATATCCTATTAGGATTTACTTAATCTTATCTCCTTTTTTGTTTTATATACTGACAAGGATTTATTTCTTTGATAGGTTTTCTAATTGTGAACAACAACTACATGTGTATATAAAAAATATACATACTGGATAGAAACCTTCAAACTCAAGTCAAGAAGGAAGTTTCTAGTGATTTACTTAATCTTATCTCCTTTTTGTTTTATATATTGATAAGGATTTATTTCTTTGTTAGGTTTTCTAATTGTGAACAACAACTACATGTGTATATATAAAATATATATACTCAATAGAAACCTTCAAACTCAAGTCAAGAAGGAAGTTTCTTGTAGGAATTCATTTACAAATATATTTGATAGGTTTTCTTCTTAACCAACTTGATGAATATGTGGATTTAAAAATTCATTTTGGACAATAGCACCTTATCAAACTGTTTTTTTTTTTTACAAGGAATGAAAAGATTCGTGATAGAACAGATGGAATGAAGAACATCAAACCTTGGACATGCAAGGAACCTTGAAGTTCTATTACTGCTGTCTACCTATCAAATCCAACCACGAAGGGATAATAAATCTTATATCTGTCAACATCAAATTCCTACAGTTTCTTCATTGAAAAAAATGTCTAAAGACATATACAGGAATGACAGGCAATCATCCATTTTATGCTGCCATCAATGTTATGAATTCATCCCATCTTATTGGAATTAGAGAATGTGATAGCAAATAACAGGATTTTTATCTTCTAGAGAGAAAAAAAAAGTATAGAAGACATTTTTATTTGATACAACCATTCTAGAGAAAAAAAGAATTATAAAAGACATTTTTATTTGATACAACCATACCATTTTCCATGTACAGAAGAAGACTACTGCAAAGATCCCCAAAAGGGTTACTTACAGTATACTTATAAAAATTATACAAATGACAGAATCTTCTACAAATATTACAAAAGGATACTAGGATGGACTGGATTGACCACCCATGCAAATGCAGCATTTATTTCTCTTAACCTTTGGTAGAAAGAACCTTCCACTAAAATGTCAAGCAACTGGTGAAACTAAAACCAAAACTTCATCCTAATTGTACACACAGATGAGGAAAATACCCAAAATTTTACTTCCCTCCAATCTCCCTTCAATGGTGTATATGTTTATCAGAGTATTAGCAGCACCCTGTTTCTAAAAACATTCAAAATCAAGGTGATCATGAGAACTGCTCTTACTATGTGCACCACTACCATTTTCTTTCAATTTCTTCTCCTTGAGGCGTGTCTCCTTACCAGCGAACTGCCCAAAGTCTACAGGATCAGGTATAGAAGGAGGCCTGGAACCCCTGATTAAAGCCCAGTTAACTCCTTCAAAGAATGGATGTTGTTTTATCTCTGTGGCGCCTCGTCTGTAGGCAATTCGCTTTTGCGGTTCCTTCACCAGGAGGCTGCTTATGAGATCTCGAGCGGCTTGGCTGATGACTGGGGTGTCTGGGAATTTTAAGGGCTGGCCTACTACATTGGAGAGCGTAGCGCGATTGCCTTGACCCTTAAAAGGTGTTGTTCCATACAGCAGCTCATATAGGAAGATTCCGAGTGTCCACCAATCCACTGCACTACCATGGCCCTCACCACGTATCATCTCTGGCGCCAAATATTCATGGGTCCCAACAAATGACATTGATCTTGCATTTGTGGGCTCTGCCATTAGCTCAGGAAGAGCTAGTCCTCCACCTGCTCCAAAATCTATTGATTTAGTCTTGCGGTTCCTCTTGGGTAGGATGCGTGGGAGAAAGCTTGATTGCTGTGTGTTCCCTGTACTTGTGGTTTCACTTTCAAACTGGACAAGTTGTGGACTCACAGAGCATCGCAACGAAAGGTCGAAATCAGAGAGCATGATGTGGCCCTCATCTCTAACCAGCACATTTTCTGGCTTCAGGTCCCGGTAAATAACTCCAAGCATGTGCAGATACTCCATAGCAAGCAATAACTCTGAAGAATAAAACCTGGCACGCAAATGAACACAGACAGACATCATAAAATTCAGTACATGAAGAGGATGATCAGAATAATCATGATATAGTACTGGAAATGGGACCATCTATGGAGTGCATTCACATGGAAGGGTTTCCTAGGTGCCTAAGGTCATGATAATGCTATAGAAAGAAGGGCAACCAGGTTACAAATCGATCCATCTAAGTTCTAAACTGTGGAGGCTTGATTTGTGAGACTCCAGAGTATTATGCTAATGGATGGAGTTATGGAATGTATGTACTTCAATAAGCTCGTTCTTCACTAGTCTTTCGTTTAGTACAATTGGAAAAGCTAAATCAGAAGAATCAATATTCTGCGAATCAATGATGCTAGTGAGCAAAGGTTTTTCTGTGCAGTTGATGATTTGCAAGGAGAAGGGGTAGGCCGAAGGGGACATGGATGAAAGTAGTAACAATATATCTGAAGAAGAGAATATGGATGGAAGTAGTAATAATAGATTTGAGGAAGTGCAGCCCATTGGAGGATTTGGGTCAAGAGAGAATGGAATGGAGAAAGAGAATTCATGTAGCTGACTCCAATATAGTTGGGATACGACTTTGATGATGATGATGAGTCACATGATGAGGAAATGGTGATGGGGAAAATTCTTGGCTCCTTTTTCCAGCAATAATCACATGACAATCCTTTTTTCAGCTGTTTGGTGTGACACCTTTTTTTCATGAATTGATTTTCTTTGATAGAGAGGATTTCAATCTCCTATGTGAGGAGTATAAATGCTGGATTTCTCTCTATCATGGAAATGGAAATCTACTAAGAGTAGAATCCTTTAAATGCACAAACGCACCCTAAATCCTCACTATCCAACTAGAATTACCTTCTAAATGCTTATTTGACAAATGGTACTTTTGAAAGCTAATACCCTTAATTTACAAATTATAAAAATTCGAAGATGGATATGCTTGATGGCAATATAATCCAGGAAACGCTCACAAAAATGAACACAAACAATCCTAGTTGATGAATCACTTTAAGGAACAGCACATACAAATAAGAAGACAAACCAACACGTGACAAATGGATGAAACCCAAACAATTCTCCCAACAGAAAATGACTTCCAGGAGTGTGTGGGATGTTTAAAAGAGAGAAAACCCCCAGAAGCAGAATCAGAAGTTCCCAATATATAATGCAAAAACAAATAAAAAGAGGAAAACCAAGTAAGAAAGATAAGAAAATGACTAGAAGAAAATATACTAACCTGGCAGCATGCTCATTGAAATACTTGTTGGGCTGCTTCTGCCTAAGAGAATGAAGATTACCCCCACTGCAGAACTCCATGATGAGGCAATAGAACTTCTCTGTCTCAAAATATGAATAAAGAGTAGGCAAGAACGGGTGATCAAGGAGACTGAGAATCTCTCTTTCCACCTGTGCTCGAATTAACTTATTTCTACTAGCAAGTGAGGCCTTGTCCATCACTTTCATAGCAAAGTAGGTGTTAGTTCCTCTGAGTTCAGCAAGATAGACACTGCCAATGTCACCATATCCAAGGCGCTTGAGAAGCCTGAAATGATTGAGTCCAAGAGGTGATTCTTTAGACTTGGCAATTTGAATAGCGTCCCAGCGACAATCCCCACCATTGTGAGGCTTGTGGCAGGCACTGTCTATGCTGTTACTGCGGCCACCACCACATCTTCCTTGGATGTTGCTAGTGCATGAATCACTGATCTTTGAATCGCTTGTCTTCGCACTTGTCCTTTCTGTTGCTATTGTCCCTGTTGTTTCAGAATTTGTATGCATTCTTCGACATGGATCTGATGTTCTATTTGAATTAGTTGTTCTTGTTTCAGTTGGATCTGTGTCTTTGTGTTCACATGATACCTTTTCCGACGAATCCATCGTCTTGTGTTCACATGATGAATCCTTCCTTTTCTGTTCACATGTTGACATTTCTGATGAAAGGTTGTTCTTCTGTAACATAACAATTACCCCTCTTTATAATGATGATGGAGGATATTGTATGAGGACCGATCACATGATTTTTTATATGAAATGGAAGATGAAGAAATAGAAAATGATGGTTAATATATAATTATATCAAGAGGTGTTAAAATGTTACCATTGGGTTGTTTACAGTATTGTGTTTCGTCGAATCTCAATTATTTGCATCAAAACCTGCCAAAAGTTCACTTTAGCAATGAAATTTACACAATGCTCTCATATGTATGGAAAAATGATCCTATAATTTGATGGGATTCCTTTGATGAGAGTGAAATACAATGTTAAGATTTGCTAAAGACTAGAAGACTCATTCAAGGGGATTGGAAAATAAAGAACTGTGTCTCAAACAAGTTCTTGCTTATGGATTTTTGTGGGCTTTACTGGCATTGAGGAAACAATACTGTGAAGACCTCTTTTCCTGACTTCTAATCAGATCCTCTTTTCCTGATTTCTAATCAGATTTATGTTGAAAATCTGAGAATACCCATACAACAGGACAGCAAAGCCAGCAATCGTAACAGCATCTAAAAAGTTGCCCAGAGCGTTTAATAAATTTGATGCGTAGATTGATGCACCCATGTCAGGAAATTAAGGAAAAAAAATCAATTCCATAAATCTTGAAAATGTGAAGATATTCGATCTTATGTTGATGACTGCATGTGACTTCCCATGCTCCCAACTTCTAACTAATGTTGACCATGTTTGATTCAGGCCATTCATACACACGTCCCCCAATTGGTTAGTGGTCAGAATTTCACTTGGATTGATGTGATCTACATCGTTGCGTTGATCAAGGCATGAAAAAAAAAAGAATGAAATCAATTATTGAGTCAAAACTACAGTCTCCATTCTTATCTGCATTGATGAATGCGAAAGTCCGTATCTCTACATTGAAGTTAAATTTGGGGGAATGCATCTTGCAAAGCCAGGCGCATGTGGGTCAATAAAAGGTCACGCCATGGAAAGTTCCATCCATTCTTCAGCATGAGATCATTTATTAAAAACGAAATGATTAAAGCATCATTCAATAATGTATAAATGACTTTGACTCTTGATTGATTCAAACAAAAACAAACTAGTAATAAAACAGTGATGAAAATCAACATACTGATCAATTAGATACTTTGGAATTTGAACTTATCGCCCATGTTAAGTTACCAATGGATGCATGAACATTGCTTGCAAATAGAGTAATGGCAGATAAGTTAGAAATCTAAATGAATAAGACACCCATCTGCATTATCCTCCTTAGGCTCATAGCCTTCGGTGTGTCATTGACAGTCCAAGCTATAGAAATATTACAAAATCTAAATGTCATAGTTTCCACATTAAATTGGATGGGGTAAGTCAATCGCCCAAAACCTAGAAATCTCAACAAAAGAAAGTTTGAATAAAGTGCACCAGCAAACGAACCTCGAGCTGAAATTCAGAAGCAAGGATTTCAGTAAAAAACTACGGAGGATGATTTCTTTAGTTTGTTTGCAGAATTTCCCGCATCTTCTATGGTCATGTTGCATGCATTTGTTTAAAAAACAAAAATGAAAGCAAAGGGTGTTTCTTTTTCACTTTCAATCCCTCTTCTCCACGTCGAAAAACTGAGCAGAAATGTCAGGCTAAAAGACTTTAGAACAGAAATCCCTTCCTGGGTTCCGAAAATGATTTCAATCTGTACGGAACCCACAAACGGATTTTGTTGCAACTTTGTTTACGTATTTTTTTTTCGAGATTTCTTACGGTTGGGAGTGAAATCCGTTGAGGAGAGAAAACAGTGGAGAAAGGAGAGGATGAGAAGCTGGGAAGAGAAGAAAGTCCATAAATAAACAAGAATAGTTTTACTAAATGAGTCAACAAAGAATGGAAAGTTGGAAGGACCATGCATGATCACGATTCATGTTTTCTTAATTTAGTGGGTGGGGAGCATTTCTCAATTTTAAACAAAATTAGATTGATTTTTCACTGAGTCCACAAATCTTTTGCTTTGAGGTTGGAACTTGAAAGTCTTAAATAAAAAATTCCAGCCTTACAAATATTTTCCTTGTAGAAGTTACGCATGGAAAAAAATCAATATAAGGGACGCACGTCCATTTATTCTCAGACATGACATTGAAAGATGCTAAGAAAATAGCTTCTACAGGGTTCATTTGGTGTCGGATGCCAAAGTAATTCAGGCATTCAAGGAAGATGATGATTGGTCTATTAGTCCTATTATTTCAAATATTAAAAGACTAATCTCCTTATTTAGTTTTGTGAAATTTTCTTTTATCTTTACGAGTTTCAATGGTTTAGTTTATAAACTTGACAAACTCCGTTTTCTTATTAATCGGGATTATGTATGGGGTTGATTTTGTTGTGTATTCTCTTTGAGCCCTGTTACTTGGCCTGATGCCGGGCCCGATGAGTGGCCTGCCCGGCATCATGCCAAGTAGATTTTTTGATTCTCTTTTGTTGAAAAAAAAAAAAGAGCCCTGCTACATGGACTAATCCATGGACCGATCCATGGACTAACTCCATAGTTTTTGGGGGAAAATTACCTCACATCATGTGATTTTCCCCCTAAAACTATGGGGTTTGTCCATGGACTAACTCCATGAGTTAGTCCATGTAAACTTTTTGAAAAAAAAAACTAAGGGTCTTTTATTTTAATAAGTGGGCCAAGTACATTGAGATCATCACTTCCTACTAACTAAAATATATCAGGATGAACCTTTTTTTTTAACCCTTTTTCAATCTAGCTAAGACAATATTAGAGTTTGACTTCAATAAAATTAGCATCGGGGTATGAGCTCATGGATTTTGTTTAGTAAGAAACCCAGTGCCAAGGATCTGGATCCTCCGTCACATCCATGATAGAGTTTCTCTGTGATGGATACCTGAAACTCTACTATAGGATCCACATGATGACAATCCGGATGTTCATTTTGAATCACATTTCTTCCAGTTGTATGTCCTTAGATTTCAGCTTAATAGGAGTGGGTTCCACCGTTCGATTGAGAACATGACATAAATATGATTAATGTCAATTCATTAACGTGCCATGTCTGGCCCAATCACGCTTTCGATCATGTGCTTAATTGGACTGTGGGACCTACTCCTATTAAGTTGAGTTTTAGGATATACCTCGAAGAAGGTGATATTAGGGAGGTAAATGGGTCCCCGATTCTCCGATTACCCAAAAGTTCCGACCCGTTAAAAATCGGGTCCGAGTCCTTATTTAGGCCCAGATAAGTAAATGAGTCCGGATCGGGTTCCACCTTAGTTCAAACCCATGGACCCGACATATTATCTCAATTTTCGAGAATTTTTCATTTTTTCCATATCATTCTCTACCTAGAACCAGAACTGTCCCAGATATAGTTTTAGTTCCGGTTCCGAAACCAAGAATTAATCGATTCTGAAACGGTTTCGGATCCGGGTCCACCATGGACCTGAATTGGAACTGACCTATTTACATCCCTAGGTGATATATAGGATGAAGTGTTCGAATTATCATCACGTTGGCCCTATAGTGGAGTTCTAGGCATTCGTTAAAGAGAAAATCTATCGAAGATGTAATGGAGGATCCAAACTATGGTCCATATATGAGCCAATTTGGGGAAGTTGGCCACACTGTTCTTTATCAGGATGCATGACAAATAAAAATAGCTAAAAGAAAAGGATGAGGATTACATCTCGGAGAAATATCAATGGGAGCAAATGTTCATGCCCATTAATATTAGGCCATTAAAGTTTATTAATAGAATTTTTTTCAAAAATGTATAAAACTTTTGCCCCATTTTCAAACAAGTATAAGAAAAACTTGAATATTTCAAAACAGTATCAAAGTCTTTTCCACATTTCTTTCATTTAAGTATGCACAATTAAACTACAAAAATACCCTTATGTCATTATTCAAATTTTTTCTTTTAATAAATCATTTAATAGAAATAATCAAGTCCAATCCAAATGTCCTAGTTGGGTCCACTTCATGTACCTTTATACACGGATGGTTAAAAGGGAGTATATATTTCTAGCAAAAAAAAAAAAAGGTAGTATATATGGATCAAAAGCTAGCTTCGTAATTAGTTATGATTTTTAAAATAAAAATAGTTAGTTTTGAGGAGGAATGAATGTAAAATGAAAAAACGCAATCACAAGGGAAGGGTGAATGGATGCTATTAGAATTTGGAGCAATTAGGCCCACAAGATGAGTTGATCTACCAATAATGGACTAGGCCCACAAGATGAGTTGATCTACCAATAATGGACGGGCTTTAGAAAAGATCCAAATTTCGAAGAAAAGTGGAACCCAAACCCAAAAGGCTGCATGATTCTTCATATGACCCCATGTACGGCACCAATCAATGCCGTCCAACGCTCTCTCTAACGAAGTATCAACTGCTTCTCCATTCCCAACACACTCGCAGTTTGAATTCAAAATTCGAAAAGCGTCGTAGTCATATCACTCATACCGTCATACGAGAGAGAGAGAATGAGACAAATCCCCCACACGCTCCTCTCCACAATCGAAAGAATCCAACGTTAACCTCACATCGACGGTCGAGATCTTCCTAACCCTGCTCTCAATTCAAATCCTGTCCCTAAAAAGCCCCCATTTTATCTTCTTACGCTGTCTTCATTCAAATCTCATATCCGTTAGCTCTCTCTTCTTCCCTCTCCTCTCCTTCATTTCAAATTGCAAATTCAAGAGATCTTATTCTCTTCAACTGTTCTTCTGTTTTTCGCTTTTCTCTATGAATCTACTGTTCTCTACTTTCTCCACTAACTTGTTTGGAGTTTTAGGAGGGAGTGATTGATCAGGCCTAAATCCCTTTGTGACCCATTTTAGAATTTTGTTTCTTCTTCATCTTTCCTGGCCTAAATGTCGACCCAAAATCGCCGTTTTTCGGCTTCTTCTTCTTCGGCGAAAAGGCCAGGTCAATCGATGGAGAATGCTGCCAAAGTCGTCATGGGTCCTCAGCCACAGCCAAAGAAGCGCGCAGCGCTCACCAACTTAACAAACCAGTCCTTGAGACAAATGGGGACTCAGGTGCGTGTTTGTTGCTTGTTTTGAAGCTTCATTCAATGATTTTCTTGTTTTATGTCTTTTGTGGAGATTTGGGGTCTATTAGCTTATGCAGATGTTTTTACTCAATCCCGTGATTTCTATCTTGGAGGCTTTTTGTAGCGGCTTATTTTGGATTTACCCCACCAGCTGTTGTCAATGTTTTGAGAACATATGAGGGTGGAGTGGATTGTATTGCGTTTTTATGATTTTTGTATTGTACTGGTGATCTATGATTTTTATTGGCAGAAAGATTTGAAAAAAAGAAAAACAGGGAATGGTTTTCCAATTTCTGTGCTGCCTCAAAATATTAGTAAGTCTCCAGGTATCTTTCATGTTTTATCTGTCATGTTTAAGGAAAGTTGCTAATCTAATAGAGTTTTGATAATAGAAATCTAAATCCTAATTAGATTAGAACTCATGATGGGAATTGAGTTGTATATAGGGTTTAGGCTAAGGTTACAGCTCCTCTCTGCATTAATACACTGATTGTCCCAGTTGAAATCACGACGGATTCAGGTACCTATTTTATTTTTTGGGTATCAGAGCAATCGGGTTAATCTGGATTTGATTTGGGTAACCAATGATTGTCCCCTATTTATTTTAATCGCATCATTTTATTTGATGATTTATGCGGATTTTTTTTTCTGTGCATATTTGATTTTGGGGTGAGAGTGGTAGTAATGTGGCAAGAGGGTTGAACGGTCGTCCTGTTGTTTAATTTGAATCTCATTGTCAGAAACAGAGCACCTATCCAATGCTAACCAACTCTAGGAAGGAAGCTCTTTTTAAGAGTTTGCATGTTCCTTTTAGTTGACTGATTCAATATTATGATGGGCACAGATTGCTATTAGTTTTAGGAAATTTAAAAAAATTTGGAAAGTATTCAAGTTTTTTTGGAAAGTTCTAAATTTTTAAGGAAAGTGTTTTTGTTTTTGGAAAGTGATGTTAGTGTTTTTTAATGGAAGCTCTTATGACCCAACATATAAAATTAGGAGAAGATTACTGTTGTGTCCTGTTTTTGAGATCTTTCCTCATATAGTCAATCAGGGAATTTATCCAGTGTTTGATTTTGAGTACTAGTGTTTTAAGAATTTTTCTTAATCATCATCAAAGCCAGTTTACTTGAACCTGTTTGTTGAACTTCTGAAGGTGTCATCAGCATCTACAACATCCAAGCATAAAAAGGGACCCATTGGAGACTCTGTATTTCGGCAAAACTCTTCTATCTCGATGTTGACTGTTAAGCAGGCTACTTCGATAGCTCATAAGAGTGCTTTTCCCAAAAGTGGTGAAACTCTTCCTAATGCTTCTTCAATTCTAAGAAACAAATATGAGGGACCTGCAGCTAGTGTCATTCCCCTTCAGCAACCTCGCGGCACAAAATTTTCCCCCAGTAAATCATCAGATGACGGTTCAGTTTCTTTGGATGAAACTATGTCAACTTGTGATTCTTTAAAGAGTCCTGACATTGAATATGTTGACAACGAAGCGTCGGCAGTAGCTAGTCTGGAGAGACGAACTTGTCACAATCTCTACATATCAGAGGATGCTAATGCAAAAGAAGGTATATTCTCTCATCCAGTTGGTGAAATAGTACTTCTTTCATGCCAGCTTTGGATTGAATTCCCTAGAAATCATGGTATTGTATTTGTGAGTTGTAGTGAGGGAATATTAAAGAGGGTGAAGAGTAAAGGATATAAGCTGGAGATGCACATGGGGCGCTCACTTAGTTAGGATTTGACTTCGTAGGGTGAGGTGATGACTGGGTTAATCAGTTCCTATCAAAGGGGAGATTATTTGATGGCTATTTGTGGATCTTCACTTGTATTCCTTCAATTTTAGCCTCTTTGATTGGAAAGGCATGTCATAAAATTCATAGGAAGTTAATACAGAGCAAACAGATGGCACCCTTGAGAGTAGATCAATTTATTCTTTTTCTTCCTTCCTGTTCTTTAATAATATTGTTACTTGTTATTTCCTCTTAGGGGATGTATGGAAGAGGTCAGATATCCTCATGGATAAGGAAATTGATGATAAGTTTATTGATGTTGATCACAATCACAAGGACCCGCAGCTGTGTGCATCCATTGCTTGTGATATTTACAAGCACTTGCGTATAGCAGAGGTGATTCTTCTCTTGATGTAAAAGTTTGTGCCTGTGTTCTTGTTTATGTAAGTTCTATTTATTTGGTCACATGCACTTTCACTGATTTTACCTTTTTGATCTTGTAGACCAAGAAAAGACCTTCCCCTGACTTTATGGAGAGAGTTCAAAAAGATATAAACGCAAGCATGCGTGCAATTCTAGTTGATTGGCTTGTGGAGGTAAGCAATTTTGTGTTTGTATAAAAATTTAACAAAAAGCAATGAATGAAAAGGTAAGAGCTTAATGAAGCTTTCCAAATTGCAGGTAGCAGAAGAGTACAGGCTTGTACCTGATACGCTATATCTGACGGTGAACTACATTGATCGGTATCTCTCCGGCAACATAATGAACAGGCAACAACTACAGTTGCTTGGTGTCTCCTGCATGTTGATAGCAGCGTAAGAATCAATTCCGGACACTATTTTATTTATTCATTTTGGGGTTTTGACATATTAATCATTCTTAAATCCGATTTTTTCAATTTCATGACGGAAACTCACATAATGTCACTAGAGTCGCCTGACACTGGTGAACCTTTTTTTTCAAAATTTGTCCCATGATAGTCCCATTATAAGATTTATCAATTTATGTATGATAAAACACTTTCTGCAACTAGCAAGTGAATTCATTTTTTATAGAACTCGAAAAATGATATTTTATGAAAAGTAAATATACATCTGACCACCATTTCTCAATTTCTATCATTTGAAAAAAAAAAACTCCATAAGATGTTGCATAAAAGCCATGATATTAGGGGACTTATCAGTTTATGTGACATACACTTTTACCATGATATCATGGGATCTACGGCAAAACAGTTTTTTCGAAAATAATATTCACTAGAGTCAAGCAACTATGGTGATATTATCTGAATTTCGATAATAAAATTGAAAAAATCAGTTTTAAGGAGGATTAATATGTCAAAACCCCTTTATTTTTTTACCTCAGTATGCTTCTTATAGTTCTTTCACAAGTTTGCGAAGATAACTCAGTGATTACATGAATGTTGATCTGTCACAGTAAATACGAGGAGATTTGTGCACCGCAGGTCGAAGAATTTTGTTATATAACCGATAATACGTACCTTAGAGACGAGGTGTGTTTTGACACTTGATTCCTTCGGTTTTGGCTAAAGTTTTGTTCTTGGATGTATTCCTATTACTAATGTTAGTTGTCACAGGTATTGCAAATGGAATCTTCTGTTTTGAATTATCTCAAATTTGAAATGACAGCCTCAACTGTAAAGTGCTTCTTGAGGTAATAGCTAGTTTCTGATTCATACTACTGTTTTGGACTTTCTCCTCTCTTTTCATTTAATTCCAAGCATCAGTTGATATGTGGTGTCACTTCTTTCTTGATAGGCGATTTGTCCAAGTAGCTCAAGCAGGGAGTGAGGTATTACATAGATCCATTTTCACTGGATTTTTATGTGTTATGTTTTATGTTATCCATAATTAGTAATTGATAGTTTCTACATCTCCTCTGCAGACTCGGTTGCTGCATCTCGAGTTCCTGGCCAACTATGTTGCAGAACTCTCTCTCCTTGAGTACAGTTTCCTTTGTTATGCTCCCTCACTAATAGCTGCTTCTGCAGTTTTCGTGGCAAACTTTATATCACAGCCATCTAAGAGACCTTGGGTATGTATCATTATGAAATCAAACATTTTTCTTTATAGGATTCATAGGAAGTATTTCTTATGTTTATGGCTACACAATGAAAAGATGAAAAAAAAAAAAAAAACCTTTGGGCCTGTTGGCAAATACGAGTTCATGGTGATATGAGCTCTATCGAAAGATTATTAAAGAGGTGAGGAGGGGTGAAGGATCTGATGTGATGGGTGAAGGATATTATGTAGTGGTGTAAATGGGACCTTGACTTTCCTAGGATCTGAAATTTTGAATTACTAAGGTTACGGCTAGGTATTAATTTTTCATTTTCCCTCGATTCGATTTCCATTAAAGAGGGAAGGTTATTTGACTGTCACTTTTCGATATCCACCGTTTATTCTTCATGTTAAAACACTTAATAGAAGAAATGCAGTGTCTTAGAATTCCTAGGAATTCAATTACATGAAACAAAAAGAGGCCCTTTATGATTCCTAATCAGATGAAACCAAAAATATATTTGGGACATGTGGGGTTAGAATCATGTGCTGCGCTTGAACTTATTCAAGGGCCCGAGCAATATAGGCCCCCAGCAATCATGGATCATGAATTAGTACAAGAAAAACATCTTAAATTTGAATTCTGACCTTCTGTGTTGAATTTTATTGGTGCAGAATGCTACTCTGCAGCACTACACATTGTACAAGCCCTCTGAGCTATGTAGCTGCGTGAATGCTTTGCATAATCTCTTTTGTGACAGTCACAGCAATAGCTTACCAGCCATCAGGGAGAAGTACAGTCAACACAAGGTAAACCTACTTCCAGTGATGCCTTCTCAGTTCTTAACTTGCTTGATTTATTCTACGTGTTGGTGATGAACTGCATTTGCAATTTTTTATCTTCAGTACAAGTTCGTGGCGAAGAAGTGCTGCCCATCGACAATACCTCTGGAGTTCTTCCACGATTTGATCGACTGAGCACTCGAGGCTAATAACCAAAGCTTTGTTGGAGAATTAATTTGCACTCATACATGCAACTCTGCTACCAGTTAGATTGTTATAAAATGGTGGCATTGTTTCTAATGGCGTGTAAACTATATGTATATGTGTCTGTAGTTAATTTGCCATTTAATGATGATACACACTTTCAGGGTGTTAATGTCAAATGATAATATTTGACAAAGTGGGATTTGTGTTGCCATTTTTAATAATTTATCTATCTGCATGGGTGAATGATTCTCCTATTAGTTTGTAGTTAATGGTTGAGAAGCTATTGAATAGCCAACTTGGGCTCCACAATAGCCGGCTAAGCATGCAAAAACTGTTCTTTTCACTTTCAGTGAAAGATCCAACAGTGTATTTATGACATGTTGGTAACAAAATTTAAGAGGCAAGGGAAATAGTTTAATGAAGTTATGTTCAAGGACATGGTGAGAAGGAAAAAAAACTGTAAAATATACATTGGCATTAGTACGCAATTTTAATACGAGAAGTTTGTAATAAAAACAAATGGTGGGGGTGAGAGATGCAAAAATGGTAGATTGTCTTTGTTGGGTTGTATCTTGGGTTAACCGAACTCTAATTTGACCCGTATCTGATCGGCACCACATGACCAGTCTATAATATATAAGACCTGGTCGCTGGGCAAGCAAACTCGACCCACATTTAAATGAGTCAGATTAGGCCAACTTTCATAAATTTTAATAACACGAGCATGTGGAAATTGAATCAAAAGAAGATGCATGAAATGCTTAGATCTTCATTTTTAATTACCTTGGAGGTCGTTTATTTCACCCCATTTACACATGTAAACATCCCACATGTGAAATGGTTCCACACTAGCTAGTCATGTTTGTTTGCAAAATTTTCACATGTGGTGTGTAAATTACTTGTGGCTTTGGTATGGAAATTATGTGTAGAAAGGGCCTTTTCATTTTCACACGTCGTTCCACACCCTCTTTCTTTTGCGGTGCTACAAGCCTACAATAGCATAACACCCCATCATGCCTTTTTTTCATTTTTTTTTAATTTTTATGGGCCCCCAAATCATGACCCAAACCATTTAACATGTTGGGAAGGCAAAAAAAAAAAATCTATGTAACCAAATTTTAGCTATATTGGGTTATCATAAATTGCGAGATACTTATGAAAACGTCTAGACCATTGAACTTCATTTTTAAAATTTTGTGGGCCTTGTGTTTATGATCCGAGCCATTAATCCTTTTTAAAAGGCCATTTTCAACTAGGAGGTCGAATTTCAAGTGTTAAATCAGCATGGATCTTGAGCCATATTCGAAAAAATATCAACCGTTGGATGCATGCACTATTATTGTAGTGCATTCCACAAGTTGAAAAGGCAGCCTTTTTATTCAAATTTTTGGATAATTATTGGAAGATCAAAACCATAAACCCTTGTCACAAGGCCATAAACGGTTAGTGGATCAAATTTCAACCGCTGATCCTTCATGGATTGTGAGATCTTTGCAAGAAAGCCTAGAGCGTTTGATCTTCAATTCTGATTTCTATGGGCCGCCTTTTATCCTATCCAAACCACGTTAATCCTCTTTAGAAGGCCAACAATGATTATTGGGTCAAATCTCATCACTTGATTTACCATGTTTTTTTTTTTAATTTGTGAAAAAATTGTGAAAGACATGTGAACCGTTAGATGCAATCATATTCGCATTTGAAGATGTGTGAAAATGACAAAGGATGGATCATGTTTCACATGTAACTCATTTACTTGTGTACGCGAGTCATTTACATATGCAAAGCATTTTCACATCACATGTGAGATTAACAAACGACTCCTTATAGCATAAATTTCATATTTTCAATTTAAATGTATTATAATATAAGGCTAAGCACGACCTCTTACTTCAGTGGGAGGAGGTGTCAATTTTCACTTGACTGCCTTAGGATTCAAACCCTAGGCATGCCACATTTCCTCACCTTAGGTCTACTAAGTACTACCCTCACTAAGAGCAGGGTGCCAACCCCAATAAATGGGTGGTACCAAAAAAGGATTTTATTTCATTAGGCCTATTTCTTTATAAAAGATTCTTACTTGAATTTATAATGTTGGAAATTAAAATATAACGAAAATTTTAAATGCTAGAAATTTTAATTCCAACCACCTAAAAAAGTAAAGTATTTGACTCTTAGAATTCCAACATCTATGGCACTTTTAGATGCTCAAGTGAAGAGGAAGATTCAAAATTTCCTCTTAAAGCACAACACATGAAGAATTTATAAATTCTAAGGACAAAAGTTCTTGAAATTCCGCTAAAAAAACAGGCCCAAGCCCACATCCAAATTCTAATCCAGCCTTTAACTCTTGCAACAAACTGAGTTGGGACCAAGCTTGTAAATGTTAGGCCAGGATGGATTGGATTAAACAGAATCAGATTGAGCAACATTACTGAGATGTGGGTTATGCAGGTCGGATTAGGTTAAGGTTACCGAACCCATATTTGAGACAGATTAGGAATTAGGCCCTCGTGTGCAACGAAGGCTGTTAGATTTTCTCCCTATTTATAAAGGTAGTGGCATCCAAACGCGCCATATATTGCAATCCGTATTAACTGAACTTCTCCTCGTTTGTTCTCAAAGAACCATATAGAGATAATAACCTATTACCTATCGCTAGGGTTTCTTTTGGAGAAGATGAAGCAGTCGAAAGAACCTCTCGATGACTCGTTCGACGAGCAGGAATCGCCGCCCGACTCGCCAATCGCAGCCGAGGCGGAGACTCCCGCTCCCGACGGCGATGAAGACGTCGCCGTTCGATCTCGGTCGGCCGTCGCCGCTCCCTCGAGGGGCACCGCCTCTGCGGCAGCGGGCGGCACCGGAAAGGCAAAGGAGGACGAGGAGGAAGAAGAGGAGGAGAACATGGACGTGGAGCTCGGAAAGTTCCCCTCTGGCGATCCCGACAAGATGGCCAAAATGCAGTAAGTTTCGCAGTCTCAGATTTCGTTTTGTTTTAATCTTTCTGTGAAAGTAAGATTCGTGGAATTTTGATGGGAATGCTTGTTAGAGGGAAACAGAATTTAGTAGATTGTAATGTTTTGGGTTGAAATTCAAGTCAGTTTGTAGAAGTAGTTAATTTTCTCTAGAAACTTGTTATGGGTTTATAAGTAGGGTCTTAGACCCATAGATGTAAATCAAGTGAGAAAAGTGAATGAAATCATATTGAAGCTCCAATTCTTGTGTTCTTCCTTCTTTTGCTCTCTCCTTCTTTTTCAAAATCAGTTGGCTGCAATGTCTAATGCATAAGGTGGTGTTCTGGAACACTTCTATTGCTTTTCGGCTAATTGATGTTGCCCCTGATTTGTGTGCTTTTGATGGTGATCCGAGTTAAGTCAATTGTTGCATCCGGTGCTACAAGTTTTCCCAGAACTTCTTAGTTCACATCAACTTAATGAACTGACGCTGGAAGATCATCAATTTTGCTAGAGTTTTTCTGGAACTGGTTACATCTCAAGTTTAGATGGCTGTAATGTCCAAGATAGGGTGTTATTAAGCAATTTGTGTTAATTTTTGGTTAATTGATGCTGCTTGTGTTTTATGTTCTTTTGAAGGTGATTTGTGTCAACTCAAATTGTTGCATGAGCTGCTAAGTTCACCCAAACTACCCATACTGCAAAACCTTAAAAAAAGAAAAAGCATTGAATGCCAATTAAATTATCAGCCCCTTAATTTACACATATAGAATACCATCTCAATCAACTATAACTAGATATAATACAGTGTTGTTAAGTATCATTTTTGTAACATATCAAAACAGGAAAAGGCTACTGTTTTATTGCTTTGTTTTGTTTGAACATCATGATATGATTCAATAGAATGATACACTACTTTAACTGTTCATGTCAATAAACACCCCCCCCCCCCCCCCCCCCCCTCCCTCTCTCTATATATATATAATATGCATCCATCCCTCACCATATTATGGTGAGGAACAACATAGTGGGGCCGACTTTATGATACATACGAACCATCTACATACATGGGACCTCCTTAAGTACACTAGAACCATCAAGTTTTCACCTATCCAAATTGATTGGACCATTGGATCAAAGGTCAATTTTTTTCTTTAATATAAATTTGTTAAATTTGTGGGCCACGGATGAAGGGGTTGTTAGAAGCATGAGATTGAGTAGGGCCCTACGTGGGCCCCATTAAGTTTGTCCCTCACCAATATTGTGAGAGAAGGATGCACATGAGTATCCCCCATATATATATATATATATATATAGACACATTTTACTGATAAGAATTCTGAAAATAGAATAGACAAAGCTTAGTATAGTTCATGTGTTTGAGTTACTTTTTTGTTTTTTATTTTTAAATATAACACATGTGATGTGGCATAGTGGTTTTCTTAATACGAAAAAGGAGTTAAAGTAGAAAAGAAGTGAATAGTGATGCATTCTGGAAAAAAATATGATATTTTCATCTGTTTCACTCAATGGATTTATTGTGAATGCAATACATCATGATATGCATCAGTGCTTTGAACCTTGGTAGAAGTAGAGATTGCCAATGAGATGTGAACATTCCTATGGGTTTCTTTGATGGATAAGTGGGATATACTGGAGAAGTGCTTTAGTCAGTAGAAGAGAACAGCTGTGATAGAAGCAATGCTGAAACTAGGCTATTCGTTGTGGCCTATGTGAGCCCAACACTTCCTTTTGCTTTTGGTCCTGTTTGTTCTCATCTAGTTTTTGTGGTATCATTGCCACAAGGGCTGTTTCATTTTTACTGCCTTGGCTATAGTATCTCATTGCACCCTCTGTACATGGCCACATTGTAAGTTCTTTCATGGTTAATGGGCTCCATCCCTTCCATTGTTTAAGGTCATGCGGAGAATCGGTTACTTCCATAAGGAATTTCGAAGCCAAAGGAGCATATTATCTATTCTCTTCAAAGCAAGGAATAAAAAAAATGAATTTCTGAACAAATAGCAATCTGTTTTCAGGGAGGTTCTGTACCAGGATCTTCATGAGAGAAACAGCCACAATAAGATCTATTTGCTGAAGTAGAGTTTTAATGTAGAATAGCAACATTTATCACTTTGTCCTCACTTTTAAAAATGTTTCCTCCTTGCATTTTTAATCACACCAATTTGGCAATTTCAGTTTTTTTCACTTGATTGTGTTAACTATTGGAAGTGTTGGTATCTGCTTTGGGAAAGGCAGCTAAAGAATTTTTGAAACACACATCTGGACAAAAAGTACGAAGACTTTTTTTTTAAATTTTTTCTGAGGAGTGTATTCCTGAGGTCTTTGACCCAACAGGACTAATCCCCTAGGCAGCGCCCGCTAAACCCACACAAGCGCACACTGGGTAAATCCGGGGCGGGTTTCGAATACAAGATGCAGGAAGCAAACCCACGCCTTATGCCACTCTACCAACTCCAAGGTAGGTAAAAAAGTAGTAAGACTCAAAGCTAACATTTTAAGTGTCAACTATTGGTCTGACATGCCTACTACTACTACCACTATTATTATTGTTGTTGTTGTTATTATTATTATTTTGAATGTTTTGTTCTATCTGATGGATGGATTGGAATCCATGGTTTTAAAGTTTAAACTCACTTCAGGAATGTGACTTGAACCTTTATAACTTGGTTCGAGCTTATGAACTTGATCAGATGTTCTGTCTCAGAGTGTGACATGGGAGTTGGGGGAGAATCATTTCTCTCTCCGTTGAAGCTAAGTTGGCTTTGTTACTCATGAGTTCTTGTTTAATATTGTTCTATTAATAGATGACAAAGACTTTATTCATATCATAAACAGTATGACAAAGGGTAAAATCTAAACACAATCCGAAGGACACACACACTTCTAAATGTAAATACCCAGACTACTATGATTTTTGTGCGCATTGTTTTGGGCTATTCGTTCAAGGGTTGCATTTCCAATTAGAATTGAGTTTTTACATTCCTGTCTTTTAAATGTGTAATTGGCTTACCATATCTTTTATTTACTTTACCCTTCATATCTTTTGCATTCATCTTTCATGCAAGAATATACATGAATATTTTTTCATCTTAATTTTTATTTTGGAATATCTGTTACTCGCTTTCAGGGCGATTTTATCCCAATTTACAGAGGAGCAGATGAGCAGATATGAATCATTTCGCAGATCTGGATTTCAGAAAGCTAACATGAAAAAGGTATTGTTCATTTTCAAACATGTAAAATGTTCAGTGAAATAGGTGATATAATCTTGTAGGAGAAATTGTTTTAGTAGTGTGTTGGGTTACTGAGTTTTTATGTGCTACATGCTTTACTGTTTCAAATTCATGCTGTGCTGTCTGTATGCGCCATTCAGATTTGTCGATTTAGATCTATACTGTTGCTACCATTAGAATAGTTGTTTTTATTATGGCTGCACTATACTGCTGTATATTAAGTAGTGCTGCACAGATTCTATTATATGGATTTTCTTTAAATAATTCAGGTTCAGATACGACAATCTATTTACTTTCCAAGAAATTTTATGGTTCTAGCAAATTTCATCAAATGAATGAGATAACGTTTGACCTTTTCAATTTTTAAATATGCCTTTAAACAACTATAGGTCTTCCTTTCTGGCTTCTGAAGATAGCCTCATAAAATCTTGTGTTGTATTTTTAATCTGTTTAACCCGTGATTTCTTAAGATTTCTATTCGGTGCTTTTCTTTTTTCCAGTTCTTAGCAAGCATCACTGGAACTCCTAAGATATCTGTGCCTATGACAATTGTTGTGTCGGGTATAGCAAAAATGTTCGTCGGAGAGCTTGTTGAGACAGGTACATTAATGTTTTTTTAGTATTTAATCAAGCTTTCTTTTAGAGTTTACAATGTACCTTTTGGTTGATTGCTGAGATGGTTGTGCTAGCTATCATTTAGTGCTATTATATATCACTGTTCTCAAACCCTTATGTCATCTATCCTGATTTCATGGACTATGATGCCCAGCTACCTCTATTATTATTGAATTGAGATTTCTGCTTTAGTTTCATCATGTTCTGGCTTCTTGATCGTGCGCTTCTGTTGCTTGGAATCCATCTGGATTTGGCCAAATCCCTGTTGCGGGTTTGGTTTATTCTCGGGCTGCATCACAAGGGTTTGGACTTAAGATGATCATAACTGGATCAAATGCTTTAGGATGATCAGAACTGGGCCATCTTTGGGCTACCTGTAATCTACACCCAGACCTTCCCACCCTGTGAGACCCCCAATCTGCCTGGATAGTGGGCTCGGGTCGTGACACACCCCTTCCGCAATCAGTATGCGATGAGATAGGCTCTGCCCCGACCTTCTGATCCCCTCTGTGATGGTATTTAATGAGATGGGCTCCAGACATCTATGTTGGGGCCCACCTAGGATTAATTCATGGCCTCACACACTTACACCTCCCCTGATTGGAACTCACCCTGTGTTGACACTTTTCCCGTCATCCACCATTGCATTGAATTACAAACTACATTGCTCTTGTAGAACTAATACATTTTTGCCCCTAAAATCAAAGGTTAGAATTGTATTAATTGGAGGATTTTTTTTTTCTTTTTTGTCCCCTAAAATGAAAGGCTAGAATTGTATTAATTGGAGAAAATTTTTGCTTTCTTTTTTTGGGTAGGCCTCCACAGTGGTTGGGGCTTGACTGGCTTCCAATGGGTTGAGTAGTGCTAGAGCCCTGATACCTCCTATGTGGATGTCCTTGCCACCAAGCTATATGCTTGTAGGGACTATTGGAGGAAGTTTTTCCACCACCTGGTCAACGTTTAACCTTTCCAAGTTTCCCATCCTCATTGCCCCCCTAATTTGCTTGTATCCAAGACTCCAACGGAGTCCCATAGAGTGGGGGTGTGAAAAAAACCTCATACCAACCCAGCCCGGCAGTAATATATGCGTGTAGAAAAAAAAAAAGGGGAAACAAGAAAGTATTGGGGCCTAGTGGATAGGGATCTCTCTTATTCCCTTTGGGGCCAACCTTTCAAAATTTTATAATATATATGGTATGCCTTGATACTTGTGAGATCAAAACATGGACAAAGTTTCGATGATGATAATGAAGATGACACATATTTATCTCTTTGGAAAAAAAAAAAAACCATTAAAAAATAAATAAATAATGGAGATGACACACATACACATATTTATCTCTTTGGTAATATCACCCACGAGCGCAGTACCTCTGGGAGCCCACTTCTGGGCCCCTTGTGATTTTCCCTTGTATGGCTGGCTGCTGGACCCATGTTGACCCTTGTCCAGATTTGAGATGAAGGGGCTTCTAACTGTTGATTTTGCATGGCTTTTGCATGGCCCATATCTGGCCCATATCTGGATCATTACAGATCCGTTGGATATGAAAATCCCTCATTCCCCGTATTAAAACCTGCAGCACTGTTGGTACTGGCGCCCCGCCCCCTCCCCCCGATCCTCACAGGGCTCTCGTCCATGATCTCCATTGATAGGGTGGACATTCTTTGTAGACAAATATGGTTTCAAGATGAGTATTTGTGCATGAGTAGTACCATACCGTGACTATTATAACAATCTTTTCATTTCTTTTTGTTAAATGGTGGCAGGAAGGATAGTTATGACAGAGAGGAAAGAGAGTGGGCCAATTAGGCCTTGCCACATTAGAGAAGCATATAGAAGACTGAAGGCCGAAGGGAAGGTTCCAAGGCGATCGGTACCAAGGCTTTTCCGTTAGATTGATTCAAGCTCCGTGTTTCAACTGATCCCTCAGGTTTGAACATTAGCCTTCAAGAAGTCATATTGGACATTTCTATCTCGTGAGTAGCTGTTATAAAGGGATGGGCAGGTACTTACATAGCATATGGGTACCGTGATTCAGCCTTATCTTAGTGTTATCTCATTATGTGGGGTCAACATATGGATATCATCATTAGCGGTCACAATTTTGGTTGCCTTTGATCAAAAAATTAATATTATGATCGTAATTTGAATGTCAAAATAGAATCATGTAAATATTGTTTTGATGTTATGATAGTTATGCAAAACTGGATAGTTACCTTTTCCTCCATGTGTTTGGGGAGCAAGAACACTGTTGTACTCACTTGCATTCAGTTTTCATATCTTATTTCTAATTTTCAGGTTGTGTCGGATACCCATTCCATCAAAATACCCAAGTAATTGTTTTGAGGTTTGTACTTACACCTGAAACATTTTACTGTTTTTCCGACTGAGAAATGGAATAACAACATTTTTGCTTTATAAAGAATCAATTGTGAGCTGCAAGCAACTAGAACATGTTTTATAGTACACTAGTCACATGAATGGTTAATGAACACTGATGCCCACCTGTGCGGGCAAGTGTTCGTCTAGTTCTTTAAAAAAAATGCTTGAATGTAAAGTCGGAACTGCCACTTGAAGGAGGGAGGTGGAATTTGGTCTTCTTTCACATGACTCTTGTAAGCTTGGGTTGTCCCACGTTTAATAGCAGTTCGTACCTTTTGTGGTGTGACGTTATCATAACTTCAGCACAATTTGGCATCCAGCTGCCCCTTCCCCTTCCCCTTCCCCTTCCCCTTCCCCTTGTCATCTATCGGGTGTGCTTCTCCATGCACAGTGGATAGAGTTTTTTTTTTTTTTTTTTCTATAGGAGGGTTTCCGATCCTTTGGACTGGACTAATCCCTCCGGGTCCAGAGGAAAGTCGGATAAATACCCCCGTGGCACTAAGTTGGTAACACTAGTGGACTCAACCTTTAGGGCCTGTTTCTTTGTAAGAATTCTTGGAATTCATGTCTGTTGGAATTTATAGAATTTGAGAAGCTGGAATTTTGAAATGCTACAAATTCTAGCATTCCTAAATTCTCCGTTTCTTTTATACCTAGAATTCCTGCCTGAGAATTTTTTTTATACTCGAATCTCTGCACATTGCAATGATCTTCATCCCACTCCCATCTTCCCCATCCAACATCTCCATCGTCATCATAGCTCGGAGCCGCTTGCCTCAAAGGAAATCGAGATCACAATGATGCCCCTACAAATCCTCTTGAATTGAATGCTTTATCACAGTTCTATCCAAAGAGGTTGGATATATGAATTCTGGGGTTTATTCGGTCTCGATGTAAGAGGAGATGGATTTCTTGTACAAGCATTGAGGAAGATGGTAGGGTTTTGAAAGATGTCAGATGAAAATGAAATTGAGATTAGATCAAAAGAAATGTGTGGATTTGGGGGTTTTGGGTTTCATGGAACCATATATATGAAAGGAGTGGAAAGAAAGAAGATAACCAGATCTGATTTTTTTAGAGGTGCAGCAAAGAAGATGACCTTCCACCGTCAGAGAGAGCCGGAGTTCTAAGGAAGCCTCCCGGAATGCCAGAATTTGTAAATGCTGGAGCAAAGGCTAGCATTTGGGAATTCCACTTTTTTGGAATTCCAAAATGCTGCTTGCCTCAAATGCTGCGAATTCTAGTAAATGAACATAGAATTTCTGACTGGAATTCAGGAATTCACAGACAGCCTGAATTCCTGTCAGAAATGCTTGGAAAGAAACAGGCCCTTAATTCCTGAAGAATGGGGAACCGGGGTCTATATCAAGACCTCTAGCTCCGAAAGAAGGAGGAATTATAGTCTTGACTCTTGATCACTCTGCCAACCCCTTAGGGTTAATAGTCGGAGACTTGGAGACAACATTTCTCTTACAAATTGATGAATCCAGTGGTTCAAAATGTCAGGTATTTTTCTGTCTTAATAAAAGAAGTTGATAAAAAAAAAATCAGCTACATGCATGTTTCAATATTTTACGAATCACATGGTGGATGGGTTTGGTGTGGATTATACGACGTATCAATTTACTTCAATGTCCTACCTGTTTAAAATCAGAACAATACAAAATGAACAGGCCAGTCAAATATCCATCGGGCACACTTGTTTATCGAATCAATGACTGATTATGTTTCAGCATAATCCCATATTGATGCAGTTACCCATCATTAAGACTGTAGGTGCAGAAAATAATGACCCACAATAAGGGGGGAGCCTTAGAGGACTTATCCGATGACGATGATGACTGGGAATGACTGGGTACCGTCCGAAAGCCTGAAAGAGAAGAGCAAACGATCAAAGGACCCTGGCCTGGGCGGCGCAAGGCTCTCCGATGCCAAAGTCAGTGTAGGAACTGGAACAATGGAAGGAGAGGAAGAAGAGAGGCAGAGTAACAGTTCTAGGTGTTGTATTCTGCGTACCTTGCATGTGGTATGGGATTCCATTTATAGAAGCTTTGGCTTGTATTTTTGGAGGACACCTTGGTGTGTGTCCCGTGATTTGACTGGGAGTGATGATAGGCCCGCAAAGTAATAAATGCGTCCAATCCAGCCCACCCTGCATTTAATGTCAGTCGGATCAGCCCACAATGCATTAAATGCGCGTCTTGTTGGGCCAGATCGTGTTGGGTGCTTTTGGCGGTAGGAGCATCAGCGGATCTGCCCTCGGGCCCTGCCCTGATGTGGCTTCAGCCGCTGGATGCCGCCTTGTCAGTGATCTAGTGAAGATTGTGGACGGCTGGATGTCGCATCTGTCTTGCTAGCTCGTGCCCCTATTTCTCCACGTGCCTGATGACGTGGGGGATGAGGGGCGCAAGTGAAGGTTCTCTCTTGCTTCGGCTTCCGTCCCGGCTTCTTCAGCCGAGGTGGAGCTTTCTGCCGAAACGGCATCCGGGGTGGCCCAGCCGAAGTGGAGCTCCCTGCCGAGATGGCGCCCGGGGTGGGCCAGTTCGGCGCTAGTGGCCCCGAGCTGCCTGACTTCGGCCGGACCTCCTGTCCTGGTAGCCGGGGTGAGCTTGGCGCCACGTGGATGGCACGCGGATGGCACGTGAGAGCGCTTAGTCTCATCTGATGGCTGTGATTAGCGTAATTCTGTGGTTCTGGAAATCTCCCCACACAATTGCCCCCTAGCTTCTGACCTTGCGGAGATCGTTAGTACCGTGAGGTCGGGAGCTATGTGACGGTGCTTACCCGGTGGAGGGTGTCCCTCTCGGCCCCGATTCTCGGTCGCTTTGGATAATCGAGGCAATAATTGGCGTCCCTTATTCAATGCTAGAGACAGTTTGACGGCTCTGCGTGTCGTCCTCTGGTTAGTCGTCTGTCTTCTCGAGATCGTGCGCGCCGTTCTGTCAGGGACGCAATCAATGTTTGAAATGATTTGCGCGGAGCTCTAGGAGATGCCCCTTTGGCGCGCCCAACTAGGTCCTTTGGAAGGGGAGGGGGGCCTCTTGGCGATATATATAGGGCAATCGAGGCTCGTCTTCTTTTCCGTCGCCATCTGAATCAAAGGAGAATAGGCTGCTGCTCGTCTGAGAAGTGGTGTGCTGCTGAGGTCGCGTCTCTTTGCTGCTCATTGTCATCGTTTTGCTCCCGTAAGTTCCTTCTGCCCTGCTTCTTCTTCTGTGGGTTTCTCTGTCTTTGGACTGGGGTAGAAATGGGAATCTATAGCCACTGGTTAGAGGGCGAGGCGGCGATCGAGGGCTTTAGGTCGGCCTTTGGGGTCCCTGCTGACGTCCAAGTTAGGGGCGAGGATCCCAACGGCATCAACCTTCGCGACTTCTCGGGGGGCTGGATGCCGTTTCCCCTAGTAGCCGTGATAGAAGGTGGGGTCAGATTTCCCCTTCACCCCCTTCTCAGGAGATGTCTCAGTCAATGGCGCCTTTGCCCTTGCCAGCTGCTACCCAATGCTTTCAAGATTGTGATGGGCACGGCTAGGTTAAATGAGGTTTTGGGCATTGACCTCGGCGTCTTCGATATCGAGGACGTATATGATATATGCAAGTCCGGAGATGCTTACTATCTCCGGGCGAAGCCAGGCCGGGACGGCTTTGTCCGATACTTGGAGGATTCAAGCAAGTATGCCGGAGACGATCTCCTGTATGTCTCGGGAAACTGGGAGTTCAGGGTGGCCGACACCGACAGAGGCTACCAAGTCCCTCGCCACTTTGGGACCATTCCAAGTAAATACCTTCTCTCTGTTTTTTATGTTCTCTTTTCGCTCTGCCGCGCTAACGCTTCTGATTGCTACAGCTTTGAAGGAGAGAAAACGGGCCGCCCGCTACATCTGGAAGAGGAACGAGGCCTGGCTCCGCCTAGTAAAGCGATACAGTGGTCATGACGGTAGGGCGGCTTGGTCGCTGTTAGGGTATCAACAGAGATACCGTGGGTATCTAAGGGGCACCGTAGAGCCGATCCAGGAGGAAGGTGCAGGTCCCGAAGTCGGGCAGGAACGGGCCAGTCCGGAGGCTGCAGAGGTGCCTTCACGGGCGTCGTCTGACGTCAGGGCCACGTCTGGCGCTCTTGCTTCCACGTCGGGATCGAGACCTCTCCAGGCCCCGGGAAGGGAGTCGAGTCGGGCTGCCCGATCTCCTTCGCCGAGTTACGAGATGAGGCGCGCCAGGCGCTTGTCTTTCGAGGACCTAGAGGCCTTGGCGCTCGGAGTGGAGGATACCCGAGCTCCCCATGGGTCTGTGAATCTGAATTCCCCTGAGCCTCCTCCGAGTGCTCAAATGGATTCCCCCGTGGCGGCTGCAGAAGTTCTCGCACCCCCTAGCCCCATTGGTCCAGAGGTACGTTCGCCTCCGGCCGAAGTTGAGCAGGAGGGGGCTCGGCCGCTGAAGACGCCGAGGACTGATGCAGGTCCCAGCTCGGTCGCTGCCTCGTTGGCTCAGGGGCCGCCGTTATGGGAGCCGAGCTTTATGCTTGGGCCGGGGAGGCCGATGACGATGGAGGATCGCGTTCTTCACAGGATTGATCCTCAGGTCCTCGAGGCCCTGGGGCGAGCCTGCGCCCTACCTCGGGACATGGAGCAGCTGGACAAGTACAGCGACCAGAAGCTGATCCTGTCGATGCTGCAGTCTAACTTCACGGTAAATCTTTCTGCATTTCTTTTCGCCAATCCGGCGGTTCGGCATCTACGATCTCTGGATCTAACGCGTATATCCCGTTTCTTTCACAGGCGGCACAGAAGTCAATGGCTGTTGCTGATAGGATCTGCAGATACAGTATGGATGCTGCCGAGCTGACCGTGGAGAAGAACGGCTTGCAAGAATCTCTGGACATGGTCACCCAGAAATTAGCCAGGGTGGAGGGAGAATACGCGGCGAAGCTCGAGCAGGCGAGGGGAGAAGCCGAGGCGGAGAGAGCTAGGGTGGCCGAGCTCGAGGTTTCCATGTCGAAGATGGGAGACGACTATGCGGCCCTGCTTCAGGCCGAATCCAAGAGGGCGGATGAAGCCGAGGCGAAGCTCGAGTCGGAGTGCGATGCTGCTTTTGAGGACGCCAGAGCGCAGGTCACCGCTCATTACAAGGAAAGGGTCCTCGTCGTGAGAGATAAGGCCTGGGTGAAAGGATGGCGTGCCGGCCTGAAGGAGGCCGGGGCTTCTGAGGATCATCCTTCCTTCCGGGAGCCTCCGCCGTACCCACTCCCGACGCCGGCTTCTGCTCCTTCAGAAGTTTCTGATGCTGCAGCCCGTGGGTCTGACCGGGCATGACCTCGGGACATTCGCTTCTCTGCTTTATGCTTTTGGTTATTTCCTTCAATTGTATTCGCTGCATAATGTAATGACAAGGATTTTAATGCAATTGAAAGTTTCTTTGACCACTCGTCCTTTTACTTCTGTCTCTTGGTGCTTCCGTGCTTGAGCTCGGCATGGTGCTTTCTGCGATGGGCTTTCTGTGATGGGACGTTAGAATTGAGTGCCGAGCTATCTTCTTGGATGCTTGCGACGATACTCCGTATCTGGGGCGATCTTTTCTGGTATCCACGCTGATACTCCGTATCTGGGGCGATCTTGTACAACAATAGGCATGGTGATGTGACCGTTGAGGGGAACGAGGGGATGGCTCCACGTGGTATCATCGGAGCCGCTGGTCAGTATGGGGGAAGTCTAGCACGCCACGCAAGGCGTGAGAGGCCTCACCTCATAATGACCCTTGAAGATCGGGCCCCCTGTTCTTCCTATAAATAGGAGTAGTAGGCTTGCCATGGAAGGGACGAGAGAGCCAGGATATTCAAACAGCCTGGCAGCCATGTTTAACAGATATCTATGGGCTTTTGACCCAGATGGAACTCCTGCGCCAGGTGACGGCTTCCTCCGAGGGGGGAGGCCTGTCGCAGTCTGCGCGCTCTCTGAAGATGGTCCTCGTAGGCTACGCGCTCTCTGAACGCGGGTCTACGGCCAGCCTTCCCTGGTGCGGTTGCATGGGAATCTTTGCAGCTGTGGGTTGGTGGCGCCCCCTGTGCTCGGCGGCCTTGTCGTCACTCCGCAAGGTTCTGGGCGGAGGGTAGGACTAGAAACGCCCTAGGAGGGGGCTCTTGTTTGCAAACTTTGGTCTGACCAGCCAAAGCGTGTTGCAGAGCTCTCGGCACCGGGCGCCTGGAGGTCTCGCTTCGTCCCAAGTGGCGGTTCTGAATCATGCCGCAGATCCTTCTTCTTGGGGGTTATCAAGACCTCGGGGCAGGATGCGACAAGACTTTCCGCCAGAGGTTCTCGGCCGGCGGGCGGTGTCGGTGAAGAGCAGTCTGCTTTCTTCTGGGTCTTCAGAGGGCCGTGAGCCTTTCTTCCGTGTATTTTGTCCCATGTTTGTAATCCATGTAATGAAGCAATTACAATGAATAAGAGAGGGTGAGTTTTGTGTCCGCTCGACCCGTGTTCAATGCTTTTGAGTTCTTTTTCTCTTTCTTTGCACTGTTCTGGAATGCTTGCATTTTTGTGTGTTCGAGTGCTGGTATAGCTCTCTTCCTCTGGAAAGCTGTCCTTGGCCGAAATGGCTGGCTTTGGCCGAGACGAGCTGCCTTGTGCCGAAGTGGAGTCGTTATTCTGCTGGTCTCGGCTGTGGAAGCGTGAGCTCGGCAATGATCATTGAGGGGTGTAAAAACCCTGACTTTAGGAATCCGGCCGAGTGTCCGAACTCGAGGCCTTCTCCAGGGTCCAGGACCCGGAGCTTTAGGAAACGACCGAGTTTGGACTCGAGGCCTTTTCCAGGGCGGTAGACCCGGGGCTTTAGGAAACGACTGAGTTTGGACTCGAGGCCTTTTCCAGGGCGGTAGACCCGGGGCTTTAGGAAACGACCGAGTTTGGACTCGAGGCCTTTTCCAGGGCGTTGGACCCGGGGCTTTAGGAAACGACCGAGTTTGGACTCGAGGCCTTTTCCAGGGCGTTGGACCCGGGGCTTTAGGAAACGATCGAGTTTGGACTCGAGGCCTTTTCCAGGGCGTTGGACCCGGGGCTTTAGGAAACGACCGAGTTTGGACTCGAGGCCTTTTCCAGGGCGTTGGACCCGGGGCTTTAGGAAACGACCGAGTTTGGACTCGAGGCCTTTTCCAGGGCGTTGGACCCGGGGCTTTAGGAAACGACCGAGTTTGGACTCGAGGCCTTTTCTAGGGCGTTGGACCCGGGGCTTTAGGAAACGACCGAGTTTGGACTCGAGGCCTTTTCCAGGGCGTTGGACCCGGGGCTTTAGGAAACGACCGAGTTTGGACTCGAGGCCTTTTCCAGAGCGTTGGACCCGGGGCTTTAGGAAACGACCGAGTTTGGACTCGGGGCCTTTTCCAGGGCGTTAGACCCGAGGCTTTAGGAAACGACCGAGTTTGGACTCGAGGCCTTTTCCAGGGCGTTGGACCCGGAGCTGTCGAAGTCATGTAAGGAGAGATGACAGAGATTTGATGACAGGGCAAAAGGCACTTTCATTGAATGAGACTTGCTACATTTCTTAGAAACAGAATTTCTTCAGGCGGGACGCATTCCGCGATCTCGGCAATGGCTTGCCCTGTCCGAGCTTGTAGGCTGATTTCGTTGCCTGTGAGCCCACCCTGAACGGACCATGCTAGTTCGGGGCCAGGCTTTCCTTTGGCTCTGTGCTCTGGGCGAGAAGGCCAACTTCTAGAGGAATTGACTGCTTTCATCCCGCAGGCCGGAGAGGTGTTGCCGAGGTGGGAGACTGTTCGATCTCAGTTACTGCTGGCTCGTGTCCTGTGCCTGTAAGCGTTGTGCCAGGCCGAGCTCGACTTCCATCACCTTCTCGTGCGATGCGAGCTTCCGCGAGACGAGAGAGAGGGAACCGAAGACGCCAGGTGGATCACGTTAATGATCTTTTCGGAATCCTCGCTGTCTGGGTCCCGAGCCGTGCTCTGGTGAACTTGGCCCCCGCTGCCGCCGGCGTCTTCTGTCTTGATGAACTCTGGGAGGTGGCCTTCGCCGGCGAGTCTTTCCAGGTACCACTTCAGAGAGTTGCACTCCTCGGTCTTGTGTCCTTTACCTTTGTGGTAGGAACAGTAGAGCTTGCTTCGATCGCCGTTAGTGGGCTCATTCCTCGAGGGCTGAGGCCACTCGAAGAACGACTTACCTTTTATTTTGTTCAGGATCTGGTGTATCGGCTCTCTGAAGACGACGTTGATGCCTTGATAGGCGCTGGTGGGAGGCCTTGACCTGCTGGTGCCCCCAGACCTGGGTGGTGTGGGCGCCGCCGAACTGGCGTCCCAAGCCTGCTTGGGCTCCTGCTTCTGGAAGGGCTTCCCGCCTCTCTGTCGAGGCTGGTTGCTCTCCTGCTCGGGCTCCGGATGCCCGTCTTGATCCCGGGCTCGGATCTCGTCTTCCTCCTGGGCGATAAAGCGCTTCACCCGGGTCATCAACTCCGGCATGATTCTGGGGGGTTCCCGGCCAAGTCCTTCCGCAAGTCGTGGCCGGGGATCAGGGCATGCTGGAAGGCGTAGATTGCTATCCCTTCCCTGGTGCCCTCAATCTGGCTGTAGACCGCCCAGAATCGCTGGGCGAAGTTGGCGAGGGTCTCACCCTGCTTCATTCTCAGGGCGAGGAGGTCCCCTTCCTTCTTGGGGACGACGCTGTAGGCCTGGAACTTCTTCAGGAAGGAGAGCTGGAGCTCCTTCCAACTCGAGATGGACTTCACTGGGAGAGAACAGAACCACTTAAGGGGGAGGTCACCCAAACTGGAGGAGAATATTTTACAGTTCAGGTGACCCTCGTTCCCCCAGATGGACATCTTCTGGGAGAAGTGTCGGAGGTGAGCGGATGGGTCCGACAGTCCGTCGTAGGGGACGAACCGCGGGACAGAGAATTTCCTGGGCAAGGGGGTGCGCTCGATGTCTTTTGTGAAGGGTGAGCCCCCAGATCGGTGTGACCACAGATCTGCTTCTGGTCCCGGGCGTCCAGGTTACGCTGAAGAGCAAGCCTGACGCGCTTGTCGAACCGCTTTTGCTCGTCGTCCTTCTCTGGGGTCTGGGCTCTGGGCTTTCGCTTGGAGTGGTTCGGGGTTCGATGGCTATGTGCTCGGCCATCGCGGCTACGATGACTCCGGCTGTTGCTCGAGCCTTCATCATGAATCTGGCTCCGTTTATGGTCCAGATGATTTCTGAGGTCCTCGCGGGGAAGCTGGGCTGCCCTGCTGGGGGCGTCCCTCTTTTTCCCTTGAGGCTCGGAGACCTGCCTCAAGGAGGCAGTTTGCGCTGCCCTCAGCTGCTGCTGGAGCTCGCGAATCAGCTGCTCTTGCCTCTGGAGGAGAGCATTTTGGGCTACGAGAACCCCTCCAGTGGCAGGGGGTTGAACTTGGTACGTCTCTCCTACGGCCACGACTTTGTCCTTCCGAGGATGCTCATGTCGACGCTCATCGCGTCTGGGTGGCATGACCTCTTCTGCTGAGATCGAGGCCTCGAGCCCTTCTCGGAGTGGGAACTCGACAAAGAGCTGAGAGCTTAAGCGGCCCTCGCCTGCAGATGTGCCATGCACCGTGCGGGAGCGCCCTTGAGGAGGGACGTCCGTTGACGGTGGTGGCAGCTCGAGCGCTGCTCTCGAGGACTCTGCGCCCTTCTTAGCTTTCGGAGGCATGGCTTCTGAGATATTGAGGTTAAGAAGGTTGGGAAGGTTGGGAAGGTTGGGATATTACTTTCCCACAGACGGCGCCAATTGTAGGTGCAGAAAATAATGACCCACAATAAGGGGGGAGCCTTAGAGGACTTATCCGATGATGATGATGACTGGGAATGACTGGGTGCCGTCCGAAAGCCTGAAAGAGAAGAGCAAACGATCAAAGGACCCTGGCCTGGGCGGCGCAAGGCTCTCCGATGCCAAAGTCAGTGTAGGAACTGGAACAATGGAAGGAGAGGAAGAAGAGAGGCAGAGTAACAGTTCTAGGTGTTGTATTCTGCGTACCTTGCATGTGGTATGGGATTCCATTTATAGAAGCTTTGGCTTGTATTTTTGGAGGACACCTTGGTGTGTGTCCCGTGATTTGACTGGGAGTGATGATAGGCCCGCAAAGTAATAAATGCGTCCAATCCAGCCCACCCTGCATTTAATGTCAGTCGGATCAGCCCACAATGCATTAAATGCGCGTCTTGTTGGGCCAGATCGTGTTGGGTGCTTTTGGCGGTAGGAGCATCAGCGGATCTGCCCTCGGGCCCTGCCCTGATGTGGCTTCAGCCGCTGGATGCCGCCTTGTCAGTGATCTAGTGAAGATTGTGGACGGCTGGATGTCGCATCTGTCTTGCTAGCTCGTGCCCCTATTTCTCCACGTGCCTGATGACGTGGGGGATGAGGGGCGCAAGTGAAGGTTCTCTCTTGCTTCGGCTTCCGTCCCGGCTTCTTCAGCCGAGGTGGAGCTTTCTGCTGAAACGGCATCCGGGGTGGCCCAGCCGAAGTGGAGCTCCCTGCCGAGATGGCGCCCGGGGTGGGCCAGTTCGCCGCTAGTGGCCCCGAGCTGCCTGACTTCGGCCGGACCTCCTGTCCTGGCAGCCGGGGTGAGCTTGGCGCCACGTGGATGGCACGTGAGAGTGCTTAGTCTCATCTGATGGCTGTGATTAGCGTAATTCTGTGGTTCTGGAAATCTCCCCACACAAAGACCATATTGGTGCAGTTACCCATCATTAAGACTTAATCAAGTGTTCTACCAAAAAAAAAAAAGACGTAATCAAGTGGGTTGTAAGTTGGGCAGTCGTTTTACACTTTTTTTTTAACCTTTTTTCTAAGTATTTTCACTTCGGTGTCACTTCTTTGCAATGAAGGAGGATTTTATTGGAAAAATCTTAAAATTCAGTTATATATCCCAAAGTATCCTGTCAAAATATGTTCCATTAATGGGGTCTTTTCGCCACTTTTTATTTTTTATTTATTTTTATTTTTTATTTTCTTTGAGTGACGCTATGGTCGCTTTTCACACCATATATAACTTCGATTACCGTATGGAAGGAAAACGAATTGGCTGATACAAGAGAAACACTTTCTTCCCAAATGTCCTTTGCTGGTGCCTCCGGTGGGGGTACCTCTGGTGGCGGCGCTTCAGGTGGGGGCGCAACCACACTCCCAAACAGATCTTCCCATTCAGAATTCAATCCAATATCACCAGACTCTTCCAAGCCCGCACTCTCATCATTGATGCTCAGATTCGCGAAAGTCTTAGCTTCTTCGAATTCAACAGAATCAGTCAAATCTCCAGAAGGCTTTGTAATTCCAAACTCATCATCAACCGGCTTGTCGAAAAAGTCCTCATCCGTCTGATCCTCCACTCGGGAATGGAGGAGATGCCATCAACTCACCGGGTTCGAATGGATGCTATTTGCTTCGGTCAGCTGGTTAGCTCCTTCCCGCTGGGAGAGCCGGACATGGAGACGAATAAGGTGGAGCTTAGCGGGTGAAGGGAGGATCTACTTCTCTCATCTGCTTGAAGCATCTCACTCCTTATAGGCAGGGGCGGACCCATGTGTATTCATGGGGGTGCACCTGCACCCGGTAAATTTTGAAAATCCCTTTAAAGGGATATGGGCCATGCACCCCTGCCCCACTTAAAAATGCATCTCGCACCCCCATTTAAAACCCATCATTGAAATGCACCCACATCAAATCGAGAAATCCTCTCAGTTCACCCATATAAGAAACCTAATTTCCCCGTTCCCATCATATCGCACCCCTCAAACGAAAATCCTGGATCCGCCACTGCTTATAGGAACCGACCTTAAGATTGAACTCTTGGGAGAGCTACTGCCTTCCTCGAGGGAAAAACCCTAAACCATAATATCCCCTTTCCATACAAGCCGCCCTCAGATCCAAACCTACTCGATGCAATGTCAACGGTATTCACCAAATAACCGCCCGATTCCTCCTCCAAGCTTAGCACACCCCGGCGAACGTCTCACATCACTTGCGTTAGAATAGAGAGACCTAGCGTCACTTATTCCAGATTTAAAGAAACAGAACCAAATTAGTACTGATAGACTCCATTAGCACTGCATGTTTTCCCAAGACCCTTCGGAATAAATGGTTGTATTTCGAGTAAAATCCTCTAGATGAAAATGATCATTGTATACTCAAAAGGGAAGAAGAAGCCTCCATTATATTTTACTAATGTACCTGGCCGCTTGTAGAGGCAGGGACAGAACCATACTTTATTTTTTGAGTATTTTTTTACGAGGTTTATAGAGAGTTTACCACAAACTGGTTTACGGTAAGAAATTTTTTTATATATTTTTAGAAAAATAAAGTACGTTCAGTCAACTTGATGAATTAGTTTCATCCTTAATAAAAAAAAAAAAAGAGGTTGACTAATATTGTTAGAAAAAAAAAGTGATTGTTCTTGAAATTAAAAATAATTGTGAATTTAAGAAAAGAAGCAATACAAGCATAAAATGAGTGTCGCAACATTGAATTGGATGTCTGGTAAAAATAGAAAAATAAGAATGAGCATTTTCGAAAACATTTCAAGATGAATGGTTTGGAAATATTCAAAGTGGGTCAGCAACATCAACTAGGGGTGTAAACTAAGCTATGTTGTGCCGGTATGGCCTGGTTAGAGGCTGGCCCAGCCGTGCCGAGCCCCTCTTGATTCAGCCCACGACCTTTCTTGTGTTGTGCTGGGCCGTGCCACCCACGGGCTGGCCCACATGCCACTTCTATTTTCTTATATATAAATTGAAATAGGCTTTTTGCACTTTTAGGGGATCTCAACTCGAAATAAGGTTAGAAACTATTAAAATAAATGTACAAACAATGATGCTAATTTACAAATGAAAGATAAATATTTAATTATTTTAAGTTTTATATTTTATTTATATAAAAAAAGAGGAATTATATATATAATTAACGTGATGGGTCATTTCATGCCGTACTACAGCCTAGGGCACCCTGGCCAGCACGACCCATCCTTAGGTTGTTTCGGGCTGATCCGACCCAGTCAACGCGGTCAATAGGCCAGACACAGCCCAGGCACCGGTTTTTTTTTTTTTTTTTTGTAATAAGTCGTGCCGTGCTTGGGCGGCCCGGCCTAGTTTACACCCCTATCGATGACCACTAAATGCAAATTGGAAAACTCAACTTTTATCTACTTGCATGAGATGTTCCAATTTGTTTGTGAAAGAAAAAAAAAAAAAAAAAAGGGCTCTTGGGGATCTCTTAATTCATAGTCGACCGTAACAACTGTGACATCACATGCAAAAACGGCTGCATAAGAATTTCCCCTATTCAACATTTTTTTAATATTGTGTGGATACATGAATTCCTTAAACTGATGCCATGAAACTGATCTTAAAACTCAACTCATAAACCATCCTATTTCACTATTATTCCTGCTGTAATTAGTATGAATATTTATGCTAGTGAAAACTTTAACTTGTCGACACATTTATTACCAAGAACCCACTAACTTGATGACGGATGATCTAATCTAGGGATCCCAGCCGAATCTGCCGAGCACACGCAAGCCCGTACGAGTTGGGTATTAAAATTCGGCTGACCTTGTGTTTTTTTAAGGTCGTCCATTCGTCGTGTACTGCACTAGTGGTATTATCAACACTAGCTATATGGTATGGTAGGGTGGTTTCATTCATAATCATGCATTGTCATGGATGAGTCTAGACTCAGAGTCGTCAATCTGGACCTCCACTCACTCCATGCTGCAATGAGAATGCTGACGTCAGATCGGGTGTTATAGGTATACTCGGCGAACACCATACCCACACTAACTCTATTACCCTTTAAAAAAAAAAAAAAAAAAAAAAAAAAAACTCTATTCGGGTGATCGGTTTCAGGAAAACAAAAAGAAAATATAATTCTTTTTCTCATTTTTAAAAAAATATAATTCTTTTTATTTTTATTTTTAAGGATTTCATCAAACAATAAAAGCAAACAACCTACATCACCCATTTTAACAAACTTTTTATACCAATAAACAATACAAATGTCTGTGAGCTTGTCTAATTTCTTTTATACAAATGTAAAAATAAAAGCATAAAAAAAGAGATATTATATTGATTTTTTTCATATAAATCTGCAATGCACAAACCTCTTAAATGGAGATCAACGACCACTAAAATAAAATCAAAAGGAGCAATAAAGTGAGTATACAAGCCCAAAGAAAGTATCTGCCTTCAGTTGGAGATAAAGTATAATTTTTGGGAAAGAAATGATAGAAAAATAATGAAAATCGGGGGACAAAGTGGAGATATGTAGGGTGTGCAAAGCAACAATACCGTCACTCAATATTTTTTTGAGTGACGCTATCGTTACTAGGAATAAAAAATAAAAAAATAAAAATGTGGCGGGAAGACCCAATCAATGCTGCACAAATGGCCAAGACCGATTGGGATAAATGCATATATTTCGGGATTTTTCCAGTAAAATCATCAAGAATTATATATCCTTGAAAAAAAAACACAAAAGTTTTTCAAAATACTTTCAATCAAGTCCTCTCTTCCCTCTCAATTACTTTATTTCTTTCTTGTTTTTTTTTTTCTTACAAGGGTGTCTAGACTCTTTAAGAAACCACTATTTTCCTGAACACGTGAAGTCCATGCCTTCCCCACGCACTAGGTAAGTTAGGTTTTTGCTTAGGCAAGTGGCCTTGGAGAGAGAGGAAGAGCACGAGATCGAAACTACAACATCTGGCCGAATTCCTAACCAATTGCGCTATCCCTTACGGTATTTTTATTATTTTCTAAAAATAAAAGTTTTAAAAACAATAAAAATACCATTCCCTTTTGATTGAAACCACAACATATGACTTCTATTTTTTATTAATCTATTTCCTTATCAAAACCAACCATTTTGATGATTTAATGAAGTGGGCCTCACTAGGTGATTTAGGTTGGACTTCGTCATTTTTTCAAATAATTTATTAAAAGAAGATTTTGAAAAATGACATAATGGTGTTTTTGTTATTTTTAGAAATTTTGCCCAGCGAGTACTTGATGGAAATAAATATGTTCTTTTGAGATATTTCAATTTTCATGTATTCTTTTTAAAATGAGGTAAAAGTCTATACTTTTTGAAAATTTCCAAAAAAATTGAGGATCCCATTTGAAATAATACGATAACATGACTGATGAAATGACGAGAATAACCCTATGCAAACCACCCATGAGAATGAGACCCAACACACTCATCAGGCCCACAGGGTATTTCAGAAATTTCATCAATAGTGAGGGGTTTTTTCCACATACTTGCTCCTTATTTCGACTATTTCTCTCCGCTTCTGCAACTGTGCAACTTACTTCGCTCTCTCTCTCTCTGATTTCACTGTTTCTCCAATAGAAACAAACAAGATTCTGGTTTTCAGGGAAAAAAGATGCAATTTCCGGCACTTGTGCCGATTTCCAGATTTCATTTACGAAGTGTTATTGACGTTTCCTTGCTTCTCGATTTCGTTCAGCATTGGATGTGATATGATGAGGTTTGCAGGCTTTTCACGCTGAAGGATTCCTTGAAATGTCAACCAGTATCTGAATTTCTCCATGTTTTCTCCTTACGCGGCTTAAAGCTAACGAATTTGTTTCTTCTTCCTCTTCTTTCTTGAGTGGAGATTATATATATGATAGATTCAGTCGAAGATATAGCAGAGTTCTGAAAAGCAGTTGCTCTGCAATATGTAGCCTTTTTTTTTTCTGTCCCACTTGGTTTCCTTCAAACAGGATGTATATACATATCGACTTCGGTCGATTTTTGTCAATATCTGCCATTTTTGGACTTTGGGGTCCCCTGTTTTAGGCCTTGGAGTTGAGAAAATCCGTTGATTTCTGCAAAGTGGAACATTGAATCTGTTGGGTCGTTTGTTCTGATGAGCTTGGGCTTGCGGAATAGTTTTTTTTTTTTTTTTTTTTCCAGTGTTTTTGTAGATTTTGCGACCTGTAGTGGACATATTCTCTCATTTAGTTTTCTTTCATTGAATTGCTTTTCAGCAAAAATTAGAGAAAATACCGGTCTCAGAGCTGTGAATGTCCATCTGTTTTGTTAACAAGTCTTATTTTTTTCGTTGAGTTTGTTGATTTTTGGCAGCATATTCATTTCTCTGTTTTTAGTCTGTTTTAGGAGATTATTTTTGAATTTGCAGAGCATAGGAGATCCAAATGAGAGGAAATATCATCTTGTTTTAGTCATTCCGGTGGAGGGTGTTCTCCTTTTCACTGAGTTTTCGTTATGATTCTGCTATGTAGTCTAACGCTGGTAAGAGTGATGAAAGCTGGCGGTTTTGCTTTACAGGGGGGCGGTTTTCAATCATCTCTCCTTTTTTTTTTTTTGTTTCTGTTTTTAGTTTTGGTAGTTTTAGAATCCGGCAACGGAGGAATTGCAAATTGCAGTGACTCCTTTTCCTTTGTTTTTTCTTCTTCTTTATACTCTCTGCCCCTCCTGGTCTTGCAGTTTCTTCAATAGGATCACTTGTTGAAGAAAATGATGATGAATCTCTTACAAGTTTGTGGTTTTCGTTTTATGAGATTTGAGTTCTATTTCTCATCAGTTAGTACTTTTGAAAATTCTCTTCTTTAAGAAAAAAAAAGGACGTTCTTATGGTCCGTTTTTCCTCTCGGATCTTTTTGTTTGAATTCGTTCAGTTTGAGAAACTAGTTGTTATTCTCCCTTCCAGTTGTGGATCTTTTGAGAAACCGCAACAGGATCTGTTGGAAGTAGACCTCGGATTCCTGTCCGATTGCAGAGATGTCACTGATTCTTAAAGGGCAAACGATGGAATTCTGATGCCCCGTCCTTTTTTTATTACCTTTTGTTTCTTGAATGAAGAGGAAGAAGCCATTTTATTTTGGTGGGTGTTGATTTGCTTCTTCTGAAGCACATGGGAAGGACCAGAGGTGTGATTTTACGCCTGATTTAGTTTCATATTGCTACTTCAATTTTGACAAGAACCCACTCTCTGATTGATATCAGAATCTAGGGTGAAAGTTTATAACTATTTCTTGTGAAGAAGGTTGTTGGTTCTGAGAATCTGACATGAAGTAGCTAACGACACCATGGAATCTAGAATTCCATGTCTTGCTGGTAGAAGTTAAAAAAAAAAAGAAAGAAAAGAAACCGATGTTGTTTGGGTTGTTTCTCTATACCTAAAACAGGGAAAGGGGAAGATGAAAAGGAAAGATAATCTGCTCTGCTAGCCCTGTAGTTGATGGGTTGTTTTCCATTGATTTTTTTGACGATGTGGTGCTTATGGGCGTTCTTTTCTCTATTTTTCCTCCATTTTCATGTACATTAGAATCCTAAGAACTTGCAGATAACTTTGTTCTAGTTCATATCTTTTTCCCTTTTCATTGCAGATACCAGAGAGTGAGCCCTGATTATATTCCAGTGACCAATGGAAGAAAAACCCATGTGCTAACATGCAAGGAAGATGTTGCAGAAGGTGGAGAACTCCTGAATTACAATGGTTTCCGTGAAAATGACCCAAAGTTCAGATCTGCGTCTAACCCATCAGCAAGTAATGATCCAAACTCCTCTCAGTTATTGGCTTCTGATTCCCCCCAACTTGACAATCATGCCCCGAAGACCCAAGACAATAAACACGACAGCAGCTTGGGAGGCGACGTTCTGTTGCAGTGGGGGCATAAGAAGAGGTCTCGGGGGCCGAGGGCTGAGAATCGTGTGGTGACAGATGAGTCGTTTATCCAGGAGAGGCAAACGATCAAGGTCCATAAAATAGCAATAGTCTCTGGTTTGGCAAAACAGGGGACGAATCTGAGAGCGTACCCCACCATTGAAACTACTCCTGGATCTGTCCTAAACAGGTATGCAACTTGTAGTGTTCATTGGTTGTCCTGTTTTCCTTGTTCACTTTTAGTTGATTGAGAAGATTTTTGTGGCTATTGAGATAAATTTATTTGCTTTCTTAGATAAAATTTTTTTTGATCTTTTTTACTTAGAAGTGTATTTATTTTGTAGTTTCTACAAAACAGTCGTGCTGTTTTTACCCTTCTCCCTTCTTTATTAGAATTTCTAACAAGAATTTAGTGTTAAGCGTTTATTTTTGTGATGATGTGATGGCTTGCAAATGCCATATTTTTTACTAGAACTCCAAAATTCAAGTCATCAAAAAAATCTCAAATGTCCTTTGGAATTTTGGACTTTTTTTTTTTTTTAATTTCTGGGTGCTCGTATAAAAGAGGAGTCAGGAATTTCACTATATTAGATGAATTCTGCTCATGTAGCACTATGATTTCCCCCTCTTCACCCTCACTATGTCTGGTCTTCCAGGGGTTAAAAGGAAGATTCCACTCTTCATAAAAAATAAGACATCTGGAATTGACGTTCCACCCACCTGCCCAAGCAAACCATTAGTAGTTTTCCATGTGGAATATAGTTTTGTGTCCCTTTTGTATTAGAGATCTGGCATTAAATTCATTCCCTTCCCATTTATCAGTTTAATGTCGATTTCTTCTGTCTCTCTTGCTTTTGGATAGATAAAAAAACCAGTTTGTGTAAGTTTGCTTCTGTACTTCATTTGTATATTTGGGTCTCTATTTCAGGTGCTTGCAAAGTTACTTTATTATGATTTCAAATTGCTGCTTATAATTAATTTTCTCTTTGGGGTTGGGGTTACAGTTTTCTGTAGTTTTTGTTTGATCTATCTTTACTTTTTTCCCTTTTTTTCTTTAGACATGTTTATTAAATCTTAGAAAATCTAAACTTGGTGGCTGCTGCAGTAAAACACCATAAAAACTCTTTCCTTATTTTAGAAAGGAGTAGTCTTTAAACTTATCATTGTTTTTTGGTTTCTCTGCTTTTGGCCATGGAGTCCATTTGTTACAAAGGAAAGGGAGATTACAGCCAACACAAGACCCGCACCTTTTACTAGTCTCTCCGGTGCTTAAACCACATTACTGAGAAATTCTTTTAGTAGTCAACCTTTTTACTAGTCACTAGTCACTAGTCATGGGTGGCTTCTTGAGATACTTCCTCGTCCCTTGTCTTCTTTGTACCCCTTTACCTTTTGCTTTATTTTAGTACAATCCAGCTCGTTTCTTGGTCAAGGTGAAAAGCATTGAGAATCCGGACGCCAATTGTTGACACTTTCTCTGATATGGGTAACCAAGATAACACGTCAAAAAATCTTTCTTCCCCTTCTGGATCAAAATAGCAGTTAGGTTACTCAGCATCCCCACAGTTAAGATAAGATGAGTATGGAGGGCTTGATGATTGTGATATTTCTCCATCTGGGATCTTTGTCCAAGTCCTTCCTTTCTTGTCATATATGGAAGAAAAAGTGTCATGTATTCTTTTCCTTTAAAGCGTTTTCCTCCTATTGAAGATTAATTCCTTTTTCCTAAACTAATAATCTACTGGGGTGATTTTAGTTTTTGCTTTTGAGGTGTCACAAAAGATGTGCCTTTGTGTCCTTTACCCTTTTTTTCTTCTTGTAGAGAACCTCATTTCTCCAAAAATGGCCCCAGAAATCTGATACGATTCAGATCATTTTTTTTTTCTTCATCTCCTGCAACCATCATCTCATATCAATATTAATCTTACCATGATCAGGAACTTAGTTGAATCTAGTTCTGTGAACGTGTCCCTTCTGAGCAACGGCAACGGCAACGGCAACGGCCAGATCCATTCTTTTTCTTTGGAGAAGAGATCTCCACCATCACCAGAGAAAACAGATAAGGCAAAGGGATCAATTATACAGGCCTCCCCAATGAATGTTGAATCTGCACCAAAGGTGGAAGCAGAAACTGCTAAGGCTGCAGAGAAGATGAATCTTGACAAGTTGGAGTGGCCGAGGATATACATCTCGCTGTCCAGAAAGGAGAAAGAAGATGATTTTCTTATAATGAAGGGCACAAAGCTCCCTCAGAGGCCCAAGAAGAGGTCCAAAAACATTGATAGAACCCTCCAGGTACAGAAAAAAAAAAAATCAAACAATTAGAAGGGATGAACTTGCATTTTTCTTGGGTATTTTTTTTCCTGGGTTGTTCTCTTGAACAGCTCTTTCTTATCTGTGTTCTCTTTCATTTGTTGTGTTTGGCAGTATTGTTTTCCTGGCATGTGGCTATCTGACTTGACGAGGAGCAGATATGAAGTCAGAGAGAAGAAATGTGTTAAGAAGGTACCCCTGTCCTTGAGCTTAATCCTAATTTTACCCTTTTTATGGATCTTCTAAATATTGATTAATATATTTAATTCATGGCTAATGAAAGAATTCAAAACAAGCTATCCTTTTATTTATTTATTTATAGGATGAGAGTTATCACTATTTATTGATTTCTATCAGCAGCTATCTATCAAAATTCAAAAGTCTTGTAAGGTGTAGGGTCTAGGGATGGCAATGAGTAAGGTTAAAATAGGCGACCACTTCAACCCACTCTACTGGGGGCGAGTTTGGTAACAATCTATCAGTTTCAGGGCTGGGCCAAGGTTGGAAAACTCGCGACTTAGACTTGACTTGTCCAATACAACAAAAACTAATTCAGATAGAGTTAACACAGAGACTTAGAAAAATTCTATTTTTTAAATAATATTTTAAAAAATAAATCTATGACTTATAAAGTATAAATATACATTTATTTACATGCATTCATGGTAATCAATTAAAAATTATAAATTTACATGTGCAAGAAAAGTATTACTATAAGACAAATAAAAGAAAACATATTGCATATTACGTAATTTGGTAGTCCAAATATTGAATGTAAAAGATCAAATATAAGTTTCTAATTACATTCTAGCAATTATTTCAAATTAATAGTTTAATTATTTATAAATAGATTGTAATTCATTTAAAATTAGATCTACGTATCAAATGGTTTAGAACGCAAACAACTTATTAAAATGAAATGATTTGGCCTAGTCTCCCTTGTTTTAACTTGGTCTTTCATCAAAACGAGATGACTCAAGAGAATTTTCCAACATTGGTTAAGACTTTGACCCACCTTGCTGCAATTATATGCTTTACATCATGGTTTAAAATCTCGGTATCGGTCGCGGTATCGGCCGGGCCGAAAAACCGATACGTCGCGGATATCGTCGCGGATATCGGTCCGTCGCGGTCGTCGCGGTGTGAATTTTTTTTTTAATCCAAAAAAATCCGCAAAAATATTCAAAAAATCCAGAATATTAGAAAATGTTGGAAAACAATATTTTTTTCCATTAGTGACAACAATAAATCAAAATCTCGGTCACCTTAAGTTATGAGTCTTGTCTGTATCGCTGTTCGCTTTATTCTCCAGTATTTTATATAATGCAACCATTATTGATGCTCATGATCAATAGGATGAAATATCATAAATCTGACATAATGCAACCACAATTTTTGGCAAAAACTCATACTTTTTTGTTCCAAAAGTATAGATCTATTTTAAACTAACACATTATCAATGCATTTGAACACTAATGTGAAAAAATGTAATTGATTTCAAGAAAAGCCCCAAATTTTGGAAATAAAAAAATTTAGATCTACACTTTAAAATACTAGATATAGGGAAAAATAAGTGAGTAACATCGAATCTAACTCAATATAAAGCCTTTTCGTTCGTGAATTAGCATATTACACAATCTTTACTACTTTATCATTCCAAACATAATTAAATATGTTTAATATCATATCTAGTAGTTTATGATAATAATTGACATCTAAGCACAAAAAAAAAGAAAGACAATTAAAAGAGTCCTAGCTATCATGGTCAAGTAGATCATTTTGTTTTCTTGAATTTAGATTGCCACTTATCTAAAACATGCGCTTCGCAGAGGGGGTCCGGGGGTATCCCCCGGCGGGGGTCGAGCTGACCGGTCAGCTCGCGGGGGTCCAGGGGGCAGCGCCCCCGAAAAAAAAAAAAAAAAAAAAAAAAAAAGGAGATCGGCCGATATTTTCAAAATATCGGCCGAGATATCGCCACGGCCGATATTTTGAAAATATCGGCCGATATATGGCGATATTTTGGCGATATTTTGAAAGTATCGCCGCGACCGATATCTCGCTGAGATATCGGTGCGGTACCGACCGGTACCGGTACGTATCGGCCGGTACGTACCGGTACCGGCCGATATTTTGAACCATGTTTACATGCACCTTGTACAAAGTTTTTGTAATTTCCGTATATATAGAACTGGTACCGAGGACTCTACTTGATTATGAGGTTATGGTTTCCCTCCAAGTCTCAACACATTACAGGAAGTATTATTTTTTTATATATAAAATAAAAGGTCAATAATATCAAATTCGGAGCGATTTGTGCTCGGTTGGGTTTGGGAAGGGGTAGATGTGAATTCGTTCGGATTCGGGTCAGCCTAAACCTGAACAGCTGCCATCCCTATTATAAGGGCCAAAAGCTAATTTTAGTACAATCCATGTAACAAAGGATCTATTTGTTTACATTAAAATGCATAGAAATTGAATACATATAATTCATACCAATACTAGCTAGTTAAAAACGAAGACCAAATGTGCATTTTAAAAAATGAGTATCAAATAACATTTCTCATAAGGAAAATAGTAACATTTCTCATCTTTTTTTATTCTATTTTTCTAAAAAGAAAGGTTATTTGATGCTCATTTTTTAAGTTATTTGATGCTCTATTCCGTCTATTTTAACTCGATTTTGGCCTCAGGGGTAACGGCCGTGTAATTGGATTAGTTTAGGGGGTCAATTGATACTTTTTAAAGTTTAGGGGTAAAGTAAAAAAAGGGTGATAGTTGAGGGTGGTAAAGTATAATTTTTCCTTTTGTTTTCTCAATATTTTTCTTAACTCAGTTCAATTGGTATCATAGAAAAACTAGCTTTGAATACTGGTCAAAGGGTTTAACTGATATTTTCAAATTATAGGTGGTTGTAGGTACAAACTAAAAATAGGTTTCTACAATTAGAAACCATGGGCGGTTATACATAAATCTTCCTTATTTTTCAAAAGAAAGCCAAGTTCAAAAAGTCGGTCCTAGTATTCACCAAACATGGTTTATTTATTTATTTATTTATTTTAACCTACTGGGGTTTGGTAAGTAAAGTGGCGCACTAGAAAGTGAGGAAAGCATAATTTCCTCCACTTTAATCATTGGACAGACTCTCGAACCTCTAATTTTTCATTAACAGGCACAAGACCACCACTTTAACACTTTTCCCACATCCAAATGCCCCCTCAAAATTTGGTGTATTTTCGTACTTGGGTAAAGTCTTTGGCTTTGTGCATTGTTGCATGAATCCCTCAATTATCGGATTCACCGAAATCTCAAAAGGGTTTGAGAGGAAATAAGAAGGGCACATTTGTACAGCTGTTTTTCTATAAAAAAAAAATAATTTTCTACAACGTGAAAAAATTCCATCTTTAGTGCTGCCAACTTTCCACAAAAAAATAATAATAATAAAATAAATAAAAGCACTAAGTTTTCTGTGGTTGCATGGAAAAATATTTTCAATGGAGCCGAAATAAGGCTTTTGTGGAATGCGGAAAAAGATTCTACGTAAAATCGGTTTTTCAAAACGGAGATACAAAGTTACCACTAGGGGGACAAATCAAATTTCTAACTTGGAAAACTTTGATTGCAGAAACGAAGAGGATTGAAGGGATTGGAGAAGTGCAAGGACAGTGATTCGGAATAAATAGACTGCCTAGATTAGATCTCCTGTTCCGCGGAAGTTGACTCCTTGAGATACACACTAGTAGTAGAGCTTGCATTGGTTGCTGAGAAATAGAAATTTTTTTATGTTCTCTTTTGAAATAAAAAAAACCCATTGCTATTCCATTTTGTTAAGCTCTCTCTTTTTGGAAAAGCACTCTACAGGTTTTTGCTTTCACTTAGAGAGGGATCATACATTTCTATCCCTCTCTTAGAAAATTAAGATCCTTTCCATCGAGAAAAATTGATTCATTATTTTTTTTCTTTGGAGAAAATGTGCAGCACCAAATGATGAAACAGTAGCCTGCACAAAAAATCAGCAAAAATTCCCTCCCTTCTGCGGAATCCTCTTGCCTCACAAACATGCCTTTTAAAGTCGATATTTTCTATGTACATCGTTAATAGGACTGTATATTGGGCCTGAATGTTGGCCTGGTGGGCCATTCCAAAAGCTAGTATTAAGCCAGGGCCTAGTTATATCTTCTTCTTTTTTTTTCTCTCTCTTTTAAATGTCAATTCTCATACATTTTTTGTAGGCAGCTAAGAAAGTCTGCTTTATGTGTTTTTCGGGTCTTATAGCCTATAAAAATGGCATGCCATTATTGAAAATGTTCAGATTATCATGAAAAGGAAAGCAAAATCCCCTTCAATTTGGGGATGGTGGAATTTTATGAGGGGACCCCTCCAACAGTCCAACCATTCTCATCAATGACATTGAGATTGATTTGTCCTAATTAACTTGGTGGCAGACTGACACTAGATGAAATTGTAAATAAAAAAGGAAACAAAAAAATTTACTCGACGAGCCGCGTGGGTTGAGGAATCAATGGGAATATAATTTGGCTTTTCCAACTCAGTATCTTGTCTACAGGATATATAAATTTTGATACAGGTCTGGACATGAAATTCTTAGAAGACTAATCTGGATTTTTAAACCTGCAGGAAAGGATATTCTTTTGAAAATATTGTACTCTATGGCCTTTTTGTTTGCAAAGAAATACATATTTAATGTCAATATTTATGTATTTGAGGATTTTATGGAAAAAATCTCGGAATTTGGCCATTCCTCATGGGGGAACCCTTCGTGAATCGTGAGGAATGGCCAAATTCTGAAAACTTTACCCGTAAAATCCTCTATATATTTATTATATTGAAAGTATGTAACGAATACACATGTGAACTTATTTTCTATGTTTGTCTCTTGTTACTACTTACATAGCTAATTTTTATATAATACAAATTACATTGCTTGTTTAATGAATTGAATTCCTATGGATTTTTTTATATTTTCATTAATCATCAAAATTGAAGGTTTTTTTGCACATACTACCATAACCCATCCAATGCAGGCATGTCAAACGGGCCGTGCCGTGCCGGCACGGCCCGCTAAAATCTTCGCCCACCCGTGCCGTGGGCCGGGCCGGCACGGCCCGCCAGGGGAAAACCCCTGGCACGGCACGGCCCACAGTGGGGCGGGCTGGAGCGGGCCTCTTTTTTTTTTTTTTTTCTAATAGAGTTATAGGCGGGTTGGGTTGGCCCGACCTGTGTAATTTGTATAGATTTTTAAAAATAAATGTGTTTGGGTGAACTTGATCTTACAACCTAATGGTTGTGAAAGATAAACACAACCACTAGACTACCTAACTTTTGTATACTAATATGTATTCAAACAATATTAAAACTAGTTAGATGAGGATGTGAACCTAACCATGAATATTAAACTATTAGTTACATTAGGATGAGAACTTAACCACACTTTAGATGATGATGAGAAGCTAACACCTTTTTTATCCAACTTTTTACTCTTTCATTCAAACAACCTAAAATATAAAAAAAAACATATCATGTCCTTTTTTCTACTCATTTTTCAGCCAAATTGAAATGCCATGGTTAAGGATATTTCAATTGAGATGGCAAACTCAATTTCTATTTTTTTGCTGAATTATCATACTTTAAACAAGAACTTAGCGCGGTTAAATATTTCTACTTTTATCAATAATCATCTCAAGTCTTCCAAATGACCCACCATGAAACCACAACCTTGGACTTCATTTTATTTAGATTTGCATCAATTTCTTTATTTTTTAGTTATGGGTTTTTAGTCTTAGTCAATAATTCTCATTATCTTTATCATAGTTACATATTTTTTACTTCTTTTTCCTAGTGTTCATATCAATGTAAATATATGGCTTCATGTGATGTGATCGAGAGTGGAGTTATAGGTACATGTGACGAGATTATATTGAACATAAATGACTGAATTATGAACATATTCTTGTGTTTAATCTTGAGCTTTCCAACCTATAAAGAATCTCAACTTCTCAAATGCTCAGGGGTTCTTGAATATAGATGAATGCAGGTAGGGAATTTCATTTGAGATTCTCAAATATCTCTGAAGAAAATAAAATTATTGAAGGCAAGGGGCCGGGGCAAATTTAGTAAAGGTAAGTGTGTCACACCAAAATATTCCCCTATTACTTCTCCCCAAAAACACATTGCCCCTCTTTATTAGTGTGACTAATTTACACTAAAGTCCTACCTTACCAAGTTATGTAAGTGTTTTTTTTATTAGAAAATGCCTAGGGTTGTTAGTTGGATGGGAATTAGATTTTTATAAATTTAAAAAAATATATAAAAAAATAATTTTTTTTGGCGGGCCAGGCGGGCCGATCCTGGCGGGCCTGGCGGGCCACAGGGGCTGGCCCACTAGGCTGGCGGGCCTGGCGGGCCGTGCCTAACGGGCCAGTGGGCCTGCACGGCTCGGCCCAGCACGGCCCGCGTCATGGGCCGTGCCCAGTGGGCCGGGCCGTTGACCGGGCCGGGCCGGCACGGCCCACTTGACATCTCTAATCCAATGCATATATGATTAAAGTACTTGGCAGTTGGCCCCCACCCAACAAAGTGATGATAGTAGGGCCCATTCATCCTATAAAATGTAAATACTAACATATGCTCAGCACCTGCCTATATAAATTAAACGTGCACATTGAGAAAACCTAATCCAAGCAAATATCAAGCATTTCGTAGCACTACAATCAATATTTTAAGACAAAAAAAAAAAAAGAGACATAAATCCGGTATTTGCTTGAAAAAAACTAGATTTGGAGCTGACATAAATTCATACTTGTGTGGCACATGCCAATGATCTTTGTGCAGCTAAAAGTGTAATGTTGAAAGAAGGAAGAGGAAAACTCTCTTAGCCTAGGACCACTGTTTGTACTCGGAGGTTGTGGATTCGAAACTGCACTACCACACTAGGGCACAGAAAAATTTTATCCGGCTTTCTCTCCTAGGCCCGTACGGATTATTCTGGCCCAAAGGACTGGGAAACCTGCGTTATAAAAAAAAAAAAAAAACTGAATGATTCAAAAATCATATCATTAATGTTAGATTCACTTGCAAGATATATAGAAAGAAGTACACTTTTCTATAATCAAAGAATTTAGAAACAAATTTATATATATGAAAGAGACTGATTTTAATTGAAATCAATTTCTAATTTATTTTGACTCCACACAATAGGTTTTGACCCTCTACTAATTACTCTATTTATTGTCATTATAATTATAGGCCCAACTAATTATGAAGCAAATACACTTTTCTCCATCCCCTCACACTTAATATATTTTCTTTTAGTCTTTATTTGGATTTTAAATAACCTGCAATTAGATTTAAGTCAAATAAAAATATTAGAGAGTCACTAAAATGGGATACTATAATCTAAGTTTAGTCATTTTAATGAAGTTTAAAGATAATTTTAAAATTCATAAATATATTATTCATTTCAATTTATTTTAATAATTCTGATTTACTCAACTTTAAATATATTTTTTATTTGTTTATGTTAGTTAGCTATACTTTTTTTTTTCCTTTGAAATCAATTTTGATATACATTATTTTAAAAATGCTTAAAGCTCAAGCTACCATCAATTGGTAGGTATGAGAGGTCTAGTTATATTAAAGTTTGGATACCATTAAAATTAAAGTTCTCTCATTTAAATTTATTTTTTATTTATAGTTTATGTAAGTCACCTATACTTCATTTCCTGTTAGATAAAGTTGATATATATAATCTTAAAAGTGTGTAAAACTTAAGATACCAAATTTTCTGGGATTCACATGACATCGTGTCTTTTTTCAATTTCGTACATATAAATATGGTGGAGTTCATATTTCTTCAATTTAAAATTATTTTTATTCATTTTAAATTTAAGTAGAGCTATCTTTTTTTTAATAATAGAAACACAAATAATAATTTATAAAATCTTAAAGAATATAACAATTTATATATATTTTTGAAAATTAGTTATATGATTTTACATTTTAATGTAATTGTATAACACTACTTACTTTTTGACTAAAATCTTAGGTATAGAATTTTTTTAATGCTAAATACCATATATATATATATATTATTTTAGATAAATACTATATTTATTTATTTTAGATTTATTCTTGTTCCATTAACTTTGTAAAGAAATATATACATCTTAATATATTTTTATTTTTATATAAGCACGGGCCTTTATTCTTAGGGGTCATTTGTCTACACTCATTTACATATGTAAATGGTGAATATGTGTAACATTTACGTATCAATCATGTTTGTCTATAATTATTTACGTATCTTGCGTGTAAATCAGATGTGTAAATGGTGTGAAAATGAGCTCATTTCACACCAAGATTTGAACACTTGTTGGGGCATTTCCGTGAAATAGGTTCTAGGTTCGAAACCCCCTCCAATGCATTAGAAAAATAATAATAAAAGAGGTCTCAAAGTTTGGGCATTTCCATGAAAAAGGTTCTGGGTTCGAAACCCCTATCGAATACATTAGAAAAATAATAATAAAATAGGTCTCAAAACGGATGATTTTAAGGGACAAGATTTGTAAGACAAAAAATATATTAGAATATTAAAGTGGCTCCAATGATTTTAAGTGACAAAATCTGTAAGACAAAATACATATTGATAATAAAAATTTTAAGAGACAATCTATAAGATAAATATCTTAATGATTTTTCTATATAAACTTTTAACTAGTTAATTACCTTATTATTTTAATTTTCTTCCAATATCTCAATGATTTTTCTAAAGTCATTTATTATTGCAATACTTTAAAAATCTTTAAACATGTATATATGAATGTAAAAGAGAAGAAATAATGTATTTTATATAGCATTATGGCATCATTCAAAAATAATGAATAATAAGTATCATTTACAAAATCTTTTTATACATTTACACATATCATTGAAACAAATATGGTAAAATAAATCACATATGTAAATAATACGAAAATAATGTTATTAGACAAATGTTGTAAAAAAAAAACGCATGTATAAATGTTACATACTTAAAATTTAAATATTTATCATTTATATATGTAAATTATATTTACATATCCCATATATATAAAAGACAAACAACCCTTTAGTGTTATATGATTATGAAAATTCAGAGGCTTTAAGACGGCAGATAACTACAGGAGATTTCTCACATTTGTAGGTAATCTCATCTTATATTAATAACAACTGAACTTTCTTCAATGAGCATATACAACGACTTTTAACAGCAACAAACAAGGCAAACTATCTCGATTTCATGTTATTGCAAATAGGAATGTAATTCTCTGTGTTTCAAATATCATACATGTCATATAGAAACAACCAATATAGTTCACAAATAAATGTGACAGTTAGTGGTTGCAGCTATGAGAAAATAGACAGAAAAGATGTGACTGATACCATGCACATCTGATTGAAGATTTGAGATATTTCTTCCCATTGGTTATTGCATTGAATGGCACAGATGAGAGGATGGTCTACGAATAGGGTTGTAAATGGGTCCCCGATTCTCCGATTATCCGAAGGTTCCGACCCGTTAAGATCCGGGTCTGGGTCCTTATTTTGGTCCCGATAAGAAAATGGTTCCGGTTCCAGATCCCTTTTTTTTAACCGATACCTAAATGGGTCCGGTTCCGGATTCACAGTGGCTAAGACCCGTAGATCCGGGACCCGACCCAATGTACATTAAAATAAAGTAACCTTAGTATGTGAGAACAAAATCCTTTTTACTTTTCTACTTTTCTACATTAGGGTTTTCTACTTTTCTAAATCTCATTGCCGGTTTGGATGTGATTTCTGAGTTTTTGGTTAAAAGTGCATGTTATTGATAGACAAAAGGTCACATTAGTGTCTGCACTCAGACCCGTGGACTCGGAACCCAACCCAATGTACATTAATATAAGGTTACCTTAGTATGTGAGAACAAAATCCTTTTTACTTTTCTACTCTTCTATATTAGGGTTTTCTACTTTTCTACATCTCATTGCCAGTTTGGATGTGATTTCTGAGTTTTTGGTTAAAAGTGCATGTTATTGATAGACAAAAGAAGGTCCATTAGTGTCTGCAGGTACGTGATCCAATTGTAATGTGAAAAAAGCATATTTTCTAAAAAAGAAAAATACAAGTATTAGTTTAGACCCGGAACCGAAACCAGACCTGCCTCACAAACGGTTTCGGTTCCGATTCTGGTTCCCATTAATATTATCGGTTCCGGTTTCGGTTCCACCCTGGACCTGGACCGGAACCGACCCGTTTACAACCCTATCTACAAAGTGAAACCCAGTAGTTTCGATCTTCTGGTTGCCCTACAAACAGATTATCCGTAAATCTACTTACCTGTAATTGGTTATGGCAACAAAACCAGTACTGTAACATAGGTAGCTGAATCATCAGCAAGTACCTTTTTGATAATTTAAAAACCAATGATAGTCCAATGTGCATCTTTTTTATAATTAAAAAAAATGTTGCTTCTTGTTGATTAAAATGTGATAATGAATAATGCTTAAGATTGTGTTAATCATGTGTTTATCAAACAATGAATTTCTTGGTGAGACCAATCTCTATTAGGGTAAAATTTGGAGATACCTCATATAGAAGAGGAGGAACTTCATTTTGAGCGACTTTGGGTTTTCAATAGGTGAGCCCCGGTATTGAGTTCCACTCCTTTAACTCAAGATTTGTTAATTTAAAGCCCATGATGATTGAGGTTCCCTTATATACATAAATACAAACACATGCGCGCGCATACATTAACTCCACCATGGCCCCCACCTATTGATAATGCGAGCTATTCAAAATGATGTCATATCTTTTAGTCACATATTTTTAAATTTTACTTCAATAGGATTTGTTTCCACGGTAAGATAAAGCACGCTACTTATAACATGATCAACACAATCTTTTAACTTATTAATTATATGCATTAATCACATTATCAATAATGTATGCAATCCTATTACGGGACCAACTCCCATTGCTGGAGGGGATGAAACTAATTTTAAATGGTCCATATTATCAATAGGCCATAGAGGAGTTCCACACATCCACTCACAGAAAGCACTTGGGGGAAGCTGAGGAGAACTAGATTCTGGACTCTCATATTTAATATTTGGTAGTACCTCATGGTCATAGGTGCCCGTATCTCTAGTTGTGAAAGGGGTGCCCTAAGACCCAAGTACATGGGAAACGGATTCCTGTTTGGACCAACCGCCCCCCCCCCCCTACATGCCCCCCCCCCCAATCCAAACAGGAGTGGAGGACCCGCACCCTCATCCGCCCCCTGTTTGGTCCAAACAGGGGATCCAGGTCCAAGTACATGGTAACAAGGGCGGGCCGTGCCGCCCACATGCTTGAGCACCCACGCTGAGCCCGGCCCAGGTTCGAACGGGCTGACTCAACAAGCTAGGCCTGAGCCCCGTTTCATTGACTGGCATGCCGGCAAAGCATATTTGGACATCGGCTATTATTCCAAGTGGGTTGGGTCGGTGGTATTGGTACAGTATTAAGTGGGAAAACCTACCCGCCGGTATTTTGAGTACGTGAAAGTTAAACGCACCTGCAGCTTTCTATTGGGCATTTGGCCTTTGGGCCTTGTCGTTTTTCTGGTGTCCGTGAACCGTATGTAAGACTTTTACTCGTTCGGATCTATGCGTTTTTTTTGTCATTGCAGAGAGGCTTAAAGAGTTTCAGGTATTTTTGTGATCCTTTTCTCTCTCTACCTCTCTATCTCTCGCCCCGTAAGCAGAAGTAAAGAAAGAAATGGAATTGGAGAAGATCAGAGTCATCAATCCCATCGTAGAGATGGACGGTGAGCACCGATTCCAACCTCTTTTCCTCCTCCTTCTCCTTCTCCCATCTTTCCTTTTGCTAATTCCTCTTCTTCCCTCTTCTTCTTCTTCTTCTTTTTTCCTCCTCAACTTGTAATGGTAACAGTATCTTCAAATTCTCCTTGCCCATTTTGTGCTTTTTAGATAATAGAGAATTAGTGATTAGGACCATCTCATCTGGCGTAATGGATGGTCCTGATAGTGATATCAATCATTATGTCAAGTTTAAGGAGAGATATCACGGATTATAAAATTTAGATATGAATTAAAACGTCAATTGCTTCCACCCAAATCGTGTTTTTCTTCTTTAGATAGATCATTCATCAGTTATTTTAAGATTAATGGCTGATTACCCCCTAATCACTGTGATTTCTCTCGTGGGTGGGTGGCGGATTTTTAAAAAAAAAAACAAGGAGAGGAGAATCCTCAGCTGTCCAAGCCAAATGCTTGCTTTGTTTTGGGGAGGAATTCTCACACCACATAAGAAGGAAGAAGAAGAAGAAGAAGAAGAATCTTCTCTTGGGTTTGAATTTTATTGTTATTTTTTAAAGAGGGATCTGCGACCAACTGATATAACAAAGTCCCAACAACCTAACTAGTACTACTTAAAAACATGTGCCTTTGATTGAGAAAACTTGGGCCTTGTGCATGGGTATTGTAGCTTTCATCAGTTTGGATGTTATCAAGATTTGCCCATGGAAGCAAACATAGTGGCAGATATACTGTGGAATCTTTGCATAGGGATAATCAGGTGATCCTGTTCTTTTGTGGGTTGTTATCTTGTTGATTCTTGTGTCATTGGACCGGTTATCACACACACACACACACACACAAGGAAAATGGCTTGAGCTTAGATGAGCTGCTTTGAATTGTAGTTACACTCTAAAGTTATGTATGAACTGATCGAGAAGATAGAAGTTATATATATGAACTAGTTATTTTATTTTTCCCTTTTAATCTGATCGTGAACTGTTCATGTGGATATGTAAGCTGGCAATCAAAATTCAGTAAGGCTATGTTGTGCCGAAATGGCATGGACAGCTGATAATATCACATGAGTATAAGTTGCATAACCTATGATGGATGCCCTCAGGGCGGAACCAGAAAAATATGCCTTGGGGAGGCCTCGATGTAAAAAATAGAAAATTAATAATAAAAATAAAAATAGGGGGGCGCATCGACAACCCCCTATTTCCGTCCCTGGATGTGCTGAACTTGCAGCTCTGTTTTATGTATGGTGGCGGATCTGCATGCATGACTTATTGAAGGTGCACAAATGGAGCAGCATTGCTTTAAAAATAGAAAATTGTTGGCAAGATGTTGAAGAAATAAAAAGGAAAGAATGTTGAAAAAAATAATAGCTTGAAGGTTTCTGGCAACAAAACAAGATAAAGCTACACCAATACCAATAATAATATTAGTTTGTAAAATCATAAGAGACAACAGATTAAAATAATCAGTACCATATCAGCATTATAAATAATTATCTAGACAAGAAAAAATGATAGCTTGAAGGTTTCTGGTAATGGCCATGCATATGTACGTCTGAGATTCTTTCATCTGTACAACATGGTGAATTTCTTTTAATAAATTCCATTATTCTTAAGATATTCTGTTTGTTTTTTCGATACAGGGGATGAAATGACTCGAGTTTTCTGGAAATCGATCAAGGATAAGGTATCTGATTTGTGTTCCGCTTCCCAGTAAAAAAGAGAGAGATAAAACTCTGATTGTCTTTACTCTGTTGGTTGTTAGTTTAACATGATGTTTAATACAGTACTTTGATGTACTCTGCAGCTTATATTCCCGTTTTTGGATTTGGATATTAAGTACTTTGACCTTGGCCTGCCTAACCGTGATGCTACAAATGATAAAGTTACGATAGAAAGTGCTGAAGCTACTCTTAAGTAAGTGTCACCATTTTAATTTAGAAGTTGACTTGTTCTTTCTTTGGCTTTTATAATGAATATACTGCTGCTTCTACTGTGTTGAGCACAAGCCCCTTTCCTTTCTTCTCCCCCACTATTTTTAATGCTTATCTCTGGTTGTAGCCCCATTTTACAAGGAGTACCACATGCTGATACTGCTTCTATTCATGGATAGAATTAGTATGTCTTTGTCTTAATCAATAATAGTGGGCTTTGTAGGCTTCTGTTTGGTGTTGTTTAGTGGTTTAAACTGCTCCACTGGTTGCAAGCTATGCAACTGCTCCCTTCCTTGTAAAAAATATCAATAAAATGCTTTTGGTGGGGATTTTTCTTTTGCTGCTCATCACGTATACCTTTTAAGATTTACTGGGGCTTTATCTGCTCATTGTGTATCCCTTCTAAATATTTACTAGACTTTTTTTTCAAACTTGGGTATCCAGTCTCCTTCATGTGACTTGATGAAAAATAGCAATGTGCATTGTTTTGTTAGAAGTCAGTCATTACAAAATCATGGACTTTGGTTCCAGGGTTGTTTACTCTCATTCAAAGTTCCACAAAATTATGTTTTCTTGGCTACTGCATATGTAAATTGCATCTCTCTACAGAACTCAGACCAAAACAACTTGTATTGTAGGTATAATGTGGCAATCAAATGTGCAACAATAACTCCAGGTACAGATAGCTGAAATAATTATAAGGGATCACTCTCTTCTTGTATTGTTTCTTAATAAAAATTAGTGAGATGCTTAATCGATGTATCTTTGGTCAGCATAATTTCCTTTTCCCCCCTCAAAATGGATTCAGTTAGAAAGTGTAATTTAGTTTATGAATGACAGATGAAGCTCGTGTTAAAGAATTCAACCTGAAATCTATGTGGAAGAGTCCAAATGGGACAATCAGGAATATATTGAATGGTCAGACAACTTTCCACATGCTGTTTCAAGAGGCCATTCATTTCCACACTCATTTTTTAATCTAGAAGTTATCTTGTACACTTTCTCCAGGCACAGTTTTTAGAGAGCCAATCATTTGCAAGAACATCCCGCGGCTCGTCCAAGGTACTAAAAGTCCTCCCTAAATCAAAATTCTTCAATTGTGGCCAACTGGTAGTTACAAACACATATCACTGATCAAAGAAAAAGAAAAAAAAAAAAATCTGTACATCACATGTGAGGATGAAAGAATGTAAATTATTGCAGATTCATGAAGAAAGAAGAAAAATACTGTAGACTAAGTTACAAACACTATAAGCAAAAGAAGCAGTACTGGTATTTTTAAATTCAATCATAAGAGAATATGATATCTGAGTTTTTTTTTTTTAAAGTGAAATATAATACTTATACTTTCTCATTGCTATCCTGATCTTTATATACTGCAAGATAAAATGAAATCAGAGATTTTGTATATTAGTAAAGAAAATACGGAGGGAGGTGTTAACTCATTGTGGTCATTTGATTGGGGCCTTTTCCCTTTCTTGACATTCAAACAGTCGTTTTTGGCTATTTTTTGATCATTGGGTCATTATCAATAGAGCCTCACCTGATCAATCTGATTAGAAAAATTGCACAGGACTCAAAAATGTCCTTCATTTGATGATTTTAACCATCTTATTGGTGAAGCAATGAGTTCATAGACTGTCTGCTTTTATGGGCCTTATAATGTACTTTAAAAGTTGCATGGCTAGTTTTGTAAGTGGTGTCTGTATACTTCTCTTATACTAGCCTTCTCCTTTTCCATTGCATATGCTTTATAGTTGATAAAAATTTCATTATTGATAACAAATAAAAAAAAAAAAAAAACAGATAATAATGGGCATTGAAAATTAGCGTCTAGAACTACTCGGTCCCATCATTCATTTTTCATACTATGGATGCAACCATTATGTTCATCTAATAAAGTTGGAATTTAGCCATTATGTAACTGACGTTGGATCAATCCTATTTAAACATTTACCTCTCATATACAGGTGGTTTCTTTAGCAAAAAAAAAAAAAAAAAAAAAAGTGGCTTCACTAGGCGCACCACAAGGTAGATTGGACCATGTTTCAACGCGTTGAGCTTTTCATTTGTCTGATTCTTTTTATGGTTTCTCATGAGGGTAATTTGGCCAGCCTCATGTTCTTTATTGATTTATTTTGTTTTAAATCTCCAACTTTCGGTTCATTTATAATGAAATGACATTTTTATATTAGTTAGTTAAAATAGGATTTCCATCATTTGGTTATATGCAACCTATTATGATAGAGCATCTGGCTGGTCATGTTAAGCAGATTTGGGCTTTTGAATCACGGTTCGAACATCTGGTCATTTTAAGCAATTTGGGCTTTTGTATCAGTGGTTCGAAAATTAGAAGAGCAAAGATTATGTAGAGAGGAGGATGAGTCAAATTTGAAAACCAGTTAGTGCTACTGTGCTTTACGTTTTAACATTCACGAGCTACTATAGGCCAAAAAGGAAGGCTTGGTGTGGATATTGTAAGAAGGATTAGTGCAGATTGGGAAAAGTATTGTGTGATCATTGAGTGCTACTTAGATTAAAGGAGCATTTAATGGACAACAGTTGGACCTGCATTCTTATATAGAGCCGAGTGTTGGGCAACAATGAAATGATAGGAAGGCAATGTACATGTGGAGTAAGAAGAAGGGATTGAATTAGGGATAATGTTATAAGGGGAATCCTTTGGTGTTTCCAATAAAAAATAAATAAAGTTGCATTGTGTGTGATGATTTGGGCATGTGCATTTAGAAGACTCATACCACCCTTGTACACAGCCAGAATTAAAAGATGTTAGTTTGTATGCTGACAGAGGGATGAAGTGAGCTCACAAAGCTGACACTAGGCAGATAGAAAAGTCTTTGATGAAAATGTGGTGAGAGGATTTGGTAGAAACCAGAGTAGGGGGCTAGTTTTACTTTCCATTTAAAAAATGTCGGTTGTAATATGCTCAAGAGAGTTCTTCGGAAAAGATGTAGATGAAAACTAAGTTGCTTGAGAAAATATTATTTTTTTTATCTTTGAATAAGTAGAATTATATAGGTAGGAATAAACTACTTTTATATTCCTATTAAGATTTGTGTAAGTCAAATAATTTACTTTTATGAGAAGGTGCAAATTGTAAAAGTTGAGGTGGAAAAGTAATCCATGCAAGTAAGGAGAAAATGCGAGATAGAACTTTGAAAGAAATTATATTGCTAGCATAAATTCTGAGAACATTTAGAGGTATTTCACTTAAATGAACATCCTAAAACTTGAATTTTAAAAGATCAGTAATCAATACAAATTATCTTATCTGGCATGTTACAACTAACAAACTTGTTAGTCTGTATTATATCTAATTGGTTTAACTGGTGCTGTTTTCAGCTTGGAACAAGCCCATATGCATTGGAAGGCATGCTTTTGGTGATCAATACCGAGCGACCGACACAATTATTAAAGGCCCTGGCAAGCTCAAAATGGTATTTGGTAAGAACCAGGCTCCAGGCTCCTATAGAGAACAATCTACGTTCATTTTCGATTGCTTATGACAAATTTCTTGTTTTTCCATTGTTCATGATTTTAATTGTGTTATTAAGCATTTCTTATTACTAAATTCTCTTGTTATGATGGGGAAAATCAGAGGGAAAAGAAGAGAAGGCCGAGTTCGAGGTGTTCAACTTCACAGGCGCTGGTGGAGTAGCTTTGTCTATGTACAACACTGATGAGGTTTAGGTTCTACATCCCTTTCTTTTCTGGGTTTTATCAATATATAGCTTATTTAACTCTTTTCTGCCGCTTTTGTTGTTCACCTGATCGTATACAGTCCATCTATGCTTTTGCTGAGGCATCAATGAATACAGCTTACCAGAAAAAATGGCCTCTTTATCTTAGCACAAAAAATACAATTCTTAAAAAATATGATGGAAGGTATGCATTTTTGTTAGTAATCCTGTGCCTTTTCTTGCAAACATCCTTTATGGGGTACTCTGTTGTTTCCTTCCATCTGTGGCATGGCATTAAATGAGTTGATGCACTTTGGTGTCTTTTACTGCAGATTCAAGGACATATTCCAAGAGGTATATGAAGCTAAGTGGAAATCCAAGTTTGAGGCTGCAGGGATATGGTGAGATATCGTGCCCTGGCAAACGCCTTCAATCCAGTTCAAAATGTGAGTGGTTGGTTTCTCACGCGCTAACTTTTCATTCCATAGGTATGAACATAGACTCATTGATGACATGGTAGCATATGCACTTAAGAGTGAAGGTGGTTATGTATGGGCATGCAAGAACTATGATGGAGACGTACAGAGTGATTTCTTAGCTCAAGGTCTGTATGCCATTTCCTCACCTGTCTGCTATGTGGATCTATATATTGAATTGTTACTCGTGGAAATTCAGGGAAGATGTTGCTAGCGCTTTGTAGTTAAGGTTTAGGCACTGTCTCTAATCACTTTTTTTTTTTTTTTTTTACATTTTGTGTCTTACAGGGTTTGGATCCCTTGGATTGATGACATCAGTACTGGTACTTTTGCTTTGACTAATTCTAGTTTGTGCTTGTGTGAATAATTGCTTACTACATGTATTTGTGCCTCCATGCATGGGTGTGTAACTGTGCGAGCCTTGACTTTGTTTGGTCCTATTCATCCTAGCTTGCTGTGTGAGAAAATAAGCCAAAGCATACGTGAAAAGGTCTACGATGAAAAGAAGAGACATAGTTACGGCCCTGGGCTATATAGGCTTGGGTCAAATGGACCATGGCCCAGTGGTTTAATGGGTTACTCATGGATCTAGAATCCTAGATCATGTGCTTGTGAGTTAGATAACAAAAAATCTGTTGTGATAAAACCAACATAATTGTAGGATAAAGACTAATCCCTTGTAATAAGGACAATAAGGGTTACTGACCCTAAATTGTATACTTTATACAGAACTTGCTCCAACAACTCCTTCAATTATCATATGACACCCGAAAATTTAGAGGAGCTGATCTTAGATTGTAATGCATTAACTACTATTTTTGGGGTTAAGAGGATTGAAAGCATGGTATTCTTTGGATTGTGTTCTAATAATGCCATCTTTCAGTTAGAATATCCACCAGTACGTATAAGATGTACTTATTTGCATGTATTTATTTGGACATTTCATAGTAGTGGATATGTTAATTTATGATGATGTGTTCCAAAAATACAGTTGGAGGATTCCTTTATTTATGTGATTCCTCGTTGGTTTTCTGTCTTTTCTTTTTTCCCCCGTCCTTTTCCCTCTTCTATTTTAGTGATCTCTGATAATAGTAACTAACAATTCAGTTGTCGGATTAGCATGTTGAAGATTCTATCGATGCTTTCTCAATGGGCATATGAACATGGTGGAAAAGGAGTCTTTTTCAGACGACCCTGACCTCCGGGTTCATTACACGTGCTTATGGAGCACAGAAACTTTTTGCCTGTGTATGATGCTTAAGTTACTCTTTTGTGTGAGTGGCACATTTGGTATGTGCAGGACTCTAGAGACACTTATAGCGGTTACAAGTTTGAGGAGGTTCACAAGTGTGCTCGAGCATGTGAATGTATGGTAGCATGTAGCTGGATTCATGGGAATTTGTATTTGGTTTCAGGTATGTCCTGATGGAAAAACCATTGAAGCTGAAGCGGCCCATGGAACTGTTACACGTCATTACCGTGTGCACCAGAAAGGAGGTGAAACAAGTACAAACAGCATAGCCTCAATTTTTGCTTGGTCACGAGGGCTTGCACACAGGTAAAATTTTACTTGTATGGCCTCTTACTTGAACCAGTTTGCTAGAGATCTTCCAAAATTTACAAAATGCCAGGAGATCAATGCCCTTTACATTTTCAACTTGTTTTTTTCTTTTTCATGCAATTCATTTTTTACAATTTCGATACTGCTTGCCATTGTGGATGGATCCATTATTTATGGAATGCACAAGAAGCTGTAGTTGACAGTGAAATATAGTGGGTCAACTGTTAACAAATATCACTATCAGGGAGCAAATGAATTAGGAGAACCTCAAGGTGTTTAGGGTTTGGTTGGATGCACACCAGATTGCTAGTATCATGAACGTGCTAGCAGGCTGGGAGGTGATCTATTACCGTCTATTTCACCATTTTTTTGGAGTGATGCAAAAACAGAAGGCTGCATTAGGTGAGATACCATTCTTCTGCCTTAATATTGTTTTGGGGTAGAAAATGAACAGTATCTGACCTTGGTTTTTTATCTGTGCTTCCCAAAACCCAGCTGAATGTCTATTCTGCAAAGGGTTGTGCCAATTGTGATTTAGGGGACCCCCAATTTTACCCTTTATATATTAGATGACCATGCACAATTAGCATATTGAACGACCATGTCTTGTTTATATTGGAATGTTGCACTGGTATATGTTTTTTCATGAAAAACGTGGGATTAGATGAAATGTTTGATGTGTGACAGAGCAAAGTTGGATGACAATGTGAGGCTGCTGGATTTTACTGAGAAACTGGAAGCAGCTTGCATTGCAACTGTGGAGTCAGGAAAGATGACTAAAGATCTCGCGCTTCTCATCCATGGACCCAAGTAATGAGCTGTTGTTATCAATGCTAAAGCCACTGTAGCCATGCAATTTTTATATTATCATTTTTTCCCCTAAAAATTGTATAACAGAGAAATTCACTTTTGTCCCCTTTTGATGTACAGGCTCACCCGAGATCAATATCTGAACACCGAAGAGTTCATTGATGCTGTTGCGGAGGAGCTGAAAGTGAGATTGTCCCGCAGATCAAAGTTGTAAACCTGTTCTTACTCGCCCCAAGGATTTATCAAGCTATGCCTATGATGTTCAAAATAATGTCCTTTTAAATTGAAACTTTTCCTTCCCTGGTCCTGAACTGAAGACTTGTTTTCTGTTACATATCTTATAAGTTCTAACTCCCTTTTTTAGGGCCATTTTCTCTGACAGGCGTGGGGGAAGTTATATACATCCCTTTAATTGAGGGAGTCCCGCTTTTGCGGATGGCGCGGAGACTCAGCTAGTTGAATAAAGCACCCCCTTTATAAAAACTTTTGATATGATATGTATTAGATATTTATAATCTCCAAAATGAAATTAGCAGATGAATGTTTCGCCCTCTTTCCTTGTGTAAAACTGTGAGAATACCATATTTAAAAGGTTCCCAGACTGTTCCTCTACACCATTGGCATTTCTAACTTTCTCTTTTGCTTTGCTGACTTGGTTCCTTATATTTGTTGCTAATGATCAAGTTGATGTCAGTTCCCAATAATGCAGTATGTTATAAAGTGCAGAGGTAGGCGAATTGGCTGAAAAAGGTATGCCAGAAAAAAAGTTTTTGTTTTTTTAAATGAAAAAGGTAAAAATAGAAGAAAGCTAAAACAATATTTTCAAAGGAGTTTTTACAGCTCCACATCTCCCTTTGCAAAACAGGCATGTCTCCTCTCCATCTGTCAGTGCTTGTGGAGGTCTGAACAGAACAGATCATGAGAGTACATTGACCATGGGCATCATGTGTTTTGACTGATCAAACCTCTCAGCAATCGTATCGGTTTGTGGGAGACTTTACAAAAATATGATAAGTGTTTTGCTTTCAGGACAGCAGATACAACTCATACAAAGAAATGTAAATTGGCTGCCACCAACTACATATCAATCAAAAAGAGCAGCTTTTCTGGCTAAAGGCAGGGCAACATTTTAGCAAATCGATCACAAATTAAAATTCACGAAATGGAACAATGCAGTGACAAACAAACAAATATAAATGAATAAGTTAATATGCACAACCGACTTCAACATGCAAATACAAGTGTCTAGCCAAAGAAGAGCAATAAAAAAAAAAAAACTTGAAAGAGAGGAAAAGTTAACTGAATCAAACACTAAGGGGCTCTTTGGAAACTCTAGTATAATCTAGTAAGAGCTAATTAAAATAAGGTTTAAGTTTTAAATTAGCTCTTACTCCACAATAGAGTGTTTGGTAAATATCTAAAAAAGAGTTTATTAGAGGGGCATTTTTCTGGCTATATTGGCTGCACATTTAGAAACACAATGTGGGCCCTACTTTTATAGGAATTCAAATGTGGGCATGCCTTTTGTGATTATGAACATGAGGCCCACATTTAAGAATTACACTGTAGGAGAACATGGGCTCCACTTCATTAGAATTGAAATGTGGGCCTCCCTTTTGTGATTGTAAATACGAGACCAACATTTAGGAATTACAATGTGTGCCCATCTTTATGAATTACAATATGGGCCCATTGGTCGAAATTACAACAAGGACCCACAAAGGATCACGGTGGCGAAACTTAACCGCAGCTTGTGTCCAACCTGCCTCACTCAATCCGCACCATTATTGTGTCGGTTGCGGGTTAGGACTTAGGAGATCCTATTCCAAGTTAAACGGGCCAGAGATGGGTTGACTCGCCTAACCCATTTAACCTAAATAAACCCTCCTCCCATATAAAACCCAATTATATGGCTTTTGTGTTCTAATATGTGGGCTTTTCATAGCAATGCTATGAATGTATGGACATTATTTTGGATGGCCCAACACTAACTAATTTGTAAAAGGTGAACCGAATTTTAGAGAAAGAAACAGAAACAAAAGGTAAAATATACTGTTATATGGGTTAAGTGAGTTGTGTTGACCTGCGTTGGCTGCTGGTTGGGGTGTCTGATTCTGACCCATTAATAAATGATGAATGGATTGGATAGGATACTAGTTGAGCCTCAGCCCCTAACCTCGCATCTCAACCTACCTCCCCTGAATGATGAATCTCAAACTCAAAGAATTGTGAGGTGAAAAGCAGTAAAGCTTTTATTTCAGGTTTTGATTTGTAATCACTGTAATTCCTCTTTCAATCTGTTGTTGTGTATAGATAGCACCATTGATCATAATCATCCCATCATGTGTGCGAGCTTTGTGGGTTCTAGTTTTCCTCTGAACCCTGTTCAATGATCCCCTAGTCCCTTGTGAGCTGCTCATAGCTAGCCCATCTTTCATACATCTTTTGACGCACAAAGTTTGATCTTTGATTGGATTGATCCTCACCATCACCTTGACCATGAAACCCATAGCTAATTTGATAAATGAGCATTGGTCCATCCCTTCTCCACCCTAAAACCTTGCCCCTTCACCCCTTGATTGTTGGCTTCCCAGGTTGGCCCCATGAAATTGCACAGATGGTAAATTGGGCAATGCATCATAAAATTCATGTTCTGTCTATTTACATGTGACTAGAAAAACTATACTAAGCATGGGTTTAGTTTTAAATTATGCATCATTGTTTGTTGGGCCTATGTAGATGCATGCCAATCATGGCGGTGGAGTGGATATGAAAGTTTTGGGTGGATTCCCCATCAGATGATGATGATCCTAACTTGAGGGTTGCAGACCACATCTGGCCAAATCTTTCTGAAGCTAATTGCTAAAGATTGGTCCATTTACTGCGATGTGGTTGGTCCATTCATGAAAAACAGAAGTTAGTACTCAAGCTTATCTGATTCTTCAAAAGAGATTAGATTAAAAATGAAAGTTAAAAAACGGTGTTGTATTTCTTTATTAGTCACCACATCAAGGATGAGATGTCTATCTACGGCGATATACTTGGTCCACTCATTGAACACCGAATGGGTAATGATAAGAACTGTCTCATCCCATAGCCATCAGAGTTTGAATGGAGAAACCTAGTTCCTAGTGCAAATCTACAGGCCAGTGGCACTTTTAAGTTATCTTCCTATACACTATGCCTCCACATTATATTTAGGACAACAGCTTCCTTCTTACTTTTACTGATCTGTTCCATACAAATGTGCAATACCTGCTGTGGTATGCTCCATTCTCATTACACTGATACCCGTCTGACCTTATACTTCCTCGTACAAAATTTGATGCTTGCAGGTATGGAAGCTCCATTTAAGTGCTGTACAGCCATCAACAAGTCTTTATCCACATCGAGCATACCAAATGATGGTGCTATTGCTCAGGGCCGTCTCAAGACAATATGTGGCCCGAAGTAAAAGTATAAACGAGGCCCCTAGTTTCTATGTGTGACATGAGAAAATCCTCATTCTAAAAGAGCACGCGCAGTCTAAATATCCAATCCAAGCAGAAAATGCAGCCCTCAATTATTTAAATCCTTCTGCTAAATGAAATAACCGAAAAAAGAGCATAAAATCATTAATGGTGATGACAAAAACTACTGAATTATCAGAGTAATGGTTAACAAGAGGTCAAGAGTTATCCATATACAATTCTTTTAGGGGTTGTTTGGTTGAGAGCATTTACGTATGTAAATAACTCATATGTGAATCATTTACACACCTTCATGTTTGGTTGAGGTTATTTACGCATCACGTGTGAAATTTTGATGTGTAAAAAGGTATTATTTTCGTATTCAGATTTAATTTTCACATATGAGGGGGTGGTAAAATGAATCGCATGTGATTTGCACATGAAACAAAACAACATCAAACGGCGGACGGTGCAGAACAAGTGATGTTCCGTCACAACAGTGCATGGGTTCGAAACCCATCTTCCTATTTTTTCATTTTTTTTTATTACGCATATCAGCATATTTGGTTTTCATTGGCAAACATGCCCTGTTTTCATTTTCTTTTCTTTTTTTGGAAAGAACTCTATTATCATGTTAATGTTACCAATCCAACAGGCCTTTAGACATCATATTACGATTTTTGGGAATGTGTTTTTATTTAATTAATTATGTTTAGTTCCAAGTTAAGAATGATTAGTTGTTAATTAGTGTTGATTAATGTGTTAGATTAATTATATGATAAGATAATATGAAATTATTGGTATCAATGAATTTCTGGAATTGTGTTGGACATTTCTTATTTTGGAGCCATATTGATTTGAAATGCCATTTTATGAAAAAAAAAAGAGTATTTTCTATTAAAAAAAGGACTTATTTGTAATTCTGATTTTATGAAAAATTTTCAATTATGGAATTTTTCGATGGTTTCAGTTTCATTAGAAAACGGGTCAAATTATGATCGATTTTCTCTTCTAGCTCGGGTTCATTTGAATTCATTTCAGATGATTCCCAGTGAGATTTGATACCTTTAAAAACGGACTTATTTTAGAATAGTAACTTTACTGTGCTTCTGTTTCATTTATCTTCTCTGGTTCTGGTTTTGGAGTTTGGGAATTGGGATTCGACTTTGGAAGTGGGAACTGGGAAGAAAACCCAACCAAGCCACCCATGCCTACAAAATTATGAGGCCCCCTCAGGGTGAGGCCCCCACCACTTGCTTCACCTGCTTATATGGTGAGCCGGCCCTGCTATTGCTGAAATATCCACGAAGGTATGGTGGTTCGGACTCCAGCCTCATTGATATGGTCTTGTCTCTGTTTATACATATGGTGTGACACAGGTGTGGCATGGATTTTTTCTACAGTTCCAGGAAGCTGTTAGAAGGGGGCCTTTTCTTGCTAAAGAGCGTTCAGAAGCTCAGCCGGCTGTTATTGTTGGCATTTGTGATGGGGCACACTTGTGTTTACACGTGGATGGACCCCACTCACAAAGATACACCCCTCACAAGGAGTCTCATGGTGATATGGATAAGGATAGCTTGAGTTTTATCGAACTCTCTATCTCTTTATCATATCTACATTCAAATTCAAATTGAGAGAGATTGATCATAATCATCTCTCAATTCGAATTTGAATAGAGATATCATCACCCATTAGCCTAAGGGCTATATATAGACATGAGAGATATAGCTTGATACAACTTTGAAGAATTCATTTTCTTTCCACTAGATCTCCAATTCTCTATCATCATCTCCAGGGTGTCCATCATTGTTGCCCTTGGATATTGAAGAGTGACTCATATGTGACTGATCTCAGTAGACAGTCACGGATCTCCACACCATTGCCTGATTCAAGCCGACACTATCCTTATCACGTTTGTAGCAGCCAGCACCTATAGATCCTTGCTCCCGCATATTTACTACCTTCAGTCATGACAGCCGAAATGTTTTAGTTTCACTTGAAAACTGAAAACTGGGAATGAAGATTTCTATATTCCTTATGCTCAAAGCGTCATTAAGTGGTTTTAGTAGGTGGAGGGAGTGACAATGGGTTGTGTTAAACAGTGAACTGCTTGTATTATCCCACGTACTGGGTTGGGTTTGGTAGTGCTTTTGAGGTGTTGTGGGTGATCACAGACAGTTGCATAGATTTCAACCCAAGATGGAGAGGGTGAGGGTGGGTTTGGGTTTTGTGTGCCCTACCAATTACATGTTTACATTCATAATACCTATGAAATGTTGAAAAAAATAAAAAATCTCTTGTACATCTTGTTTGCCAAACCTGAACGGTATATATCAGTTTCTCAGCTTCATGTCATATAATTTTAAATCTGGAATGGGTTGGGGTGGCGGAAATTGGATCAGGCATCGGTTTGGGTTGGCCATACCACATCGGGTCTATATTTGTCATAGCTAGAGCTCGGCTCATTATCGAAATACTCACCTCTTTTCCAATTTCTTTACCAGCCAACCTCTCCATTGAGATCCTGGTCCATCTCATTGAACTGTTGTGGTTCAAAATCATTGGGTGAAGTTCTTCAGCCAACAAGGGAGGTGATATTTTCAGTATATAGTTTGTCCTCATATGGCCATTTATACCTTTTTTTTTTTTGTTCTGGTGAAGAATTTTTGTACTAATGAAATGCTGTTCAGAAAGTGGTGACAAATAAAGTATATGGACGAAATCTTGTATCAATGATGAACAGGTGTGCCTTGTTGCAACCAGTGTAGCAGCTTCAAGGCAGCCTACCTCTATTGGTAGAGGGGGAAAAGGGATTATATAGTCTAATCGTCTGCCTCTTTACCAACTAGAAGATGACTAAGCTTTACCCCCACTAGGTATATATTTCCCATTATATATATTAAAGCAAAGGGGAAGGTGGGCTTTGAGGGGTGCCACCTCATCCCTAAAAAGTCTCTCCTCTCAGAGAAATATGCATAACAAACCTACATTATTTTAAGGTGCCGCCTCACTTAGGGCTACTCTTTCTCTTCTAAAATTATTTTATGAACGTTTGAATTTGAGTCCTATTTCTTGCCATTATCCAAATCATAAGCAAATCTCTACAGTCGGTTTGTTTTCTTTTCCTTAGATCTTCAATTATTCCCATGTTAAATATATTTTGTGGGCCCTACCGATGAGTGAAATCCAAGTTGTTGCTCCTTTACTTTCCTTTCAGTTTTTTCCCCAAATGGATGGTTCCAGTAGTGGGCACCAGTTCGTATTAAATATATTTCAAGATTGGACTCCCGTATTGGATGAAATCCCAATGTCTTTCTCTTAATCCCTTTTTTCTAAGAGTGGGCCCCACTGATGGAGGGAGGCAAGCTTGTTGGTCGTTGTCTGGTTTCTTAATGGATGCAAATCAATTAGTGGCCCCCGCACATTTAACTTATTTCTGTAGTGGGACCCACTCATGGATTAATATAGCTCATTTACTCTCCTTTCGGTTTTTTTTCCCCAAATGGATGGTTCCAGTAGTAGGCACCAGTTCGTATTAAATATATTTCAAGATTGGACTCCAGTATTGGTTGAAATCCCAATGGCCTTCTCTTAACCCCTTTTTTTCAAGAGTGGGCCCCACTGATGGAGGGAGGCAAGCCTCGTTGTCTGGTTTCTTAATGGATGCAAATCAATTAGTGGGCCCCGCACATTTAACTTATTTCTACAGTGGGACCCACTCATGGATTATACATAGATATTAGTTTTCTAGGTCAATATGTATCCGTAGTGGGCAATCAGAATTGGTTGGTATCATACACAAGCTTAATTTCTTTGATAATTGTTAGGATATCATTTGTGTGCACATGAGTTAGAACTATTAGAAACATACTATGATGACTCATATCTATATTCACGTACACTCATCCCATGCAATGTACATCTTTTATATTTTTTTTCTTCTCTTACACTTGTTCGCCCCCCTCTCTTTCAATTTTTTTTTCTTATACTATCAATCATCTGTGGGGGCCAATTGTTCCATCACCATAAATCCAGATGTGGTGTGCGGCCCATTGAGGATGAAATCATTTGATTTTCATTTTCTTTCTTCTTATCTTCCCTTTTTTTCTTCTTTGGATGCAGAGCCATCAGTGGGTCCCACACGTTAAAAACATTTCAAAGGTAACCCCATTGATGGATTAAACACGTTAATTTTTTTTTATCCCTTTCTTTTGGTTCTTTTTAGTAGATGTAGATCCATCCGGTGTTGCTAGTTTTATTATAAACTTAGCTGGCTCCAAAAACTTACAAGCCGTGAATGATGTCACAATCTTTAGACTTGGATATGAAGTTTTGCAACATACCGACATTTGAGGTTGCCTAAAAATAAGCCAATACCAAAACTGGCCATCCAACCGTGCAGCTATCATATCAAATCATCATATATTGATCGAATTATATGTATGTTAAGCATTTGCTCCTTTAAGGTATGTTTATTTGCATTAAAATATATAGGAATTCATGGTAAAATGAACTCTACGAAAGAATTATCGAAGTGGTGGAGGTGAATGATATCAGGTGAGGGATGAATGATATAAAGTGGAGATGTAGATAGGTCCTTCACTTCCGTATGTACTAAATTACTAGGGTGATGGCTGGATATTCATTTCCTATCATCCCTGGATTCTCTATTAAGGAAAAAGATATTTGATGCTCATTCTTAAAAATTCACCTTTCTTCTTCATTTTTCAGCCATCAAATGAAATTTATGTATTCAATTCCAATCTATTCTAATGCAAACAACAGGCCCTTAGTCTTCCTGCAAATTATACTATGTATTTTTTGTAGAAGTATTGGACGAGCTTAATATCCTCATATCAGAAAATTGTTGTCTTGACGAGCATACACAGTAAATTTCCTAGATTGTATAACTGTTCTCTTATCCTTTGTCCATATGTACCTTCTGTCAAACTAACTCTAGGCATTTACCAAAAAAAAAAAAAAAACTCTTAGGCACTTACAGTGGTGGGAGTGTACCACCCATGGTGAATCTCCACCGCTTTTTTTCTCTGCGCAAGCTGAGACTTCCTCCGTGCACCGGTGTTCCTGTGAAGTGTTCCAGACTTCACTGCTTTATCAATACCTTGCATTCACTAAAATGCTATAAGATGACCAACTCAGAAATCTATACTACCTGAATTTGCAAGATTTAGAATTAAAGTTAGGACCCATTCTTTTTAATCAGAGACCCACCCAGCCTTATAATTTTATTCTCTACATGGGAAAAACTCCTTATTCATTTCAAGAATGATAAAAAGGCCATCAAACAAAAATAGTACCCAAATATCTGAGTGTATAGAATGATAAAAAGGTGATCTAAAAAAAAACAATCCATTATAATCAGAGTACATCAACAATTCCAAATACAACAGTTGACCCTTCACATCAATGCCCCAATTATGCACACTCAAATCCATATTAATTAAATTTTTTGGAGCTTTATCCATGGTAGTAGTTAGAATCTCATGCTATCTTGTTCAGAATTCAAAGAAGAAAAAATGGACATTATTACATAATAAAAAAAAATTAGTTTACATGGTTTTCATTAAAAAAGGGATTTTCATGTCTAAAATCCACAAATCATTGATTCAATTAAAAACACATAATCCAAAATATATAATGAGAAGAAGAACAATTTTAACAAGATGGAGGTTCAGGTGACTACATCTATTTCATAAAGTCCTAAGGCATGGCCTCATGATAATCTATTTCTTAGCATTGAGAAGACTATTTTGCTTTTGTCAGATTTCCAACCTCTTCCATTGCCAATGCCAATAAAACTCAAAACCCAAGGTTTCTTAGTATGAATATTTTCTCTTTTTTTTTTTTCTTAGCTTTATTTTTTTCAGCATTTCAGTTGTTTTCCATGGAGATGGTAGCAAGGAAAAAACCCATTCTCTGTAAGACGGAGGAGGAATGGATACCTTCTTGATGCGGGTTTTGATTTCTGATTTTTTTGACTTATTGTAGATGCGCTCTTCTCAGCTTGCCCCGCTCTCTTCTGCGCTGAATCTGGCTTATTAATTGGTCTTGCATTCTAGATCAACAGGGAAAACAGATTTCCTCATTTTCGCCAAGTTGTAAATTCCCAAGGATTTCAACCTATGAAAATTCTTGTGTTTTTTTTTTTTTTTATTTGTTCACGTTAAACCAATTTTTTTTAAACTATAGGCTATAGGCATTAATATGCACCAATATCAATGTGAAATTTTCAACTAAAAAAAATCATCGGTGTGAAATCCCTATTTCAAAGACAGTGAAAAATCCTTAGATCTGCGGATTCTGCACCTTGCCAAATGTGCTATAAAAGTCATTTTCGGTAAAGCTATAATATGGTGTTGTTCTTGGCGAGAGAGGTAAACTTGGCAACATCGGAATAAAGGATTTTGGGTTGTCCTGATTTTGAATGGGTGGGTGGAGTTTTACTTCTCCCTGTGAGAAGAAAGCATGAGTGTACACCACTCACTAAGGAGTGGTTTGTTTGCACTCATTTGTCCTGGTCATGCATCATCATCATTACATACCGCATTAAACTGCATAACAATTAAAAATAAATTATACCGAAAGATTATTAAAGATGTGAGGGGTGAAAAATATAAAGTGGACATTTAAAATTCCTTACGAAGATTTTTGTTATGCTACCCGTTGCCCCTCCTCATTTCTTATATTTTGCAAAAAGAAAAGAACTATGGAGGTTAATTCTGCCTTGACCAATTCATATCCCTCAAAAAGTGGGATTTTGTTTCATTTCTTAATTGCTTTTTTCATCTCCTCCAACAATTAAAAAAAACAAAAAGTAAGAAAAAAAAAAAAAAACTCATCCTCTCAAACCTAAGTTCTCAATCATTGCTCAATCTTTGTTCCTTTTTTTTTTTTTACTACAATCAATGTGCAAATGGTTCTCATTTTTTTAAATGTGTATATCAACAAAAAAAAACTAACAATATGGGAACAAAGACTAAATCATTATAATATTCATGGCAAATGTAGTAAGAACATGTTTCATTTTTGTCATCATTTTATTGCATATTGATGTGTATCCAATTTATTTATAAAAGAAAAATATTCAAGTGAGAACTATTATATGAGAACTTTATGCTGTGCCCAAATAGCAACACATCCAAACCTAGCAACCAATAGGGAACCCCCTCATAGTCACTAATCCTAAGGATTTGCACACATCCGAATGGACTAAACTTTTGGATCGAGGGTTGAATATTTTTTTGAATATGAAGCCATTAAACTTGTGGGCTATGGATGAAAGGGTTAAGGGCATAGTTTTTATGTCAAACTTGATACTTGGGGTGGTCTCACATATAACTTTCTATCCCCACCGGTCCCATCTCCAAATGGGGCCTACAATTGGGCTCCACAAAAATGTTTTCTTATAGGGACCTTTAGCTAATTTTGCCTTGTTTTTTTTTTTTTTTTCCGTTTTCTTTTGATGATGGATTGTTTTGATCGAGTTTCCCTTTATTTTCCTTTTACTTAACAGAAAAGGAAAAAAAAAAAGAGTCAAACATTGGATTGATTACAAAATAGGGATTTTGACAGTAGGGCTGCCGTATGACCTTACATTTGCCCGGTAATGGTTTTAGTTAAAAAAACTCCTACAAAACTTTTTGTATAACGAGGTGAAAATGTTATAAATGAAGGAAAAATTGTGCGCCAAATCTCGCTGCGTTGTGATATCGTACGTACTCTGCAGAAGTTTTTATAAACTTCACCCATGGGCAGGAATATGTCAAGCCTTAGGACATTAATCTGAGTAATTTGTGATTTGGTGCGACTTCTGGAATTTGAATTGTCAGTTTAGATTCTATTCAGATGCGGTTTTTAGTTTATTTGTTGTGTTGATTTTGTTTTCTTCTGCTAATGGGTTGTTTCTAGTTTAGCAATGCCTTTTTTCATTTTGGGTTTACTTTCCTTTTTCTTAACGCAAAAAAAGCTAAAAACCAAACATTGGATTGATTACAAAATCTTCAATCACGGCCCCATCTAACCACAAACAACATACTATTATTATTGGGATAATTGCAAATAAGACCTTAAATTTCTACCTTATTTAAAAAAAGACACAAGTTTCAAATCTTTTCAAGTTATGGCATAAGTTTTCCAGTAAGTTTTCAACTAAAGATATTTGACCATTTTAAGGTATTTTCCTCAAATATATTTTTAAAATACCTAAATTATCTTTCATTTAAAGCCACAACATGCTTCCGGCAATGACTATATACCACTGATTGCTATGGGGACATTAGTTGCCGTCGATAATTATAAGGATGCCAGTAAAAGAAAAGAGGAGATGAAGGAGGGCTTTCATTTCAATGAAGGGTAATTCGGGTATCTAAAAAATTTTGAGGGACAAACTCATCGGAAAATAACTTTAAATTGTCAATTGTACTTAATTGAAGATTTATTGGAAAACTTATTCCCTAATTTAAAAAGTTCTGAAATTTGTGTCCTTTTTTAAAATATGATAAAAACTTAAATTATTTGAAAATTTTTCATTATTTATGATAATCACCTTCATCATAGCAACAACAAAAAGCTGGCTCATAAAGAGCCCCGCCCCCGGCCCCTCCCCACCCCATTAAGCCAAGAACAAACAAATCAAGCCCCAAGGAATTTGGTAATGGCCAAAACAATCAAACCCAGTTGGGTGAGATCATGGTTCTCTGGGGTCAAAGGAGACGCAAGCCCACTCTCCTTGAACCCTTCCTCGCAAGTGTCCGAGTTATCCATGGCTCCACTCACCCAAATATTCACGTCCTTGTATCGCTTGCCGTCGTAAGCATCCCTACACCGCTTGAGAGTATCCATCGAATCGTCGTAGAGTTCCAAACACTGCTGTAAACACTGCTTGTTGTTTGAAACCAACCCTGGATTTCTCAGCAGATCTTTGGCGTGAGAACTGGCCTGTTTGGCCTTTAACGAGGCCAGGTCCAAAGCTATAAGGCCCAGCCCTGCAAGGTCTGCGTTTGTGCTCCTTGGGTCTGCTCGGAGAGAGCTCACACACAAATTATAGCTTATGTTTGGGCTGCTTTCTGCAGCTCTCTTGCATGTGTCTTCCAACACACTAGTCCCAAGCGATTGTGTGGAGAGGAGGAGAAGAAAGGCCAAGAACAACAGCATGAAACTCTTCAATATCAACATCTTGTTTCTTCCTTAATTCTTCTGTGTTGAGTGGTGGTGGGGTAGGATGGATTGTTGTTGTTTTTGGTTTTGCTTTTGTTTGTCTTGGGATTTGATTGATTTGGAGTGTTTTTATAATCTACAGGTGGGCTTTTCTCTCTCTTTTTTTCTTTCTTCTTTATTTCTATGGATAGATACAACATGAACATCTGTTTGTTGTTTTCCACTTTAAGAGGATAGATGTCATGGGTGTTAAGAAAAGATTTCCTTAACTAGTAGACGGTTACTGGTGACAGCAAAGGGAGTCAACATGCCAGTTTGACAATGAGGACAATATTTATTTGTATGCTAATTAGAATGTGTCCAGAATCTTGATATGATTTTTATTTATACCAAATCTTCACCAAAAGAGGATCCCAGAAAATCACCAAAATAGGATCCCAGAAAATCTTTCTCCAGCTCATAACATTGATTAGGGGTGTCCACCGGCCTGGCCCTGAGGCAAATCCAAGCCCTGACTTTAGAAACACAGGCCCATTTCCAGCCCTAGTCTGATATGGGCCGTAAATGTCATGCCCAAGCACACCCATTTAGTCAATAGTGCCGGGTTGAACCAGGTCTTTTATGAGTTGTACGTACAGGCTTTATAGCTATTGTTTGGACAAATCATCACTAAATTATAGGCACTCCTTATTCAGGCCAGGATGATCCATACCGGGCTTTGGGCTTTCTACCACTTAATCCAAGCCCAAACCAAATATTAATGGGCTCAGATTATATATATATCCAGGCCCGGATCAAAGCGGGAGCAGCACTAACATTAAGTATACGCTTTATCCAGGGGTGTTAATGGGTAAGGTTAGGGCGGTCCAATGCTGTCATATTTACATATATTTTGTAAATGGCCTGGGCTGGACTAAGTTCAGGCCTGAATATTAGCCACTAGGCCCACAGCCCAAAAAAAGTCCAAATTCAGCCTATTGTCGGTAGGTTCCAAATAGGTCAGGGTTACCCGGACCATTGGCACCTTTCACTTCTTTAAATATCACACACATATAGGAAAGAAGATCCTACTACCGATTTCAGCCTCAGCCCAAGAAGCTCTTATAATTATAGAAACACATTATCTCAAGCAAACATCTCAGGCCCACGAGCAAAAGAAGAAAATGAAGGCATTGATGTTGATAACCTTGGTCCTTCTCCTCTCCGGACAAAGCCTCACCCAAGGCACTAGTATAGTCACAGGGACTTGCAGTAGAGCTGCACACAGCAACCCAGAAATAAGCTATGATTTCTGTGTGGCCTATCTCCAAGCAAATCCAAGGAGTGCAACCTCAGAGCTTGGAGAACTGGGCCTCATCTCTGTGGAGCTGGCCTTATCATACGCTTCACATACAAACTATCACATAAAAGAGCTGATGCATGAGACAGGTTTGGATCCCAACAAGAAGAGATGTTTGAAGGACTGTTTGGATCTCTACACAAAAGCAATAGATATGGTGAGCAAGTCAGAGGATGCTCTTAAGGCCAAGCGTTATGGCAACGTGAATGAATGGGTGAATTCAGTGATGGTAGGCTTGGATAGATGTGAGAAAGGGTTCAATGGAAGTGATCTTGTTTCTCCTTTGACAGAAGAGTACAAGGATCTTTCCCAACTGGGTTCTATTGTTTTGGCCATCACCAGCTTCCTCGGTTGATGTTTCTCTCTTGTGTTTTTTCCTTTTCTGGATATGCCTATCTTCTATGCTTCTTCTGGGGTGGTGCTGTCTTCTTTTTTGTATCAAGTGAATGACATGAGTGACTGGTTTTATTTATCTTTTTGATGTTGGAGTTTAAGATTCAGTGTTTTGGTCTTTTGTTTTGTTTTTTTTTTTCTCTCTTCTCTAATCTCGCTTAATGTGGACCACTGATGTTATTCATTTGAGACCATATGTTTAAAGGCCTTATATCAAAGGAACAGGAACGTAGGTTTATCACGGATAGAGTTTCTTAGGGTTGGTAATTCAATGATGTGGATCATGGAAGGAAGGTTCGTCATGTATAGAGATTGGTAATTCACTGGTGTGGATCATGTGATAGATTGTATGGATCATGATCATGGGCGAAACCGAAAGTATTCCTTGTTCGGGACTTCGGTGGGACTTCTAGTACATGGTACTAGCCCTTGTTCTGTAGCTCAATAAGAATGCAAGTTGCCAGCCCCAATGAGAGGGGAAAGGAGGAAAATCTCCGAGTCCGATACTATAAAATACTTTGCGTCTTGCTCTCGGACAAATCTCAATCCAGCTAGAGTTGTGCAAGTAGACAGATTGATAATATTTAAAGGTCATCTAATCATTTCTAAAACATAAAAAAGGCTCACTTAATTAAATAAAAATAAGTCAAATCACATGTTTTGAACGTGATCAATTTAATCATGACTGCAATTGTTGTTGGATAAAAATGAATGCTGCTAGCTTACAAGTCTAGAACTCACGGCTGCTTACGTAAGGGCCCAGCCGCTCAGAATGAACTCCATCTCTTTGATGGGATATGCCCTTTAATCATATGCTCATTGGATAAAATTTGAAGGGAACTCATTTTGAACAGTTCAAAAAACTCAATAGGTAGGCCCCCAAAACCACATCATAGATTTCCAGGGCAAGGCAAGGGAGACACACTCGGATTTGCACTCTTAAAATGGTGTAACATATCCATTACTGTGCTAATAATGGACGATACTAAATGGCTACCTTATAGTTATATGCAGTCCAGCACGACCATCCTAGTTGGTAATCAGTGTGATATAGATCAACCCCAACAGACAAGCGACCACAAAGTCTGAATCAGTGTAAAACAGGACCTATGGATTATTGATGAGGATTAATTGGTCATAGGTGGAACTCAGGACAGGTCTTTAGTTCAGTCGGGGCTAAATCACAATAGGGAGTAGGGCGCAGCTACCAAATATATTAGCACCAAATCTAAACGATTGGTGGGGTATATAGAACCTGGTCCAGCTAGGAACTGCAAAATATCAGACTGAATCGAGAATGGGAGGCATGCCATATAATAGATGTTATATCAAGATGAAACTTTCGAAAGCCCACAAATGATGGTGATTCTAATGGTAGTGAACCTCCATAACCTTGATTTGTGGGCTGCATAGCTTATCTAACGTGCTATACAAGTTGGGTGGCTCACAGTCACAGTAGTAACACGACACTAAATGCCGGCTTAACCTCCCATTGCATTATAGACCCCATCATCAGTAGATCAAGCCCACTACATCAAAGTTTAATAGTCCACTAACTGGTCTCAATAGAGTGACTGTCATGACGGTTGGATGGATCAGATATAGGACATGATTTTAGCTGCCATTTAAAAAAAGTAACACTTTTGGTCCTTTACCGACCAATGGAAAGGGCGACCAGCAAATCTGTTGCTCATGAAAAGAGACCATAATTAATAGTCCTTACCACATGTAAAGTTAAATCAAAATAGAAAGGATCTCAACCTAAACAGACTGAAACCAGGAAATCATCAAATCAGTGGGTAAAATGTCAGGTGAACGTAATAATAATCACATGGCTAAAACTGTGAACCTTGGCAAAACACAAAAAAGGAACTACTGTTCAGCAGCAGCAGCAGCCACCTGCTGAAGAGTGACAGCTGCAGTGGCCTCAGCAGCAGCTGCCGCACCTTCAGCATCTTTCTCTTCTCCTGAGGATCCTTGAACAGCGGCCTTCGCAATGACCTCTCCTGGTGGTGGGTGGTCAAACCTGCACGTTGGGCCGAACTTACATGTGCCAGTCTTCATGTAGAAGGGGCAGATTATTGTACCCTGCAACATCTCAGAGTCAACCTTTTGTTCAACATTGTCTAATCATTGCACAAGAAATATGTCACTGCCTCAACCATGAGGTGGTCTATGATACCTGGATACTAGTACAAGTCCAACGTATCTATATCCGTATCCATATCGGACTGATACAACACTTATATTGATACCTGATACTGAATCGATACTTCCACAGAACAAGTTTAACATATCCTACTTATAAAGTCTATTATTTCAATATTTTACTTCTCACCATAAAAAATGCTAGGAAAGGACAAAAACAAAATGATAATTTCATTGATTCAAAATTGATCTAAAGAAAAAATTAGGACACTCGTATCCATGTCCTAAAACTTTAAAAGTGAGGAGTCGTATCCTCGATCCCCGTATCAGTGTCCGTATCCATATCCATATATGGACATCACAGGAGGTGGTGTGTTTGAGTCAGGTTACCAGTGAAAAAGGGACAAGAATGAAGGTTTCACACTGGCCGTGTATAAAGGTGGTGTGTTTGAGTCAGGTTACCAGTGAAAAAGGGACAAGAATGAAGGTTTCACACTGGCCGTGTATAATCAATCATCAGCTGATCAGCCAAACACAACAAATTTTGAGTATCCAGAGTGAGAAATGAAATTCCGCAGGCTCTCCTCTCTCTCTCTCTCTCTCTCTCTCTATTACTTCCAGCCTTGCAATGAATTATGGAACTTGACAAGCAACAACTGCCATAGTGTCGTGTAGATAGAAGGATAATGAAATGCATTCAAATGCAAATTATTAGCCCTGTGGATATGTGCATTGTGCAAAGCACAAGCTGATGAGGTAGCAAATGCATAGAACAATAATAAACATTTCACTTGGATTTTTCACTTGTTAAGAGATCCAAACAGATTATACATACATATACATAGGAGTGATCCTAGTGCATGGCGCACATGGACCTCTCCATGTGCGCCTCACTGTGGGGCCCACCTGGGTTGGGGACTGGGGTATTGAAAGATTTGATTGGGGCCTACTCATGTGTAAAAAATGGACCCCAACTGATCATCGTATCCATTTGATCGAAGGCCCACAACTTTTGACTCTCCAAAACCGGTGCACAATCAATCCAACGGTCTAGTCCATTCGAACGGGTGTAAACCTAAGGGTCCGGTGACCATCAGGTGGGCCCCCATTATGCGGTGCGCATGGATGTGACAGCTGCTGAAGCCCACTTGGAGCCCCACAAATCATGGGAGAGGTGGGGATTGAAAGATCTAGGGTGGACCAAGCCAGATATGAGATTTCAAATCCATCCAATGATCGTAACACGGAACCCCTTAACAATTGTGTGTGTATTGTTCACACTATATTCAATGGTCCAATCCATTCGGATTGGTGTAAACCCCGTGGGATCCATGACACGGCGTTTGATGGTTCATTCGGATTGATCATAAGGAAAGTTGTCTCAACCTTGAAAGAGAAGAACAGAAGCAAATGCCTAAATGTATTTACATAAGCACACATCCACTAAATGGGTAAAATCATAAAGGAGCCTTTTGATGTGTCCTCAACTCTCAACTGGAATGGTTTGTTCAGTATTCATCAAAATCAACTCTTCTTTGTATCTTAGCAGGAAGGTACAAACTTATGCAATTGAAAGTGATAAAAATGTTTCAGTTCTCTCTGAAACAAAATGCACTATTTAGAAGACATACCTCCCTTCTTGGAAGGCCAGCCAGAGTAAGCTTCACATTTTGTTGAAGGGCCTGCTTCATCATTGATGGGGTCGGTGCTGAACGATCAACGGGGTGATGGAACTTGCACCTTTCTCCATACTTGCACTCTCCAGTTTTCATGTAGAACTACACCATTCAAATATACAGAACACATTGATAAAGTTAACATTAAGTTTCACCTATGAAAGTACATTGCTAAATATTGTGCCACATGAATGGACAAGGTGAAAAAAAATATACTAGCACATGAATGCAAAGGCTACATAAAATATGGACAAGGTGAAAAAAAATATACTAGCACATGAATGCAACACACATGCTAAGTTTGCTTTATTGTGAATACACACACACGAATCTTGGAGATGTCCAGTAAGACAGAGACCCAGTAATATGAAACAACATCAGTCATCAGCCAAACTTTTAGAATAGTCTTCCTACTAATGGCGTCGCATATTTATATGCAATGTTAATTCAGTGATTTGACAGTCTAAAGAATTTTTCTAGTTCCAAATTGTTACTTTTAGGCAGTCACCAAGGCCACTCCAAAACCATGTGTTACGACCCAGCCCACTACCAGTATAATATTGTCCGCTTTGGCCCATGGGCCTTGCCCTTTTAAAGCCGAGGGTCAGGATGCTCCCTTTCCGATGTGGCACTCTCATTCCTCAACCCCTTTTGGGAGTCAAGAAGTGCAACCCAGCTTGGCTTGGCTTCTGACACCCTCCCACACCGGAAGACAGAGCCATCCTTGGCTTTGATACCTATTGTAACGACCCAGCCCACTACCAGTATAATATTGTCCGCTTTGGCCATGGGCCTCACGGCTTTAAAACGCATTATATTGGGTTAAGGCCAGGTCGGCCATTTAAATCCCAGGGTCAGGATGCTCCCTTTCCAATGTGGGACTCTCATTCCTCATCCCCCTATTGGGAGTCAAGGCGGAAGTGCAACCCATCTTGGGGTACCGAACCCTTGGGGTCTCACACCATGCTACCCACATTGCAAAATATTAGACAAATCATCCATGACAATCGGAAGAAATGTCAAATGAGTTCTTAAATAAAAGAATACATACATCACATTCCATCTGACCAGGGCGTTGAGGGTAAATAGTTGGGCCCAACCCTAGCTGCAAAAAGAAAAGGTGAATTTCAAAAAACAGTTCAATGCTCATGTTTTCATAATCGCACGGAATCATTCTTATAAACGTGCGAAAAGTACCGTTGATGTAGCCAACCGAGGATCAATGTTGGGAATAATGGAGGCAGCATGATTTATGCCACTGATAGAAATATTAGCAGCTGGAGATGGCATAACTGAATGGCCAAAAACACCAGCACCTGGAGGCTTAATAGCTGCATATCGTTATTTCAAATCACAGGATCAATGCCCTGAATATTTATACCAAACAAAGAATGAAGCATACCAATTCTGTCTGGATGATTGTAGCGGCATGTAGCGCCATACTTGCAGCTGGAAAACAAAATAAACAAAATAAATGAGAGAGAGAGAGAGAGAGAGAGAGAGAGAGAGAGAGAGAGAGAGAGAGAGAGAGAGAGAGAGAGAGAGAGAGAGAGAGAGAGAGAGAGAGAGAGAGAGAGAGAGAGATTTACCTGCCAGTCTTGAGGTAGAATGGGCAATCCACTTCGCCCTACAGTATGAGACAAAGCAAATAAATGATGAGACCAGAATACATTTGCAATAACCTGAGATTTGGTAGCATGACTTGTTCAGAGAACGGAATATATTTGCAATAAACCTAAGATTTGCTAGCATGACTTGTTCAGAGAACACAAAACATTTACATTTTTTTGGTCTTGCCGGAATGACTTGTTCATCACGAGTGATAACCACAAAGTTGGTGTATTAGCCCCATCTCCTGTCACAGTTGGTGTCAGATGGATCTTATTGGGGTATGATTTCCAATCCATTGACCACCTGGTATCTGAGGGGGTTAGTTGACACTTGACCCTGCCAACTTGTCATGTTGTCATGCTGCCTTTTCTTTCCGTATAGATTTATGCTAATCATTGGTGAAAGGTTTTAGCTTTTGCATGTTGTAGAAACAAATGTCTCATGGATGTTATTTTTCTTTTTAAGTGGCAATGGTCCTGTCAGGCCAACATTCCCCTGATCTATCTAATAGCTAACTACCGAAACAGGAATTAGATTTGGGGACCAAAAGGATCATCCAACAGAGAGTACACATAAAATAAAGTCCCATTCTAAGGACCCTTCAAATTATCAAAGCTGGGCTCCACATGTCCAGTTTGTGAGGCACCAAGCCATTGGTTTGAGCAAACATTTTGTGTTCCCTCTTAAAATATAGCCAAGTCACTGGGTCAAAATTTTTTCCTGATAAAATGTTGACAGCTTCCTACCGGTCGTATAGGCAATCCCTTGGAATTGTGCAACAATGCTGGTGTGAAAGGGACAAATGTCTTTGCTGCTTTTGAATCTCCACTGGCAGTTTCTCCATCTTTATTAGCTGCTTCATTCTGATCTCCACTGACAGCATCTTGTCCAACAGCTGATATTTGAATATCTTTCGGATGATGAAACTTGCAATTTACGCCAAACTTGCACTTTCCAGTCTTCATGTAATACTGATAATGAAGGTATATAGCATGCGCTGAGTATCAATTTCCAATAAGAAGCTCAAAGGCCAACAACTAATACTATTACTGTAAAAAAATGAACATCTTACCGAACATATTGGCTCAGATGGCCTCTCGGGTAATACAGAAGCATCCACAGTTTCAGACGCACCCTACAGTTACATAATAAACCATAAGAAGAGGCAACCGAACACTAGCACAAGATGCCACAAATCTCTTTTGGCGGAAAGCAAGACAATGATTTTACCTCTACAACATCGGCAACTGCAGATGGATTTTGTATTTTGTCTTTTGGATGGTTGAACTTGCATCTGGGGCCAAACTTGCATCTCTGAGTCTTCAAGTAGTACTGGGCACATCAACGGGGTAAAGAAAAATAGAATAAAAAGAATGAAAGCGTAAAATAGAATGAAAAGAAAAATTCAAAGGGGTAAAGAAGCTGCACAACAAAATAACTGTGAATCCATCTTACAGGACAATCAGGTTCTCCCTGTCTCTCAGGAAGAGATTCAACATTGGGGACGAAAGGGACCTGCAGAAACAAGCATAATGGTAACATGAGATGGAAATCATGGTGATAATATGTCCAGTGAAAACAGAAATTATATTGAGAAGGAACCAGCAGCTCCAACGGAAGTATCAACTGAAATGCTCAGAAACAGTCACTGAAAGCAGAAAGCATAGGAAAAGAGACTGCAACGAAAGATGCCTACGGGTTTAGATCCTTATTCTTTTTCAAATAGAGAAACCTTAAAACAAGATAGTATTAACAGAAGAACAATATAATAAAAGAATCATGACAGATACATATGAAATAAAAAATCACAAGCCCACTGGTTAAGGTGTTTATCAGGATCTGTAAAGTACATAAATTGAAAGTGTTACTGAATTATCTGATTTTGCTGTACTCAACAATAATAAATGATTATGCAATGTGAAACAGTTAGGGATATGACTCGGTGCATTTCTTCTATCAAGAATATTCAGCACTAGCAATCATATAAGGAATGACCGAGAGTCTTAACCTCCACAGAAACCTAATCTATGATTTATCTCACTAGGTCCACCATGCATGACTGAATAGCTTAACCTTGATTTACATCATCGTCATTTTGAATATCAATTCTTAGTGAATGGGGTAGGTAGAGTGTTAACTCTAGAAAGAAGCACACCCAATTTGGTTTGACATAGTTTTTATGGTAGTTGCCAGCTTAACCTTAGCTTACACCATCATCATTTTAAATAGCAGTTCTTAGTGAGCGGGGCAGGTAGAGTACTAAGGCCTTGTTTGGTATCTCTACTCTTTTTCTGACAGACCCATCCAAAATAGAGCCATTAAAAAAAGAGCCATAAAAAGAGGGTAGAATATAAAAAAAACGTGTTTGGCAATGCACGGATCTACTTTAACCAGACCTTTTTAAATCAATGGTTGAAAGTTCTTCACAAATTTCTCGAGATCCACGAGGTATCAAGCATTGAAATTTGAAAGTGTTCAGCCTTCCAAAGAGATTTAACTGTTTGGATCTTGTGTTTGGGGCCCATAGAATCCAAAAAAGAATATCAAATGGTTCACTTTTTTTGCAAATATCTCGAGATTGGTGATCATCCAATGGCTGGAGTTCGGACCCATTGCAATGTTTGACCTTCTGAACATTTTCAATGGTTTGGATCGTGATTTACTGCCCCAAAAACACACAAAAAAAGGTGAGAGAGAGAAAAACCAGAATACCAATGGACCAATCCAGAACCGAGCACAGTACATCAATATTTGATATTTTTTCACAATTTTCTCGAGACCCACTAGGGATCGAGCTTTGAAATTTGGCACCATAACCGTGTTCAACCTTCAAAAGAGATTTAATGGTTCGGATCTTGTGTTTGGTTCCCATAGAAATAAAAAAATTAGATCCAAGTGTCTAATTTTTTTTTTTTGCAAATATCTCAAAACCTACGATGATCCAACGACTGAAATTTGGACCAATAGCAGCGTTTGATCTTCTGACAACCCCAGCAGTTTGGATCGTCATTTATGATCCAAGAATCTTAGGAAAAAAAAAAACACCGGACTGTTCACCCACCTCTACTTTTCAACTGTCTAGAATTTGGGGTGTTGGTTTTTAGAGGGTTTGCCTCAACTTCTCTGTAGCAGATAGAGGTAGGAAACGTCTGCCAAACGCTCTTATTTTCCAAACCTCTACCCACTTTAGACAAGCAAAAGCCTGAAAATAGAGATGCCAAACAAGTGCTAACTCTGAAAAGCAGACCCAATTTGGTTAGACATAGTTTTTATGGTGAGCCCCACTGAGTAGATAAAATTTTCAATGGGGTTTGAAAAAAATAGGAGGGGTAATGTGCAAAAAGACAAATAATAAAAGAATTGGGACATTTCTAGGCAATTAGCACCTACCTTTTTAATTTATAAAAATGACCCTAACCCTTTTTAGGAAATGAGCCCCAAGCCCTTACTATTATAAAAAAAAATTCATTGTTTGAATCCTTAGGCCCACTGTGGGGACCACAAATCTGCATAGCCCATATTAAAAGGGACAGGAGATGTGATCCATTCATGCTTCCAGCTTCCAACCTTGTCACATTACTCAAGTCTCAAGGCTCGAGACAGAGACTTCGAGAAATAAGAGGGAAGGAAAAGAGGAAAAGGGAGAGAGGAAAGAAGAAGAAGAAGATGAAGAGAAGGATCATCATCGATTGTCTGCCTTCGTCATTGTTTGCTCGTCTTCGGTCGTCTGCCTTCATCAATGCTTGCTTGTCTCCAGTCATCTGCCTTCATCACCACTTGCTTGTTGCCGGTCATCTAGGTCGTCGCCGTGAAAGGTACGCCCCTCTTTTTATCATCATTTTTGAAGAAGATTTTGAGGTTAGGGCATTTTAGTCGGCCCCTGTCGTATCCTGAAATTGTGAACGGTATCCAAGTCGTATCTTGCCGTATCCCGTACCCGAATCCGTATCGGTACAAGTACCATAGGGCATTTGCCATATCCGGGTATCATAAATTAAAAGGGGCCATCAAAGTTCATACCTTAATAATACATATGATTAAGTGTTATGAGAGAAATAAATAATCAATATGGGGTTACAAGTTGAGAACTATCAGGGATGTCTAGAGTTCCCATTTTAAAAAGAGAAAACCCTTCTCATAAATTCTACATCCGCCATCATCGCATCTGAGAAGTGACGCTGATTTACCTCAAAGTACTTTTTGTTGATCCTAAGGGCATGTTTGTTTAGCAAAAGTAGTAGTAAAAGTGGAGTATAAGAAGGCCATGATGTGATGTTTTTTTTTCTTCAGCCTATTTGGATGAAAAAAGTGTAGTAATAAGTGGTGATTTTTTTTTTTAGCCTATTTGGATGCCGCCTCCACCGGGTGCTCTCAGGCTTAATTTTGATGGGAGTGTGCTAGGTAACCCAGGTCAATAAGGTATTGGGTTTTTTTTTAGAGATAATGCAAGAGTTCAACGTCTTTCCTACTTGGGGCCTCTGGTTTCAGATAGGTGAATGAGGCTGAGTTGCTTGCCCTTCCGACGGGTTTTCAATAAACAGCCAGGGTGGGTTTTAAGAACTTCATAGTAGAAGGTGATACCTCCTGTGCAATCGGGCGGGCTTCTGGTTCTTATAAGCCTCTAGTGCCTAGCGGATTTGTGTGATGAGGTGGTAGTTTTGGCCTCCAAACCTAATCTCTCTCTCTCATTAAACGTTCAGCAAATAAGGGGGCAGATGCTCTAGCTTAAAAGGGTGTTGGGAGTGTCAATCTTGTTATTGAGAATTTTAGTTCTTTAGCCATTTGAGCTTGGTTTTGGTGGTTTGTTGTATCCTTTTCCTTTTTGCTTGATTTTGTTTTGTAACTTTGTAGCATATGTCTCTTATGCGGGGTGGCTTTTAATAAATTTGTGTTACCATTCAAAAAAAAAAGAAGGAAAAAGAGTGCGGGAGGAAGGAAAAAACGTAATTTTTTTTTTACTTTTACTTCCACCCTCTACTAAAAGAAGATCTAAACCATTGCATGAAGAAATAATATATTTCATTATTGATTTGATAGAATATATTAAATGTATATAAATTATATGTTATTCTCGATTTTCAGTTTTTTAAATATTTTAATATTTTTCTACTTATACATTATTTTCTTTTTATCTTTATATGATTTCAAAATGCAACTTCGAAATGTTTACTCGGAATTCCAAATTGGTTGAAACATTTTGGTTTGGGGCCAAACCAAAATGGGTTCTTAAACGAAATTCTTAACTATGAATGAAGCATCAATCACTTATATTTTTTCCATTCGTATGGGGGATGTATTTATAATCCAAACAATTCACTTTGTTTATTGAACTAATAAGCCACAAGACCTTTAAGTTGATTATCTTAAATCTTCATAGATTTTGAGTAATTGGTGGAAAAATCCAAAATTCCCAACCTACAGATCAAATTTCCTGCACTTTTGTGGGCTGAAATTCAGTTCAATATTATCATATTAATGATAAGCATCAAGACATGTAGTTTCACACCTTATATTTTCATGGATTTTGAGAAATTTGTAAAAGGCATCCAAAACATCCAAACACATAAAGCAATTGAATGTACACACTAGGTGAAATGGTGATTTTGATAAACATGGTAATGTGGTTCACATATAAGACATTTGCATATGTACCTATCCCATGCGTAAAAGGCAAACGACCCTTAAGAGCGCACATGGCCCATTAGAGGCCACCCAAAGAGGGGACAAAAATGGTAGAATTCATTACAAAATCGTGTGCAGTGAGACTAAAGGTTATATATTGGGCAGGTCCTACGCAGCCACTATCCATTAGAGGACTCCTCAAAATAAAATAGTAATAATAAATTAATTATAATAACTAAAACATCAACAATAACAATCATACAATTAAGTGCATAGTTGTGCAAAGTGCTGAAACTACTATGAGAATTGAAGCTCAACATGTACCACAAAGAAATTCAGATTCCTTGGCTCGATAATTAGTAAGGAGGGAAAGCTTGAGAAAGACGTCAAACATAGGATAAGAGTTGGATGGTTGAAGTGGAGACTTGCTTCTGGAGTACTCTATGATCGATACATACCAATAAGATTGAAGAGAAAATTTTACAAGACAACAATTAGACTAGCTATGACCTATGGAGTAGCATGTTAGCTAGTCAAAAAACAACACATACACAAAATGAGTGTAGGAGAGATGAGAATGTTGAGATGGATGTATGGTAAAACTATGAAAGATAGAGTAAGAATTATGGGTAGCATCAATAGGTGATAAATTAAGAAAAAATTGCTTGAGATTGTTTGGATATGTCCAATGCAGGCCAACAACGGTGCCATTAAGGAAAAGTTTTTCTATGCAAGTTGATGGCCCACCAAGGAGAAGAGGTAGGCCTGAGAGGACATGAATGGAAGTAGTAATAAACATTGTTCAAAATAGCGGCCACTACGCGAATTATGGGCCGTAGCGGTTGAGGCCACTATGTTATTTTGAAAATAGCAGCGCTACGGTTTAAAACCTAGTAGAGCCAACCAATTTTAATTTAGAACACTGTTTTTCCTATTTCTTCTCTCCAATAGTATTTCCTAAAGTTGTCACTACTCTTATATGGTTCCAAATCACTAAAAAAATACAAGATTGGTTGTAACACAATCTTCAAGGTTTTTTTACCACTTACAAAATTCACACCGCTACATATCGCCGCAACCGCTACGTAATCGCCCGCTATGTAGCGTTTTGGCCACTGGTCGCTACTTCGGCCTCAACCACAATTTTGATCCTTGATAATAAAAGATCTAAAGAAGTGCAACCTATCTGAGGGTTTCTCTCATAATAAATAGGAATGAAGAAACATGATTCATGTAGCCGACCCCAACATAGTTGGGAAAAGGCTTTGATAATGATGGCATATTGTACGATGTGATGAAATACATATTGTATTGCACAACAATTGGGAATCACAGCTGGCAGTAATGGTTTCATTTAAGTGACTATTTTTAGTTCTATTTTTCAGTGGCCTTTTGTTTTCTTTTTTGTTTATACTATAAGTATATTAACTATGGCTAAAGGAGCCTTATAGAAGTAGGAGTTCAGGATTTTTTAGGTTGTTCTAGAGAAGAAGCAAACAATTACAGCTGACTAAAACTTGGAAAAAACCAGAAGATGGAAATCTCAGATTTTGTCACCATACACGAATATAGACATCTTCAATGGTTTATTTCTCTTCTTTGGACTGCATTTGAAGGCTTCTCCAGAGCACAAGAACAACCGAGGAAATCCTTTCAAAACGAGGAAAACAAAAACAGGAAGTGGAAATAAAATCCTTCAAAGTGCATATTAATTTCTTATCTTCCTATTTTCTTTGTAGCAAGAGGATTAATAGGTATTTTGTCAAGTCTTAATTGTTTCCAGTCAAAACTTTTGTTGAATGGGTTGATTACGAGAAAATGAAATCCACGAACAGTGAGACAGTTTTTGTTTGTCCTCATTTTTCTTCCCACATATTTTCTCAGCGAGGTTGAATGGGGTAGAAAGGAAATTATTTATAACAAACAAAGCAATATTTTCGAGATGTGAGTGTTGCTTTGAAGTTCTCTCTCCAGTTTCCAGTCAACGTACATTACTAAACAGCTAACAGGTATATTCAAGATATTCACAAACTATTCATCCTTGCATTAGGTAGATTATCAACTGCAAATTTAGCCAAACTTTATATTGAGCTTTACTTTAAGACCTAGTGGAATGTGGAACTCATAAAGCCAACACAGAAGAGGCTTTGCTGATGATGATGATGATGATGAATGAAGATAACACTAATGGCATGTTAGAAGTATAATGCACTAGCTCCTTCCAAGTTTCACGTCCCAAATTAACTTGACTTGTAGAATATTTTATTAAAAATAGCGATTACAGTATTACACAAACTAACCAATGACCACTGAATTATTGTAAATCAAAATTCTTAAAAAGAATATAATAAATGTAGGTTTCATGGAAACCAACAGTTCTAAAAGTGTAGGAAATAGACTTAAAGCATTAATATAGCAACTCACTCCTACATAAGAAACATTCGAATTTATTCATAGAAACATAGAATTCAAGTCATAAAAAAAATATATAAGTTCAAGATAATAGAGGATAAAGTTCAAATCATACGGACCAAATAAATCCCCAACTGCCCTTACGAAATATAAGTTCAGGAATTTATTGATATATTCATGAAATTATAAAATGTAAAAGGATTTGATATTAAAAATTATGTTTGTAGTATTCAATCAAATATGGTGCCTATCAAATATAAACAGCAATATAAACAGTCACCTCTTTCCAGTCTGGGATTCCACCCTCGGGAACCCAAACAGGATGATCGAATTTGCAACTATCTCCAAATTTACACGTTCTTGTCATCATATAATAAGCACAATCTTTCTCTCCAGGTCTCTGTGGATAGACAGGCAGACTGCTTGCACTTTCATATCTAGGGTGCTTGGCCAAAGAATTTGAGGAAAATAATGCTTCACTTTGCCCAATAGCGTTATGAGTTCCCAGAAGAGTCTGGTGATAGAGAGCTATATGTAGATAATAGAGAAAAATAGCATAAGAAAGCATCCGCATATATAGATTACAACATATAATTATTTGTTAAAATTATAAAGGATCAGTAACCTGAAGGCAAAGTGCTTTTAAGATCCGATTACAAAATAGTAAGTAAGAAATATAGCTACAAGTACCATATATAGAAGAGGTGCGCAGACATAATATGACTTTATTAGTTCGGTGCATTCACATAGAAGATTCTGGAGGTGCTTCTACTCCTAACCATGGAGATGTTGGATTGAGAATTTTGGCCTCATTAAATGAGGTTGTTGATTTGCACTCTATCTTCTTTCCTGATGTACTTTTAATGCATTTTCTTCTTTAATAATATTCACACATTACCATTTCACAAGAAAGAGGTAGTTTGGTCATTGGTGCATTTCCCCATGCTTACATGATTGATTTAATCAGTAATCTAAGAGCATAAGAAGATTAGAAATTCGGCGAGTATTGATGTCAGGTGATATGTAGCTAAAATGGTACAATAGAGGCTTGGTAGGTGCATTTGTCAATTGATGGCCCAAGTAGAAATGCTGCGGAGTTGGGAACCTCATTTCCAAGCATAATTAATTTTACTAGAACATTAATAGTACAAACGGAAGAAGACCCATCAGAGAAACTAGAAGGTTGATGTAAGAAACTGCGTGAAACTGCCCATTTAATTGATGCAGTTAAGAAACATGGGGGATGTGCCCCTCCAGACCATCTTGGGGAGAGATTTTAACCCCAATATAGAGACTCCTTATTCATACACAAACACCAACTATTTATAAAATATTTTAGGTTTGTCTTCAGCATGTTGTTTGCTCCATTGGCAGTTATGGAAGTCCTTAGATCAAACTTGGCAATTGGATGAGCATCCAAGAGAGCTGTTCAAATAAGTAATATCAACACATAACACTTTGCACCCTAAAAGTGAGTGACGCACGGTCCCATACAAATGAAATCAAAAGCACCGATGGCTTCAAGCCCATATCACTTCAAGTAACTACCAAAACCAAACTTACATCATATACACAAGCAGGTTTTATTATTTAGAAAAAGAAAGATAACTTGGTGGGATGTGAAGTTCCTCGATGGGGCCCAAATGGATTATTGGCAATACACATGGGAGCCAAGATTTGAAGGAAATCACACGTATAGGGGGTGGATGAAATTTCATCCCGTCCATTGCTGCAAAAAACTATAAACAGATGTAAAAATGAAAGCCCCTGATCACACAGCTGCAAAATCTGATACACTCTTCCTTCAAAAAGGCAAATGGGTAAAACTAAAAAAGGAATATGCAGGTCAAGGTACACGGTACAGCCGGGGGCAGACCTACATATAGAGACTCAGGGGCGGTCGCCCCCACCGGACCTCTGTTTGCTTCCAAAACCCACATGAAAATCATAGGTTTGCGCCCAAAACCCAACTACCTGTTGAAGTCCGGCCCATCAAATGAAAATCCTGGGTCCGCCACTGGGTAAAGATGTAGGTGCAAAATGCATAACTTTTACAACTCCATGGAAAAAGTATTTTTATCGTGCATAAGAACCATTGCAACCTCCGTCAAATAACCAAATGAAAACAATACCTATCACTCTAATGATGACAAAAACAAGCACAAAGAAACGAGGCATTAAACTTCATAAAAAGAAAATTGTTCTATATAGCCCACAGTTCAACAAAGAAACAAGTCAATCATCAGGAAAAATAAAGGAAATTAAATTTATTTTATAGTCCCTGCCCTTTTCCCTAAGATTGGTCCCTTTTGGTCAGAATCAATTTAACTATGGTTACACATTGATACAGAACTAACCAAATTAGTGACGAAAGTGCTGTTTTCATGTGAAGGCCCATGTGGTTTCCCCTTTAAGTTCACATGTGTGACCCACACATGTAAGTGTATAGATGAGATTCTTAAAAGCCCCATTCTCCTCTTATTCATTACCATTCAAAATGAAAACAGGTGCAGAGAGAGTTGAAAAGAAGCCTAGAACACCAAGTTGAGTTCCTCTTGTTTGAGTGAAAAAGAGAAAAAGAGAGAGATTGTTTTCTTTTCTTTTCCATCAAGAGAGAAAGGAGGGTTTTCTTATACATGAGAAGATAATCTTCAAGTTGGTAATTTGGGAAGAAGAAGCTTATAACTCATATTTTACATGTTGAGTTTGATCCGGTAGCTCCATGGTTTTTCCCTCTTATTTTAAAAGGTTTTCCACATAAATTTGGTGTGTGCTTTTTTGCTCTTGCACTCTTTTGTTTTTCTTCCATGATACTTGTTGAGGTTGCTTGGATTAGATTGTGCGTTTGTTGAAATTACTACATAGAGGGGAAGAGTTCCATAATATTCCCCTCCACATTATATTCATATGCTCATAAAGGTGTGCATTTGGATGTATAACTGATTTAGACTGCAATAAGTTCAGTTCCAACAGAGTCAACAGGAATAATAATCACTAAAATCTCTCTAATTTGGCAACTCCCAAGTAAAACAGTACTAATCCAAAAGTAGCCATTTTACTCAATTCCAACTAAGTAATCACAGTCTTTTTGAAATATAATGTAATGTACATCCAAACACGACCAGAAAAGACACAATATGAAAAAGTAAAGATGCAAAAGCCCTAACCTTCAGCTGACCGCTTAACTCCAGGAACAGCCGGCTCCATCGCAGCTGCCTGCAATGCCTCCACGCCGGTCCACGAAGCCTGAGAGTACGTAGGTGCCGCCGCCGCTCCAACACCGCCGGGGATCCTGCTCGCCGTGAAACCTCCGGAGACGCCAAATCCAGACATGTCGCCGGAAAACCTCAATCCGTCGTAGCCTCTTTCGACGACGGAGAACTTGGAAGAATCAGCTCCGGAGAGGGGATCGGAGGTGAGGTATCTGGAGGAACCCATCAGCGAGGGGTCTGAGTGGTACGGATCTGCGGCGGTGGCTCCGCCGCCGAGTCTGGAGGAGTAGACATTGGAGATGCCGGCTCCGCCGTAGCTCGAGGCGAATCCGTACACCTGGTTCGCCATGGGAGAGAGAGAAAACCCTAGAAATCGAGACGAGAGACGAAAGAGTGAAAACCCTAGGGCTACAGTGAGGAAAGCCACGTGCTCTCGAGAGGGCGAACAAATGTTCGAAGCGTGTGCTGTGTACTTAATATGATGCAAATGATCCTACGTGAATCCGGGTAAGTAAGATACGGTCGGATCCATGTTAGAAACGACCCGTATCCAACTCGACCCAACTCAGACCCGAATAGAAGGCTAAAAGCCATGTCCAAATACTTATATATTGATAATAACTAGTGGGAGGTACGTGCATTGCACGTAGTTGTTACCGAAAGCGTCTATGTTGTAGCTAGATATTTACTGTAATGAAAAATGGTAAGTATACAGATATCTAGTTGTTAGTGTGCATGTTCTGATTTTATTAATAAAGAAATGAAAGAAACACTAAAATTACTCTTTATTGCTGATACATACATTGAATCATAGCTTTATAGTGAATTGGATAAGATGAAATCACAAGTATTGCTTCTTGAAGAAAAGAAGGGACTATGAAGTTGCTTCTCCCTATGGTGAACCAAGAAGATTCTAGGGCATGTTCACTTGGAAAAATGGCTTCATTATCTTTCAAAAATAAATTAAAAAGAAATAGAAAAGGAAACAAATTGCCATAATATGAAAAGGTAATGTTTTGACTTCAGCAAATTCTGTCAACATGTAATATGTCATCCGAATAGGCATTCATTCGGTAAAAAAGAAAAAATCTAAAATGAAAATCTAGTGAGTGATCACTAAAAACACTGACTGCATTCGCACTACAAATGTTTGGATTAGTAGGGAATATACACTGAGATTTGAATAGTTGTCTTTCAGCTTTCGAAGATCAGCAAATGTACAAGTGAAATTACTCTCATAGGAAGGGAAGTAAAATAGCAACTCTACTAAAAAGAAATAACAATTCAAACAGTAAAATATCATGTTATGCTCGAAAGAGAATTAAGTGCAATGTATCAATAATACCTGGACAATAAACAATAATTAGTAACTTGTTATTAAGAAAAAGTTAACTTCTACAGAATCGGTAGCAGTAAAAATACTCGCAACAAAGAAAACTCCAGAGAATGAGCAGTGGCGAGAAGAATGTTGCTGAAAATTGAAATACATTTGCTTGGTTGTCAAATCTAACAAAATCGGGACCTGTGATTGGAAAGAGAAAAATAAAGTAAGCCCAAGAACATAATATAGCTTTAGCCATTTGAATAGAGATCTAAGCCGTGATAAAGAAGGAGATATGAATGCATTAGTTGCCATATTACCAATCTGAAGCTTCATCAGAAATGATACCATAATCTCTAGCTAACTATGTCAGTAAATTCTTTGGTCATAACTTACAAATACCATGAGCCATACATAACAGAACATTCCACTTGAACACACTTTTTCTTAAATAAAGGGAGATGAGGGACAGTGAAATGGTGAGATGATGAAATGGGTTGGGAAATACCTCATGTTGGCAGTGAGTGGAGTGAGAAAGAGAATGAGAGAAAGAAAGTAAGAGAGAGAGTGTGAAATAGAGAAAACAGACAGAAAGAAATGTGTACTGGGTGGGGCTAATTCATGTTGGCAGCAAGGAGGGGGAAAATAGGGAAAATAAAGAGGGATGTTTCATTAACCAACCTCATAATCTCCCCAAACCGATCTGAGTTCAGAGTGAAAATCCTCGGATTCGTCATAAACATATCGGAAATCCGATCATTTGGTACATTGTAGTTCTGCAAAAGGGTCACATTGGGCATGATGAATTGAAGTGCAGCACATGTATGTCACACAGCACTTGTATTCAGCTACATGCTTCATTCTTTTAAAATGCTATAGTGATTCCATAAACCATCCTTGAAAAAAAGAATCATGGAATTTATTGGTAGCAAGAGGAACATATAATTACAAGTTTATGCATGCATTCTATTAAAAGAGAGGTTGATCAACTATATAAGACCCACAGAGAGAGAGAGAGAGAGAGAGTGTAAATCCCAAAAGAAACCATTTCCTCTTATATTATGTAATTACATGGAATGAGGAACTCACAATATATTACGGAACGGACACTATGCATAACATGCACAATGAAAGACAAGAGTCTGTTAACATGAGGTATGAATGAAATAATGAGATGTTCAAGCTCAAAATGAAACAATAGGAAATATAGGGCCAGCTTGATACTGAGTAAACTCACCGGCCCCTTAGCATCAATGGTGCACCAACTATATCCATAAGAAAACCTACAATCCATGCTTTATTGAATGCATAAGCTCTTATCACCTGACTAAATAATAGTCAGTGTCCATTAGTAATATACCAGAAAGCCAGCTTACAAGAAACCAATAATTGATTTCTTTGAGTTCTTTTACCAGTGAACATTAATTAGAAATTTCTCTCACATATACTATCACTGAATATGTAGGTTTGCAAGAATTAATAACTCAGAAGATACACATGTTTGAATTTGTCATAGATGAATAAATATGGAAGAGAAGTTTAAGGGTCAAGCCGTGTCTTCTTCTGCATGAGTAGACTCCTGACTTCACACCATCGAGGAGGAATGATTTCAGACTATCTCCAAATAAGAGAGAAACTGAATATTCACACAATAAACCATACAGTTTTTGGATCGTTACATATACGCATAGGAAGTTGCAATGGCAGTTTTGGTAAACAGTTTGCAATGGCTCCACCCAATCAAATGAAATTCAGCATCATATGGTTAGCCAATTCATCTGCTTCAGATGAAGACATTTGTTTTGCAGGTTAGGACAAATCTAATGTAGATGAAGTCTGGGCATCAAGTACAGAACTTATGCATTAGAAATTACTATCCATAATGGAAATAATACTTTTGTTGGAGAGATGAGATGAAATAGAGGGAAAGAAAAATACATTCGTTGAGAAGAAAAGAGACATTCATGGGGAGAGTTTTTACCTGAGCAGAAGCGTTGAGGAAGAGGAAATGCCAGGTAATGGAAAACGAAAGCCTTTTTGGTTTTTTTTTTTTTGCATGTATAAGCAGGTGGTGGAAACGAACAGGTTCTTACATGTATGTGAGGCCAGAGAAGCAGAGTATTAAATGAACACGTAGCATCCAAGGGCCCACAATCAACTGAAGCAGGAGGGAAGCTGGTTGAAGCAGGAGACAAGCATGAGACCAAACTCTTGCTTTTATATTATGGCTAGTGAGATGTACGTGCGTTGCATGTAGATGTTATTGAGAGCCTCCGTGTTAAAAGAGACACGTTCACCGTCATTAAAAAAACATACAGATGTTCAGTTCTTATTATGCTTACTTAAGTTCATTAATGACGAAAACATAACTTGCATTCTATTGTGATCAAATACCTCTGCACCAATTATTTAGAAACTCAAGTAAAAACACAAAAATACAGGCCTCGTAAAAATCCCATCATTCAGTCTGACCTGTACAGTTGGACCTATGGCAGCTATATATGCCAAGGAACCAACAGTTGCAGTTGATATGGAATGATCTTTTAAAGATGGGATCCCTAGCTTCTCCAAATCAATAAATGTTGTTGCTAAGGATGAAACACAGTGCCCTGTGAAGCAAATAGGCTGTTATACATGATAACATAGCTTACAATGCCCTTGTTTCTTCCACAATTAATAAGCTCTCAAGAAAGATGGCTTGTATCGCATCGAGCAAAAAAATTAACTATAGCCCAATTTACAATCTATATGGGTGAAAATAATTTCTACCAAAGTGACGAAGTCAACATGAGAATCAATAATATTATCTATAACACAATGAAAAAAAAAAGAACCTTCTTGTTGTAGTTCCACCTTCCATTACGTTGGATACAATTTTCACTGTTGGCAACTTTCAACTGTAACAAAGAGAGTGAAGTTACAAAATACATCAAATTAAAACAATAAGAAAAAAAATCAGAAGAAATAGAAAATTACCGTTGGTGCACTAAGAACCTGACCATCCACAGAAGTTGTCACTCAATAGCCCTTATTTGTTCCTGAGGCTTCTTTTTGGACTTTTTCACCAATGATGACCTCTGCATAGATGAAATTGCCTTCGTGTCATGTTGAAGTGACACGAGCATGGAGAGCTAGAGAAAAGAAGAGGCATTAAAACAGGAGTTATATGGCTGAAATACTAAGAATTTCAAATTTAGAATGCACAAAGCAATATGCAGACCTCTAGATAACAGTACTTTGAACGCTTTGGCTTGCCAACATCAAGGCAAGGCATGTAGGCAGAATAAGTTAGTTGTATATTCCGAAAATTTGTAAAATAAGCTCCTTGGTTTCGCCATTACCGCAATTTCCTCCATTTTTCACTTTAAAGGTAAAACTGCAGGCAGGGCACAAATTAAGTAAAGGTTCTAGTAGAAGACAGAGAATGAGAAAAATAGAAGTCTATGGAACTGATATTTTAGAATAAAAAAAGGTTGTTTGAATAGTACTATCAAGCAAGTAAATCTGTTCACAAGACGGTTAAAACAGGAAAAAGGTAATGAGATTAATGGCATGATAAATATGTACATACAGCTGTTGATTGCAGGGCTTGTGACTGAGTCCTATAATTTTCCAGTGCTTTGTTTTGTTTTAAAATAAAAAAAATGCAAAACCCCAACACTATTCAACCTAAAGATGATTCAGCATATTCAATCTATAAGCAGTAGTGACATATATACTATATGAGAGGGAAAAAGGACACAGGAAAGAAAACAGAGAAGAAAACGAGAGGACAAAAGAGGTGGAGGAAGGAGAAGAAGATAAAAAAGAGGGAAGAAGAAGCAGCACCTGCGGATGAGAGAGGAGATGGCCTTGGCGATTGATGGCTCGAGCTCCGGCGGTGGATCGATGAGAGAGGGGTTTCATGGTTGGGGAACAACGAGGGTTTCTCATTGCGGCTCTGCTTGCATTGAGGAAAAAGATTAAGAATAACATAAAGAAAGAAAAACGAAGATAAAATTGATGAAAAGGAGAGAAAGAAGCAGGTGGAGACAGGGAGGAGGAACCCCCTTTTTTTATCTATGGGATAGAAATCACTATCCTACTTTTGTTGGAGAGATGAGATGAAATAGAGGGAGAGAAAAACACATTCGTTGAGAAGAAAAGAGACATTCATGGGGAGAATTTTTACCTGAGCAGAAGTGTTGAGGAAGAGGAAAGGCCAGGAAATGGAAGACGAAAGACTTTTTGGGTTTTTTTTCACATCTAAGCAGGTGGTAGAGATGAAGAGGTTCTTACATGTATGTGAGGCCAGAGAAGTAGAGTATTAGATGAACACGTAGCATCCAAGGCCCCACAATCAACCGAAGCAGGAGGGAAGCTGGTTGAAGCAGTTGAAGCAGGAGATAAGCATGAGACCAAACTTTTGCTTTTATATATGCTAGTGGGTATGTACGTGCGTTGCACGTGAGTCAAATAAGCTATAGGAACATATTTTAAATTGAACTATGTAATCAGTCAGGAATAGAAACTGAGATTTCTTCTGTATTAGTGCTAGTATCAAATTTCCTTTACTTGGTGCATGTCAAGTACTCATATAAATGTATAACTATTCACATGTGTTAGCCGATACAAACAAGGGAATCATTAGCAGTTGGTGGGTCTTTAAGAAGAATGGAGTGTTTTGAAGCCAGTTGAATATTGGGAGAATCTTTAGAGATAGCTTTTAGTGAACTTTGGGGGTGATGGCAGCAGCAACATCAGGTTCCAGCAAATCTTGGGTCCAGGAAGCAGCAAACATTAGGTTCCAGCAAACTGATAAGAACAGTGCCTGCAAAATAATCATTATGACATATAGCATGTACCAGAAAATAAAAGATTAATAGTGAAATCATCACCCAGTTACCTGAGCAACATTTTTTGATACTGCATCTTTTCTCTCAGATGCTCCCTGACTTGAATAAAAAACCTTCAACATTTTCCATAAGAATGAAATCAGCTTGGTATCATCCCAGCATAGTAAACAAAACCTGAATTAATAAAATATTTTCTTTATGAAAACTCAAAAAGGGGTGAGAAAAATTTGAATATCAAAAGGAATATACTTCCATGATACAATGAGAAAAACAACCCCAAAATTTATGACATAGATGCGATAACAAAATCTATATTGGTTTTGAAATGCTAATGAACCTGAATTAAGAAAATATTCATGTGAAATACAAAATACAAGATTGATTGTAGTAATTATTTTTCAAGCAGTCAATGGAGCAAGAGTTGCTCTGGTAGCAACTGGGTTGGCAAGGTAAGTTCAGATATATTGGTTTATGAAAATGATACAGATTTTCAATTAAAGAAGTTGTTTTAGCAACTTCATCACGTTAGCAGCAGAGATGGTGGAATTTAGCAATGGAAACGGTTGGAAACACTTGACTTTTATAATACATGTATGTGATCTGTCATGAAATAAATTAAGAGTCAAATAAATTTGAGTAGAATTCATTCAATTATAGTGAAACAGCAGAGTGATCTGTAATTATAAGTCAAAATTTGAGTAGAACAATTGTTATTTCCCAACATAAAAGGAACAAGTCACATATAAAGCTGTAACATTTTTGGGACCTTTTTCCTGCAAATCAGTAGCCACATGGGAAGTTCTTAGTAAAGACAAAGCATAATTTCATATGGTTAAAGAGATTAAAGTTATCATGAAAAGATGATAAGAGGCAAGATAAATAACGTAAAGAATAGGTTACACACTCTTTTTTTGAATGGTAGGATACACACTCATATATATATTGTATTGTGTTGTAAGTTCACTAAAACAGAATTAAGATAAAAAACATAAAATGGGTTGATGAATACATGAAGAAAAAATGATTATTGATTCTGGTTTAGCTGAAAACAGAGCAGGCCCTCATTCAAAAGTCATAAATTGGCAATGATCACAAAGGAATTTCAGAAAGTAAAGCATTTGTGGTTGACTCAAGAGATACAAAAGTTATTACACAAGTCTGCATCAGGGGAGAATATATTGTGCACAGCTAGATGAGATTATTTAGTTTCCTGCCCCAACAGTTGGATTGCCAAGTGCTCAACCTTGTTTTGTAACATTGGAAATGGTTGGAAATTAATCAAACCCCAGTGATCCAGTAACTTCCATCACTTAATTTGTATGATACACGTATGTGATCTATCATGAAATAAATTAAGAGTCAAATAAATTTGAGCAGAATTCATTCAATTATAGTGAAATAGTACAGTGATCTCTAATTATAGATACATAAAGGAAAGAGATTTTGAGGAAAGTTGTAACTCATTTAGCATGAGTTAATTAATTTATAAGCTTGTCTCTTATTGGGAATTCCTCAAAGTCAAAATTTCGAGTAGAACAATTGTTATTTCCCAACATAAAAGGAATATTAAGGAAAATAAACAATAGAAAACAATTAAAATATGACCTTAAAATATAACTTTATTAGTTGGCAAGTCACATATAAAGCTATTACATTTTAGGGATTTCATTGATGCTTACCTTTTGAAGCTGGTGAGCATTTTTCATACATTGGCGGCGTTCTTGAGGAGAGAAGAAGATTTATGCATATAAACTAACTGGATTAAATAATTTTTCATATAGACAAAGTACTGGTGAGCTTTACAAAATATAAAGTAAAAAAATACAGGCACTGTAGAAATCCTATCATTGAACAATTTACATGTTGTTGGTTAATTACATCCTAGCTATTACAAAATGACCATCATAAGAAATTAAAAAAGTGCCCAACATCAGCCCTTCAAGTTACGCGGCAATCATTGTATCTATATGCCATTGCCTTTCATCCTACAAAGCATAGAACAAGTCAAGAAAGTATGTTGTATTTAACAAATAACTAAAATAGAGAAATACACAAGTACCAAAGTTATAAATGGTACTTTTAAAGTTACCTTTTTTGTTATATAGACGAATCTAAAACTATTCATCCTTTTGTGATGTGATAATAATTGCCCTTTTCTGACCACTTTGTTGTTCTTGTACTTTGATGCAAAAAAGAAAAACCTTGTCTTTACATTCTTTCATACATATGTTTACTTGATCATGATGTTCCTGTGAATGAAAAATAAGATAAAGATAAGATTATATTTGAAAATATCTTGAATAAATTATATTTGAGAATTACAAAGATGTTTGAAATACAATTACCTTAATTTGAGCATTCATAATATATTCTCCTGTCCAAGAGAATATTTTTTTTGCTTCATCTTCAAAAAGTGTTGCATGAATAGATGTAGATGAGTCTGTAATCTCGACATTGATAACACATCTATAGTTTAATAAAAGTTAGTATTTGTTTTGATTCATAAATGTAAAGTACATAATTTGTCTATATTATTGGCGTACCTTGGTACTGCAGTGTCCTAATTTGTTGCAATTGGGACATGTAAATGATGAGCCATACATTTCTTGTGTCTTTTTTTACAATGATTGCACGCCATATACCAGAATTTTTGGTTTTCTGGTATGCTTGTAATTGAACCTTTGATCCAATGAATGCTACCCTATAATAATATAATTATGATGTTATACATGTGGAAAACATAATAAAATGAAGTAAATAGATACTTACAGCTTCTCCTGAATCCATAATTTTTTGGATTGATGTTGTTTCGAATTCCGTTGGCTTCGGTAGTTCTAGATATGATTTCTTGGACACAATATAATCCAACACTTCTTTTTTTGCTACAGAGCTGTAAAATGCGCAAAATAAATAGTTAGTTAGTTTTTTTTATTTATTTAAGGATGTATAATTATTTTTTTTAAGAAAATGCTTACAAAGAAAGCATTTTCTTATAACTATTCTTTAAAGCAAGTACTCACAAAGAAAGCATTTCTGCTGCTTCGGGTATGGTTGGATTAATGAGAATACTTGATGATGACCTTGTTGAGAATGACTTTCTTCCTAATAATTGAGCATGAAAACAACAATACATAATTAGACATAAAAAGAAATTAAAATTTGTAAGAATAATGAATCAATAGCAATATTGAAATAAGTATATATTTTTATTATAATACTATTATTAGAAATGAGGCAGGCATTATAAATTAATTTAGTGGTTTTTTTTCGTACCTCTGAACTCTTTTGGAGATAGATTTGTTGCAACAATGATTGGCCTGGATGGTAATATTTCAAATATTATTTTACATTCATCTTCTATGAATTTATCCCAGGCAGATAGAAAAGTGGGCTGCAAACTATAAAATAATGAAGTTTAATAGGTATTATTTTCTTTGGTTATGTTTGAGGATTTTTTCAAAAATATATATACATTGAAAACTAATAAGATTCAAAGAATGTGAAAAATATACTTTGAGTCAATCACAACGATTTCTTGAATTATCGCATCTTTGTTGTCCCATTTCCTCTTGAATATTTTTTTGGGAGAATATCCAAGACAACACCAATAATATCTGAAAAGAAGAAAAAACTTTTGTCAACAATCAAGAGTTTTAATATTAATCTATTTATATATTAGAAACATTGGAGGTAATGATACCAGTCGTGGTTTTTTGAGCAAGGATCAATGCAGGTGGATTTGAGAGGCGTGAAATCAAACTTATTTTGTATGGGGATAATGCATGTCTCTTCAACTGCTTCCACTTTTGTATAATTGTTTATGATCATTTGATAGTCATGCTCGACAAGTTTATATTGCGGCGGAATTTTCTTAATGACACCATTTGATATGTAGTATGTACAATGCTGTCTGATTTTTGAAGCAAATATATTGATGTCATCATTGAAAATTGTTGCCTGCATTTTTGTTCCCTATATTGAAGAAACAAAGCATGTGCATTAGTAATATAATAGGATATGCGTTTCCATACTAATATTAATTATAGATGAAATGATACCTCTTCATCGATCAAGATTAAGTGCTGGTAAGTTGATTTACTATTCTTTGAAGATTGTGGACGCCTCATTTCATGAATGCAAACCTTTGTAGTCCAGCTTTGAATTCCGTTGTTAATTTCTTTAAGCATTTGATACTGCTTTGCCATTTTGTATGTATGTATGTTTTGAAGAGTAGTAGTCTGAAAAGACAAAGATTGTAATTTGTATTAGAGAAGCAACAACGGGTATTACTTAGCTAGCAATAAATATGTAGCATGTATGATGTTAAGAAAAACAAATACAAACATGACAGTAAGAGTTTTAGTTTTGATAATTGCACTATTGATTTCAATTTAGTTTTTGTAATAGAAATATTATGTAATTTGATAAATTAAAGAAGAAATTAAATGTGCAATTTTATTGTGTGTGACAATATATATTATGTATGAGAAACATATAGGAAAGTAAGGTTAATGATTGTGCGATATAAAATAGTTCATTTGAATCATTTGTATTGAAGTATAAATAAACAATTATGTTGGTGCTGATTAGTTGCAAAGAGAAATTGTGATTTATGTTAAGAGAGATAGAAATGAAAAAAAAATATGTTCATATGTTAAAAGAAAAATAAATGCACAAATTTAGTAAATCTTATGATATGTATTATATATGTATTACAGAAATGTATAAGAATAAGATTAAAGAATATGCAATAAATATCCATCTAGGTGTTTACATGAATTATTGGGCAATGGAATAAGGCAGAAAGAAAATAAATAACAGAAGTCATAATTTTTATCAAGTCTTTATGAATCATATCTAATTTCTAATTTAAAATTAATCCGTGTTATATTTATAATTTATATTTGACTTAGTGCTTTATGACTTTTTATTTGTTGATCTGAATCTAGCCTTTTTAATAGTAGTATAATATAATTACAGATAATAATACATAAAAAAACATTCAGTAAATATACAAAAGTGGTTTCTATGATAAGACATACCTGTATTATATGTTTAGGATCATTTGTTGTTGGAAGCAAGTGCTAAGAGGTCTCTGTATACACATTTCTTGTATATAATCTTTCATCATTGTTCTTGGAAGATGGATTTAATAATATCTTGATGGCATCACCTGATCTACTCTTGATAAAGCAACATATAGTTGTCCGTGTGAAAAAAACAGGTTGAGGTAGATAAATGCCAACATTTTCCAATGTCTGCCCTTGCGCTTATTTATGTCATTGCAAAACTCAAACGAATGGGAAACTGTTTTCGCTTGAATGGTAATGGGAATTTCTCATCCTGATCTGATTGCAATGGGATTCTTGGAAGAAATACCCGTTTTCCTTCATGATGACCAACAACAATTTCAGCATCAATTACATTTTTTTGAAAATTTCTGCAAATTAATCGAGTGCCATTGCAAAGCCCAGAAGAAGGGTCGATGTTACGTAATAAGATGACTGGACAATTTTTCTTCAATATTAACTCATGTGGAGGTAATCCATTTGGAGTTAACCCGTTTAGAAATTCTTCTGGTACATTTTGTTGTGCCTCATCTATTGTAGAATCAAAGCTGTAGTATTTGATTGAATCTCCTGGGAATTCTTCAATCAAGACTTGGTTCAGCTCATCAACAAATTCATTTTTTTGTTGTCAGTATAGCTCGGTTTGTCATGAAATGAGCATCGTATCCATTTATCATCAGATTTGGGAAGACACAATTGATAAGTTCGAACTTTGAGCCAATGTCATCTGTGTAAGGAATGACCATTGTTTTTGGAATTTGAATTCTTTCTTCTGAGATAGCTATTTCAGTTCCATTACCAACACGTAACAGAAATTCACTAAAACGTGGATCTATTTTAGCTCTCATATTTTCTGTTAACTTTATCTTCTGAATTTTGCTCCATATTTCTGACATGACCAAGCTTGCATCAATTGTTTCCTTTTTTCCACCACGAATGACAACGGGAGGTATTTGTCGAAAATCTCCTCCAAATACTATTACTTTTCCTCCAAATAATAGTTTGCAATCAGTTATATCCTGCAACATAACATTAAGTGCTTCAATTGCTCGCCTGTTTGCCATGGATGCTTCATCCCAAATAATAAGTTTTGCTCTACGCAACAATTCCGCAAGGCCACTTTGTTTTGATATATTACATGTTGATCTATCTTCAAAGTTTAATGGTAATTTGAAACGTGAATGTGCAGTACGACCGCCAGGCAAAATAGATGCAGCAATACCAGATGTCGCAGTTGCTAGTGCAACATGTCCTTCTGATCTCAATGTGATGAGTAGAGCTCTATATAAGTATGTTTTTCCTGTTCCTCCGGGACCATCAATAAAGAAGACTCCATTACTGCCGTTTCTTATTCTTTCTAATATGATGGCATAAGCACTTTTTTGTTCAGTATTCAAATTATGAATTGTGAACAACTCCTTTTCTGAAATTGGGATGTTTAGCTCTTCATGAATCTCTTTTAGCAACCTTTCATCTGGACTATCAACAGTCACTATTGCTGGCAAGGCATACTCAGTAATACTTTTGCCCATAGATTCAAGGAAGAAATTGATACTTTGTAATGCTTTTGCCTCAGTGGTGCTTGCAGACATTAAGTTTGTTTTTTCAAAATCTTCAGACATTGCATCTTTATATTTGTCCCATAATTTTGCAGGATTATGTACTCCACAGTATACCAAAAGTGTAGCAAAAAGTCGCCGTAATGTAAAAGGCATTTGGAACAATGATGCTTCTTCCAAGCATTGATCAATACTGTTGTCAGATTCAAGCAAACCGAGTTGCTCTGCTGCTTCACGAAATGTACCAAATTTAATTTCATTGACAGTTTGCAAATTTTGGTACGATGTAGCTCCTTTGACATGATTTAATAGTAATCGCAGATAATATCTTTCTCCTTCAACCGGACTTGCAGCAACAAGTCTGCCAATTGCAATCCGTTGCTTTCTTTTACTCCAGTATTTTTTATCTTCATTCCAAACATAAAATTCAGGGAATTCCTTATATAGCAATTTGCAAGCATCTGTATCTATCTGATTCATTCGAAAGTATTCAGTCAACATTGTTTTGGATGCTTCTTGATTATGCAAGATACTCAATAAGTTTGTATCTTCTCGAAATCCAACGGTCTGCATATTTTCAAGATGAACTTGTAAGCTTTTGACTGATGGATAAATTTCATTTAAACAGAACTGGTAAATTCTCCACATTGCTTCTGGAGGAGATATCCATCTTGCTTGTTGAAACTGCTGTATCTCATCAATATCTTCAGGAACAGTGTTGCCACCAAGATGAAACATGATTCTATCATGTCCTTTGTAAATATACTTGTACAGATATTTAACTGCTTTTACTGTCGAACAAACTTCAACATTCATATGGCAATTGAATCTTGCTAATAGATACGGGTTATATGGAACTACCCATCGATTATCCAAGAAACAACCACGAACTTTGACCTCTTCACCAGTGTTTTGTCTCTTATATAATGGATAAGAATTCTTTGTTTGTGTTGTAATAGAACAGAATTGCCGAGGATAGTGATTTTTGCATTGTCCATTTCTCATACAAACATTATTTGGATTCAAATTTCCACATGGTCCATGCATCATATGCTGAACAACCATTTTGTATAGATGTGGATAACTTTTGTTACTGGGAAGTTCAGCAGACACAAATTTGTCGTACATCTCTGGGGTTTTAAGTTTGTACCTGTGCTTCAAGATGAGTAGGAAATGAGCATGTGGAAGTCCTCTTTTTTGAAATTCTATAACATACACATATGCTGCGACTGCACCAAAAATATTCTTCTTCATCAAATCAAGTTTGAGTTCTTCCATTTTTGCTCTGAAAACTCTTGAAATCAAATCTGGCCTATTTTGTGCTTCTTCACCACGAGCAAGTTCATCTTTTATTTCTGACCAAGTCGGATTACAAGTGATTGTTAGGAAGATGTCTGGTTTGCCAAACTTTTGAACTAATGCCATTGCATCAAGGTACCGACGACGCATATTTCTTGGACCTCCTATAAATGATGGTGGCAGTATTATTCTCTTTCCAATCTTCTTTCCAGAAGTTTCACCAGTGCCAATGCTATCCATTATTCCTTGATATAAATCTGCTCGGATTGAATGTTGATCATTTCGAAAGTAATCCAACCGAGATGTTTCAAGCTTTATATACATGTCAACAACATATTGTTGTAAAAGACGACCAGAATGTAACAAGATTGAGCTTTCAGACGGCCGGATTTGCAATTTATAGCAGTAATATTGTCGACATGATATATTTTCTTTTGATGAACTTTTTTCCTTTGAATCTGTAAAAAAAAAATAGTATTAGTTTTTAGTGTTTAAGTTGATTTCATAATGGTCTATATGAAGATAAGATATACCTCGTTTTTCTTTCTTCAATAAATCATCAACTGACAGTATATTTGGATGACTTAATAACGCATTTCTTTGTTTTCGTTTGATACCTCTATGCCAACCTGCATCTCCATAAGGAAATAGTAGTGGATACTCCAATGGATCATAGCAACCAAAATAATGTTTAATTCTGTGACTGTTTCCAGAATGACTATATATCATAATGTCGCGTTCAGTTGACTGGTTAGCATTTGAATTTTCTGTCCAAATTCCTGCAACTTGTGATGCTGAAGGTGCATTGTATACCCTTTGATCAAGCTGGGGATCACATCTTATGAATATTCTTGTATCATCACCGATAGACAAATATCTTAAAGATCGAAAAAATTCACAATAAGGATTGATGGTTAATATATCCATTAACTTCTGAAGAGTATCAGGTCTAAGCTTTGGTGACTGATACATCCTATTCTCCACTTCATGATCAGTATCATAAAAATATAATTGCAGATACGATGGATGACCATCAGGAGGTAACAATTCATTGATGTAATGGTAAACTTGACCTTGAACCTTGAAAGTATAAATACCTTTATTTCTCTTACAAAGCTCTTTTTCACATTTCACACCGAAAGAGGTAAATGCAAATGTATTGTTATACGTCCTTACATGTGTTTTGAAATGAGTTGCCTCTTCATCATTTGATGTGAATAGAGTCAAAAGCTCTTTAGGAACAAAATTTGAAGCTACCAATACTTGACCAGTAGAACAACAAAAACCTTTTGGTTCATAAGCAAATTTCTTCGCTCCACAATAAGTACAATTAGGTTTTTGTTCCAATATCGATGGTTGGAAAGGAATGCTTGTTTCAAAACCATATGCAACTGCATGTAAAAATTGTATTAGTATAATTTGACTCTTTTAATAAACCTAAGCTACTATTTTGTATAATTACGTTTACCTCTTTCTCCGTAGTTTAATCTAGAAGTGTTTTCTAAATAAACACTTGAAGAACCATCTTCATCAAATTCACTGGGTTGTCTAGATGTTGATCCTGGTGGAAGATATACGTAATCATGAGAAGTTTGTAATATAAAAATATATTAGATCTGATGAACATATTTATTGTACTTTTAGTATATAACTTACCAATCTCATAAGTATGGTATACTTTTTTCTCCATATGTGCTCTAATATTTCTGGGAATGTCATTGATACCTATACCCAGTAGTGTGCTAGTGCAGGCTTCTGTTTGGGGCAAAAGATAAATATTGAATTAGAAATATATTTATTATATATTTTCATTATGTTTATCAAAGAATTTTACTATTACATTTAAGAATATAGAATTAGGTACCTGTTTGTTGACTTGTATTAAATGATGAAGTAAGATTTGTAGAAGATCCTTCTTTTAGTAACTTTTTTCTAGCATATGCCTCCCTTCTTCGTAAAAGAAGTGCGTCTTTTTTTTCTTTTGGCAACGAGCCATACCATTGTCTATTTTGTAGTCGTTTTTGAAGTTTTGCATGTTCTAGATCAGGGTAAACAATTTAATTAGTAATCGCAGATAGTATTATCAATTGTAATTATCAACATAAATGTATTATGAAATTTAGAGCAAACCTAAATTTGACAATGCTTTAGTGGGATCTGCACTTTTGGAAGTGTATTTTTTCTTCTTTGGAGAAGGTTCTAACACTTCACTTTCTAATATTTTTCTTCTTTTCTTTGCTTCCTTTTTTTCCATATTGATTTTTCGATTTTGTTCAATAGCTAACTTGGTGCACAAGTCGTGTTGATTCTGATGACGTTTTCCTGCCTTATCTTATATAAAAAGAACAAGTAAGTTAGTTTTTAGATTTGATACTATATTTAATCTTTAAAATATAAATATTTATTTTTATTTTTTTTTTTGGAAAAAAATATTAACCTTGTAAGTATATCTTCTCCTTTTGCTTCTGATATTTCATCGCCAATTTATTCAATAGATGTATCTAGTTCATATATAGTCGATAACTATATAGGTTAGATATAATATCTTATTAACTAAAACTTTTATAAATAAAGGGAAATTATTGTAAGAAGATTATTTTCATATTAAAAAGAGGAAAAAAAGATGCATAAGATAATAATCTCAGGGCACATTATCATATGAAAAAAGAAAACTCGATATATTAATTTAACAGTTCAAACCTTGCTCAAAGTAACAGACCAATGCAAAAAAAAAAAAATTAAATAATATTTCAAATTTAACAATTCAAACCTTACTGAAACCAACAGACCAGAAGCAAATAGGTATGCAATCAGATGAGCAATGTTCTTTAGAATAATCTGCAAAACAGTTGAAGAAGATAAAAGATTAAATTAAAAACAAATAGAATGTAAATGTAAATTGCAATGGTTATTGAGACAGCAATGGAATACATGAGAGACCATAAGTTTGGTAAGAGATGAATTTAACCTTTTAATTGTCCATACTACATAATATTCAGCTGTGAGTCTAAAATACATATCAAAATCTAAATCATCTTTAAATATATGATGGTAAAGTAACCAACATAAATCAAGTAAGTTCATATAAATTAATAAAGAATCTACAGGAGTCCCATATTAGATACCTATTTCTTTGTGTTTAAAGATAAAGAAAAACAATATCAGAAGTCCATTTTCATATAGGTGGACAAGATTACCACTTTAAAACAGAAGAAGCAGAGAGCAATCAATCCATTAAAAAACAGCATGGAATCTAATAATAAAAGAAATATAAACAATTTAAATATATTGCAAAAATATACACACACTCTAACAAATGCCAAATTAAACAGAAGGAGGCATTCTATAAAAGAAAACTAAGATCACATAAATTAATAAAAACGAACAGAAATGCTAACTGAAGTGAAAATCTCTGAGAAAGCTACTTCATATACCACTACAACAAGAGACATATTAAAAAACTCATCTTGAGGTAAGAGAGTGCAACTCTACTATGGAAGCCACCTATTGTAAATCTCAGCCAGCGAAATTATAAATCCTCCCAGATTATAGCATATCCTTAAATCTTATGCCAACAGTGCTTTATCAAAAGATAGGTTGTTTGATTAAAATAAGGAATTCATAAATATGGATCAGATTTTAAAAACCACAAAAAAGCTAAAAGAGATAGTGTAGCAGGGGTGGTTGGTTCTGTAGCTTGGTAGAGGTATCTAAATTTCTTGTCTTCTGAGGCTTTCTAGGTTAGAATGATGCATGAAAGTAATTCTTTTTGTGTTAGACTTATTTCAAACATTGAGTTGATTTGGTTATGGTGATATTAAACAAACTGACTGTAAATTTAGAATTAGACTTCTGCATTGCTACTTTATTTTTGAATTTATTTCTCATGTCTGTACATTTTTTTTTTCTAAATTGACTGTCATTTGTTCCTGCAATAGTAATTCTGATGAATGATTTTAATTTTTTTATGTAGTTTTTTTCTCTGAGATATTCATATTAGAGATGTAAAATTTGAAACTCTTCCAACACTTATTACTGCTTTGTTTGATTGTTCTTATGATAATGGATTTACCACTTTTCACAGAAAGTATGTACTTTTGTCGTAATGAGCATAATGATCTTATTGTTCTAATGTGCATAGAATTGTTATCTATTGTATAGATGAAAGAAAGGCCAATGGTTCTCCGATTGATTCAAACCATTGATCCCCCAATAGACTGTATTTCAATATGGTTGATGGGGTACTAAAAACCTTGATTAATTATCATTCCCTTCTCCAATTTTATCAATGACATAAACTAACTACACATACCAACTTGCCATGTCTACCGACAAATAATGACCTTTATCAATTTGATAATCTTGGTCAACTTTCATATGACTACTTAAAGGTTAAATTAGAAGTACTACTTGGGAAAGAAACATGGATTAAAGTAAGGAAAATGCGTGCCACTTGAAACATGTACCAAATTCTTCTGGTATGTTACTAAAACAAACAAATAAGGGGTTTGAGTAGCCATCGCACTCATGGATTTCTGTTCACGTTAAAGGTGCTAACCAGTCGTCCTAATTAGCAAAAAAAAAAACGGAGGTGGAGTTGGAGTCTTAACTCCAATGAGGTTGCTTCCTTTTGGATTCCAACGCCATAACGATGTTCAATAGGAGAGGAGTTGAAAGAAAATTTTTTTTTTTTTGGGTTAAGACTTATTTCAAACATTGAGTTGATTTGGTTATGGTGATATTGAAGAAACTGATTGTAAATATAGAATTAGGAGTAACACAAGGGTTATGAGAGCAGCATCTAAAGACATTGAAGAACTTCAATTTATGAAATTCAGATAATTCTGCAAAGAGAACTCCATTGGCATATAATCAAGCAGTTGGTGTTCATGGTAATTAATGACGAAATAAACCCATCAATGAAAACTGAAATCCACCCAAATAACATACATAAACCCCTTTACAATTAATAAGAATAAGGAAAGGAGACCCATCAAGCATTTTACCCGACCCAACCACCATGTATTAGTGAAGTTTATCCTTTCCAACCAACTTCTCATTACAACACAGAAAATGAAAAACCTACCTGATGAACGTGGGAAATGCAGAGACGATTGGACAAAGGAATTGGTCGCAGCAACCAAAGAAAATTCATCTGAAAATTGCTATAGAATTTTTGCATGTATTGGGCCCCACCAACAGGTCGCTTAGGTGGGCACCTGGGATATAGCATTCCACTTGCATCTAAGTAGGAGGCACACATGGAAAGGAACTGAAACCTGTAAAAAACAATAAAAGGAAAAGGAGATAAGCAGGACGGAAGCAGGGAGGAGAAAACAACTTTTGTTTAAGAAAAATACTCACTTGCTGCATTTAGGTGGCGCCCATAGGTAGTGCAGCCCAAAGCAGGAGGAAAGCAGGAGACAGGCATGAGACCAAACTCCTGCTTTTATATATGGGTATCGATAGTGAAATCTTCTCCTACAGGAATGTCTGCTTGTAACCCCCGGACCCTGTCCCCTTGTCAAAGAAGTGAGATCATGAAAAAATTGAGACCCCATGAAGTAGAGGCGCCGTGGGATGTCCCGTAGGAGAAATTATAGAGCAGATGCATGAATGGCAAAATTGTACTGAGATCCTGAGGCTCATATGAGCGCTGAGTTTGAGGGTTCGAAAGTTCACCATGATCTATGATTTAGTTATGTGCATGGGTTTGTTTTTAGAGCTTCAAAGTTGTTGCATCATCTGTCTGCAAAAAAAAAAGTGAGATGACTGTCAAAATCAGCATGATTAACTGTGGAGTCTATAAAATTTAAATGAATTTCGCATTGGGGCCAATGGTGATTCGCTGAGGTTAATGGGTGTAAAAGGGATTAGATTGACTATGAGAGTGAGCAAACTAGGCCCATAAGCCAGACTGTTCCAATGCTATGGATGATAGATACTGAGTTTTGGAAGATCAACTGTGGAGATGTACAAAGGACCACCTAAATGTGCCCCTCCATAGGAAACAATAGCCCACCTTTCACTCTATAAAACTAAATTCTATGATTTGTTGTATGTTGGTATATATGACTATGAAATAATCACCCTTCACACTGATTTGTTGTTTGTTTTTAATTTGAGAGTTCATGGGTATTCAATTTTATGCAGACAAGTGGGCCCAAAACCAACTTAAATAGATAGGATAAGGCTTTGATGCTTTGATGATAAAACATATTGCTGTTAAGACTAGAGAACCCTATCCTAGAACATTTGAGGCCTTGAAAAATATGTGGTGAAACACAGACGGATTTTGATTTCCATTGGCATGATTGTTGTTAGCAGTACCATTAATAGAAATTGAACCAAGTAGGGTGACTATAACAGACTAATATCCTCAAACAAGCTTTCATCTTTTTTCTATTCTTTTCAATGTTCATCAAAAGCATGTACCTCGTAACATTGAGATCTTTGGTTCTTTTTTGTTTTGCAGTTATTGAAGAAAACTTGTTCTGCTCACAGTTTCAAGGAAAGCTAGAACATGCTTCATTTTCTTCTGAACATCTGATTTCTTTTCAATGTACATGGAAAACATTATCCTCATGACAGTAAAAATGGTTTTATTATTCTCTCAGATAACTGAAATTTTATTAATGGAAGAAAATTTACAGAAGCGGGGCCCGTCGAGGTGATTAAACCCTCAGCTGTTAAAAAAAACACAAACTTTAGAACAACTGCTAACACAGAATCCTGGCAATGAACATCAGCTAATGTTGCTTAACCTGCTTCTTCAATCCCTTTGTTCGTCCAACCTCATCTGACATCTAACAAGGCTCTGAAGAGAGGCTCTACAATTTCTACACAAATCTTACTATGAAACACCATGGAATTCCTTGACTTGGAGACCCATTCAATGATGAATGCCTTGATTCTAGCAAATGCTGTGGCAACCACTGGATCCTTTGTCTTCAGAGATTTTTTTTTCCCTCTTTTCATACCCCATGTGATTGCTAGAGTAAGCATTTTCCACAGAATTTCCCCCTTCTTAGAGAATAGGCCCAATCTCTAGCTCTAAAAGACTCCGGGAACATAAAGAGAGAGCAGAAAGGCAGTTCAGTGATGATGAAATAACCACCCTAGAAGAAACTCAAGATTTTGATACAACAAAGACACAAAAGGCTGTTGTTCTATACTAAAAGCCCAGAACTAAGCCTCCCAACGCATGAGCAAGTTCCTCATCTAAATTTTTTTATAGACATCTGTACATGTGAACCAATCCAAAGGCTTCTCCCCGAACCCTCCACTAACCTGAATTTTGTGAAAATGAATAAAATGGCTACAAGGCCATCAAAGTAGTTGCCTATTTCTATCGGACGTGCACGTGGTTGCCAATGGAAATATGGAATATAACCCATTTAGCGGTGCATTGGCAGGTTTATATTTAGGCTTTCCTTTCAATGTTCCATTGCTTGGGACATTTTTCACTGGTACCTTGCCAATGCGAGTAGGAGTTTGCATCACAGATGCCAACTGGCCACTTGCTGCTTCTATAAAACCTGTTAGACAGAAAAAACAAGTGCTGTGAGACAAATATAACAATGAGAGGAAGGAACAAGAAAAGGTGAAACTTGTCTGGTAAAGATTGTAACTACTCATTCAAAGTATCAGGGGCAACAAAACGTTATGTTTGTTTGCATAGAATACAAAGGAATTCATTCCATGAGTGGTTAAAAATGAAGATAGAAGGTGAATATAAAAAATGACCATCAGATTGATGGGAAATTAATACCCAGCCACCACCATAGTAATTCAAATCCAAGGAAAGTCAATGTCCCATCTACATTGTTAATAACCGGAAACGCCAAAAGCTCGAGCCGGTAGTGAATGGCACAACAATGTCATGTTGATAACCGGAAATACCAAAAGCTCGAGCTGGTAGTGAATAGCACAACAATGTCAAGTTAATAACCGGAAATACCAAAAGCTCGAGCTGGTAGTGAATGGCACAACAATGTTATATCTGTAAAGAAACAGATCAGGTCCATTCGACCTAATGGGTCAGCTCGACCCATGTTCTGGGTCAGCCCATGTATTAGATTAGATAGATACTAATCTGCTGAAATCTTGTGGTTAGAATAACTGTAATTAGATTTAGTTTCTTATTCTGTTCCTTTGATTATGTAATTAGATTTCCTAATCTAGACAACAGTGTATTATAAAAGTACATCTTCGTCAATACAAAGAACACAGAAAATATTCCTGCAACTTCTCTCTCTTGTCTGTATGTTCTGCCATCTCTTGCATACTTCTGGCTTGGTTTGATATCTTCTAACATGGTATCAGAGCCCTTATAGTCTGTCTATTCAAGCACAAGAGGAGTTTCGAAACAGTCCTGTTAGTCTGTGACTGATCTGGCAATCTGATCAACGGTGGGGCCCATCTCAGATCAAACAATCACACCAGCAAACAACATCATCAGGGTCGCCCATTTATCCTTGGTATTCTACACATTTTTCCCAGATTTTATGATCATCTAAGGTAGGCCATCTGATCTGATCTACACCTGTCATCGTTGTGCAAATAGTTTTCATCAAGATCGTTAAAAATTCTTGTTTTCTCAAGCTTTCACCTTCATTCCAGTTGGAGGTGTTTCGGATTTTTGAGATAAAGATCACTGTGTGATCTGATCATCCAGTTGATCATCTAGTGGGGCCCACAGAACAGATCTGTGCCCAGATTCATGGTCGTCTGGGACAATTTCTGGATTTTTTTGCCCAATTTCAAGTGATCTTTCATCTGATCACTCAGTTAGGCCCATAGCACTCATCTGTACTCAATTCCAGTGACCTGGATCTGTTTATTGAATTGTTTTTCAAGATCTGTTTACTTATTGTGGCTGGATTTCAATTCTGCTTGGTTTTGGGGCTGGATTCACTTATATTCAGACAGTGAACACTGTGAGCAGTTAGTTTTGCATCAATGTCTTCTGATCGTACTGTCACGGGTATTACCATCAAACTTGATGGTACTAATTATCCCTATTGGTCCCACTTAATGCAAAATTTCCTTAAAGGTCAGAAACTTTGGAAACATACATTTCTACCTTATATCCCTCACCTCTCACCGCATTGTAAAATACCTTGTACCAACCAAAAAGCTTATGCTACAGGTGGAAGGACCAAACAGGTATAGGAAGCCCTGTCAAACCCATTACTTGGGCGATGTGGGATGTGGGACCATGGGCGGACCTACCTTATAATGATATGGGGCGGCCGCCCCATGTCAGATCTTGAAATCCCAGAGAGATGAATGGGCTCTTGGACCATGCCCCCACATAATTCTAAACGATCGCCCCATATGTCTTATGTCTAAGCCTTTGTCTCCTCTCTGTCTAAAAAAAGCTCTTCTTTTGACCCTTTTTCTCTCTTAGTTTCTCTTGCCGTCTTTGCATTGCTTCATCATTTTCTTCTTCTTTTCGATCACCCACTAACTATCCAAACCTTAAGAAGTTCCTCTCGATCTGATCCACCTCAATTTCCTTTTTTCGTTTTCCCTCTTGGATGATTTAGTGTTGAAAATCAATTATTTCTTTATTTTTCCATAACCCATGGTGAAAAGATTATCAGGACTTTTACATGTTTCTTCTTGCACTTTCATTGTGATTTCAGACACTTGTCTAAAATTTTCTTTTGTTCATTTGCAATATTACTCCTGTCGTCCTTGCAATTCATGTGTGTTGAATCTTACGTGGATGGAAGAGATTTTAATTTGTAGGTTTTGTGTATACACTGTTTGATTTAAAGAAATCAAAATTGGATCTTATGTGAATTGTATTTCATTGACATTGACTATGTGCCTTTGGATTTATGATTTGCTTAGATTATTATTGTATCATGTTGTGCCTTATTGTTACATCTATTGGCTAATTTTTACAATTATGTTGTCCATCTTGTATTCTTGTTTCTGAGAAAGCTAGTGGTGATGTTGATTTTTTTGCTAACGGCATCATTTTTTCAATTGACCATTATCCGCCCCACCCAAGCGAAAATCCTGGGTCCGCCACTGTGTGGGACTTTCCCAACACTGCCCCTCATGTGCAGGCCCAATAGATTTCATGGACGGGCCTGCCACATGGGCTACACAGAACGACAAGAACCAGCTTTGATATCATGTACCAACCCAAAAGCTTAAGCAAATAGGTATATGAAGCCCTGTCAACTAAAACCCATTACTTGGGCAATGTGGGATGTGGGACTTTCCCAACAAGCATAACGTTCACACTTAACCTATTTAATAATCCTTCGGTGGAGCACATTCGACCATGAATTCCTATGTATTCTAATGCAACCAAACAGGCCCTTAATCTTTCCAAGGGGAAGGACATGGAATACTGCTGTGAGCAAAATTGTATGACACTGATAGTATTAGAGTTTAGTATTCAATAGTATCAGTTTTTTAAGAAGGAAACAGTCGTAGTTTCAGACAAACAGAGAAGAATATGCTTTCTGTGAGGTAATGGTTCAAAACTGCAACAAGAGCACTTTCTGAACAATGCGTTGGAATAGTACTTAGGGTTGGATATGGACGTATCCAAATATTGCAAACATCTGAATATTTTGGGGGACAATGGATAGCAGTGAAGAAATTGAAAAGCCATATTCAATGGAATACTGCTATTCTATCTTTTCCACTTCCAAATTGTCATCAGCAATAATTGCTGAAGCTAATTTGGATAAGTCAGGGAAGCAGTATTCTACCAATAAGACATCAGGGCTCAAACTTGCATGCAGAGCCAAATGCGTCTGTATGAATAGCCATCAATTCTGCTAAAATATTCAAACAAGTTGCAATTTATATGAGAGTCATACAATGGCTCATACATGGTCAACTTGGAGACAGATTATCATGTTTTCATCATAAATTGTGCAAGAACAGAATTGATGAGCAGGCTACTACCTAAGAAAAGAGCAGAAGGTTTTCCAGGTCTTGACTTGAATTCGGGATGAAACTGGACACCAACAAAGTAAGGATGACGAGGCAATTCAAGAATCTGCATGAGCCAAACTCCCAACAAAAAATTAGAATCAAAAGTGCAACACAGAGTAAAGGATGAATAAATTGCAATGTAAAATCTTGCAGCTGCTGAAGTGAATGGTACAAACCTCCATGCGTGCGCCTGTTTCATCCTTCCCGACGAAGGAAATACCAGCATCTTCAAGTTGGGGTATCATATCAGGATTAACCTACAAAAAGTTCCATTTTCCAGTGACATACTGCTACTAGAACCAAACAATAAAGCATATAATAAATGGACAACTGAGGTCACATATATAGCAAGCATCAACTGCTTTGAAAATAAAAATAAAAAAAGGTTAGGACAGGAAAAAAATTATTCAGAGTGATGACACAAACCTCGTATCTATGACGATGGCGCTCATCTACATAGTCAACATTCCCATATCTAACAAATAACAGGGAAAAAAGTGTTCATATAGTAGAAGGCAGTAATATTTTTTTTTTTTTTGAATGGTAAGTTAGTAATTTTATGATGTTGGTAAAACAGCCCTGCTAGCATTCCAAGTTCTATGTGGATGGAAACCAACACAGTTCACACAGGGTGCATATGCCAAGGTGAAAAAAATGCAAGATCATAGTTGTCCCTTAAACAAATTTGATTGGCGTCGTCAAATCCATATAGGCGACCCCACCTAGTGGGAAAAGGCTTAGTTTGGTTTGGTTTGGTATAGTTGTCCCTTAGGAGGGCCCCTATGTGGATGCTGTTGGATTACTCATTAGCTAGCCCAGTATATGAAACAAATGGATAGTTAAAAAAAGTCTGAGTTTGACACAATAGATTACTGTTCTGGCCCGATTGTTGGGCCATGGAACTGGACCAACATAGTTTATCCGGCAGTCCATTTTTTCAGGCTATGGGCATGTTGATAGATGACATTAGCAAAATATCTTAGATATTGTGGCTTTTTCCATTTTTTTTGTTTTGTTTTTGTTTGAAATTGACAGGTTATTCAGTACTTAACAAGAACAAAGCACAAGAAAAAAAGAAAAGAAAATAAAATAAAAAGATACATATTAATTAAGGGAATATTAGCACTCACAACTTGGCAGATCTGCAGTTGTGAACCTGAAAATATGTCCTCCTTGATCCAAGACGCATGGTGCCTCCCATATGAGTTTTTGAACCCTGCAAATATGGACCCTTAGTCCCTTACTCATGAAGTGGAAGATTTGACAGTGTTATCTAAATAATGACAACAAAAGAAATTTCCATAAAAGCAGGGAAAACTGAAATCCACCTCTGGCATAAATATAACACAAGGATTCTTTGTGTCCAGATTGAACTCTGTACTGTTAGCATCTTGCAGACCTAGAACAGAGCGTGTAAACTCAATGACGGCAATTTGCATCCCTAAACAAATGCCAAAGAAAGGAACGCCATTCTCTCGAGCATATTTTGCTGCAAGAATTTTCCCTTCCACACCTCGGCGACCAAAACCTCCTGGTACTAGAACACCATCTGCGCCCTGAGTTAAAAAAACTGTTTAGAGGACCAGTAGGGGAACAGTGGATGACAGTCACAAGAGAAGGATAAAGAGAACCAGCTTTTATTTTATTTTTTGGGTTGGTGTGATCATAAAACAGAAGGGTGGTTCTGCTAAGGACTAATAAGTGTAACAAATTGGTCTCACCTTCAATAGATTCCATGCAGATCTATGAACATCTGGTGCCTGAAAAAGGAAAATTTTGGCACATCCAAGTCAAGATATGTGTGTGTGCGAGAGAGAGAGAGAGAGAGAGAGAGAGAGAGAGAGAGAGAGAGAGAGAGAGAGAGAGAGAGAGAGAGAGAGAGAGAGAGAGAGAGAGAAAACAAGTGACAGTATTGTAAGTGGAGTTCATGGTAGAGACTGCTGGATCAAGACAACCACACATTGATAGCAAATGGCCCAAATATTACTCACATTGAGCGACATTCATTGTTAAGCCATTTCTTTCACATGGTGATCTGACATTTTATCGTGTTATTCAACATCACTTCAATCTGTAGTTCCAGCTAGAAAATGACTTAGATACATACAGACTGAGACGAGGGTGATGATTCTGCAAGAGCAAACACCAATCTGGTTGGAGTTCTAATTGGGCTTGAAATTTGCCAAAGAGGATGCCATCCATGATGCTCTACTTTGACTAGAGGGCCCCATGAGCAGGTCTTTCTAAAACTCTCCAACAACTTACAATACTGACTCTCATATATAATCATCATCATGATAACTAAAATCTATCCTCTCTGTCTCCTGTATATAATCATTTCTCGCATATAAAGGTCAAAATCAATAAAAAAAACCTCTTTTGCAGTAGTAGCTTCAAGGTCAGTAGCTGAAACCCAATCAACTATAAGTTTCTTGCGGCAAGCAATAGAAGCATGCAAAAGGGCCTGCAAACAATATAATTGTTTATTTGGTTAAAGGAAATCTAAATAGGAATCTGAAGCAACATATGATCTTTGAACATAATCAGAATTGTAGAAATACCGGATAAAATATCTGCAACTTAGAGGAGAAACAATTTTACTAGTATTAATTTCATAGAAATATTAATTGCAGCACATCTGTATGACCTTCTCCACTCAATATTTCATGTGGTACAAAAATCTTCAACAGCGATCCAAGGAATGGTAAACTACAGAGAATCACAATACTACAGAATAAGGATACTCAACATTGCAGCACATCTAAATTACAGAAACCACCTAGTAAAAAATGCAAGGGCAAGTAACAAGGTATATAGATAACCTTGTAGAGAGAAGAAATTAGGAGGGGAAAACATAACCAAATAATGTATTACCTTCAATACAGAGAGATAAGCATCTGGAAGGCTTGTATATTTTCCAACAATGGCAATTCTGACCTGAAATCATATCACATGTCAGCATTTAACAGTTTGCAGGTACCATGCAATGAAATAAAGTTTTTGAACTTAGTGACATGGGTAATTTTTGGGACCTACAGGATCATGCAACATGTCACAGAGTTGAGCCCTACTGGTCCATTCCTCTAATATAGGCTCTTTGGAAACACTGCCAAATACAAGAACTAGAATGAACAAGACTGTTTAAAAAATCCAGAAAAGCTATAACAATGTAAACTTTAATGAAAAAAAGTCCCAACACCACCAATAAACATGGGTTGCTATAATAAAAGACATGAAATCATCAAGACAAACCCAAGAAGGTTTAGCTGTTTCAAGATTGCTTCATGTGCCTTCTGGTCCTATGAAAACAAAGAAGTGAGAAGCATATTAATATAAGAGGGTAGAACATAACAATCAGGCTGCTCTGAAAAGGAAATGAAACCACAAAGTTAAAATAACTGAATTCAACATTATCCATGCAAATTCTGCAATATATCACCTACTTTTAGTAGTAAAGGAATATGCCAAATATTTGAAACATCATAGAGAGTGATGATGTTGGCTGCCTGCAGAACCATTATTTTGAGCTGGTTAGCATTTCCAACATTGATCGGAAGTATTTTTCAGGCATACAGACAATCACAAATATTCTTGTTACCAGTTGCATTACCGGGACATGGCAGAATTGTGAGAGTTTTTCTTTCACATTTTCTTCCAGTGCCTGTTCAAGACATTACAATGTAGACATAAGACAGCCACATCGAGAGAGAGAGAGAGAGAGAGAGAGAGAGAGAGAGAGAGAGAGAGAGAGAGAGAGAGAGAGAGAGAGAGAGAGAGAGAGAGAGAGAGAGAGACCGTGGCACTGCGACAAGCTAAGATATTTGGTGACAATCCTAGTCCTCTTAGCCCCCGAACACTATGCTGAGTTGGCTTTGTTTTCTGAAAGTAAAAAGATAAAATAAACCGCCACAAACAAGTCATCACACCCAATTGCTGTACTTACAGGTAACTGAGATGCATACCAATGCACTCATGCTCAATTAACCTCCATTTGATGAAGGTTACATATTATGTGAGAAAACTTAAACATTTTCCTGCAGTGCACAGTAATTTTCATTGAGTATTGCTATCTACCTGTTCGCCAACTACGTCCAATACAGGCACAAGACTGACATGAACCAGACAAAAGTTCCCGGCCCCTAACAAAAATATTGATTATTAGAAGCAGGCTAATTTCAAAGACATCTGGGACTAATAAAATTGCATGCACAAATTCCTTACCTACACGATAGGAAAATTGACCAAAAGCCTCAATAAAAGGCATTGATTCAATATCCCCTGCAACAACAGTGGTATTGCCATTATATACTATCAATGTAAGAATACAGTACAACAGAATGCAGTGCAGATTCATAACAGTTAAGACAATTATGTTAAGTACTAAACCCAAATGTGATTTGTGAGTCAAAACTGTCTTGCAAGCCACTGTTACCTATAGTTCCACCTAATTCTATGACACAAACATCAGGTTGTCCATCTTTTCCATCTACAGGAATCACTGCTACACGCTCAATCCACTCTTGGATGGCATCTGTCATGTGGGGGACAACCTAACAAAAAAAAAAATGTCAGGATGATATTGAAGAACATCAAAGCAAAGATGGAAAGATCTTGACAAACACCTGAACAGTTCTACCCAAATAGTCTCCCCTTCTTTCCTTGTCAATAACAGACTGTAACATAAATCACAGACCGCAAAAAGGGAATTAGTAACTAAAGGAGATGACAGGAATCAGATGACATAGCATATGTAAACATGAGAATGACGCTGTAACATCTCCAAGGAACCATGACTTGCGTTGAAACAGAGTCAACTTGACTCACTAGAGAACGAGACCAATCATAGCCTCAGGTTGCACTCCAGCCAGAATAGTTTTCTCAAAACTGTTTTAGCGCCCAACCAAGTCACTGTCCATAACTTAGCTTTAAATTTTATAGAAATAATTATCCCTTCTCTTGTAATATCATATAAACTTTAAAGGCTTGAGGAAATGACAATAATAAGGTGTTCAAGCCAAATTCTCCCTTACCTGGTAAATTTTCCCAGCGGTGATATTGTTGTCACAAGTCAGCTTAATGTCTAGAAACCGCTCATAATTTCCAAGATCCAAGTCAACCTTCATGCCACAACAAATAGAAAAGTAAATGACTGATTCATTAAAAGAATAAAGCTGTTCAAGAAAGTGAGCAGATGGATAAACATATCATCATTTTAAAATGCAAAGAGAAGAACTATAATTAAGTGATTGACTAAGGCTTTGCCTTGGTGTCTTTAAAATTGTGGGGAGAGCAGAATTCAACCCAAATTCAATATTTGGCTAAACTACAGCTCTTAATTGGACCATACATTCCTAGCATATGTTGTTTTAAAGCAGAAAATAGTGAAATTTAGCTAAACAAAGAGGGCTTATGTGATCCTTTAATTGAGGATACCGAAGTACCATCAAGGCTCTGGTATGTAAACGTGAAACCCATTGTCCTGTACTGTTGAACTAATTGAACCTACAACGTGACCCATAAATAGCCCAGATTGGAAGATCTTAATCACCAATGAGGCCTTTTTGTTTTACTATTATATGGACCACTTGTGCTTTCCATTATTAACCACATATTTACAGAGTCAATCAAGGGGTTATGGTTGTTCCACAGGATATTCTTTCCAGGCAGAGTCTATCTTCACTAGAGCCTATCAGATCAATGATCTGAATCACAAAACCATGGGCCAGCATGTACAAACAAACTGAAGCTATGAGGCAACTGAGCACATCCTCAATCCAAGGGTCACAAAATTCCTTACCAGATAACAGAACGAGCAAACCATCAGTTTCCCCAAAATACAAATGCATCTTGAAACTTGCCGTACATCCATAAACACTGTTTTAAAAAAAAATCACTTGGGAGAATGCTGCAAAAATAAAACACCACCTGATATCTAGGCCTATTAAATCCTTGGGTTGCTGCCCAGAACTCACCAGCCCATGAAAGTATCTTAACAGAAAAGTAAAAACTACAAAGACAAATATAATTCAAATTGTTTAAAAATCCAACACTACAAACTCTTCCATACATTTTCCACTCCAGAATCTTAAGTAATTTCATGGAAACTACAAACCTTTTATAATCACAGCACCAAGACATTCAAGGACTTAAATTGAAAGAAGAAGAAGTAGAAGAAGAAGAAGAAGAAGAAGAAGAATGCCTAGAAGGGGGAATACAAACAGTATTATTCCCATAGAGCTTTATTACCTCCCCACCATCATCTAAAACAAACACCTCTCCATGCTCACAAGGAGACATCGTTCCAGCATCAGTGTTCAGATATGGGTCTGCATATTTACATAAAAAAAAGATCAACTAATGAATTAAACTTGCCAACAGCAGGAAAAAAAAAAAAAAAAAACCCAGTCATCAAGAACTCTTCAATTCATTTCTTCATGTGAAAAATAACTACAAAACGTAATTTCAAAATAACATCTGTAATCTCAACATATCATGTAAAACACCAACAGATTCCACAATAAAAAATATATATTACTCATCTTCTAGGCACAAACTAGTAAAAATGCAACAACTTTCAAAAGAACACTCCATTTCCACCTTCAAAAAAAAAAACAAAAAAAAGAAAAGTAAAAACTCGATTTTCCGCATTCGATCCCAAACACAAATTATATTATGAAAAAACATACCCACACATGACACATGCATAAAATAATATAACCCCATTATCTTAATCAAAGGTAAAACGAAGAAGTAGAAAAAAAAAAAAAAAGACCAAAAAAGCATTTTTTTTCAATTACTATCTCCAATGATGAAAACAGAAAACAGTAAGAAGAAGAAGAAGCAGCAGCAGCAGACCGATCTTGATGGAAGTAACACGAAGGCCACATGCTTTGAGAAGGAGACCGATACTACTTGCTGTCACTCCCTTTCCAAGCCCACTCACTACACCTCCAGTCACCAGAATGTATTTCATTTCTCCCTTTCAAAACTAACACTAAAATCACCTGTTCTCAACACCAACAACAACTATAAGAGAAATGAGAAGAAGAAAGGAGAGAAAGATGGCATTCTCTTCTTTATCTGCCTTTTCTACTAGAAGAAAAAGAAGAAGGTGGGACTGCAGAGTTATGTAATACTACCTCTACTTCGTAGCTTGTTCTAAACGTCCTTACTCAACAAGAACAAGAGAGTGTGGTTATAGAGAAGAGAGAGATGGAAGATTGTATTTGTGCCTCGAGCAACTGACAAGAACGAGGAAGTTGGGGGGGATTTTATATACCCCACCGCAGGCATCAGGTAAAGGAGAAGGGGGAGAGAGAGAAGAATTTCTTATGTTTTTTTTTTTTTTTTTTATCAACTGAGCGATCAACCAGCCCGTGCAGGACCACGTTGGCAGATCAAAACAGTATTGTATGAGTGGACCCTTCGAATCCGATGTTGAATATGGATTAAATTTCAACTTTGTTAGGTAATTTTAATTTTGATCATGATTCTTAAATTAAATTTTAAAAATATAAAAACCAAGATATATATAGTTGGCTCAAATTTATTTATTTATATTTCGTCTATGTTATATATCCCCCCAACCAATAAAAAGATACATCAAAGAGGCTATTAGTAGTATAACAATAAATTTAGATTTTGAAGAAATACAAACTATTCAAAGATTTGGCTTAGGGTAAATCAGAATGAAGAAACAGAAACATAATTCATATAATAACTCCACTATAGTTGAGACAAGACTTTAATAATAATGACGACAATAATATTGATGATGGATTTTATGCTCTATTTCTATACACATTGGCTACACTACACGTAAGCCTAACTTTTTGGCCCAATTCTTAGACAGCCAGGGTGATCCTTTACATGCTTAAAAGGGTAAGTCCAGTCCAATCTATTTGACGTAATAGAATGTATATATTTTGTAGATGGATTGGGCCTTTCTGTATATATTTTGTAGATGGATTGGGCCTTTCTGACTTTCAGACCGATTAAATTTAGACTTAAAAAAAAAAAAAAGATAGATAAATGATTTGGTCTTGGACAAGCTCTGGCCCAACTAGGCCCTTCATGAGCACTCCTAATACAAACACACATCCAAATATTCTTATTTCCTTTATCGCTAATTTAAAATAAGACAAACTTTTATGAAAAATGTAATTATCCAAAGAATAAAAATGAACATTACCCTAAACAACAAGATTCATCAGATGATCATGATCATCACATAAAGTTGATTTTTGAGCCATTTGCAATCTAGATAAAGTTATTTATTATCCAAAAAACCTACATGAATTAGTTTGATCAGAAGTGGGATCCAAAATAGGAATATTAGACCCAACAGGTTGCACTAACTGACATCTCCTTGTAATCTCAGTCGTTTGATGAGAAAGAGATCAGATCACCTTACCTGTCTTTTAACTGTCATAGTTAGGTATTAGCCAAAAGATAAAAAACAGAGAGAGTACTCATAGTTAGGAAGATGATAATAAATAAGATTATCCATGTTTTAGGTTAGATGGAGCTATCTCTTTGGAGACTTTGGGGTTGGGCGGCTTTTAGACTGGGAAGACCTGATGGAGTCGGCTGGCTAATTAGTAGAGTCAGTTTGTCAAATGATAATATCAATTGGGTTGTCATTATTTTCTCACATTTGAGTTCTTTTTCATTGTACGGTCCTTGTCAACTTTATAATTCATGTTTTGTATCAACAATTTCTCTAATTTCTTGGAAGAATATGAATATTTGGGTCCTTGACCGCATCTTTCATATTTGAAACAAATCTTACAGATTTGACTGACTGACCACCACTCCACATGTTATTTGAATTTTTGCAGCTATATAAGATAGAATGATCTGATGCAGTTTCCCCACTGTGGGGCTCATGTATCTCAACAGGATTATTATATTAAGTACTCATGCTTCGTGGATGAGAGTATATTCGTACGTAGTTTTAATTTGTATGCCTCTTTTCATTGAAAAAACACAATAGTAGATCGTCATCCTTGTTATCTCTACAGTTCTAATCAATCAAATGGATGTTTTGAGCTTCACTTACGGTTGGATGAGTGGTAAGACACCTATTTTATTATTTCATTGACATCGTCATCAACAATAGAAGAAAAAGCTCACAAGCACAGCCAACTAGCACTCCATGCAATAAGATAGATAGGGAAATTGGGGCATGCATGTCTCCACTAGGAGAGGACATGATCTGAAGGTTTCCCTTGGATTTGTGGGGGATACACACCCTTTTTTTGGTGTAATCAAATAGACATCTAGATCATTTCCTATTGCCTGGAGATCTATTAATTTGTTTGCATCTAGATATCACAGGCTTTTTTGGTAGAGGGACGAATGATCCAAATGGGGTTACTGATTACCATTAAGTACAGGACTGGTATGGATAATTTGACTGTCATTATATTATTATAGTAATTCTAAAACAAATATTGCTAGTCATATTACATTAGGGACAAAGTATCTTTTTTTTTTTTTATCGCAATATCATAACAGAAAGGAAGTTTCAAAGATGAACTTGAGGATGGGTGGGCCCTTAGAAGGTCCGACCCTGACTTTTATATGTTCCTGTATTTCCTCTTTCAATAAAACCTCCTTTCTTAGTAAAAAAAAAAAAAAAAGGATGAACTTTAAGAAAGTCTAAGGTTTTTTTTTTTTTTATCAAATGAAGTCAAACAGAATTCCCTTTTCCTACATAATTATCTTTGGCGATTGATAAATGCACTCCTTTTTTGGGCCATTTTGATGGGGGCGCTCCTTACAAACACTTGTTTGCAAGGAGCGCCCCCATCAAAATGGAGAGCGCCAATATCAATGCCCTTATCTTTTACTTAGATAATATACTTTTCCCCACTCTTGGGTTTTCTTGCCGACGCTCACCTTTGATGAATTCAATTCCTTTGTATACGTAAACTCTTTCAATTACCATTGATAGTAATTTCATATATTCTAGACCTTTTTTTCATTTTGCCTAAATTTAAATGAGCCCGGCTAATAAACAACTGTTCCAAACAATAGCTACATATAGAGTCTATCCACAAAATTTGTACAATCTATGTACAACCACTTTACTTTGAGGATATTAAATTAAGAATTAAGATTATTTGATTGGAATCTCATCTTTTTAAACTCTACATTTTGAATTTAATTGTGAGGCATTGCAGGAAATTGGATTTGTAGGGAAGCTTTTCTGCATGCTGTATAAAATCAAGTCCGAAACCCTATCCCCCACTCGAAAAGGGTTTTTCATGGAAAAAGTCAATTCATTTTCCGCTTTTTCCTTGTAAAAAAAAAAAAAGCAGGTGCACCAAATAGCATATAAAAAATGTTTTACATTTCCATATGTTTGTTTCGTGAAAAAGTGGTCATACAAACTTGTATATCATTTTCATCACCGTACATGTATCCATCCATATCTACTGTGTGGTCCCTATTCTCCACGCCTGATGGTTGAAGCCTGAAGGAAAAGAACTTCACGTTAGTTGAATAATCCAAATTCCATTATTGCCACAAAAGGCAAACCCTCGTGATTTTTTATTGAGGCCGAAAAAATATTCCATTGGATCACCTGATGAATGCATTGCACCATATATGGTTTTATATAATATTTTAAAGAGAATTTCATAAAAGAAAATATCCTTAAACTTGGTCAAAATATAAAGCCATTAAATTTGAATATCAACAAAAAAAGCTCTGAACGGGGGTATCCTCACTCAGTAAAATTAAAAAAAAAAAAAAACGAGTGGGATATCGTCCTTATTTCTTAATATTAGATTTTGAGGGCCTTTTTGGCTGGTATTGAAATTCGAGTCTTTTTGGTCTTCACAAAGTTTAAGAAGATTTCTTTTTTGTAAAATTCTCTATTTTAAAAGATGTACTTTTTAAAAATTAAAAATAAATAAATACGAGACACAATTAAAAATATTTTTTTGATGGATTTTCAAAATATCCCTTCTCTATACAATAATGGGATTGTTCTATTTATACAAATATCGAATTATTTCGGAAAAATGAAGATCTCATCAACAAAATGCCATTTAAAGTAAACATCACAATGTTTTGGTTTTTAAAAAAAAAAGTACCAATAATTTTGTGATGTCCATTTTGGAGAAAATCCCGCATATCCGGGGACAGTCACATGGGGCCGTTTAAGAGGTCATGCCATATATGGACCCACCATGTGGCTGTGTCCATATCATGCTTCATCAGGTGGCCCACCAATCAGGCACCACACATGCACTTCACGTACTCAAAAATTAAACTATTCGTCGAGCCATTTTTTGCAGTTGAAGTAGCACATGCATGCACTTGTCAAATTTCCACCCAAAGCATCCGTAGTGGAGTGGTGTTGGATTTGCAATCCCTTTTATCCACAAAATTCAAACCTACATGTGAAAATCACCAATCCAACTTTGCCATGATCTGCTCAAACATTCCCCAATATATCATTGGACAAATTTTCATTTCAATTATAAGAAATGTGCATGTTGGATCCTTCACCTGAAGATGTAAGATATGATGGGAATGAATGTATGTTTTAATCTTTCTTTTGATGTTTTTATATGAATGATACAAACTAAAATTTGGAGAAAGAAAAAGATTTAGATCCTTTAATTCCCAACAAGTGGAGGAGAATTTATTAAGTCAGATGATTGAGTTCCAAAAATATAAAATTTAGAGCTCCTTTTTAGTCCTCTTTTCTACACCTCCTCCGCTTTTCTACTTAGAGTTCGACCTCCTCGACATCATCAACATCATCATCGTCATGAAATCAGTTTGTTGTTTAGATGTGAATTAGAGTATGGATGCCCGAATTCTTCAAAATCCCAAGTAGAAAAAACCCACCAAAATGTATTTGTGAAGAAAATCTCTAGATTTTCGTTGTGTGCTTCCACTAATTGGGAGATCTTGTTCAATGACAATCATGTGACTTGGCGTTGCTTAATTTTGGAATGAGAATGTAGGAGAAAAAGACTCGATCCATTCATGAAAAAAAAGAGCCTCCTCTCGTTGGAAGGGAAACCCATGAATTAAACTCTAGGCAGTCATGTGAGAAGCATGATATCTAACTAACATGTTTATATGGAGATACTATTATTAGAAATTTCTCATGATTGTCTCATACGAATTCTGAATTCTTTGTTTGAAAGGTGAGAATTCATAAACCAGCTCTGTAAAGTGTTACTTTTGGCCTGGACAATTATTTATATTCTTAAAATGCTAAAATAGCATTTGTGAAGCCATATGTGGGAGGCAACATTTTGAGAAATTCTTGCAAACAAACAGTCCATAACTTTTGAGGGTAAAGAGCGCAGAAAAATCATTGAAATAAATTTATGAATGTTCCTCAAAAACTCTTAAATTTCAGCATCCTTAAAGAGAATCTTTTTATAATTATCAACTTTTCAGATTTAGCTTTGTATAAATTATAGAGTAATAACATTAAAACTTCCGTATGGTATTAGACTTCCAAGCTCTATGTGTGTGAAGTTTCATTGGATCATATGATTTGTGTTTCCGAAGGGTAGGTCCTTAGATAAAGACTCAAAAAAAAGTTGAAAAGGACACATACACTGTATGTTGTATACGGAGGGGGTTTCACTTATGAGCAAATTGAATATAGTTCATTTATGGTATAATTTGTGGGCTCATTTAGATGCATGCATATCAGTAATTGGGATAAAGGATTGAAAGGTATTGTCACGCGTGAATGGAAAGGAATTGTCACGCGTGAGGGTTGGAGAATGTTAACTCTTTAATGATCATAAAAATTAAGAATATATTTTTTTCTTCTAAAGATTCAATCCAACGATGAATGAGAACTAGATAAGCAAAGACTTGGGCAAGTACCAAAATATACGAGTGACAAGATAATGCGTGTTAAAGGGAGATCAGAGGGCTCACAGATAGTCTCCTTGTGGGAGAAAATTTCTCCTGTAACGATTAATGACTAATGAGAACCACATATGTCAAAGACCCTATGGAGAGCGCTCAATATGATCACAACTATAGATTCGCAGGCAAGTTTACCAACTCACGATAAGGGGAAAACCATGATATAAAGAAAAAGTATGAAATGTCAGGAATTCAAATTGCCAAACTTTGAGCTAGTTGATCAACACAAAATTCTATGCAATCGTTATATAAAGAAAAGTATGAAATGTCAGGAATTCAAATTCTTCCGTACTAACTCCTGAATACTATCTAGAAGAAAATAAAAATAATGAAGACTAATGTGTAGGGTGATGATATCTTAATCCATGATTACAATGTAAAAAAATGGGTTCAAAATTTCAAATTCAACATGTAGGTTATTATTTTCAATTTCATCTTCCAAGTTTTTCCTTCTTTTAGTTTCACTTTACGGCGATACCCCCTATGAATTTTTGCAAATAGGCCCTCATTGAAATTTCTTTTTAATTTGTGATTCCCCAAAAAAAAAAAAAAAATCCTTCCCTACCTTGGACCCTCCCTTTCACATTTATTAATGTGAACAAAAAAAAAAATCTCATGGAAAGCAAAAATGTTCTTTCTAGGTAAAAATCACAGAGAAAAAGATAGATGGAACAACAAGATAAGCATGCTATTGTTGTCACAAATGTGAACTATGCTGCAAGCATAAAGAAGCAGCTTTTCTAGAACCTTGTTCAGATCAAACCGCCATCGGTATAAAGGGTCGTCGTGTCTCTCTATTTTCAATCCAAACAATCTCAACAGTCGAACTCTTCACTCACCATCAAATGAGTACCATTTGGACGGGTAGGATGCTCTGTCAATGGCACATCCACCACATATGCATCCAAATAATCCTCAAGATTTGAAAATCTGAATTGATGGGTATTTATTCCACGTGCCACATTAATCCAACTTGGAATTCAGAAGTGATTGTAAATGTAATTGGACAGACCACACATTATTCCAAAGACCATACATTAGCTTGGAATTCAGAAGTGATTGTAAATGTAATTGGACAGACCACACATTATTCCAAAGACCATACATTAGGTTGCTTTCTTTACTTTGAAGGGAAGGTTTTGGTTTTTTTATTCCTCAAATGTGGAAACAACATCTTTGTCTTGTAATTTTCAAAATGATGTCTCATTGAAAGGCCTCTTTTTCTTCTCATGAGAGCATGGTTTTTTAGGTAAACAGAATTTCATTAATCAAAACAGACCAAAACAACAATAAAGCTAGGAGCAAATAAAGTCGCACTCAATCCGGAACATCCCCATCCCAACAGAAACTCTTAGAAATCGATAATAATACTTGGCCAAAACATGAGCAGCTTCATTGCCAATAGTAGGAAAAATGAATAAAAAAGGAATTCAACAAAAAAAAAAAAAAAACTACACTGAAGTTTTCTTAAAATAAAAAAAATACCTACATTGAAGTTTAATGTCCAAAATAATGGGATTGATGGTCCAATCCATTTGCCTATTAAAATGGGGTTTGGTGACATAAATTATCTAAATGAAAAATATTCAAGTGAGAACTAGTTATATGAGATTTTTTTTTTGCAGTGCCTAACTAGCAACCCATCCAAACCTAACAACCAATAGGGAACCCCCGATAGTCACTAATCTCAAGGATTAGCACACATCCGAATGGACTGAACCGTTGGATCGATGGTTGAATATTCTTTTGAATATGAAGCCATTAAATTTGTGGGCCACGGATGAAGGGGTTAGGGGCATGGGTTTGGGGTTAAACTTGATACTTGCGGTGGTCTCACTTAGATCTTTCCATCCCCTCTGGTCCCATCCCCAAATGGGCCCCATAATTGGGCCCTATAAAAAAATTCTCATATAATATATGAGAACTAGTTTTCACTTGAATATTACCGTATTTAAATTATCCTGACTATTTTGATCTTAAGTTGCTGGGCCGCTAGAGAATTAGGGTAATCAGTTCACTCTTGTTTAGATGTAGTGGAACTCAATTTCGTCAGTCATGTCTGACTGTAACATATAAGAAAACAAAATAGACCGGAACTTTGTCTTGGGTTGGATTTTTTAGTCAATTTGATTGTCATGGATCAGATGATCCATTAATAACTAAATAGAGCCTTTTTTTAATTTATTGCTCACAACCTCACAATGCATCTTTCTTCACTTTGTGGATCATGGACCCCACCTCCCTTGCACGTGTACCCTTTTTGATTGACTATAGAAGGTTCCTGTAGTCATGAGGAAGTGTAAAAGACCATAACTCTTTAGGCCATTGGGCCCTCTCTATAGTAGATTTGACAAGTGGCCTAGGAGCCTATTTTGACAACGAGAAACCAATTGTCCTGAAACTCTTATTTTTTTTCTCAGAATCTTATATTTTTAGGGGAACTTTGAGAAGATATTATCAGCCTGTTAGGCATCATTTTAAGAATATTGTATTTTAAAAATAAATGAAAAAAAAATTATTTGATAAGTATTTTGTGAAAGAGAAAATCTCGGAAAAGAGACTTTATAGTTTTCTTCATTCTCATAATGAAACATTCCAAATGCCAAACAACTCCTAAGAAACCCAGCATTTCCAAATGCCTAAAATCAGGTAGCTTTCAATCTCCACAAGCAATTGGAATTTTCAGGATTTCAAAACTCGACAGCTTTGTGATAGAGCTTTGGCGTCCTCTACAGTCATTTCAGACAAGAGTCCCATGAGTTGCTTTTGCATTTCATGACTACACACATATCTTGATATTTTAATATTTTTTTCCTATTTTAATATTTAAAATGTACATGTCTTGTGATACTTCTCTCAATTTCTAAAGGTGGGCTTCATGCTTGACGGTCGCATTTTGTGACTACTAGTATATGTAATGTATAGTATTTGTACATTAATGAGTATTCTAGTAGCTATGAATTTATATATTTCAAGCACTACGATGTAGGGCCGCTCAAGACAATTTGAGGCCTGAAGCAAAAATCCTAAAGGAGGCCTTTCTTTATTTTTTTAATATTATTATAAATGTTTTATTTAAAATCTATTTTTCTTGCTTTTTGTGATGCAAAATTTCTAATTAAGTTAGTTTTTTTTTTTAATTTGAATTTGAAAAGATTGCAGTTGCTATTATGGGGACTTTTGTTTTGATATTAGTAATTAAGTCACAACTCCCTCAAAAGCTAAAGCTTCGGTCAGACCTTTTTAAAGTAGACAGAGAGAGGCAAAATATATATATAGAGAGAGAGAGGGAGAGGAAATGAAGATCTTCTCAAGAGAAAGTTTTCACGAGGCCTTATTTTTAGGAAGAAATAAAAGAATGTCAGTTGTTATTTTGGAATTTGAAACGATACTAGTTGCTATTAAGGGCCTTATGTTTTGCATCTTTGAGGCCATATTGTTTGGGGCCTAAAGCAAGGGCTCCAATTATGAATTCTAATAGCTTTGAAACATGAGATTTATAAAATTCTCATGCAGAAAGTTCACAATGAATGAAATGAAATAAGGAATTTAGAATTAATGAGAGAAGTTAGCAACATTTACAAACTAGCTTTTGAAATTCTCAGATATCCATATGACATGAATTACACCTAGATCTTAAGTCCTTTTAACCATTAAGTGGTAAGGATCAATCCCTTCTTATTTCTATCGAGAGCGAGGTGCCTCACCACTAAGCTATCAATGGATTGATAATTAGGGCACGTTTGTGTAACGAGAGGAATTTGCAATAGGGAGAGAAGATTATTTTGATTTTTCATATAGGCACTTATTTTGTCGTTTAGTGCGACATATTTTCCTCATGGAAAAGGAAGAAATGAACTTCTTTTCCTCGACAAAGAGGGTTTTATTCTCCTATGTGAACGGTAGGAATGTAGGATTCCTCTCTCATGAAAATCAAAATCTGTACAAAGAAGAATCCTTTTGTTTCATAAATGCAACATTAATGTGTCAAATTGTGGCTTAAGAGGAAGCACAGATATGTGACTGTATGACCGCCATGTATGCGAATCAGTTAGATCAAATACTAATAGTGAAGATCAATGACTGTCTATCAAAGATCAGTCATGTGCCCACCAGGGATCAATCCTATGTGTGAGTCACTCTTCATGATCCAACTCCTTAGATGTGAAAGATGGTTATGGAGTGATGGGATCTAATGAAAGGGAGAGGAAAGTAGGGTTTCCTCGAGTAAATGGAATGGCCGACACATCTCCTCTGTATGCCTTGTTAAATAGCCATTTCTGGGCAAGGATTTGGATCTTAATTCAAATCAAAAGGAGATATTTTACGGACGAGATATTTTATTCAAAAGGATCTTATCATATCACTATGTAAGAGATTAACAAATCCCATATCAGCAACTATATATGGGGATTTATAAATCAATCACTATCTCCCTTCAAAGCTTGCATCACTTTCTTGGCATCCTTAAAAAAACATGGGCTCTATCAAAATCATTTCTCTTTGCCTTCTACAAAGTAGTTAAGACCGCCCTCAAATGCATTGTTAAATTAATTACATACAAGACACGTGAATAGTTACTTCATTGGATTGATCTTACGTAAAAATGTAAAATAAAAGAAATTCACCTGCATCATATTACTAAAAGGGCTGATGGAGAAAAGAGGATTGTATTTTTTTTATGATTAATCCCAGGGGAGCATGTGGTGAGATAAGTGGAAAATATAGAGCTAAAGAAAAGATTACGCACTAGGATTTTGCTGCCTGGTTTTCAATTGTCAAATTTCTTTATTTAGGCTTCACACATTTGCAAATAAAACAAGAAAAGAAGAAAAGCCCCATTACCAACTCTTATTTAGTACCGACTATTATTTAGTTCGGTTGGTAAAGGCTCCGCTCTGTGATCTGGAGGTCGACACTTCAACTCCCAGTAGCCCTGTGGCTTCGTGGAGGGCTCAGGTTCTGCTGACCTGGCAGGAAAAATCCGTAACACTGTCTGGCTCGTGCGGCCCAAAGAGTTCTTAGCGGCAGTATGTTATGTCCGTCCTATTAGTTAGGTTGGTCGGGGGTTTGGAAGCCACGTCGGTCCCAACGAAGTACATTTGAGGTGGTGGAGTTCCCTCGTTAGCAATATCCCGACTAGTTGCATATCAAGATCTAGAATTTCCTCTATGTTGCCCGAAGCCTAGTATTTTCAATGAGGATAATAATGAGTTTGGATTCTCTGAGTCTCCAACTTCGGAGAAATCCCGAGTTCAACTGAAACTCTACAATGGTGCCCACCTAGTGAAATTTCAAATTGCTCAGATGAATGTTCTCCCTATGTGTAAGATCTTTTAAAATCTTACTACAATATGAGTTGGACTCACTGTTAGATTGATCATATAATCCATAATGTAATAAACATTTCATTATATTATCAATCTAATGGTGGGGCTACCTTTCATTAGAGTAAAATTTTAGGATATGCCATATACGGTATGATGATCATGTCGAGCAGCTCGGATCTTCAATTGGTTGACTCCACCATAGAATATTAATCCTTAAACTTAGGGTTTTTCCAAACCAGATACTCAAATAATAAATGCACCCAACAAACCTAGACCTCCATTTTGAGTTTGGATCCTCATAGACTCTTTAACTGAGAACTCATGAGTTTCTTTTTCTTTTTTATGGTCGGAGAGAATTCCTAAGTTGGGGAACGAAGCTCCACAATATAGCGCATCTATTGAAAATTTGAGTTGCTCAAAATGACTACCCCCTTGGTATATGGGCTATTTGTCATTGTTAATCTAATAGCATAAGATCTACCATATTAAAGAAATTATGATTAACACGATCTTATGCTTAATAACAATCACACTTTATTTTAATAAAACCATAAGCACATTCTATTAAAATAAAATTTAGAACCTCCCAACCCATATTAAGTACATCCTCTGGCTCATTTAAGATTGAGTTTCTTTGCAACTGATGCTTGGAATTCCACCATAAGACCCGCATGATGATAATCCATTCATCTTGAATCCCATATTCTTTAATGGTATATCCTTGAATTTCAACTTAATTGGAGTGGGTCCCTCCATCCACTTGAGCACAAACATGATTAATGCCATATCAACACCTAGTCAAATTTTTCTTCGTATTCATCTAGTCAGATAGTGGGGCCCATTCTTATCAAGCTGAAATTTAAGGACAGACCGCTGGAGAAGATGGAACTCAAGATAAACCGCCCTATTATTATCATGTGGGTCCTATAGTGGAGTTCCAAGCATCCGTATTGTAGACGCGTAAGAGGATGCGGTCACCACCATTTGTCGGATCCGAATTCCCTGTTTGGAACCAAACAGGGGGCGACACGTTCTCTTTCATCCGCCCCCCTGCGTGTCGCCCCCTGCCCTGTTTGGAATCCGTTTCCCCATTTGCTTCACCTCGTCAGCTCCTCCCGGCCACGTGGGGGTACCTGACGTGTTATTCCTTGAAGCAAGCATCGACATCACGGCTCCATTACGAGTGGTGGGTCGGGACCGCCCCGACCCGCGTGGGCCCAAGTGCTGTGCGGCACGTGGTGGAGAGATAGAGGAAGACAGGAAGCAGCCGACGATTACGCGGCGCGATTGGATGCCAACGTGGCGGGGCCCAAGTTTGTTGAGACGAACAGAGGAGCGGTAGTTGAAAGGAAATGGGAGTTTATAGTCCAGTTCGTTTTGACCGTTGCCACGTTTGCGACAACATGTCATTTCGTAATGATTTTCACGTTACGGGACCCGCGCAAAAATGTGAAGTTGTCGAGGAATCCGGATCCTCGGATATTAAATGGGAATCGTGTCATACTTTGTGAAATCCATCATTGGCTCCAAATAAATAAAATCCGCACTATTAATAACATCCCATCTAATAATATATTTATGAGTTTTAGTACAAATGGCGTGGTTCGATTGTTTGATTTCACATGCTAGTTTGGTATTTTACTAGCATAGTAAAAATAAAATAAAATTTTTATTTTATAAATAAGATGTCATATCAAAGGAATTTTAATTCAAAATTCCTTCCATTTTTTTTTAAATAAAAAAACAACTACCTTTAATAACTAAAATACGAACAAAAAAACTCGATTTTCCATACAAAAAGAAAAAAAGATTTCATAAAAAATAACTAAAAATAAAATACCATCACAACCCACTTATATTTTATTTTTCCTTCAAAACCAACTTTACTTTACTTGACTCTATTAGTAGAGTTGCCAAATTGGCCCTAACGGGCATCGTTGCTCACGAGGTTTTAAATACATATCCATCATGTGCTCAATGGTACGGTGGGATAAGGTGGGACCCACTCCTTTTGAGTATGAAATTTCAGAATATATGATTATAAGGGCCCTTTTCGTTATAAGACCTTTTGACAAGAATTTGCCATGTCGGTGGTTTTTTAATATTATGTGACAAGAATTTTTGACAAGAATTTTTTATCTTCTAGCATTTGCAAACGCCATATTTTTCACAATTATTTTAAAATTTCAGCTACCAAAAAGGTCTCGAATGACTTTTTAAAATTCATGAACTCCAGCCCGTTTGTTTGTTTGTTTTTTTTTTTTTTTTTGAATTTCTTGATGCTCAAATAAAAGAAAACATTCATGAGCTTCAAAATGTATGAGAATCTTAAAATTGTCCAAACAGAAATTCCACAAATTATAGTAAAAAACAGGTCCTAAAAGGTGATAGGATTCATCTTAAGGGGTCCAAATGATCTTTAAGTCGGTCCCATGATGAAGTTCTAAAAAAGTGTTGACACATTTTCATCTTGCGGAATAGCTAGCTATGCCAAAGGATTGAACTTCCTGTGGAGGGGTAAAGTGGTAGCATTTGTGGCCCACCTGTTGCCGACATTATTGTCCTTTTTTTCATTGTTTCGATTCAACCTCCTCCTTTAAAAAATGATTATCTCAGACTAATGACGCGCTTAAGCAATTGTTCAAACTTCCTTTTTATGGAAAATATATTTCTTTTCTATCATTATCTTACTATCTTACTGTTGGTGGAATGACACTACGTAAAGTTTTCTAATAGGAAGGAATGTAATGACATCTGTGCTGAGATCATTGTTGTTAACACGATTCTAGATACGTAACCGCACTACAAAATATCTGGGGCTACAAGAGAGTTTACTCGGCTTTCTTCTGAGCCCGGAGATATTAGTTTATTTCAGTCCAAAGGATAGGGAACCCTACGATAGCAGAAAAAAAAAAAGAAAACCGCACTACAAAATATCTTCAAAATACTATTCTTTCATTTCAGTTTACCTGTATAATTGAAGGTGGTTTTTATTTGGGTTGCCAAATGTAAAAGAATTATAAATTCTCCATCACAAAGGCTTAAATTAGCTCACAAATACAGATGAATATATTATGACTGCATTGTGATTAAGTTGAGAAAAATAATGGCAATGACTGCCAAAAACTAGCAGGAAGTGACAATAAAAAAAAGCTATCTTTCAGTTTTGTATACGCCTCCACATGGAGGATAACTTTGGAAACTATATATACTTGAGTCGGTTGATATTCTTGATAAACAAGAGTTACTTGGGCATGAAAATAGATTGGGCCCACTACTACTTGGGATTGTATTTAGATACACCATCATTGATTGGACTTGAGCTTTGGATTCTATATCCGACTCCATCTTGAGTCCTTCCTTACCACAACCCCCATTGTGATGGAGTTGGCAATAGTTATGTTATGCATCTTCTGAAATTAATAAAGAGGGGGATTTTCAGTGAATGGTGTCTTTAATTTTAGGGGTTTACTTTTGTGGATGGTGAGAATTGTGACTTCCCACAATGTCCCTTGTGGGAAGGAGAAAGTTCTAGCATCTTTGAGTTGTATTTGCTGGAGAGAGAGAGAAAAGCCAACCGTCTCTTCTTTAAGCCACATCGATCTGCATTGAGAATTATTTATTATTCACAAGTTCGACTTAAAAATCTAGGACTCTTTAAATAAAAATACTTCACATCTTTCGGTTGCGTAAATAGGATCAACCATAAGCAACCCACAAAGATAGTGGGAACCTCCAGACAGGGAGGAAGATGACAAACATGGGTTCCATGTAACATTCTAAGGGGTGGAAGGGGAAGGTTAGAAATGATGGAAATTTATTTATTTTTTCATTTTTACCTACATAAAGAGAAATTTAACACATTAAGTAGGTTTCATTCTAAAAGAAGACTTAAAAATAACTTTGAATTTGTGTCAACAAACGTTTTCTTGACTATTTACAGAGTTTAGAAAGGAGAAACTTAAAAAAATACGGCGGTTTACTTTACCACCCTTAACATTATCATAATTGGCCGACAGTGAGATTTTACAATCATAAAAACTAGTTAAACCATGGTAAAAACCGACACACAACATCATATAAGTCCCATGTACATGTGGTATTTTCAGAAACCATTATCCTTTTTTCTGAGCCCGGATCTTATGAGGGAAAATCCCATGGTGACTGTGAGTGGACTATTCATAGTTGTCACGTCACAGCGGGCAGCCTGTCATGCCTCTGGATAGGAGCTGTCTGCGGTAATGTGGCAGACCCTGAGTGGTCCATTCGAGACCATTCTGCATAAGTCCACTAAGAGGATCCCGATTACCTTTTCCCACACATCGTGCATGGATTGGCTATTCGGAATCTAAAATTATATATAATAATTAAGTAAAGGATAAGTCAAGAGAAGCAGTTCTTTTTATCCAAAAAAGTTAAGCAACAAAACTTGACACCAATCGCATTCCACCACAACATCCATGAACCCAAAACCATGCATTTGCACGCCAATGGTTTTCTTCTGTCATTCATCTCGTGCCAAGTGCCGACACTAAAAATCTTTAAAATTCGAATCACAAACCTTTGACTGGGATCTATGAAATCATGCACTAATTAAAATATATTTTAGTAACTACCATGCCACGTCGAGTTATTTTATCTTTTCTATTTGTCTCTCTTGATGTTGGCCCTTTTTTTCTTCCTATGGGACATGTAACACACTCCCTTTCTTGAAATCTGACCAATCCGGCCCTTGTTTATGCTCGTATGTTTTATATGCTACCACCTTTTATTGTTAGTGAGGTGATGGCTGATAGGTGCAGCATCCTCACCACGTCGAGCTGATGTGGCATGTTTTGTTGGTCATGCTTCTCGATCATGAAATATATTGTATGGAGGGGTGATTTTCCTGATGTGGAAGGCCAGATGCTTACTTTCCAACATTAATTTAGGTCCACCGTCAAATAAAGATGAAAATGACAATTCAATTCATTAATAACAAGTTCTATCTAATCGGTATGACTCTTGTGAGAGGTCACTACAACATCCACTAGATGCTTGGAGATTGATGCAAAATCGTGCTGTAATTTGTTTTTTTCGGGATCATATTACATCATTATATTGTGGTGTATCTACGATTGATTGGAGAAATATTGTGAAGCATATTTGGAATTAATTGTTTGATAATTTGGTTAAGTTTTGAAAATCTTGCTTTCTAATGTATCACTTTTTTTTTTTACTTTCAGAACTCTCCAAATTTTAGCTTCTTGAATTGATACTCAGTTGTAGTTAAACTTTTTTTTATTTTTTTGGCTAGATTGGCCCATTCGTCAATGATATCAAGACCCAAGGATCGATCCATATGCATGTATATATATGTGTGTGTGATACAAATGTACTAACACCACTCAACCATGAGTGTATATTGAGAATCTTATTGGAGACAACATTTAGGGATTAACTTTTACATTAATGTCAAAAACCTCCGGCACTCTAAATTATTGAGGTGTGGATTTGGAAGCCTTTTCATGGGTGTGGCTTGTGATTTTTATAATAGAGTGGTTTTGGCCCTTTGGGAAGCCCTTAAAATCTTTTTTCCCTTCCTTTGTAGGCATGTTGGAAGTGGAGAGTAATTTGTCTAATGTAGTTTGGACTTTGGATGTTGAAGAGTGGCTCAAGGCCTTGGAAATCTCAGTTTTACTTTAATGAGATTAAGGAGCTGTCTTCAAGATTGCAGATAAGTTTTCATCATGAGGTTAGAACGACAAATAACATAGATAGGAATTCTCCATGGATGGGCTGTATTTTGTAATTGGGTTGATGGAGCCTGGGGTATATACTGCTCTTATACCCTTCACCCTTTTCCTTGTTTGGCTTTGAATTGGATCTAGCTTTCTCCACTTAATACTATTTTTTTCTCTTATCCAATTTAAAAACAAACCCAAATCTACATTGAGATCCGTGCACTGCCAAAAGACATTAGGGTTAAACACTGCCATTACCTACAGAAAAGCACATCCAATCTCAACCATTAGCCTCTGAAGGGGCGCCTGTAATAAGTAATGTATTAAACGACAGAAACACTTGTTTTTTAGCCCTTCTTCATTCCCTGTGACATGAGAAATCATGTGCGTGGATACAGGCACATTGTTCGTTCCTTGATCATCTGCAAATGCATGTGGCTCCTGGTAGTTGTTTGTTGAGGTTGACTAAGTAACTACTGTACCTACCCACCAACTTATGTTTTGGTGCTTTATGTGGGCAAGTCATGTGGCCAGGTCGCATTGTCTTCCTATGGATTCTAGCCACTGCCCTTTCTAAGAGACCACGTGTCCTGGTTCGCTCTAATCAGGCAAAGCCTTCAGTTGGCCGGTATTGGTTCACTGTCATTGAACATGGAAACGTCCTTATGGTGGGCCACACTTAGAATTATCCATCACTGGTTGAGTGGTCCTGAGGTGCTGAACTTGGCCTTAATGTGCTTCTTCCCATTTGAATCTTGACCATTAATGGCCGCCCATTTATTTTACTTGTGTACTTGACTACTAAATCAGTCAGTCTGGTTAGTGCCCTTGTCTGTCAATTTTTTAACTTCTCACTTGCCAAACATTTTTGGCTAAATTTTACTCATTGGAGTAGAACCCATTGTTAGATTTGATCACATGTAAAATATATGATTAAGTTAAAAACTTAATCTAACGAATCAAAAGCAAATCACATGCCCTAAGTGGAATTACTGACAATGAAGTCTATTCTAATTGATGTAAATTCAGGAAAACATGTTACTTTTATAGGCTGGACCTCACAGTTTGATTTATAGGACATGCCCCAGTGATTCTGGTGCCACTCTGATTGGAGAATCCAGATTCTGATTAGAGTGGGTGTTATACCCCGACTCAAGTTAAACTTGTTTAGTATTAATTAATGATATTTTAACTAAATTAATTATACTTAGTTGTTAATTATGATGGGAAGCCTTGTTAAAGATAAATAGTATCATAACGGAATAATTAATGGACTGCTCATGGCTTTGTTACTATTGATATTGTACATGCTTCCGCAATTAAATGTTGATTGACAGGTGTCAGTGAGTAATCCTCACTTGTGAAATGTGGAATTTTCTCCTTCGTGAATTCGGACTTGGTCCGGAACAGGTGCGAGTTCACGGGAGTACGCGTGTCATACCTTGGGAACCCTAATCAAGGGATTCTCGAGTTCGGGATTGGACAGTGGGCCTCGCAAGCAATGCTTCTCGACACGTGTACATTGATGTTATGTCAATTTCATGTCCTCTCTTTTATCATCACACACTGGAGGATCAAGCACCACCAAACTTGGGCATATAGGGCACAAGACACCGAAAGAGATACAATGCCTTTTTTTTTAAATCAAGCATGGGCCAGGAGATTCTCATTGATATGATGGATATGCCACTGTCAAGTGTTGCATGTGAAGTCACAGAAGTTGTTTGATCAATTTGGGAGCTCCCGACAGCATACGTGGCCTTCGTACTGCTTGTTTTATGCAAGCTTTAGACGAGAAGAGAAATGGTCAAATGACTCGTTCAAATATGGGGTGTTTACTTTTGGTTATCAGTAAATCCATAACTTACTTTACCTTTCACCTTGGCTCATGGTTGAAGTTATCACTGTGCGAATCAGAGAATTTTGCTGGGATCAATATGTTAAAAAGAAGGGAGAACATTGAGAGGCCTATGTATCAAAGTTACTTTTAGATTTTCTAAGAATCTTTTCTTTCTCTACCCCACTTCCATGTTGTCATAAAGTTAATTTTCTTAGCTACCTTAAAAAACCTCTAAGTATGAGTAGAGACAGTTTAAATACTTTTCAATACTCCCCACCAGGTGGAACTTGATTTTTGACCCTCCCCCTTGGTTAGAACCTAATCAATGCATTTTCCAATGACACACATCTTTTTAGCTTCAAGTCATTTCTCTTAGATTCGAACTCACGATCAGCTGTCTTTGATACCATATTAAATCTCCTTAAATGACCATTCCTTCCAAAACCTTGAAGCATTAGTAGAGGCAGAATAAATACTTTTTAATACTTCCCCTTATTAGGAGGGACCCAGTTTTTCTCAACAGCGGTTGTGCCTTAGTACAGATTTTCTTAGTCTTCGACTTGAAAATTACTGAGTTAAAAGAGTGGAACCACCTAGTGGGCTCATCTATTGAAAATATGAGCAACTTATAATGAGCCATGCACGGGATGTCTCCAAATTTTACTCCAAAGGAGTTGGCCCCGTCAAAAAATTTACCATATGATGAATAACATGATCATATATGGTCAATCATCTAGTGGGGCTAACTATTGGAGTGAAATCTAGAGACACATTGTTCAATGTAATGACATTTAATTGCTAGGATCTTCATTAAGTGGACCACACTATGACATTCCTAGTTGGCCACCTCATTCTGCCTTTTCTCAGTACGCTTTATTTGCAGTTAGGATCTTCGTTATCACAAATTATATTTAACTCAATGGTGGCCCTAATTTAACATGGCATCAGATCCAACGGGTTACGAGTTCAAATCCCAAGAAGAAATGACTTGGCGCTAAAAAAATGATCATCGCCAAAAGTGCGCCGACCGGGTTCCACTTGCAGGGGACTATTGAGGAGTGAGCTCCACCCGAGGGAGAGTATTGAAAAGTATTTATGCGGCCTCTACTAAAACCTTGAGGTTTTGGAGAAATAATAAGCTAAGGAGATTTAATATAACATTAGAGCCAACCAGACACGAGTTCGAAAACCCAGTGGAACAACTCGGTACTAGAAAATAAATATGCGTGTTGCCAAAAGTGTGCCAATCAAATTCCACCCAAGGGGGGAGATTGAAAAGTATTTTCACTGCCTCTACTAGTGCCTCGAGGTTTTAGTAAGAACGGACACATTGATGATTATGATAATAATGAGGAGAGTGAACTCTAGCTCTCACACAAGCGAAGAGGAAATTGAACTCTCACACCTGACATGTGAGAGCACCACATGGGTGCAACATGCTGTTCCCTGGCCTAAAATTTATGGTTTTTTTCTCGCTGTTGGGCCTGCAGATTATAAACAAAACTGTGGGTTTAAAGGATAATTATATAGAACAACAAAGGAACATGTAAAGTCGTTTTAGTTCACCTTGAGTCTACCGTAGGCAAAGGATTTGGCAACAGGTGCACCATGTTAGATAGGGAGCAGTGGGGCCATTATTGCTTGGTCAATGAAAGAAGGAAGTTAGCTGCGACAGTAACCTTACCTGGTGAAAGCAGTCCACAATGCATGTGCATGAAGGAAGAAGGTACTACTCACTTATCTCTTCATGTGCATTTGGTCACGGGGCAATGGAATTTTGGATACCAAATTAAAGCTTTTAGTTGGTCAGTAGTCAAGGCCACGAGTTAAGAAAGTGGTGTCACTTCTTTATCTTTCAACCCTGCGGAAGCTTTATTCTCTCAACTTTCCAATAATCATTACTTGCCTCTCAGGAGACAATGAGACACTGCTGCTGAAACTCTGGTATGTATACATACTATGAGTCGGTTCCACCAGATAAATAATGGACCTACTTAAGCCATCTACTTCCCAAACATCAGATAGATGGACCCTCTTTAGCTAATCTAAAGGCTCTCCCTGAGTCTTGTGGGGACAATGCATGGCTATAAAATCGGGTGACCGAGACGGTTTAAATACACCTCCAATTAACTAGGAAGTGTGCAGTGTGAGTATTCTTTTCAAATCGTTTCATGTTGTTTGAGCTGCATGCATGTATGATTAAATGTGTTCTTTAATAATCTTAGATCGTCCATCTCTACGGTCTTTACATCGAATGCCTGATCCTACTCACATTAGCCGTTTCATCTCAGGTCAGAGTTTCCACAGTGCAAAAGAAGTAAAACCTATATATATATATATATATATATTTCAATGATGGAGGGTTCACAGGTAGACAGTGAAATAAAGAATTGGGTCACATTCAATGGTTATATATCAGGCATTCAGATTTGTGACAATGTTCGTTGAACCAAGGTGCCCCACATGCAATCTTTAATTATGCAACCAACTTGAGGAAGATTGAGAGAAAATGGTATTTTACATGTGGGAAGAGATCATCTTTAAGATTGAGAGCCAAGGCCATAACGGATATATCAGGGTATGACCGGGACTTTGAAATTCAATTAAAGAAAAAAAAAGAGGAATCAAAATATAATAAAAAAAGGAGATTGATATTGGCACTCCCTTTTTTGATGGAGTTGGCACTCCTTTTTTGCCCTTTTTTAATGGAGGCACTCCAATTTCTAAACCTTGAAATGGAGTGCCTCCATAAAAAACGGGAGTGCCAATATCAATCTCTTAAAAAAAAGGCTATAAAATGAAGTAAAAATGAGATATAGATACATCTGTGTATATGTATGTTTTCTTGTGTAGTGTAAAGATATATTATGAAAAGTTTTTCACATCCTGTAAATGCAATTTTTAAGAAATCTTTATATATTTAAGAAAATTTTAGAAGTGACAGTGTTCCTTGTGTGCTATAATCTATATTGTGAAAAAGTATTTTATATTATTTGTGAAGTAACTTCTTCTTAAATTAAACACATTCAATACAATTTTATATGAAGTTTTCTTTTTGATATAAAGTAGCTAGATGATATGTGTATTATTTATAATGGATGGAATGTATTTATAAAAAAAGGAAAAAATAGTACATACTTGTTTATAAGTACTATTCAAACTCGCATTCTCTCCATGGGTTCACTTGCCTAGGCAAAAGCCCGACTTACTTGGTGTGTAAGGGAGGTAGCTAGAGATTTCACGTGCCCGAGGTCCTAAATAGGGTATATGAAGCCTCGTCAAACCTATTTTAAACTCTCGGGAAGCCGTTCGAATTTGAAACCCGATAGACAGACGGAACAAACAAGAGAAGGGCTTCAAAAACTAATAATTTCTGATTGCTCTGATACCATGTTTAATAATAAAAGACACCAAAAGCACGACCTGAAAGCGAACGACATAATAATATATATCAACACTCGGGAGGGACGCCTTCGTTAAAAACAAAAAAACTACTATTCGTGGTTTCCGATAAAGAATTTGTGAACTACCTACCATCAGAATCATGAATGGAGACGAGTGAAATGTACGGTTTTATGTGATATCTGGGCTGGAAGTCGGCAAGCGGGGCTGGGTACGTACGTATCACCTTGCCCAGGCCTGGCCTGAACTGCATGAAAGTCAGCTCTAGGTCAAATCTAAAATCAGAGCCAAGCCCATCTGCAGCCTGAATTCATGCACCTGCACCTAATTCCGGTACCCAAGACCCAAGGCCTATCCTGGCCCAAAAAGCACTTGGTCTTTAGAATTTAGGTCCGAGCCAGAAAATACCTATCCCAAATTGGGTTTAAATGTGGGTTGGTACGTGTAACCTTAGACTTGGGGAGTGGCCCAGTAAGATCTACCTATCTCACAACTTTGCGTATAAGATAGATTGCAGATGATCTAGAATAACTGACAACACTTAAAGCTTCCCCTGCTAATAGAAACTAGGAGGCAAGATATACAATATGATTTGTGCAAGAAATGAGCCTGATCCGAGATCACTTATTCTTTAAGTTCAAGCCCTGATGCAACTCGTAAAGACAGAACTCACCCAAGGCAAAGCTTTGGCCCAATTCATCTAGGCCCAACAAGTATTGTGATACTTTGCTGGAAAAGCTTATGATCCGATTGAATAATTTTTATTTATTTTGAATTGACGGGCCCAACAAGGTCCGTCAAACCTCGATGATGTTGAGGCCTGTTAAAGCAAACAAAGAGATGATGCCTTATATCAAAATAACATTACTACTATCAATGAAAGTCTTCTTAGCAAAATCATGGGTAATCCCATCAAAAGCCTTGGAATATGAGAAAATGCTATGAATTCAAAATATTTGGTGAGCCCTTTGATGTCATGCAAAATAGGGACAATTAGACCAATCACAGTTTCCATTAATCGCCTGACTACTACCAAAGCATTTGACAAAAAAAAAAAAGCTTTGGATAAACATTGTGTTGTGGCTTCCCTCATCATGAAAAGGATAACCCTTATCTCTACTTCTTTAAAGAAAAGGACATTTGGACCATCCGACAACCTTGCAAATGAAAGATGACCATTAAACCAAATTGCATTACTAAAGCCATGGCCAATGGAGTTTTTTTTTTTTTTTTTTGGTAAATAGATATTTCATTGAAAAAGCACAAGAACAACATAAGGGAAAAGAGAAAAAAGACAAAAGAGAAAACAATCAACCCCTAGTCAAAAGGATACTTGAGGCCCATTTCCAATCTACATCCTGTGTACTAGAAAAGCAAAACTTAGGCTTGCTCATTTAGAGCCCTAGGGATAAATTCAAAGTCTACATAAAGAAATAAGGAAGCCAGAGATTTAATGTTTAGAATAATTGAGTTAATTGACCAATCAAGGCCTCCCTTCAAAGCAAAAACCACCTCTTGAGCGTCCGTCAAAACCATTCTTCCTAGCCTTTTCTAATGCAGCTAAGACCGCCCTCGCTTCGGCCTCCTTTGAAGAGACGACTTTGGGCCCTTGGATAGTACCTGCATCCACAATGACATCATTTAACATCATAACGAAACCAAACAAAGCATAACCTTCCTTAGCCTTAAAGGCAGCATCCAAGAAGATTATAATATCATATTTGCTCAAGATCCCTAAAGGATCGAAGGAGAGTTTCAAATCTTTTTTTAAGGGAATGTCCTTATAGTGGCATGTGGGATCCTCAAGCATCTTATAGACTAATCCAATGACCTTAGAGGGATCTAATGATTGACCTCTATGAATAAAGTCATTCCTAGCTTTCCACATAGTCCACTACATGGAAAGGATTCACATTTTTTAGTGAACATCCCCAAGAGGAGGAGTCGGGTGGCCTTGCTCACATGAGATCTTCCACAATCCCATTAATTCTAAAGGGTACATAGAATCCGATAAAAAACCCCCCGGCGAGCCAAACCAACTCGCTTTAGCAAATTCACACTGCATCAGAGCATGCCCAATCGAGTCCTCCTCTTTTTCACATTTAGGACATTTGTCATCTGAAGAATAAATCTTAGATTTAATGATGGCTCTTACGAGAACAACATTCCTGAGACATTTACAACCAAACATTAGGACCGTTTGAGGAAGAGGAAGCCTCCAAAAAGCTTTCCAATTTACCATAAAAAAGGAGTTAGTATCATTTTTAGAGCATATTAATCTATAATTAAGTTGATTTAGTAGTAAGTTATCCATTTTTGGAAACGGGCTAAACTCTTTCATCCTTAGTAAAGGATCTAGAGATATAGATCTTACCAATATCCTCAATGTCCAGAGGGTTGTTAAAATACTCTTTTAGAATGTTAGTATCCCAATCTTGATTAGCATTCCATAGATCTTTAACTTTAATATCTGGGTTAATTATAGAAGATAACGGCTTTCTCAAATTATTTTTGAAGGGAATCCAGTTACATTTCCAAACAGATGTGTTCTCTCCATTACCAATTATCTATCCAACCTTTTCGTTTATGAAATCAACTCCCTCTACAAACCTTTTCCAGAACCGGGAGTTACCTTTTTTGAATTTAGCTTCCCAAATGTTACTTCTGGGCAATATTTAGCCCTTAGAATTACTTTTGGTGTCTCTTATTCCTAAACCCCCCTCGGTAATAGGCTTACATAATTCAGCCCATTTGATTTGTTGCTTGTGTGGCACGGCCGGGTGGTTCTACTCTCTTCAAGTCTTGGGGTTCCACATTCTGATTGTATAGCTATAATTTAGGAATAGCACTGATACTTGCAGCCATGATTTTAGATAAGGCCATGGCTATTATTTAGGCAATCTCGATGCCTTTTAATTACATATATAAATGATTTCCAGCACACCTTTTAACTTTTTTTTTTTTTGGGTAAAGGTACACCTTTTAAGTTAAGGGTAGGTTTCTTTGCATATAATACACAGGAAGTCATAGTCAAATGAGCTCGCTAAAGGAGAGGTGAGTAGCGGAGAATATAAAGGTAATAATATAGGTGAGACCTTGATTTTTCTAGAATATGAATTTACTAGGGTGATGGTTGTATATTCATTTCCATCTTTCCTGGATTTAGATTTCGTTAAAAGAGAGATGTGATAGTTATTTTTGGATATTCACCTTTGATTCTTCATTTTTAACCACTCATACAAATGCATGAAATCCTATGAATTCAATTGTATGAAATCACAAGTTTCTAGTATGATAAATGGCATGGCTCCCTCTCCTTGGCGCAGATTTTTCCTGAGGTTGTTTTTCCCTGCTATGATTATGTGAATGACATTTCTTCTAATAGTCAGAGGATTCCAAGTCTTCATCTTCCTCAGCTGGCGGCCTCTTCCTCCTCCTCTCTCCTAGCCTCCTTCTCCCTCGTTGAAGAGCCTGATGTGCTGCTTTGGTCAAGCTCCAACTCCATCCATCTCTCTTTTGCTGCTTGGGAGCTCATCAGATCTCGAAGCCTCCCGTGTTTGGTCCAAGTTTGCTTGGTACAATCTCCTTAAGCCTTCCATAGCTTGTTTTGCATGGAAGTTGTTCCACAACAAACTCCCCACCAATGCATGGGCCCAATTTATTGGAGTTCATTTGGCTTTTTCTTGCTATCTTTGTGGCACTCACCAAGAATCAGCATACTACATGTTCTTCCTCTGCCCCTTCACCTCCTCCTTTTGGGCCTGGCTTGAGGTTAAAGGGAAGTTTCGGTTTCTCCCCTGTAGCTCTGTCTCCTCCAAATGGGATTCCTTCTCTGCCAACTCCTGCTCAAGAGCAAAGAAGGGTCTGGGTGCCCTCTTCATCATTGCCATCTTCAGCATTTGGAAGGTAAGGAATCAGGCTGTCTTCAACAATAAAACCCCCTCTCTGGACTCAGCTATCAATTTCTTTTTGGAGGATGCTTCTTTCTCTCTTAGCAGAATGAGTTCTTCTTTTTCCAGTGTTTCTTTAGACTCCTTCTTTCTCTGTAATCAGCTCTATCTTAATTTAAGATAGAGCTCTATTTTTCTCTTTCTTTGTTGTCTTTTCTTGTCCTTGTGTTGCCTCCTTTGGTTGTTGTTTTCCCTTTGCCTATAATTCAATTGCAATTCAGCAAAAAAAAAAAATGTATGAAATCAGGCCCTAAACGAGTGTTTTTTCACCCTCAACCAGAAAGATTTCTTTGCTTCCCTTTTATCTTTTTTGTCAAAGACCTAAGTTTAAAATGAGTGTCATTTTTGAAGAATTAACCACTTATGCCAACATAGATTAAGTTATAAACACTACTCAGCTGCTAGGTTGTCTCTTGCCTGCCCATATGATTCAGCCGCAGTTGGAAAGGGTGAGAGGTAACTTCTTCGGCCATGATCAGTTGAGGAGTTTTCATTGAAATCAAGTCTGAGATTGTACCATCTTGATTAATAGGTAATACTCGTCACATTGAAATCAGCTTAAAATAGACATATGTACGTACCAGGGGGGCATACATACGTAAATACATATCAAGATATGATGCATGATCTAGTGGACACGATATGTACGGGTCCTATGGTGCACATCATGTCATCACCTAATGTGGCCCTCCTGATCACCTATCAAAATGGGCCCCACACATGGGACTCTTTGAATTATACCGTTTCTATTTTTACACCCGTCCTAATTTGTTGAAGAGTGGGCTCCACCCAAGAGGAAGTTTTTAAAAAATATTTATGATGTCTCTATTAACATCTCGAGGTTTTTGTAGGAAATGTTAGCTAAAGAAATAAAACATGGAGCCAACCGGTCGCAAATTCGAACTTTTGAAGGAACGATTGAAGCGTGGTTCCACTATTACCATCTTGATAGACTGACATCATAATAATTAGACTAATCTCCTACTTAGGTAGGCCAGTTTCATATCCGCATTACGTACATGCAATCACAGAATGCTTTTGACTCCATATGTATCACTTCAGTAACACTCATTGAAAAGGTTACAGTTCTTCTCAAGATCTTGCATCTGTTAACATAGTTTCCAAGGTAGCTAAAATCAACTCTTTCAATAGCTCTAACATAAATAAATCTTGCATAGAACCTATTATTATTATATATGAAGCAAACAGATTCTCAATTCGATTTTAAGCCTACTGTCTGATTTGATTTTGACCCTCGATCTTCTTCATTTTGACGTTTAACTTAATAATAGAGAAATGTTCTGTAACTGAAACAGGTCATGGCCTATTGGGCTTTGTAACTTGTGACTGAAATGGGTATATATGGAGCCCTCTTTTCTGGAACTGAAATGAGCAATTGAGAAAACGTGTTATAACCGCCCACATTCAAACAAATCCCCCAACGTCTCGTCTCATCCCAGTCTTGCAAATCCCATTTTGGTTTCGATCCTAAGCTCACCCTAATTTCTAGGAATCCAAATCAGATTCAACCTCATGAGAGAATTTTTTCAAAATCGTTTGGCAAAGGAGTTCCAGGAGAAGTGATAAAAAAAAATTAGGAGACCTCTTTTCCCTTCTTCTAAACCGATGTGCTCTCCTCATCCTTTAAATGGAATACAACAATATGAAAGATAAGAGGAGGGGTTATGGATTTGAAAACAGGATGGTGGTTTTCTTCCGGTAAGAGAAGAGGAAAAGCTGTGACCTAAATCACAAGTTTTCCTCGAGTTAGAGAGGAGGAAAAGCTGCATGGGACATTTATCACTACAACCGATGAGGAAAAGCTGCATCCGAGATGAAAATTTGCATGTCCCGCGGACCCAACTTTATAGACACCCTTCCCATGTGAAATCCATGGCCTTTAAAAATCCATTTCAAGCAGATCACAGGATTAATTTTTTTTTCAACCCTAGAAAGAGAAGATCAAAACCTTGAATGATGTCTTAAATGATGGAAAAAAATATTGAAGATGTTGATGGGAGTGCAAAATAATGTATGTTCAATCCTCCTAGACCTTCCCCCAAAGCAATAGAAGCCTTCTAGTATTTTTTCGCGACTCTGAAATCCTATCTATCAGATGATCATTGAAAGGAAAATAATTAATCAATAAGAAGTAACTTTCTAGACATACCTTCTATCATGATCCATCTGAACTTAACCAGCACCAACAATAATAATTCAGCTGAAGGGAATGGAATTTATATTGGAACAACAGTTAATAATTAGCATATAAATTTCCACTTGTTAGCATAGTGGACCACCACAAATTCCACATTGATATGATATTGTCCACTTTGGGCCTAAGCCCTCATGGATTTGTTCTTGGGTAGAACCCAAGAGGCCTCATATCAATGGAGTATTTAGTCCAACTTATATGCCCATGATCTTTCCCAATTCTAGCCGATGTGGGACTTTGGTTGCACATCCCCAACAATCCTCCCCTCAAACAAAGGACCATATCTCTTTGGATATTTTTACCGGGCCTCCCCTCAAACGATCATCCATCCGTCCGCTCCATCGAGAAGAGCTAACTCGAGAGCTTCACCACGGATCCACCAATCGTGAGTATTGCGCTTTTCCTGTGCATTACTGGGCCACCACCTTTTGTTTGGCAATCTGAGGATTCTCCGGGCTAAGTCTGGGCCTGGGCTCTGATACCACTTGTTAGCATAGTGGACCACCACAAATTCCACATTGATATGATATTGTCCACTTTGGGCCTAAGCCCTCATGGATTTGTTCTTGGGTAGAACCCAAGAGGCCTCATATCAATGGAGTATTTAGTCCAACTTATATGCCCATGATCTTTCCCAATTCTAGCCGATGTGGGACTTTGGTTGCACATCCCCAACAATCTGGTATTTGGTTGCACATCCCCAACAATCCTCCCCTCAAACAAAGGACCATATCTCTTTGGATATTTTTACCGGGCCTCCCCTCAAACGATCATCCATCCGTCCGCTCCATCGAGAAGAGCTAACTCGAGAGCTTCACCACGGATCCACCAATCGTGAGTATTGCGCTTTTCCTGCGCATTACTGGGCCACCACCTTTTGTTTGGCAATCTGAGGATTCTCCGGGCTAAGTCTGGGCCTGGGCTTTGATACCACTTGTTAGCATAGTGGACCACCACAAATTCCACATTGATATGATATTGTCCACTTTGGGACTAAGTCCTCATGGATTTGTTCTTGGGTAGAACGAAAAAGCCTCATAACAATGAAGTAATTAGTCCAACTTATATGCCCATGATCTTTCCCAATTCTAGCCGATGTGGGACTTTGGTTGCACATCCCCAACAATTTCCAAACTGAAGTAACAATCCAACATTTTTTAAAGTAGTTCTCTTTGATTTTTGCAATGACCAAATGTCATAATAAATCAAGGTAGCACAAACACCAACCATCCTCTACCTTTTGATAAAAAAAAAAATTAAAGTGGGTGATCCAACATCTCATTACTTTCACTATATGGCCTTGAGAAAGATAAATTGGAGTTTCCAAAAAGCGATTCGGTTGTTGGGCTGAACAGTCTTTTATAGTTGTTTGCAATACTGTACCCACAAAATGAGCATACTATCTGATTTGATTGTGGCCCTCTTCTTCATTTTGACTTTATTATCTTAATGATAGAGAAATGTTCTGTAACTGAAACAGGTCATGGCGTAATGTATTGGCCTTTGTAACCGAAATGGGTATCATGATTCATGGCCTATGGAGCTTTGTAACTGAAATGGGTATATATGGAGCCCTCTTTCTTCCTTGAGCAATTGAGAAAACGTGTTATAATCGTCCACATTCAACCAAATCCCCCAATGTCTCATCTCATCCCAGTCTTGCAAATCCCATCTTTTGATTCGTCCCAAAGCTCACCCTAATTTTTAGGAATCCAAATTAGATTCAAGCTCATCATAAAGGTTTTTTAAAATCATTTGGCAAAGGAGTCATAGGAGCTCGAAGTGAAAAAAAAATTAGGAGACCTCTTTTGCCGTCCTCTAAACCGATGTGTTCTCCTTATCCTTGAAAGGGAATACAACATGCAATAAGAATAAGGGAAAATTACAAAATGGGGCCTAAGTTTCTGGCAGATTTCAAAATAGGACAAAGTTAGAGCCACATTTCAAAATGGGCCTTAAATTTTCCAAGTAGATTTCAATTCAGGACATCCAGCCAAAATTGAGTGCCGCCGGCTAATTTCCCCCCTTTTGTTTTCTAAAACCCAGAAATGCCCTAAGGGTTCTGAATTGAAAAGGAAGAAAAAAAAGAAGAAGAGGGTGATTCTATGCAATATGCATATTTTTAAACCATGGTTTTGAATCTCTTCCTCAGACCATGCAATACGTCCTATGTACAAGTGTGGAGAACACCCAGTAGACAAACCCAATCATTGCACGCATTTCCCGCAAGGCTGGGCATGGAGCTGGGAAACCTACACAGAAAATGCTAATCGTTACTTACTTCCTACACAGAAAATGCTAATCGTTACTTGCTTCTGAATGATCTCCTCAAGTTTGCAGCCTTAGCTGATGACTTTCTAATGGTTAACTAACGGCCTTGTTTTGTTTTCATTTTAGATTGATGAAACTGATGATGGATACAGCTTCATGGCAAAGATGTTGGAAATTTCCTGAATGAACTCATGAGCTTTCTCCATTTTCATATGGGAGGAAACAGTAGTAAAGTATAAGTTATATACTCCTACACATACAGGGATTGGGAGGCATATTCTTCAGAATCTTGCAGGAGGGGCATCACACTTTTTTCTTGAAACTTAAGTTACAAGTTGCATAGGAAAATACACAGAAGCTTTCGGTGGTTCTGAACATGCACGAAGAGACACTGGAGTGATCCACAGAGTTTTCTTCTTTGGCTGATTATTCGTTGAGTTTCTCATCTTAACATCTGCCACTGCAACCCCACAACATCACTACCCTTCATTCAAACGCCTTCTTCTTCTTCCCCTGCTTTTTTTGAACTCAGGACATTAAGGGTATTAATGGGTTTTAGAAAAAAAAAGGGGGGGGGGGGGGGGGGGGGGGGGGGGGTGGGGGAATTGACCGGCCGGCACCCAATTTGGCCGGATGTCCTAAATTGAAATCTATTTGGAAAATTTAAGGCCAATTTTGAAATGTAGCTCTAATTTTGTCCTATTTTAAAATCTGCCAGAAACTTAGGCCCCATTTTGTAATTTTCCCTAAGAATAATAAGCGGAGGGGTTATGGATTTGGAAACATGATGGTGGTTCTGGAGATTCTGAACTTCCCTTAATTGCATATGCGGATTTCCTTCTTCTTCTTCCCTATTTCTTTTGAACAGCCGTGCCAGAATCTTGCTTTTCTACCCACGTGGCTAGGAACGAACATAATACCTTCTCACATATTTGGTGGGTGTGATGACCTTCTCTGAGGTTACATCCTGAACCACAAAGATTTTGCGAAGTAACCCTATCATACCTAGCTTAGTTTCAGTGTAAAACACAATTGTATGATAATTTTTAATCTTTGTCAGAATCCCTTATGTATTAAGGTGGACCCTGTAAATAGTTTACCCAAACATATAAAAAAATTAGAGTAGCAGACTTACCATTGGTTGCATTAGAAGTAAAGCGTCAATTAAAGGTTTTCCTCCTCTGAGAGAAAGAGGAGAAGCTGCATAACCTAAATTACAGGTACTCCTCCGCTGAAAGAGGAAAAGCTGCCTAAACTACATGCAGGTTTTCCTCCTTTGACAAAGGAGAGGAAAAGCTGAGGAAAACCTGCATCCGACCCTATAATTCCTAAATTGCAAGTTTTCTCCATTGAAAGCAGAGAAAAAGCCTCATCTAAGAGAGGAGGAAAAGCTGCATCCGATCGACCCTGTGATGCCTAAATTGCAAGTTTTTCTCCTTGAAAGCAGAGAAAAAGCCTCATCTAAGAGATGAGGAAAAGCTGCTTCCGACCCTGTAATGCCTAAATTGTAAGTTTTCTTGCCGCATCTAACCCGTACACCCAAGTGAATTGTCCGACGGACCCAACATTATTGACACCTTTCCTAATTTGAACTCAACATCCATGGCCCTTAAAAATTCATTTTCAGCCCGAACACCCTATTAATTCTTTTTTTTTTCCAACCCTAAAAGGAGAGTATCAAAACGTTAAATGATGTCTTAAATGATGCAAAAAAATACCGAAGATGTTGATGTGAGTACAAAGTAATGGATGTTCAATCCTCCTAGATCTTTCCCAAAGCAATTAGAAGCCTTCTAGTATTTTTGACACAAAAAACTGAATCAGATTCTCCCGACTCTGAAATCTTATTAATCAAGTGATCATCGAAAGGAAAATAATTAATCAATAAGAAGTAACTCTCTAGACTTGCCTTCTATCTGATCCATCTGAACTTAACCACCACCAAAAATAATAATTCAATTGAATGGAATGGAATTTATAATGGAATAGCAGTTAATGATTAGCATATAAATTTCCAAACTGAAGTAACAATCCAAGAGGATAATATCTAAAGCGTACATTTTTTTTCCATTGACGCTCACGTTATTTAAAGCAGTTCTCTTTGATGTTTGCGATGACCAAATATCATAACAAATCAAGGTATTACACTCATCAAGGCTCAAACATCAACCATCATCTACCTTATGATAAAAAAAACAAAGTGGGTGATCCAACATCTCATTACTTTCACTATATGGCCTTCAAAAATATAGATTGGAGTTTCCACAAAGCGATTTGGTTATTGGGCTTAACCGTCTTTTTTGGTTGTTTGCAATGTTGTACCCACAAAATGAGCATACTGCAAATAACCCCAAACATCACAAAAAGAAGAGGAAAAAGGAGGAGAAGAAAAAAAAGCAAAAAACCTCAAATATTCTGAAGTCATTGAGGTGAATGTACATACAATTAAGCACTCAACCGAATCCTTCTACATTAGTTGATGTAGAAGAAAGTCCGCTGAAACAGCCACTATCCTTGCAAGCTCATTTGGGAAATTTCAGAAAGTTTGTTCCACAACCAAGATATTGGGATGGGAATCTTTGAACTGAGGAGCCTATGTTTTGGGATGCTGGGTTTAGTCTACTTTGGCAGAGCTGCTCTAGATTTTGATGAGAAACAAGTAACTTGTCCAAGAAAGACCAATCACCATTTAACCTCTCCTGTTGAACTATTCCTCCTCCATCAGACGTCAACTTCATCAAATTCTGGGAGCACTCAATATCCATACTATTCAATGAAATCTGGGGTAGGAATGGTGTGACATTGGACTCTGGGCTCAACAACTGTGGAAGATGCATGGTGTTGTCAAAGCCCATATCATACTGCATCTGAAAATTATGTTTCTGCTCAAATGAAGATTGCCCAGTTGCCTTCATGTGACTGTAGTGATCTTCTTCAAGCACTTCTTCATGTTGGAGACCCCGTTGATGCTTCTTCTTCTTGAATACACGACACACAACCCACCCATCTTCCTAAAAGGTTTTTTCAAAAAAAAAAAAAAAAAGAGAAAAATCATTAAGCTCGTCAACAAAAATTCCTTGCATAATGTATTATGCAATTTACCGGGAGAAGAACATAGGGCCCCATTTGCCAAATCTGTATTGAATTTCTGTGAATTCATAGTAACATGGGCTGTACTGAAGGAATATTTAAGAGGCTAAAGAGTGAAGGATATAAGGCCATGGTGCATAAGGGGCCCTCATTTTCCTAGGACTTGATTTTTCTAGGGAATCATTTCCTACTTAAGGGGAGAGGTTTTTCTAAGTAATCATTTCCTACTGATGGGGAAACTATATTATTGGTCATTTGTGTATCCTAACCTATACTGCTGCAATTTTATCCCCTTTAATAGGAAGGCTAGCTTGTCACAAAATTCCTAGAAATTCAATACGGAGCGAACAAATGAGCACATTGTGTGAATGTTGGAGGAAATCATTTACAGTGGAACGCCCCTATTGTTGGGTTGATGTTATGGAGATGATAAATATTGGAATGCTTTGCATCTGAGATTTTGTGGGATGTTTTGGTTTTGAAAATGTTCAGAGGGGTAAGCTAATACCTGAGCCTCTAAAGTATCATCTTCGAGGCGATACTCATGCATGATCCAATCAGTCTTCTGCCCATGAGGGGCTCGGCCGGTGTAGAAAACTAGGAGTTTTTCTCATGCCAATTCTCTTGGAATTGCTGAGGTGTATGGCCTTGTCCCTCCCCGTTGCCTTCCAGAAGCCAGCATTGGTGGCCCTATTGGTCCTAGTTCCAGTTGGGTATTTCTTATCTTTGTGGCTGAAGAAATACCATTCGTTTTGAGGCCCAGAGCCAATCCTACATTTATCTGCATATCATCAAGTGTCCAACATGTGTTTAGTTTAGATGAGATGAAGACAAAAGAAAAAGGGGAAAAAGAAAACCCATATAATATTCAAAAGTGAGGAGATTTCCTTGGGCCCTATTAGGACCCTTGGAACTTTGGTTTCGCCTCCTTAAGTTTCCCAGCAATGAACATAATACTGTGACTTTGTGGAACTGAGGTTATCATAATGCATGAACCCTCAGTCATGCACAGCATCACTCTGTTTACATATATTCAAATGGGCAATTTATCCATGAAAAGCGTGGGAAACTCTAGACAGAGGCCTCTGTGGGACGAGAGGATTCTGCCCTCATGGATTTCCATTTCTACGGTAGAGAGGAATCATGTGTTCCTACTTCTCCTATAAGAAATCAAGATCCTCTCAATGGAGGAAAATTAGGTCATGTTCTTTCATTTTCCATGTGGTAAAGATGCTGCACCAAACTGAAAAAGAAAAAAAAAAAAAAAAAAAGCAGCACTTAGATTTAGGGAAGTTTTCATTATATCTTGGAATTCTTTTTGTCACACAATAAGGGCCCAAAAGACCCTGTTGGTCACGAACCTGAAAATCATCTTGATTAGTGGATCCTGACCAACCATCAGGTGCTGTACAATGAACAAGATTGTAATACCAAAAAAATGGTAGTAGATATATATTGATAAATAGGTCTCTGTGGAGTGGCTGTATAGAAGGATAGCTCAGAAATGGGAAATAAGACTTTTTTTTTTTTTGAAAGATAATGGGAAATAAGACATGCCACTATCATGACTGGTACAGTTGTATGGGAATGTGACCAAGGAAAACCTTCTCTAAGAGCATTTTCATTTTTGTGGCATTTTATTTTCACAGTGATTTCACTTTCTAGGGTTTTCTTTCTTTTCTTTGTTTATTGTGGTAAAATATCTACCTCAATGAAATCTGTTATATAAGACTGCAGAATAATGATTTTCAACGTACCTCTTGGGAATGAATTTAGTTTAAAAAAAAAAAAATTGTAGGAAACAACTAAACCTGAAAAAATTAAAATCTCAAAAAAATATTGAAGGGGAAGGATGTAAAATCATTATCCTCGAAAACCATTTTCATTTTCTGTGGAAAGTGCTCTACAAAAGTGTATGGGTACATTTGTGAGGAACTTTCTTTCTTTCTTTCTTTTTTCAAAATGAACAGGGTACCATTGGGAAGAGATTTTTCATTATTCCATGTTTTCATCTTGTGAGGTATAATCTTATTTTCACAATTTTTGTTAGAAGCAGATTTACATGTAGAAGCTTAAAAACTAAATTTTGTAGGCTCACACAACAGGTAGAAACAAACTCCATTGCTGAAAATGCTTTGCCAAAGTAAAGAACAAAAACTAAGCTTTCATTTTTTGTAGAAAATGAAATTACTATAAAAAAAAGAAGAAAACTACAGAATATCTAAAAAAAATTGTAAAATCAGAATAGAGGGGATGATATTCGTGTTACATGCAATACATTTTCTCTTTGGACTAAAGCGAGAAAAATGGGCACCATTCACCGGCCAAGACATGAATCTGGCAGTTCAACTCGTTTCTGCTTATTTTAAACCATGCATGCAAATTAAAATACCCTAGCCACAACTTCATTAGCACATGTTTCATGGCCTACAGCAACAAAATCAGCACCAATGTGAAAACCTTTCTCATACCATTGAAGTTGTATCCAGGAACTATAAAATAAATTCTACTTAGGGATGGGTGCATAGAAGGAAGATTAGGCAAAAGCAATTATTTATTTATTTTTTCTTTTTCAAAAGATGGGAAAGGAGGAGAAACCAAGAAGAAGAAGAAGAAGAAGAATATATCTCTCTACCTTTGAGGTCCCATGGTTCGAGTTTGTTGAGATCAACGTCTCTTATGACATCAAGGTCAATTACTTCATAAGCCACTTTTTTCCTTAGATAGTAGTAGAGAAGCTCTTCATCTGTCGGATGAAATCGAAAACCTGGAGGGACTGTCACCTGCCCGTTCTGTGGCATCATCATAATCTGTTTCTTTCCAAAAAAAAAAAAAAAAACCCTCAATATCTCAGTTAAATTCACAAAATAACATCTCACTACAAAATCTCTACGGACTACATTACAAGAGAAATGAGGAACATGATAGCATAAACTCAAAAACATCAAGCTTTATAACCTAGAACTGTTGCAAAGACTATTAAACATGAAGTTGTGCTAACCTTAAAACCATTTAGAAAGATAGAAAGAGGGAAAACATGGTTATTGCAAAACCCTGATATGACTTTCAAGCAACATATGCCAATTAAACAAACTCAAACCCTAAACAGATTTGAAAATGGATGATATTGCCCCACTTATATATACATGGTAGAAGGAAGATCTCAAGTTCCAGCACCAACTTTGCAGTATGCATATAAGAAATAAGCAAACCAACTTCTTGTTGTAGAACTCCATCTCTTGTAAAAAAAAAAAAAAAAAAACCAGAAAGCCCAAAGATAACAAAAGCTATGGAACCCAAAGATTGCAGCATAAAATAACCTGAAAATGGAAAAGAATATAGAACCCAGGCTGAGAAAATATTCAACACTTCACAGTACAAAACCCTGTTTGTGCTCCTCTTTAATAACAACCTTTCTCCAAAGAATAACAACTTCTTCAGAACTGAACTAAGATGAAAATAAACTAGAAGAATATTGCAATCACTTTCATCATCACTCCTACTCATCATGAACAAGTAAAAAGGAATGGAAAGAAATAAAAGGAAAGAACCCATGAAATTATATGGATAAACCAGGATGTCCATTTCCTCGGCAGGCACAAAGAACAGCCAAATCCCAGTACTAATTCAAACTTGAAAGGAAAGAGAAAGCACAAACCTCTGAACTAGAAAAAGTTTCTTCTCAAGGACAGGATCAAATTAAGGCTTCCAGTTGCTTCACTTGATGAACACGAAGATGGGTTTGAAGGAAGAGGAGTGAAAGTGAAGATATATACCCTTGTACCCCAAAAGCTAAAGAAAATGCATACAGCAAAGCCCTAAAGAGGAGGGCTGGAAGTGTCCATGTTGATATAAATAAATATTGTAGAAGGTTGTGGCCTTATTTGGAGTCTGAGAAAACTAGGAATGAGACTTGTCTGTTGAATAGGGGACCTGCCTGGAAATCACCTCATATAAGATGAAGAAAATATGCAGATATGTCAAAAGGGAATCAATGATACCCCATGCTTTTCATCAGTCAGAGAATGAAGGAATTTCACCTTTCATTCCATATTCCAATCTTTCTCACTCCTTTTCGTCGCTTACAGATGTAATGCATATTATCCATCTCTATTTTCCAAAGGCTCGATACAAGTGTAGCTTTGTTACATATGTAAATTACGCTTATGCCCTTCACCCCTTGCCTCTGTTCTTGACCTGTGAGGCATGCATGTTACCAATAGATCATTTGATTTCATGTAATTACTATGTTGTCCTTTGCTTCAATTAGTTCTCATTCTTCTGTGGATCCAGATCTGAACTGGTTTCCAGGATGAAAACTTCATGATCCACTGTCTCAATTAGTCAATTTCTCTATAATAGGAATTTCAGATCTGCCTTCCTTTAAAGAATTTGGTCACAAGGCATTTCAGCTGTCTTGCTCCAAGACAATAAAAATAGATGGGGTGAAGTTTGTATTTCAAAGCTTTCATTTTACTGCTTTAGATGAAAAGTAATTTTTAAGGAACTTTTTCTTTTTCTCAGCCCTTGATTATAAACTTAGCCCTTGATTTAAGATCTCCATACTTGTGAATTATGCCAAAAAAAACTCCATTTTGAACTACTTCTTTTCCTCAAGCTGGTGTTATTGTGGGGCATCAAAATAGCAACTTGTTATCAACCCCATTTTCACACAAGGTTATTTCAGTCTCTTCATGTATATGTATATGCTGTTTACATTCCATGCATGAAATTCAGTAGAATGCAAAGCACTTAATTAATCAGACTTACAGTGGATGTGGAGCACGTGAGCAAAGCGAGGTAGAATATAGAAGCCATAGAAAGCAGAACCCTCAAAGTCCGTAGCAGCAGCACGTGCAGATCCCACACACGCGCGGGTTTCTAGGCTACGGTTGCGTTGAACAGATGCAACTGCTCCTTTATTTCTGAGTTTCTGAACACCTTCGAAGGGATTCCCACGCCATCTCTCACCGACCCGTCCCTTGCAGGTCCTGGTCAAACACGGACATTGGCAGATTACATCATGTAAAGACAATTTTTACTATAGTCCCCCTCTGATTTTCATCAAAATTGCAAAACGACACACAAATTTAGGAGGGTGCCGTTGTCTGTACGAAGAATACAACCATCTTAATTAAGATGTAAAATATCACTATTATTCATCTCTCTATGCATGGAAATGAAGAAGCATTCTCTTCCATTGCAAAATGGTATCCGATGTTGGTAGTTGTAAATTGTAATTAGGGTCAAAGACAATTTACCAACAATGATCTCTCAGCACCTTTGATGTTTGATCCAACTGTTGTTGTAGAATCAAACATATATCAGATTGATGTGAGTGGGTTTCATTGAAAAATATTTTCACTCGCCGTCTCTACTAATGCCTTGAGGTTTTGGTAGAAATAATTAGTTAAAGATACTTGTTAATAAGGTATTAGAGCCAATTGATCGTGAGTTTGATGTGTGTTGTCAAAAGTGAGCAGGTTGGGTTCCGCCCTAGGTGGAGTATTGAGAACTATTTCCGCGGCCTCTACTAATACATTGAGTTTCTGGTAGGATTGGTTAGCTGAGAGAATTTAATATAAGCCAATGAGTTGCGAATTTGAATTTTAAGAGGAACGACTCGGCACTAAAAAAATATACATGTCGTAAAATATGCACCAACCAGGTTTCACCGAAAGGGGGAAGCATAGAAAAGTATTTCCGCTGCCTCTTTAATAGGTCTTTTAACAGTATGGGCAATCATATTTTCTTTGCAATCAATTCAATGCTACCTAATGGCTAGCCAGCTAATACAATGTCCAAAATAATAGTTCGAGCATTATAGTAGTCCTCTATTTGCAATCTCAGTAAAAAAAAAAGTTCTAAAAAAACCCTAAAGCTTCATTTTCAAATTGTTTGGTTTGTTTTACACGTAAACAAGACAGTTGAATATGATAGGACACTGAAAGATAAGTGTTTGGTGCTCAGAGCATTGTATCTCTAAAGTTAATGATGATTATTACTGAAATAAGTATATTGGTGTCAAGTTTTTATGGCATACTTGAAAAGTTTTTTAGACCATGGCTTTGATTTTGACATAACCAAGCTGTATCCAAGCTTGTGAGCTGCACATGGGAGATCATCATATCCGTAGTTCAATGGGAAATGATCATATTTTGACGTTTGCATGGGGTTAGTTGCTGATAAGTTAGGTTGGACAACTGGATCCCAAGTTTAGTTGATCCGAATCCTTCTTATGACAGACCTTAATCTTTGAATATGCAGTCACTCAGGTTTCCTCTAATAAGAGTGGTATTCACCGATAAAAGCAGGTACTTTGATCGATCATTAATTTATTTTTCACATCTAATGATAGATAGATATCACTCTAATTAGAGTAAAATATGGGCAGCTCGGCTTTTGCTGAGGTTCATGTGACATGAATTGCGTAAATTGAAAAGGTAGGTTCCACAAGTGGCAACGGCTGATTGAGGATCAGCATAGGATCAAGGGTGAAGTCAGGATATTTGCCCAGGGGGATTATGTTTAAAAAAAAAAAAACCTTGGGAGGGCCAATGTACAAAAGAAAAACAGAATTTATTATTATTATTTTTAAATTTTCTGGGCCAAATTCTGTCTATGCATAGGACCATATCTAAGACCATGCTACTGAGGATTGCATAGATTAAACAGTGTGGTGATAGAACTCTTATGCGGACATCAGCATAAGATCAGTCCTATATTTTAAAACCATGTGCTACTTATTGGATGATTTATCTGCAAGTAGCAATGACTAATTTTCCTCCTCCTTATTTTTTTATCGGCAGGGCAAGACTAATGAGGATGGATATATTACTTGTCATCATAACTTAATAGTACTGTAAATTCAGTGTATCATGTAGCTTTCATTCTAAATGATTTGGTAGTCAAGTCAGATATTTACATTATAATCAATATATGGAGCATGAGGTCTGAGGTTAGATCCCTTCAGTCTGAAGTGATCAACTTTAATTTAAAGAAATGATATGACTGACCCCAAAGTGTGCACAAATAGAAAACGGATTGGTCTAAGAGTTGATCATTCCATTTGGGTCCCATTGTTTCCACCATTTGGCTTGGAACAAATTAACCATAGGAATACCAGACCTTTTGACTCCTGAATCCATTCAGATATGGTTAGGCCAAGGAGTGTTTTGCGGTGGAGCCTATTGAAATGAGAAAGGTGAATTTGGAAACATACATTGATATTAGTGAAGGGGTAGGTTTAGACTTTTAAAGCGGCGGTCTTGAAGGGAGAGAGGCAAGGGGATGTGAAATCGTCAAAGGGCTCTCCTCCTTCCTCGCCTACATTTCTGTGCTCTATACCTCCTCGGAAGCAGCGATAAGGAGAAGATTGTATCCCAGATTTCATTCTCCCATACTCCCAAGTCCCAACTCTTCTATGCATTACTTCCATCTTCAAAGAAAATATTATTATTTCATGGATCCTAATTCTCCGTGGAAGTTCTCAGTTACTTTGTTTCTGTTTTAGAAGAAAAAAAAGTACACTTAACATGATTTTATAGCCCACTACCTTTTTCAGGTAAAAGATGGTATTAGGAACTAGTCATATGCCAAAAAGTAATGCATCTTTCATTCACTTATCTCTTTTGAAGTCTATATATGAACTGTGGGTAGTTCACAACTCACAAGAAAACTTTTTGTTGTTTTGTGGACTTAGATCTTAATAGGTTTCATCATCAATGAACCCAAGTAGTCATAGATGTGCTAATACAAAAGTATATTATATTTGGTGGGGCTAATGGTTATTAGCAACCAGCTGGAAGATTTTTATTTTTTAAAGTCTATGCAGAAGTCGGGAAGATCCTTATTCATATTATGTGGTTCAATGCTATTGGAGCCCGGTGTACCACTGGGCTGAGGAAAATGTTCTCCTACAAGCTACTCCAAATGCAGTCCAGCACCGTGCGGCTCATTTGAGCCCACCTTTCATCAGGCAACCTCTTTGATACTATTTTTAGTCTCATGATCTGGCATCAAGTCCAATTTTGCATTCATTCAAACTTCACTCACCGTCGGATTGAATCTCAAGAAAATTTATGGATAAGATGCTATTAGCTTTAAGGCTGTTAAATTAAGGGCTACGATAATTTGATGGAGCTAAGTTTTCGGATCCCTCTTGTCCATGAGGTGATCTTTTCATCTATCATTATTCCATTAATAACCTTACATCTAAGTGAGCCCCATAAGCTAGGCCGCATATAATCTATATTCAGTCTGCTTGTAAGAGAATATTTCTCCTGTGTGGATTGGTCAAGAATCGCAACACTAGATGGGGATGGAGCTTTTGTAAAAAGAGAAACAAATTCTCTAGGGTGCATGGCACCCTGAGCTCACCTTGCTCTAGCCCTGGTTATACCGCAAAGGGCTTGATTGTTTTGGGGTAATTTTTATGAGAATTTCCTCTGTTGATAATTTCTGAGAGCAATGCAGGTCTTATCTCTTGAGAAATCCAAATTTTCTATTGGAATGTTTTGTTTTCGTTGCTAAATTGCAATTTGATTTAGAAGGAAAGGAATATACAAAGGCTTAGAGATTTCATGCAGAAGAACGCTAGGATAGAATATGCTCATTGCCCATCATCAAAGTGGAGCCTGAACGCAACTGCTCTTCCTTGATAAATGCTCTGGATTCTTCTCTTCTTCTGACAAGTCTCCTCCTCCTCATCCTATCTTCAGGTCCTTTGGGTGGGGAGACTAGCTGGGCGGTTTCCCCTTTTTCTCTGGGTTTCTCCCCTTCCTCCTAGGGAGTATTTCCTGCCCAGTATTTGGTTGCTAGCAGGGAAATTCTTTCGGCTCAGCTGCTGCCCTTCTCTTCTTCTGGCCTACCAGCAGCTCTGGGAGGCTTAGAAGATAGATCCCTATAGGGTACTTCAGCTTTCTTCCATTCTCTCCTTGTTGCTGGTTGGTTTGGCAGAGCTTTGCTTCTCTGGGGAGCTCTCTTACTTCAGCAGGTGGCAGCCTCTTTGTCTTAAGGAGAAGAGGCTCGGCAGTATCTAGTGCTGTTGGCGGGTTTGGTTCTATGCTCTTTCTCTCTATATCGGAGGTGCTGGATTAGCCTTATTTTCATCTGTTTTTTTGTGTTGTGGAGCTATGCAGCTTTTGTTCCTCCTGGAAGGTTAGCTTTACCTTAGCCTGAGACCTTTGGCTTCTCTTCTTTTGTCCATTGCCCCTCCTGTTTTGGGTGCATTCTGTTTATCTTCCATTTGGTTGTAATTTCTCTTCTAGGGGCTTTGCCCTTTTCTTCAATACATACTTACCAAATTGCAAAAAAAAAAAGTGGAGCCTGAACGTGCATGTCTAAGATCACACAGCTGAATGGCCTTTGAATCAACGATCTTGCTTTATGTAAGGAAAAAGATACATGACCTATGTGAACGAGGTTATTTCTAATCCTCCATATAAATTCCTCCATACGCCAGTAGAAGAGTAACAATACTATAGAATTCACAAAGCTGACATTCGAAACGCCACTTTTGGCCTATAGAATTTTCATAAACCCAACATTATAGAATGCTAGACAATTCCTGAGCATTTAGGAATACCAAGGGGGAAAATATTTGAAGAATTTAAAATTCTTAGAGATGAGTAATGTAGGGGTGGATTCGTCATCGCGCCCCCCACAGGGGATAGGCTGGAGCCGTGGGCCCCGGGCCTATTGTATACACTTCAGGAGACGAGGCTCCCTATTCATGCATTTGTCCTGGGGTAGATTTTTTCAGCCCCAGGGGCTTCCCCCGGAGTCGATCCCGCAACCTCCTGAATAAGAAATTAAACGGACTTACCCTGGTACCACTTGAGCTAGTGTAAGCGCCTAAAAATTACGGACTTTGAACCAGGGATTGGGACCCCTGTCTCGAGTGGTTTGGATGAAGATTAACGTGGCTCCGGCTAGACCTGAAGAGGAAGAGCGGAAAACACGTCAGAGGACCCTGGCTGTGGGCAGCACAAGGCTCTCCGATGCTTAAGTCAGTTCAGGGACTGAATAACGGATATGGAGAGAAAATTGCAGGGTAAGTGTATGCGTTATGGGTTGCGTACCTTAGAATAGAGATGGAGATGCTATTTATAGGAGATGGGGGTGACTTGCATGGACGAGCCTCATGATGGGCTTTGCCACTTGAGTGGCCTTGTCCACTCAGCCCACACTTCATTAAATGCTAGCCTCACCTACCCATTCCTCATTAAATGCCAATCTTAGGAGCCATGCTTTGGGGGCGCACGTGTACCGTATAACGCCGTTTTGTCAGGAATGATGAATCTCAGGGCACACCTTAGCACATGCCTTCATCCTGTCAACAGTCCCATCAGCGCCTGTCAAATCTGCCGTGCCGAGGTCGGTGTACAATGACCTGTGCCACCTGACCTCAAGGGCTCTCACCTCGGCGAGTGCCGTGACCCATCAACAGAGGTCCGTCCTGGGAGGGCGGAGGTAACATTAGCTGTATTGATGCCAAGGCTAGTCCTCATCTCGGCTTAGTGAAAAGACCCCCACACAATTGCTTCCCAGCTTTTGAGCTCTTAGAGTATCCCAACTCTTTGAGGTCGGAAGCTAAGAACGACTCCTAGAAGGATTGCCAAGATGCGATGTACCGTGATGCCGTGCTACCGTGCATCCGGGTTCGGAGGAAGCCCAAAAGGCTCATGATTTTGTAATTTCATCGCGGCTGAGGTTTACGGGCGCTTGGTTCTTATCCGTTGTCGCTTCGATGCCCGAGGCATTAAATGGCGCACGGAAGTTAGGCTGGCGATTCCACGTGTCATCCTTGGCTTGGTTGGGGCGTCTTTTCATAATGGCGCGCGCAGTAAAAAGACGAGTCCTTTTCGAATTTTGAAAAGGCGCCATGATTAGGCGCTTTGTTTCTTGCCTTTTTGTAGGGGGTGGATTCGTCATCGCGCCCCCCACAGGGGATAGGCTGGAGCCGTGGACCCCGGGCCTATTGTATACACTTCAGGAGACGAGACTCCCTATTCATGCATTTGTCCTGGGGTGGATTTTTCCAGCCCCAGGGGCCTCCCTAGGAGTCGATCCTGCAACCTCCTGATAAGAGATTAAACGGACTTACCATGTTAAGAAGTACCAGGGTAAGTCTGTTTAATCTCTTATTCAGGAGGTTGTAGGATCGACTCCTAGGGAGGCCCCTGGGGCTGGAAAAATCCACCCTAGGATAAATGCATGAATAGGGAGCCTCGTCTCCTGAAGTGTATACAATAGGCCCGGGGCCCACGGCTCCAACCTATCCCCTGGGGGGGGGGGGGGGGGGGGGGGGGGGGGGGGGGGGGCGCAATGACGAATTCACCCCCTACAAATAATCTCCAAATGCATGCAAACAATTTGGCCTTAAGTCAATTTTCTCTTCAATGAGAACTACTCCCACTATCCTATTAGTGGCTAATGAAACTCTGGTGCTGACTATTTCGTCCATTTTTCTGTAATCAAGGCCCATACTCTAAAGGACCCCTTCCGATGAAATTAGATTATCCTTTACTTCCATCTTAAACACATCATTACCAATATTCAATTCACGTAGGTTTATCGCGGTCATCGTCGATGGTTTTTGTCTTTTAAGAACTTTGCGTCTTATTCTATCAGAAAAATATCACTTTTTAGAGTTTCTTTTTCTTTTTCCTTTGTTAAATATATACTTTCCTTAGAATTTAAACTATGATTCAATGCCATTTCACTGGCAGCTTAGTGCAGAGAGAGACACCTTCATCTCCACAAAAATAGTTAGCCGATAAAAAAAAAAAGGAAAAATAAAAGAAACAACTACGATACAATTGCCAATCCGCTGCTAGCTTTGTGGTGAGACACCTCTCAATAAATAAACGAAACAACTATGATACAATTGTCAATCCACTGCTACCTTCCTTTATATGTGACAGTGTACCGTAGGAATTTTTCCATGGAGAGGGAAGCATTCTATTTTTACTTCATAAACAAATGCATGACGCGATAGTTAGGGTTGTTCATGGGTTGGGCTCGTCACAAACTGAGCATTCAAACATATCAGGCAAAAGCCTGCCCATTTAGTCAATTTGGGCCTTTCTGACAATCACTTATTTAGACAAATAACCTTTTTACAAACAGAAATTACTCAGGTTAGGCTTCGTGTTTTTCTATCAGTTAATCGGAGTCCAAACCAAATATGATCTAAAAAATCTAGATCCAGGTTCAGACCCAACACTAAAACCCAAGGCCCGAATCCATCCCAAAGTGGAGTGGGCTAGGGTCGGGCCGGGGCTTGTCGGCCCTTTTTTTTTTTTTTTTGTTTTTTGCTAAATTGCAAAATTGAATTGAAAAGAAAGGGAAAGGAAAGGAGAAATAGCCAAAAGAAAACCAACAGAAAAAACCACACCCACAACAGGGAACAACCCTTTATCACAAACTAGGATAGTGTTGGATACATAAGGCTAAGAAAGAATCAAGTCGGGCCGGGGCTAGTCGGCCCTCGAGCAACCCTACTGATAGTTATATGAAGATGGCAAAAAGTTGCATAGAGGGAGATGATAGTTAATTTTAGTACCATTTCCTTCTTAGACCAGTTGTTAGTACTCTACGATTACATTACACCATGTAAATGGGCTCTTATTTAGTTGCTAACAATGTGTGAAACTCATTGTAGTTCCCATCAATTTCTGGGCCTCACCCTGATTTAAAAATTTAACAAAAAAGAAGCAATGACCACTACATGAGGTTGTGTGCCTTCGTTCCTCGTGACAAAAGGGAGCTGACATCTCATATCTAGAAGACTCAAATTGAAGAGATCTTGATGTCTTAACAGAACAATTAAATAACAGGGAAATGATTACATATACACTATATTTTCTGATACTTTGAGATACAGTGGACAAGATATATTTATAATTTGAATCAAGTTATGGAGTTTTGGAACTTTCCTACGTTCATGGCATTAAGTGTTGCTTTCCGTCCAAGCGATGAACATGTTCAGATGATAATTACAATGTACATTGAGATTTTGTTGACCGAGTTTGATGTTGAAGCAACCCATCTGTCACATTAAATAAACTGTGATGAAACTAAGTTCGTTAATGTAGATTTATGATTCCACACACTTGATACTTATCCATATTACTTGGACTTTTCAATGAAGAATCTTTTCGTCTGATATAATTGGATTCGAAGGAATTTTTATTCTTGTATTTCTGAAAGTAGTAAAAAGTGCAAAAAGAAGAAGATGAATATCAAATGCGGACAATCAAATAATATTCCCAATAATGCAAAATGAATCTAGGGAGGTGAGAAATGAGTACTCAATTATCCTATTGGTAATTCAATTTCTAGAAAAGTCATGATCCTAGTACAGTAGAACCTCGATAATTTAATATACGATTAATTAATAACCTCGCCAAAATAATATTTTTTTCCGATCTCGACTTGGGGACAACATGCTAAATTAATAATTCGCTAAATTTATAAGATAATAGAAATTTGATAATTCATATAGACCCCATGCAATATATAAATTAATAATGCCTTAATACATGTGTAATTGATTATACATTTAGGATGACTTCATAAAGAATGAATCAATTTTTTTTTTTGCAAGTTGGTAAATTAGAATTAAAGAGAGAGGGCAAAGCCCCCAGGACAGGAGAAGAAAAAATAGTACAACCAAAAGTGGAAAAACTAAAGGCTCCCTGAAACAAGAAGGGGCAAATGCAATATAAGAACTTTATACCAAAAAAGTGGCAGGGGGGAGGAGCTTAACCACAAAACCTTAAATAACAACAGAAGGAAAGCATTCAAACAGAAGCTTAGCATTGCACCAGCCGGCTCCACCAGTGGCTTAGAAGAACACATCAGACCACAACCCGCGAAAGAGCCTCAGCAACCCCTGGGTGCTCCCAAAAGGACAGCAACGCCACAGCCATTGAGGCCACCCCAGCCCGGCCAAAAGCTGATGCCTCCCAAGCAAAATCTCCAACAAGAGAGCCTCACCCAGGCAAGGAGGAGGGAAGAAAACCAGAGGAGAAAAAGCTGGGCTGCACAAAAGAAAGACCAAGAACCCATTGCAGAAAAGACTATGGAGATCCCAATTTGCCAGGGCAAAATCACACCAAGAACAGCAACAGCCCACCTCCTCAGCGAGCTACTAAAGCATGCCACAGCTCCTGCCAGCACCACCAACAAAAGATGCAGAACCAAACAACAGCTAAAGGGGCCACCACTCTGACTGACAAAGAGCCTCCCCTGCTTAACAAAACACAGCCCAACCTTGCTGCTGCATTAAAGCAAAAGGAGACAGAGGGCAGCAGAACTACCGAAATATGGCCCAGTAAGAAAAAGGGAAAAGCAGCAGAAGAGGGAAGAAACCAGTCCCCAGGGATCTTTGCTAAACAGGGAAAGACTTCCCATAGCCGGACTAGAAACTGCGAGACTGAACTCTGGAGAAGAGTAGAAGGCTAAAAGAAGCTGAAAGAAGGGAGCAAAGCAAGAGACTACAGACCAGAACCAGCTTGGAACCTCAGTATCCGCAGGGGGCACTCTAAAAGGCAGTAGGACCACTGCCTGATCCCAGCCCTGCCGAAAGCCAGGGGCCACCCCCGACAAAGCCATAGCAGAAAACCACTGAAGACCCCAAACTAGCAGAGGGCACTCCCTCCTAGAACAGCAGCCACTGGCAGGGCGAAGGCCTTAGGCAGACAGACTGCCTAGGAGACCGGAACTATGCTAGGAGAGGAGGGGACTGCATGGAGAGGCTAGAAACTGCCAAGCTAATCAGCCCATCCTAAAGACCTAAAGATAGAATGAGAAGGAGTAGACTTTCCTGAATAAGGGGAGAAAAAACCACTGCATTTATCTACAAAGGACAGCTGCACTTTTGTCAGGGATGGCCTTTTACTGCGGTGCTTAGCTTCATTCCTAAGGTACCAAAGAGTAGAGATGACTTGGAAGAAAATAGCAGCTGCTGATGTTCTTCCATTGGCATCTGCACCCTTAACCAGAGCTGTCCAAATAGTTGAGGCCGAAAGAGGAAGGGAAGGGAGATTACCATTATGGCTGCTGAGCCAGGGAGCAGGAGAAGAATAAGTGAGTATCTGATTCCCTATCACTGAGGCAGGAGTAGCATCTGGAAGCCAAGGATGTCCCTACATGCATGGCCCAGGAATCTGTGGGGGTCTTCCTCAGCAACAGGCGCCAACTGAAACAAGACAGCCTGGGGTGAATGATAGAATTCCACACTAACCCATACCAGTCGACTTCAGCTTCTCTAGACCTGAGGGAGTTTCAGGCAACTTTTAAACTCAGAGCACCAGAAGCTGAACCAGTCCAAGAAAGTTTGTCAGAGCCGGAAGTGCCTGTGAGAGGGAGAAGGTTGGTCTGATGAAGGAGGAAGCTCCTAACCTCATCTGGGAGGGAAGGAGGAATGGACCAAGAATTGCCCTGTATGAGATCTCCCACTCTATCTTGTAAAGGAAAAGTAATATGAGGAAATCTTTGAGATAAAATTTCATTATTAATCCATTTATCAGACCACAGCATGATGGAGTTGCCACTCCCCAGAACCCAGTGGCTGCCCTGCTGAAGGAGATAGGACAGGGATCTTAATCTTTTCCAAATGCAGGACCCTGTCTTAGTATTGCCAGAAAACCAGATTGGAAATTGCCTAAAGTACCTTCCACGAAACCAAGAGGCCCAGAGAGAGTTAGAAGTTGCCGCAGACCAGCCCAAGGTAAGGAGAGAAGCATTGTTGACCTCCTTGACTCGACGAAGACCAAGACCACCTTCAGTTTTTGGCAAGCAAACCTTTTCCCAGGACACCATATTGCTCTTCTTTTTGTCAGGGCCAGAAGACCAGAGAAAGTTACGCATGAGTCTTTCAATCTGCAGGCTTGTTTTACTGGGGATGGGCATGACTAGGGAAATGTGAAGAGGGAGGGAAGATAGCACATGCTTCACCATAATCAACCTACCAGCAAAGGAAAGGCAATTAGCCTTCCAACCATCCAGCCTACCTCTGATGGAGTCCAGAAGATGATTGAAATGAAGGTGCCTGGAGGCGCCAAAGAATATTGGAACGCCTAGATAGATAGAGGGGAGGTAGGCCCTGGTTATTTGAATTTGATCTGTTATCATGTGAGCCCTTCTAGCAGAGCATTTCCCGATGAAGAGACTACTCTTGAGGAGATTGAAACTCTGGCCCGATGAAGCTTGATACTTAGATAGCAGAGCTTGTAAGTGTCTCAGCCCTGACTTGTACCCTTTGAGGAAGAGCAAAATATCATCTGCATAGAGCAGATGACAGGGAGTAGCAGGAACAGGAGAGATAGGCACTATTTTCCTTGAGGATCTGAGTTGCTCAATGTGAAGGCTTAATACTTCCTCGGCCAAGATAAACAGGTAGGGCGACAGCGGGTCCCCTTGGCGCAGCCCACAAGTAGAAGAAAAGAACCCAGAGGGGCTGTTATTGATCAAGACCGAGCCTCTGCTAGTGCAAACCGTCTCCCTGATCAGGTTGATCCAAACATTAGAGCCTGATAAAGAATGAATCAATTGTGACTTGTTACTTCTTGAAATTTATGTCACCTTGAAACTCATCTCGGACTTTTCTTAACATGGTAAGAATTTATGGTGTTGTCTTCTCATGGTGCAACAAAAAATTATCCAATGTCTTCGCTGCTTTGAGAGCTTCCTTTCTTGAAGGCGGCTCCCATAACATCACTTTCATCTTCAACTTCATCACTGTTCATTTCCAATGATGCTCTCAATTATCTCCTCATCAGTCAACATCTCTGAAGTTGTATTATTCTCTTCAGGGTAGTTCAAGAGGTATTCGGCATCCATTCCATTACGATAATTCAACCCTTTGAACAAGGTACAATAATAAATATTTTGTTGAATTTTTTAAGAAAATAAATAATAGTTATTAATTTATCGATTATATAATATCTCGCTAAATTAATAGATTTTGCCAGTCCCGAGGCTATTAATTTAGAGAGGTTTAATTGTATCTTTACTTTAACCCCCGCCTCTTTAGTAATTCTTTGTCGTGAAATTCTGTGTATTCAATTCCCATCCAAACTAAAAGGTGTAAAATAATGTGATTACTTTTTATTGGATATGGGCTAAATGTATGCTTTTGTAATAAACCTGGTTTGTACTTCTAGTTCCTTCATCTAATATAGCTCCACTTTAGTGTGCTCACACCCAAGAAAAAAAAAATATCTCTAAACACTATCTCATTTGTTTAAGGGGTGATATTCAAGTGAAGTGAGGGATTCCCTCACCATTTTGGTGAGGGACACTCCCCTTTTTGGAAAGTTTCTGAAAAAGTCACTTTTACTTGAAACTTTTCAAAAAATGGCTTAAATATCACCCTTGTTTAAGTGTGGGGTGAGGAGTTTTTCTTTTTGGATACTCTTTGGAGGAAGGACAACAACAAGGAGTTGCTATGTTAGTTGACAATGCTGCATATCACTGGACTATCTTCCCATTCTTCCCACTTATGTGGGCTCTCCTAGGCCCTAGCCCTTAGGCTGAAGTACCAAAAAAAGCTAGCTAATGCTTGATATTTACCACAACTACACTTTAATTAGTATGAAATTGGGAGATTTAAGGGTTGATTGGTTGGGAACCCCACCTCTCCCCAACTGCCCATCGATTAGTCCCTAAAATGCTTTCTACCCACATGTACGGGCAACCTTTCCCTATGTGCATGTGCGGGTGGGTCCTCCCCACCCAACGAGTGTAAAAAATAAAATAAAAAAATAAGAAAGGAAGAAACTGCTTATAAGTTGAGTGTCTATGTGTGGGGTGGAGAGAGAGACAGAGATGTTCATTGCCGAACAGAAAACCCACTACTCTTCTCATGTCTCATCTTGGAGTTCTCAAGCACGTGTCTCATGGTTCTCTTAAATCTTAATCTTGATTTTTTTTTCTTATTTTCTTTACTCTTAATCCAATGGTAAAAATGATGCGGAACATTGAACTATCTCCGGATGAGCTTCACATCATAGATCGAATAGAAAAAAAAAAAAAGATGTAGACTATTGATCCAATGGAAAAGCATTTCAGATCATCGATCCAACGGCAGAAAAGGTATCAGTTATTCATCAACGGTAGCTAAGATCATTGATTGAGTGACAAATGACATGTAGATCATCAATCTAACAGCAGGAAAGCCTCCTATAATTCATTCAACAAAAAAAAAATGAAGCCCCAGACCAGCCCACAGACCTAAAGACACAGCTCATATCCTCCAAGATCGGCAAGCCCATGGGCACCCCTGTAACCACGAAGACAGATGAAAAGGCTAGAAGGGTGCACCTAAGAATTTTTACCCTCTGTCATCACTCACAAATTAAAACGCATGCCCCATGTGTTTTTTAACTTTTTTGGTTGGTAGACAACGCTCATCTCATGTCAGAACTCCCAGTTTTGAACACAAACTTCTTAAAAGGTGTTTACACCTTATGTTATATACATATGTTCACCATTTCCATAGGTTTCTAAAGCAGATTCAGGCAAGATTATACTAGCCCGCCTATCTCAGCAATGGCAGTTTCTGTATGGATTTTGACCATTTCATTGCTTATTATGGTGGGTGTACGTGGTCAGGCCGGGAGTCGTGTGCCTGCCATGTTCGTCTTTGGAGATTCACTTAGCGATCCTGGGAATAACAATAATCTAATATCACTGGCGAAGGCGAATTACTTCCCAAACGGCATTGATTTTGCAGAGGGAGTGACCGGAAGATTTTGTAATGGAAGAACTATTGCAGATTTTCTAGGTATGGAGTGCCTTAATTTGATCATTTAAACTGTCCATAAACTGAATGGTTGTGTCTGATCCACAGCTAGTGATGTAAATTGGTTGAGCACTGTCAGGTCCATTGTCTTCAACCTGAACCTGGGCTCCATACTAGATGGGTCTGAGTAAATTAAATGTGGGTCATTCCAATTAAAGTTGCACCTCTGATTACATATTTAACTTAGTATGGACCTGACTGGAGGTGGAACAGAACCTGATACCCGACAGTTTACAACTGGGGACTCCAACACAAACCTGATACCTGATTTTTTGGGTTGGGTCAGTATCATAGTTAATCCTAGCCCAATGATTACAAGCTATGAGAGATGGGTCATCCACTGCTTCAGGCTTGGGTCCAGGCAATAGATAGGCCTGGGAGTTTAGTTCATACCTAGTCCATTTCCAAACTACTTGTGTGTTTGTGGTCCACCTCACTTGAGGGTTGTACAGGAAAATCAAGCCCCTCCCCAGGCCAGTCCACATTGAGGTCCAGGCTTGGGTGATATGACTCATATCCAGCTGGTCTGGCCTATGAGCATTCCAAACATCAATTGTATCAACAATGAGAAGATTCAGTTAAATAGTAACACTACAGAAAAAAGGGAACCGAGTGTCTTAGGCATTGGATCATGACTAATCGTTTGGTAATTGAAACAAGTAGCAGTTTAAATCATATTATATCAGTTGTCTGCTAATATCGTCGAATGTTGATGCAGGTAATGAACTTGGGTTACCTCTAATCCCTCCCTTCAATAATTGGAAAACTAAAGGGTTGAGATTATTGCATGGAGTCAACTACGCATCAGCTGCTTCTGGAATTCTCGACGACACTGGACGCCAATTTGTGGGCTCTCTCTCTCTCTCTCTCTGGTGTCCATTCAGATTCGAACAGGACTCGCATGGTCATGGTCATGGTCAGAATAGGTCAATTGTAAAAACTTGTGTTCTGACCAAAGACCCTGGAACCTTGGGTCTGCCCTACAAGCCGGAGAAAACCATAGGTTGGCCCGATAAATACAAGGACCCAAAACCTGGATCAAGGTCCACTCTCATGGGCTTGTAAAACAGTTCAAATTGGGTGACTCTAGTTTGGACTGATCCAGGATAGGCACAGGTCCATTGAAAGCCCTATTGGTTAGCCCTAGACTCCCTGTGACTCACTGGAGTATATTTAACTGAGTGCACCATATGACACAAGAACAAGGCCCACAGCTTTGACAGGTCCAGAGCCCAAAAATAATCCAGCATTAAGAATTTCAATACTTAGACAATCCAGTGGTGACCTACTTGATCATTGTTTTCAGGGACTGGTGTGGACCATGAACAAACAAATTAAGAATTTTCGAAGAACACTGAAGCAGTTGAGCCCATTGGTGAAGAGAAAGGGAGGCGTTGCAGAGTTTGTAGCAGAGTCTTTGATTTTGGTGTGCACGGGGAGTAACGACTACCTCTTCAACTACTTGGATCCAATCTCAGACGTACGCTTTAAGTACACTTTTGACCAATTTCAAGATCTACTCATCCAAGAATACACAAGCCAGCTCAAGGTGAAAACTGTTTTCTATAGAAAAGTTTAGCAATTTCAAAATCAATAATTTTCATCACAAGAATAAAACAATCAACTTGGCCTCAGTTGTAACTACCATCCAACATATGGACCGACCCCACTTGATTCTATAATATTCTTCTAAGAATTTGAGGGCTAAGAAAAAGTTCTGTCTATAAATTTTCTAATGCCCTAATCAGGTTATTAGATATAAATGCAGCAGCATAAATTGGGACGACATAGCAACCATGTTATATTGAGATCCATTACATGCTGAGGGTGTTAGTTGCACTAGCCTTTATTTGAAGTTAGAGAACTAGGCATCCATTACAAAAACAATTCTCCAAAATGTTCTTGCAAGCTCTTATTTTCACAAGTCCGAAAATCAGGTCTTTTCATACAAACAACACTACTACATTTTTATCCCATGGAAAGAAAAAAATGCATTACCCTTAAAAGTGATTTGGCTCGTTTCTCTGGCAGGAATTACACAAACTTGGAGGACGAAAATTTCTTGTCGTTGGGCTTGGACCTCTTGGCTGCATCCCACACGCAATAGGAAATCATAGCAAGAACAGGAGCAAGTGTGTTGATGAAATAAACGAAATGGCTTCACAGTTCAACTTGAAACTCCAGATGGTGGTGGAAGAATTAAACACAAATCTCACCAGATTAGATTTTCTTTTCTTTGATGTATATTGGACAACAATGGAAATCATCAATAACCCTTCAACATATGGTACTTTTCACTCGCTTTATCTACGGTTCTTTTTACTATGAATTTTGGTTGTTTGTTCATCATTATCATCATCTTCATATTATTGGTTTTGTTCCATCAATATGGGGTTGATGTAATTTGTCTTAACATTTTTACATGGTTCCAAATGTACGTAGTGATATTCATCTTTTCTTGTTTAGAAAGTAGATGGTCACAAAAAAATTTGCTTAGCTGCTGATACTTGTGTTTATAGGTTTCGAGCACACAAACAAGGGATGCTGTGTGGGGATCATGGATAGGATTCAGCTGTTATGTCCGCCATTCCTGCCATTCAATTGCATAAATCGAACTCTGTATGTGTTTTGGGATCCATATCACCCAACTGAAGCTTTCAATGCGATCATAGCTAAGAAAATATCCCAACATATTCAAAAAGTACAAACGCCATAACGTGCAAACTAATTCAATTATGGTCTCTTTGTTGATATACTATGAATATGAATGTGTGTATAGAAACAACTTTTGTATTTATTATAATAAATTAATAAAGTTGTTCCTCTCCCTCTCCCTCTCCCTCTCCCTCTCCCTCTCTTGTGGAAGAAATATATTTAATTGAGACTTAGAAATCAAGAATTGGAAATACACAATTTACTCAAGAAAGCAAATTGTGGCATTGTCTATAAGCTTGTCTCTTTATTGAGATTTGACAGGAATTGCATATATCTAAGAATTTTGAAACTCCTATTAGAAATTTCAAGCTCATTTAGAAGAATTTAAAGAATTTAAAATTCTAAAATCTTAAAATACAATGAGAAATCGTTCCAAAACTTTAGACTTTTTCTTTAGATAGTTTTTTTTTTTTTTTAAATCACAAGAAATTGCAACCCCCATTAAAGATAGGTTTACATGGTAATAAATGAAATGTATTCGTGCGATTATTCCATTTGGGTGATGATTTCTTTGAGTCGAGCCCGTAGGCAAGCTGGTATAAAAATTTATTGTTGAAAATCATTATTTCTTATTTAGAATAAAGTATTAGAATATATTTTTCAGTATAATTAATTAACTTATCTAGTAAATGAATAACTAATTAATTATTATATAGGCAACAATATTTATAAAATCCCATCTTGGATAGGTTGTAAGTGAGGGAGGACAATCCCATTTTATAATTAAAGCCTCATGAAATGAGTACATGTCGCTGATATAACAGAAAAGAAAAAGAATACTCTAGAATTCTCTCTCTAACATTATCTATACAACCAATCCTTAAATTTATAACTCTAATCAAAGGCTTCCAGACCCTCCTATGTTTGATAAAGGTTATTTACAAACATCCTGGGGGTTTTCTAGAAAACTATTGGGAGCCAAACCGTGATTAACATACTTGATAATAGGTATCAAATTTCCTTAAATGCATTATTTACTATTGTTTTTAAATCTACAATTTTAGCTTGCTAATTCAGTTGCAACATGCCTTCATACAGTCCGATTTCTCCATGATCTCCATTGTCTCCAAAATTCAATCACCTAAACTATTTGGTTAGATCTAAATTAAGGTTGCTAGAATCTTTTTACAAAAAGTGAAGTAAAAATAATATAAAGGTTATGCGAATTGTCCTTTGTGGTAGGTACATTTGAGAATCTTACTAGATGGATAAATCTCTGCAAATCACACAGTAGGCCCTCTTATAGTTGGCAGGCCCGGTCTCATTTTCCAGGTTGTGTGGACTTTCTCTTTGTATTAAAAGAGTCAAGTCAAATAAAGAAGCCCGAGCTTTCATGGAAGTCGAAAAAAAGGACATACACGTACATTGATGGTAAGTGCCGACCATCGGTCTTCTACCTAGTTCCGCGATTGTGGTTGAGCTCAATTTCGTACATGTGGGTGGGTACCACCAACATGTGCTTGAACAAGCTACCAAGACTATACTTAGCTTGCAAGCCAAGCCCATTTCGACAATTGATTTTTGGAGCCTGCGAGTCCACCACGTGCCAGAAAAACCCGAGTGTTAGAATATAAAGTCAACAATTTCGGCTGACAGAAGGAGAATCGTGCAAGAGGCAGAACATGGTCTCGCTATAGCGAGAACGGCGAATTGAGCCCTGTCTGATCCGGACTTTGTGTTAAAGTTTGAGATTGACTTCTTTACTAAGTGGATAATTACAAGGAGTCTTATGCACGAATTAGGGGCTATATATTGGGTATTCCTCACAACCCAAAGAGACACAAGATCATCTCTCAAGTTCTAAATTAGTGATTTAATTGAGAGAATTTTTCTCTAGAGATTTTTGAAGAGTTGTGCTGCCAAGTACTCTAGAGAGCCAGTTTCTTCTGCATCCCTTGTAGAAGATCATCTTCTTGCGTAGAAGATTTGAGGAGTCAAGCGTTGGATCTGTTGCAATCAACGGTGTGATGTCGTTGAAGCGTGATGCGACACAAGGTAACTTCAGTCTTTAGATAGGGGATATCTAGGAAAGAAAGCTGAGTTTCTTGTAATTGTAAGATTCATAGTGTTTGATTAGATCCAGTACGGATCGGTGATTTTTTACCCGGTTTGGGTTTTCCACCTTAAATTTGGTGTCCTTGTGGTATGTGCTTGTGATTTTAGTTCTGCTGCGTAGTTTATTATTTTTGCACACCAGTGGGTTGTTTTATTGAGTGGACCAATCTAGAGATCTCAAACCCTAAACCCTCAATTGGTATCAGAGCGGGTTACACTAATTTACTGTGTTTGATTTAAAGAGATTTCTAGAATGGTGTTCAATCGAGAAGGGACATCAACTACTAAGCCCCCTTTGCTAGATGGTTCTAATTATGCATATTGGAAGCAAAGGATGATTGTGTTTCTTAAGTCCATTGATGATGATGTTTGGGATATTGTTGAGGAGGGCTACTCCAGACCAACAATTGTGGTTAGTGGACAAACTGTTCCTAAACCTAAAGCTAAATGGACAAAGGATGAGAAGCATGCCTCCAATTGTAATAACAAGACAGTGAATAATATATACAATGGAGTGTCTGCTGAAGAGTTCCGTAGGATTTCCACTTGCAAAACTGCAAAAGAAGCATGGAAAGTATTACAGACAGTATATGAGGGTACAGACACGGTGAAGCAATCTAAATTGCAAAGGCTGACTAAAGAACTTGAAACCATCATGATGGAAGAAGATGAGACCTTTGATCAATTTTATGCAAAACTGAATGATATTGTCAATTCTGTTTTCAATCTGGGTGAGGAAATTCAAGAAAACAAGATTGTCAAGAAAATTCTGCGGTCTCTACCTTCGAGGTTCGATTCTAAAGTTGATGCTATTGAAAAAAATAAGAATCTTGATACCCTCAAGGTAAACCAGTTGGTTGGAAATCTTCAAACCTATGAAGCAAACCGTTTGGATAAAGGAAAATCAAAAGAAAAAGGTATTGCTTTGAAAGCCAATTCAGAATCAAGAAAGAATCCTGAAAAGAAAATTGCGTCTGATTCTGAATCTGAGGCTGAGGATGATTTGATTGAAATGTTCAATTGCTTCAAGGAGTACATGAAGTCAAAACAAGTCAAGTGGAAGGGTTCTAAATTTGCGAAAAAGGATTCTGCAAAAGGAACTAAGTGTTTTGAGTGCCATGGCTATGGTCACTATGCTAGTGAGTGTGCCAACAAGAAAAAGGGTGCATTGAAAAAGGCTCTCAACACAACTTGGGAGGAACAGTCATCAGAAGAAGAACAAGATCCTTCAATTGAAACTTCTGAAACTGTGAATGGCAAGTTTGTGGTTTTCATGGCTAATTCTCTATCTGACAATGATACTGATGAAGATCATGCTGATGAGATGCCAGATCAAGAGAAAGATTATGAAAAGTTGCATTATAAAACAAATGCTGATTGTGTTAAGATGTCCAAGTATGGCTACAAGATCTCTATCAAGTTTAAAGCTGCTCAAGAAGAAAATTCTGCATTGAAAATTGAATTAGAGCAAGCACTTGAAAATGTTCATCTCTTGGAAAGTCAGAAAATCTGCATGGCTGAAAATTTGACCACTGATAGTCAAAAACTTGAAAAGGCTGAACAAGAGATTGAGAATATGAAGACGGAGTTGCAGACTGTTAAATCTGAAAAAGAAGATTTGCAAGGAAGACTAAAGATCACTCTGTCTGAGTTAGAAATCAAACAAGCTTCACTAAACAAGATGAACACTGGTTCGAAGAGTCTTACAGATATCTTGTGTAGTCAGAAGTCTCAGTTTGACAGAAGCGGTCTCGGTTATGATCATGGTGCATCCACTTCAAATGCTAAAGGTAAAACAATTTTTGTTTATAGTGTTGCAGATGCTACTTCAGATACTGCACTTTCAAATAATGTGTCGAGTAGTATCAAGAAAAAGAATGTGTCACGCCCTGCACGCACATCCACTTGTCACCACTGTAGAAAGAAAGGACACATTCGTCCCCATTGCAAGAAGCTGCAAAGTCTACCAAAGATAAAGCAATGGCGGAAGAATTTTTCTCCACCCAAGACAACTCAAATATGGGTTAGAAAATCTGATTTGCCTAAGGAGTTTGCTCACACTGTGCTGAAAGTTCAAACTACAAAAGTGTGGGTGGCTAATCATAAAAAGCCCTGATCAAGGAGCAAGTCCCCATCCCCAGTGCTGATACGAAGATCATATTGAGGGGGAGTCAAAATCGAGGGGGAGCTACTGCATCTAGATTGACGGAAGCTGCATGATTTTTTGTTTGTCAATTATGGACAAATTCAGGGGGAGAAGAATGAAGCCCAGAGGAGTTCTTCAAGCTAAGGCAATTCAAGATCTACAGTGCTGATTTTTTTATTTAAAAATTCATTGTATTTTGGGTTTTTCTTTTGGGTAGATCTTATTGTATTGTTCTAGGAGATTTGTCCACGAATTGCCAAAAGGGGGAGATTGTTAGAATATAAAGTCAACAATTTCGGCTGACAGAGGGAGAATCGTGCAAGAGGCAGAACATGGTCTCGCTATAGCGAGACTCCTTCTTGCTATAGCGAGAACGGCGAATAGAGCCCAGTATGATCCGGACTCTTATGAAAAGTTTGAGATGGACTTCTTTTCTAAGTGGATAATTACAAGGAGTCTTATGCACGAATTAGGGGCTATATATTGGGTGTTTCTCACAACCCAAAGGGACACAAGATCATCTCTCAAGTTCTGAATTAGTGATTTAATTGAGAGAAATTTTCTCTAGAGATTTTTGAAGAGTTGTGTTGCCAAGTACTCTAGAGAGCCAGTTTCTTCTGCATCCCTTGTAGAAGATCATCTTCTTGCGTAGAAGATTTGAGGAGTCAAGCGTTGGATCTGTTGCAATCAACGGTGTGATGTCGTTGAAGCATGATGCGACACAAGGTAACTTCAGTCTTTAGATAGGGGATATCTAGGGAAGAAATCTGAGTTTCTTGTAATTGCGAGATTCATAGTGTTTGATTAGATCCAGTACGGATCGGTGGTTTTTTACCCGGTTTGGGTTTTCCACCTTAAATTTGGTGTCCTTGTGGTGTGTGCTTGTGATTTTATTTCCGCTGTGTAGTTTATTGTTTTTGCACACCAGTGGGTTGATTTATTGAGTGAACCAATATAGAGATCTCAAACCCTAAACCCTCACCGAGAATCCCAATCTTCCATTGAAACTTATAGTCCGAAGAATCATCAGGGCACAAGTGGGAACGGAGAATTCCTTGCGCACCTAGAAGCCCACCCCACCCCACCCCACCCCACAATCAGTATCACCCAGCTAAATAGACCAAAACACACAGACCTCCCTCCCTGAATTAGGCTTATTATCCCTCCTTGTCCTGGTCATCCAAATTGACTGCACTGCACTGGTGGATTTACTATGTAAGTTTTTTAGTTAGATAATCAAGTGGGCCTCATATTTTATATATAGTAAGCCCCAACCAAGTGTTTCGATACCCAAGCTATACGTTCCCAGGTGGGCCCCATAGCAAAGTGGGCTTGAAATTCCCATGTGCACACACTCTGCGCAAGGGATAGAGTCTGTACACGTTCTCTTAATGGAAAAAATAATTCTTGTTCACTGGAAGAAAAAAAACAGATTGTATAGAAATAGAACTCTACAATCCTGGAGGACTCGGACTCATAAACAATCTCATGCTAGGGTTTTGAACATTGAAAGAATTATTTGAGCTGGTGATGATCACCTATGTATCCATATTAAGTATATCTCAATTCAAACAAGATATTTATATTGGAAAATTCCATCATGTAGGGCCACACATATAAATATTAAATGTGTTATGCTATCTTTGGTTAAGCCTAATTGAAGTAATCTAATTAACACTTAAAGTTTTCAGGCTTAAGGGTATAATTGTCATGGAATTAATGTGTAAATACCAGAATTCTATTTCTAATTTGATGAGGGGCCAAATTAAAAATAGTAAAACTTATGATAATCTCATTATTATATATTAGGGTTATGGTCCCCAATTCATATGGTTAGTTCCTATTCTCTCTGACATCCCATCATCATAAAGAAGATTTCTCTGGGTAGCCATATTGTATTGGAAGATCAACAGCCCGCGAACAACTTCCACAATGGATCAATGTATGTTTCCGCTTTACATCTTCAGATGATTTGACATGGAGGATCTTGGTTATTTAAGGTTTTCTGGATCTAGATCTTATTTTATTAACAATCTACCCTCATATATATTTCAAGGGATTCCTTTAAAATAATTTACAATGAAAAGGTCTACACAGCCCGGGCTGTGTAGCACGGCTGATTTACAATTCTTTCAACATTAGAACGAGTGTGGATGTCATCTTCGGAAATTCGGGTGCTCGATCGGTGAAAATTTAAAACATCACCCTTTCTCTCTTTCTTTGGTTTTTATCCTTGTATTTGGCTTTTCTATTAATAAATTTTGTTACCGTTTCAAAAATAAAAAAAATTAAAACATCAAGGCCGTTCATGTCATCCCAAACCTTCTCCATGCCTGGCCCATTTTATTACCAGATATATTATCCAGGCTTGTATTAATTCCTTGGGCCTGCCTTGGCCTCCAGGCATACTCAGGCCCATCTCTCACCCATTTAAGTATTTAACTATCGGTGTAGAAGCTAGATCCATTTGTAGCCCACAGGTCAAAATCAATGCCCAAATACTGTATAACATGGGCTAAGCCCATGAGCACCAGAGAGGGTCAAGGCGGCTCTCATGTCTCAAGTCAAAAACTGGGGATGGGTCTTTTGTGGCGCTCGTTCCATGTGACGTGAACGTGAACCTAACACTCACCGTATACATGTACGGACGGGTCTGGTCAGTTTTCTATCGTTGCATGTTTTGACCCAGACTCTTCTCTTTTCTAGACGGCGCAGAAAGTCAATGGAAGCCTCAATCAAACGGTCAACAACCATACTGCATCATCCTCTCCTGCATATATAAACATCCTACAGCTTACTATTGATAGAAAAAAAATATTATAAACACAAGGAAGAAAGTTCACAAAAGGTGATATTTTCCCTCAGAAATCAGAATTCCTTGTATTCTCCATGACAGGAAAAAGAAGATCAGATCCAGTGAAAGTGAAAATCATCTTGACCCAGTTCGTGCATACGGATGCCCGGAGCTTCAAATCCGTCGTCCAGGGGCTCACAGGAAGAGACTCGAGCTCTGCGGCCAAGGCGATAGCACCGCGACCAGAGAGATTGAGCATGAAGACAAGTAAGGAAACGAACTCTTTGGAAGAAGGGTTATGTGGTTTGGCGTTTGGAAATCCTCAGTTAGATGAGATGGAGAGAATGTTCTTGGAGATTCCAGCCTTTGATGATATGCTTAGCATGTGTATTGAATAAATTCCAAAGAAGTCCTAGCCATTTTCCTTTTTACTTTTCATATATACATGTAGAGAGTGGTACTGTTCCTATTTGTCAGTATCTTGTTGCTTTTGATGGGTGAATGCTTGGTAGTTTATCAAACTGAATAGAGCCTAGATAAAGAGATTTCTAGAACATTGATGTTGTTCAATTCCGTGGAGAATATTTAGATTTCTTATTGAGGATTTTTTTGTGAGGCCATGATACATCTTACTAAAAAAAACTCAGATTATCAGTTGTGATTTAGAAGGAACAACACATGCATTGTAGACCTACCTCTCATCAGGTGGACCGTTCAATTTAAAATGTGAGATAGTCTGTGGAGCAGACGACTTCAACTGATCAGTATAGAATACTAAAAAAAATTGGGAACTAACCTTCTTTTTTTTCCCTGTATGCATAGATTTCAAATATCAAGCAGCCCCCAAAATATGAATGCAAGCGGTCAATAAATGGTAAAATGTGGACTATTACAATAGGAAAAGAAGTACCATTGCAAAGAGTTTGTAACCATTTACCTCTTGCATACTAGTCTCTTACAAAGCACTAAAGAACCTATCTTCTTCTTCTTCCTCCTCTAATTTTTCTGTATTTTTCTCTGACTTCTCCTTTCCAAAGAAGAGAAAACGAAAACCCCCAAAACTAGATTTTTTATTTTTTTTTAGATTTTTCTTCCCTTTTGGAAGCTGCCCACCACTAACTGCTTGTGGCGGTGGTTACGGGAGTGGTGGGCATCACTCCAGGATGAGTGAAAAGTGATGGGGTCGGTCCAACCCTTCATTTGATTCACACTCCACTCGTGTCCACCTATTCTGTAATGATTTTACCCATTGATAAGTTTCTAGTATAGAAGTTAGGGACCATTTGCTTGCATGGAACTAAATTTTATAGAAACTTATAGTAAAATGAGTTCCAAGGGACAAATATTTAAGAGAGAAGGGATGAAACCCTCACTTTCTTTTTCCTTTTTTTTGGGTGAAAGAACCTTGTCATTTTTGTAGAATTTGATTGACAAAGACAATGACTACAGGGTAATCATTTTCCAACAAGGGAGACTATTTAATAGCTATTCATAGCTGTTTACTTATGTTTCTTCAATTTTGCCCGGAATACATTCTTTAGAGTTTCCAAGAATTCAATTCTTAATGCAAGCAAACAGCCCTCAGGCATGTTTGTTTACCAGAATTTTAAGAATTCGTGTATGGAAGAATTTTAAATTCTCCAAAATCTGTACCTTTGATGTGGAATTCTAAATCCCTCCTCTTAATGGAGCATATGAGATTCCATAATAAAAAATAAATAAATGGAATTTCAGAAATTTTAAAAGGTCATTTTAGCCCTTTTAGGGCGCTGGAACTTGAAATTCTAATGAAAGATATGACATTTCAAATGTCAGGGGACATGCCATCACATCATGTTCAAAAAGACCCCAACATCTCAAATTCTTGTAATGAATTCTGGTAAGGAAACAAGCCCATAATGTTTATATGAGGTAGGTCAGGTGTCCTACAAACTTTATCATGCCTCCTATTATATATGCCGCATAAAGCTTCATGGAGGAATTGGATCCTATGATTTATCACCCAATAAACCGTTTTTTTTATGGAAATGTTACTTCTAAAGGAATCAGATATGTTGCTTGATGTTACATAATAGCACATGTGAATCCAAATCCTCAATATGTAGTAAAATGCACTACTAAATTGGTTTTGTTGATCATTTTTATCCAATGTTCTCCCACGAGCAGAATGCATGGTTGTCATATGCAGTCCTCTGTTTGTGGGGCCCAAATAGATTCTCCTTAAACATAAGGATCAACAAAAAAGAATCAGCCCCGTTACATCATTCAAGCCCTTGATTTAACAGCCATAAAGTTCAGTGATGTTTTAATTATGGATTCCTTTGAGATCAATACAACAGTGGATATAGGCTTGATGAGAGTGAAATTAGGCCTGGTATCAGGTCATGGGGGGGGGATGAGTGTATGAAGTGACCTACACTGATCAAAGGTAGAACCAAGTAGGTGCCATGGAGGTGGGTTTCATATACTGATGCTTGTACGTAGGAGTACATTTCTCTAATTATTTTCAAATAAGATGCTTAGAACTTAACCCCTCATGCAGTGGCGGCTCTAGGAATTCGAGTCAGTGGGGTCAAGAAAAGACTTATCTTCTATAAATCGAATAAATTTATTTTTCCCTTTATCAACATTTGTCATCTACTTTCTATAATTCGACAAGTATAGTATAAAATTCTCAAATAATCTTTTTTCGATAATCCGACAAAGATAATATTGAATTCTAAAAAACAAAGAAGAAATTTTAATACATTGTTACTAATAGTTGTTAATTCAAAAGCAAAATCCAAATACATAAACTCCTACAGCTGCCCTCAACAGGTTTTCATGTGTTGAAAACGTTGCATAATAGATTCATTATCAACACTAGCAACCACATATTTTTCAATATATGTAACCAAACAGTCATTCATCCATTCATCTCTTATTCGGTTACGCAACCTGTTATTTACGTACTTCATTGCTGAAAAAGCTCTTTCTACTGTGGCAGTCACTGCTGGTAAAATCAACGCTAATTTTAAAAGCAAATAAACCAATTGGTATACAATTTCATTCTTTGCCTCCACTAATTTTCTAGCAATGTCACAAATTCCTTTAAGTTCTAAAAACTTGTTGCTAGAGCGCATATCAGTAATGTGGGCCCATGAATTTTATTTAATTTTTGGTAGACAGTTGGCCCATTAACTTAGGCGGTGAGTATTTTATGGTGACTTTTGTTCACTACCATGGCAACAAAGAAAAAGTGTAAAGTTAGCTAATGTGGGGTGAAACTCTTAAATTGAGTGGGGTCAAAAGCTTCTCATAAATTCAATTCATGAAATAAAAATTTTTATTTTTAAATGCTTTTTCAGATCTCATGTGGAGCCGCCCATGCCCTCATGTGCCGTGTGGTATTTTGTAACAAAACAGGGACTACCTAGACAGGTCTAGGAAGGATTGCAAATAATTAGCGTTGAATTATAAACTGAATATATGTACCAAAATCAGAAATATCTAGGCAAGATCTAATAACCCAGTTACAATAAAGATGGACCCAACTCCAACCACATTACATGATAATGTAGCATTGTTAAAAACTCGAAACATTCAAATCTTACATAGTTCATAACCCATGGAACCGACCTAAGCATGAACCAATATAATCTGGTTATGATACTAAGGACCCAACCAAGATCCAAATTGATCTTAGCGTAGCCAGAAAGATGCTTGGGCCTAGGCCCAAGTAGGCAGGTACATAATGCATGTGAATGCATGTTAAGAAGGTTGCAGATTTTTTCCTGGGCATCTACAGTTCATTCAATTGAATTGTATATATTGTTTATAGTCTACTAAAATCCATTTATGATTCTACTGAACTTGTCCATATCATCTTAGACTTCCTTCAATTGCCTATACACCATATGGCACCAATTGATTGCTTTTGCAGCTCATCAGAAAATTTTTGTCGTTGAATCACCAATCAGTTTTCAGTTTTCAGTTTTCAGTTTTCAGTTTTCAATATTGGTTATTCAATTACCTCTCGGCCTGTCATTGTCGTCTTTCCGCCAAAGGAAAGATGATTGGAAAAGTACTTTCTCCTGACTCTTACCAAAGAACCTGAAATTGTCACATGGCAATCCATTAGTTTTCACAGGAAAGTGTCACCCCTATATAAATCCATGAGTAGGGCCAACTATGAAATCTTAGGGTATGTTTTTGCACGATCTGCGAAGAACCCTGCTACAGGGCCCCCATTTTTGGGCCCGACAGGGGGCACGGGGGAGCCGTAGGATCCCAGCATGCGACTGGGATCCCACGGCTCCCATGGGAGCCGTGCTCACTATCGGGCCCGAAAATCAGGCCCAGTAGATTTTTGATATGCGAAAGTGGCAGTACGATTCCTACCTCCCGAGCTCGAATGGCTGTTTGCTTGCTATCCGTGGCAACCTTGAGGCGTATCTGCTAAGAAAAAGTCTACACAGCCTGAGGGAAACCCCGGGCTGCGGCACGAAATCCCAGTTGGACGGCTGGGATCTCGTGCACAGGGGGATTTCATGCCACAGCCCGGGGTTTCCCTCGGGCTGTGTAGAACGACTCATCTGCTAATGCTTAGTACAAATTTCACCCCAATGGGCCGGAATGGATCTCTGTCAAATTAACCACATATGAAACAATTGCTTGAGATAGACAACTAAACAGGAGAAGGTTTATGTAGTTTTTCACATGATCTATTCAATGGAATGGTAAGCCCGACTCCAATAGAAGTAAAAATTAATGGTGTGCTAATATATGAGCAAGAGCAATTTTATGCCGTTTAGATTTCATAGATGGGCCTCACTCATGCACATAGAAAGGGTTGTGCTTTGTGATTTTTATGAGAACTAGAAAAGGGATTAAATTCTTCTAATAAGACCTAGCTACATGACTATGCAACCCAGACACAAAATTTTATTCACATATTCTATAAATGATCAAACTGATGGTGAGTCTACTTCCAATTTGAGTGAAATTTGGAGCTAAGGGTCTTACTAGAAGGGAACATTTATCCCGTAATCTTTAGATTTTATAAAGGTGGGTCCCACCAAAGACCCTTCTTGTCAGTATCGGCAAGGGAGGATTAGGACTTGGTATGGAAAAACAGTGCTTATACAACATAGGTATTACTCTAAACCAATTTGCTTAGTTCCTTATTTGATGGCTCCTCGTTTAGATCTTCACTTCCAATCCTTCATGTTTGTGCTGTGATGTGGAAATTAAAATTAAGTCTGGCCGTCAATTGAAAATGATTTTCCGCGGATTTGCAAAAATGTTGGCCAGTTTTTTTTTACTTTTACTCAAAAAAATTGGCTATGCCAACATGAAACTTTTAGCACTGTAGGGTTTTTTTTTTTTTTCCATTTTTTATGCTTTTCTGTGGAAAACTAGCAACCACACAAATATGCCTTAGATTTTTTTCATAGAAAGCCATTACTTAGAAATCTATATATTCAATACCATGGGTATGTTAGGAGCAACTTCAAAGCTATAAACCACGGAAAAGGACGGTGGCCACTGTTGTCACGAACCGGTCCCGAGAATTGATTAGCTCGAACAAACTCAAAGTCGTGAGTGCATACTTACTCCCGTAAATTCCGAATTAACAAAAGCTAAAACGAAACTCACAAGGGATACCAAATACAATACCTGTCAACTGTATACAATGGCGGAAATTACACATTGACAAACTACAATACACAAGTTTAATCTACGTTCGAGAAAGTCCATCACCGTATATTTAATACAATACGGGGACTTCACTTATTTCAAACCCATATACATTCCAATAATTTATTCTCTCGCTCTCAGCGATCATATCCACTCGATTAAACCTCCTGGAGGTATCGGGCGGGCATCCTCCGCTGGCGGCGCGGCCTCGGCAGGACCGGCACGGGCATCTGGGCCTGTGACATTCATCAATAGTACCATGAACACGACGGTTCAACAAATACACACATGTTATGATAGTTCTAGCTATCACATAATCCAGTGAAACAATTCATTAACAATAATAACGGATCCAGTAATATCTGGACACTCTTAATTCATTTAATAATAATAACGGATCCAGTAATATCAGTAAGTTGATATCTACATGGACACTCTTTATTTAAGGGTTGTCAAATGGTATGGAATACGTCAGTGTCTTGATCAGAGATCACTAACTTTCACGAGGTTCCGGAATACCTCAAACATCTGTTGCAGCAGAAATAGTTCATTATGCAATTCATATTCAATATAATGCATTCATAATTTCATGTGGTCACAAATCAGACTTCTAAGCCAATCAAATGAGTGAAACATTCATTTTCCAATACATGTACTATTTTTTATGAATATCATTTGAATTATGTATTCGGAAAATTGAGTTTACACCTATGAAGGCTTATACATTAACAATACTCAGCCTGTATACATTAGGCTTCAAAACATACAAGTTTCACGCATTCCTGCACAGCGTCGGTTCGCCTATCGGTCAGCCCATCGGTCGACCGAAAGCTTCATGACGGTTGACCGACGGTGCGTCGGTCAGAATTCCAGCGAGCTGAAATTCTCTGAATCCTGAACCATTTTTACGTTATCGGTCGACCGACCTCATCCTATCGGCTGACCGACATTGCGTCGGTCAGAAGTCCAGAGAACTGGATTTTCACTGAAAACGCATTCGAAACCCATCGGTCAGCTCGTCGGTTCATCGGTCGACCTGTCGGTCGACTGATAGCTACCCAAAAGCTCAGTTCGAGCTTCAGGTTTCTGAAGCCAATTTTCTGGCTTCTTGGCTCAAATGAGTTCTAATGACTCATAAACACTACAATTCATAGAAACAAGTAAGTACTTGCCATGTTGGAAGATTAAATGGAAGAAAACCCCTTGCTAGCTTGAATTTGAGATAAAAGCACTTGAATCCTTCTTGAATCCAAGCTTTACAATTCCACAATTGGAATTAGACTCGAGGAAGATGAAGAGGTTGATGAAGTGACTTACAAATTCACTCTCAAAGCTTAATTCTTGATGTTTGATGGAGAGAAATGAAAGAAAGAAGAGAAAGAGGGAAACAAGGGAGGCTAGGGTTTTGGAACGCAGAATTTCCAATTGACTGTTCTTAGCTTATATAAGCTTTCAAATTGCGTTTAGCCCCATAATTTTTTACTAATTACAATTCAAGTCAAAGGAATGATCACTTGAATCAATATTCGTCAAACGACTTCAAGTCTTTGACGGAAATGAACGTACTCCTCGAGATACGTGCGTTGGCATTGATAGTTTCCGTATTCGACGAAATACGTATAAAAACGTATTTACACAAAGTCCCTCAATTCCTAATTTAAGTTCAAAACTTCATCCAATCCATTTTACAAGTTTGTTAAGCTTAATTCATTCTCTTAAGACTAAACCAAGTCAATTTGGTACTAAGTCTTCATTAATTTGACTAAACATGTTTAATTAGCTATAAGTGCGATTAATAAAAGTTAATCGTGATTAACTCGGAACGGGTCTCACAACTGTCAAAAGAAACTGGTGAATGGCCAATTGCACAGGATTACAAAGATCATTTATGTACACCGTACAGAGGGTTTTAACTTTTGAGTGTAGTTTGTGGCCCGGCTTCATTCCTCTCACAAAGTCACAACTCGGTTTTGGTACATAAAGAGATCAAGGTTAGCATCTTTTTGGGGATTCAAAGCTTACAAAAGTCAGAAAGAAGCAAATCTTTGAGCATATACACTCACTTTATTTTCAGCACAACATGTTCTGTAAAGAGATTGTGGCATTCACCCCATCGCACATTCCACTAATTAATTTCACTTCTGGAAATGCCTACAGCTTACTCTTTCAATTCTAGAAAAAATCATCCACAACTACAATTTCATATTTGGGAGTACCCCAGCTAGGGGTGTACACGGATCGGATTGGTGCGGATTGGGCCAAATCCGCCACCAATCCGTTGCCTTCGGATTGACGGTTTTGTAATCCGTCACCAATCCGTTACTGTTGAAATCCGATCCGATCCGATCCGTGGAGGAGCGGATCGGATCGGATTAATCCGTTCAATCCGTTACTGTACATTACATGGAAAAAGAAAGAAGAAAAAACCCATAAATTTTGAAGTCACCTAATTAAAGGGGCATGAGTTGAGAGCTGTATGTCTATTCTATTCATAAGGTTAGTGACTCCTTACATTTTTTTTCTTATTTTATATATATATTTTTTTTAATTTATATTTAATGACAACGGATCGGATCGGAGTGAATCCGCGGATTAAGGATGAAATCCGCCACCGATCCGTTGCTAACGGATTACACAATTTCCAATCCGTCACCGAGGCCTTCGGATCGGATTAAAATCCGCGGATCGGATCGGATCGGATCGGATTGACGGATTGACGGATTTTTTGTACACCCCTAACCCCAACACCTCAAATTCAAGTCTTAGTTGATGATCACTGTCTCCTTAAGCGGTGTGACACCTCTGAGTCCTACATCGACTATAGAGATGGAAGTGATTGGAATTATATGTAGAGCTTACACTCTTATCCTGCATGAGGCCAACAAAACCGTGAGGCCAGTGGGCCAAAGCCGACAATATCATACATGCGTGTAGAGTGGGGCGTTGCAAGTGGCCCACATGCATTAAATCTAAACCATTCACATGTCCAGATCTCTATTAAATAGGGCAGCCCTCAAAAAAATCACATCTGCCGGATGATCCTTTTGACCGATCGAACAGTTCTGAAGTTGTGGAAACAGCCGAACAAACAGCCAATATTCAATCAGGAAATCTAACAAGAAAGAGAAAACAATCAAAAGGGCTTCTAGGACCATCCATTGCGGACCCAATGAATATTCAAGATCTTAGAGATGAATGCGTGTATAGAGAGAAGAGCTAGATACGTGTTGGGTCCTCTGATCTGGTCCATGCATGCTATTTGCTCATAGGTGAGGCCCAATATCTTTAGGCAAAGCATCTGCTTTATGGAGAGGATGAGACACTTTATGATGATGAGCCAACGCAAGGAAATTAAGCTTTAGAAGAAAAGAATTGACCAGGCCAACATGGACACGTCGGTCACACCAAATCTTTGTTTTCATGAAGATATGAAAGGGGTATTTTCTAAGCGAATGGCCTTGGTTTGTGCATGTACACGTCATTTGTGCATGTCTTCATGCTGGTGTGGCCAAGCATTCATGCACGTTCCTAGTTCCACTGTGAGAAGTGCTCTTTGACTCTCATTCGCTCAAGTTCTATCCTTTTTTTCTTTTCCTATCTATTTGTCTTTTCCTTGATATCATATGAAGCACAATTTGACAGGACTTACTTGGTTAATATGCTTTAGACCGACACCTTGTTGGTGAGATTTAAAGCAGAATCATTTTATAATCATGTGTAGGCATTTTCAAATCGAAGAACCATTAAGGATTTAAGGTTTTGTGACCCAATACGTCTCCTGTATCCAACATGCATGTGCGGGCCATTTCCAGGGTTTCAGATGGTGGGTTGTTGTGGTAGGCCTCCAATTTTTAGAACTAAGACCATGACCATTCTTCTTGTTTTTTATCCTCATCGCTTCTGTGGACAGTTTTTATTAAGTTCAAAAAACTCTATTGAAGTGAGGGCACTCACTTGTCATTAATGCTCGACGAGGTGAGGTTCTGCATAATAAGAGAGAACTAGGATATGAAAAGGATGAGTTCATCTTTAGATTAGAATTAGATCTTCTATTATGGAGATTAGATTTTTTGTCATGGATATGATTTAATTTCTTTTATGATTAGATTACCTATTATTATATGATTAAGTTTTTTTACGATAGATGTGATTAATTTTTCTATTTTTAGTCATTATATCCTTATAAATGGCCAATATTGGCTATTATCATTGGAATCACAGGGCAAAATGTGGTCCTCAAGTTTTATCACATGACACATTTGGGTTTGTTTGTTTGTGGAGTAAAGTAAAATAAAAATGAGATAAATTATTAAATTAATATATATAAAAGATAGTGGAGAAAGTTAGTTGTAAAAGAAAAAAAAATACGTTTAGTAGCACAAAATGACAAAAAAAAGGCTCTAAAACGGCATAAAATGACAAAAAATGTACTTCTAAAAAACCGCTTTTCATCATTATCACCGTTAGAGCCTTATTCCATCAATTAAGAGTCTATTAAAAGAATTTTATATTACCATTCTAAACATGCTTTGACCAATGTGTCATTCTACGATTGTAAATGTCGTCAATGTTTTCTACTCTTTTATGTTGAGAATTTTTAGTTTTAGTAGTGTCATTGAGCATGCATGGAGCCAAAGCCAGAGATTCCTACAAGGTTTAACCCAAATATGTTATATCTTAATTAAAACAGCACAGCGGCAACTCATTTGGGAATGAAAGAAATCCTACCACTTTAGAGATCCATTAGACAAATCCCATCACCTTGCTGCTTTAGTCTCCTTTAACTTTTTCTATCCGGGTGCATACATGTGCCATGTAAAGGCCTTTTCGCCCTACCACCTTGCCTTTCTTTCTCTTTCACCAATCACCACATGCATGTCCGTAGGGGCAAAACGTTTTCCTAAAACATCTAGACCTTTTCATGGGTAAAGTAAGGCAACTCCGGATAAGGAAGATACTTGTGTCCCATCACTACGTATTGCATTCGTTATCCAATCCACTTTCTCAATGTTTAGGCCCATTATCACGAAAGTTATCTGGGAATTGAATTTCCCTGTAAAATATGCCTTGTCTGATTATAAGGGAAGCTTCAACCTTTTGCATCAATGACCGAAGGGTTCCTTTTGTTAAAGAGTCTTATGACTTTAAATTTTCTAATTTTTCATAGTAACTAGTAATTAATATCACGTATCCTCAAAATGCAGTTTGTTCATTCCACTGCCCCACTTTCCCCAATATAGAATCCATCACGAGTTATTTATATACCACCTCATGATATCATTAGACCCAACGGTGAACATAAATTCAATAATTAGATTAATATCTGGACCCATCGATCTTTAATGAGTGACATTAAGATTACATTATCTGCTGCAATGAGAGGTGGGTCTCACAGCTCAAATCTCAATAACATCTAGCAAGTGATGGGGTAGTCAGGCACACACACACGTACATGATCACCCACTTACAATTTACAAGCGAGAAAATCAATTGGACCTTAGGGTTTAACATGAAATCAGCTCGAACGGAAGATGTAATTAGCCTTCAATTAATGGTATAATGATTCAGTGATTAATGAGCATTATTTGTTGGATATCATATTGTTAGGAACCATCCTAACATACAGAAAGGATCATCCTCTGGTACATTTTTACCAACCCATCTGGAGCCCACCATTTGGACGCCTTGGATTGGGAAACACCTTTTGCAAGTTCAAATGCTAGCAGTTGTATGTATTATACACGTACGAAAACATACGAGGAAATTAACTCTAATATCAGAATATTGAATTGAATAAATCAATAGCCCTTAAATTAAATTGAATACATGATTGATGATGATGTAACTAATGCTTATAGGATTAATAATGCAATCATGTCTTCAATCTTACAGTGGGTTCCACAAATCCTACTCACTGGAAGCATGTAATGGACCACTCAAGCAATTTGCAGCACTCGTATGAATGTGGTAGTATAACGGCCAAAGTACGCTTCCTGACACCAAAGCAATTTCTTGCCGGGCCAGGGTTTCTTTCATTCGAAGAAACTTGGAGGAGGGCATGTTTGTCTTTTAATTTGATTTCATGTCAGGATCCATAGGGCTTAGGTTTACGGGCCTTCTTTGAGGTGTTTTGAGACAAACAAGCGTGAAAATCCATCGTCCACTTGGAGAGAAAGAGTAGATATACACGTAAAGACAAACAATTAAACGAGACATATAACAAGGGAAGTGGGTTTGGCCTCTCAAAGGCAACATTGACAAGGCAAGTCAAGCCTACCTAGCCAAGGCAAAAATTTTGCAAACAAGCAAAGAAAGGAACTATAAAGACTCTCGACATTTCTTTCTTATAAGACTCAACCCTCCAAACCTCCAAATCTCCCTCTCTCTCTCTCTCTTTCTTGTCATGATGGGAGCCTTCTTCAGCTCTAACATCATCGCCATTTTTCTTTTTTTCTTTCTCTTGCCTTCAGGTACCATAATCACCATTTGTAGCCCCCCCTGTATGAATCCATCTCACCTTCACTTGAAGATTTCCTCAATATATTTCACAAGTAAAACGTTCCATAAACTACTACTTCAATTTATGTCCTTCAACTTCATCTGGGTTTTCCATTTTAATCCATATATAACGAGTTCACATATTTTTCTATTCTCCATTTTTTTTTAAATATTTTTCTATTCTCCATTTTTGAAGTTTTTCAATCACAACTATAAAAAGTTTTGAACGTATGCTAGCGATTTCTTTGTCCATTTTTTTCTCTTTACTTGCAGAATTTGGTTTGACCTTTGTGATTGTCTTGCAGAATTTGGTTTGTTTCAAGGAGTTGAAGGACTAGGCATCAACTATGGTCAGGTTGCAAACAATCTACCCTCACCTGACAAAGTCCTTACCTTATTAAGCTCTCTAAAGATCACAAAAGCAAGGATTTATGACACCAATCCTCGAGTCCTCACCGCATTCGCAAACTCAGGCATTGATCTTGTGGTAACCGTCCCGAACGAGGAGGTGGGCGATCTCTTGGACAAAAACCAAGCCCTCCAATGGGTCACCACCAACATAAGGCCCTACTTCCCTGCGACCAACATCACTGGAATTGCTGTTGGGAATGAGATCTTCACGACCAACGACTCACTTCTCATGTCGAATCTAGTACCTGCGATGATCAGCATATACAATGCGCTCACACAATTTGGCCTAGAATCATACATCCACATCTCGACGGCGAATTCCTTGGCAGTTCTCGCAAACTCATACCCACCATCAGCGGGGGTGTTCCGCAGCGATCTTGTTGGGGTTATGGCACCATTCTTGAAGTTCCTAGAAGAGACAGGAAGCCCATTTTGGATCAATGCTTACCCATATTTTGCCTACAAGGGTGACCCAAAAAGAGTGCCTTTGGACTATGTGCTATTCAACCCAAATTCAGGAATGGTTGATCCATACACCAAGCGACACTATGACAACATGCTCTATGCCCAAGTTGACGCTGTTATCGTTGCCATTTATAGGATGGGCTATGGTGATCTTGAAGTGAGTGTTTCTGAGACAGGGTGGCCTTCAAAAGGAGACCCAGATGAGTTGGGTGCAACCATACAAAATGCTGAGGTTTACAACAAGAACTTGCTCCGAAGGCAGCTGTTGAATGAAGGGACCCCTTTGAGGCCTACCCAGAGGCTAGAGGTTTATATATTTGCTTTGTTTAATGAGGACGAGAAGCCCGGCCCGACGTCGGAGCGGAACTATGGCCTATTCAAACCCGATGGCACCATGGCTTACAATGTTGGCCTGAATGGACCGTCATCTTCTTCAACAGCCACTGCATCAGTTTCACTTACCTCCTCTGCAACAAAGGTACTATCATAGATTTTCTGTTATATTATCATTTTTTTTCTTCTCTTAAAGATAAACTAGGGAGATGGACAAGTGCAGGGGATATGTAATTAGGAGGAATTGCCTAACATAATGTATAAATAATCACTCTAAAGGAACATGTAAAGATTAACTTGCTTCTCTTTTTGTTTTTGGTCTAAGGTCGACCACATTATCAAATGCTTGATTATTAGCCAAATCTAGCTAGGTTATTATTGTTTCTAGCTAGTTGAAGTGTATTTCCTCTTCTTTGTAGGACTAATTCTTGTGTATATGCATGCTATTGTAGAATAAATTACTAAGCAAATTTAAGTGCTAGTTTATAACTAAAAAGTATCTAATCTTTTGTTTTTCGGTTTTTCGAATTGCATTTTATTGTGAAACAGGCAACAAGCAAGGAATTTGGCAGCTTGGGATATTGGGCTTTTGTATATCTATTGACATTTCAAGCTTTTACAAGATGGGCATTCTAAAGAAATTGGATTTGTTGTGGATACTTTTTCCATCGAAAAAAATGTGCAAAGATGATATTTTTCTTGTAGAGTTTTTGTGCATATGAAATTGATAAAAACATATATGATAAATAAGTGCAACGTCTGTGCACAATCCAGGTATGCACCTATATTAGTTTACAAGCTAGGCCTCTATAAAAAAAAAAAAGAAAAAAGAAAAAAATGGGCCTACTCTCATTGACTTGCTGGTAAGTTATTGATCCGGTGGGCCACTATCGATGGTCCATTGAAACAATCAATCCCAACCATCCGCCAATAACAGATGCAGGGGCAGAAAAAATAAAAATTTGTCACATAGTTCATGAGACGCGCGGACTGAATTGAAGTGGGCATTTATCTCATTTACCTTTGAAACTGAAGAGGTTTACATTCATCCATGTTGACCGGAGTAAAGTAAACACCAGTTAAGTAAATTGCAATTTTAAATGAATGAGACTTTGAGAGGGAAGGGAACTTTTTGTTGAGTGGGAACAACAGTTCTACTTTGGGACGTGGAATGCATGACCGGTGCTCTGTATAAATTACATTTCCTTCATTTCCTTTCTCTGTCTTTTCCTTTTCTAGGAATTGAGAATTCATGAAAAAGGAGAGGGCAGATGCAAACGCCGAAAAGTAATGTCTTTGTTGTTGTGGAGTCGACCTTTTTTCCATAGGGGAACACAACAGCCCAGCTTCTACTTTATTCCCTCAACAAACCGTCAGCCGTCCTTCTTTCATAGGAGAGGGGGCTTTCCTTAATTATAAGTTGTCCATGTGAGGAATATATCCCTTGTAATGAACTGCTACAAGAGTCCCTCAATTTCTGTTTTTTCAGAGTCTGTTGTATACTTATTACCAAGGGAGAGGTATTCCAACCAGTGATATAAAGGACTGATTGAGCTCATTCCCTTGAAAGTGAGATGTCTTGCTACTAATTTGGTCTCTCAATTTATGAAGGAGTTTCGACGCATGATAAATATATAATATCTGTCCATGGATTAATCATCAAGTTTATAAGCATTGGACATTGCTAGCTTATTTATGCATCAAAAGTTACAATATAAGCAATTTTTACAAAAAGGGTGAAGTATACATTCCAAAATGGCCTTAGATTTAATTGTTGGTACCTCTCTACGACTCCCTATAGTATTGATGGCAGAGACTTGGGTGAGTGTGTATGGGTTGGGTGGGTGAGTACTTACTGTTAAAAAATAATACTAATAATAATAAAATCGAGCCTTATGTAAATTGTCAATCCAACAAACCCTTCTTATACTCAGATGAGGATCAGATATCTACTACATTTGCTACCTTTCAATTAACCAAGGGTAAAGAGGGCCAACATCCGAGAGATAGTACGTGCACTACATTCTTTTTATCTTTTTTTTTCTTTTTTGTTAAAATATGTACTACATTATTGACTTTTGTGTTAGGAAAGAGATTACTATTTTAGAATATAAGACTGAATATTGGCATGATTAGAAGTATCCTACCCACAATGATGTGTTGGCATTAGTATGGTGCTTAAGGTAATGTTTGGAAGCTGGATCCCCAAAGGAAAGATGTCCGCTTTTCATAAAGTTGTGAAAGACCCACTTTTGGCAATTGTAAATCTCCAAGGATTTAAACCAATGAAGATCTTCATTTTTTTTTACGATTTTCTGGCCGTACCTCCTCCTTAGGATTTGGAAATCCTCACTTTTGCATATTTGCACTCTTAAATCAAATCTTCTCAGCTATTTGCATCGATTTGCACCAATATCAATTTAATATCCTCGATGTAAGTGCAAAAAATGTAACTCACAAGAATAGGGGGTGCCAGAACGGACTTACCCAAGGAGATTAGGAACACCGATGCCTGCGCCTGAAGCCTGAGAAAAGGAAGAAGAATAGAAGGTCAGAGGACCCTGGCCTGAGCGGCGCAAGGCTCTCCGATGCCTAAGTTAGTGTATGAACTAAGCAGAGGATAGAGATTTTGGGGAAGGAGATGGCGTACCAGCGTGTATTGTATATGTTGGCCTCTTTGCTTGTGAACTGTTCTTGTGTTTATATAGACGAAGAGAGGAGGCAAAGGGGTAGTTGACTGTCTTGTCATAGCCCACATTGCCAGGTAGTAGGGAGGTGCGGTCCCATCGTAGCCTGCTCTTCTTTAATTGCAGTCCCGTCGAGCCTGTCTTGTCCCATCTGGCCATATCCTGGCGCATTGGGAGCTGTGGACGGCGATCTGTCAGGAGATATGGACTGTCCCTTTGTCTTGTCGCACGGGCCGTAGCGTGCTTGAGCGTCTATGGGAGGACAGCTGTCAGTGCTCAGTACTTTCATCGATATGAGGTGCTTGGCCGAGATGGAGTGTCTCGATGAACTGAGGACCTGGCGGAGATATAGGGCCTTGGCACCGTTGCCGAGGTGGAAGGGGCTGGCACTGTCGCCGAGCTGGGCAGCCGAGGTCGGGGACTAGCCGGGCATGGCTTGGCTAGAGACTTCTGGCAAAGGTGCCGAGATGGAGCACTAGCCGAAGTGGGAGTGCTTTGGCCGAAGTGGATCCTACCGAAGTGGAGCAGTCTGGCATTGCTAAGGCGTGCACTGCCGAAGTGAGGGGAGTTGTGCACAGGAAGCGTGGAGTACGAGACTGAGCTTGCCGGGATGGACTTGCTGGTGCGGGGGCCTGGGATGGAGCATCTTGGCCGGGACTCTGATCAGTTCGGCAATTTCCCCACACAAAGCCCCCCAACTTCTGAGCTCATTAGACTTCTCTTTGAGGTCAGAAGCTAAGTATCATGGAGGACAACACTCGTGCCTTGGAGCTGCTTTTGTTTGGGATGACTGGCCAGCGTGGGACCTGGAGCCCGTATAGCCTTGATGGCAATGTGGCCGAACTGCATGAGCCGGGCACTGTTGTCGAGCCGAAGGACGATACTTCTGCTGAGCTTGGGCTGAAGTCAATCCCAAGGTGTATGAACCTGAGGTAATCTGAGGCCGAGACAGAGAAGCCTGGGGCCTGATGACAGTCTCTGCTGAGGTCGAGATGGATGTACCTAAGACCTGTATAAGGCCGAGCCAGCGTGAGACCGTAGCCAGCACGTGGACGGACCAGCATTAGGTCGTGAAATGCGGTCGAGACCAGCATGAGGCCGAAACCAATGTGAGGAAGAAACCAGCACGTGGACGGACCAGCATGAGGTCGTGAAATACGGTCGAGACCAGCATGAGGCCGAAACCAGCGTGAGGCGGAAACCAGCACGTGGACGGACCAGCATGAGGTCGTCTAGAGGCCAAGAACCCTGGGTGTATAAACCCGAGGACTTGGTGGCCTTGTTGCCGAACGCGAGTCACGCCTGAGTGTATAAAACGACCCCAGGGTGAGCTCGGTGGCTCTGATGCCGAACGCGAGTCACGCCTGAGTGTATAAAACGACCCCAAGGTGAGCTCGGTGGCTCTGATGCCGAACGTGAGTCACGCCTGAGTGTATAAAACGACCCCAGGGTGAGCTCGGTGGCTCTGATGCCGAACGCGAGTCACGCCTGAGTGTATAAAACGACCCAAGGGTGAGCTCGGTGGCTCTGATGCCGAACGCGAGTCACGCCTGAGTGTATAAAACGACCCAAGGGTGAGCTCGGTGGCTCTGTATGACTGATGGCGGTAGAGGACCGTGCGATCAAGGCTGACAGCAGAGGACCGTGCCGTCGAAATGACGGTAGAGGGTCGTACGATCGAAGCCGACAGTAGAGACCCTGGCCTGAGCGGCGCGAGGCTCTCCAATGCCTAAGTTAGTGTATGAACTAAGCAAAGGATGGAGATTTTGGGGAAGGAGATGGCGTACCAGCGTGTATTGTATATGTTGGCCTCTTTGCTTGTGAACTGTTCTTGTGTTTATATAGAGGAAGAGAGGAGGCAAAGGGGTAGTTGGTTGTCTTGTCATAGCCCACATTGCCAGGTAGTAGGGAGGCGCGGTCCCATCGTAGCCTGCTCTTCTTTAATTGCAGTCCCGTCGAGCCTGTCTTGTCCCATCTGGCCATATCCTGGCGCCTTGGGAGCTGTGGACGGCGATCTGCCAGGAGATATGGACTGTCCCTTTGTCTTGTCGCACGGGCCGTAGCGTGCTTGAGCGTCTATGGGAGGACAGCTGTCAGTGCTCAGCACTTTCATCGATATGAGGCGCTTGGCCGAGATGAAGTGGCTCGCCGAGCTGAGGATCTGGCCGAGATATAGGGCCCTGGCACCGTTGCCGAGGTGGAAGGGGCTAGCACTGTCGCCGAGTTAGGCAGCCGAGGTCGGGGACGGCATGGCTTGGCTAGAGACTTCTGGCAAAGATGCCGAGATGGAGCACTAGCCGAAGTGGGAGTGCTTTGGCCGATCGTACGACCCTCTACCGTCATTTTGACGGCACGGTCATCTGCTGTCCGCCTTGATCGCACGGTCCTCTACCGCCATCAGTCCTTCAGAGCCACCGAGCTCACCCTGGGGTCGTTTTATACACTCAGGCGTGACTCGCGTTCGGCATCAGAGCCACCGAGCTCACCCTGGGGTCGTTTTATACACTCAGGCGTGACTCGCGTTCGACATCAGAGCCACCGAGCTCACCCTGGGGTCGTTTTATACACTCAGGCGTGACTCGCGTTCGGCATCAGAGCCACCGAGCTCACCCTGGGGTCGTTTTATACACTCAGGCGTGGCTCGCGTTCGGCATCAGAGCCACCGAGCTCACCCTGGGGTCATTTTATACACTCAGGCATGACTCGCGTTCGGCATCAGAGCCACCGAGCTCACCCTGGGGTCGTTTTATACACTCAGGCGTGACTCGCGTTCGGCATCAGAGCCACCGAGCTCACCTTGGGGTCGTTTTATACACTCAGGCGTGACTCGCGTTCGGCATCAGAGCCACCGAGCTCACCCTGGGGTCGTTTTATACACTCAGGCGTGACTCGCGTTCGGCAATAGGGCCACCAAGTCCTCGGGTTTATACACCCAGGGTTCTTGGCCTTTAGACGACCTCATGCTGGTCCGTCCACGTGCTGGTTGCCTCACGCTGGTTTCGGCCTCATGCTGGTCTCGACCGCATTTCACGACCTCATGCTGGTCCGTCCACGTGCTGGTTTCTTCCTCACATTGGTTTCGGCCTCATGCTGGTCTCCGACCGCATTTCACGACCTAATGCTGGTCCGTCCACGTGCTGGCTACGGTCTCACGCTGGCTCGGCCTCATACAGGTCTTAGGTACATCCATCTCGACCTCAGGAGAGACTGTCATCAGGTTGACACCCCAGGCTTCTCTGTCTCGGCCTCAGATTACCTCAGGTTCATACACCTTGGGATTGACTTCAGCCCAAGCTCAGCAAAAGTATCGTCCTTCGGCTCGACAACAGTGCCCGGCTCATGCAGTTCGGCCACATTGCCATCAAGGCTATACGGGCTCCAGGTCCCACGCCGGCCAGTCATCCCAAACAAAAGCAGCTCCAAGGCACGAGTGTTGTCCTCCATAATACTTAGCTTCTGACCTCAAAGAGAAGTCTAATGAGCTCAGAAGCTGGGGGGCTTTGTGTGGGGAAATTCCCGAACTGATCAGAGTCCCGGCCAAGATGCTCCATCCCAGGCCCCCGCACCAGCAAGTCCATCCCGGCAAGCTCAGTCTCGTGCTCCACGCTTCCTGTGCACAACTCCCCTCACTTCGGCAGTGCACGCCTTAGCAATGCCAGACTGCTCCACTTCCGCAGGATCCACTTCGGCCAAAGCACTCCCACTTCAGCTAGTGCTCCATCTCGGCATCTTTGCCAGAAGTCTCTAGCCAAGCCATGCCGTCCCCCGACCTCGGCTGCCCAGCTCGGCGACAGTGCCAGCCCCTTCCACCTCGGCAACGGTGCCAGGGCCCTATATCTCCGCCAGGTCCTCAGCTCGGCGAGACACTCCATCTCGGCCAAGCGCCTCATATCGATGAAAGTACTGAACACTGACAACTGTCCTCCCATAGACGCTCAAGCACGCTACGGCCCGTACGACAAGACAAAGGGACAGTCCATATCTCCTGACAGATCGCCGTCCACAGCTCCCAAGGCGCCAGGATATGGCCAGATGGGACAAGACAGGCTCGACGGGACTGCAATTAAAGAAGAGCAGGCTACGATGGGACCGCGCCTCCCTACTACCTGGCAATGTGGGCTATGACAAGACAGTCAACTACCCATTTGCCTCCTCTCTTCCTCTATATAAACACAAGAACAGTTCACAAGCAAAGAGGCCAAAATATACAATACACGCTGGTACGCCATCTCCTTCCCCAAAATCTCCATCCTTTGCTTAGTTCATACACTAACTTAGGCATCGGAGAGCCTTGCGCCGCTCAGGCCAGGGTCCTCGGACCTTCTATTCTTCTTCACTTTTCTCAGGCTTCAGGCGCAGGCATCGGTGTTCCTAATCTCCTTGGATAAGTCCGTTCTGGCACCCCCCTATTCTTGTGAGTTACATTTTTTGCACTTACAATTCCTTTCTTATGTAGATGATGGAATGTGATACAAGCAAATTGATAACCAAGATGAGCTCCACATCAAGTGGTCACCATAGCAAATATTAGCATAAGGTCATTTATCAAGCCCCCATGCATTATTATTTTCTACAATTTGCAATAGGTCTATGGTTATTTTGGTAACTCCAACTAAAGAGGGGTCTCTTAGATCTGATCTTTTTGCATATTCCACATGTCCCCGACAAAACAAAAAGGAAATGAAAATCTAGCTCATCCTGGAGATGTGGTGCATGTGGACTGTCCATAAGAAATTCTTATTTTCATATACTTTTCCAACACACATTAAACTATCCTTGATTAGGTGCTTTTGATGTAATGATAGCTTATCCACTAGAAATTAAAGCTCCATAGGGGGTTTTTAAGTATCACTAGAAAGAAACGAACTTTTCCTTTGTAAATCACAGACCCAAAAGCAAAAGATATGAACCATGTGCCAGGGGGAAAATGGGGAGAAAAGCCAGAAAGGTAGAGGGTCTAGGGTCAAGAGCTTTAGTAATTTATGATTAGGAAAGCATTGCCTGTTAATCAGGGAATGTTGATGGGTGAAAGACCTTCTTTTCCATGTATTTATATTTAGGGGTCATTCAGGTAATGATGGACTGGACAAGAGACTTTTGGGTATGTTTATTGGGAAATCATCATTTAGATAAAAGCCAAAAAGGTTTTAAGGACATCGCCTATGAATCTCTTTCATTTTCTGTGGAATGGTGTGTAAGATTCTTAGTTTCTGTGGAATTCTGGAGTTCTCACTTCTCAGTCCTCGGTGGCTCTATTCTGGAAATGTGGGGGCCATGATCAATGATCAGTTGATCCGATGGTAGATGTTATAGATGACCCAATAATCTTCCATGTGAGAAATTTTGCGTCAGTTTATTTCCTGCTCCAATTAGAGCCATTGGGTGTGGAACCATCGTACAATGGTTCAAACTTCAGAGAAAATAATTTTCCATCTTAAATTTTAGGAATCCATTGTATGTTTACGTCCTGCTGAAAGGTACAACTTTTTTACGACTGCATTGGAACCCCTTCAATCAATCCGACTTCCTCGTACTCACTAACCTTTAATAATTTAATACTCACCTTAGTTTGACGCTAATCTAATTTGTATATGATGATGCCAAAAATAGGTTTCGGACACCACCGGTCAAGTAATAAATGCTAGGTGAAAATGTAGTAAATAATGAGAGAGAGAGGGAATTTATAGTGGTTCGGTCTGTATGACCTACGTCCACTTTGAAATATGGTGATCTTTTATTGATAAGGTGGATTACAAGCAAGAGAGAGAGAGAGTAAGATGTTCATCATCCTTTCAGTGATAAGAGGGCTCCTCTATTTATAGTCATCCCCTAACAGATGGGGACGACTTCTCTTTGGAGCCTCAGAGCTGTCCTCGAGGGACGGGCCAGGTGGAGGCAGGTGAGATATTCTCCGCAGGAATTGGTAGAAGCGGGACTGCTTCCAAAGCGACGTAGATGCCTGCCTTGACTTGGTCACTCCGTGGATCTGGACCTGGGCTTCCCTGGTGGACTTGGATCTGGCTCATCATATTCTAGGCCACTTGGGCCTGACTCATCATTTGCCCCCAATGCCCTGCGCACAAAGAAGCTTTGAAAGGGGGGCATTTTGAAAAGAAGGAGATGAGCCTAAAACTTGCTAAAAAGAATGCCCCAGACCCAAAGTTGGAGCAGAGGACGAGGGTACCAAGCGGCCGATCTGCAGTTTGCTGTGCAGGCGGAGAGGAGGTGGTTGCGCCAACAGACGAAGCAGGCAGCAGGAGGCTGGGCGCCCGGAAGAGGCCTGGGCGGTCGACAGGCAGTCTGGGCGCCAGGAGCAAAGGTGCCAGGGAGCTGGGCGCCAGGGTGCTAGAGTGCTGGGCGCCAAGGTGCTAGGGTGCTGGGCGCCAGCAGGGAGCTGGGGTGCCAGGAGGATCTTTAGTATCCAGGAGCGGTTGAGGCCCGATTGTTGACATTCAATCTGGAAAGAGAGGCAGACTTCTTGCCTGCTTGAGAGCAATGCAGAGACGAAGCGTTTTTTGCAACCCGCGAGAGGGCCGCTAAGCTGGATATATAGACTGCCTGTTTAAGAACAGTGCAGAGGCCAAGCTTTTTGGCGACCCGCGAGAGAGCCGCTAAGCTGGAGATAGGCTGCATGTTTAAAAACAGTGCAGAGGCCAAGCTTTTTTGGCGACCCGCGAGAGAGCCGCTAAGCTGGAGATAGGCTGCCTGTTTAAAAACAGTACAGAGGCCAAGCTTTTTTGGCGACCCGCGAGAGAGCCGCTAAGCTGGAGATAGGCTGCCTGTTTAAAAACAGTGCAGAGGCCAAGCTTTTTTGGCGACCCGTGAGAGAGCCGCTAAGCCGGATGATAGACTGACTGTTTAAAAACAGTGCAGAGGCCAAGCTTTTTTGGCGACCCGTGAGAGAGCCGCTAAGCCGGATGTATAGGCTGCCTGTTTGAGAACAGTACAAAGGCAGGTCACCACATAGGGCGATCCGCGAGATGATTCATCCAAATGGAACGTCCAAGAGAGAGAAATCATCCCAAGAGAATGCAAGTAGCTGTAATGATGGGTGCAGTAGAGAAAAAACAGACGGAGACCGTTGTTGAGCGGACTGCAGCAATCGCGCAAGGGGCACTAGGCGAGGTTGAAGGAGAGGATGGCGTGGCTGATGGCGCTGGCGGGCGGAGGGGCGCCGGCGTCGCGGCAGCGGGTGCAGCGGCGGCGCTGGGGGTCGCAAGGGGCGCCCAGCCCGCGGGCGTCGCGGCAGAGGGAGCAGGGGCGCCGGGCGCCGCGGCAGCGGGCGTATGGGCGCCGGGCGCCGCGGCAGCGGGCGCAGGGGCGCCGGGCGTCGCGGCAGTGGGCGTCGCAGGCGAGGGCGCCGCGGCAGCGGGCCGTCGCGGGCGAGGGCGCCGCGGCACCGGGCGTCGCGGGCGTCGCGGGCGCCGCGGGCGTCGCGGGCGCCGCGGGCGTCGCGGGCGTCGCAGGCGAGGGTGGCAGCGGCAGCGGGCGCCGCGGGCGTCGCGGGCGTCGCGGGCCGTGGGCGCCGCGGCAAGCGGGCGCAGGGGCGCCGGGCGTCGCGGCAGCGGGCGCAGGGAGGAGCGGGCCCCGCGGGCGGCGCGCTGGCAGCGCTGGGCGAGGACGAGGGGCCCCGCGGGCGGCGCGCTGGCAGCGCTGGGCGAGGACGAGGGGCCCCCCTGGGCGAGATCCCCCCTTGGGCGAGGAGAGAAGGACTTGGGCGCCCGGGGGAGTCCGGGGCGCCCGAGGGATGCTTTGGGCGCCGAGGGACTTGGGCGCCAGGGGGAGTCTGATCCCGCCGGGGGACACCCCCGGACCCCCTCTGCGTAGGGCATGATATATCCCTTAACACATGTAAATTCCAAGACTCTGCCCCTCGGTAACTTCTGATGGGTCATCCCAGAAGAAGAAATGAGAGAGCCTCTCAAGCTGAGGAGTGGGAGCAGGAGCATTCGAGGTATGGTCATTCGGTGGAGGAACATCCTCTCCCCGCCTGGGGGAGTCTGGGCGCCTGGAAGGGCCTGGACGCCCGGAAGGGCCTAGGCCTGTTGGGCGCCCATCTTGAGTGAGATTATCTTCCGGTCGTCTTGCTGATCTTGTGGTGATCACCATAATTTCTGAAGAAGATGATGGGAACTTTTGTTCGGTTCCCACAGACGGCGCCAAACTGATGATGCCAAAAATAGGTTTCGGACACCACCGGTCAAGTAATAAATGCTAGGTGAAAATGTAGTAAATAAATGAGAGAGAGAGGGAATTTATAGTGGTTCGGTCTGTATGACCTACGTCCACTTTGAAATATGGTGATCTTTTATTGATAAGGTGGATTACAAGCGAGAGAGAGAGAGTAAGATGTTCATCATCTTTTCAGTGATAAGAGGGCTCCTCTATTTATAGTCATCCCCTAACAGATGGGGACGACTTCTCTTTGGAGCCTCAGAGCTGTCCTCGAGGGACGGGCCAGGTGGAGGCAGGTGAGATATTCTCCGCAGGAATTGGTAGAAGCGGGACTGCTTCCAAAGCGACGTAGATGCCTGCCTTGACTTGGTCACTCCGTGGATCTGGACCTGGGCTTCCCTGGTGGACTTGGATCTGGCTCATCATATTCTAGGCCACTTGGGCCTGACTCATCAGTATACACTATTGGAGTGTATTTCATATAACATATAACTTAAAAGAAAAAAAAAGAATCATTAAATGTTTAGAACCTAAATCAATAGTTGTGATTGTTTGATTAAGATGATTTTTGTCAAAATCATATCCACAGTGTTCCCATCGCACTTTCCTCCCACTATTGACATGCATCCAGCTGGGTTCTACAAGGGACTTAAGTTTTAATTACCTCTCACATAAGCTATGAGATGTGCCTCTGTAAATTAAACATGTTTTCTCTATCTTAGCATTTGGAGGGTTGAAACTTACTTTCTGTATTTTATGTGCATTATTGAAATAAAGAAACCATCTTATCCTTTAAAAAAAACAGAGAGTTCTATAAGAAGTTTTTATCAATTTTTCCATTCAATTCCTTTTTTCTTATCATTTCACAAAGTAAATTATTTCATCATGTTTTCATTTTAGTTGCTTTATGCGTCTATGTAGTTATGTATAAATAGAGAGAGAAGGGGGTGATCTTTTTCCTTTTTCTAAAAAAAAGAGAATATTTTTAGGGGGGAGGCACATGGATGCATGCACGTCATGGAAAGAGGATTTTTTTTTTAAGATTAGAGTAGATCAAAAGTTACCCAATCAAATCACCTTAGTCCTTAGACCTTTATTTAGGACTTTTAAGGTGTCCTCTTGCTAAGTGACTATTTGTATTGAGAATTCAAAGGATTGTATTAGTTGGTGTGTGTCTTGGGATGAGCAGTATTGTATATGAAGGATCCTAGGTGGCGTGGTCCTATACAGTTTCTTTTTATTATTAAAAAAAATGGCTCTCTGTTAAAAGTTATGATAGCTAGACACACCCCCTCTTGATCTCATGAGCAATACTTCTTCAGGGCTCGTCCTCTATACTCCCATTGGACCCAATTTGACTATTGTTTAGACTTGCCCAACCATTGAATCTGAGATCAAGCTGCTTTTACCTGTTGATTTTGTGCATGCATATACATATAATACTGCACTGGGTCTTAGGCTTTTTGCTAACAAAGCAAAAGGTCACGATAGACAGACGTGCCTACTAGTAAAAATATAAAGAGACTTTTCTGCCTTCCGCTACATCATCTTGCCACTGAATATGATGTGAGTCCAATACTCCAATCATAGGAAAGACTACTTTACTTGCTCATTGAATGTCAGCTGTTGATTCGATGTTCATTTATTTACTTGGATCTGTGTTGCCCAGCCAACCTCATCAATAGCTTGGAGAGAGGAGATGCTCCATCTTGGGAAAAAATTTCACCTTTCCAAATGGATATCTTGACGGCTTATCCGGTTTAAGTGGCCCAGTGCACATTGCCCGGAGGATCGCCTGTTTCATTGAAATATGAGAATACTGTTTCGTCCAATCCCGAGCTGGTGCTCTTGGATTGGACCAAATAGTATGGACCTAGAATTTTTGTTTAAGGGATGCGGATCCAAACAGGCACTTGGGTTTTAAAAATAAAAAAAAAAAATAAAAAAACAAGGATTTTCATATGGGTCTTGGTGGCTGACCCAGGATTTTTATGGAATTTTCAAAGCCAAAGCCAGGATTTTTATGGTCTTGGGGGTAAACATGTACATATGAAAGTCTTGGGTCCGCTGCTGGTCACTACAGTTCTTGCGCTGCAGGCCTGCAGCGACTGTTTGTAACCAGTAGACGCCTGTTTTGTAAGTATATGATTTTATCTTTCATTTTTTTTAGTAGTTTTACATTTTAAAAAGTTATTTTTTGTTAATGAACTATTTTATTGTTGACCCTCAAAAGGAATATGTGAACATAAAAGGTTGGACTGTGAGACGTATATTAAAAAGAACGCTATTGATGAAGGGGCAGGCTCTCCTAAGCTACAGCTTATGGTATCCTAAGTTGCATTTGCACTAATGCAGCTTAGGATACCATAAGCTGCAGTTTAGGAGAGCCTGCCCCATTGATGAAATAGATTTTTATTGATGAAATAGATCTTTTTACTTGACGCTCTCATCTCATACAACTCTCAAGGAATGGACCCTGGGGTTAGGCTATCACACCAGTATGCTACCGCTCGCCTAATCTAGCAAAAACCAAAACAATATAAACACACCTCAAGATTTTGTTAAGCCAGTAAAACAATTGAGGAACATCATCGTCTGTAATATACATACAAACCCATCTTTGATCTTACCCTGTCACAGCAAGAATATCACTCCAATCAGAGGGATTCATGACCAGAGATTTTCGGAATTAACACCTATTACCAGGGAAGGCAGACTACTAGTAGGTTGTTTCCAGTCAAATCCGGACCCAAATGACAAAAACATCATCAAGTTAGCCATCCTGGGTCCAAATTGGGTCTCAATCCCAGGACCCCGAACCAAACCCCAAAAGAGTCAACGGGTTTGGTCTAGAGTGGGAGAGTGGGGGACTGCATTATATATTGTATAATATACATATACATATACAAGTACACTGACGTACATATATAATACGTATTTGTGTGTATGCAGATCAATTTGAGCCTGAACCCAAATATCTTCGTGCCAACTCAGGCTGAAACCTAGACCCAAAGTTGATGGTTGGGTCTAAAATCCAGACTCATTTTCATGGGTTGGGACACGTTAATTCCATTGATAATAAGATTCCAGGCTCTTCCATCCAGGAAACATTAGAGACCCAAGCCACAAATGGGATCATGGGACAGTTAAGAATGGTATTGAATCACAAAACCATGTGACCCATGTTAACAGATTCAGGGTACCTTGGCACTGGACCCATGAAATATGAATCCTGAAATTTAGAAGCACCAACCCACATGGAATATCGAGGAACTCTCATGAAGGTAAAGAGAACAAGTTCAATCTATAATCTTCCGAGAAACACAATTACCTGTGTCGATTCAGCTAACCAACCATGTGCAAGATGCTAAATCATCCACAGTCCACCAGGACCCAATTTGGCTTAGTTTTTCCAATCTGACCATCGATCCAACGGTCCAATCCATTTGGATAGGTGAAAATTCAATGAGTCTAGTATACTTAAGGGGGATGGTTCGGATGTGTTATAAAGTCAACCCTACTATGTTGCCCCTCACAATAACATGGTGAGGGATGGATGCACATGAACATTCATATGCATCTTTCCCTCACCATAGGGTGAGAGGCACTTCTCTTTTTGGAAATTTCCAAGTACAAAATGTACTTTTTAAATACGGTGAAGTACAAAATGCACTTTTCATGTGCAAAAAAAGGGAGTGTCCCTCACTCTATGGTGAGGGAAAGATGCATATAAACATTCCCCTATATATATATATATATATATAGAGAGAGAGAGAGAGAGAGGGAGAGAGAACCTACAACAATAGCTACATGAACTTGCCATAAAGAGAGAGAGAGAGAGAGAGAGAGAGAGAGAGAGAGAGAACCTACATCAATAGCTACATGAACTTGCCAACCATTTTGAAGGCCTGGTAGTGATACAATTAAAGAGAGAGATGAAAACTTGAAAGGGTCCAAAAATATTTAAAACGTTGAAGTCTGAAGACAAGTTGTATTCAGTTGGAGAAATGTACTTCATCAAATAAAAAAGATAGTTATATGCAGAAATAGTGCTCTTCACCACCCCTTCAACACCAAAATAGTCTCTCACAATGAAACAAAGCAGTCGAACAGTCCATTGCGAACCTCAAGTTGGTGCTACATAGCACGTGGAACACGAGGCCTCACTGGTGTCTTGGAAGGACTCACCCTACATATGGCAAAGCTCACATGGTCATATAATATAGAATTGAGAAATCACACTTCTTTGGGAGTTTGAGACTGCTGCTGGAAATTATACCTAATGGGGAGAGCTCCTAAAAACGACCCACTACAGCCCAGTGCAGCTATAGCACTATCTGCCTGCAATGCATGGGAAAACAATCAGGTAAAAGGTTTTGAACATGCCGACTGGCCTAATTAAGTAAAGATTTGGGGAGGAAGAAAGAAGTGTCAGCAATTCTTCAAAAGGAATTAACTGGTCCTGCACCTCAAGACATAAAAGGCCTGTTTGGGACAGGCTTAAAAACCTGCAGTTGGCCGAGCCAACACTGACTGCAAGCAAATAATGAGAATCCCCCCAACCCTTCAGGAACTTCATCCAATGCACCTAGGTTCCACACCATTTCTTATGCAAAGATTGGCTACGAAGTACCAAAATTCTTGCTTCAAGAGTCGGGCAAGTACCCAACTGGTTCAGTGACACAGATAGCATCTGATTTGATGTCATCATGGAAAGGGAGGCCCAAAAAACATCTTAGAGGTTGGAAGGTCCTAACCTTTGTGTTTTGATTGACAAGCAAGAATAGAGTACAGCAATGGTCACATTCAACATGGAAAAAATTATGGATAAGAACTTCCGATCTGTGAAATTCTTGGGGAATCTCAAATTTGATTAATGGGCCAGGCAACTCATCCACAGTGGAAGTATAAGACCTTCTAAACTGCCAAACCATGAATTAGCACCTGTAAGCCCTGACCAGAATGCAGATCTTATGAATCCTCTTCTTTTGATACACAGGATTTCCAGCCCAAGATTTTAATTTTGTCTTTTTTGTTTTTTTTCTTCTAATAGGTAACATGCCTTGAACCCTCAACCTCGTGGTAGAGGCATTGAGCATCTTCCCAACTACATGACATGGAGAATCTTTACTTTACAGCAAAGATCAAGGCAGTAGTCCTCAACATTTGCTTCTTTCGATAAAGAATGCAAATTGGACGAAATTTGTAGCAGTAGTATGAGAAAACAATGTTCTTAGACGAGCGAAACAAATATTACCACTGCAATATTTATATCTCTTGTCATGCCCAAAGAATGTTCTTAGGTGAGCAAAACAAATGTTCTCTTGTGATGCCCAACTGGGCATTGTAGTCCTACAGAGAGGCAATACTAAAAATCCTATACTGAATGATCTTCAATTTAAAAAAATAATAATAATAAATTTAAATTAAATTAAAAAATGAAAACTTTCACAAAAATGCTTACCAAAACAAATTCAACAAAGGCAATGCGTGACGAGTGCACATGATCCCCCAAAAGTCTTAGGCGAGAAACCTGTACCAGAACAATTATGCCAACTAAGTAGAAGAGCTCCTTATATAATTGTTTTTAGGAACCGATAAGGAAAATACCAGCATTCAGGCAGTGTGCTGACCTCACCACAAAACGATTCAAAGAAAAGCTTTACATCCATCTGAGTAACCTGAACAAAAAACAAAGTTATGCTGGTTGAAATTTGAAACTAGAAAAGAAAGACCCAAGACAACATAAAAGAGACACCTGATTTGACATACTGGACACATGTCATTGTCAGGCATGCATTGACCACACATTGGTAAGGCCACTAGAAAAGATCTTTCAACAGTCAACACTTTCTCTTTTTCTTTTTCTTTTTTTTGTTGTGCTCTCAGAATTAACATTTAATAACAATTGTAGAGGAAGTACCAAACATCGCAAAAGTGCTTGTGGATAAGTTACATAGCACCAAACAGTACAAGTGCAAGTATGCATTCTTAGTATGCATTCTTAGAAGCAAATTCAGAATTGCAAATATGCATTCAAAGCCATATCAAAACATTTTACAATTCACTGTTATTATGTAATAAAATGCACGTACCTTCTTATCAATATTGGTACAATAAACTGTCCTCGCACACATTTCCCGCTCATCCTCTGACTGTATCCAGTCTCAGGCATCAAAATCTCATTTTTTTTAAATATAATATTCTTTAAACTAAACAAGGGATAGTCATAGCAGCTAAATAAGAGAGAAATAATAAAATGGTAGCACCCCACAGCATGACCACTGCAAAGAAGCATGTATAACTAAAAACATAGAAGATATACTTATGCGCACCCTCGGAAGAAATGTGGGATTCACAGGCAAGATGGCAGTTTTTGATGGTAAAACTCTGACAGGATAGAAACCTAGCACTGTGCCAGAAAGGTTAAGTGCCGCACGGGCGCCTTCTGTGGACACAATCCACCATCACAATTTGTAAAATAAATACTCAAAAACATAAGTCAAAGATTTCAGAAATTCTAGCCATGAACCAACTTACGCTCATCTGCAAACTCTACAAAAGCAAATCTTAGAATCGAATGTGGGTCGCCACAAATACGACAGTCAACTACCTTCAGTATAAACATTTCAAAAGCTTAGAGAGAACATTCACAACATCAATGGAAATTGACAATATAAATAGAAGTAATCAAGTCCAAATTTTTATTTTTTTAGTATCTTAAAACTTATAAAATGAACTTAGGATCATGCCCTCAATGAAAAGAATAACACAAAGGCAAGACAATAATTCTTCTAAAAGAAAAACATTGAATTTAATCAAGTGAACTTAATATTTGTGTGCTAAAAACTAAGCCACAAAAGCAGATAAAGTTTGAGAGTGCTTTGATGCACGGTGCTTCAAACATGCAATCAAAGTGAATAACTGAAGGCCTTGTTGTTACACAACATCATAAGAAATCACACTCAAAAAGAAAATTACAAGGAGATTAGTTCTTACATAGCACTATACTTTTCTTGGTCATATGCCTGCACTAGAATCTACAGAATGAAAGAATAGTTTAAAGTTAGTGCTGCTGTTTCCTCTCCATCCATAATGGCTACAAGGGGGACTCTAGCAGTGCAAAGAATGTAGATGTTGAAGTCATTAAATTTATGGAATCAGGGCCCCATAGGAGCTGGTGAAGTTAGTTGATGGAATATACCATCACCAGATTGGGGAAGGCAGCTCATGTTAGTAAAGAGGCCAATGTCAAGGTGCACTGAAAAATAGGAAAGGAACACGAACTGGCATTCCATTATCATCAGGGGCCCACAAGTTCAGTCCATTCAAATGGGGTGTGCAGTCGATCTAACGATCAAGTCCATTCGGATGGATCCAAACCCAGGGGGCGTGTGTAATATGAGAGAGAGAGAGAGAGAGAGAGAGAGAGAGAGAGAGAGAGAGAGAGAGAGAGAGAGAGAGAGAGAGAGAGACTAGTAAAGTAAGACGGTTGATTGGTTTTGCACACCATTGTCATCCAACAAAAAGCACCCTGCTGCAATGGAGCAACACCATCCAAAACAAAGAAGAAAGCCCCCACCCAAGTTTAACACTTCAAGGAAATATCACAAATTATAAATAATAATAATAATCCTCAGTGTCCATCCTCCAGATTTTGTCCCATCCATGATAAACACAACATTAAGAAGCCTGACTAAAGCAAAGAAAATTTTGTCCATCCAATATTAAATACAAAATTAAGAGGGACACCAATCCTAAATAACATGTTCCAAACTAAACAACCCCCACAACTTTAAAACACTGGCTCTCATTTAGATAGACACTATGTTACCTATAGAAACTAGGCACAAGAGGGACAGCACCCAAGCAAGGTCTCACCAAAATCATACTATACCTAGTTCAACCCTGAATCCACTGCCACATTAAAGGACTTCCCCCACCCAATTGGATGATTTCAGACTTTTACTAATGGACATCCAGGCCAATGAAAACATATGCCTACAGATTCTACTCAGCTCCCATCCTATACTTACAAATAATAACTTTCTTCGGCAAAGAATTTTCTTTCTCCCAGGCTGCTAGTTCAACAGACAAAGGACATTAAAGTCCTCTCCAAGGGGAGTTAGGGTAGCTAGGTTCAAGCCCCAGTTGGTGCAGGGAGATACCGTGTAGTAGTACCTTGAGAAGACACAGGTTAGTAGGAGATAGCAAGATAGATTTGAATCACTATAAAAATATATATAAAATAATAATAATAATAAACTTCATTCTCCCAGCATTTCCATCATCAATTACTCAAAAAGGCTTAATTTTTTTCTCTAATTCTACAGATTCCAAAACATCCGTCTGATCTATCCATTACAACCTCGTCCTGATTAATTAAAAAATTAAATTCCTTTTACTTCGCTTCCATAGAAAACTCTATTCTCTGACTTATCCACTGCCGCCACTAGGAGCCTGAACAAGGAAATATAATACACTAATGAATTCAACAAAGTCGCGAAAAGTTGCATGGTTATCACTCCTTGTACATTCCTTTTCCTCTAAGAAATTTCAGTTGCTAGGTCCTTAGCAGAAAGTATCCCTTGATGAAGAGCTCACACTTCGACCATGGATAAGTTGTGAACACCAATGCCACCCTCTAACAGCCAACCATTCTCTTTTATCCTCAATCCTCATCCCCAGATAAGATCCCATCCCCCACTGAATACAGGTTTCTGTAATCTGTTAAAATCTAACCTCAGAACTCCATACAGTATAGCTTTTTTCACAGAAAATGGGTAATTTAAGTTTGATGGCACATACACTCTTTTATCCACCCTAAATCAGTAAGAACAACCACCATGCAACTTGTTTGGTTCCCATCACCCACATCACAATATCATCCCTAAATTACTTTCCCGACCACTTACAAGAGAGAAATGTTCCGTAAATGTTATCTTGTTCAGCTCATTCCATATGAACTAAAAAAGTGCAATAAGAAACAATATTAACAACAAAAGACAACTCCACAAAATCGAACAGATGCTACTCAAGGGATGAAAACCCCACACCTCCAAAGCGTCCATGATGATGATAGAGGATAGTTGGATTCGATATTTCGATGGTAAGCTAACTGAATAAGCCATCCAACAAACCCAATTTTAGGTCATTTTGACATCATTTGACACATGAAACTGGGTATCATTGAAAAAGTTGGGGAAAAAAAATGAAATAGAGTCACGACTCGACCTCCTCATGGGTCACGGATTCGAGTCATTTGTTTGAGAAATTGACCAAGTGGCTTCCATGTATACAAGCTGCATCATGTTCAGCCAAATAAGCATTGAATTAGAGAGCCCTGTTTTGTTTCCTATCTATTGAAGGGATTTAAAGAACAGTCCTAGTCATCCTAACTCTTTAATGAAAACTAATTAACTTACTAAATGACAACTCTTGTTACGAAAGAATTTGATAAAGCCGCAAAGAGTTTTTAACATTTTCCTCTTAAAAACACATGTTATCTAGAATCCTTTGCATTGTCAACGTTAGAGGAAAATCAGAAACTCTCTTGAAAGTTCGGCATGGAGAGCAACATCTTATATGTGCTTCCATCAGTGATAATCCCACATACCCCAATATTTATCAAGGCACCAACTTCATAAGATATAGTTTAAACCTTTTATTTGGACATTTACGCAACTGCAGATTTATGACATTGCCTTGAAACATTGTGGCTCGGCCAAATGGAGAGAAGACACCATATAATTCAAAGAGTGACAGTCATTCTAACCACAAATTGTGCAAATTAAAATGAAAACTTTATAGCATTGCAACTGATAGCATGTACCCTCGTCAGCTTTTCCATTAACTAGAAACCATGAAGCTCATGATCATTTGTTTCTAATAAAAGCACATCAAGTATTCCATAATTCACATTTGCCTATGCATATTCACAAGAAATCAACCAAAGCAGATCATATAAAAACTAGTTCTCTACACCCATACAAGAAACAGGCCCTAGAAGCCGAGAGAAACTTACTTGTCCGCAATTAATAAATAACGCAGCGAGACGCTCTTCAGTGACCTAATTTTAACAAATCAAAGAATTAGAACAATACAGTCACCACTCTAATGCCCAATTCAACAAATAGTAAAAACAAAACAAAACAAAAGAGGAATTCATCTATTAACAATTTAACATACATGCTGATCGATGTCGGCAACATATACGGTTCGCCGAATGCTATCTTCTCTCTGCGCTCTAAGAGCTCTCCCATTCAACCTCCTCTTCCACTGATTGCAGTTGCTCTTCTTCTGATAAAAAAAAAAAAAAAATCCAAGCTTTCCCATCAAAAAATAACAAAACCCCAAACATTGAGAGATGAAATGAAGATAAAAACTCCCATCATGATCAAACTCAACAATAACAAAAACCCTAGAAATCAAAACACATTCTCCAATCACAATCAAAACACCATCCAAAACAAACGAAGAATCCAACATTACCACAATCCAATCAAAACCCATTTCTCACCCTCCGATTGTTCGACAAAGTATCACTGACAGAATCCTGATTGCCCACATCACTCTGCGGACGGTCGCCGGCAGCACCCGAGTAGTGAGAAGGGAAGAATTCCTTCGCAGACGGGTTCAGCTTCGACAGCAAATCCACGAGCTTCCTCACCTCGCATTGGAAATCGGATTTCGAATCCGATTTACAATCAGCTGCTGCAGCAGAGGAAGGACGATGCAGGAACTGTTCTTCAGATCCGATCGCATTCTCTGCAACTGCAGCCATATTCCTCTCTACTAAAAAAAATCTGATAGAGAAATGCTTGGGTTTTCTACGCTTCTTTCACTTCTTCTTCTTCTCAGATGGAAAGAATCACATATGATTTCATTGTATTGAAGAAGAGAGAAAAAGGAGAAGAAGAGATGGTGATTTCAGATTGAGAATTGCTTTTTCTTTTTCTTCTTCTTCTGTTTCTGTTCCTGTTTCTCTCTCTTTTTCTTTTTTTCTCCTCTTTATTCTATATGTACTTGGGGGTGTATGTTTTGTTGTTTATTGTGTGGGTGTGAGCGAAAGAAAAGGGTGCAAACTTGCAAGTAAAAGGTACGTGTCGCGTTGCAAATAAATGAGAAGTTTCAGACGCTGTGTCATGCTGGCAGAGGTAGGGATAAGTGAAGCAGTCATAAAAGTGTGTAACAAAATTTGAGAGAATCCGTTGGGATTACAAGATTTTATTTTTTTTTTTTTTTTTGGAATTTCAAAAAGTAAATAAATTTTGGGTTATTTTTTAAAAAGTATGTGAAAAAATTTTCATAATTCTTTTAATCAAGTACTCCTCGTGATTTTTTTCAAAAAAAAAAATGATAAGAAGACCCTTTCATCTTTCATTGTGGCAGGTTTTTATGTTTTATTAACCTCATTTCTCTCTAAAACTGATCATTTTTATTTTGATGATGATGACCATTGAATAAAGGTGGTTTTTTAGTCGCTTGGAATCCTCCTTTTTAACCATCTATGCTTAATACAAGTAGTTAAAGTGGGCCCCACCAGGTGGTTTAGGTTGGACTTAATCATATTTCTTAAATAATTTATTAAAGGAAAGTTTTGAGAAATGGTAAGAGTATTTTTGTTGTTTCTCAAGACTTTTTTTTTATGGAGAGGGCTTAATTGAAGGAATTATGGACAACTTTTATATATTTTTTTAAATATTCAAATCTTCATGTATTTTTTATATAATGAGCCAAAAGTTTTTACCTTTTTCAAATTTCCCCTTTTATAATATAATCAGAGTCATGAGAATTATTAAAATAGCAGGTTTTAAAAAGGAATGATTAAATTGAATTGCCAGAAGTTGAGAAGTACCCGCGTTGGATCAGGGTCGGTCGTTGAAGAGTTGTTGTTTATAAATAGTATCACATGTAGATTTGTGTATCAAATAAGAGTAGAAATAAAGCATGTATGATATACAAATTAAGTCTTATGTAAATTGAATAATAAGTTTCAAAATTAACTTTCAAGTCAAACTAATATAAATAAAGAAATTAAGAGAATGGTAGATTTATTGTGAAATTATCAAAATATAAATTAATTTTATTTAGAAGAAATTCATATACAACACTTGAAAAATATGTCAGTAAGTATCTGTAAATTAATTCGAGATTCTTTTAGCTTAAACTACTTGTATATTTAGTTAAATGATCATGTAAGATTTAAACTTTCTTTAAGCTGAATGTTAACATATAAACTGTACAGAGCCTACTTGTGAAACGAATCCTGATTTACAAAAATGTCCTTTGGATTCAAATCAAATCTTAAGGTGGGCCAACCTAAATAACATAATCATTTGCGAGATCATGTAAATAGTGTATGATAGTGGAACCTCCTAAATGACAATGAACAGACCTGATACCCATTAAATTCAATTATTCTATCTATCTATATATATATATATAAAAGAATGGACCGCGTTGATAAAATATATGAGCAATGGATCCTACAGAAGGGTGGATGGATTGGAATTATAAATGGATCTCATATGAATAGAGACAAAAGGTCTACCCAATGACTAGGTTGCTTATAGTGAATCTCATCTAGTTAAAAGTAAGATGAGCAGGGATATTAGGTATATGATAGCATCCTTCATCTGGTATTTTCATATAATATGTTGTCAATCAACATTTAATCTAGTAGGTCCATGTAGATGGTTGAATCTAAGTAGATCTTATGTAGATAATATAAGATTGGTGTAGTCTCTTATTCAGCAGGTCTCACTTAGATGGGTGCATAGTAGCTATTAGGTGATGGGTAGTACATATCCAGTAGTTCTCACCTGGATGGGTGCATGGGTTAGAGGAAGGGAGATCCACATATAACAACATGATAGTGAGATTGATACGTGGTTTGAGATTTTATTTAGGGGAAATTCTCAAAAACTCTCCTATCTCAAAAGGGGAGTTTTTGTCCCTATATGTATCACTGTTGACACGTGTCACACTTTTATTGGCTAAAATATGGGCGTTTTTTTTTTCAGAAAAACATCCGGAGAATTTTGTAGCGTAACTCTTTATTGAGTGATTTTCATATATATATATATATATATATATATGGTTGGTTGGATGAATGTTTGATGTAGTGGGTCATTCATAATTGGTTGATGAATAGGATATCTATCAGTAATTGATCTCACCAGATGAGTACATGGGTTGGAGCAAGTGAGGTCCAACTAGGATGGCATGGTGGTTGGACTCATGAACGGTTTGATATTTTATTTGTCGGTTGGGTTTCACATATATGGTTGTTTAGGTGGATATGTTAGATATAGTAAATCCCATATAAGATAGAACAATAAAATTATTTATTCATGGCTCATATATATCTAACAAAGGAGTAAGATGTCTAAACTATTGGATTGTAAGTATAAACTCTACTTGCTGATGTGGCTTAAAGAGAATGAAGAGTAAGCGTGTGTTTCTTTTTCTTCTTCCAAGAATACAGCTTTAAAGTTAAAGAACATGTACAATGTTATAATCATAAGGGGTTGGCCGAGTGGTAAGGACCACGATTCCTCCCTCTTCCGGAGTTAGAGGTCTTGGTATCGACACGGGTAAAATTTCAAATCAGGTAATCCACCATCACTTTCATTGAATTTCCAAGACACCCATAACAATTGGCCAATTTGCTACGCAAAACCAATATCTAAACCTTGTATTTTCAACTCGATGAATGTAGCTAAGAAGTACCCAACTTTTCAATTAGTTTTACAGTCCGTTTGTTTATAGTGTGGAATACAGTGCTTCTTGAAAATCGCAATGTTCGGATAGTTGATGGACATTGACAACAGCATCTGTAGATAGGAAATGGATGACAAAGAGACAAAGTAGCCGAGACAAAGTAGCCGGGACCTAGAAGAATCATTCTCATCCGAGTGATAGCTCCCCATCGTCCATATGTAGTGGGAGGTCATGGATCTATGATCCACACCAGTCTTTTAGATGTAATTGTTGGGTATATGGGTTTTGAGTTTTAGCTCGTTTGATGCCCAGTCCATTTGTATTAGGATTGAAGGGTAATTTGGTTTTTATCGAAACTATATATTATTTCTTTTGGTTGTAATCATAATGATGTTAGAAAAACTCTATTTAGTAGAGAAGAAGAAGATGACTTTGTTCGTAGACGTAGGTGTGAAATCACCGAACTACATAAATCCTATATTTATTTGCAAGGTCCGACTTGAATTGCTAGTTGATCGCACACTTCCGCACACACTATCACAACAGTAATGACATTAGGTGTATTTATGCCATTCATTTATATCTTCTTTTTTTTAAGACTTTCAATGTGGTTGTCCCCTTTTTAGCATCTCTAATATAGTTTTGATTAGTGTTTTCGAAAACCGCTTCATAAACTAACAACCCCATGGATACTTTGACAGCTTTTAAGCTATCTCTGTTGCTCATATTATATATGGTAAATCCTATTTCAATATTGTAATCACTCCTGACACTTTGAACTCTACCACTTCCAAGTTGGCAGACAAGGCTCCCACATTTCACATCCCTAAATATATCTATGTAACATTTTGTAAGTTTCAAGAATTTTCTAAGACTAGCAAACTGCATAAACAGTGAGCTACATGGGGCACACTTGGACTCACCTTTGATCAATGTAGCACCCTTCGTACTGTATTCGCTCCGTGATCTAGCACTATGTCCTGTTTTTTGCTCATTAAAGCTTTATGCAGAATTGGATTGAATCTTTAAAACATAATATGATTAAAAGATAATTAAACTTTAATGCTATAAAATCAAGAGCAATGTGATTTATTTCTTTGAAGACCCTCCTCCCTAAACAGACCTTTCTCTCTATATTACTTCTAATGATCCAAGTAGGCCCCACTATTATGTGGTATGCTCTCAACTGAACTTTCTATTATATTATACTCTCTCTCTCTCTCTCTCTCTCTCTCTCTCTCTCTCTCTCTCTCTCTCTCTCGTGAAATTTCCTATTATATTATACTCTCTGTCTCTCTCTCTCTTTTTCTCTCTTTCTGTCTCATATGCACAATTCTTGCCTTTATCCCAAATAAGAAGGGTCATGGTATATGTCCCTTCAAAAGCAAGATAAACAGCACAATTACTTTCATTGTACATCACTTGCTTTGGAATCTTTGTTGGCAGAAGACTAGTTCTTCTCCCTTCACCATCCAATTAAAAAACTCATATTTCTTCTACATTATTCAATGGCTCCTCTCATTCCTTTCTCTTAGTGTGGTAAGATGTCCTTTTCTGCAACTCTTTTTCTAAACTGTGGAACTTTTTCTTGCCTCACTAATCTCATCTATCATTAGATACACTCAATAAATGTTTTACTGGTTATTGTCGATGGTGATAAGATTATATAGGAGAGAAACTGGAGGCCCACATGAATTAACTAATTATGAAACATCTTTGTTTAAATTAAACTATTTAAACAGGAACCAACTTGTGTGTCGGTTGCACATGGTGAAATTTGTATTAAGTTTTTTTTTTTTCTTTTTGTTCTTCTTTTAAGTAAGATGGAATCACAACTATTGTGACAGGGATTGCAATTCTAAAAGATTGATGTAAATAACATTTAAGTAATTTTGGTGGAGCATATTTCATATGCTAAATTAGATAGCTGACATATGCTTTTCGAATTTATGTATACTTTTAACCATAATTAGATGTGGTCCATAGGAATTTACTGTTCCATTTTCAAATAGGCCTTGACCTTTCTAGGAAAAAATAGGCCTTCACCTAATCATTTTTTTTATTTTTATTTTTTTTGGGTTTTTGTGATTTCCAACAAGAAGCAAGAAATCAACCAAATCATCATCAATTATCAAACTAACATGAATGAAATCTGTAATAGTGATGTGAATTCAGATGCAATGTGGTTCAAGGTTCACAGTGATAGCCCATACAGAAAATGAGCTGGACCACCTGATGGTCCACTAGTTTGGCTTCACCTTTACCAATAGGACCCTTGGAACCTAATTCTAACTTTGTTCTTTCTTGCCTATAACATGGGATGGATAGATGTATCTTTCCATTTAGTTAATTCCTTTTTATCACATGCCTTTGTAGTTTGTTTTGTCTTTATTTAAGCTTGTAGAAAATGAAATAAATGCATACCAACTTCTCATTTAATATGATTGTAGGGAGAACAAACAAGCAACTCAGTTCATACACAATAGAAAGGAACAATCAATAACTAGTATGTTTGGTGATCTGATAAGATATGTCTAGAATTAGATTAAAAAAAAATAAGATGGATCAGCAATTATTTGTATTACTTCTTCTGGCCCATGCTAGTCATGCATCTTTATGCTTATCAGGGATTTCTTAAACGAGTCCTGTACCTTTTGTTCTAATTCTGAAACCCCCTGAAAGAATAATACCTTTTTCTTTAAAAAAGCATGCCCCTGAACTCACGAGATACACGATGGCCTTCACCTGTAGCCATTTTTTTTTTTATTTCTTCTTTTCATTTATAATTCAGTACCATTACACAGTTCTACAAGGAACTAAAGATTAAATTCATTGTTTGCCAAAGTCTTCACATGAAAATTAAGATTTTCATTTGGTTTTTGTAAGACCCCTTCCCGAGTTAATCCTGATTAACTCTAATTAATCGAGCTTAAGAAGGATTACGCGTGATTACTTAACTTAAATGTGATTAATGATTAAGTTGGATCAAATTGATCGCAAAAGAAGGATTAAAGTCTGATGACATAAATTGGTAGGCATGAAATTCATTAAGTTGAGATTTAGACTCAACTTAGTATAATAAAGGACTTTTCCGTAAATACAAGTTTATATGTATGTTGTCAAATTTGGTGAAACTTTACACTATCATGTGTAATTCGATGAGTACATGAACTTCCATAATACACATGATTTCATTTGGTTTAAGATGAAACAAATGGATCTTCAATTGACTCAAAATGAAATTCAGTTAACCAATGGGGGTTTAAATGCAAAACTGTATTATGACTAAGCTTAATTGTAAGCATGAGCTGTTGAGATGAGAGGAGACCTTTGGAGAACTTGACAGCAGCTAGTTCTTCTTCATTTCATTGTTTGTTTCTTTCTTTCTTCTTCATTTTCTCATCAACAAGCATCAAGGAAAGGCTTGTGAAGTTTCATCATCTTCCTTTTCTTCCTTGGAATTACAAAGCTTGGATTGAAGAGGACTTGATCTCAAACTCAAGTAATTCATTGAGTGGTTTATTTCTAACCTAAAGCCATCACAAGTGTTAAAAATCAAGTGAAAGGCAAGTATATATGTTTTCCTATGATTTATGATGTTTTAGGAATGTTAGAACTCAAATGGGAGAAATCCCATGAAATTGGCTTCAGAAAAACTGAATTTTTGGGTGTACGTCGGTCAGCCGACAGGCTGACCGACGACCTGACCGACGTTGTAAGTGTAGAAGTTCGCATCTCTGGTTTTCGAACCGAGAAACGAACCGATGTGGACCGACTCATGTCGGTCAACCGACAGAATGTACGTTGGTCAACCGACGTACAAGTGTAGGAATTTCGTCTTTGGAATTCTAACCGACGAGAGGTCGGTCAGCCGACAAGAGACGTCGGTCGAACGATAGGTCAACCGACAACCTGACCAACAAGTCTGGGATTCATTTTCAGGTTTCTGGAATTCTGACCGGCGTGATGCCGGTCAGCCGACATGGAGATATCGGTCAACCGACAGCTGACCGACGAGCTGACCGACAGTAAAGGAATTTCAGATTTGGAATATGATTTCCCTGTTTCGAAGCCTAATTTATACAGGCTGTTTCTTGTTAATGTCCAAGCCTTCATAGGTGTAAACTAAGTTCTTCGAATGCACAATTCAATATATAAAGTGATGTTTATCAAGGATAACACGTGCATTGGATAACGAAAGTTTCACTCAATTGTTTGGTTTAGAAGTCTGAATAGTGTTGAATAGAATTGCATAGGATTAAATTTGATTTCCGCATTAAAATGGTATTATGATTCTTAAGCTCAATGTTGAGCTATGATATTTAATGTTTCGTAAAGCTCGTATAGAGCTGAACTACATTGATTAAATAAGATGAATGAACAGCTTACTACCAGACTGTAATTCCTTAAGCTCATTCTTGAGCTATACTAACATAATGGACTGCATTATTGAATGACCAGCTTGTACAAAGCTGAACTTGTTCATACACTGAATTACTGAACAGAATGAAGAATTAATAATTCCTACTGCAGTAGGTGATCTGGGAGCATTCCGGAGCTCTATGGTGATACCAGTGATCTCTGATCAAGACACTGGAAATCCCACCCATTACTAGGCAAGATTTGGACCAGAGCCAGGTGGCGCGAGTCCATGAGCTAGGGCAACATGTAGGCCAGAGCCAGGTGGCGCGAGTCCATGACCCACGAAAGACACAACTCATATAATAAAAAGAGAAATAGAGCCTTGAGGCAACATGTAGGCCAGAGCCAGGTGGCGCGAGCCCATGAGCCAAAGAGGATCATATTATCAATGCATAACTGACTAACATTGGTATTAACGATTATACCGAACAGTTTCCGTTTGAAAGCATAAAATGAGATAAAAATGTAATCTACTATTATAGTCATAAGTAATGGTTATTACTTGACTCTACTGTTTAGACCTGTGTAATATAGAATTGTATCGACTTATATAGAACTGTTAAATCGGTAAATTGACAGGTTCTTATATAAATTATTATTGATTAATAATATGATAGCATATACTATCATAGAACTGTATATGCATTGTTGAACCGTCGTGTTCACGGTGTTATTGATGACATCGCAGGCCCTGTTTTCCGTGTCATCGGCAGAGGAGATTGATCAAATGGACGTAAATATTCGGAGTGCGAATCGATTGAAAATGTTTTGGAAGGTTTATTTTATAGGTTTGAAATGTAATTAATGTCCCCTGCATTATATTTAAGTGGGCAGTGGTTGACTTTATTGCAATATGAATGTGTGTATGAACTTTACTTTTAGTAAAGGAACTCATATTATTAATAGTGTTTTAGTCAATGTATATATTCCGTAAATTTTATACATTTGACAGGTATTTGTATTTGATATCCCTTGTGGATTTCGTTTTAACTTTCTGTTAATTCGGAGTTTACGGGAGTAAGTATGCAATCGCTACTCGGGGTTATAAAGTATGCAATCGCTACTCGGGGTTATCCGAGCTAATCAGATCTCGGGACCGGGTCGTGACAGTTTTCCTAGGGAGAGAAGAAATGGCGAATCCAAAACAATAACCCACCCGGCCCCGGTTCAAATCTCAAGAGGAGTGACTCTGTCTGAAATCTGCAAACCGTCAAAAGTGCACCAACCGGGTTCCACTTAACGGAGAGTGTCGAAAAATATTTATACGGTCTCTACTAAAAATTTTGATATATTGATTAACGGAGGAAATTTAATAGCCCTCGCCAAGGCCCACTCCATTTCATCAAAGATGATTTTGTAGATTGGCCATATGTAAAAGGTCAGCCTCATTAGAATTTATTGTCAGTTGACGGAAGGGAATGCCATAACTTTGAAATGTTTGCTGCTTTAGTAATTAGCATCCACTTTCCTTCACTTTCATTGGATGGCTAGGAACACCTGGTGTGGATTACTTAGATAAATTACCTTTGTTTGACATAGTGGCCTTTTTTAATATCACTGCTTTTGAGGTTTTTTATTCTTCTCTTATACTTTGTTTTATTGTTTATAATTAACTAATTGTTTTGTTCTTGTTTTTTATACCATACTGTGACATTTGCTTGCAGCTATCAGAGATCTTCGACTAGTTTGTAAATAACTTATGTAATCATCACAGCTTTAGCTGGTTCCATAGTTTCAAGTTTTCAAAATTAGTGCACGTGTTATCTTCACTCACTAGATTTGTGCTATGGCAAGTTCCATCTGCCTATCTGTATATTCATGCCACTGACCAGGGTCCAGCCCTGGGCTCTTGTCTGCAAGTGAGAAGAACCATGTGCAATACATCAGAGTGGCACCATAGAAGATCTAAGACTCTGCTCTCCATGTGTGATTTGGGTGGACTGCTTGGCACTCAAATTGTCGAAATAACTGATGCAAGGAAGACTGATTTTCTAAGGAAACATGAATTATAGAACCATGTAATTAATCCTCTACAGCTCCTGTCTTTTTCTTCTTTTTTTTAATACAGACACGTGGGAAAGTTTTTGGGGCACACTTGCCCATCAGTTTTAGAAGAATTTTGAGGATTAAACCTGCAATGAAACTTAAGTTTTCAACTATATATAATATAAAGTAATGAATAGATAGTGCGTAAAATTTTTATTTTAGTGTGTTATGTGTCGCGCTCGTGCATGTGCCCAGGGTAGTATCATGTCAGCTTTATTGAACATATGTTTCGTTTTGAGAATGAATGAAGAAAAATTTAGCTCACACCACGGGATATCCACCTTGTCAAAGAAAATAAAAACAAAAATTTCCAGAACAACCGACAATATTCAATAACCATATCTTTAAGGCTAAATTTTAAAGTGTTGTTATGCTTGATGGGACTTAGAGCCCCCACCAACTCAACTAGGTGTCCTCTCTTGAAAAGAAAGCTTTCCAGGTATGTAAGCTGCAGAGGTTCAGGTTCCTCTTTTGGCTAAGGAAGTCCATCTGATATATGGTCGGAACCATAATGCATTAATGCAGAATTGGTCGGCCTTGTTTAAGTATACGTTTTCATCAAATTCAAGTTATGGCCCATATTAATAATCCAAAATTTCCCTACTCCTTGGCTGCAATTTCACTCAAATCAAGTCTCATCCACGCCATTAAATTGATCTCACAAATTATGATCACCTCCATTCACTTTTACAAATTTTAAGAAATGGAATGAGTTCATCATATGTTCTATTAGTCTTCAGCAGACCCCAATGATTGTCTTCAAAATTGGGCCCAAGTTGAAAACAATCCATCGTAAGATTAATAAATTTGAAACACATAATTTTACTATTCCCATCTAAACAACTTCTATTTCACATGCCCTTTTACATCCCCTTCAAGAAATCAAAGCCATTCAAACTCACCTACACATTTATTAACCACAGCATAAAAAAAATATGAATGCACTTAAAAATCGTTATATTTTGAGACTCAAAATTAAGAGCTACATGTACATACAACCCACCTCCGTGAATTGAATGCTTCTCAAATGGACCTAAATGGGAGGGAAGCACTTAGAAAGTGCACCTGAGTCTACAAGACGGTTTGGGTTTAAAGGATGGGCCAAGGTCATAAACCTCTTTTAGGGATTGACTAACATGAGTCTGGCAGTTTGCTTAAACTATAAGTGAAACTATAAACCTGTTACTGCTCCAGGAGCCAACAAAAACTAGTCCAAGGGCGTGGAACACACACACGTCTACAAGCAAAAATTTTCAAGCTCTCAAATGCAGAGAGAGCACTCACATACATAGGTGTAAATATCAAAAGAGAAGAAAAGAAAACGATGTGAAAACAATTGCCTCCAAAGTGTGGCCCACTATACGACAAAACCCACAAGATAATTCAGCATATGCTTGACCTGAATTAATTGCTATCATCACTCACCATCACCATCTAAGCAGGGTAGTTTTTGGACCACCTAACAGTGATCCTTTCTTACCACACTTCCACCTAACATGCAAGTGGTTCCAACTGGCTCCTTTCTCTCCAGATAACCACCACTACCACTAGAGGGTCTAAAAATGAAGCAGTAAATCCGTGGGCACAGAACAGGGTAAAAAAAAAAAAGGCCCCCATACATATGGAAGGTTTTGTTTGAATGTTTAATCAAATCATCATTTTTATGAAGCAAGTACTGCAAACAAATCACAAATCTTCAATTTTTCCCAATCCCCCATGTCCACGCCTTCCAAAACCAGACAATTGCAGAATTTCCTGACTAGTTTTTCCAGATGAAAATAGTAAATATTTACATAAAAAATAGCATTACCACAACATACAAGACGGCCAAGTATGGATGTTAAAAAACAAAAAAGAGTGAATGAAACCATTACTGTTGATGGTCAGGGTTAAATGCCAAGGCCTCCCGGTAAATGAATTCCTTCATTTGTACTTCTGTCAAGGCATGTTGCTCAAAGTCGAAGCTGAAGGACGTCATGCAGACAGGCTCATCACTGATATCATGCAGTGATGCCAAGTAGGGATGTGCCAGTGCATCCTCCACTGCAAGAGAAACGAAGCCAAACCAGTCAGGAATATTACTAGAAAGACGAGTCAGGCAAATGATCGTTAAGAGCATAACGAATTTTGGATAGGTCTACAAACCAATTATTTTACTAATCAATTTCAGAATGAAAAAAAAAAAGAAAAACCCAACACAGTCCGACACAGGTTAATTAACATATTTCTTTCCCTCTTGTTGTACAAAGGACTCAAACTTGCACACTTACCACACACTATACATGCCATTGACCAACTGAGCAACGGCCAGGAACAGAAGTTCCAATTTGATCTACGTCAAATTAGCAGCATACGTGGTTCCTTTCCGCCATGTAATTAGGCCTGAACAAAAGGCAAAATGATACTGTCTTCGACCTTTTGGCCTTCTGCTACCCAGTCATTACTGGATATGCTACTGGCATTGATTAGGGTCAGAGCAGAAACAGTAACAATATAATCATGCATTATGTTTAACTACTCAAATCTGCAGGGAAGAAAATTTTCAGTCACGTGGATCCCAAGATTGCTTTTCCAAATTGCTCTCTTAATGAGCATGAGTAGTGGCTGAGCCACATAGTGTCGCCCCTCCTCAACTTTTTTGTTTCCTTTAATGTGGGAGAAAAACATTTGAAAGCACGTGTGACGTTTTCATATATTTATATATATATTTATATATTTTATTATTATTATGCAATGGATTATATTTTAGTTAAATACACGATTAGTATAAGTGGGGACCACGCTAGACTTAAGTTTGGTGAGTTAGGTTTGTCTTGACCCATAGTTAATCCGGGCCCAGTTTAGTGGGTATAATTCTTTTCTAATCCAAACTCTTATCTTTTTAGAAAACAAACTCTATTATTTTTAGACTTTTTACAATTCCTATTCCTATTTCCTATTTATACACCACACTCTTTTATTTTTACACACAATTCTATCTTCTAATTTTTCTCTGGGGTAGCACCTTGGACTTTGGCAATAGAGATTCTAGACCGTCTCCGTCAACCGCGGACCTCAGGCAAGTACTTAACCATAATTTGTAGATTTAATACTTGTGTTCTTTCTTGATTTGCTTGTTAATGCATGTAGAAACCCTTCGATGCCTTGATAATTGTTTTAATGATTGGAATCGGAGACTGGAGAAGATCTTATTAGTTTTTCTTATTTTATTTTTTTTTAGTATCACCGTTGACCCACCCAATCTACCAACGATGACCGGACTTGTCATAGGTTTTCGGAGGCAAAACCATGAGACCTGTTACTGTGCATTGATCAGTGGGGCCCACTATCCTAGCACCTTGGGTGTGTGGCGAGAAACCCATTGTTTCTGGAACTGGGTTTTGAGTTTTGTCATGAATAGTGGGGGCGGTTTTGTTCTTGATATGCATGCAGAGAGAAAGATCTCTTTGTTATAAGACTTTTTATAAGTTTGAGTGTGACATCACAACATGAGTTTTTTTGTAAGATGAAAAAGAAGTGTTGTGTATAAGTGTTGACCCGGAGTTGTTTTGGAAAACGGATTCCCATGTGACACAATTTTATAACTTGTCGGACCTTTCCCATGCAACCCATTAGTTTTTAGAATTTTAAAGGAAAGGTTCTGTGTTGTTGGTTTTCTACTTGGACATGAATTAGAAAGAATAGTTTTGTGTGGAATGAAGTAGGATACGTATTGGACCCATAGGAATAGGAATGACTTGTCATGATGTCATCTCATGTAACATGAGTACAGGACCTGATGTGGTGGGATTATAGGAGAGATGTGATGATGTCATCCCATGTGACCATAGGTTTCATAAATTAAAAATAAAGGCCCTAGTTTATTTATAAACCCAACTTAGACCTTTTGGTTTATTTTGAATGTGAAAAATGTTTTGGATGGGATCCTCATATTTTCTAAAATTATAAATTAAGATTGTGATTTATCATTATTATTTGCAAATTAAATATTAAATGATATCTTTGATTTATAATATGTTAAATTATATTTTTGTACCTTATTAATTGGATCATTGGACCTGAGTAAATACCGGCTGTGCACACGGTATCTTACTAATGTGGGGTTTAGTACCTGGTATGACCTCGGAGAAATCCTAATGGATTCGAGCTCAACTCATCTTTATTGGAAAACCCTTAATTGGGTCTATGCACCATTGATTGTGAAAGGATGCGTTGATCTTCTATCTATTAGAGATTCTTGTGGTTGTTGGGTATGAGACCTTATGTTTGACCTTAGGATTGGCTTGTGATTATTCCTTGACCATCGGGTTTGCATATATGATTGTGATTGATGTTGGTCTATTAGCTGCATACCCTATGTGGATTGGAGATGGACTGTGATGTGGCTTGGCAAGCGATTGAGAAATTGTAGAGATTTATTCGAATGATTTATCGATATTGATTATGGATTGTTGTGCAACCAGCCTTTCACTTTGACTTAGGTTTCTATGTCAGAGCTTTACAAATCACTAGGTTTATTTTATTATGATATATATATGTACAAGCGATTGGGTCATAATTGAACGACTGCAGTTGTAATTGGACGGCTGATCACCGATGTGTGCGGACACTGTAATATCCGAATTGATTGATTGACCGGTATTCCGGATTATTGATCGGTCTATGACCACCGACGTGATTGAGATAGTTAGGACTGACCACCCAAAACAGTGGCATTGCTTCTGTGTGATTATTGTATTGCTCTATTGTGTAGATTGGATTTAGGTTATACGTTCTTTTCGTCATTGTCATATTGTTATTCTCTTATAATCATTACCTGTCATTACTCACATTGTTCTTGTGTTTTATTTATAAATTATGCTTTTGTGCTTGCTGTTTACTTTGTTTATTGGTGCATAGGTACCGAACCCTACCCTGCCGAGGAGACGGAGGAGGGTCAAACGTTTCAAACGTTTGAGCCAGTTAACGAACCCGAGTGGAGTGCCGATGATGGCTACGAAGCTGTCTGAGTCCGCACGGGAGTGACTTTCATCATAGAGACTATTTTAGTAGCAAACTATTCATAATGAACCTAATTTTATTTAGTTATTTTGTTTAAATTGTTTTGGAAACTTTAACCTTAAATATCCAACTAGTTATGTGTTGGTTTGATTTTTAATATTGATACCAATTGATTTAATGCTTCCGCAAATGTTTTATTATGACTCACCATGTTTTGAAATTTTTGTGGGTCCATATTTGGGAGCTTGTGTTGCATTAAACAAAGGAAATTAAATATTTATTCTTATTTTTCACGTTTTCCACTGGTTGTATTTTGGGGACGTGACAGCACGCCTACACACTCATGGTTGAGTGGTGTTGGCACCTTGGCTTCACATACATGCCCAGGGATCAATCCCCTGGTCTTCAAGTCTACAGTATCACTCAAGACTAGCAGACCAACGTAGCAAACATATATATATATATATATATTTGAAAGTTCCCATGCATATTGTGATCTTATCCTCTTTGCCCCTCCTCAATTTTGTTCTTTTTTTCTTGTTTGCCCGTCAACAACTTGTTTCCCCTCTTAGTAAAGAATAGAACTTCCAAAACAGATAAGGGCAATTTCATCATTTACACTTATACAAAAGTCAACTCATCAAAGCTATCCAATTACCATTTCCATTTGAATTATATGGCTTCAATTGTTACTGTTTCTTCTTTCTCTAGCTATTTACTACTCACAAGAGCCCAGATACAATAAGTTATCTGGGTGGAACCCACAATGCAGCCCACTCAATGAAAATCTGATCCGCTCAAAATGGATTTCTCGCCCTATCAATGGGATTTCCTCAAATTTTAATTGAAACAATCTTATGCATTATAAAAATCTATACCTGAAGATATAAATGTCACCTGGATAGGAATTTACATAGGATTGATAATTAAAAAGTAAATTACATCTAAATAATGTGATTATCAAACCCATATATGACATTTAAGAAAATTATTTAATTTGATTTTTTTTCTGTATTTATAACATTGTGCTCACAAGCATGGTTCAAAATCTCGGCCGATACCGGTACGTATCGGCCGATACGTACCGGTATCGGCGATACCGGATTATATATCGCCAAAATATCGCGAGATATCGGCCGATATTTTGAAAATATCGGCCGATATTTTCAAAATATCTCGGCCGTGACGATATCTCAGCTCGACCCCCACCGGGGGATACCCCCGGACCCCCTCTGCGAAGCGCATGTTTTAGATAAGTGGCAATCTAAATTCAAGAAGACAAAATGAACTACTTGACCATGATAGCTAGGACTCTTTTAATTGTCTTTCTTTTTTTTTGTGCTTGGATGTCAATTATTATCATAAACTACTAGATATGATATTAAACCTATTTAATTATGGTTGGAATGATATAGTAGTAAAGATTGTGTAATATGCTAATTCATGAACGAAAAGGTTTTATATTGAGTTAGATTCGATGTTACTCACTTATTTTTCCCTAGATCTAGTATTTTAAAGTGTAGATCTAAATTTTTTTATTTCCAAAATTTGGGGCTTTTCTTGAAATCAATTAAATTTTTTCACATTAGTATTCAAATGCATTGATAATGTGTTAGTTTAAAATAGATCTATACTTTTGGAACAAAAAAGTATGAGTTTTTGCCAAAAATTGTGGTTGCATTATGTCAGATTTATGATATTTCATCCTATTGATCATGAGCATCAATAATGGTTGCATTATATAAAATACTGGAGAATAAAGCGAACAGCGATACAGACAGGACTTATAACTTAAGGTGACCGAGATTTTGATTTATTGTTGTTACTAATGGAAAAAAAATATTGTTTTCCAACATTTTCTAATATTCTGGATTTTTTGAATATTTTTGCGGATTTTTTTGGATTAAAAAAAAATTCACACCGCGACGACCGCGACGGACCGATATCCGCGACGTATCGGTTTTTCGGCCCGGCCGATACCGCGACCGATACCGAGATTTTAAACCATGCTCACAAGTAAATGTGTTTAATCATGGAATTTGCAATTCTTCTGTGGTCTACTGGGCCCATTATTGAATGTTTGTTGGATGTGGAGAGCAATACAAGTTCACTATTTTTATCATTTTGAGGATAATTTAACAAGTAGTTTATGAGTTAAATTGGATTAAATACATTATTTTAAATATTTAATATTATGTTAACTAATTAATTTATGTTAAGTTTTTATATCATTTTTTATTAGCAAAAAGTTTTTTTTTTATTTCTCAAATTCCTCACTAAGATAATTTTTGCACCCTCCCCCACCCAAAAAAAAAAACCAAAGAGAAATTCCTGGCTCCACCGTTGTGTGCGAGAGATATTTTAGAAATTATGATTTTCTTTAAAGATGAAAGATGTCACTATCACTAGGGTAATTTTTCTGACATTGATTAATGGGTTAAGACAGCATCAAACATTTTTTTTTTATAGTTTTCTCCATTTCCCCACTTCTTTTGTTGAGTGTCTTTTTGTATGATCCTTACACAGATTTGTGCAGCATTCTTGAGCAGAGTTTGTGAATGTGAGGCTCATGCTCATAGCCCTGGACATCCAAGCCATCATGAACATTTATCCGAGTCTCATGGTGGATTAGATCATACGACAAAAAAAATGTCTGTACAACACTCCTAATCTTCGCCATTCAAAAAAAAAAAAAAACACTCCTAATCTTCAACTGACAGCTGCCAGAATTTATTTATTTTTTTCTATTTTTGTATAGGTCTGTTCTGCTCCACTAATCAATACAGCCTCCAGGCTTATAATCAACAGGAACCACAGCAATGGGCAGAGAGGATATTAGATGGCTAGGAGCCTAAAACCTCAAATATCAATCCATTATGGAAGCTGATCGGTTCCATAGTCTAATCACCATGCAATGGGCCTCACATCTTGAGTAGCGTGTAGGACTCTTTTCTTTTCTTCTTCTTCTTTTTTTCCCCCCTTTTTCTTTCTTTCTTGTGCAAAACATACTGTAATGCAAGGTCTTCCCAGGCTGACTACTGTACAAAACTGCAACTCAAGGATCACATAATTCTCTAGATATTTAATGGTCATCCAATGCGGAGCTTTCCTTTGAAGAATAAAGCTTTTTACTTTCTCTCTCTTTTTTTCTAAATTGGAAGACAACAGTAAACAGGCTCTCACATTTTTTGGTTCCTGGACATCTCCCCTAACGGAAGTATACCTCACCAAAGCACTACACGTGGGTTTGGCAGAAAAATGAATCATTAAGTTGTCTCAATTTCAAGTTTTCCAGCTACAACAGCTAGACCATCCACACTGACACAGTGGACCACTAAGTCGAGATGCGAAGCACCAATCATGAAAATTTACAGCAAACAGGCCTCAGTAAGAAATCACTCATGATTAGTCATTCAAACAGTTGATAAGCCAACTGTGATCGATCATAGCTGGAAAACCTCCCCAGTTTAAGACTTGATATACAGGAACACTCCACATTCAACATTAGAAAAGGCCAATATAGGATGGATCCAAGCTGGGATCTTGGATCGTGTTCTATCCACATTTCAAAGCTCAAGCTCAAGCTCAAGGCTCAAGGACAGTGTGCATTTTCTTAAACAAGGTCACTTAAATCACGCAAGTAAAAAGTAAGGTTCTTTGAAATCCTAGCATAGGAACTCCACATGTGATTTGTTACTAGCAAAGGTGTACCCGGCGCACATGAATGGTTAATTTTGCGGATCAGCATCTCTTCTAGGTTTCTTCTCATGTTTATTGACACAGATATTTTCTCAGTGTATGCACACATAATTTAAACTCACCAAGAAATGAAGCTAATGAAGAACTTTACCCGTAATTCTCTGTCTGGGATCAAATGCCAACATCTTCTCAACAAGATCAATAGCTAGTGGGTGAACATTTGGAAACTTCTCAGTAAAAGACTGCCGTACATGACGAGGAAGTTGCCGAATGTATCTTTTCGCATTTTCATTTACAGACCCCAAATCAGCCTCTGTTGGTGTACCTATCATCTGCAATGTATAATAGTAATTGCTCACTCTGAAGAATGAATTAGCATTTATTTATGCAAACTTACATACAAATTGCACAATGCAAGACCAGGAGGGCTGCCATACAGGAAGTTGCCTGCTTCTCAAAAAAATAAAAAAATAATAATGAAGATATATAATAGCGCAAGTATGCATTGATCAGCACATGCCGCCATGCCGGTGCATCATGCATGTCAAAATTGCTGGGTATTTGCATAGAATACATAGGAATTCATGTTCAAATTGCTAGGATTTGATGTGGGGATGAGGGATATAGAAGGATTATTAAAGAGGCAAGGGTTTAAGGATTTGATGTGGGGATGAAGGATATAGAAGGATTATTAAAGAGGTAAGGGTTGAAGGATTTGATGTAAGGGGTGAAGGATACAAGGTAGCGATGTAAGTGGGACCTTGACTTTCCTAGGATTTGAATTGCCAGGGTGATGGCTGGGTATCCATTTCCATCATCCCTTGATTAAATTTCCACTGAAGGAGAGGTTATTTCATGGCCATTTTTTTATATACACCTTTGATTCTTCATTTTTAACCACTTAAAAAAATACACTCCTAGGAATTTAATTACATGAAACAAGCAGGCCCTTAGTGTATATGTAAAACAAAAATAGTGTATGCCAAAGTTAAGCAGAAATGCATTCTAAACATTTCAAATGATTTCAACACTCAAATATGTTTACTTATCAATACCAAAGATCAAACACTATACTCTTTCCCAGCTAATTACAAGTAAATGAGTTTTTCATTCCTCTGAGTTGTATAGTTTCCTCCTCCTAACAGGTCGGACCCAAAGTTCGGTAATCCAAAAGGTTGAAATGATACAATGAAACCCAGGTAGATAGTCCAAGCACAGATAAACATGACTGGCCAACAAATCATTCACCTTATTTCTCAATGAAAAGTTACCATTCAATGGCAATAAAAGAAATAAAAAAAATTAATGAAATTGCAACAGTAATGCAAATAAGAATGACATTCACGTATAGAGTTTTGGTTGGAGCACCAAATCATTGTAAGGGAAAGGAAAAGATAAAAAGGAAATGGTCAGTCTGAATTCTGAAAGAAACAGGTGTGATGCAGGCCAAGCTAATGGGCCCCGTTTGAAAGTTTACTCCAGAAGGCCCAAAGCACACAAAGCCCAGATATGACAGGATCTTGATTTTCACGGCAGTTTCTAGTTTTAGACTTTCTAGATGAATTTTCCAGATTTACTAGATTTCTTTAATTGCTTTGATTAAGTAGTTTCTAATTTCCAAGATTCTTAGAATTAAGAAGTTTCTTATTAGTTAAGATTGATTACTAAAATTATGTTGAGACTCTATTATATATAGGATGTAATCCTTTCTCTTGGGATAAACAGAAATTAATGAAAATTGGGTTCTCTCAAACGAGTATTCTCTCTTGTCTGTGGTGTGAGACCAAGACATTCTACCCTAAGCCTTCTGGCTTGGAGAATAGCCCGTTGGCTAATCTCCTTCTCCCCTACGCTGCTTCAATTGGTATCGAGCAAAGATCCGTCTCAGATTGCCGATCCAATCGCCGACCTGAGGTAATCTGCTCACTTCTCAACCTACTATCATCTTCACCGTCCATTATCATTATCATCTCTCACCACCCCTCGTCACAGCCATCACCATCACTGACTCAATACATCCATCCACATCCCTCTCCCAGAAACCCTACCCACCCAAAACCCCACGACAGCCACCCATCCCAACCATCCACACGATCCCTGCCATACCCTCCAACCGAAACCACCACACCCCTTCCGCCTCCCTGCGCCCAAATCCCAACGAGCCCACCATCGCCCGCCAAGTGGAACCCTGCCTGACCGAACCCATTATCTCCATCAAGCCCTTAATCAAATTTTCCCAAAATCCTAAAATCCCGAAATCATCACCAATCCACAAAAAAAAAAAAAAATCCCCTCCATAACACAAAATCTCGAAAAACCCCATCATCGTTGCCGAACCCATCCAACCCTTTGGTACAGCCCAGACTGTCCCCAAACCCAAATTTCCAAATTTCTGTCCAAAACCTCAAGTCCCCTCATCCACTGCCAATCCCAAATAGGAACCACCCACAACCATCGTTACCCAAACCCAGATAAAAAAAAAAAAAAAACAGAGAGGGACAAAAAAGAGGAGAACATAATAGAAAGAAAAACATGTACCTGGCACCATTCGCCGAGCACCGCAGCATCGTCGTCGTCGTCGTCCACCTGCATCATCAACCGTCAGCCTCCATTCCTCCCAAGTCGCCAGAATCCTCCCATCCCCACCCTTCTCTCCTATTCCCAAGTCACCGCCTAGCCGCTGCAGCCTCGCCTCGCCTCGCCGCGCCTCATCTCCACTTTCGTCACCACGTCGCATCTCCCTCAAGCTTTTCGCCTTCTTCTCCTTCTAAGAAGAAACGAAAAGGGCTTCCAGAGTCCTCTCTTTTCTTCTTTTTGCGCGCGCCAGTCCCGAGGCAACAACAAAGCCCACAGGCCCCCTTCCCCTTTCGGGCCTTAGTTCGGGTCGAGCCCGGCCCGCCAACAGCAGTAGCAAAAAAAAAAAATCAGCATGTCTACCCCAATCCCGACTACCCGCACCGGAGCCACATTCAGAGGTTAATTCACAGACCGCCAGCGTGATAGCTACATCATTGAATTAATGGACAGAATGGATAGGGTTGAAGAACATCTTCGAAGCACTCATCCTCCTGGCAACCAGAACAATGACAACCCTGGACCTTCCACCAACAAAGACAGCAGTAAATCACAAAGGGGAAACAACCGTCCGCCAGATGTGGAAAATTATGTCAATGGTGAACCGCAGGAAACTAATCGGCAGTTTATGGAGCGCATTATGGATGAAACTGCTTATGATGACCATCATGGCCGACGAGATGACATCACCAAGAAGGTACGTGTTGATGTTCCTGATTTCTTTGGACGCACGGATGTGAAAGTCTTCACAGACTGGATTACAGCCATTGAAGATTATTTTGAATGGTACAATATGGATGAAGACAAACGCGTTTCCTTTGTCAAGATGAAGATGAAGGGTGCAGCGCGTGTTTGGTGGCGGAGTATTGATGACAGGAATAACAATTATGGGCGACGTTCTATCAATACATTGGAAGAGATGAAACAGAAACTTGAGGATAAATATCTACCGATTGACTATATTGATTCCCTCTATGATCAATTAGTTGACTGTAGACAAGGGACCTCCACTGTAAATGATTTCACAGAAAAGTTTCATGATCTCATGGTGCGATGCAAAGTGTCTAAAACTGATGGACAGGCTATCACCCGATACAAAAAAGGACTGCGTCAAGAGATCCAAAGGGAGTTGACTACTCACACCGTTTACAGCATTGAAGAAGTTCATCGCCTAGCACTCCGCGTCGAAGATCAGTTGCGATATCCATATTCAAGGCGTTTTGGTGAACCTCTTCAAAGGAGGACCTTCGATACGACCTATCAGCGGGTTGTTTCAGCACAAAACTCAGCCCGAAAGCCTCCTCCACAAAATTCCAGCAGGCCAGCACCTCCTCAGAATCAAGACAGACCTGCCAATTTTGCAAACAAAGGGAAGAATGTTGTAAATTCTTCACGACCGAAGCAGGACATCGAGTGCTTTCGATGCAAAGGTAAAGGACACTATGCTTCTGAATGCCCAGGTTCGAAGAATCTTCACTATGCACATAATGAAGAAGATCCCTATGACTCAGAGCCTGTTGATGAAGAAATTGAAGTTGAAACACCATATGAAGAGCAGGCACCCCCGCAAGAACAAGACGATCATTCCTTCTATCAAGCTGAAACGGAAGGACGGACATTATTCATTCGTCGTCTCTTCATTACAACTGAAGAGGAAGCTGAAGATTGGAGACGAACCACCATCTTTCGCTCTATGGCAAAATGTCGTGACAGATTGTGCAATCTCGTCATAGATGGAGGAAGCGAGATGAATGTGATCTCCCAAGAAGTAATAGACAAGTTGAAGCTTCCAACTAGAAAAACACCCGAAGCCTTATAAGGTCTCTTGGGTGAATGATTCCGCAATTACAGTAACAAAGAGGTGTCAGGTAACATTTCGAATTGGTGGTTATGAAGATTCTATTTGGTGTGATATTATCCCCATGAATGTTACTCATATTCTGTTGGGAAGACCTTGGCTTTTTTATAACAAAGTCCAAAGTGATGGAGCAGCAAACACCCATACTTTTAAGTATAAAGGTCGCAAGGTTACTCTTCTTCCACATAAGCCTCCTACTGCTCCGGCAAAACAATCACCATCAATTCCGGCAAAACAAACTGCATCACAGCCAAGTTCTCGCATCCTTTCAATGCGGAAATTTGAAGAAGAAAGTAAAGAGCAAAGAGTTGTTTATGCCCTTATCCCACAATAATTCAAAGAGGCAGAAAATAAACAAGCAGTTGCTACACCTCCAGAAATCAAGTCCTTGTTGCATGATTTTAAAGACTTGATTCCAGCAGATCTTCCAAAAGAGCTACCGCCTATGAGGAACATCCAGCATGCTACTGACCTGGTTCCTGGGTCATCACTTCCAAATTTACCTGCTTATCGCATGAGCCCGACAGAACACACAGAGTTGAGAAAGCAAGTTGAAGAGCTCCTCCAGAAGGGTTATATTCGCGAAAGCATGAGTCCTTGTGCGGTACCAGCCCTCTTGACACCCAAGAAAGATGGTTCTTGGAGAATGTGTGTCGACAGCCGAGCAATCAACAAAATTACTATTTATCGGTTTCCGATACCTCAGTTGGATGACATGCTTGATATGATGGCCGGATCTTCCGTCTTCTCTAAAATTGATCTTAGAAGTGGATATCATCAAATTCATGTTCGCACAGGAGATGAATGGAAGACAGCTTTCAAGACTAAAGATGGGTTATACGAATGGCTAGTCATGCCGTTTAGCTTATCTAATGCTCCCAGCACTTTCATGAGTTATGACACAACTTCTACGACCTTTCCTTGGTAAATTCGCCATTGTGTATTTTGACGACATCTTGATCTTCGGCAAGTCCAAGGATGCACATCTTGATCACCTCAGGTATGTGATGCGTGCACTTCGCAACGAAAAGTTTTACATTAATTTGAAGAAGTGTACTTTCTTAAGCTCCAAAGTTATATTCTTGGGATTTGTTGTATCGGCCCAAGGAGTAGAAGTTGATCCAGAGAAGATCAATGCAATCATCGATTGGCCTCTTCCCAAAACTATCAATGAAGTACGGAGTTTCCATGGGTTGGCCACCTTTTATAGGAGATTTATTCGCAATTTCAGCACCATTATGACTCCTATAACTGATTGCATGAAGAAAGGTGATTTCAATTGGACTAAGGCAGCCACTCGTGCTTTTGAACAAATCAAGCAGAAAATGACATAAGCACCAGTTTTGAAACTTCCAGATTTTGACAAGGTCTTTGAAGTCGGTTGTGATGCTTCGCAAGTTAGTGTTGGCGGAGTCTTAAGTCAAGATGGTCACCCAGTTGCCTTCTTTAGCGAGAAATTGAATGACTGTCGCAAAAAGTATTCGCCATATGACTTGAAATACTATACAGTTGTACAAACTCTTCGTCATTGGCGTCATTATTTGATCAGGAAAGAATGTGTGTTGTACTCCGATCATGAAGCTTTACAACATCTTAACTCACAAAAGAAGATGAGCGCCAACCGTGTCAAATGGAGCGCATATTTTTAGGAATTCACATTTGTATTGCATCATAAGTCAGGAGCGGAAAACAAGGTCGCAGATGCCTTAAGTCGTCGTTCTCACTTGCTTACGACAATTTCCGTCACAGTTCCAGGCTTTGATGAAATTCGCAGAGAATATCCTGATGATCATGACTTTGGTCGCATCTACAAAGCTCTTCTTAATGGTGAATTTTCTGACCATCCCAAATTTTCTATCCATGATGGTTATTTGTTTCGTGAAACTCAGTTGTGTTTGCCAGCTACTTCTATCCGCGAGTTTGTCCTCCGAGAGTTGCATGGAGGTGGATGCAGTGGACATCTAGGGCGAGATAAGACTTTGGCACTTGTAGAAGACCGCTTCTTTTGGCCCCGCCTGAAGACAGATGTTGCCCGAATTTGTGAGTTATGCAGGGTATACGAGCTTGCAAAGGTTCAAAAGAAGAACACAGGATTGTATCAGCCCTTTCCTATTCCACATGCGCCTCGACAAGATCTAAGCATGGATTTTGTCTTGGGCTTACCAAAGACTGTAAGAAGGTAGACTCTAATTTTGTTATGGTGGACAGGTTTTCTAAAATGGCCCACTTTATTCCTTGTACAACCACAGCAGATGCAAGAAAAGTTGCCACCCTTTTCTTCAAAGAGATTGTTCGTCTTCATGGCCTCCCCAAGACTATAGTGTCGGACAAAGATACTAAGTTCATGAGCTTCTTCTGGAAAACTTTATGGCATATGATGAAGACAAAGCTCCAGTACTCCAGTGCCTATCACCCTCAGACTGATGGCCAGACTAAGGTCGTCAATCGCAGCTTGGGTAATCTTCTTCGATGTCTCGTCAGAGACCACATTACTTCATGGGATCTTATTTTACCCATGGCAGAGTTTGCCTATAATAACTCCGTCAACAGATCATCTGGAAGATCACCATTTGAAGTTGTCACAGGCATCCAGCCAAGTCTTCCAATTGATCTGAGTCTTTTACTGGTTGAAGCCAGGCCTAGCCAAGAAGCCAAACAATTTGCCCAGCACATAAAGGATGTTCATGATGAGGTCCGTCAACAGATTGCCAAAAGTAATGAGACTTACAAACAGCAAGCGGACACTCGAAGACGCCATGTTGAATTTAATGAAGGTGACATGGTCATGGTGCGAATTAAGCCCGAGCGGTTTTCCCCAGGCACTTATAAGAAACTCTATCCCAAAAGTGCAGGTCCGTTCAAGATTTTGAAGAAAATCAGCTTAAATGCCTATGTGCTCGATCTTCCGTCCGACATGACTATCAGTTCTACATTCAATGTCGAAGATCTCACGATTTATCATGGGCATTATCAAGATGAATCATTTGACGAACAAGATATCCGGCTTCCCATAGTTCCAGCTCCTCGAGAAAAAATTGAAGATGTCTATGATGACCAGCTAGTGTCAACAAAGACTGGCGGATATCACAAATTCTTGGTCAAGTGGAAAGGTAAACCATTTTGTGACGCTACATGGATTACCGCCACAGATTTTCAAAGACTCAACCCGGATTTGTACAAGCTGCTAACTCGCCGGAATCGAGTTTCTCCAAGCCGGGGAGAGCTGATGGAGGCCAAGCTAATGGGCCCTGTTTGAAAGTTTACTCCAGAAGGCCCAAAGCACACAAAGCCCAGATATGACAGGATCTTGATTTTCACGGCAGTTTCTAGTTTTAGACTTTCTAGATGAATTTTTCAAATTTACTAGATTTCTTTAATTGCTTTGATTTAGTAGTTTCTAATTTCCAAGATTCTTAGAATTAAGAAGTTTCTTATTAGTTAAGATTGATTACTAAAATTATGTTGAGACTCTATTATATATAGGATGTAATCCTTTCTCTTGAGATATACAGAAATTAATGAAAATTGGGTTCTCTCAAATGAGTATTCTCTCTTGTCTGTGGTGTGAGACCAAGACATTCTACCCTAAGCCTTCTGGCTTGGAGAATAGCCCGTTGGCTAATCTCCTTCTCCCCTGCACTGCTTCACGGTGAGATCTAATAGACCATTCGATCGGTATGATTTTTGGTCTATGATCTATCACAATCAGTCCAACGTCTCCGACAGTCTAAACCATCATATATGTTAATGCTCTTGTAGTGTCACAAATTCATCACATGATCTATCCTACACGTAATGCTAAATATTGTCAAATGGTAGGTTCTCTTGCACAGTGCACTCAATGAAATAATGTACTAGTGGCATGAGTATAATGTTTGAAACCAGACATCTTATGTGCTTTACACAATGGGGTGGCCATAGACAGACAGATTAAAATACCATGCCCAGTTGCTCACAATTTACCTGTGGTAAACTTGTCCTCTAGATCCATTTTCAATGCAACATATCAGTCAGCCATGAAGTCTAATCAGTAAAGACTTTGTTCTGTGGCACATGGTAAATGGCTGATCCATGATCCAGATCTCATTCTAGTAATTCAGGTGCTTTCTTCAATCCTTACTTCAAAAGGGCCTTGACCTTCTGGCCTACATGGAAATGCACCATGATAAAGGAGGTCCCATTTACAGTAGCAAATGGCACAAAAAACACCTTTTGGTTTTTCTTTTCTTTTCTGCAAGTCAGAAAATCTTGGCAACAACATCCCTTCCAGTCAGATCTGAATTCTTTGAATTTGCTCTTATCACAAGCAGTTCCATTCTTAATGTCCAATAACACTATTAAGGGGCACCTGTTATTCTAAAAAGGGCTGCTTCCTCTTGAAACAACCTCCTCCATTTTGAAGATTCCGCACTCTACTGACATTCACAAAAGCTCCAGCAACCCTTCCACTGCAGTAGCCACCACTAGCTCCACATCCCCCTCTCTCTACTTCTCTACTCTTTATTGTTTTCTTTCTTCTTTACTTTATTGCATTTGTTATCTATCTCTGTCGTAAAAGAGTTGTTAGGAATGTTGGTTGCTCTTTGAAAAGTCCCTAATCGCTTAGTGCTGCCTACCTAGACTCAACATTAATAAAAAATAACTAAAAAAGATAAATAATAAAAATCTTCTTCCTCACTTACTTTTATATTTGTGTGGACACATTTTATTAGTTTGTTTATTTTTTATTTTTCCAAGTGAATTAATTTACAAATAATTGGGTAAGACTACATAGCGCACAGTCAACCTTGGAAAAAGAATACTTGTAAGAAACATTATGGATAATTCATGATTCACCTCCATGAGCAAGCGTAGCTGGTGTACATGATCTCTCCCAGGAAACAAAGGTTTTCGATCCATCAGTTCCATGAAAATACAGCCTACGGACCATACATCAATAGCTGCAGTGTAATCTGACGAATTTAGCAACAGCTCTGGTGCCCGATACCATCTTGTAACAACATATTCTGTCATGAAATCAGTTTCAGAGGTAATGCGAGCAAGACCAAAATCACAGATCTTTAAATCACAATTGGAATTCAATAGAAGATTGCTTGGCTTTAAATCCCTATGAAGAACGTTTGCAGAATGTATGTATTTAAGTCCCCGAAGGATCTGATACAGGAAATACTGCAATAAAACATACAGAAAATACATGTCAGTTCGCTGGCAGAAATTGGTGTAATAGTTACCAGATAATATGGATAGAGGATTGAAAAATTATCATAAGATAAAAATTTCACAAGAACCATAACCATGATCAATTAGAAAATTGGAATGCAGAAATGGATGCATATCTTCAGCGAAGTATCAGATAACCAAGACTTCCCAAATTGCTCCAAAAGGCACATAGTCCCCATGAGCAACCTTTGAACAACTGAAGCATATAAGTAGATTGCTCACATGGGTACACTTCCGCAGAATATTCAACTAACACATGAATGAAAATTTAGCTCAAAGAACTTGAACTTGATAAAAGCACATTAAAAGATGAAATTAGAATGGAAATAATAGAAACTAAGGTTTCATTTCTCCTTTATTATAACACATTACTATCTAGGTGGCTCTCTCCAATAACATTAATTGGAATAGCAGCTATCAAGGCATACCCTCAAACCTTGCTGAGAATGGGCATTGCTGAGAATGGAAGTTCAAGACCACATCAACTCATCAAGTATTGAGCAACATAGCCAGACTTGTAATCTTAAAGGTTCTAAGCAACAACTTTAGTGTCCCCTTCTGTTCTTCCAACTGCATTGACACACTCAAGACACACTAATGAAATGTCTATTTTTCTATATATATATATATATATATACAGCTGCTCATTTTATCATCAAATTCTCAAAAAGATTTCTAGAAATTAAGACCTATTTTATTTTTACAGCCTTGCAGTCTCCATCTAGAAGTCAATAAAAGATTAATCAACAGTGTCTGAGAGATAAAGTATCCATTTCTCAACTGAGCCCTCTTCGAAGTTGGATCAAGCCACAGAGGATGCAGAGGGCTGGATCTTGAATGAAGGGTCCGGCAAGGTAGTTTGTTGATGCAGACCATGTGGAAGCCCACGATGGAAGCCCAAACCCAAACACTGGGCCCAGTTCATCTAGGCCCAATAGACCAAACTTTTTTTTATCTGTCATCTTGTCTATATCTAATAGATTTGTTTTAGGATTTTATTGGTAAAAAATCATGATGTCCTTCCAAATCTGGTGTTCATTAGGCAGTAATCATTTAAGAGTTTGTCATTATATAATATTTCTTTAACTATTTAGAATAGGTACAATCATTTAAGAGTTTTTTTTCTATTAGGATCGTTACTCTTTAGGTGCACTCATGTCCAATAAATACAATTAATGAGAAATGAAGCCTTTGATTATTATTTCAATTTGAGATTTATCTCTCTAACTTGGGTGTTTTCTGCTCCTCGATCAAGCAATTAATTGGATAGGCTCTGTCGAGGATTCCAGAGCTATTGATAGTGGAGAGAGATTCTACTGAGATTGACGGACGACACAGACCCGATCAATGACCAATCTACGATTCGACGACATTGGATCTCTGTTTAGCGGATTGGCACAGCCAGTAGCTGCCCAATCTACATCACATCCCAATTACTAGAAATTACGGCAGTGTATCTACCATAAATTTTCCTCATAATTATAAAGACTGTTTAGCAGTGCAAACAATGAACAAGAACAGCACAAAGCAACATAAATGATATTATAGTATGTGTATACTATAGATCTAATAACAAGAAGAATATCTAGCAAAAATCCCCAAGCAACAAAAGATCAAATGAGACCACTTCCACATTATTGCATATGCCCTGAAGACTGAAGCACATGGATGACATTGTAATTAAGCTTCAGCAAACACAAAAGGGGCAGAAATTAAGGAAAAGTAAATGTGAAGAAAATTTGATAAAAGATCAAGGTTAAAGCCCCACCGAATTTGAATGTGATGCAGACCAAGCATGTGACCAGAAGACCCAGTAAGATCTGTCCAAGGTCCACTGGAGTCCTTTTTTCTTTTTCTTTTTTGGTCTTTTTCTATTAAATGAAAGGCTTGTTATCTTAAGAAGTTGATTATTAGGAGGCTTTATGTTGTTCAGACTTCAGAGCGTACAATAGGAGTCTTGGTTGTGATTAGCTACAAAATAGAAAGTTGGTGCCTAATCCTGTCTTTTCCAACGATAGACCCAGTTCAAGTGTCAAACAAACTTGGAAGGACAAGAAATCAAGTTCTTTAATGGTTTATTCAGTCAACTATCCAATGAGCCCAAGATCGTGACATGATTCAGATAAAGAATGACAAGTTTTCTGGCAAGATGTAGTCCAACTACAAATTTTATTAAATTTAGTAATAGAGTTGGAGTGCGACTGCCGACTGGTGTACATCCCTCATTTGAGTGTATAAAAAATTCATATATTTTCTCTTTAAGACACTCATCACATTAATTTTTCTTTTTGTGAGGTATTTCGATCTCAAGATAAAACTCTAGAGCAAAGTAGTGTTAAGGTAGACTTGGAGGTGCCTATATTTGACAGATTATCTTATTTCATGCTTAAAGCTTGGAATTTAACTGTAAGGTCAAACACACGAGACTCATAGCTTCCCAGTATGCATCAATACGATTTGCTGATAATATGGCATTTAAATGCTAGCCTGTTAGACTAGCACTGTCTAGATCAAGGATAGAACTCTAGAGTTTAGAGTATATTAAAAAACAACAGATGAAGATGACTTTCAAAACCATATATAATCATAAAAATCACAAGAGACCATGGAAGCTGAATTTCAATGTCAATGAGAACAAAAGTTTGGCTCAATCCTTACATATTGAGATTTGTCAATTTCAAGGTTAAAGAAAGAAAAAAAAATCAAAATCGTAACTTGAAGTTACGAGTATTAGATGACTCTGTTTTGGTATTTTGAGGGGTCACTGGTAAGATTATTTCCTAGAAACAGGCATGAAATTCGATTATTTCCTAGAAACAGGCATGAAATTCTCGTGCAATGAAGGTCCAAAAGATCAACAGTAGTGCGATGAAGATCCAACCATTCTCTTATTACTGAGTCGGTACTGACTCCAAAATATAATTGCCTCAACAGTATGAAACTATAACCTGGCAATGCTCCTCAGATAAAGCTTGATTGGAGCGAATTATCTGATGAAGGTCGGTGTCCATTAGCTCATAAGCTATATAAACATCATTAAATGTTTCCTGAAGAGGTGGTGGTATAATATCTCGTACTGCTACAACCTGTTAGACAAACAGAAATGCCACAATCAGCCAATAGACATAACTGTATCTATCCAATCATTTACATTATAGTATTGTACTGATTAAGCTTTACTTTAGAAAACAAGAAATAAGAATGGAAAGAGAAGCATATCAAGAATGTGGCAACTTTTTTCTCTCGGATTATTGATTAAGCATCATCATCATCATCAAAGCCTTGTCGCTCATGCCTTATTGATCACAGTTGTTAAAGGAATCAATATTCAAGAATAAAAAGCATATGATTAATTATCACAAGATACTAATAAATCTATTTATTACAAATACTAGTGTTCCAGCTTCCCTTACAATTTAGATAAATGCTTTCGATATAATGCTTTGGTTATGGAACTGCGAATAAACATCGCCACTTGTCATGGAGAATGAACATAACATGTCCAAACGTGGAGACAAATACGGATATGAAATGGATATGAGGATCGAGGATGCGACTTTACACTTTTGGAAATCCAGAACAGGGATACAAATACACCTATTCTATCCATAACATTAGATTTTTCACATTTTATATTCATATTTTTATAGTAAGCATTAATCCTCTTCATTAGACCATTTTCCAACTAATAAAACTACCATTGTTTACATTCCTTCCTAATATTTTCTATGTTGAAAAGGTAAGCCAACTAATAAAACTATATGAAATGGTGGACTTAATACAGTAAGATAGGCTTAACTTGTACCCTAGAAGTATCGGAGCAATACTGGGTACTAGTCCGAGTACTATATTGATCCGACACAAATACCCTAGGCATATACAAGCACCCTGATTTCATAGGACATGGCAACAATTCCTATTTTTGTTGCATCTTCAACCAACACTCATCTATATGAAATAGTGAATGAGCCTGCAACCTTTTGTTTGCAATGAGCACCCACCAAGCATGCTATTGGCTCTTGTCAACAAATTATTCACAAGTTGTACCACAAGATGTGGCCATACCTGCTCTTCTTATTGGAAATGAATATCAATGAAGAACTAAGGACTATTAATGTGGAAGAGTTGACTAATGAGGGACGAGGAATTGTGATGGGACCCGGTGATGGATGGAGTCATCACACATTCATTATGGATGCCCAGCTTTGGAGTCATCATCATTGGCAAGCCAAAGAGTCTTCACACAAAGGAAAACACTTACTCAATGCAATCACAATAATGAGAGGAAAAGAGTAAATTTTCATTGAATGCATAAATGAGAGAGTATAGGGGAATTTATATAGTAGGATGGGTTTACAATACTACTGATATGAGGTCCTAGAAAGAATTTCCTTTAATTTCCATGAGATGATTACATTTCAATCTCTGTTTTTTAACTAGGATTTTCTTTTGTCTCTCTTATTGCTTATAAATATATATATCAATCAATTATCTTGCTAGGTCTACAAAATCTACCTAGAAATTTTTTTTGAATCGTAATGAAATTTTGCTACACTAAGAAAAGAAAATACCATGGGCTAGGCCCAATGGACACGTGGCCCAAAGAGCTGGCCCGTAATGGGTAGCCTGATAGGTTGGCTGATTGTGGCCCCTATTCGTAGGCCTCCCTTTATAACCTCCCATAAAGTTGTGGAGGTTATCCTTCACTGTCAAAGAGACTCACAATGGTATCTTTTACTCCTAAGCTCCTAAGGGGCAGTTGGCTGTGGGATCGCATTCCCTTCACCTTAATTGGTATGTTGCACTAAATGAAGAAGTAAAGTCTATTGCCAAAGTAGCACAATCCAACAATTACAAAGGACGGAAGTGAACAATTAAACATCATAGAAGATCAATATGAGATAAGGCTTCCTACAAATTATATATATATATATATGGCATACACCATATTTAGCTAACCTATCCAATTCCACCCTCTGAATAGCTTCAAGTATGCGTAGATACTAGATACACAACGCCTAAGCAGGTTTGACTTTTCAAACCACCTCACAATGCTGCTCAAAGTACAAAGTGATCCTCTCCATAGAAATCATCCAAGTTCAAGCTCCCTCATGACTCCAGACACATCTATTACCATTTAAACGCATTAAAGGGATGCTCATAACATCAACAAATGTACTGAAATAACCACACGCTAACTGAAGTCCAAACTATTAAAACAAGTTGGAGCTTCTCACTCGTTAGAACGAGTTCTTCAATATCCCTGTTTTCTCTAATTCACAAACCAAATGTGCACCGAATGCTCATGAATTTTATAGATCCATAGTATTTAAAAACTATTGAAAAGAGAATTCCTCGCGAGATTCCAATTCAAAACAAGTATAGAGAGAGAGAGAGAGCAGTCACAGTGACTGACGTTTTCATGATCCATGTGGCGCAGAAGCTTGATCTCGCGCAGAGTCCTCTTCGCATCGATCTTGTTATCAAATGCATTCGCGATCTTCTTGATCGCCACTTGCTCGCCAGTCTCCGAATTCAAAGCCGAGCTGCAGAAGACCAAAATCTAAGATCACGAAATGCAAAATCGCAAGATCGAAAAATCCAGACTTTTTCGAGAGAGAAAGGAACTGGAGAAGAAGGGATTACTATTTACTACCATACGATTCCATAGGCGCCTTTTCCGATGGGCATGATCGGAGGCTTGTATTTGGCAGTCACCTCGAAGATATTGCCGAAGATGTTGTACTGGATAAAGCGGCCGCCGTGGCTGAGACTCTCCGGAATACTCTCGATTCCGGTCTGCATCGCCGCCGGCTGCGGAAGCGGAGCCGCCTCAGACATGACGGTGTCGGGCTGAGCTGCCGGAGCAGCATCCATGTCGAAAAAAAAACCCTAGAATTGCTTTGAAGGAGAAGGAGAGAAGGTGGCTTTCGGTTTCTGTGTTTGTTTTTGGGGAAAGGAGAATAGGATTGCAGGAAAAAGTAGTCTTTTTTATGTTTGGATTACGCTTTCTGACCTTTTATCGTTTTCCTTCTTTGAATCTATTTTTCAAGGAAAAATGAAATTGTCAGGGATTTTATGGGGAGTTTGTTTGGGAGTCGTGTGAGATGGACGGTGATTTTGATGAGTTGCGGGGGAATGGACGGTGAAGATTTAGATGAAGAATGGCAATGATGGATGTATTTTTATCCATGTGGGATAATATGTAGGGAAAGTGGTGTGAAGTCCACTTGCATTTTGTGATGTGGGGAATGGGGAATGGTGGTGAGAAATGGAAATGGGAAAACTGGGAAATGATTTTCAGGTGTCGAGGGCGGCGATATTTATTTAGTTGTTGTGGTGGGGGAAAGATGGAGTTTGGATTTTCTGTCGCTGATGCTAGTTTTGGTGACTACATGGTGGGGATATATAGCTTTAATTCGGACAGTTTAAGATGAATTCCATCCCCCTATTAATAGAGTGTTGAGTTTCAATTCAAAAGGAGCCAATGAGCACCATAGGAAAATGCGGCTAAGCACGAGCGTATTTTCACGTTTCGGTCATGTGTGCAATCATATGATGGGGCCCACTTTGATTGAGTTTAAACTTAAGGATATACGCATGATTGGAGGGGATGGGATTTGCTTTAAAAAGTCTGGATTATCTCTATGTGTGCCCTTTAATGGAGTTCTAGAAAAGTGTTACACGGTGTCATAACTGCGACATTAGATCTGGACTGTTCCCACAAGATTGAGTACCAGTCCCTATTGCACCTATTTTGGTGCTACCATGCAACACATGCCGGGATCTTCATAGTGGGGTTCATATATACATAATCTGAACTGTTTAAAATATATTCCATATCCTCCAGTGATATAGCGCTTATGTGGCATTATCACATTTCCACCATGTGATCAATCAGATGGTGGTACCCACTCATCTTGTACTGAAATTTGAGAACAAGTCCCTAGAGGGATGAGATTCATCTTGAACGGTCCAAATTATCTCTATGTCGGCCCCATAATAGAGATTTCAGCATATTACACGATTCCATGATAGCTTCGACAGGCAATCCAGACAGTACTCACTCATCCCCACAAGTCCAAATTGTAGTGTTATATAACCACAGCTTGGTTAATTAAATAAACCATATCCGCGTTTTTTTAATCTAAACACACGGTTTCATTAACTCCAGATGCATTATTATCTATTTAATAATCTACTGATTTCTATCCTTCAGATTTTGAATTATATAATATGTACATTAACTTTGTTACTTGAAAGACATTCAATAATATTAAATTAAACCTATGTAACTTTCTCATTCTATCCGCAGAACTTTCTAGCCTTTGGCTTAAGACCCTAAAACAACCTATTTCATTTGCAACTTTAGATGGTTCTTTATGTCTGCTAATATGAAATCCAGTTTCAGGCCAATATTGCACTAATGGCTCAGTGGCACTGATGTCTAAGTTTTACTTGATCACTCGGGAGTTGATTCCTAGGTGGGTAGATTTCACACTAAGGTTGTGTTTGGTTTGCTGTAATGAAGTAAGAATGGAATGGTCATTCCAACAGAATGATCATTACCGCGTTTGGTTCGCAAAAAGTGACGGAATGACCATTACCTCCGGAATAATCATTCTTTTATGTGAGGGAATCATCATTCCGTTGAGGAGGATAAGGATGGTCATTCCATACCTTTCTAACTTTTTGTTGAGACCAAAATACCCTTGTTTTATATATACCACTATTTAAAAGAGAGTAAGATGCCCTTTTTTTTTCACTACACACCTAGCCAATCAAATGCAAGATGTGGGTCCCACTTATTTTTTATACTTTATTATAATAATAATATAATCTATACATTATTATTATTAATATATTAAGATTATCAAAGAGAAGAGCTTGTGTGGCCCCACTAATATAATAATAATATAATCTATATATTATTATTATTATATTAAGATTATCAAAGAAAAGAGCTTGTGTGGGCCCCACTAATATAATAATAATATAATCTATACATTATTATTATTATTATTATTATTATTATTATTATTATTAAGAACAAAATGACATAACTTGTTTGGGCCCCACTTAGATAATAATAACATAATCTATATATTATTATTACTCTTCAAAAATAGAAGAACTTTGGCCTCACTTATATAATAATAATAAGATTATAAAAGAGAAGAACTTGTGTGGGCCCCACCTATATAATAATAATATAATCTATGCATTATTATTATTATTAAAAATAAAATAACATAACTTGAGTGTAGTATTGCAACTTTGACTGGACCAAAGATAAAAAAATCTAACAAGGGTATTTTGGCCAGTCTTATGTTTATTCCATTATGGGACTCATTCCAGCGTACCAAATGCAGAAACATGAATTACTGGGTTGATTCCTCAGCGTATTAAACGCCGGAATGGAAATGACTACTCGTACCTCATTCTATTCCAGACTCATTCCGGCCTCCATCTCATTCCCGCCTACAAACCATTCCAGCGAACCAAACCTACCTAAACCACATCCCAATTTAGCATAAAAAATCCCAAATTCAATCGGGAGAACTTTGTTGACTCTTCGGTGAGACAACCCCATGCAACTTGATAAATTTTTAGTAGACATTTGCACCATAATTTCTTTGTTAAAAAGGCACATGCAACTTGATATCATATCTACGTGAAAAGGTTTGTTTTTGGTAACTTTTTAAAAAAAGAGGTAAAAACTTTTTAAACTAATTAACTAAATTAAAATTAAAGACTTTATCAAATAATTTAAAACACTCAAAATATCTAGTCGAACCAATTAAAGTCAAATATAGACTTGCCCAAAGACACTTAAGTTTGGTCCCAAATCACAGATAATCACTCAACTTCCACATAATATATTTGGATTGGGTCTATTAGGAAAGATCTCCAATATGAGTCCACATTCATCAAACCCATACCGTCAAATCAAACTCACAACCATAAGAGTGACAATTCACCCTCACCCTTGGTGAATATCCAATACTGCGCACGGTCTAATTTTTAGCAAGGTTTAATTTTTAGTAAGTTTTTTCTAATTCTAATTTTAGCAAGTTGAATCTTGTTTCTTATATAGCAATTATTTCCGTTTTTGCAGATTTCCTCACCTCTTTCTTCTTTCCTTTGTTTTTTCTTCCCTTCATGTTGCATATATATATATATATTAGATTAGACTCAAAGATCTGATATACTCAACTTGTAACTAACCTACCCGTTACAATTGAGAAAGAAAAAAAAAACACTCTCTGTTACAGTAACATACAAACTAGAGAGAGAGAGAGAGAGAGATGGGGAAGAGGAAGATTGAAATAAAGAAGATTGACGACAAAAACAAGAGGCAAGTTTGCTTCAGCAAGAGGCGCCAAGGTCTCTTCAAAAAAGCATCAGACCTCTGCACTCTTTGCGATGCTCAGGTCGCTATCATCGCCTTCTCCGGAGGCGGCAGGCCCTTCGTCTTCGGCCACCCGACTGCGGACACCGTCATCAACCGGTTTCTCGACGACGGCGTCGTAAACGAGAAGCAGCAGCTCCAATTGCCCAGCAACGAGTTCAATGGCGGCGAGTTGGGGGACCAAGTGTTCAACTTATTAGACGAGGGAGTTGATCAGAGTGTTGAGGAGCTGATGCAATTGAAGCAAGAGTTGGAAGGGCTTAGAGAGAAGGTGAAGGTGCGTATGAAAGACAAATCCACTACAGCATCTTCTGCTGCTGATGGACCGCAATCTGGGCAGTTGGTTACAATGTTTGATGAAGATGAGTGGATTTTCGGTGGGCTTTCAGAGATTGATAGTGCAAGTTACTTACGATGATTCTTTTTTTTTTTTTTGGTGTCTGCTTCTTATTTTTGTTCAATGCTTCAGCATTGACAGTCTTTCGGATAAGTGCTGGTGATTAGAGATTAGAGAGAGAGAGAGGGATTTTGTAAAGAAGGGAATTTCTTCAAATTACTGCAATTGCTTATTTACCCTTTTCTTTTCTTTTCTTTTGTGTCTTGACTCTTTTGACTGCAACCCACTTATTTGTTTCCCTTCTATCTCTCCATTATAATATATTAAAGCCAATGATTTTAGATTCAATTTTGACCAAATTTTTTTTGAATTTTGACATTTTTATTGAGCATTTGTCAAAAATTAAAAATGTATAGGTCAGGAGATTTGAACTTATGACTCTTGCCTTTTTTAATAACCAATCTAGCAACTACACCACCTAATCCTTGTGCATATTTATTTATAAAAAAAAATGTCAAAACTAATTAGATGGAGCGTGGACCCTAGCCACATGGGTCATACCCGTGCTTTGCACGAGTTATTGCGCTAGACGGCTAGTTGTTTAATTAAGTTGTACGTTTTTTAAAGTGTGGGGCATTTTTATCAGGTTATCATAGGTGTGGAATGAGGGCCTCCAGAAACACTAAGATGATGAATTGACATTAGAGTTTAGTATTAGGGCCTGTTTAACATTTGAGGCCGGATTTGATTTAAGTAATAGAGGGACCGAAGCTCGGGCCAAGCCGAGAAAGCCTGAAGAAGTAGGGGCTTGTAGTGTAGAGATAGAAGGTCCAAGTAAGTGATAGAAAGGCCGCACTAGTGGAAGAAGCGAGTCTGACCTGATTTGGTAAATGGGTTGGCTCGAGCCCGATATGTTTCAGTCGGGCTAAACTCGGTTAGACACTTATGGCCCATATCATGCTTGGGCTGTATATTGGCCTATGTTACAAAAGTCTGGCTGCACCCTGGATATGCCTTTGCCTAGCCCGTGTAAACCTCTAGAAACAGGGCATACAGGTCTTCTCCTTGTAAGTTGTACTTCTAAATCATCCATGGGCCCCAATTTATATTTTTCTGGGAGAGAAGAATCTTACATTCTTACTCTACAATAGAAAACTTGTGTTCATTTTCTACCTACTCTTTTGTCGTTTGGTACAACACTTTTTTTTACAAGGAAATGAAAAGAAAAAAGAATGAACTAATTTTCCTCAAGGGAGAAGATTTCAATTTCCTATACAAGAGATATAAAAATAAGCAGAGCATGAAATCTTCTCCTTACACACATTAAACCAATATTCTTCCTATTGAGGGAAATCAATTTATTATTTTTATTTTTAGCATGGAAAAGTGTTGTACCAAATGACAAAAAAGTGGGTTACATTTTTACCAAAAAAATGTGGGTTACACAAAAAATCATAAAATTCTCCTCTTTATTGTGGAATTGTCTTGTTATGTTTAGACAAGAGGATTCCGCTCTACATGGGTTTTTGTTTCGACAAGATAAACATTTGTGAGGATTTTGCGATAGAGAGAAAAATTGTTCTAATTTTCTATGTAGCCCACTATTTTGTTGCTTGGTGCAATATATTTTTCTCTCGTGGAAGGGAAAAAAAACATTGATTCTCCTCCATAAAGAGCACTTTGATTTCATACCGTTGGGATTGGAGTGAAGGATTCTTCTCTCTCTTAAAAATAAAAATATGTGGAGAATGAAATCCTCCTTGCACAAACAAGTCCTTTGTGGGACAATCAAGGGAGTCACACCTAATAGAAGGATTGGGTATAGATTAGAAAACATTAGATATTCGTATCGAATGGTTTTAGCCCTTGGCTTTTTAAGTCCTAAAAGTTTAATAGTTGTTTTATAAATAAGTTTCTTGCAATAAAGCCCAACTAGATATGAATGATGTCTGGAATAGTATGAAATTAACATTATTGTAGATTCAAGAGCAGTTTAAAAAAAAAAAACTTTTAAGGCAATCCGCAAGTACAAAAACTAAAAGACAGCATCGAAACAGTAGGTTATTTGGAGGATTTCTATAGTGTTGTTTGTGTGTATTCTTTTTTAACAACGATCTTATAAAAGGCGTCAATGATCTACTCTCGAGGGGCCGACCCATCAAGACCTCCCTTGTGACCATGCAAACTTTCTGCAACCTTTTGCACCCGCCATGAAAGGCTCATTCCACATATACTCATCATTTGATAGTAACACCCATCTATTTTTAAAACTGGCTCCACTAGTAATTTTGAGGATCGATCCAATTAGGGTTGTATTTTGTACCTGGCTTTATTTAGAGAATAGAGATCCTACATGATTGATTAGTAGTAGCCTGAAGTAGGCCCCGCAGCATCCGTGCCAACTTTCTTTAGAGCAATTTTCATAAACTTTTCGGTCTTTTATCAAATCATATACATGTCCCCTCCAATCTGAAAGGCTCTGATGTGATCACAGGCAATTTTTTTCCAGTGTATCCACATCGAGGAAGGACCGATCACAGATGTAATGCAGGCCTCCTCCTGATCTTACCTATTGTCAGTTTTTAATGGACTAGTTGAATAATTTACTCACTGGTGGGACTAGGGACCCAACTCAAGTAGCAAATTTTTTTTGGTATTTTATACATCAACCTTGTCAACATGAATATATATACAAGGTTTGCATTCCAGCAACTGGGACCACAATTTAGCAATCGATGTGGCACAACATTGTGCCACAATACTGCTCAAAAACACATAATAATCACAAGGGATTCTTTCATTCCCGCAATTATTATTAGTAATTCAAAGGTTAACAAAATGGGGCTCCCAAAAGAAAGCTAATACATTATTAGTAAGTTCAACTACTCCAATGCTCCCTCAATTTTATCATCCCATACATCATTTCCGATTTTATGGATAGAAAAGGGAAAAGAATTTTGAAAATTCACCCTCTTCCATGTTTACATATCCATTATGTTCTTAAAATTCCCGTAGCAGCTGCCTGACAGACTACTTGAAAAAAAAAAAAAAAAAATCACCACAGAACTAACAAGCACAAAATTTCTATGCACAAATAACATGGACAAGATTGAACTTGAACATTATGTCTCTTGACATATAAAGATGTCAGTCACGGATGTTTGGCAAGTACAATATGCGCACTCTAATTCCAAAACAAGAAAAAACCACGACCCGAACCAAGCTACAAGCATATTTACCAGTATGTGTATACACGCAAGAACAGCAATTGGGCTGCTTTTACCACAACTCCACACACCACACAGCAGTTCCATGCATGTATGCTGCCTCGTTTCTTATCGCCATGTATAACTGTGAGAGGAAAAAAACCAAAATAAGCATACTACTCGCATTGGTCAGCCATCAAAAGATGTTATTGTTTTATCTCTTCTTCAAGAAAACTTGAAGCAAAAATACTCAACTCTGGATGACATGATGAAGACTATGCAAAGCTAAGTGCTTGTTAGCCTTTTGTTATAAGAGTCGTACAGTGGAAGGAACAAGTTCAACACACTTCAACCATTATTACCTGATATAGCAGCACGACAGCTTTAAGATGAGCAATACAAATAAATCCAGACTGCCCGAAAAGAATGAAGTCCCCTCCGAGCACAATTTATAAACTCACTTGGAAATGGCAAGTGTTCACCAGTACTTGCAAGAAAACCACTAAAAAGAAAACCTCTAAACATCATCTTCTTTGCTAACACCACTCTGAAGTTAGATATCATATGCTGAGTTATAGTAGTAACCGGAGTTTGATGCTTGAAACTTGGCATCTTCATGTGAAGGAAATGGTCTTAAAAACCCATATTGGGAATTAAGGTAACCGACTCTTCCATTATTTGTTATCTCAGCCAAGCTTGACTGGCCTCTCCTCGCTAGAAGCCCAGATTCACTCATAGATGAACCGGCCATGTTCCAAGCACCCCATGATCCGTTAGGATTCCTCATCACCTCCGGCAAAGCCATGTCCTGTAAGAGGTTGTTGTACTTATTTTGGTCAAGTGACATCATTGGGCTGTGACTCAAATTGCTCGATCTTGACTTCAGCAACTGAATCCTTTGCTCCAACTCTGACAAATCCATCAAGTTGGGGCTGTAGTTCGAAGAAATCATGTTTGTCATAGATAGTGGAAGCTTTCCTCTGACAGCCATTATTGCGGGATCAATGAATTCCACATCAGTATAGCTGTTGTTTCCTGTAATTTGTTGGGTAGAATTCAAACCAGCTGAGCTACCAAGGAACTGATACTGTGCAGTTGAACCTGCCACCAAAAAAATCATTAACAGATAGCAGCAGTGCAACTGCTTCCACTATAAAACTTGCAAGGAACTAAGTTTGAAACTCATTCTACACCACTCAACCAAAGGGGAAAAATGACAATTCACAGGTAAGGCCCGTGAGGCCTGCCACCATTCAGTACTACAAATCAATGACCTGATGGGCACAATCGCAGAATGATACATGCCCATCTAATCATCAGATGATCCCATACACCCGGTGAAACATACAAGGACACCCAGTAGGAGATTTTATGGTCCCCTATCCTGCACAGGACCCGGCGACCATCATGTGAACAACATTAATCACCACCATGTGACCCCACAAACATGTACATGCGCGCGCACACTGTTATCAAAGTTATAAAAATTGATGTCATAATAAAGAAGCTAAGAAGAGACAAACCAGGAGAGGGAAGCAACGAGTACTGATCTCGATCTACCGAATGTTGAGTATAAAACCCAGGAGGCGGAACTGGTGGGGCTTTTCTTTGTATAGGGGATCTGGGCCGAGGAGTTGTGTCAATCCCTGAAAGTAAAGCTGTAAGAGGCATTAAGGGAATAAGTACACTTGCTTGCCATGTGAATAATGAATGAAAAAGATTTAACTCTGTGTTGTTTGTGTGCGAGAGAGAGAGAGAGAGAGAGAGAGAGAGAGCATTCGATAGTAAAAAAAATACAATTCTAACTAAGGTTCAAATGAAAAGGATTATTTTCTACCAAAAAAAAAATGAAAAGGATTATGAAAACTACTATAAGAAATCCAGGGTCATATATAGTGCCAAAGGAAGCAGAAATTTGAAAGCACAAAAAAAAAAAAAAACAAGGGTCATCATTAAGAAGACTAAAAATTAAAATTATTGAACTATAACTTAATTTCAGTAACCTGTATTCTTATTTGATATCAGTATGGTGCTGAAGGTAGTTCACTTGATTTATTTATGCATGCCCCACACCCACCTTTGCATACTTGAGCTCACTCAGAGCATATGCCTTGCTACGTTTAGGCAATTGCCCAGATTTCACTTCAATCCAACTACAGTGACCAGTATTGTTGGATTGATCAGGCGTGCATACCAATCTCAATACAGTGAAATCTGGTCCAGTTTCCATGCAACGCATTGTATGATATGAACAGCTTTGAGCAAGGATTAAGTGGAACCCACATGGATCGTATCAAGTGGTCAATTGACATCAGGAACATACTGATGGCGGTGATGGGTTCCTTTGCAAGGCATGGTGCGATGAAAAGGGTTTTGAACAAGCATGGGTGGGCGCATATAACAGGTTTGATCAAAGATACCTGGACTGCTGACCTCAGCACCATTCTGATGCACTCCTCTGCAGACCATGCTATGATATATAACACATGTTTGCGACTATTTTGATAGTAAAATCAAAATGTAAAGTATAAGTCATTTTGGCACATCCCAAGATTTGGCGTGATCACGCCAAAAAGAATAAGATGAAGCTAATAAGAAAGTTCACATCATGATAACCATTTCAATGTAAAACATTTTGCACCATATTGAGAACGTGCTCGCTGGAATAAAGAACGATATAATAAATCTGACAAGCTTTGTAAGTTTTTTTTATCAGCAACATGACTTGAACCCACAACCTCAAGGTTGCAAGGTTCCACTTTGTGAATAAAATTAGAAAGAAGTAATTCTCAAATAATAGATAAGCAAGATAAAAACCAACACTATTATTTTGGATCAAAGCTTACACATACCATTTATTTATCCATTGGCACCATTTTATTATGCTTAACCTAAGAAGCACGGACACGCTCCAACACGTGTCGGACACGCCCAAAAGAGTGTCCTGATTATTTTTTTATTTTTAATATTTCGGACACGCTGGGGACACATTCCGGACACACTGGGACAAGTTCCGGACACGCTGGGACACGTTCCGGACACTTTTAATTGAGAAAAAAATAATAAAATTAGAGTAAAAAATGAAAAGAAAAGGAGGCTGTTTGTAAAAGGTCATAACTTAAAAGCAAAGGGGCCATCCTTCCGCTGCCCTAATAACATTCGTCCGTCCAACGAAAGAAAAAAGGGAAGAAGAAAAGAGAAAAAATTTGATATTTTGTTAGTTGGTACAGTGGTACTTGAATTTTTATTTATTTGATTGCTAAATTGATTACAAAGTTAAAATGATAGTATCTTTTAGTATATGATTAAATATATTATTATTATTATTAATTATTAACGCGTCCGTGTCCTACTTTTTTGAGAAATGCCATGTCGGTGTGTCCGTGTCCCATGTCCGTGCTTCTTAGCTGCTTAACAATGCATGAAACTATAATCACTAAAAAAGAAATTAAATGGGAATTACCTATTTGAATGGATGTTCAATTATCGAAAATACCAAAGAATTCAAGCAATGCAGTTATTACCATTTACACTTAGACAATCTTAAAGGACGTTCATAGAGCATAAAACAATAACCGAGGAGGCGGGGGGGTGTTGGGGGGAGAGAGAATGAACTTAGTTCTCAAATAGACTAACAAACAAGATTATGAATATGGGTGCTCATGGGCAGGGCTGGGCCCAATAATCTGGGCCCATTTAATATTTGGGCCGGGCTTGGAGTAAGTGACAGAAAGCCTAAAGCCCAGTCCAGCCCACCCTGAATAAGAAGTGCTTGGAATTTAGGGTATAAGTTGTCCAAACAATTGCCAGAAAGACCCAAGAAGTGATGAAGGGCTTAGGGTGGCCCACTCCAATTGACTAGATGGGTCGGTTCAGGCCTAATAATTTTGGTCTGGGTCAGGCTTTGACCAGATACAGGCCTGTGTTTTTTTAAGCAGGCCGGGCCTGTATATGCCTCAGGCGGCCCAACCTGGCCCATGAACACCCCTAATAATGAACTAGGATTCTTAAAATATTAAAAAAAAAAGGTCAACCATATTGATTGTACATATCCTAGGCTCAATTAGTAGAGGCTAAAAGGTAAATGCATATCCAGATTTAGTGAAATGCAACTACTGAACTTACCAGACGGCTCACTAACATAAAGTTGGTGATGGCAGTCAAGAATCTGGGAGTTCTTAGAAACATGAACTGATGTTCCATTGGACGAAACATGTGGAACATTGTTCTCCACGATTTCATGTAGCGCAGAATTTTTTGGCGGCACAAAAGTATATGATGAATTATCAATTCGTTGCTCAGAATCCTCCGTCCTTGCGAAGGAAAATCTAGACTCGTTACTAGAAGACTTCATAGGATTAAACAATTTTGAGTAGCCAGTACTTTTATCGTCATCACCAAGTAAAAGTCTTGCTATATCATGAGGGCTCGCTGAAGGATCATCTAGACCGATGTGCAATGATAAAATATCGGTGATAAGGCTGTTCTCTCTATCTGCATTTGGTTCCTCATGTGCACTTCCATTTTTCTCTGACATAAGATTTTGAAACCCATAATCCATGTTCTTTACCCTATGCCCAGACAAATAATGACTCTCTTCTTCTTCCTTAAGAGATATCGAAGCACCTGCAAAAGGAAAGGCATGGACCTCAGCAAGTGGAAAATAGTCCGCATGTATTAGTTAAAAAATATCCCATATCATATGTTAGATACATACTCTTCGCATCCAGGTTTGTAGCCGATGATATTTCAATTCCCATTTCAGAACCTAAATTAGATCGTTCATCTGAGGAAGGACCACTAGAAGTTAAGTCAAATCCAGGTACTGGGGCAAAATTTAAAGCTCCTAGTCTTGTAATGAGACCATCCTGAAAGGAGGTAACAGGATGATCCAAATGTCTTCCAGAACCATTAGGGTGGCAGCTGGAAATCAAACTGCTCCTTTCAGCATCTAGACATCCAAACTCGGAACTGGTGCCTTCAGCCACTGAGTGCGGCCCTGAGAATGAGCATTGTGTGGAATCCACAACTCTAGGATGCCTTGACACATCCATATCTAGCTTAGAATCTGGAACTTGCTGCCGAATGCCATCTAAATCTAAGGAGCAAGTAAGTGGTATGGTGGTTCCTCTCATCATTTCTCTGCTATTGGAAAAACCAGGTGATTCACAGATATCATTTTTCAACACAGAAGTAGGATCTTGGCTTCCCTGAACATGTGCACCTTTAAGATTAGACTGACTATCTTTTTTACATAATTCCAATGTCGAATGTGTATCTAGCCTAGAACTCAAAAGTGGCAAGTGATTTCCTGATGCAACCATATGCTCAATGTGTTGATCTGTACTGCACGTCTGAGTAGGTATTTGGACTTCTGGATATGCGGGAGTAAGAGAACTGGTAAGACTTGGTTTATGCTTGTCAGTTCCTTTGATAACTGCAGCATTGATGGCTGATGGCCTATTATTAGGAGTGGCTCTCAAAGCCCTGCAGAGGGAAAAAATAACACAGAATATAAACAATTGCAAAAGGAGATCACAGTGATTACACAAATAAAGAGCAGTGCACAGTCGTCATCATACCAGGAAGCGGCCGCTGGTAGCCCACCAGATTTTCCAGTGCTGCCATTCAAAACTGAGTTCTTACTGTAAACTGCAGGGTTCTGAACAATCCAGAAGATATTTCATCAAATAAAAGAATATTAGAACAGTCAGTACAAAAAAGGGTTATCTAGCATGAGTCACATGTTAATGTCTGCAACATTTACAGTCAGTTAACAGAAGTAAAAGGTGTGCCCATGCAGATTCAAAGACAAACTAATTTACTAAACCCAAAAGAGCATGCATGTACGTGCATGTGGGGGCAAAAACACACATAAAACTTAATGAGAAAATGTTCTATTTCCAATTTGGAATAAAAGGCAGAGAAAAGATCCCTTACATGAATTACTGGTTTAACCAAAGTTTTGTTCTGGGTAGTGTTGTTTCCACAGAAATTGTCTAGAGGAGGAGGTAAGACACTGCCTGAGCGTTGATGGAAATTATTCAAAGCAGAGCCAGGAGACTGCTGAAGCCTACTGGTTTGATACAACAGAAAATACAAAATTCAGATACAGGTATAATATAATCAAAAGTAGCATAAATATAACTACAGCCAATATTAAAAAGCTCAAAAGGAATATAATGTGGAAAATGCTCCGGAGCGCAATATAATATTACAAACTAGTGATAAATCGTATAAAGCTTTAGTACTCCATGAAACCAAAAACAGGAAATTTGAAGGGATATTGACCGTACAACTGTCCTTACATCGTATAATAATGGTGCGATATCGCACGGCCATAGGATATCGCACAATATCATGCGTGCAAATATCCCAAATGTGAAATCTAATGCTTTCTAAACAGCTTGGCATAAGATGTGCCCTCTCTCTCTCAAAATTGGAAATTAGAAATTGGAACTTCATACTTAATGGTTTAGCAATAAAGGTATGTCCAAAAAAAATGTAATATAAACCAATAAAAATATAAGGAAAACAGCAATACCTTGCACATGTTGAAATTGCCTCGTCTTTTGTGAAAGTGTCCTCCTGCGTGCCAGCATCATGCAAATATAAACAATCTGGATTGCCACAAGGCTGGACCAGTAAACACCCTGCCGGTTAACAAAATTATACAGTAGGCCGCATACATAATTTTGCACTCAAATTGAAAAGAAAATAGCAATCTGAAAAGACCCTGACATAGGCAATACACACCATATTTCTCAACCATGCATGGCAGTATTTTGTGGTGCCAAAACATGCTCTGCACAAGAAAAGAGATCAGAGATTGAAAAGATAATACAAACGCAAGGGTGACACAGTCACACAGGTACAGGATGAATAGACACCTACCTCAAAGGTTTACCATCTAATACATAGCCATTTACAACTTGAATACACCGAATAGCTTCTTCATTCCTTGAATATGTAATATATCTGAAATGAATGAACAAAGCGACTAGTTAATATGAATAGAGATCAAATAGGACAGACATTGGAAGCTGCAATGGCATTACTTTCACATATAAATATAACTTCTCTTATGGGTAACATGAGTTGAACCCACAACCTCAAGGTTGCATTAGTGAGCACCTTCCACTATGCCATTGGCTCTTGCCATATATAAATATAACTTTGCAACGTCATTTTTTTCTGATAAGATTTTATTTCTTTTTCTTTTTTGGGTTGGTAACATGACTCAAATCCAGGACCAGGTTGTGACAATTGAGATTACATATCAAAAAAAAAGATCAGTATAAAATATTACCATGTAACTTTCCAAATATTTGCCAACATGACAATGAGATTACATATCAACCAAAAAGATCAGTATAAGATATCATTATGCATCTTTCTGAAGATTTGCCATAATTCAAACTGATACTTCTATCATGCATAACCTCTGATAGGATAATGTATTGGTTATGATGATGATACACATCCGCATAGACAACCATACTTGTACACACTATGTTCCCGACTACACTCAAATTCAATATATGCATGTGAATCAGTATTTTGATGGTTACGGATTAATAGTTCATAGAAAACAAAACAATTATGAAAGAACAGATATCACGACTCAAAAGTAAGAAACCAAACACAAGGCCCAGACAAAAAGGTTTAAATGAAAAAATAAATGTCTTAATAAAAAAAAGGCATGACTTCCATTAGAGCTTCTGTAAAAGGGCTTAATGGGGGAAGATGCTGGTAACGCCACTTACCACTGCTCCTTTTTCCTTCTTCTTTTCGATGATTGCACGCCACTAGTCAATTATAACCTTTCAAATCCAAATATTTTATTAAAAAAAAAGAGCTTTCGTCATGAGGTTTAAATTAGGATGAATTAGCATAAAGGTTTTTTTTTATGGGTTCAATTAGCATAAAGTTGCAGGAGAGCTGTCAGGTTTAATTTCATTACATCCTGGATTCCTGGTAGATGCCTAATCCAAATCAATTCGTTGCTCTGTACGCAAATTTGGTTCTAAAAAACTGAACAGGGCAAGATTTTAGAGAAAAGTAGACTTTGCAGCATACGGTACAAATTATTGGCACACATTAATTATTTGGGAATGTGATCTGAGTGAGAACGATGGTTCACCAAACAAGAGCATGAGGTGAACCAAGAAACATCCAACAAAAGAGAATAAATTGACAAATAAAGTGGTGGAACGAGTGGAAAAGCTCAGGAATCATTTCCAAGGGGAGAGAGCGATTGCAACTGGTAATAAGATAAAGCCTCTTTAGGAAGATTAACATGTGAAAATACAGCCTTGTTCGGGAGGTTAAAAAAGGTATGATTATGCACCTACTCTAAATGATAAGAGTAAGAAATAATAACAAAACCTATCAGTCATTTAGCTCAATTGGTTATAGACATAAAGTGGTGATTAATGAATGTATTACATTTATTCTCTAGAAGTGAAAACAAGACTCGTGATCATCTCTTATTCCTTACTTTTCATGAGCATCTTTTATTGGAACTACCCATGAATTTCAACCAAAAATGGAATATCCAAGTGATCACAAGTTTGGCACAACTGGATTTTCCTCCATTTTCAATAAATCATGAATTAGAAACAAATAATGGAATGATCAATGAGGTATCTATAAGCAAAAACAACCTTAGCCATGGTGAAGATTACAATCAACAGATTATCTAGAATAGAAGTAAAGGCAACCTTAGCCATGATGGAGAATAATTTCGTAGTTGGGCAAGATGATGATAGTGACAGCAGCGGTGGTGGTGGTGGTATGATGATGATGATGACATGTTTTCGCTCTTGAGAGCAACTATAATATCATTATCTTCCTGTTTATGTGCAAATAGCCAAATACAGTCCAGAATTCCTTTTTCTTTAAACAAACAAATACAATTCAACTACGTAGCTCTCTAGCAGCCAGATCGATTAAACAGGTAATAAATAAGGAGCTCCCAAGGTACTATGATAGCCATGATTCCAACATTCAGAATCCCCACCGTCAACCTCCCCATCCCCCACAAAAATAAATAAATAAATAAAACCACCCCAGCCACAAGCAGTTTTCAAGAAAATCCTAGATGGTATGGAATGAAAACAATAAAGAATGAAATTATTGATTGAGGTTGTAGGCACTCACACACTACAAGAATTGCTAGAAGAATGCTGAGTAGCTCCAGCAGCCCGAGTAATAGAAACCTTTAGTATCTTACCATATTGCCCAAAGAATTCCTTCCGCTGAAGAGTCTGCACAAATCCATGAAATTGTCAGTTACAGTTCAAAATGGTAGCCGGTGATCTCTAGTACCCCACCAAAATAAAAAATCAACCTCAACCCAAAGAATCAAGATGTTTGTCAACATATTATTTTACCATATGAATGACCGTTCAGAAAGAAAACAAATATACCTCTTCATCTGCTAAATTAGCAGGTATTCCAACAATATATACAAGATTCCGCTGAATCACTCTAACAGTACTAAGATGTTTTCTCCCTTCTGACGCTTTTGACTTTGCCTTTTGTGACTTCAGCTTCTTCTCGGAATTTAGTTCAGCCAGCCTGTTTTAATGAAGATGTCATCAATGTAGGTAAGGCAACACAAGTTCTGCTTTCTTTGAATCAAGTGACGACAATAACTATAGAAAATGAAGCACATGATATGCATATCACGAATCAAACATGCCTTTCAGTATTGACTGTCATCCCCACTATCCTTTCCTTGTCATAAGGGGTACGACATGCTGGACATCTTCCTTCAGTATCATCCTTCGCTGCCATATCCATTACGTGATGCCAACACCAAACGCATATCTACGTTTAAAAAAAAATCATGAAAACTGGACAAAAATTACACATAATCAACACTACCATGAATGCGGGAAAATTCAACACTCATAAAACAACAAAGAGCATCATACATCAAGAGTTTCATTTCTGACATTGAGGATGAAAACCTCCGTAATGCAAAATTCAAGTACAATGAGAAAGTAAAAGTAAACATGCAAAGAAATGATGTCGCTGCATCAGGAAAAGTTACATTTACAGCTAAAATTGAAAGAGAGGTGGGTGGGGGGATGTATGGAATATCACTGTTTATCTTCCAACTAAAACTGGAAGTCTCTTGTGAAAATCCAAGAATTACAATAGATTCCAATAGGGGGAAAATGTATGCTCACTGGTAAAAATTACATTGAGACAAACAATCATCCTGATTACTAGTTACATTCATCATAAACAAAAACCCTTGATTGAATGGGAAAAAAATGCGAGAATTATTGTACATATGAAAACCACATTGCAATAACTTTGCAACAATAAAACACAGTTATTACATTGAGAAAACCTTGCAACAATAAAACACAGATAATGCTGAATAAAATTCCAACAGCAATGCTACGAACTATAACTATAAGGATAAAAGCATGTTGCTACAGGTAGATTCTACAGAAATGAAGCAGTAACCTCCAGATGGGCACAATACAGCAACGGCAAAGACTTTTTATTTTTTTTAATGGCATCACCGTTTTTTCTTTTCTTTTCTTTTCTTTTCTTTTTCGTTTTCTCTTCTTTTTTTTTCCTTTTGTTATTGTAACATCATTAAAAAAAGAGCTTAGCAGTACAATGGCATCATCAAATATTAGTTAGGGAACACTAAATCAGTAAATAGTTTAACTTAAACCTCATATCCGCACTTGCACGGCTTCAACTGCTGATCAGTCAGATCCATCTCCTCCATGCACAAAGGGCAAGTTCTTTCTCCTTCATCACTCATGTTGTTCCTAAAATATAAGCCAAGGCTCATCAGACAGACAGAGGATAGGGGGAGAGAGGAGTTAAATAAACAAGAAAATTGGTTGTGCAACTTCCAGCAGAGGGGATATGAAAACATGTCTTTAAGACAGAAAGTATAGCATTTGCAATCTTGGATGCTTCTGCAAGGTTTTAAAACAGATAAAAATATATGAAAAAGAAAACAAATGCATTTTCATGTATTTACATGGATGATAGACAAATAAAACAGTGCCAACATATTTAATACGCAGACCATGTTATCCAAGACATACTTCCATATTCATGCATATAAATAAAAGCTTCTAAACCACCATACGATAATTACTCAGTGGAAACACAAAGGGCAACCTTTAACAGAAAATATAAGATTAAAGTAAAGGGAACAAAAATATGGACATTAGTGGATTTTGAGAAGGAAATGCAAAGTCAGTCAATACTTGACTGAATCACCAACTTGGAGAGAAAAAAAAAGGCCAGGATATAAAATGAGTATTAATTCAAACAATTCCCCCATTAATCTAACCTGAATCAGCTAAAAAGGTCAAACAAAAAAAAAAATTGCGCATTCAAATAATTTGGAATTTGATTTGCTCAATGATACGAGGTCAATCTGATAAAAGTTCAATTTCATTATGAACTCTCAAAATTCGGTCGTTCTTGAAAAAGAAAATATATATTCTTGCAATCTCAAGGTTGTGGGTTCAAGTCATGTTACTAATGAAAATTTACATTTTTTAATTTTTCTTATATGCCTTTGATTAAATGGGGGTTTGCTGTGACAAATATTCCAAAAGAAGTAACAAGTAATTTTGTTAACCACTATTTAGGGCTGAAAAACTCAGCCGAGAAATGAGTCAACCTTGGACTCGAACTTGTGCAAGTGGGGTCTCATTAGACTCGGGCCCAACTTGGCTGAAAAGTGAAAAATGCTGAATATGAAGGGCTATTTCTAGGAAACACCTTGCACCTTATCAGTGGGAAGAATCTTACAAAAACAAAATTGAAATTACAGAGAAGACATCTGCAAAGCAACTACATGTTGTTGATAAGATGTGCCTTATTCCACCAAGGGCATCTGCCTCAAAGTTGCCTCCCTTGGAATGAGATAAAAACATCGCCTGAAGAGATCTTATGTGATAAGATCAAATTTTCAGTCGGGCAATGGGTGAAGATTAATACCTTATTTAAAGACTATCCTATTGACCAAGTTATGTACAATTGGAAGGATATAGCTTTCTCTTAAGTTCGGGACCAGGGTGCTGCTTGTAGTTTTGGTTGATTTTCTCGTCTTCGATTGGGCCGTCTCATGTTTCTCAGACAACATCAAACATTTGCATGCTGAAGAGACAACAGAAGTACGACCAAATATGCCTACCTTAGAAAGGAAAAATAGATGATGTCCAATCTTTGTTTTTGAATGGTAAATGGCGTCCAACTTCAAATTATTTTACACAACACAAAATATGGAATCGCTTGTTCTATGAGGTGCTTTGGAGATCATTGGGGTATCAATGTATAGATTTCCAATGAGGGAGAAATTAACCAAAACTTGAGCCAAGACCTCGGCTTCAATAGGAGCATTCAGCAAAACCAAGCAGAAAAGGAGTTTCTCGTTAACAAAACCAACTAAGTTTTTCTGTCATCACTCCAAAGTATGTCTTCACCAATTCTTTCATTTTCTGGTAAAACTTTTTTGGAATAGCGAGAAAGAGAGGGTGCCCAATTTCAGTCAAAGTGGAACGGTGCCCAAAACAGATATGACAAATATGAATGTGCACTATTTTAACAGTGTCATTAACTTCTTAAATTGATCTAGTTCTTCTTCCTTACTCTGCCTAAAGAGAGGGGTCCTTACCACAAACATTGGCGATGTACAAGAAGCGACCAACAGTTCCAGCTAACAATATCCATACTATGAGATAATCTATTTTAAGTCTTCAAATTTTATAAGGGAAAATCTCCACATCACAGCTCTTCGTACAACCAACATTGTTTCCCCAACATTGGTGCCACTGAATACATTCTATAAATTTAGGTTTAACTTATATAGTCTCGTATTCAGTCTTCAAAGATGCAAGTTTCCAATCAGAACCACTATCATTAGATCCCAATGGCTTTTCTGCCAATGCAAAAGGGATGAAAGCAAAAGGCTAGAACATATTCAGTTCCACACCCCAACGCATGCGCCCTTCTTTAACTTCCACCTTAATCATCTTGGCGCCTGAAACGTCATCTTAAAAGAAGTTGACTTCCTTCACCCACACACACACACACACATCTTCCTCCTTTGAGCCACAACAAAGGTTTATTCCATCTGCATATGGAACATGAGAAATTGTAACATTCCGCACTTTCTACATTGGCCTTCGATTAAGTCTTCCAATTTCGCCTGATTGATCGATCTACTAAAGCATTTATCTCTATTTTGAACAAGGAAGGCACTCAGTAATCCCCTTGTCACCATTTTCTAAAGCTAAAAAAAAAAAAACATCTGTCACTTTAACAAATAAGGCAATAAACCATCCCTTTGTCAGAGTCAAGAAAAAAGCCATTTGGGGATTCACTTATTAACATTTAAGAAAAGCACTAAAAGGAACACATTTTGACATCCACTTTTCTACCTCAAGACCCATTTTCCATAGCAAATAAATCAACAAAGTTCCAACTTAAATCTGAATAGTCATAAGTTCTTAAGTCAATAGACCATAAATACCAAGCAACCTAAAATTGTTAAGCAAATATGCTTCTTCCTTTAAAATAGGAGCGATAAAAGATACCCCCGGCTGTTCGCTAAGCTTGTTCTATTCATATAAGCTATCAAGAAAACTTCCATCCTCTTGTACTTCCTCACAGAACTCTAGGAAGAATTAAAAACATCAGGTCCCACAGCACGATATCTTCCAAATCAGAAACAAACTCCTGATCTAATCTCCTTATAGTGAAAGAACTCCCAACCAGCATTGTCGACTGTCGACTGCTGATATGGACCCAAGATGTGATCTGGTATCTGAAGATGTGACTGTCGACTGCTGATATGGACCCAAGATGTCGAACACAAGATGGCTGGAACAAATATCCTTTGGACTGGGATGGATGATCGATCAGAGAACAAACTCTTTGTGGCTTTGATACCATGACATTCTCTTGAGATAGCAGAGAATACAAAAGGAATGATGAAATTTGGTTACCTCCTTTAAGGATCGACCATCTCATTATATAGATAAAAAAAATGCCCAATCTTAGGCTACAATCTTGTAAAATACAGTAAAAGAATCTCCTAAAACAGTAACTAACATCTGGACACGGTTTTGACTTATTCTTATGTACATAATTGGGTTGGGCTTTTCTATTTTACAAGTGGGTCATGAACTTGGGCCTTGATTGTTCATTAACAAGCACAACTACCAAAATAATGTTAAAGAAGTAATTCAAACTTCAAACATGCCTCCCTATATGAGCATGCAACCCTAAGAGAAATCAACCATTGTCTCTTCTTTCTTTTTCTTCTATTTAAAAATCATCCCGACTAAGGAGTTTCAGTTCACCCACAGGCTGCTCGGCATATTGCAAAAATTTAGCATTGTTTTCTCTTTAAAAGCACTTTGCTCTTGATCTCTATTTCCATGTTATTTCCCCCTGCAAACTGGTGCAAGCCCTAGGGTTAGCGCTTGTTAAAAAGTGCCGAAGCACGTGTCCGCAGAGACGATAACGAGGCCGCACCTCAATGGGAAAACCCAAATTCAATTAATCAACTCTCTGAGAAATAAATCTCTTACAATGTATATAAACAAGAAAAAGAAAACTTGGTGGCTAAAAAAACCTAATAATCTAACTTAGGAAATAAAATAATAAACCAAACCAAACCAGCCTTTTCCCACTAGGTGGGGTCGGCTATATGGATTTGACGACGCCAATCAAATCTATTTAGGGTCATATCCTCCGTTAGATCCATGTTTAATAGTTTCTTTCCAACTTCTCTTGGGTCTCCCTCTCCCTCTCCTACTCCTGGCAATCTCCATACTTTCACACCTTTTAACAGGTGCCTTCGTTGGACGCCTTTTAACATGGCCGAACCATCTTAGTCGATTTTCTCTCATTTTATCTCCAATCGGTGCTATTCCTACTTTGCCCCTAATCTCCTCATTCCTAATCCTATCTCTCCTTGTGATCCCGCACATCCATTTTTGCATTCTCATCTCCGCAACTTCCATCTTCTTGACATGATTATGCTTTACTGCCCAACACTCTGATCCATATAGCAACGCTGGTCGTACCGCCACCTCATAATACTTTCCTTTAACTTTGAAGGGGACTTTCCGATCACACAAGACCCCCGAAGCACTCCTCCATTTAGTCCACCCGGCCTGAATCCTGTGACTTACATCAGTATCAATCCCTCCATCCTGTTGCACCATAGATCCAAGGTACCTAAAGTTTTCTTTCTCTACAATCTTTTGTGTGCCCAAACTTACTTCTATGTTACCAGGTGTCATTCTTTGACTAAACTTGCATTCCATATATTCCGTTTTGCAACGACTTAGCCTAAACCCTTTTGTCTCTAATGTTTCCGCCACAATTCTAGTTTAGCATTCACTCCTTCTCTCGTCTCATCCACTAAAACAATGTCATCTGCAAATAGCATACACCACGGCACCTCATCCTGGATATGTCTTGTAATCTCATCCATAACTCGGGAAAACAAGTACGGGCTTAACGCTAAGCCTTGGTGTAGGCCAATCGTGATAGAAAACTCCTTAGTTTCGCCGCCAGTCGTCCTTATAGATGTCACGACTCTCATACATATCCTTTATCGCCTCAATATATGCGACACGCACTCTTTTCTTTCCAGAACTCTCCAAAGAATCTCCCTAGGAACCCGGTCATAGGCCTTCTCCAAGTCAATGAACACCATATGTAAATCTCTTTGACCTTCTCTATACTGTTCCATTAACCTCCTCAGGAAAAAGATAGCTTCCATGGTTGATCTCCCAGGCATGAAACCAAATTGATTCTTTGAAATGTTTGTTGTTCTTCTTAGTCTTCTCTCAATAACTCTCTCCCATAATTTCATCGTATGGCTCATCAATTTAATTCCGCGGTAATTCGCACAATTCTGAATATCTCCTTTGTTCTTGTATATGGGTATAAGAATACTTTTCCTCCATGCATTAGGCATCTTCTTGCTCTTTAGCACAACATTAAAAAGCTTTGTCAACCAACTAATACCATCCTCCCCCAAGCACCTCCAGACCTCAATAGGGATACCATCTGGCCCAACCGCTAATAAAATTGGAAACGTGAACCTAATACAATTCTTTAAATAAAATTAGAAACTAATAACTATAATTAGTGAATTAAAAAATCCTAAATCTACTTGGGCCCTGTTAATAACCTAAAACATCAAAAGCTTGAGCTATTAGTGAACGGCATAACAATTTATATGAACGCCCCACCTCGAACGGGAATCCGTTCAAATTCAAAACACAACAGACAGACCAAACAGACAAATGGAGGCAACATGCCTCCCAGGCTCTGATACCATGTTAATAACCTAAAACGCCAAAAGCTCAAGCTGTTAGTGAATAACATAACAATTTATATCAACAAGCCCTACACATGTGGCCTGAGGTCCATCTGCATCATTCTTCCTGGCTTCGAAAGAAGTGTAATTTGGTTAGGGTCCTATTTCTAATAGAGTGAACTTTGGCCGGATCCTATTTGTTATTAGAGCAAAATTTGGCTAGAGCCTATTTTCAATTAGTGTCAAAGTTTGGCTATGGCCCTATTTCCAATAAGAGTGAAATTTGGCTAAGGCCCCGAATTTCAATCAAGTAATATATGGCTAAGCCATGGCTTTTTTATTTTAATACTCGACCTGATTGTGGAGCCCACCAATGGTTAAAAAGATAATACGTTATTTAACTTTATTCACTTTGGGGCCATGTGATTTTTGTTTACACCGTTCATTAGGTTGGCCCCTTGTGGGGCCCATGGGTTACCCTTTAATAAAATAAAAGAAGCATCGAGAAGGGCCTTTGTTGCCTTACTTTTTCGTGCAAATGAAAGGATCGAGAGAGTGAGAAGAGGGAAAGAAAAAGGACGGAAAAGAAGAAGAGCAAGAAGAAAGGAAGGAAAAAAAAAGAAGAAAAAAAGAGTAGCACCTGGCTGCTGCTGCGTTACTGGTTGCAGTGATGTGGTGCTGCAAACGCTGGGATGGTGGCTGCGGAGTGCAGATCTGTAGTGATGCAATGATGGCTGCGGACCTGCGGTGCTATGCTGCTGATGCTAACTTGCTATTGTCTTTAGGTACTCTTCTGCAACTTCTCTGGTTCTTTTTTTTTCTTCCATTCTTCCCCTTTTTTTCCCTTTCTTCCACCAATCAAACAAAGGAGCAGGTGGGGTTCTCAAACCCCACCACCATGTTGCGACCGCTACATATGCGAATGGCGAAAAATCACCGATAGTGTGGCGGTGTCCACCGCTACCGCCGATATTTTCATCCATGACTTGGACTATTTTCAACTTGAGTCGAACTGGGCTCAATATCTCTACCTGACGTGGCCTTCACTCATTAGACACGTGAGTGTCTCAAACCTGTGACGGACCCGGAACTTTGCTAACTTGGATATGGTTCCCAACAGCAAAAGCTCACCTCGTGTCTAAGAGATGGACACGTGTAAGAAGGTCTCCTTCTCCTTTGGCTGCTTTACTGCGACGACGACGATGAGGAATAGGGCTATGTGAATGGAGAATGGCAAAGCCGATGGCGGCAGCGTGCATAGATTTGGTGTGGCTGGATCTCAAGTGCCACGTATGCTCATCCTCTCCTTATCTCCTTCCCCTCAGATACTTCTGCTTTGCTCTCTCTTCTTATTCTTCCTTTTTTACTCCTCTGGTTGGGATACCAACTGTGATTGGGGACAATGGGTTTTGTTTTATATATATTTTGGGGTTCGAAGAGGGTTGGAGTCGGGTTTTTCGGGAGTTCTAAAGATGGGTAGCACTGACTGGGGTTCGGATATTGTGAAATGGGGAATTGGATTTTATGGTTTTGGATTAGGGTTGCAAACAGGTACCTGATTGCTCGAAAGTTTCGACCCAAAAAAACTAGGTCTCAAACCTATTTTAGGTTCCGATTCATAAACGGGTCCGGTCCGGAACCTATTTTCTATTCCGATTGATAAACGGGTCCGGTTCTGGGTCCATATAGGTTCCGACCAGTGGACCTAGGACCCAGCATGAGTCTTTGATATTGCAAGTTGTTCCTCAAAATAAACTTTTTTTGGACATTTTTATATATAATGATAGAGGTAGTAGACTTGATGCACTGTTTGAAATTCAATAATACGTTTATTTTAAGAAAAAAAATGAAAAATTGAAAGAGAAGTTAGAACCAATTTTGGAACTAGATACAGTCCTCTAAGTGGACCCGGTTCCGGAACCGGATCCAGGTTTTTCTATCGGAACTGGGTCTAGAACCAACAAAACAAATCCGAGTCAAAACCGGATCCGGATCCGGATCCGGAAACGTAATTTAGAAACGGGTCTGGGTCCGGGTCCAATATGGTTCCAACCCGGAACCGTTCCGTTTGCAACCCTAATTTGGATGTCAACAGGGATGGACTACTACCGTTCAGCTAGAGGTTGGGGTGTGGGTGAAGATGAGGGCAATTTGGATGTCCGGGTAACGGGTCTAGAACGGATATGCTCCGATTGGTGACTGAAGAGTGATCGAAGCAATGTGGATCTTCGCTCTAATACCAAACTGATGCAGGCACTAGGATTAGGGCTTATTGGGAAGTGCCAAAGCACAATAGGGTGCGAAGCATGTGTCCGCGGACACTTCAACAAGTCTCTGCAGAGACGATAATAAGGACGCACCTCAATGGAAAAACTCAAATTTAATTAATCAACTCTCTAAGAAATAAGTCTCTTACAATGTTTAAATAAGGAGAAAAAAAAAAACTTAGTGGCTAAGAAAACCCAATAATCTAACTTAGGAAATAAAATAATAATCCTAATGAAATTGGAAAACTAAATCTAATTGCAATTTTTTAAATAAAATTAGAAAACTATAATTAGTGAATTAAAAATTCCTAAATCTACTTAGGCCCTACACGTGGCCTGAGGTCCATCTACATCACAAAGTCGCATTTTAAAAAACTATTTCATCAACTTCCGCTAGTCCACCTCATCATTGGGTGATTATATTCTTCTTCCACACGTCAAAGTAATTGTTGCATTTCAAACTCTACATTCCGTTGAAAAACTCAAAAGTCCAATTATTGTAGTTTATCCTTAGCAACCGGAATTTAAAATTTAGACTGGTCAGCGTCGCAGGGAAGAAAAAGAAGGAAATCCACTCCTTTATCAACTTCCAAAAAGCAGCTACACACCATCCACAAAATCTTATTAAAAAAATCTAGCAGCATTATTCAACTTATAAATCCAACAATATCAAACAATAATGCAACGCCTTCAAACACCCCACCAGAAACAAATCATGCCAATCAGCCAACATATGGTATTCCATCCCAGATACGATATCACTGAAACATCTTGCACATTTGACAATAACATTCATAACCTTCCATCGGGAGATCGAAAGAACTGATTCTCTTGATTAAAAAAATGACAACACTCCCTTCCCCTTTTCACGTTTTGACATTTTTAAATGAAAATTGATTTAGAGTGAATCTCCTCAAGTCACTCATTGAAGATCCAGCATGGTTCTAATTACACTTATTTCCCTCGACAACTTTTCTCATGCTAAGAGACAATTGGACTGTAGATTCATAGGAACAGTGAACTCCCTATTCAGAGTGGTTTGGACCCCAAGGGCCAATTTGTCCACGAAACTTAAATCCCTTCCTCACCTGAGAAATAAGGGGTAAGGGAGGCCCCATTAGTAAGAAAATGTCTAGTATGTTTTTCTTAAAATAGTATGTAATTTTCTTCTGCCACAGACTTATGGATGCATTTGGATGTATCTAAGATCATAAATGGTTTTGACACCTTGCATGAAAGATAGTTTCTAATTCTACTATGCATTTGTGGTGCTACAGATACGTTCCATTAAGTCTCGTACAATTATACCCCTGTAATTTTTTTTCTCCCCAAACCAGTGACAGCATTAATTCTCAATAATGTCTTGAGAGGGTGTCCAGAAACATGGCATTCCAGCTAATATTCTATCAGTTTCAATGCAACCTAAAACAGGATTTTTGCCTTTTTTGATACACCCTTCTCTTTAAATACAAGAGGATAATTTATTCCAAGATGAAAATAAATTAATAACAAAAAAAAATAGAGGCCACAGATGCACATCCAAACAGGTAACCACACATTCTACCAAAACTTTCAAAACCCTTGCAATTCAGAGTACATCCAAACACGCCATCAGATAACTCCAGTCATGTTCAGCATAATTCATATTCCTATGCAAACTAACTATGCAACTAGTACAAGAATAGAATATCCTTATCCAGTTCAACAGATGCACCTCTCCTGCAGCTAAAAATCAATATTATCATGCAACAACATCACTCAAATCAGCAACAACAGAAACCACAAACCAATCAAAGTAAGAATAGATAGAAAGGACTCAAATCTTATCCTTAATCCACACCAAAACCATCTCCAACAAAGACAACCATTCAATCCCATCAGATTCGAGTAAAAACCAAGAAAGTAGAAAGAAAAACCCTAGAATTCGTCTGCGGGCGGCGAATCGAGAGAAAGCGAAAAGTAAATCATCCATGAGATGAAGCAACAAAAACAAGAAAAATCGAGAAAGCGGAATCGGAGCTTACATCGAGAGATCTAGATTTGAGCTGCAGAGAGAGAGAGAGAGTTTGGCAGATCTTGTGCTGCGGTGTGTGGGTTTTTTTTTTTTTTTTTTTTGGTGAGAGATGGATTTGTGAGATGGATTTGTGTGGGAGAATATATAAACGATCGCTTTGGGTAATCGAAAAGGCTCTTTTCTAGAAACGGACGATTTTTGACACCTATACCACACCCTACCTTCTACTCTCGTGTAATCTCTCTCTTCCACATAATGCTGCTTCCTTATTTCCTTCCTTTTTTTTATGATTGGAGGGGGGTTTTGTGGAAAGCAAAAACCCCTATCCTTTCTTTTTAATTTTGAGAAAGTCTGAGGGGACAAGTATTTTTAAATAGCCCCTTAGTGTTTGTAACTGTGTTTTATTTGGGCCTATGCACAATATAATTGAGTGCATTTACCTATATGCTTATATGCAGATAGGGATGTAAACGAGTCTACTCCGGTTTAGATCCATATTGGAACTGGAACCGGAGTCGGAATGGTTTCTTAAGGTATGGATCCTATTTTGATAAGATTAGTGGGATCCAGTCTCGAGAATCGATTCCGATCAGAATACGGAATCGGGTTTGGAAATAAATAGAAAGAGAGAGAGAATCCATGAAAGTAAAATTGATAGGGTGGGATCTCCGAGAACCGATTCCGATCAGAATACGGAATCGGGTTTGGAAATAAATAGAAAGAGAGAGAGAATCCATGAAAGTAAAATTGATAGGGTGGGATCTCCGTTTCATTGGCAGGCACAAAGAACAGCCAAAATCCGACTATATTTCAATCTTTTAAGGCAAAAAAAGAGTACAAACATCTGAAAATAGCAGTTTCTTAAGGTATGAATCTTCTTTTGATAAGATTAGTGGGATCCAATCTCGAAACCGGTTCCGATTAGAAGACGGATCTAGTCTATAAAGAAATGAAGAAAGAGAGAATCTATAAAAGTAAATATATGGCGGGATCTCCGTTTCATCGGCAGACACAAAGAACAGTCAAAATCTAACTATATTTCAATCTTGAAAGGAAAGAAAAGGCACAAACCTTTAAACTATGAAAAGTTCATCTAGAATAGGAACAGAGGCTTTTGAGTAAAGGACTTGATGAAAACCAAGATGGGTTTGAAGGAAAAGGAATGAATGTGAAGATATATGACCTTTTACCTCCCGAAAGGTAAAAGAAAATCGTACGCCAAAGCCCTAAATAGCGGAAATAAAGCTATTCTATAAGACGTAGATGGGAACCGCTCCCTCTCTTGCGTCTAGCATATTTTCCTCTATGAGAGAAAAAATAAGAAAAAGATAGAGACAATTGAGAGGGGATGATAGATGGATAGATAGATGGATAGATGGATACACATACATACATACAGAGAGAGAGAGGGGGGTTGAATACCTGCGCAGAGCAGGGTTGAAGATTTTGGATGCCTCAAGGAGGCTGGGCGGCTGAGAGGAGAAGACTTTGGTAGGGAAAAAACCCTAGGTGGAGAACACTTATAAGAGTAAGGGTTAGGGAAGTATTTATACTTTGAAGATGGGTCGGTCGTAGGTCCACGAGTCAAAACCAAGGTGGTTTCAAAACTAGATTCATTTAGGTCTCAAGTCCATAAAACGGAATTTGAGCCAAACTCATTTATTTATCGAAACCCATATGAGGCTCCAACTTGGTTGTTTCACTAGTCGGAACCTCCAAGTAGCGGATAATCGGGTACAAATTTACATTTTTATATGCAATCCAACTCATGTTGCCGACTTGATGGATATCTATCAATAGGAGGAGGGCAAAATGGAAAGGTCTCCTTATTGAGAAGTGAAAAGAGAATGGAAAGGTCTCATTGTATATAAGGGGGAGCCAAAATACCAACCCCACCAAATTATTCTAGCCCTAGATTTAACGGCCTTGAAATTAAATCCCATCTAAATAGTAGATTTTTTTGTAGTTTCAATCCAGTAGTGAGTGGAGGCTCAATGGATGTAAATTAAGGCTTGATGCGAGATCATAGGATAACAAGATTATCGAAGGGGTTGAATTAATCAAAGGTGGGCCCCATAAAGTTGGATTGCTATTAGGATTTGAGCGTTGGCAAATTTATTGAGCCGGACAAAACTTAGGTCCATGAAATTGTATTTTTATTTATTTTTAAATGGACCGGATCAAATGTGCAAAAGAATGAAGTGAAGACCAAAGATTTGAAGAGAATAATACGTAGAATCGGATTGGACTGTCCGAATGATCGGTCCTCGGAGACCTCCCAGTTATTTGACCGAGCGATCGATCGGATGGTGACGAATTTCAAGTCTAAGGTGTTTCAAATCGTTGCAAAACTTCCAAATACATCTCCTATTGGAACCCTGACTCTTCTACACAAACCAAGAGTTATTTATAGACACCTTCTCTCAAACCTAGGGTTGTCCCTCATACCTCTCTTGTCATTCTAAGCCCTAGAAAATCCCCAAAGAGATTTCCTCTCTCCAGAGAGCCGTATTGTGATTTATGTGCCGAAGCTTTCAACTACTGGAGCCCCTTCCTCTACTTTCCAAGTAGATTCGTCTCGTGCAAGGCGTGTAGATTCAAGTGCTAGAAAAGGTGAATGACGTGGTCGTAGGCAATATCAACTATTGTCCTTAGGTTATGTTCAACTGAAAAAGATAGTGAGTACATATTGTAACCTTTGATTTACATGATGCTTGATCTTTTTGGACCGGTGTTAGGTTCCGTGTTTTTTTTTTTTTTTTTTATGGTTTTCCACTTAAAAACTGTGTGTCCATCTCTTTAAATAGTTGTGATTGATTGATTGGTAATTTAGATCTATTGCTTTGTTATTTTTCATATAGAAATCTATGTTGGGACCTTATTAAACTCTAGGGTTGGTTATAGATTGACCCTCTTGGTCTTATAACTGCACTTGCAGTTTGCTACTAGGTGAACATTTTTCCTTAATTAAGGTCATTAACATCGCTATTATGGTGAAAACAACCACCATACCTTTGTTACGAATAAATAGAAATAATCTCAATACTCTAAACTTTTTTATTGTTTTATAAATTTAATCCAACCTCATCCAAAATCTTCCTTAGTATTATAAAATGAACCATATAATATGTCACGTGGCAAAGTTTGTTTTGCATACTAATCTACCTCGCAAAAGATTTAGGATTTATGAAAGAAATCGAGCCAATGGATGTTCAAGTGAATCTAATAAAGCTATGAAATCGATGTAACATAAAAATTCTATTTAGACCCTTTATTTTATGGCCCTAGAAAGTATAGTTTGAAACATCTGAATGGTCTTAAACTCTTTTTGCTAGTTCCTAAAGTTTGTATCATTATTTTTTTTAAACCTAGGTTTTTAAATGTACAATGTTCTTTTTAACATATGATTTGGGTTTAAGTGGGTTAGAGATGAGCTAGTTTGGAAGCCTCAATTATCTCACAGATCAGTGCGAACTTAGTTAAAATTATTTCTGAGTTGCAGGGACCTTTCTCAAAAATATTATTGGGACCTTTTAAAATTAGCAGGGAGGAAGGAACTTTGTTTAGAAAAATTAATAATCTGAGAAGGGGCGTTAGGGCCACTATATAGTTCAACTTCGGCTAAATACCAAATTTCTCCACTCCACACCTACCCAAAGAGTTCTCATTGGGATGGAAAGTGAGGGTGTTTTTGTCATTTTTGGAGCAATTATCAAAGTCCAATCGTCCAACTCTTCTGGTGGGCCACTTCAACTATCTATGTACATCATCACTACATGGCACTTCTATACATGGACAATGTTGTGTATACAGGCTGGTTATGGATGAGAATTTGCCTTCATTTGATGCTCTTCTCCAACAAACCTCTCAAAATGGATTGATAAAAACCAACGAGTGGTAGCTCAGTTGGCTAACGATTCTGCGCCTTAGGAAGTGGAGAGATATTATATTTGACATTTACGTTCGTTGGCCACCTCCTATAATTTTATCCGCGCACGTGGATATGAGGGTTTGTATGTATCCGTAGGGATTAATTATCGGTGATCCAGGATCGAGTGTCCCTCGGGTTCAGAGACAAAAGCTCCTAGGCTGGAATCGGTGGGAGAAACCCCGGGTTATAAAAAAAAAAAAAAAAAATTGGATCGATAATACAAATTCATCTCTCCACTCATTTTGGATGCTCTTAATCAAATGGCAATGATTATCATCAATTTGGAAAGCAGTATGCAACAAGTTCCGTTTTAACCACCCATCTGTAAAGATATCCACATGACAATAGTGTTTATATATCCATCTGCTAGACTTCATACCTATTGCAAGGGTGTTACGGGCCCAGCCCTGTTTGGGCTAGGCTCGGATATATAATCAGGGCCCGTTTTATATTGGGGCCGGGCTTGGATTAAGTGATGCAATATCCTACCCAGCTTGGGTCTAGTAAGGAGTGATTGTAATTCAGTGTTAAAATTTTCAAAATAATTGTTAGAAAAAGTCCAAACAACTGATAAAAAGCCCAGATTTACATCCCCACAATTGTCTAAATGGGGACTCAGGAGTCAGGCCTGACATTTGCGGCCCATGTTGGGCTTGGGCTGGATACCCGTCTGTTTGTCTAAAGCGGACTGGGCCGCTGGATAGGCCTTAGGGCCGGGCCATGAACGGCCCCTACTCTTTTGCTTATCTGTATCACCATCACGCATATAAATAAATTCGATGGGCCTAAGGTTGATTGGATTGCTTGGAATTGGTATTTTATTGCGTTATTAAGATGAAACTGGTGTACCATACATTTGAGTGATCATGGCCCTCTAACCTAGCAGGAGAATTCCCTAATCATTCATGGTTTAACAGGTTGTTGAGTCATGCTTAAAGGGCAAAGTACATGTCTCAAAATAAGATCACAGGATCGCTGTACTGTTGGATTGTGGCCCATTTTAGTGGGGTCCAATTGGATGGACATGTTATGATTCAAATTTTTATACAGGGAGTTGGTAGAATACACTAGAAAGTGTAATTTTTTATTTTCCATCTTCTCCTTTGATAGGTGACACTGATTATCTCATCCACTGAGAGATGCTATATTAGAAGAAAATTAACATTTTAATGGCACCACCTTTAACTAAATTGCCATTCCACCTCACTATTCACTTGTATATGTTGAAACCAATTATAGTAATTAATTTGAGTGATCTAATAATTGGAACTATATCATCATACCAGCAGAAAACCTCTAGGATTATTGAGTTCCATGGATGCATGAGTATATATATTTTACATAATTGGAAAGGCTGGTTATCATTGTCATCATCATCATTACAATTATTTTGATAAGATATGTCCAGATATTAGTTGATTAATAACTTTCATGGCATATACTTTAGATAGGAAGGCTTTTACAAGTTGTGTGGCAGGCATTTTGGACTGCTTGGAGAGCCAATAGAAGACTGAAAATGTGGGGTGCTTTTAAGACGTCTAATAGCCACACTAGGCTCAACTCATATAAGCCTTTATTATTATTATTATTATTATTATAAGCAGGTTCCTAGTCCTTTGGGCCAGAATAATCCCTACGGGTCCAGAAGAGAAAGCCGAGTAAAATTTCCCTGTGGCCCCAGTATGGTAGTGTAGTTTCGAACACACAATCTCCGGGTGCAAACCGTGGTCCTAGGCCAACTGAGCTACCCCTCGGGGTTCAACTCATATAAGCTTGTGTCTGAACCACTTGTGGATTGGGCTTCTTCTTCTTTTTTTTTTGGTAACCCAGCTATAAGGCTGGGGAACCATTGAACCCACGCGAGTGGGGGGGCCCTCGTGTGAGGGAAGGAGACCTCGGGTGAGGTAAGGAGGCCCTTCGAGCTAGGGAAGGGTGAGAATTAACTGCCTCTTACTACTACGATAAGAGGCCGTTCTCTAGTGGAATGGCCATTGGTTCTTGTTTCAAAAGCCATGATAATAATAATAATAACTATTACAATAACAGTTGGGGGTGCTCATGGGCCAGGCTAGCCCGAGCTGGATCCAGCCCATCCCACTTTGGGCAAGGCTTGGATGTATAATCTAGGCCCATTTAATATTTGGGCTGAGCTTGGATTAAATTATAGAAAGTCCGAAGCCCGACCTAGCCCAAAGAAGGAGTGTTTGTAATTTATTGCTAGAAAGCCCAAAGAAGGAGTGTTTGTAAATTATTAGTAGAAAGCCCAAACAATTGAAAAAAGTCCAGTCTGGCCTGATTTGGCTTTCCCCAATTGACTAAATAGGTGGGCTTGGGCCTCGGCACATGTCCATCTTGGGTCGGATATCGATTATGTTGCTAAAGTCACGCCAGGCCTAGACGTGACTCAACCTCGCCTAACCCAGGCATGAACACCTCTAAATAACCGCAACAATAGATTATTTTTATATATACCATTGGCTTTATCTATTTGATAGCACTTGTGCATCATATACACACAAGATAGATTACATATGTAATTTCATGTGTATAAATGGATCTATTATAGAACTCAATTAAGACATGAGTCCCAGTCCAGTCCATCTACATTTGATCTTACTTAGCCTATGTTTGGCATCATTATTTTTTGCTTCAATTTTTTAAAATCTCTAAATCGGACAGAGACTTTAAGAATAGAGGTGTTTGTCAGCTTTTAAATAATATGGAGAAGTAGAGGGCTAGAGGCAATGCCTCTAGTTCATACAGCCTACCATTGCATGCACGTAGAAAGTGGAGAGAAAGAAATAAAGGCGGGTGAGCAGTGTTCCTAACCCATTCACGCCTGGTCCATTTTTTTTTCAAAATCTAAGAGTGTAAATCAAGATCCAAAAGGTTGAAATGTTTACAAGATCAAACATAACCATGAGACTAAATTTCAATTGTTAGATCATCACTGATCTTGAAATATGTGCAAAAACATGAGGCATTTGTTATAATTTTCTAGATTATGTGGGGCCCAAACACAAGATCCAAACAGTTAGATTTATTTGGAAGGCTGAACACGGCCATGTGATCAATTTTCAAGGTTTAATACCTTGTGGATTTCAAAAAATTTGTAAAAAACTTTCAACCATTGATATTAAAAAGTTTATTTAATATAGATCGTTGCATTACCAAACACTTCTTTTGATTCTAGCCTCTTTTTTTATAACTCTTTTTTCAATTGCTCCCTTTTGACGGATATATAAAAAAAAATAGAGATACCAAACAAGGCCTTAGAAGCATGGTTGTCAACATTGTTTCGGACCTCATTTCGCTCTTGCCTGCAAAATGAAAAGTTTCGGCCGATTAAAAATTTTGGCGAAACTTTTCGAAATTATACTTTGGAGAAAATATAACATAATATATATACATATATATGTAAATAAATACTAAAAAGTAATGAATATAGATTTAATCCATTATAGTAAAAATTTTGAATTACATTTTGGGAAAATATAAGAAATCTAAAAAAAATATATGTAAAAAAGTATTAAAAAATTAATTATGTAAAATACCATTTCGGCCGAGATAGGCCAAAATCTTGAATTTCGGCTGAGATTGACTAAAATTCAAACAAAAAAGTTTGGGCAGAAATTTCGTTTCGGCCACTTGACCGAAATGAAAAATTTCAGGCCGAAACGGTACGAAATTAATAACTATGCATAGAAGTCCGGATGCAGCCCACCCATTGTATATTCCTACTAGAAGCCACCATAATTAAGACAGGTACAAGGCCAGACTAGGCTAATCCAGGACCATTCCCACCTGGGTGTGTAGGAAGAGAATTTTGGGGACTGAAGAGTCTTCACATTGTTGAGGGAGAAGGAAATAGAGATATTGAGAACACACTATAAACTGGTTTATTGCATTCTCCAATATATAAAGAAAACCCTAGCGTCACTGGTTTGACCCTTCTTGTGCATGTACTGAGTCGAATGACTTCAACACACATGCGGTCCAGTTTTTGGGGCATACATATAAATAGATGCATGCTAAGCAATGGGGGTATGAGATGGAAATTTTCTACCAAAGGTTAAAAATAAATAAAAGGCCCATTCGATAATCCTAACCCTAGTTCAATTGCATTAGAATTTAACGGTTCTTTAACTACAGATTTCCTTTTTTTTTTCCATTTGAAATTCAGGCCAACGTGTTGATCCATGTTGGATTGGGTCATGGGATATAACTGTGATAGGGGCACACTAAACAAAGATGGGCCCCTTGGACTGAACTGTATATGCATTATGCTTCCAGGGGAGAAATCATTGCCTGTAATCGCAAAACACTTGCTAACTTTTTACACCTCTTTTCCTTTTTTTCAAGAAGACTATATATATCATACTTCCAAATTTTAACCAGAATGTTATCTTTGAAGGTGACTCATTCTTAGTTTGGAATAATCTTATCTCAAATTCTGATATGCCCTGAAAAATTATGCCGCTATGGAAGAAAGTCCATGAGGCTCTATCGCAAATTCCTAACTGACAGTTTTCTCTTATCATAGGTGAATCCAACAAGATGGCTGACTCACTTGCCAAACTGAAACCTCCCTAGGAAATCATTTTCAGAACTACCATGCCCCTTCATTTACAAGCTATGTACTTACAGGAAATTTGTATGCAGGATGGGCCGCTGCGGAACAGGGGAGATTTGCAACAAGAAGCAACTCATTTGACAACTAGTTTGCATGAACAACTAGACGCCTTTTTGAACATTTAAGATGGGGAAAGCACTTAAAGAATTTTTGTATGACCTTTGGGTCTCATCAGCCCATCGTTGTATTGACACTGGTCCCTTGGGCCCTATGTTGTTTCTTTCATTTGCCTTTAATATTAATCCTACTTCAGCAAAAAAAATAAAAAATGTCTTGCGACCACTATTCATCCCTATGAATTAATTCTTGAGATCGGTTAAATTCACATTGGTTTTTGCTTCATGCACACTGGTACTTTTTACGCTCGCCACACTTTGATATTTTCTACACTCGCCACACTTACTCTCCACACACTCCGTTTTTCCTAAAATACCCTAATATATGCAAATCCCATTGCTCCCTACACACCCCATCTCTAGACTCCATCCTCCATCCTCCCTCTCCACTTTTCCGACAGCAAAGAAACCCTCTTCCTCACTGTTCATAGCCTGTGATACCCTTTCTTTGACTCCCCTCAATCACTCTCTTCTCTTCCACAACCATTATCTTTTATCTTCCTCAATCTATTTCCTCTTCCTTGCTGACTCTCATTATCAAGGTTTATTCTCTCCCAAGGTAAATCTCACCCCCTCACAGGGGCGGCCCTGAGTTTTCGGGGGCCCTAGGCGAGTTCCTAAAAGTGTGACCCTAAACTGCTAGTGGGCTGGGTTCAGGTTGGGCCCGTGCTGAAATCAGGTCGGATCGGAACTGCAGGCTGGGTCCAAGCCTCCAAGGAGATAAGCAGACACGTGTGACGTGTGGGAGAGAGGCCCTTGAAATGCGTGTAGAAAGAAAGCAAAAGAAAGAAGAGGCTTTACCTGATGCAGTGATGCTACTTGGAAAGCAAGAAGAGAAAACGGAGAGGAGATCTGGAGATGAGGGTGGAAGGCCGAAGGCACTAGCGTCTGGCGATGGGGCTGACGGTGCAGTAGAGCGGGTTGCCCGCTGCTGGACGGCGTCACGATGGGACGGCGCCTTGGTGCAGTGGAGCCGAAGGCGTTGATGGCGGTTGGAATCCAGAACGATTGGTGCGGATTTGGCTTCCAGTTCCAGAACAGCAGAACTCAATCACTCAGACCTTCTCCAGTTCTCCTTCTTCTGTCGTCTTCTATTTCTTCTTTCTGTTTCTTTTTTTTTTCTTTTTTTTTCTTCTGCTGGGTGGGATTTGGAGGAGGCTGGAGGGATGAAGGGGTTTTGACAAATGTTGGATAGGGGCGACTGGGGTTTGGGTTTGGCGGTTATTTTAGGAGGAAAAAAAATATATTCAGACCAGATTTTCCAGCCTGACTGCCCGATCCAGCGTCATTCAGGATTTCGACGAATTTTTCAGTGATTTTGGGCCAGGATTTCGACGAGGTAGAGGTGGGTTTTAGTGATTTTTTTGTTGATTTGGGGGCCCCCGATTGGAAGCCAAATTTTGGGGCCCCGGCCGACCGCCTGTGTCGGCTGTCCCCAGGGCCGACACTGCCCCCTCAGTCCCCCACATTTGATCTTTCTTGTTATATTGAAGGCTCAAGGATTGGGTGAATGGGCAAAACAGATACCTCCATCTCTTCCTCCCTCTCTCTTTCATGCTCCAAGCTTTTTTCGTTTTTTTTGTTTTCTCGGAGTCGTTTGGCCAGAAAACTAACGCAAACATTTCATTCGGCTATAAGTTGCCGAACAAAATAGCTAGTGTCCCGTGTGGCTGAACATGTGTTTTTTATTTGGTCCTTTGTGGCAGGATAAATATTTTTTTACTCGAACATGTAGGGCGAACTGTACGTCCAACAATTTCATTAATAGCAATGGAAATGTGTGTGGTATTCCCTAAGAGGCCGAGATTACATTAGCTCCGACAATAGTACCAGATAATTATATCTTACTGTCGGCCATGCGCACCTCGGGTATAGTGCTGGGGCCATGGTTTAAAATCGCGGTTCGCAGTCATCGCTTCGCGGTTCACGGTCATCGCGGCCCATCGCGGAGCGAATATTTATTTGACCCCAAAAAAAATCCGAAAGAATATCCAAAAAATCTAGAATATTATAAAATGATAGAAACTAATTTTTTTTTCATTAGTGCACACATTAAAGCAAAATAACTGTCCCCTTAAGTTATAACATTCTGTATCATTGCTGTATCGATGTATATACTAAAATAAGCTGAAATATAATAAATTTGACATAATGCAACCATAATTTTGGGCAAAAACTCACACTTTTTCGTTCCAAAAGTGTAGATCTATTTTAAACTAACAAATTATAAATGCATTTGAACACTAATGTGGAAAAATATAATTGATTTCAAGAAAAGCCCCAAGTTTTGGAAATAAAAAAAAAAAAATCTAGATATAGGGAAAAATAAGTGAGTACCATCAAATGTAACTCAATATAAAACCTTTGGTTTATGAATTAGTATACTACACAATCTTTGCTACTATACCATTCCAATCATAATTAAGCAGGTTTAATATCATATCTAGCAAGTTATGATAATAGTAGACATCTAAACACAAAAAAGGAAAGACAACCAGCAAAAGAGTCCTATCTATCATGGTCAAGTAGGATAATTTTGTCTTCATGATTGCCACTTCTTTAAAACATGCGCTTCATGAAAGGAGTCCGGGAGTATCCCCCCACTGGGATGGACCACTAGGGGGCAGTCAAAGAAGGTCCACAGCAGTAAAAATGGAGAAAAGAGAGGAAGAGAGATGAAAAAAGTGGGCCAAAAGTCGTCATGAGGGGTTTTTTAGGTCTCCTCCATGCCTTAAAAGTTGTAGCAGCCCTTTAGGAACCCTTAGGAAGCTCTCAGAGAAGAGAAGGAAGTGAAGAAGAATGGACTGCATACGTTTTTTTTAAAAAAAGTCATCAGACGATATAACGGTCGTTATTTTGAAAATAACGGCCGTTATAACGGTTTGGCTGTTATATTCAAAATAACAGCCGTTACGGGCTGTTATTTTGGTGATATTGACGGCCGTCATATGTAAAATAACGGCACGGTATTGGCCGTTACCGTTACATAACGGTCGTTAATTTAAACCCTGGCTGGGGCGACAACCGACCTCGGCATCGTGTCTCGGCCTCAGTCGCGCACCTCAGCTACAGTGCTGGGGCGACAACCGACCTCAGCATCGTGTCTTGGCCTCAGTCACGCATCTCGGTAACAGCGCCAGCATGCTAGCCGAGACGGGCACTGATGGCTGTATTGAGCTACGTCATGGGACGTGTGACAAGACATGGACACGCGTATTGGTACGCCTTACCGCCCATCATTTCTGACAGAGCGGCTTCCAGCGGCTACGTTCACATCAGGGCATGGCTCCAGGTAGGGATGGCAATTCCGTCCGGTCCGGTCCGATCCGATCCGATACCCGCTCCGTTTGGATATGGATTTCGGATATTTTTTCGGAGATCGGGTCGGATTCGGATATGGATTTTAAAAAAATTCGGAGATCGGATCGGAGGCGGATATGGAGATATCCGATCCGAATATCCGTTTGGATATCCGATCCGAATACCCGATCGGATATCCGTTTGGATATCCGAACCGTATCCGACCCGTTTGGATATCCGTTTAACCCTTAATTGCAGTTTTCCTCCTTATCTTATATAATATTATATATATTACACCATATATATATCAATATATTATAGATAACACTTCAATAATTGGGATTTGTATGACTTGTGTAAGTGTGTTGAAACTTGAATGACTTTATTTTGGAAGTTTATTTTTGGATATATTTTGAATTGTATCGTCTTTTTAATGTTTTTAATGCTTAAATTATATTTTGAATTGTATTGTCTTTTTAATATTTTTTTAATGATTTGGATATCCGATTCTCCGTTTGGATATCCGATATCCGTTTGGAGGCGGGGATGGAGGATAGAATGGATATCCGTTTGGAGATCGGAGCGGATATGGAGACGGAGAATTGGATTTGGATATGGAGGCGGATATGACAATATCCGCCTCCGATCCGACCCGTTGCCATCCCTAGCTCCAGGCAAGACTTGATGGGACTAGGCCCAAAAGTCAGCAGAGTAAGGTCCGATAAGACTCTCATTTAATGAAAAGTGGCCCGACAAGACACCCATGTAATGAAGAATGGGCTGATAGGACTGTGCTTCTCAAGTACTATGATCAAATCATGAGCTCGCCACCCAAGGTTAACTCTCTTATTCTATAAATAGGAGAGCCTTCTCCAACTCAGGTAACACACAACACAAGGCAATAGCCGTTACTATGTCTCTCTAAAATCTCCATCCTACTGTTGAGTTCTCGAACTAACTTAGGCATCGGAGAGCCTTGCGCTGACTACAGCCAGAGTCTTTGACTGCTCCTCTTCTTCTCCCCCTTTCAGGTTCAAGGCGTTCTATCATTATGAAAGAGAGCTAAACTTCATCCCAATCCATCATCTTAAGTCTGTAATTTTTAGGCACTTATAGGAAAAAAAAACACATTTTGTTTGGCTTGTCCATCTGCATCTTGCTGCTGAAATCATCGGAAACCACAATTTGCTTGTCCATTTCATTGTCCATTGATTTAAAATCACAAATGAGTGGGGTATATTGATATATGAATGTGAAGATGTTGATTGAGGAATGAGTGACAAGAAGAATGATGAATAAGTGGGAGATGAGTGAGAAGAAGAGTTAAGAGTATTGTGGGAAAGAAGCAGAAGATATGCAAGAATGCGATTGAATGAGAGGAAAGGGAGGGAAGGATGGTCGAGGAAAGGGAGGGAAGGATGGTCGAGGAAAGGGAGGGAAGGATGGTCGATTAGAAAGAGGAGGGTTAGTGCACGTATAGAGCAACTGGGGATGCATAAATTTTGAGCTATATCCTTTTTCATCATTTCCCTCATGGGTATATTGGTCATTAAAATATTTAGTGTGCATAGACTAAAAACCAGTATGCAGTTAGCAACTCTCTTAATTCTTTTTGGGTGCTTTTTAATGACCATTATCCAAGTCAATGCAACGTCAAAACCAACCTAATAATCAAATTTGATTTTTCTTTAAATCAATACTTATCGGAGGAGTGAAATTGACCCCAACAGTTGGAAATCTTACTTATGAATGTATTTGGATGGCCTCGAGGAAACAAGAGGAGTAAACATGCCTGATAACGTGGATTCCTCTTCCACTCTACTAAGAGCTACTCCTATAATATATAATAAAGCACCTTTTACTTGATCCTCTTCATTTAAAACCTTTTTTATTTTACATCAACCATCTAAACAAAGTAACACACTACTCATTTCATTTCAACTCACTCCTTTTAACTTTATGTATAATGTGACACTTACTTCACTCTGAGAAGTGATAGCAGGATTTCCACCATCATTAAGGCAGTCTAATGCAGGCTTGCTGCTTCTTTTTACAATGAAAAAATGGTTTTTTCAGGCCATTATATTTCAGTGAACAGTGATGATCCAAATTTCACTCCATTGAAGCTGAGATGATTATCAAGTTGATTATACGTGAAAATATAAGTAGAACACACATACCAAAGAGAGTAAAATACAGTGTTCCAGATGTAGTCAGGAGGATGACAAACTCAACTTCAATTTCACTGAGAGATTATGCCTAGGGCCAACAAAAAAGAGACACATTAATTTAGGTGCGTTTAAATTTCATTAGTGAGCCCACCACACAAAGTATTCATAGGGCAGAGAACTGCCTGCCAGCTGAAATCACAGGATCCTGACCAGTTTGGAGTGACTGGAAGTGGATGGAGATGCCCCATACAATCAAAGCCTGAGAGGATCCGGACTCGGATTGGGAACGTCTTGAAAACCCAACTCAGGTCCTGTCCAATTATCAGGTGCGTTGTTGATATTCTCTGATGACAGTGTATTTGGGCATTTGTTTCTTCTGTAGGTCCACCTCCTACTCTCAGACTGAAGGTGTAGGTGGAGTATAATGTAATGTCTGATGCTTTTGGAAAGTAGAGAAAGACTGGGGTCTCTTGTCCTGTATTTCTGATTCCCTGATTTCCCACTGAAATGAAAGCCATCGTCTAACAAGCACACAGAGCATAGGAAAGGATACCCCTTTACCCCCACGTCCCATGAATTGGGTCATTTTTGAAGTAAACACAGTAACACACCCAACTATGACAGCTGGGACTCATGGTCATGAGGGACCTCATTTAGGCCTGGTTGGTAGAAACATGATATTTTGAAATGTCTGTGGTAGAAACATGATATTTTGAAATGTTAGGAGACAAACCATCAAATCACCTAAAGAAAACCAGCATGCTAACTAATAAAGAAATAGGCCTGAGCAAAGAGAATACCCACTCAATGGGGAAACAACCCGCACACATAGGGAGTGAAACCCAAAAATTTATTCTCCATGACATTTTCTTGAAATGCATATCCTGCAATCTTATAGGGCTTATTTCTTTTGTAGGGTTTCTGCCAAGAAATTACGAACTCACCATGTTGGGAATTCCCGAACATGATGTGCATCTTGTTCTCTAAAATCTTCAAATGTCATGTTTCTCAGCCACATAAAAAATTTCCAACTGATGATGCCAAAAACAGGGATTCGGACACCACCGGTCAGATGATTAATGCTATGCAATAAATGAAGAGAGATGAGAGATTTATAGTGGTTCGGTCAAGCGTGACCTACGTCCACTTCAAGAAGGTGATCTTCGATTAATGTCGAGGGTTACAGATATGTGAAAGTAGGGAAAAAACCATCCTCTCTCAAGTGATGAGAGGGCTCTATTTATAACTCTTTCCCACCAGGTGGGGATGCAATCGGTTCAACGTCTTTTTGGAGCGTCAGACGTGTCCTTGAGGATCGAGCCAGGTGGAAGGCAGGTGAGATCCTCTCCGTGAGACTTGGTAAATGCAGGTTAGGGGAGGACTTCGTCGCGATGACTTGGAGCCTGCGGTGACGAGGCTTCGTTTAACGAAACCCGGATCTCAACGGAGCTATTCCGGCCTGACCCAGATCCCAGACGGACCGGGTCACTTGGACCTGACTCGCTACCGCGATCCGGATTGGGCTTGACTCATCATTTGCCCCCTCAATGCCCCGTGCCCAAATAATTTTTTGAAAGGGGGCATTGGTAGATTCAGGTCTCTTCTCCCTCCAAAATCCTTTTCCTCTTTTCCGATTTTAATTCAGGTATGGGCGAGCTTTGGAACCGGCCAGGGGGAGAAGGCCTGGGCGCCCGGGGGACAAGTTCCTGGGCGTAGGCGCGAGTGGCTCCATCCTGGACACTCGCCAGTCGGCGGTTCGGACGTGATCTGCGCTGGGCGTCCGTCAGGCCGCGGGCGCCCCTGCGGCGACGCTGGCGCCTCCGGCAATCCCGCAATGGGCGAGGACGAGGCGGGCGCCCCTGCGCTGCTTGGCGAGGAGGAGGTGGGCGCCCGCCGCCTGCGCTGCTGGGCGGCATCACCCTGGGCGAGGGCGACGCGAGCTGGGCGCCCCTGCGCTGCTGGGCGACATCACCTGGGCGAGGGCGACGCCGCGCAGGGCGAGGAGGGGGAGATGGGCACCGCGGGCGAGGGGGCTGCCTCGGGCGAGGGAAGCGCAGGCGGCCACGGCGAGGGAGAGCAGGGGCAGTGTCGCGGCCCCCCCCCTTGGGCGAGCAGCCACGGCGAGGGAGAGCAGGGCAACATGGGCAGCGTGCTGCTGGCAGCGCTGGGCGAGGGAGGAGTTTTCCCCACGGGCGAGCCCCTGGCTTGCGCTGGGCGAGGGAGGAAAGGCCCCCACGGGCGAGCCCCTGGCTGCGTTGGGCCGAGGGCGGCGTCGCGGGCGAGGAGGCTGCCATGGGCGCGGGCGAGGTGGCTGCCATGGGCGCGGGCGAGGTGGCTGCCACGGGCGCGGGTGAGATCCCCCTAGGGCGAGGAGCAGGCGCGAGGGAGGAGATTTTGGCAAGGCCGTGGCCCCCCCTGGGCGAGCAGACAGGGCAAGGGAGGCCAGGTTGGGCGAGATCCCCCATTGGGCGAGGAGAGAAGGACTTGGGCGCCCGGGGGAGTCCGGGGCGCCCGAGGGATGCTTTGGGCGCCGAGGGACTTGGGCGCCCGGGGAGTCTGATCCCGTGGCGGACGTGTATTCCTTTTTTTTTTTCTTTTTTTTTTTTTTTTTTTTTTTTTTTCGGGGGCGCTGCCCCCTGGGCCCCCGCGAGCTGACCGGTCAGCTCGACCCCCGCCGGGGGACACCCCCGGACCCCCTCTGCGTAGCGCATGATATATCCCTTAGCACATGTAAATTCCAAGACTCTGCCCCTCGGTAACTTCTGATGGGTCATCCCAAAAGAAGAAATGAGAGAGCTTCTCAGGCTGAGGAGAGGGCTGTGCCAGCTGGAAGAGCTTCCGAGGCTGATCTTTCCGCGGCCCGCGAGAGGGCGACCAGGCTTGAGACCGAATTCTTAGTAGCTTAAGAGAGGGCAGCCAGGGCAGAGGCTGAGCTTGTGAAGGACCTTGAGAGGGCTTCGCTCAGAGAGGCTGAGCTTCTGAAGACCCTTGAGAGGGCTCACTGAGCTTCTGAAGACCCTTGAGAGGGCTTCGCTCGGTGAGGTGAGCTTCTGAAGACCCTTGAGAGGGCTTCGCTCAATGAGGCTGAGCTTCCGAAGACCCTTGAGAGGGCTCACTGAGCTTCTGAAGACCCTTGAGAGGGCTTCGCTCGGTGAGGTGAGCTTCTGAAGACCCTTGAGAGGGCTTCGCTCAATGAGGCTGAGCTTCTGAAGACCCGCGAGAGGGCTTCGCTCAATGAGGCTGAGCTTCCGAAGACCCGCGAGAGGGCTCACTGAGCTTCTGAAGACCCTTGAGAGGGCTTCGCTCGGTGAGGTGAGCTTCTGAAGACCCTTGAGAGGGCTTCGCTCAATGAGGCTGAGCTTCTGAAGACCCGCGAGAGGGCTTCGCTCAATGAGGCTGAGCTTGTACAGACCCGTGAGAGGGTGATGCTCAGAGAGACCGTTGTGGAGACAATGACTGGGGCGGTACATGAGAGAACTGCTTTTCCAGATATTGTCCTCTTAGGCTTCGTGCTGACTGAGGGGCTTGATGATTGTAGTGGCAGCTCTTATATATGATGTCGATGGTGATGTGCTCCTCGACCCTGGGCGCCATGATGATGGGCGCCCAAGTGAGGTGCTCCTCTACCCTGGACGCCATGGTGATGACGCCCGGTGAGGTGCTTCTCGCCATGGAGCATGCCTCAGCCAAACTGATGATGTCTATGGTGATGCCGAGGACAACTTTGAGAGTAATTAGAGGGCAGGGGACTCTATTTTTTTTTTAACTTGTAGCACTGATAAAAAATGATTTTATTAATCCATTGTTTAGTGCTACACAAAATTAACAAAACCAAGCCCCCAAACCCTCACTACTTTGACTCTCTTATGGTATTACTGGAAATTCATTTTCAACAGTTCCGCGTTCCCTGGCAATGTGTTCAACCACTGCATCGCGAGGAGTGAATGCTTGTATTTCTCTTTGCGGAGCAGGACCGCGTTGGTCTCTGACAGGTAGCCTCTCTGTCCTGCTTCGCTTGTTGCTTCTATCCTTCCTTTCCTCTCTGTCTCGCCCCTTCCCGTTGTCGACTGCTCTGGAGGACTCCCCTCGCCTAGCCCTTGTGGTATCTTCAGCATTTATATACTTCTGAACCTTTGTTAGTAGCTCTGGCATGCTTTTTGGCGGGCGTTTCATCACTGAGAAATGGAATCTCGATGAACGGAGACCTCCGAGGAAGGCTGTCATGGACACCTTGTCGTCAGGCTCTTCAATTTGAAGTACCTCCTCGTTAAAACGAGTGAGGTAACTCCTGAGGCTTTCATTTGTATCCTGCTTTATGCTGAGCAGGTGTGTGGCAGGCTTCTGGTGGCGGCGTCCTCCGATGAAATGTGACACGAAGGACTTGCTTAAATCCGCAAAGGTGGCGATGGAGGTAGGGGCGAGATTGGCAAACCACTGCCGGGCGGAACCCTTCAATGTGGTTGGGAATGCCCTACACATAATCTCGTCAGGGATATTATGCAGCTGCATTTTGGTTTTGTACGTCTCCAGGTGGTCCAATGGATCCTTTCTTCCATCAAAGGTCTCCATGGACGGCATCTTGAACTTTCGGGGAAGCGGGTAGTTCACCACCTCGGGCTTGAACGGTGTGTTCGTTCGCCCGACTAGGTGATCCACTGTCTCCGGTGCCTTCGCCTTCATGGCGTTGTAGACTTCTCCCAACTGGTTTTGCATCTCCTTGATCTTTTCGTCCCAGGGATTATGGGGTTCTCTGGAAGGACCAGGGAGATAGCTTTCCTCCCCCACTGTATTATTTTCACTTCCCCCTTCTTGGAAGTGGGGATCATCAGCCTGAGGTTCTGCAAACTGGGCTCCACCTGGAGGTGGAGGCACTGCATGATAAGCCTGACCTTGAGGATCAACCAGGATCGGGCCAGGTGGGGGGTCCAAGGGAGCGCCGGCAGAGGCATCCTGGGCACGATGAAGCTGCATCATCGGGGGAACTCCTCGACCCCGGGCGCCATTGGGATGGGCGCCCAGGTGATGGAGAGTGGGCTGGGCGCCCATATGAAGTCCTCTGCCCTGGGCGCCCAGGGGATGGGCGCCCGGGTGAGGTGCTCCGTTTCGCGGAGCAGTCGGGCCCTGCGAGCGCGTCGCCTCCTGCTGCTGTATCCCACCGAATGGTGCTCCTCCTTGCCCTGCGAGCATAAGCTGGAGGATTTGCTGGTTTTGAGTCACCAGCTGCTGCATGGTCTCCATCATCTGCTGTGGAGAGGGAGTAGGAGCGGGGGTAATCGGGACAGGATTACCCGGTGGAGGACCGTTCTCTCCCTGTCTGGGAGAGTTTGGCTGAGCGTTAGGGCCCGGACCCGTAGTTAGGCCAGGGTTATCCTCTCGTCTTACAGACCTCGTGCTGATCACCATGATTCTAACAAGGGGTTTGAATTTTTTCGTTCCCCACAGACGGCGCCAAACTGATGATGCCAAAAACAGGGATTCGGACACCACCGGTCAGATAATTAATGCTATGCAATAAATGAAGAGAGATGAGAGATTTATAGTGGTTCGGTCAAGCGTGACCTACGTCCACTTCAAGAAGGTGATCTTCGATTAATGTCGAGGGTTACAGATATGTGAAAGTAGGGAAAAAACCATCCTCTCTCATGTGATGAGAGGGCTCTATTTATAACTCTTTCCCACCAGGTGGGGATGCAATCGTTTCAACGTCTTTTTGGAGCGTCAGACGTGTCCTTGATGATCGAGCCAGGTGGAAGGCAGGTGAGATCCTCTCCGTGAGACTTGGTAAATACAGGTTAGGGGAGGACTTCGTCGCGATGACTTGGAGCCTGCGGTGACGAGGCTTCGTTTAACGAAACCCGGATCTCAACGGAGCTATTCCGGCCTGACCCAGATCCCAGACGGACCGGGTCACTTGGACCTGACTCGCTACCGCGATCCGGATTGGGCTTGACTCATCACCAATGACTATTGAGAATTTAGGAATCCCACCATATTTATATTTTGGTAGAATTCCTGGATGCTCAAGTCCAGAGGAGCATCCAATAATTCCACTATGTATAGGAATTCATGAATTCTGCAAACAAGAATTCCTTGAATTCCAAAAAAGAAATAAGTCCATAGAGTTCAAAATATTTTCCACAGTACAATTTAGCAACCCCCCCCCCCCCCCCCCCCCCCCCCCCCCCCCCCGGAGCACCAAAACTAAACTCAAAAGTGAGCACACAACCACAACCATTGATCGTCCTCTAATTATCAATCTATGCATGTTGCACAAATGGTTAATTAAGGGGGTCAGGGTTAGAGTGGGTAGGTTAAAAAATAAAAAAAAAAAATTCCATATGGTATGTTGGGTTTAGGTTATTAGCCCAAGATCCGACTTACCCAACAACTCAAAGTTCAACCCTAGTTTGCACTTTGATTAAAAAAAAAAACAGTAACTAAAGTGATTAATTTGTCAGAATGTGAGGCTGCCAGGCTGGCAAATATAATAATAAAGAACAATGCCTACGTGTCAAGCTCGGGTAGGGACATGACTCATGAGGAGAAAAGCCCAGCGGTGCTGAAGGCAAACGAGAAAGAGTGAGGCCCACCGCCACCGGCACCGCCCTATCCCTGCAGCCGGTGGCATTGGACGCCACGTCATTGGTTAGAGCAGATCCCAACTCCCAGTGCTCCCACCGCAGTTCCATCTCATCCGACACTCCGTACGCAACCACTCTCCCACAAAAATCCTTTCGGTGCCTCACAGTCCAAACATCAAATTTACTTTTACTTTTCAGTCTCTCTCTCACACACTGCCGGATGGAAATCCCAAGTATGATCAATTCAAACCCTTTAATTACACCTGTTTCAATCCAATGAGACTCATTATAATTAAATCAACAGTTGATTTTGTTAAAACAATTTTGAATCATTCAAATCTTCGGTCTTAAAATTAACACTTAGATTTATTTAATTTCACATATATTATGTACATGTTTTCTATCCACACAAGTGAATATTGAAAGACAAAAGAGACCAAATCCTCCGACGCTTGGGCTGTTTGGATGTATGGTGAATTGAAGTAAAATGAGGTGAAGCATCAAATCAAGAGAGAATAAAATATAGGAAGTTATGATGGTCTTTTGGTTTTAGTTGCTTGATAAATAATCTTTTTTACTTTTTATGTAATTTTTTTTATTTAGTGGAGAAAGGAGGTTGCTTATTTATTTATTTATTTTAAAAAGAATGAGGGGATTTTGAATTTATGTACTTTTAATATGACCCCTTGTCTTTTCTTGTTTAGATAATCGAGGCTTTACCTCACCCGACTTCAATTCACCTCACAACCAAACACGCCCAAGAAACCCTGAGTTAAAAGAAGTGGAATTCCACGGTAGAGCCCACCTAGGCATATATAGGTATCTTTAAATTTGACATCAATTGAGATTTATTCCACCATTGGATTGATTATTTAATGAAAAAATGTGACAATGAATATGCATAAGATTGTGTTAATCATTTTTCTTTTATCAAATGATCAATCCAACAATGATTTTTTTAATTAATATAGATTTAAAAAGGTATTTATTTGAAATGGTTTGAACTTAAGTAGCAAACGAGAATGAATTTTTTTTTTTTTTGCCGACGGAGGGTTTCTAATTCTTTAGGCTGGACCAATCGCTCCGAACTCAGAGAGAAGCCGGATAAAACCCTTGTGGCCCCCAGGTGGTAGCACAAGTGGACTTAACTTTCAGCTTCTAAAGAAGGGGAAAACGGGAGTCTATAACGGGGGTCGATACCAAGACCTCTAGCTCCGAAAGAAAGAGGATCCATGATCCTGACCACTCGGCCAAACCCGGGGGCTAGTTTGACACTTTACTAATACAATAAAAGTCAAGTAAAGCCTTCATTTTTCAAATAATATGTCACATCAAATGCACTTTATTTAAAACTCCCCCATCTTTAAAAAAAAAAAGTAAAAAAATAACTACCTTTATCCACTAAAAAAAATTCACTTTTTCATACAAAAAGTAAAAAAAAATTCATAACAAACAACTAAAAATAAAATACCATTATAACCTACTTATATTTTATTTTTTATTTAAAATCATCTTTTACTTCACTTGACTCTATTAATAAATTTACTAAACTAGTAAGGAGTTAGCAGATAAAAAACACCATTTTTTGATTCATTTGTTTATTTATTTTTACTCTAATTCTTTAATTATTATTATTATTATTATTATTTTTCACTGCCACCGATCGCACTTTCACCGCATGACATAATGAATGCTCCCACTTTTCCAGCAAGACCTCAATTTCCTACAGATTTGTTGTAAAATACACCCTGCAAGTTCATATATTTACATCAATGCACCTACAGATGTTGCCAGTTGCCACGTGAAGGGGGCCAAATGAGAGAATGGATGTGCGTCGACTACCATGACCATCTGTAGCCCTCAAACGTCGATCAATCAAGTTTTCCGGATGTGGGGATGAAAGATGTTTTTGGAATGTAGCTCTTGAGTTGACCTTTGTTTCTTTTCTATTCTATATATATTTTATTGGTTAGTGGAGATTGGCGCATGCGGTCCAAGTTAGGATGGACAACATGACACTTTAAATTGGATAATTTATTTTAAGTTTTTATCATAGGGTTTTCAACTTTTTGAATTTGATTAATTTCTCCGATATAGAAAAAAAATCGAATAAACTCCTCTGTAGCTCCAGTGTGATAGTACAATTTTGAACCTATAACCTCCGGGTGTAAACTATGGTCGTAGATCAACCGAGCTATCCCTTCTAATTAAATTGGAGACATTGTTAAATAAAGATCACTGATAAAAGACTAAAAATGGGGGGTTATGTGATTATTAAATCCAGTGTGAAATGGTTGGAAAATATAGAACCAAACATCAAATGGGTGAAATTAATTGGCTATTGTGATTAAACAGAGATACAATAACTCTCAAGTTATGTGATTTATGTAGATTTGCTTGTAGATCTGCAGCACCCTATACATAGCTAAAGAGTAACTTGTTAGGTTGTCATCTTCAACACTCCTTGCATTGACATTGGTTGTAGTTGACATGTTGCTTAACTTCGAGATTGTTTAATCATAGGTTGGGAGAATCTAATATTTTGATTTTTTATTTGTGACATCCTCCCATACTTCCTATCCTCATTGGCAAATCATACATTTAAGTAACCTCATAAGCTTTGATTTTAGAACGAGTAGTATTTCGCTGGAGAGATTTCTCCCGTTTCTTTAAAGGCTTATTTGTTTGCATTTAAATAAATAAGGAATTGAATTACTAGAGTGATGACTAATTATTTATTTTCTATCTTCTTTTGATTTTATTTTCTAAGGGTGAGTTTGGTGCGCTAGATGACGAAAAGGCGGATCCGCCAATTCCACATGTTTTGGTTAGATTCCTGGATCCCATCTATTGCGGATTTGTAGACTAAAATGTAGGGATTTATGTCCGAAATTATCGACGCACTGAAGTTGGAGTGGGAAGGTGCTGGAAAATTGTCTCCACTTTTTTCCCGCCGCACATGTACTCTGCATAAATGGCTCCTAAGAGCAGAACTGATTTGAATTTATTTTCTAAAAAGAAAAGTTATTTGATGCCCATTTAAGAAAACTTTTCATTGATCATCACTTTTTACCACTTATGGAATGAACTATGTTTTCAAAATTATAAACTATGTATTCTAATGCAAATAAACAAGCCCAAGTCATAATTTTCAATATTAATAATAGGGGTTCAATAGGTTAGTGTTGTGATTACAACATATGAATGATATAACTAGCACAACACAAAATAATAAAAACTCAATGAAAATTACTAAATACCATGTATCAAGGTACGTAGTTATGATGATTTAATAATATCATCACTTTCATTTCACAACTTTGAATTATTCCTTTTCTTAAATGTTGATGATGATATTGGTGGTAAAATAAAAGTAATATTTTGGTGATTGATTGCATTATCAGTCTTTTATGTGTGTGTGTGAGAGAGAGGGGGGGACCCAAAATGAATTGCATTATCCCTATCACGTCTGCTTAAGTGGTAATTGCCAATCTAGTTGGTCAAGTAAACATTGATAACTTAGCCACAAAATGACAACTCTTGACAATTAAAAAGGGCTTGTTTTTCTGCATGGGAACCGAATGCATAAAAACTCATCATCAAATGGGCTTCAGATTAAGATTAGTAAGAGGTGATCAGGTGAGGTGAGGCGAGGTGAAGGGGATGTGAGGCAGAGGAATGGATGAGACCTTGACTTCCCTGCGATTTAAGCTTTTAGAATGACTTGTTGGGTATTCATTTCCATTTCCATTTGATTCATTTTCTATTAAAAGGGATTATTATAACCATAAGAATTCCTAAGAACTCAATTACATGAAACAAACGGGTTTTAACTTTTCAGCTAGGGATGCAATCAAGGTCGATCTTGAGCAACATGGCTCACCACATATTTTTTTGGCACCTAGCTTAGGGGGTTGGGACCCAAGCCCTCTGGTGAGGGAGTAGACCTAGGTAAGGTGTGGTGAGTAAAAAAGGCCTCGGGTGAGGTAGCACGGCCCTCGGGTGAGGAAGGTGCCTATGGCTAACCACATGAAATCAAGTTAAAGGTTAGCTTTATCGGACTTGCCTAATTGTTGAACCGCGACTGCAATTCAATCGAGGCTTAAGAGCCTCAGATACCTGAGTGAAGCTTGGGAGTCCCTATGTCTCTCATTATTTAACCTTATGTTCCCATCCTTCTTGCCAACCCAAAACCTGTGGCTAATCCATGTGATTCTATTGAAATGCATGCCATCCGAGCTCATATTTGCTTCCCTTCTTTGGCATGAGCATGTGCTATAAAATTTAGGTTTGTGTGTGCATGTGTAAGCTGCCACATTAATTAGCATGAATGTGTCTTCCAAACAGGGTGAACATAGCTTGAACCGTGATGATCCCTGTGGTTCCCTACCATCTTTCTATCTCTGTGGGGAGATTATCTCAGCTTTTAATTCTGTTATAGGCTTGGAATAAAGGCCATTCAGTCGTGTATTTAAGGATTCATTTGGACATTGATTTAAGGATTGCTAATGTTTTTCTTTTGTTTTTAGTTTGGTTTCTTTTTCATTAATAAATTCTTTCATCTTTTGGCATTTGGATCTATGAAAACTCTACCCATTGTACATGGACTTTTAGTGTTACAGTTAGAAAGTCTGATAATCCAAGTTTAACTCGACTTAAGCTTTTCGACTTCAAAATTCAGGCCGTGCTTGGGCTAAGATCAATGTCCGATACTCTTGACAACCATGATTGAATTGGTTTTTTTTTTTTGATAACCTTGTTTGAATTGATTTGTATTGCCCATTAAGTACTAGCTTTGGCCAGTTCAGGGGCAGCCCTGAGTTTTCGGGGGCCCTAGGCGAGTTTCTAAAGTGTGGCCCTACCCGTATACCCACCAATAAATGATAAAAAAAATAAAAGACAATTTTTTTATTATTTAATCAAAAATTAAGTCTAAACTCCTTACCTACTCTTACAGAATCAGAATTGTGTTTCACATTAACCAATTAACACAAAAATTCAATTACAAAAACTAAGCACTACTGAAAAACTACTAGTCTTCTTGCATTTCTAGCTGCGAAATCACTAATTAAGTCTTCATAATCAAGCTTTTTTACCAAAGACTTTTCAATAGATAACATAGCTAATCCATTTAGTCTTTCTTGGGACATGGTTGATCGAATGTAAGATTTGATCAACTTTAGGTTTGCAAAGCTTCTTTATGCAAATGCAACGGTAACTGGTATAGTCAGCAGAATTCTGTATACAACCTATGCATTTGGAAAACAATTATCCCGTGACTTCAAATGATTTATAGTTGGTGTTGATAGTTGTCTCATTACAGATCTTGTTTTAAGACTAAAAGATTTGGACTTCATAAAACATTTGATTTTTTCTAGATCTCTATGTTCAAAATCAACTACATGAAAATATAGAGGTAGGATTGTAAGGCTGGCTGTAAAGCGGAAGCCACATTATATATTTAATAATGTTCAATTGTTCAAGCATACCATGGGTGTCGGCCATTAAAAGTAATTACATGTGTAACCTAGTCTACATATAAATCCACAGACACGACCATTTATCAAAAAAATCTTAACTACTGAGATTTCTTTCCTAACTGTTAGACTTGGGGGCCCCCATTTTGGGCCAAAATTTGGGGCCCCAGCCCACCGCCTGTGTGGGCTGTCCCCAGGGCCACCCCTGGGCCAGTTCAAAGTTCAAACCCATGGTGACAACTTAAAACCATTCTTCTGTGATCTAGACCACAAACATCAAGCAAAAAGCAATGAACCACATCCAAAGTGGACTTGGTTCTTGTGAAACTTTTACTCATACTACACATGGGTAAATCATCCATTTACACTATGAGCTATAACCACATTTTTTTCAATCACTTTCTCTTCCTCCAAGGTGCTTTCATCAACCTCCCAAGCCAGCCCAAAATATAACAACAATTAAGGCATATTTTTGTGTGTAAATGTTTCTTAACTCCCCTTATCTTTGGGAAAGTGGTTTCCAAACTCATGACCCATATGAATCACATTCTATAATTCTAACTAAAAAACACCTTAGTAAATTGAAACCACTAAAAATAGAAGGCCTCCTCCTTATAGGATTGGTCCAAACGTAAAAATGATCACATGATTCTCTCCCTTCCATTTTGTATTTTCCCTAAATATAAATGCAAGGGAATATGTTGAGAATTGCATGTGAATCACATGTGTTTGCATGTGATGAGTTAAATGGTGGACCTTAGTTTCATTAAAATGAAATTTGGCTAAGGTTAATAGAGAGAGAACTTTCTAATTGAATCGAAGGGCCTGAAGGAAGCAGACATTAATCAAAAGAGCTTATTGAGAGTGAAGACTATCAAAATTTCTTACATACAAAACTAAACTTTTGTACTAGAGGGGATGAGAACCTACTGTTTTTTTTTTAAGGGATAATGATAAACTACTTGGAGTAGGAATTAATGATTGATTTTATATTTTAACTTAACCTTATCTCTTCACCACCCCTTTATGGATCTTTTGGAGATTTCTGATAGCATATTAGCAACTATCCCATTTTTAAAAACTTTTTTTGTATGCTTTGCAAACTCTCTACATATTCAAAGATTATTTGGCATACATAAAATCTCAAATTCTCATATATCTAATTTTTAAAATGTTCAAAGATCTTTGAGCATTCTCATATGGTTTAGATGAATGCCATTTTCCTATCTAAACCATAGGAAAATGACCAACCTTCCAAATTCAATTCACATGCTCATGCATGCACAAACTGTAAACTTATAACTACAAATAAGGATTTAATGTGCGTAACAGCACTAATAGCCATTTGCCAATTACATTGTAAAAAATAGCACCCATTTTTTGAAAAAACATCACATCCCATGGTTTTTTTTCAAAAAACATAAATAATGTGAAAATATCATAAGAAATTCAAAGTTCAAACTACCCTAAAAAGAAAATTAAAAAAAAAAAAATAACACATGATTATTCTCATGACATTCTAAAAACCCATTTACTAAAGTCCTGTTTATTCAACTTATTTACCCATCAAATTCAAAATATGAAATTTCCTCCGTCGAACACCAATGCTCATTATAAGTTGAGCACCACATGCCAAAATATTTAGTGGGATCCCATTTATTATTTATCCGAGTGGACCATAAAATAAAAATATCCTAATAGTAGCAATCCTGAATTTTACATCCATTTAAATGGAATAGATCCTTGGATTAACTTGAGTGGAGAAGGCTATTAGGATGATGGATAGAAAGCTCTCATGTTATTAGAGCTGTTTTACTCCCATCTCCACCATTTTCATGGTATTCTCGTAGTTACTTGATATTCGAGGCCTCATTCCACTCCACAGGTTATATAGCTGACCTCTTCCCGGGTCTACCATAGGACCCCTCTCTTTTCTTCTTCCTCTATATCTCTCTCTCTCTGAAAGGCCTCTGCAGTTGCAGAGTACGAGAGAAACGAAGAACAAACCCCAGAAAAAGGATAAAGCAGGAAAACCCTAGACATCTCTTCCTCATCTCTGAAAGTTCTGCTCATCCTTCTACATCTGTCGGGAAAATCTCTCATCTTCTCCAATCATTCCCAATTTTCTCTCGTCTTTTTCCATTCGTACGGCCTCCACGTCTCTCGATCTCTGTCCGAATCTCGTCCTTCAAGGTACCCTCTCTATCTCTCGATTATCGAGGAATTAGGCTCCAAATTGGTTTCTTTTCTTTGAATATCTTCAAAAAGATGCCATCTTTCTGCTGATTTCGAGTTCTATATGCATTTTCTCTGTTCTAATGATTCCGTGATTTTCAGATTTCGTGATTTGATCGGGGGAATTCATCCATGGAAGTGAAAGGGGGTTCAATTGGTCTGCGCTGGCGTGGTTCGAGTTGAAAGTTAGGGTTTTTATTGTAAATTTCAGCTGGAGATGTTATTTGAGAATGGAGGAGTTTGATGAATTTTAGAGTGGAAGGTTTTGGTGCGATTTGGGAGTCAAAGTAGGTGTCTTTTTATTTTTATTTTTATTTATGTTGGTTGGGTTTTGGTTTTGAGAGATGGTTTTTGTTCGTTTGGTTTTTGAGAATTCGAAGAATTGGGAGAAGAGAAGGTGAAGATTTGTAGAGGAGATTGCATTAATGGGGAATAAGCTGGGCAGGGGGAGGCAGGTAGTGGATGACAAGTATACACGGCCTCAAGGGCTGTATCAACACAAGGATGTGGATCAGAAGAAGCTGAGGAAGCTTATTCTAGATTCAAAGCTGGCTCCTTGCTATCCAGGAGATGAGGAGTTTTCTGTTGATCTTGAAGAATGCCCCATCTGCTTTCTGGTCGGTAATTTGCGTGTTTTTGATTGATGTTTAATTTGGTTGATGTTTCTGCATCTTCTTCAGTTGTGTTTGTGAACTTCATTTTTTTTTTTTTTTTTTTTTTGTTTTAGAGCTTGTTAGGGTTTGCAAGTTTGCTTTTTTGGGCATGCACATTAAGTTTCAACTTCACAGAATTTTGTTGGCATATATATTTTTTTGTTGGAAGAATTGAAACCCTTACCTGGGACTTTTTGTGTGGTATGGTGTGGAAATGAAACTGGGTGGGATTTTCTTTTTTGGGGGTTTTTCTGCCCTCACTCAGGATTGGTAATGGTTTAGGTTGAAAAAAGCTACAAAAATTCCAGCTGACCTAATGTGCTTATGTGCTTAAATTTCAGTTCCAAAACACTCAAAAGGAACAGATAACCATCCGTTTTGATAAAATATTCAAAATGTTTGCAATTTTGGTGTACATCCAAATTCCAAGCACCCTCAGTAGTTATTTCTGGATTCGAATGAAATTAGTGGTGTTCTCGGGAGCTCTTCAATTCAATTCTTTGTATATATTTTTTAAATTGGTATTTTGACAAAAGGTTGTTTAATTTTTATAGTAGAATTTTGTATATGCGGTGTTTTTTAAGTTGTTATTTTCTTCTCAGATTATTGAGCGGGTCTTTTTTTTTTGTTGGATAACTCTGTTGAAAAATGCTTTGATATCTGTTTTTCTCTTTTTTCTGTTTTTAGTATTATCCAAGTCTCAATCGATCACTATGTTGCATGAAAGGCATATGTACAGGTGCACTTATTTATTTATTTATTTTACATTTATTTTGGATAAATTCCATCTCGTTGTACTTTAATGGACTACTCTTTGCAGAGTGTTTTCTGCAGATGAAGCCTCCTCATTCTACTCGTCCTACACAGTATCCTTTCTTTCTTTTTTTGTTCAATTTAAGTTCTTAATGAAGAATTTGCTTTGGTTTATATGTGCTGCTCTTTTCTTTTATTTCTTTTGGTGGTTGGGGTGGCAGGTTGGGTATTAGTTATTGCTGTGTTGTTTTAATTTAATTTATCTTTCTTATATATTTGGTTTGCTTAACATAGTGAGGTGCCCCTTCTGCAAAACCTCCAATTATGCAGTGGAATATCGAGGTGTTAGGACAGTAGATGAAATAGGCAAGGAACAAATCGTAAGATCTGCTTCACCTTTGGTTCTTTCCATTCATGGATGGATGAAAGTTTCCAAATGTTGCAAAAATAAAACCAAAGGTTTTCGGCTTTTACTGATGTTTCTACCGCGTGCAGGAAGAACAAAGGGTTATAGAAGCGAAAATAAGGATGCGACAGCAGGAGCTTCACGATGAAGAAGAAAGAATGCAGATTAGACAAGAGAGAAGTTCTTCAAGCAGAATAATGACTTCAGATGAAGTTGAATATCAGGACATTTCCAGTAGCTTAGATAATGCAGGTTTGCCCCAGTATTGCCATTATGCAGTAATTATTATCTAGTTTGTTTTTATTGATTGTACCTATTGGTCTCATCCACTTTACAGTTCCGTCTTCTAATTCTCCAGCACAAGGTGATGAGATCACCCCTTCTCAAGACTTGAGTCCTGTTCCCGGAGTTAGATATCCTTCACATAGGTTTGTAAAGATCCAATTGTGCTGCTATTCATTTATTGATCAGTCATGTTGTCTCAAGGAATCATTTGTTTTTTAATTCGCTTTTTATATGCATGTTTACTTGGAATGTGGATGGGTGCTTGAATACCCAATTACCCAAAAGAAACAAACTGAAAAAATATGCTAAGAGTAACGAGCCCAAGTTCTGGACGCAATTTTAATTTTGGCCTGGTTTGGGTCCCTTCATGGACTGGAAAGCCCGGTTCAGGTCCATGAGTTAAATAGCCAAGGACCTGAGTATTGTGCACAGTTTTTCAAAAATGGTTTGGCATTACAAGAAATTGCAGTAGAACATGACCAATTTGACTGACACTCATTCGAGTTGCGTAGGCTCTTTAATTGTTCTTACAGTTTTTGTCTCAAGGCATCGTTTTGTTTTTAAGCTTTTCATATGCATTTTCACTAGAAATGTGGATGGGTGCTTGAATACCTAATTACTCAAAGAAAACAAACTGAAAAATAGGCTGAGTCCAACTTCAGGACCCACTTCTGCAGTTCAGGTCCAAGAGTGTCATAGCCAAGGGCCTGAGTATTGTGCACAGATTTTAAAAGATGGTGTTGCCCCCCTTCCTCTTCTTAAGAAAAAAAAAGCCACCATCAAACTCCCCAAAAAAGAGGAAAAAAAGAGAATAATAGAATATGCATTAGAAATGGACCAATTTGATACTCATCCGAGTTGTGTAGTCTCTTTAATTGTTCTTACAAATTTGCTATTTATCAAATAGCTATTATTGGAGGGATTTGAGGCCTTTGGAACAATGACTCTTGACTCCCATGATTGGATGGTTCCCAATTATCGCATGTGTCCATCATAAGGAGAGCTTTCGGACCCTTACCTCCAATGAATGTCATGCTTTGAGGTGGGGCCCACATGAATGGCTAGACCATTCTTGAAAATGAGCTTATTACGTGTTGTATGCAAGTATACTATGTATATATATATATATATATATGAGGAATGTTCATATGCATCTTTCCCTCACCATAGAATGAGGGACACTCGCCTTTTTGCACATGAAAGTGCATTTTGTACCTCACCCTATGTACTTGAAAAGTACATTTTGTATTTGGAAATTTCCAAAAAGGGAAGTGTCCCTCACCCTATGGTGAGGGAAAGATGCATATGAATGTTCCCCTATATATATATTTGAATGGTTATGCAAGTGTACTATATGTAATGTATTTGGGCCTCATTCAGGTCTGAGTCTAAGCCCTTCCTTTGAGTGTTAATTTAGATTTGGGTTTGGGTAACTCAGACCCAGTTCGGTTCTTGGTTCTGGGTTCTGGGCTCTTGTCTCTACCAGCAATTCAAATATCCGAACCCAACCCCTTTTCAACCACCTCATCTACATGCACTTATGTTTTGCTTTCTTGGTTCATAAATCATGCTTGCTGATGTGGTGTCTAATGAATAACAATACACTTACTATTACTCAAGTTATTGAATAAAGCTATTGAAATGCATTGGTTTTTATTTGCAGCTCACTTTCAAAACTCAAGTGCATTTGATATTATTGAATTTCATTTTTTATCTGCAGCTTACTTTGAATGAATATTATGTTGAAATTCTCAAAGTTGATATTTATTGTGGCATTTGTGATAAACTTGGTTACGAAATGCAGGGAAGGTGAATTTGAACTGGATCTTGAGGATATAATGATCATGGAAGCAATCTGGCTTTCCATTCAGGTGATGTTCAAAACACCTTGGGTTAGATTTTAACATGACATGTGGTTGCGGTAGTCAGGAACATATTGATTCATTTTTAAGTAGTGGAGTTCTTAACTGCATGGTATATAGTTTTTTGATGAACAAGAGTCCGAAGAATTTAGGAATTTGGTGTTTTAAAAGAACTCAGTGACAAAACTTTGTTTTATCTTTAGAGGGGATTGTGAATATTTGGATTGCTTTTGTTTTCTGTGTTTTTGGTCAGGATATTTTGGTTCAGTATATACCTCTTATAGCATACAGCTTTTGATAATTAATATGGCCAGTATTTCAGAAAAAAATTAAAGTTTTTTTCCTGTTCTTGGAAGTGCTACAGTAAGTTGAGTAAAATAAGAGTACAAAAGTGTAGTCATATTTAAAATTTAATTACTAACAGTTTGTCTGTTGGACATTAAAAAAAAAAAGGAATATTGATAGCTCGAAATATTTTAAAGCATTTCTTACAGATCTCTATTTCTATTGTCATAAATCATTTATTGAGTCACAGTCAATGGCGACAAAACTTGAGATATCTTTCATTTTTTGAGAGATACTTTCTTTACTTGGTAAATTCACGACCGTTGAAACTTTGCTATCTGAGCAACTTGGCAGCTCTCTTAAAGAGTATGATAGCCATTTTGCTTTTGGCTGAATGTTCAGTTTTGTGGATGCTTTATGTACCTGGTTGATGACTCCCTTTTGGGGAAAAAAAATCAAGATCTTTTTAGGTTCAATTTGGAGCTGTTCAATAAAAGATGTATTTTTTGATCCGTAACAAATCATATTAGGTGCCGTTTGGCAAACCTACTTTTTGGGAATGTCTGACTTAAGACTGGTTCAGATAGATGTTTGAGTGCTTTAGACTGTTTGGATAATTTATATGAATGTTTGATTGAATCTGCTTTAGGACCTTTTGTCTCTTTTTCAAAAGGTAACAAAAAGGTAATTTTTCAGATAAACATGAAGGTCTAAAGTAAAATCAGACCCTATCTGTTTTTCTTGACAAGTTTGCTCATATGATTTTAATATATGACAAGTTTGCCTATACTACTTTTACTATATGACTGCTCTGCCCACATAACCTGTACCATATGACAAGTTTTCTTCTTTTTATTTTTTTATATATTTAAATTGAATCTGAACAGTCTATTTGTAAACACGCCTCTCTACACCAAACCCCAAACCAAAAACCTTAACAAACTGATGCTGGACTGGACAGACCCATGGGTTGACCCGCCAATGGGCCCAGTCCATCCATCTCGACCAGATCATTGGGCCCGGCCGCCCACCTACCAGGCCATTAGTTTATATTTATTTAATATTATTTAGGGTTGTTTCAATGGTTTGTCTTTTAGTTTATTTAAATTTAGATGTTTTAATCCTAGCCATCGATGTGTTGGATGGTACAGATTATTTCTAGATTTTCTTATTTTTCTATGTAAGCATTGTAAAGCCTTTTGGCTCCTTAGTTAATAATTAATGAAAAGTTTCGAGTGCTTCTGGGATTTCCCAAGTTCTCTTCTTCCTCACCCCGTGATGGGGAGTTTGGCATGAGGCCAAGATTTTCAGGTGCGAAGCCTGACCTATTCCCTTAAACTCTCCATCTCTACTCCCTCCATGTCTGCCTGCCCCGTGTCTAGCACCCCGCTCTGCATCACAAACCTTTGAAAGCATCTTTGACAACCAATGTTGGACGAATTGAAATAAAGACATATCACCGGGTTTGTTTTCAGGGTGCGGGAGGATTCTTGGAAAATTATTCCATATGCCATTATTTGGTCCATTTGGAAAGAAAAAATAGTCGAATTCTCAGTAATGCAGCATCTTTCTCTCTTGATGTTTTAAATTTGGTGAAGGTGAGGATTGGAAAATGGGTGATGCTAAGGAAAGAGCTTGAGAATTTCAATCTTGATATCATTCTTAGCAATTGGGAGGCTTGTATGGTTGGTCGTTCCTTTTATAAGGAGAGAGAGGTCATGCAGTGGTCTCCTCCACCTGAGGGTGTCTTAAAGTTTAATGTGGATGGAACCGCTAGAGGGAAGTTAGGGCCTGACAGGTATTAGTGGTGTTCTTCACAACCATGGGGTACTACATTGCTTTCTTTCTCTTCTTACATTGGAGTTCGAATGAAGCGGAGGTTTTAGCCATTCTTGAAGCTCTAAGGTTATTTAAAGTCTCGATTTGGCAACCTTTTATTGTGGAAAGTGATTCTCTCAATGCTATCTCTTGGGTGTCGAATTCATCTATAGGCCCGTGGAAGTTCTATTTTTAGCTTAATGAAATTAAGTTCTTATCTTCGGAGATGGAGGAGGATTTTCGGCACATGCTGCACTCAACAAATGTGGTGGCAGATGTGTAGGCTAAGAGAGGGGCTGCTCAGTAGTTTCTTCTTTTCAATATTTTCTTTCTTGTATCCTGATGTTTTTTTCTATTTTACCCTGCAACCTTTCTCCCTACTTGTATCTCATTTTTCTTCTTAATATAATTTCTGTTATCGTTAAAAATAAATAAAAATGAAGACATAATTCACCAACTCATGTATCTAGTCATCACCATCCTTGCAATTGCAAAAAGCATACAGCATGGAAGAATTTGGTAGGGCTGCATCTCTTCTTACCAAATTAACTTCATTCAGGCAATTGCTGCCCAATGGAAGTCGTCCTCTTTGGTCTGTGAGAGACTTTCCATGACAAGGAACACGCTGGTGAAGAAGTGGGGGAGCTAAAACGCCTTCGATGAGAATCCTTACCTTCTGGAATTCAGAAGCTCAGTGAGAAGGAAGAAATACTTTGGAGAGCATTGAGAAGCGTTTAGTCATGGTCCACATCTCCTCCACCCAAACCCAATTCCATTTCACAATTGGAGATGTAGGCATGTTTTAGGAAGTAAGTTTGAAAATATTGTCATACCTAAGAGTTTCTCTAGATTCTTGAGGTGCGACTTTGTTAGGTTCTTCAACTAGCATGAAGCATATAAAGCTATTTTGTTGGCACAAGGTTCATTATGGAGCGGTGGAAAAGCTTGAGCTTCAAATAGCCCACCTCAAACCTTTGCATGTGAAGAAATGTAATAGAGTCATCCTGGGAAGGATTTGATGGATAGGGAGGGGTGGTCAGCGAGATCCTTAGAGATATGAAGGGCGACCTGAAATTAATCTTGTCAGGTGGGAAGGGACACAAGTTGCTGGATCTGTGACCACCCAAAATGGAAGGGCAATTGTTCAGGTAGCATACTATGTTCTGGAATCCATTAAAGCCTGAGCTTTTGTGTAGCCTTGATGCGACTTTCTTGAGGGAGGAGAATTCTCTTAGTTGAGTGGAGTACTGATTCTACAGGATCTGGGGCAAGATGCCAGTGGGTATCCATCAGTTTGATTGCATCTAGGTCTGGATTAGTTCCCTCGGAGAGGAAAAGTTATAAAAAGTGATTGTGATGCTCTTGAAGATCAATCGTCGTTTTCTATAGTGGTTAGATGGATGGAAGTTTTGGGTACGTCTGCAGGTAGGTTGACCAAGGTATTCGGTTCTCCCCTTCATGCAGGACATTCAGGATTTTCTCACTATCAGTTCGTGTATATGATCTGGTGCAGAAGTCAATCTCTGAATAATAGATAGGGAGGAGATGAAACTTGGTTAGAATTAACTATCAAGGCCTTTATCCCTCAAGGGGCTTGATCACTCTTGATGCAGGACAGACCCATGGTCCCCATGGGTTTATCAGTCCTATGGGCCCAGCCCATGTACCAGCCCATTTAGTTTTTGATTTATTTTAGTTTATTTTAATGGATTATGTTTTAAATTTAGATGTTTTAATCTTGGCCATCAATGTATTTGGATGGTCCATATGAGATCTAGGTTATTTCTTTTCCTATATAAATGATGTAAACGTCTTTGGCTTCGAATGGTCGATAATGAAATTGAGTTTTGACTTTTGAGTGCTTTTGGGATCTTTCCCAAGTTCTCCGAGATCTCTTTGCTTCCTAGATTGGAGTTTGGAATGAGGCCAATTTTCCCCCCTATCTCTCCATCTCTTTCTTTCCATTGCCCGCCCCGCATCTCCCCTCCGCTCCATTAGGGCTTCTATCCTTAAGCAGTTGGATTTTAAAAGAGAGCTATCTTTTTTATTTTTTGTGTGTGGGTGTGGGTGTGGGGGGAGGTGTGTAGTATGGATCTCTTCCTTTTTATGATAAAAGAAGTTGAGTGAGCTCCTGCTATGGAGATAGGGAACAAGCATGGGTCTATGGAAGGTTGGATTGCGCATGGGTGAGTTATGGATCTTCAGTTTAGTGGTGAGTTTGTTCTCTTATGTACAAGACCGACTAACTCTGAGGCTGATACTTGCAATATTTTTAGAGATGTGTCCTGTTTGATTTAGAATGTGCTTTCTGTAATTTTTGTAAGTTGCATCTGTGTCTGCTTTGTTCGAGTTGCTGCCTACCACGGGTAATGTTTCCTGCCTTTTCTATTTCTGTATTCTTTTTGTCCTTTATCAGATTATCATTATCTTTTAAGGGAAAAAGCATAAAACGTTTTATTTTTTTTTGGGTGAGGGGAAAAAATAACATTAAGTTTAAACTGATAATCTATGGACTTTGAAACATTCTATTTTAGGACTCTTAAGAGCTTGGGAAGGCATAGATCCCATAAACTTGCAAAAACTTAAACCACGTGGGCCCTTGGTGTAGGTCAACTTGGAAAAAGCCTCAACTAACTTTTGTGGAACCATGATTAACACGTGGAACCATAGGGGAGAGGGAAGTTATCAGCTCGACAAATCCCGTGAGGCTTGTTCCTAGACAAATAGGAAACGTTGTAGATCCAAGAAAACCCTTAATTCCGGCTGAGATAAAGTCTTCCCACCCCAACAACTGTTTACTTCAAAGCCTGAGATTAGGTGTGAAATCCACAAAGAAGAGAAGAAAGTTTCCAAGTCAAAACTTGTCAACTGTGAGGTCATATAATCAGATTTATATGAAGTTCACTAAACAAAGTAGCCCTAGGTTTAATCCAGGGCCTACTACCATCCTCAACTTGAAACAAATAAATAAAATTTAATAACTAAACATAAACAAATAAGAAGATGACTGAAATACCTTAAATTTCTGACTACTTTACATCCTATCATAAAATAGGCCATTACTTTATCAAATGAAGTCCTGAATCGCCTAAGCTTGGGCTCATTGGAAATCTTACTCAATAACCCATCCAATGGATCCACTTTCATGCCATGTGGATATCATTTGGTGCATTAAATTCAGAATTTATAAAAAACATGAAAAGAATTATTCATACAACCATCCGTTTGAACATGGACTAACCCTTTCAGCACCTTTGAGCCAATTGTGTCCTGGCTGGGGCAAATCATGGGGGCCAAGTCCACATTCATTGAGGACAACCTAGGAGGCTGCTACTTGCACCACGCCTAGAAGGGGAGAGAGTGTTGGTCTCTGTGTGTGTTTGGTCTCTAATTAGGCTTCCCTTGGGCCTCCTAGTGCAAACACGAAGCCCAGTTGGGCTATAGGTCTCGCCTGCATTACCTTCCAACGCCAAATTCTTCAACCAGTCCAATCGACCTTACTTTCTTAATTAGCTTCAACAGCTACTTTGCAACAACTGTGAACAAAAAAAAAAAAGGATTGTTGTTCTGCAATCCCTTGGCGGAGATCCACTCACAGATACGTGTTTGTTTGAAATGAAATGCATGCTGATATCGCCCTCCTCTATTTTGTCCCCAAACCTATCCTTCCAAGCACATATCGGACAAAGTCCAATCTACTTGTTTGTGTGCCTTCTCCTTTATCAATTTTGGATAGTATCCGTCTTTATCCTTTATTCTAGGTGATTGGCTTCATTTGTGATTGGTCTACCCTTTCTCTTTGAAATGCCCAATCACCTGCGACATTATCCCTTATTCTGTTGGACAACATTGTTAAGATTTTGTAAATGTAACCAACCAAACTACAGGGTTTCAGATGTGCATGTTGTTACTGTTTCTTTTTTGAACTAGAGAGAGAAATGACATTAAACTCGTTGTATATAATTCCCATATTGAAGACCTCATTCATTATTGCCAATGTGGAAAACTAAAACTCACAAAGACAACCCAAGCCAATGTGGAAAACTAAAACTCACAAAGACAACCCAAAATAGATGGGCTTAGGCTTGGATGATGATATGCTGCGGCTGATGGTTTCCATGAATTCACTTTGTCTTCCAGTGTTCATTTATGAAAGCAAAATGAAAACCATGCAGGTTTGGAGCCTTGTTTCCTTCTCCTATAAATGTAGTATGTCCAATTTCATCCTCTTCAAACCTCATTTCTAACCTTTTTTTTTTTTTGAATGGTTACCTCATTTCTAACCTCTTTGCCACGTCTGAAGAAATCTGATAGTATTACATACGATCTAGTTTCAGCCTAGCTAAATTCAATTTGGTGAATTGTGATGAAAAATGATCTTTCACTGCCTCTTCAATTTCATCCTTCTCCAAAGTCCTGCTCTTTCCCCCTTTAACCACCTTCTTAGACACAGCGAAATAGTTCTCCTTGCATTTGCCACCCATGAAAGAACTTCATGCTCTTGTTCTCATCTTTCAACCATAAGGCTTAGAATTTTTGCAGCCCTACTATCTACACCTGTAGCACATTCCATAATTCCCTTTCCAACTGTAGCCATTTTGTCCCTTATTTGCCTTTTAAGTGTTTTTTTTGTCCATCTAGTTTGTCTCATGTATCCACTTTCCCCGTAAGTAATTTCTTGCTCTCCAGTCCACCCTTCCTTATTCGAGGTTTTAATCTTTTCTTTCAGAATCTGAAGTTTCTTAAACTCTATGTAACTGGCTCATCTATTAAACTGGAAACTAATCCAAAGGCCCTTACTCTTTCCACAAACCCTGGAGATGATGGCCAAATGTTCTTGGATTGGGATGCCCTCTGACCTCAATTTATCTCTGTGGAACCTAAGATGACAGATTTATGATTTGAGATATGCTTTGCAATTATAATTTGCACGACTCCCCTAGAATGTTGTTCTAAGAAACCAAAAACCTAACTGATCTGCTTAGTCCTGCTTATCACTAGGGAATTTAACGACATTGTTGCAGCAGGCAAACCCACTTATAGCTCAGTGGTAAGGCATCTCTCCCTCTCCACAGAAACAGCCCAAGGATTGATCCCTGGTGGTTAGGGACTTAGGTAACATGTGTGGGGGTGTGCACATTTACCAGAGAAAAAAGAAGAAAAAGAAAAGAAAACGCTGCAGCTCATTCCAAAAGCCTTCTGCCTTGCTGTTGTCATTAGGCCCGTATAAAATGGTAGCCACCCATTGGAGCTATCCATTGAGTTATATTGCAATGACCATGAACATTGGGGGGAGGGTGGCCTTGTAGATATAGAATTCTTCAAATGAGAGGTCGGAATCTTAGAACCTTGTGAGATCCACTTCTCATCAATCCGATCCCCTCACACTCACTAACCACCCATGAATTGGTACGGACTCGTATTTGAGGCTAATCTGAATTATCCTCGCCGTTGAATTGAATTTCATATAATTTGTAACTTAGAAAAAAATAAACTTTAGAGGCCTTAAATCGGTGTCTGTGATTATCCAACTGGGATAATTTGTATCAAATTCTTTGGAGTTGCCTGAAGACCATGGTAGGTGATTTCCATCATGGTGCTGTTATGTTTATGTATATATAGTAATATTCATGTGCATATGCTTTGCACACAGCTGGTGGGCCCCACTGATTGTGGGACACAAGGGGAGAGAGAGAGAGAGAGAGAGAGAGAGAGAGGGGGGGGGGGGGGGTGCACACTGATTGTGGGACAAAAGGGGGGGATTGAAAGATCCACTCATGATGGACCCGGACATTAAAAATGGGGTCAATCTCATGCCTCCAACCCCATGGCCCACAAGTTTAATGACTTTATTTTGAAGAAAAAAATTTGATCCTTCATCCAACGGTCCTATCCATTTGGTGGGTGCAAACCCAGGGGTACAGACATACTGTGACTATCAAGGGGTGTCCCCCGTGTGTGAATGGTTCGGATGGATCATAAGGTGGACCTGCTGAAAGTTCTCAACGTAAGGATGTATAGGAACATTTCCATATATATATATATATATATATAAAAAAAGCAAAATGCCCCTCTGTCATAAATGCTCCAATCAGGGGTCATCTTTGAGTCAGTCCATGTACTTAAGTAATGCATTGTATTTTATTTCTTGTTTTCCCATGAATGGCTTCCAGCTGATGTGAAATTATGTTTTAGCAGGAGCATAGCACCTCCAGAAATCTAGTTTGTCACACCATTCCATCTGCAGCCCCTATCTCCGAAGATCACCTCGTCTCTCTGGGGGTAACGCCAGGTGAATCATCCCCTTCTGGTGGGCTTGCATGTGCGATTGCTGCCCTGGCTGAGCGTCAGCACATGGATGAGGGGAACTCCATTTCTAATGTCTCTGGAAATGTGCCGGCATATATGTTACCGCAGTCTAGTGGGCAGTCTTATGCAGATGAGAGGGCAGCAGAGGGTTATCCACCTGAAAGTTGGATTGAGCTCTCCCCAGATAGTGGGAGGGCTGTTCCAAGGGAGGAAGGCGAGTGGGCTGTGGATCATGGATCTGAGGTGGCAGAGGCTGGGACCAGCTATGCCAGCTCAGATGCTGCCGTGGATGCAGGGGCTACATTAGCGCTCGATGAAGGGGTTGGGGATGTTTTTCAACCCCCAATGGCGGGACCCATGCCACCGGAGAGCTTTGAGGAGCAGATGATGCTGGCAATGGCTGTTTCGCTGGCGGAGGCTCGGGCACGGACCAGCTCACAAGGACTGGCGTGGCATTAGTCAGTTTGCCAAAGGTAGTAACCCAGTTGCCCGTTCCTATTCTTTCTTTCCCCCCTCGTAGTCCTCTTGTTGAAATGGTTCCTTTTCCTTCTTGTTTCATTCTATACATATGTGTAAAAAATAGAAGAGAGAACCGGATGTTAAGAGTAGATAGATGGATGGACATTTGGCAAGCTGATAAAGAGTCCCTGAATTTGCAATAATTTCGGTTTACTTTGCCTATTGAATTTCCTTGACGATGCCATCTTTGGGTGGGTTGGGGCAGTGTAAGTTCTTGAATGCAGAAAACCAGGCTTAACTTTTTCGATCATTACAATGATCAATGAAAGTGGGAACCAAACAGGCATATTTCTTAGGGGCATGTGATCCTTAACTACAGGTTTTGGTACATTGTACCTGATATTTGAGTGTGAACTCATAGGTATGGATTTTGTTCCGGTGACATCAACCACTGATGATGACCCTACTTTGGATACACTTTTATACAAATAATCCACGTTAAAAGATCTATTCGTCCTTGGCGGTTTTTTGCTGAAGCTGGTAGAGTGCTGTGTTGTTGTTTCTCTTCTGGGCTGTTCAGGTGAAGGTTGTTGATTGAAGGGACAGGATTTCGGATAGATGTGTGCATTTTGGTGAATCTAATCAATGGTATGAATCACCAAAATGTGAGCCTAACTGGAACAAAGTCAAGGCCTGAGAAGATACTATACTATCCTTGTGGAGTATCACAATTTCCCTCAAATCTTTTAGCTGGTAGTATATTATTTTGGATTTCTAATAATCTATGGACAAGCCCTTGCTATTTTTATTTACCTAGGTGGTTAATAATAAACTGCATGTTGTGTTTCACATTTAAGAAATTCGTCCTGAGCAAGTAAGAAATTTGTTTATTTCTTTCAGCTTGGCTTGCCGTTTGTCTCTCTTAATGCCCGGATTGAACTTTGGCCTACCCATCAGCAAAGGCAGGTGCCCTTACCACCGATTCCAACCTTAAGCTGCTGCTTTTGGTGTGTTGTGGTGCAGCCTGCCCCTATGATATCTTGCTGTCTCCAGGAAATAATGGGGAATTAAAAAAAAAATTTAACTTGTATGATTGGGGAAATTTAACAAAACGAAGTTAAAAAAAGCTGAAACAAGTTTAAAAAGCTGCTTATAAGTAGGAATTTCAAAATCACATAATTCGGGTACAAATATTGCAATTATTCTTGTGAGCATATTGAGTCATCCTCTTCTTTTACTAAATTATGGAAGCAGTTATTTAAGTTGACAAATTCTTTTTCAAAAATATAAATAATTTTCTGACACTGCAGTATTGAGATCATCTGTACTTCACAATCACAATACTGCACAAGTTTGCTTCTCACACATGGTTGGGATAAGAACTGGTAATATGTGGGGTGCTGGTATTGTACATTAATGATCATTTTATAAGGCCTTGCAAAGTTGGATCTTCAGCCTAGTTCTACTTTTTTTTTTTTTTGGGTATTGCTTATCCAACCGGACTAATTTCCAAATATGGAGAGTAAATCCACGTCTTATGCCACTCCACCGATTCGTAAGTGGGTTTTCGGCTCACTTGTGACAAAGCTGAAACATATTCTAGGATGATTGGATATGTTAAGAAAAAAAGAAAACAATTGTTGTTCTGCTTGTTGTACCTCCCCTCGGAAGTGTGTCAGTCAGCCAGCATTTCTCAACCTAGATGCATTATGTACTATGTGTAAGCCCGTTTGGTAACTTGACTAGTAAAGTCAAGTAAAGTTAATTCATCCTAAACATCACATCAAAAGCACTTTTTCTCAAAACTCCCTCCAACTTTTCCAACAAAAAGTCAAAAAGTAACCACATTTATTAACTAAAAGCCAAAAAAACTCCATTTCCCATACCAAAAGTCAACAATATTCCATTCCAAACAACTAAAAACAAAATACCATCATAACCCACTACATATTTTATTCATACTTTTCATTTCACTTCACTCCACTTGACTTTAATAGTAAAATGCCAAACGGTTTCTTTTAGGAATTCACTATGTCCAAGACTTTCTGGATATGATGTGACATGTTGTCCCCTAAAATTTTGTAAATTTCATATTTCTTTACTAGCATTTTGGATTTCAGCCACATAAAAAGTCTCTTTTGTATTTTGGTGGAATTTCTAAATACTTAAGCCCAAAAAAACATATAGGAATTTCAGCAAATAAATAGGCCCTAAGTCTGAGAAATTTGCAGGCCACTGACCATTAAATAAGAGCAAACATGATCAAATAAAACAAATCAGGATAAAAAAAAAAACTAACTTTTTTACTAGGCTTAATTAATATCACAAGTATATTGTTTCATGCATTTAGAATCTTCCTGCCGTATGCAGATTTCATGACTCCCTTTCGGTGCCCGACGTCACGTGCACGTTTCTTTTCAGATTTTCTAACCTTACGTGCTGCTCTCTTTCTTGACTCAAAAAGAGTCTTGACTGCTTGTATTATAAAGAGGAAAAGAATGACAAGGAGAGTGCAGGGTCAGTCACACGAGAATCATGAGCTCGGATCGTATGAGGCTTTGGTGTAGAGAAATACTCACTTACAGAAGTGAAATTTGAGAGTGGGTCACATCTATTGAAAATAAAATTCAATTAGCTCAAAATGAATTCCCTTTCTAAATATAAGATACCTCCAAATCTCTTCGATTGATCATTTAGTTAATAATGTAAATAGTACATTATTAATTATTATTGCATTGAAACTTGAGGATGTCCCACACGTGCAGAGGCGGCTCCAACTGTAGAGTTTCATTTCTCAAATCACGAATTTTTCTAGGGTGCATTTGTGCACGAATCGTGGAAAAAGAAACCGCGTTTTTTATTTTTTAGCATCAAAGTCTAACGTAGATTGAGAGATTTCTCTACCGCCGTTTCAAACCTATTTTTGTGACATCCCCATTGTACAAATGTGTCCTTATTATTTGGCAACTCTACTAATAAAGTCAAGTGAAATAAAACACTCATTTCTAAACAAAAACAGTCAACGCAAAAGTACTTTAATTCAAATTTCCGTCATTTTTTATAAAAAAAAGGTCAAAAAATAATTTTCTTTTTCCACTAAAAGACAAAAAAATTTCTCATTTCTATACAAAAAGTAAAAAAAATTCTATACCAAATAACTATAAACAAAATAGCATCATAACCTACTTATATTTTATTATTTCTTAAAATAATTTTTACTTCACTCTACTCTATTAGTAAGTTTTCCAAACAGGGACATCCTTTTAGTGAGTCACGAGTACAAGAGTTGTCATAAAATAAAGGAAGTGGTTAGTGACATGATCCGATTAACAACCGTTACATGTTAGTTTTGCCCACCGATCTCATTATATGGACTAAATCACTTTCACAAATATAAGCGGTATTTTGAAAATATCAAAATAACATGGATTCATATTTTTCTAATAATATCACAAAAAACTCAAAATATTATCAAAATGAAAATGCCAAAATAAAAATGGAAAATTCGGGAAGATTCTATAAAATTACAGTATTTGATAATTGTTATTGTTTTTCTGACATTTTCCCAATAGAAAATGACCCAAATTGAAGAATATCCCGACATTTTTCTTAAAGTGGTAACTTCCCAAGGACGGCATTAATGCAATATTCTGAACCATAAAGGGAACTTTATTATGTACAATGGTATATTTATTTACATCTAAAACACTGAAATGATCTTAAAGATTGGAGATCTCAAAATCTTTCATTCTATGGAATCTTATTAAATTGTGATTGAAATAATCTATTAGATTAGTCTAGAACATTTGTTAGAAAAAATGTTGGGATATTTTCCAATTCAGTGTTTTCTCATGATTTTATCGGGAAAATGTCACAGAAAATAATATAATTTTTAAATAAATAAATACAGAGAATAACTGTAAAACTATTTTACAGTTTTTTTCTTGGTTTTTTCTTTTTTTGTTTTTATTCTGATGTTCATTACACAAAAAAATGAAGATTAGGAACGGTGCTTTGGCCCGGTTTTCAGCTGTTCCTACTTATGGAAGGTTTAAAATTGTTCTAGAATGACAGTTCCAAATGATTAGGAACGCTACTTTTAAAAAACTTAGGACAGTTTTGCACCTTCCTATTTTTTTAATTCTAGTGTAGTGGTTGTTCCATTTTTTTCATGATATCTCAATTTTACCAATAGCCTTTTGAATATCCCATCACTATTGAGGGCAGTGAAAAAATACTGCTAATCTGCTATAAGTAAAGATAAGGATGTGTAAAAAAAAAAGTACAGATCTTGTGACGCCATGGACAAGTAAACCTGCCATTACAAAATGGTTTAAGCTGTTACCTTATATATATGGGTACTGTAAGTTGTGTTTTGTAAATGATAGATGATAATGCTAGTGGCTATCAGGAGATTGGTTTATAACAAGAAATTATCATGGGAAATGTTGGAATATTTTCAGATTTTGGGTTTTCTCAAGATGTTATCATGGTGAAATAATTAGAAGTAACAAATATATATATATATATATACAAAAATATATAGAATAATGTTAAAAATGTTTATATAGATATTTTTGGATTTTCTCATTTTTACTCTCTGATCTTGGATTGAATAGTGTCTCAATATTATCGAGAAAATACCATTAAAGGTATGTATTTCGAAATACTCATGATACAATATTAGGGACATTGCGACCCAGCGGGCCCACTGCAGATGGGGCCTCTCAGAAGCCTGCTTTTTGGTTCAGGTGCACATTTGCAGCCATGCCCTGCATGTGGGCTTGGTCCCTCAATTGAATTATTGAGGCTGGTTGCTTCAGACTTCAGACTTCAGAGCAATGGGGTCTGGTGTAACATAAAACACTGTTTGGGAAGCATGTCCAAATTCTTGATCTGCCAGTGTGTGTGGAGGAACCATATGGCTATGGGCCTATCGCCTTTATTTTTACAGGCTAAAGAAAGAAGACAGAGGACTCAACTTGATGAGTGGTTCAAGGCAGAAACAGAGAACTTCCAATTCCTAGTGTGCAATCCAGACCATGCAAAAGGTGTGTTCCCACTTTGACAGATGACATGGTCATGAGATTTGGTGGGTGTTTTTAGTTCGTCAAGTGGGTCACACATGTTTGAGTTGTGGTCTTCTTGTTAAATAGGGAGGAAAAAAAATTCTGGCTTGATTGCCCTGGGTTCAGACATTAGACATATTAGTCCAATTGTGTCCTTCTAATCCCTGATTTGATAATTAGGAAAATCAATTCATGTAGAATTTTGGGTCCATTCATCTTGCTTTTGCACCAGTTTCCCAATGGATTTGTTAGTTGAAACTTAGGGCCTGTTTACTAGAATTTTTAACTAGAATATGTCATATTGGGAATTTCTGACATTGTAGAACCTTGTCCACATTTTTGCACTCACCCGTATCCTCTCGATTGGTGTAGCGAGATTTTGAAGATAAAATGTTAAAAAAAACATGGTGATTTTATGTGGGAGCAGAAAAAGTAGAGTCCAATCTGGTCCGTAGGAATTGAATTGCTTTCGAAGAGGAAACCCGGTTTCTACTTTCGCTGTGGCTACACAAACAAGCCCTAATAAAGCATGCAGTTTGTCCCCCTTGGCATTTAGAAATACTATATTTCTTTAGTAGAATTTTGAGTTTCAACTGCATAAAAAGTTACAATTATCTTTTTGAATTCTATTTATAGATATTTATCTGGCAATTAAATTTGTAAATTTCATACAAGCGACAACATTTAGTTTGTAAAATCATGGGATGAGAATTCTGGCAAAAGAACATGCCCCCTGGAACTTTCAGAAGTGATATTGTTTTGGTCCTCTAAAATGGATGTGTAAGCAACTAAGCATGACCATAAATTTGTGAATGGTCTATTTCTTTTTATAAAGAAAAGTTGAGTCAAAAGGTCCACCACCTTTTGTAACCGAAAAAGGATGTCACTACCCTTTTCTTAGAATCTACATATATATGCAACATTGGATGGGTCCTTTTGATGGAAGGTGGAAGTGACACTTGCCAAGTTGAAGGCCCACATAATTAAGAGCTTGCTCTACTGATACTGGGGTAGGTACAGAGATACCTCTGATGTGGGGATGACAGATAGGTTGACAACCTTTCAACCATTAACTTCACATGCAATGTCCTGAAATCCATGGTTAGTTGGCTGCTCTCTTTCACATGCATTGTCTTCTCCTCCAATTTCATGCTTTTCTACAGAAATCCTTAAAAAAAAAAAAAAAGCTCTAGAAGAGAGGGCATTTTATTTTATTTTTGATAGATGAGCATTACATTCAACCACTGGACAGGCAAAAAAAAAAAAAAAACCACAACCTGAAGCCAGATTCCACAAAATCAGTTGCTTGTCCCTTTCCTGTTCTATGTATTACTTGAATAACAAAACTTAGCCAATGAATGAGCTGCTACGTTTTAACATTTTAAGAATATAAAAAATCTCTAAGCGAGCTAAAACGCAAAACAAGCTTCTTGATATATTGATTGTCCAATCAAAATCGCCATTAATAGCTTGGATAGAGGTGGCAATCGGGACGGGTTGTACTAAACGGGTCGGACCCGTTTATTAAACGGGTTACACAGGTCTAACCCGCATCCGATCCGTTTATTAAACGGGTCAGAAACCCCTAACCCGCACCCACCACTGGTCAAACCGACCCGACCCGCTTAACCCGCATAACCATTGCGGGTTATACGGGTCAGGTCGACCCGCATAACCTACATCCATCTAGTAAATAAATCGACTCAACTATGGTTCCATGCTTGACCAAAATTGACTTTTAAGATAAAATTTGGTCTAATATCATTTCAACAATCATTTGATGCGCATTACCTTGCTTTACATTAATAAAAAGTGTGGGGTTGAATTGGTTAAGGTCCAATTTTTTTTTTTAGCCTATGCATTAAATAATCAAATTCAATTTTGACTTAAATAAGCGGGTTATGCGGGTCAACCCTAACCCGACCCGCTTAATGGCGGGTCATGAATACTTGACCCGTGACCGACCCGCCTATTAAACGGGTCGGGTTAAGCGGGTAATACGCGGATCGGGTCAGGTTGGGTTGGCGGATCGGATCATATTTTGCCACCTCTAAGCTTGGACTACCTTTTTAACATTTATGAGCACATGGACCCTTACATAGCCATTCTCCCATTCTCCCTCACCTTATTTATAGCTGCATAACCACCCTCGCTTCTTTTTTTTTTTTTTTACAACGGGACTGAAAGGCCCCGCCCTTTGTTTTTTTTTTTTTTTTGTTGTTGTATAGTGGGAAGGCATTGACGAATGTTATGACTTTTATAATATTTTCCTGTGTCTTTTCGTCAAAACAAGTATCTTTCTTTTTAACTTTGTCTTACTATAGAGAGAACTTACAATATTGGTTAGGTGCAAATGAAATAGTGGTAATAGGGTTTGAGCCTCAGGGCCTCAATTGTAGACCTAGTCACCTATGAAAGAAAATGGCACTGTGCTGCTGTTAGAACTGGGATTTTGATGATATGAGTCAAACACTGGGTATATTGTACTGAGATTTAAAATGATATATACCCAATCTCCCCAACTATAAATTTTAGACCTAGCCACCTAGGAACTGTGATGTTGTTATACTGGGATTTTAATAAAACGAGTCAAGCAAATGAATTTTACATGAAAATGATGAAACGAGTCAAACACAGATAGTGACTATAAGAATGAGATACAATGTTTTACAGAGAAAAGAATGAGATGCATGAAAATGTGATGATTTTTAAGTGCATTTATTTTGTGATTGAATTGAAAACTGGTTAAGAGTGTGTCAATTTATGGGTGGATCAGTGACTGTAAATGGCTTGGCTCCACTATACAGATTTTGAAAAGAAATAAAACTGGTTAATGCTTTATTTATCTTTTACTCTATATTTTCTTTTTATGAAAAGCCAAATCCTAAATTTTCAATTTTCTGTTAATTATTTACTTAATTTAATAGTAGGATTGTGTAATTTATCTTATTATAAATTAAAAATCTAAGGATTGAATTTCAAATTTATTGGACTTTTCTCTTTCTACAAACTCTTATTTAGAATTCTTCAAATGATAATATAAATTAAACCCATAACCTCGTGGTTGCAACAATGGGCACATTCTAACTATTCTATAGGCTCTTGTTACTCCTTATTTATAGAATTTGTTTGTTCTTACTTCTCATATATCTTTACTTTACTAGTTAATTTCTTTTCTACTCATATTATATAAATATTTCTTTTGTCTTTCTTATTTTGTTTTCAAACAAAATATCCCCTTATTTTCAGGCCCATGCATCGCATGAGTCTTCCTGCTAGTGCCTGTCGGGTATTGATGCATACATGTCTACCTTTCACATGTCCAAGTCCAAAAAGCTCTCTCATCCATTCCATTGATTAGCGGGTCACATCTCAAGCTAGGCCTTAATCTCCAAAGTTTTCCAAAAAAAAAAAATCTGAATCTTGCAAAGCTTGGCATCTAGAATTCTCTGAGGCCATCCTATAATTCCAATTATGAGGGGAGTTTGTTAAAAAAACCAAACCTTTCAACATGAGTATTGCACAAATGGATCCGCTCTAATTCAAATGTCATTTCAATTAGAGTTTAGGTCAGTTGTCACATTGATAATGCATAAAATACAAGACTCAACTTCCTTTGTGATTTTTAAATCATGAATTTTGATTAGTGATCAACTTGTTGGGGGCCTCAGCCAAGCTTTTGTAGCTTCTGCATGGGAGGCGTTTTCTTTTTTTTTTTTATCAAACTTTTGCATCAGAGATTTTTTTTTTCTTTGGTACCAATGCATCAGAGTTATTGACAGGCTGGGCATGTACTAGCGTTTGCCTCAAGATACTATATGGGATGATGGCATTGTCAGGCATGTTGTATATGATTATATGGGAGGGCATTGTCTGGCATTTCGTTTCAAGTTTTTCTATTATGAGCTAACTTAATTAGTGCAAAATCCCTAGATAGATTGCACTTCTTCGTTCACATCGATCGTTACTACTTTCATCCATATCCATTTCAATCTACCCTTCCTTTTTTATGGGTCATCCACTTACATTAAAAAACTTTTCCTCAACAACACTACTGTTGGTTGCATTGGATATGTTTAAAACCATATCAAATATGTCTCTCTTAATTTATCTCCTATTGTGCTACCGTAAATGCTCCCTAAGGCTTTCATTTATTATTATTATTATTATTATTATTATTTTTTGATATGTTTAAATGATATCAAACAAGTCTCTTTTCTTGATTTTAGCAAATTCGTCTCAACATTCTCATATATGCTATACTCATAAAGTGCCATCAATGAAATGAGATGATAGCTTGTCATTGGCATATAAACATTGCTAGTTCCAAATATCCCACGGACATACTTGAAATAGGTACATGTGAGAAGAGAGAGCAAAACGTGCATCCAAAGAGATTAGTCGTTTATGAGGAGACCATGGGTTCCAAGAAAAGATCAATGGAGGTTTACCCCACATGTCACTGATGGTTGTAATTAGTCATATCAGATGGCTTTTAGGAGTGGGTGGGTCCATTACCAATAATCAACCTTGGGGCCGGGGTGGTTTAACTGTCCAACCATAGGACTTTAAATCCCAATCAATCTAACCGAACATACCGTTTGGTGAATTCACTATTGTATAGAAGTTCAATGGCTGGAGAGGGGTTTGACAGATTGGAAAAGAGTTTCTTGTGGCCCACTTACAGTGGGGGCCTTAAGGAATGTTCAATCTTATGATGAAGACTGGGCACCACACACAGGCTGCTCCCTCATTATTAATAAACCTTAACCTTTTTAACCACTTTTACTATAATAGCTGTTTCCAGCGAAAGATCAAAATTCAGCTCCTATATATATATCATTATGACAGAGGAGCAGTAAGAGAAAGTTGAAAGTTGATTTTAAATGATGAGTTTAGGACCCTAAGTTTAACTCCTAAATGATGATATGTTATTTGAGTTCGGGTCCCCATTGATCCTCAAATGAGGAAAAAAAAAAGAGTTCTCCACTCAAAATGCACTACATCAGCTTTGTAAGAGGCATGGAGGTATTTTTTTTTTAACACACAATGCTGGCTGATATAGTATATATATATATATATATATATATTTTTTTTTTGGTTGGAAGCCTAACTCTTTTATTTTTAATTTCCTTTTTAAACTCAATGTTGGAACTCAATTCTTATTTTATTTTATTTCTATATTCTAATTCTATACCCTTTTTTTAAGAGTAAATTCTTTTTTGGAAAGGTAAAATGGGTTTTTTGGAAAAAAAAAAAAAACTTAAGGGTTTGCTTTTCTTTAAGAAATGGGCTTGTTTTTGTTTGTGTGGAGCCTACTCATGATCATTCAGACCTTATTACACAATGTCTGCTTGGATTTTGACATCCATTTCAGTTTGATGCTAACCATTATCCACCATTATATTGAATCACATTAAAAATTTGTCTTTACAAAATTTGCATATGCTGACGGCCTTAAATAAATAGTTAAAATTATATACACCCCAAACTACAGGGCCGGTCTCCCATGCCTACTGTGGCGTGCCTTTGGAGTCCCCAACGCTCTTTGACTGTAAGTTTGCTCTCTCCTTGTCTCCTCGTGGCTTGAAAATGAAACAGCCCAAAATACCGGCAGGGAGCTCTTCAGTTTTTCAATGAGAGTGTATAGCAAATTGGAAAATGCTTTTCATGAATCAACCAAGGTGGTTCTACTTACTATACTGTCATTTTAGGCATGGCAAAGGATTGAGCTTAAAGGGCCGGACTTGCCCATATTAAGGGCGGATTTGGTAGTGAATGTTCTAGTTTGGAATTGATAGATTAATAAGCTCATGTCTAAATTTTCTAGTTGGAATTGATAGATTAATAAGCTCATGTTTAAATTGAATTCGGAAAATGTTTGGATTTTGGTTGCCATGCTCAATGTATACTTTATTCAGCAGTGGTATAAAGCGTTAGGGAGGGGAGAGGTCGTGTACTCCACCCTCATCATATATTTAATTTGGAGAATTCTTTCCGACAAGTGGATTGCATGAGCAGTAGGGGTATATAAAAAATCCGTCGATCCGGAAATCCGATCCGATCCGATCTGATCCGCGGATATTTATCCGATCCGAAGGTAAACGGATTGGTGACGGATTGAAAATTTTGTAATCCGTTAGTAACGGATCGGTGGCGGATTTCACCCTCAATCCGCGGATTCAATCCGATCCGATCCGTTGGCATTAAATATAAAAAAAAATATATAAGGGGTCTAAATACAAATTAAGTTGTCTAAATTTAAATTAAGAAAAAAAATTAAGGGGTCAAAATATGATTTTTTATAATATATTTGATATTTTTATTTTAAAATTAGATTGAACGGATTAATCCGATCCAATCCGATCCGATCCGGTCCTCCACGGATAGGATCGGATTGGATTCTAACAGCAACAGATTGGTGACGGATTCCAAATCTGTCAATCCGTTGGTAACGAATTGGTGACGGATTTGGCCCAATCTGCACCAATCCGATCCGTGTACACCCCTAATGAGCAGTCTAATTTGGTAACTGAATCTCAAAAAAGTTTGAAAGTTTGGTTGAAAGATCATTAAAACTTAAGACCCTTAAATCAAGAGCTAGGATAATATGATGAAACTTAATTTTTGCATACACCTAATCTACAAATGGTAATATTCAGGTGAGAACTAGTTCTCATATATTATATGAGAACTTTTTTGTAGGATCCAATTGTGGGCCCCATTTTGGGATGGGATCAGGGGGGATGGAAAGATCTATGTGAGACCACCCCAAATATCAAGTTTGACTCCAAACCCATGCCCTAACCCCTTCATCTGTGGCCCATAAGTTTAATTACTTCATATTCAAAAAAATATTCAACACTTGATCTAACGGTTTAGTCCATTTGGATGTGTGCCAATCCTTGGGATAAGTGACTATGAGGGGGTTCCCTATTGGTTGCTAGTTGGACCCTGTAAAAAAATTCTCATATAATATGTGATAATTAGTTATCACTTGAATATTTTCCATCTACAAAAAGGCTTTTCCATCCATCCTACTTCCTATCCTCAATGATAGGAAAGCATCCAAGTGGGCCCCCCACACTGGATTGCAAAGCACAATGTGATTTGCTCATTGGTGAAATCCTTCCTACTTATTTTCTGATTTTATAATAAAATTCAATTAGGACACGTATCCATCACAAGGCAGATTTGGTGTTTAAGTCTAGTGATCAATCATAGGCAGATTAGGTTTGGGTTCCTTAAATAAATGTGAGGCAGGACAGTTTGGCTCAATGTAGACCCATTCCAAACCCACTCCATTGCCATGCTTACCGTCTTTGGACCTAAAAATATGAAGCACGAGATAACCTACTACCTTGTCATTTTTTATCATCTTCTTTTCAAGAAGTGGAAGCAAGTACAGTACATAGGAATGCGTGCAAGAAAGGGAAAGGGGTTTTACCCGATTCACCTATTATAATATTGTCCGCTTTGTTCCTATGAGCGGCACGGCTTTATTTCTGGGCCTCTATAAGACCCAAAACAGGTTATACTAAGCATAGATGGCGTCTTCTATATTAACCCACGCTCTGGACGCTTCATGAGCTATATGAGATTTTATTTTCTCCCATCCTTAGAGGAGAGCCGTCTTCGGCTCGGATACTAAATGTAACGACCCGAGTCACCTAGTATAATATTGTCCGCTTTAGCTCTATGAGCCGCACGACTTTGTTTCTGGGCATCTATAAGACCCAAAACGCGTTATATGAAGTATAGACGGCATCCTCTGTATTAGCTCAGGCTGTGGACGCTTCATGAGCGATGTGACATCTTACAGGTTTTGAAGAGCTAAATGTTTAAAGGGATGATACAACTGACATTTCTCATTCTTTTTGATACATTAAAAAGGAAGCACTAAGAATTTTCATGTCCCGTAGGGGTCTGTCTTAACTTTCTGGTTATTTACTTCAATAAAGAGGAAAAAGAGTACCTCTTGCAAATTATAGTTGTAACCAGTTACATACAATCAGTATCCCTTTAAACTGAGTTACTGTCATTGGACAACAGAATAATCTGCTACCTCCCTTTCTAAACTCTATTTGATACATACCCAAATACATGGAATGAATTTTAAATCCTAGCTCCGTTGCTCATCTAGGTATCCATATCTTTACCTGCCTACCAATGTGATGCTTTGCTTGGGAATCTGTGCCATTTCCATTGCACATGTAAAATCACAACAATTAGATAATCTATGTTTCAAATCATTCACATATATTTTTAATAGTAAGTGTATGCCATAGGTCTTTTTGTTGACCAAACACTTTCTATATTGTCCATGTGCAAATCATACAAGAATCATGTACTACAGTTTTCGTCGTTTGTCCTTGGTCTATACATTGACTGATAAATCAATGGCTTTGATCTCATATGCAATTGTCACGCGCATAAGGCTGGCAGATGTTTGTGTCCTATATTGAGGGTGTGTCGTGCGAAATAGAAATTTACAGTGGAGAGAAAAATCATTCTGATTTTTTATGTATGCAACTCTTTTAGCTGTTTAGTACAAGAGCTCCTTCAAGGTTCCGTGCAATAAATTTCACTCATAAAAAAGAAAATAATAAACTAATACCTTTGATAGAGGATTTCAAATTTCTATTTGAAGGGGTGAGAATGCAGCATTCCTCTAATAGAGAGTGAAATTCTCTCGTTGCACAAACGCACCATGAAACAACATCTTAAGGTTATTCTATTGATTAAAAAAAGAGTATAGGAAGTCAATTCATTGCAACTGTTTTTTTTTTTTGTTAGAAGATGGTTTAATATAGTTAATCTCATTCATTGCAAAAATAGAGATCAATGTTTAATTGTCTTAGATGAGGGACTTGCATGTGTGTATGAGTATATGCCCAAGAAAAATAATGAAAACAATGATCGAACTTCCATTTCCACTTCATCGAACTTCAAAGAAAAGAAAAAATACAGTGCATTTTTGAAAATTAAAAACCGAAACATTCATTCTCTCTTCATTGAACTTCAAGAAAAGTTAAAATAAGGCGTATTTATAAAAAGAAATAATTTCGTGCCGATGTGCCTGAGCCGGAGAAGGAGCCAGAGAAGAAAGCAGTTACCAGCATGGAGATAACCATGAATAAGAGGAAGAAAGAGAAAATAGGATTATGTGGGTTTTATAAGGACAATGGAAGTCTTAATAAAAAATATGAAAATGGTCCGAGGAGACCACTTCTATGTCATACGAACTACTAGAGTCTTTTTTTATTAGTGGACGTTTTAGGTGATTTTTCGGATAAATTCATCTATAATCTTTTATACAATCTACTACTCGTTTCCTCGTTTGGTGTAATAATTTCTTTTTCCATGAAATATATATATATTTCTTTTAAAAACTTTTTTTGGACTTCTCTCTCTCTAAGAAAAAAAAAAAAAAAAAACATATCTAGAGAGCATGGAATCTTGTCCTAAAAAGTCGAGAGAAAGATAAAAGGTTGTTTTTTCAAGTAAAAGGGCCCCTACAATTAAATGTTTTTTCCCTCTGTCCACTTATGCGGATTCCAAAACTGTGTTTGGTTTCACTTTAATTCAAAAGAGGGAAAGATCCGACACATGATACTCTACTCTCTGGCACCTGGCGAGCGTTTCCGCCTTCTGTTTTGAAATCTCGCTGTCTGCTATAAATCTCTCTCTCTCTTCTCCTCCTCCTCCTCCTCCTCCATTTCTAGGGTTTTAAGCTTCTTCGCTCATGGTCACGGACGAGGAGATCATGGTACCAAGCTTGGATCTTCCATCAGCTTTCTGTATCTGGTGAGAAGTTCTCGAGAATGCTGTTATTTCTTCTTCTTCTTCTTTTCTCTTTGATTGCTGCAGTGGTTGAACTTCTTCGTGTTCTTGAGGATTCTTCTGATTTTTTTTATTATGATGAGATCTATTTGTTCTCGCCTGTTTAAATTGATCTTCATCAATTCCTTGTTGTTTTCTCGAGTAAAAGCTGATCTCTTTGATAATCTGCGTTTTTGTTACTCCATTGGGAGGAAATATCATGATTTGGTGTTTTGATCTTATTTCACTGAGGTTCAGCTGGAAGAGCTGAGAAAAGGAGCGACTTTTCTTTGTTCTGAACCGATTTTGATCTTTCTTCATTGAAATCTGTGTTCCGATGCTACTATTCTCTATTTTTTTCCTTCTCAATCCTTCAAAGAAAGCATTTTTATTACATTTCAGCTTATCTTTCATCTAAACCTAAGAACTTCTTTCAAAGACAACATTTTTCTTACATTTCAGCTCATCTTTCATCTAAACCTAATAACTTCTTGTTGTTGGGTGTTGAGCATAGGATCATAAAGAAGAAGATGACATTTTCTTCCTCTTATTGTTGATACTTACACCCTTTGTTGTCGCTAGAAACATAAAACAAAACAGGGGTGAGAGTATCATCGATTTCTTGGAAGCAAAAAAAGTTGGTCATTTCTCTAGGAGCTTAGCAGGTAGCTTTTCCGGTGGAATTGATTTTTTTTTTTTGTTGCTTTTTATAAAGAGCGTTTTTAAACTTAGGTGATTCACACTGTTCTACTGTTTAAAACCTCGAAAGGCTCTCTGTCTAAGGGGAATTTTTTTTTTTAAAAAAATGCCAAGCAGCAGAACTGCATCCTGATATTCTCTGGAACATGCATCTCCCTCACCCGGACTGTCCAAATGTTGGGCTGGATTGACTGATGGGGTTGTTCAAAAATCAGTCTGTTTGCAGAGTGAAGTACTGATCTCAAATTGGGTCTCTTTGAAAGAGAAGAAAAAGGTGGTGAAAGCTGTCCACATTTCAAATTTGTGTTATGGGCTGTTTTCTCCCTATCAAACAACCCTAATGGGATCGGCTTCAGATTTCCTGCAATTGGTCTGTACTGGGCAGCATTCTGACAGGAATGTGGTGGGGATGAGCTGCGACAAGTTTGTTTGCAGTTCATTGAAGATGGATGATGCACCAGTAAATGTTTATCAAATTACTGTAATGCCACTGCATTAATGGCATTCTTATGCTTTTTTTATATAGTATTTTTAGTTATGAAATGACGAAAAGACCCATCTTGTTGCCATCAAACTAGTTAGCACGGCAACTGGAGAGGCAGTTCCGTGGTTTGGAGGGTGATGAATTGCCAAGATATTTTGTTGTTCTTCTTTTAGAGCTTTCGTTTCAGATGAGCCTTTAATAAAGATGTCAGATGATAATGAAAAAAGGCACGTCTCTCCTTTACTCCGTTTCAAAAGTGGGCCTCATGTGTGTCACTGACTGATTATCTCTGCCTGTGTTTTCTCTATTATTTTTTTTTCTTTTGATGTCCTTTCCCCCTTTTATTTGGTTATCTTCTAAGTTCTAACTGAAGAAATTAATTTTAGACCGGGAAATGTTCTAGTCTAACTTGCTGCGCTACAATAAAAATAAAAAAGCTCATCACAGCCAACTGTGTGGGCGGATTGGGTGGTCGGATAGCACTTCTACCTACCTTGTGAGTTCTGAGGTTCATAGCTGCTGCTACCAATTTCCTTAGTGGATGGTTGGATAGGGTGATGTTTTCCCTAGGTTTTAATTTGATTTGATAATCATAATTGTTGACTAAAAGCATTCAACATGAATGGTTGACTGAGTTGTCCCAGTCATGAATAGGAATCGTGTTCTTCAAATAAAGGCAACTTTTTATCCACAAACAATTTATACAAATATCTTCTTATCAAGTCAATTATGGTGCTGTAAGTAGCCAAAGTCGGCCTCACAAAATGGGTTGGGCTACGGTTGTAGTCTTGATGATTGCATTGGATCCTATCTGTTTCAGAAATTGGCAGAGCTGTTTAGATAATTTCAGCATGTAATGTGGGTCTAGACTAACATAATATGACCAATCATGTAATGATATCTTCAAATTCACAGTTCATGTGGCACTCTCAATGTTAGTTTGATTGTCACATCTTCTGTCCTATTTGCCAAAAACACGCTTGATTGTGCTGTTAGCCATCGAGTTAGAGGTAAGAATCAGATGGACAAAATTCTGATGGGGAAAACTTACAGATGACAATGATGTTTTGCAATGATTGGGCACAATGTTTACCAAGGATTGACGATAGTATGGACTAGGGATGACTTGCAACTACGGCATGCATTTTTGCATACGTTGCTGAGGTAGTCACCCATGTAATTTTGTGAAGATTTTTAAAACACCAAACAATTTATCGGTTATTTGGTAATTCCAAACCAGGGAAACTTTTTGAAATATGATCTGTTTCTCATTTCATCATCAACATCAATGACTTATCCCATCTATTGGGGGTTGGCTACAGTAAGTTTCTCATTTGAGAAAAGTTTTCTGGTGTTTTTGTGTCATGATCTTACTTTTAAAGGTATTTACTAACTAATTCAGCTAATTATTTATATATACATATATTGACTTTCATTTTTAAATTATTTTCTCCTTTCCAGATCTATACGCTACAGAGACTTTTATGCAAACCTTAGACTGAACTCTACTAAGTCGTGAGAAGAAAATGCCGAGATCAAGGTAACTCCTCCTTACTACTATAAAATTCTTGTGCAGTATGCAAATGAATTCATTCCTAGATTAGACTAGGAGCATTGCTTGATCTGGTACCATTGATGAAGCCCTTTATCAGCAGTTGTAGATTAGTTCTATTTTAAAATAAGCATCAGACTTTATGATGATCTACGATCACAAACCTCTAGTCAGGCCTTCACACATTGTTGGCATGTGTGCTCAACCAAATGCAGACAGCTATATTTGATATACTTTGGCCTAGTTACACCTTACGTATGGAAAGTTTAACATCTTACATACAGTCAATAATGCAACCAATAAAAAAAAAAAAAAAGAAAGAACGAAAAAGAAAACAAAAAAAACCTAAATCATATATTTCTCGTTGGCAATGTCTGACGTGCCATAGTTGTATTTGAATTTTGAATTCATAACCCCTGTTCTTAAAGTATGTACATCGTCTTGCTTATCCAGAAAGTAAGCAAAACCTTGTGGAGAGAGTAATCCTCTGTACCTATGGTGTAAATGCTAGCTGAATTTCACAGCCCGACAGTATGGACTTTATGATCGGCTGCAGGGTAGAACTATAATGCAGTGCAGCAGCTGCACTTTATTGAAGTCCGTCATTTCCAATAATTCCATAAAAGCGGGGATCACTTTTGGAACTATAAACCGCTCACAACTTTTGACCCCTTTGTATTAGCCTGAGATGAAACTTAATGTCATTCCTAGTCTTGCCATTAGATTGACTATGTATCTGATGATGATGAACTTCATAAAATTTTCTCAGCAAAAATGAGAAGAGTGAATCGAGTTAATCATGTGTAAAACATGTAATCAATCCAGTGGTGGACTTCATTATGATATCAGTGAAGTTTCATTAAGTACTAATACAAGGGGGTTAGAAGTTGTGAGAGATTTGAAATTTTGAAATGTTGGTTCCACTAATGGATTTAGTGGGGTGCTGACAAAGTGCAGCAATGCTGTTTTTTAGTACTACCCTCGACTAAAATCAAGCCAGAAGGTGATACTAACCATCTAATTTTGGAAGTGAGATTGGACAGTTGATTATTTCTTTTTTTGGCTTTATGGTCATAATTTTTAATTTTTATCATTTTTAAAATGTACTCTATCTACGATGGGACCAATGTGTGGAGAGCGGTTTTGCGTGCATGTGTGAGATGGACTGGGTCCCAGTCCAGTAACTTTCACCCAATCCCCTCTCAATCATTGGGAAGGTCCTGCTGTTCTAAATTGAAATTTCTCAGTTCTCAGAGACCGATCCTATTCCTACCACCATTTATTGGCACGGCCAAATTCGACACCAATTGAAGTGGGGTCAGTGTGTTAGACCTGTGTCAGTGTATGGTAAGGGGTAGCGTTTGTGGGCGGTTTGGAATTATGTATGTGGCCTCTCATTGGTTGAGAGAGTAGCTGCAAGCAATAGATTTTGGCCTGGATAGCAATTCTGATGGATGGAATTTAACTTCCATGCGCCAATGCCTGTCACCACCAATAATACACATCCTATCTTGCAGGTAGTTGCTATCTCTAGGCAAAATACCTAACCCGTCTCCTGTAGGTGACTGGCTATTGTTTGGGGATGTTGACATTTTACTAGGCAAGGTCTCTAGTGTGTATTGGTGACAAGTGACAACAAAGTTATCTTCCTTTATAAAATTTAGATTTGGGAACTCAGCACTGCCATTTACAGGGGTTCAGAAATTCCTCAAAGACAGTCTCCTCGGGCCCCTCTTCAGCTGAGGACTTCAAGCTCAGAATCTGATGGGGTACATTCCACCATGACAAACCGTGCCACCGTTGATCGGAGCCCCAAGCTTGGCGATCGACGTTCTCCACGGAACCCAGTAGTTGAGGTATGATCGCAACTTCTTAATTTTTCATTCTGACATGTATTTCTTCTTTATCGTTAGACTGCTTCAAGATTATATTTATTGGTAACTAAATAGAAGGTGAATTCTTTCATTGAACAAATGAGGCGGGGATCTCCTATGATCTTTTAGGCTCAATGAGGCAATAGCATCCTTTCTTCTTGTTCTTGAATGGTCCATCTTAAAAATTTTTATGGCTGAGTTTTATAGGATGAAAATCCTTATAGACATAGCGGGAGCAAGCATCTTAGTGGCACTATGTCCACCCTTATAATGCAATGGTCGAAGCAAACAATACTGATTATTTGGCATATTAAGATGGTTGTAACAATGTCTTGGCACGATGGAAAATTAGAAAAATCCGCACTTCTGCTGAAAATGGTCTCTCTTCAGGTTGGAAATTTCAAAAACTTTAAAGCTGATAGCAGTGGAACTCTGTAAACAAGTACTGATGCTGATTACCAAACCCAAAAAAAAAAAAAAAAAGGAACACATAAATCTGCTTTGCTTTTCACCAAATTGTTAACTTGCTGGGAAAGTGTCTTAGCCATGTTTACTCCTAGATTTTTATTTATTTTGTTTATAAAATGTAAGCCATTCAAACTCTGAATGTGGTTGCAACGAACAGAACCTTCCAACTTTGCTGTCAGTAAAAATGATTTTTTATTGCTGTCTAAACACTGCTTCAATTAAATGAAGTTCTAATGTCCCTATTTTTTTTTTTTTGAAAGATATGATCTTATTTTATTATGGTTGTAAACATCAGAAGAAGCGTGGGACCCGCGTCTCAGACTTGGAGTTCCAATTAGGCGTGGCACAAGATGAACTCAAGAAACTGAAAGAGCAGCTTGCTTCTGCAGAAGCTGCCAAGAGAGAAGCTCAAGAAGAGCTTGAAAAGGCCAAGAAACAGATCCCAGCTGAAGATCCTCCAGAAATCCATGAACCCGTAGAACAGAATGGCAAAGAAGTTTCTTCCCCACAGAAACTGCCTGAAGATGGGAATCCAATCGAGGAGAACTCTCCAGAAACTGATGTTTTTGAAGTTCCAGTAATGATAATGCCAGTGGAGCCCAATGTTGAGCTGGTCCACAATGCAGAGGAAGAAGATTATGAGACCAGGCCCATCGAAGAGTCCTCAGAACCATTACCTGAGCTAGAGAAGCTTTCAAATTTGCTTGAGAATGCAGAGATATCTGAGCTGAAATCCAAGTTGGAAGAGAAGGAGAAAGAGCTGGAGAGCCTCCACATTGAGAATGAAGATCTGAAACGGCAGGTATCAGAGGCAGTAGCTGAAGCAGCAGCAGCCCGAGTCAAGGAAGAGGAATCAGCTTTGAAGCTGAGAAATGTGGAAGGGGAATTGGAAGAGTGCAAGTCTCATTCAGCTCAGTTGGTCGAGGAATTGAAAGCCACCGAGGCAGCGAAACTGGCATTGGAGACGGAGGTAAAGAAGATGAAGGTCCAGACCGAGCAGTGGAGGAAGGCGGCAGATGCGGCAGCTGCAGTGCTGGCTGGGGGAGTGGAAATGAATGGGCGGGTGCCAGAGAGGTGTGGCTCCATGGACAAGCACATTGGCGGGTTTGAGTACACAGGGTTCGGGTCACCTATGGCAGATGAGTTGGATGATGGGATGGGAAATGGGAAGAGGAAGGGGGCTGGGATTCGCATGTTTGGAGATCTGTGGAAAAAGAAGGGGCAGAAATAGGAATATGAAGCAATGGATGGTAAGGTTTTTCTTTTGATGTTGTTGCGAATGCATGGAGCTGTTTTGATGAGATTTTTGGGCTTGTGGGGGATGCCTAGCTTAGTCATCCTGGGGCTTGAATGACTTCGTGGGAATGTTCCTTCTTGAATGTCAGTTAGATTTTGGATGCATTTTATCAGCAGGGTGGGTCATGATCCTCAGGAAGTGTGTACAGTTTCCTGAGCCATCACTTTCATGTATGTGGGCCCCTTACTATGTGATCTATTTGGTCATATTGTAATGATGAAAACTGTTGTTTATCTTGGTCTGCCTCTTTCTGTATGCTTTATGAACTAAAAAAATCAAATCTATCAATGCTTACAATCGTATCACGGCCACAACTTAAATCATTCACACAGGAAAGAAGTACAACATCTGTTTCTATTTGCAATTTTGCATTCAAGGACTAATCAAGTCTCCAATGGCAGTCCAAACCACCTGATGAGGCCACTCATCATCACTTTCATGTTGGACTTTTCAAAGTCGATTCACTGATTGTAGACATGGAATAATTATAAAGGAATGTATGGTTATGAATGGCCCACAATATGGATCTGTCTGTGAGCTTGCTCTTCACCAAGATCTTTTAAGTAGATTTTCCTTTCTGCTCTCTATCAATTTAAACTTTTGGGATGTATTGGCTAGTCAGACTTGACATGTTAATACCGTATTCCTGACCTTGGCCCAACTGTAGGGACTCCATTCATTGTTGAACCGTTTCCACAGGGGCAGTGCATGAATAGAATAAAAGTAATAACGAAGGCGATGATGATGTAGATAATAATGTGGGCACAAATGGATGATGAGAATGCACGTACAGGCAGATGTTTACCGAGAGAACATGATGCCTTATAATCATAGGAAATAGAAAGGAATTACATTTAAATTGCCCAAAAAGTTATACCTTAGCAAGTTAAAAGAATCATGAGTGTTTTATATTTCTGTAAGAACATTATGGGGAGGCAATTCCCACCCCAGGCCACCCTCTCATACTGCAACGAGAAGCGTGGAACTCTGCCCCGGGGTCCACTTAGCGAACCGCTAAAAATGAAAGCCCTCTTAAATGGGTGGACTACATCGAATTTTATGCTGATAGGAGTTGATCCCACTATAAAACTGATCAATATATGAGGATCAACTCCTATTGGGTTAAAACTTGGAAACATATTACTTAAGAGGAGAGTTTATTTTGGACGGTTTGGATATTCGATAGGTGGGATGTGAAGTTCCAAACCCCTGATAGGAAGCCTGGCTGAGACCATCAGAGGATCCCAACTCCTAACTTGGCACTATCATACTAATTACACCTTTGGTGAATGGCTTTAAATGCTGCCATCTCAACCATCCATGGCTACCACAAGGCATTGTGGTCCATTATAACTTCACATTTAACCAATCAATGGAGTTTCATTAATCAACAGTTGGTGGATTGATTTACATGTGGTCAATCCGGCATCGTTTTTTAAACTTTCATTATGATCATCCATAGTTCCATAACCACACTTATATAATGCAACCTAAAAACCAAATCAGTATGATTCTAATTACCAATTAGTGGCATTAACTGAGATAAGATTCAATAATAATATAATTAAAACGGCCTTGTATTGCACTGTGGCTGGGCCTATCACTTATGCAGGGAGGACTTGGGCTAATTGGGCTTAATCTAAAGTACAGGCTCAAATATAAATGGAGTCTTTCATTGACATCAGATCTAAAACACTGCGCTCCCCCAGCCACACACACACATACAAGAATATAGGGCATTGTTGCAGATACTAGATCGATGCACATGTAATCATCTCCATTTGCTGGATGAAAGCTTGAGCTGTGCTGGTTGGCCTAGCTCCTAACGGTGATTGTTCTTCATAATCATTGTTCATCATAATTGGAAATTATGGAATGGAACAAGAGCAATTATGCTCGTCCAATTTGCATATGATGTGTTACTTCTAATAAATATCAAAGATTGCACATCAATCAATCCACACTTGCTGCTTTATCATCCCACAATAGTTGGCATTGGTTGATATTTGTTAGGGAGGGTTCAAGTTCAACCATGTAATGAAAGCTAGTAGTGCATGAACCTCATCACATGGGTCCTGGACTGTCAAGATGTGTAGACCTCACCACCTGGGCCTATTTGTTTCACTGATTTTGTTGATAATGCAGGCTCTCCATTATTTCATTTGAAACAAATCTCATGTTTCTTTTTTAAGTTTCACAAAAAGCCTTGTTTAGATTTTCAATCTGACTTTAGAATCATCAGTCACTGTATGACAGACAAACAAGCTACTCCTATATTCTCGCATCCGCGTTTTTTTATCACACATTTCCATTCAATTGTCTATCGAACTGCAGATGAGACTACATGCCAACTGTGGTCTAATCAAATTTCTAATTCCACATCAGTAACTTCAGCGAAACAGTAATTCGACGGTGAAAATCAGACTGTTGTGTTATAGATGTCCAAGGGCTGTTTGTTTCCTTGCACACTGGCTCTATAGTTATGATATCTTATTGATTTTCTTCTATTAGTCTGATTTCTTGGGGTCCTTTTCTTCTTGTTTTTTGCTTTTGGCTCTGCAATGGGTTGAAAATGGAGAATCGGGTTACATCCATACAGCCCTGGAAAGTTTCAAAAGGCTATCATTGGGTAGAAACAAATGGTTATAATCTAATCAAATCCTTGTAGATAAGATAACTCTACCTATCAAACGCGAACAGCTGCTGTACTTCTAAATGAGCCAACCCAGAAATAGATAATAGCTGTCTGCATAACGTCATGCATATAGATGGTCAGAAGAACATGATTTTCTGCTTCATGTCTTGCAAATGGATGGTCCAAAACTGATGAAGCAGACATCAACATCAGCCCAGTGCAAGAGCCTTGCACAAATGGACCCAAATGGAGAGAGTTTATGGGGACCCATTCTTTATCTTTTACAAGTAGTGCTTTACGTCGGGCCCATGTTTCCCAAGAAAAGCCCATTTGTTATCCGGCAAGCTGAATCTCCATTCTGAGATCCAACATATGGGTCCACAAGAAAATATGATGCCATATGAACAAACATATATGCCAGGCCAAAACCTCTATTCAGGGCCTTTGGCATTTTAGTTTGAGGTCCCGCCAGCCTAGCTAGGCCAAAACTTTAGGTTTATTTCAGCCCATGGGCCTTAAATATGTCCCTTTCCCAGACAACTTGCAAAAAATATAGATGCCACTTTGTGTTCAAGCATACAAAGGCCAAACCTAACCCATTTACCCATCATAGATCAGCGAGAAAATGAACCCCAAAATCAGCCCATAGGCCTACAAAAAAAAAAGCTCAAATCCAGCCATTGTAGGTAGGCTGAGGTTGATCTCAGTTGGGCCCATTCAAAAAGTACCCATTTGACACATGATGGCATGATGGTGTGGGGTTCACATGCTTAACTTGATAAATGAGGGGGATGTTTACAGTACATGCACTTACTAAAAAGTTGATCTACTGACCATTGTTAGCCAATTACTTCTAACATCAACCTTATACATTGGCAAAAATTAAACCAGTGAAGGGCTCAAAATCACAACCTTAAATTGTATTCGCGGAACTGTTTAATGCTTATGATATTTATTAGAATCTTTCGGCCATGCCACATTTTTCATTTGAAAATGGTCACCCATTCCTCTCAACATATACATGCTGGTCAACTAGCTAGCCAGCCCAACTAGAAACCAAGCCCAGTAGATATTTCCAACCTGGTTAATAAATGAGTTGAGTTGTGTTGTGTTTTTTTTTTTTCTCTCTTCATTATGTATATTCTCATGAAAATACCAAGAGATTTTTTTTATACTCTGATGATATTTTGGTTGTTCATGATATTTTTAAATTTCTATCAATATTCCACTATTTTCTTTTAAGATATTTTTGCATTGGACCACCAGTATGACATAGGGCATGATTGATACAACTCATTTTCTCTGTCCTTTCACTAGTCATTCCAAATTATGAAGCCATTCCTCACTGCTCATTCGATACTAATGGGTCCTTTTGATATTTATTACTGACTATAGTCAGATTGAAAGACTTGAGTGTATGATGGATTAAGATCCAGTCATTCATGTTCCTTGGATTCTGGATAATCTCCAATTAAAAAAATGTTCAAGAACTTAGAAGTCACTTTTCATAGATTTTGGACAACTATATAGCAATTTAATAACATAAATATTTGACCAACTAGGATAATGAAGCAAATTTATTCCATTTAGGATTTTAAGGTTGTGTGGGGGATTTTTCAGACACTGAAATTATCATGCAGCGTCTAAACGGTACTAGGCAAAATGAGGGCGCCGGAGTCAGAATCGCGAACAGAACCCCATTCTGGAAGGGAAACGGCGAGATCTTCAAAATCCATTACTATACAACGGTCTTCTCGTTTTTAGGCTAAATTCCATCATTTCGACCCCGAAAAGGCCTTTTTACCATTTTTGCCATATTTGGCACCTCGGCAACAATGCCAACCGAGATCACCAGCTAGGCAGCAGTGCCAGGCCCTTCACCTCGGCCAGACCCTCCATCTCGGCCAGGTCCTCACCTCGGACAGACGCTCCATCTCGGCCAAGAGCCTCATCTCGGTAAAAGTACCGAGCATTGACAACTGTACCTCTATGAAGACTCAGTCAAGTTACAGAACGTGCGACAAGACAAGAGCATTGCCCATAGTCCCTGACAGAACGGCGTCCACGATTCCCAATGCACAGTGATAAGGCCCGATGGGACAGGATGGGTACGCTGGGATTGATATTAAAGAAGAGTGAGCTACGATGGGACAGCTCCCTAATAGAGCCACCTCCCTGCCTCCTCTTTCTCTCTATATAAACACATGAACAGGTTCAGAGCAAAGCATGGCAAAAACCATACGCTGGTATGCTATCTCCTCCCCCAAATTCCATCTCCTACCTTTGCTTAGTCCTGCAACTGCAACTAACTTAGGCATCGGAGAGCCCTGCGTTGCCCAAGCCAGGGCCTTTCACGGTCTTTCTTCTTCTCCCCTTTTCAGGTTTAAAGGCACCCTACCATCTTTAAAGAGCTTCATCATCTTCAAGAGAGCATCGTCTTCACCCGACACCCCCCTCCCCCGGGTCTGTGAATTTTTGTGCACTTACAAAGGTATTACTAACAAAAGTAACTTGTATGTTGTGAATCCCATTACTTGCAAAAGTTATTAACTTTTCCCACCAAAACCTCAAGGTCTTAGAAGTGGTGGTGGAAATACTTTTCAACACTTACCATTGGGTGGAATCTGGTTGGTGTACTTTTGGCGACACCCAAATTTTAGCGCAGAGTCGTTCTTCTTAGGACTCAAACTCGCGGTTGACTGGCTGAGCCTCTGATATCATACTAACTTTTCTCAGCTATATATTTCTCCAAAAACCTCAAGGCATTAGTAGAGGCAGCAAAAATACTTTTCAACAAAAGTCACTATTAGGAGAAAAATCAACCCATAATCACTACTATATCAGTCAAATGCTCAGAGTTTATGGATTTACCCCAAGATACTATAACAAATGTGGTAAAATGACATATTTATCGTGTAACAAAAAAAAAATGTGATCTTTAATGGCGGACGAAACTGCCTTTTTTTTCTCACCTCTAAAGTTAATTTTTTTATTTTGCAGCATGATTTCTTTCCTCCCTTAAAAAAATTGTTGTTATAGCCTGCTTTTCGTCTGTTTAAGAGTTCCTTTGTGGCAATAGCGGCAGAAAAAAATTCTACCGACCTTTAGTAGCGAAATAAAACTGCCGCTAAATCCCGTCTTGGTCGCCGCTAAAGGCAACTTTTTTGTAACATGAATCAATCCGCCTCATAATTTTCTAAAATCATATTCCATTTAATTGAGGTAGCTTAGTACTATAGATTCGGTTTGACAAATTTTATATGATGCCTTCAATTTAATACAACCTTCGTTTATACATGTCAAGATATGATATTTCACCTTAATAATTTAATACTTAGAAAAGCCAAGGTCCTATCTATTCTGCCATCTTATATCCATCACCACTCAGTACCTCTTATTATTCACACATCATCTATTTAATAATCTTTCGGTGGAGCTCGTTTCACCATGAATTTCTATGTATTAATTTTACGTAAACAAACGGACCGGACCCTAGGGAGGTGATCAATAATAAAAGAAGACATGCAAGAATCCTTCATAATGCTCTATATAATGCTTCCAGAAGAAGATGGCATCGAGGAACTATCAAATGAATGGATCTGACCATTCAAAATGAGATTATTTATAAAATGGTCATCAACATATGAGGGCGACACACTGACACAATTCCCATGTATCAATTGTCTCTACAGTTGAAGTACAAAAGTCTCAATGGTCAAGCCAGCCTGACGTTGATACCCCCATCAGAGAGCAGCAGGTCCTCAGGTTCAAACAAATACAAGTGCATACATTGGATACGAGCTAAATACGGGAACACCATATTTGACTTTGGTACAAGGAATGTTTTCCCCTCTTAGATGCCTCCTTAGTCCATCCTCCTTTTCCAATGGGCAATGCATTTGAAAAGAAAAACCATCGATTCTGGAAGTAAAAAATAGACATCAGCAGCTGCAAGAAGTATTGAATTGGGGGAGTTGTCTGGCAGTTAGTTGTCATGCAAGGTTGCTTTCAAATCTCTATCAGTACCTTATACCTGCCCCAAAGACAGTAGATTGATTCTCCTTAGATCAATTAGATGTGAGATGTGTATGGGGGTTAAGGGACCTCCATCTTCTTTTCAATCACCAACCGAACGTGCACTTGTTCTTCTTCTTTTTTGACTTTTTTGTACCTTGGGATTTCAAGAGGGGAAATCAAGGGTCAAGTATCCTGGAGCTGTTTGTGCACGTGGGCTCCTTGTCCAGGTGATTTGAATTTCTTACTGAGTGCATGGGTTTGTATGGCTATTTTACATGTTATTCATGATGGGACATTTTTATATATGAAAAATATTCAAGTACATCCATCCTTTATCATTTTTTGTGAGGGACACCCCCTTTGAAAAGTATCAAGTAAAAAAAGGGCAGTGTCAAGTACATAGGACTTCCCTTTTTGTATTTGACACTTTCCAAAATTTTTGTATTTGACGTTTTTCAAAAGGGGGTGTGGGATGGATGCACTTGAATACTTCCCTTTATATACCTATTTTACATGTTATTCATTACGGGACACTTTTGGATCATGATTAAAATTGAAGATTATTAGTAGAGGGTATTTAGAGCTATGATGCCAAGATGACATCACAAAAATGTGGCAGGGACACGGAATTTATATGTAAAATGTGAAGTATTAGATACTAAATAATATAATCCATTGCCTATTTAAAAGTATTCAGATTTCATATAATTAGAAAAGAGGGGTCACATTTGGCAATCAACCTATCGCGGATTCCTCACCGATTTTTCACTAGGTCGTGGAAAATCTACAGTAGGCAATTGTAAATCTCTGAAAATTTGGGCCAATGAAAATTTCTATTTTTGAGGATTTCCAAGTTCAAGCCCCCTCCCAAATTTGAAAATCCTCATTTTTGTGGATTTACATGTTGATACCAATTTTTCTCTCAACTATACACATCAAAGTTGATGTGCAATCCTTGTTGTATGGGTAGTGAAGAACCCTCGAATCTGAGAACTTCTCACCTTGTACCAAGCACGCTGAAGTTTGCTCAAAACAACTTGTCACATGGGACATCACTTAGTGCTGAATCAAAGAAGGTAGCTTACTAAGGGAGAGAGAGAGAGAGAGGGAGAGAGATATTTTAAGTAAAAGAATTGGGCCATTTGGGCTTGTGCTTGGTCCGTTCCAAGTTCCACCTTTAAACCCCATAGATAGATTGATAGGATAAAAATATCCAAAATTTACATTCTCAGCAAAGGCCCTGTTTAAAAGGGAGAATTTTGCTTATCCCCTTAGTTCATGTTCGGAGAGAATTCCAGATTATCCAAAAAAAGAAGAAGTATATATACATTTTCCCCCTACATTCTCTCTCTCATTCTTTACTTATAATAAAGAGGTTTTGGGGGATTTTTTAGTCTGAAAACTCATTTAGGTTGGGCTGTTCTGTTGGTTGAATACCCTCACCCCGTTTCTCACTTAACTGCCCAGATTCTATCAATGGTTCCTCTCCCTCTCCCTCTCCCTCTCCCTCCCTCTTCCCCATGGATGGGGAATTCTCTCATGGGTGTAAACCCCAACCACACTGCGTTTGTAGTGGTGACAAAGATACAATTATTACTCCAGTCTAGCATGACTCCATATTTAATGCCTTATGAGACAGTCATGTTTGATGCCCTATGAGTATGACTGGCATTTTATTTTTGGTTTTAACTCAACTGCTACGCTGGTCAAATAAAATTAGAATAATCTAATTACAATGAACTGGCTCACACTGCCCCAAACTCTTTTTTACTACAGATCTACAAAGTGCTGATCTCTGCTTTCTAGCATGTGATTCAAACCAATTATTTAATGTACCTATGTCTCACATTGAGAAACAGTGACCTTCCGGCGAGCGGCCAAAAAGTAGGCAGTCAATGCTGGTTAGGATTTTCCCACCTGCATTTGACATGCTCCATCTCAGATGGGGCCCACCTGTGTAGAGTTGGGCTAGAATTCTCACATCTCAAGATCATATTCCACAGATTTTTACCCTGGAAAGGACCCCCACATATGATAATTAATACTTTTGAATCACAGAATGCAACTAGCACTGACAACGAATGCCACTTGCCTTATGCAACCTCTGCTAATTAATAAGCATGCAGACCTAATTCTCTGTGCAGAGATGAATGATGATGATGATTCTAGGAGAGACATTGATGAATGAATGCCAGTGAAGAAGAATTATGTAGAACATCCTAACGTTTCATACCTATGCTCCATAGCTTCCCATTTGCTGAAAATGATTGGACCTTCCACTGTTCAATAGACTAGCCACCCACCTAATGATTCTAAAACATTTCACCCTTGGGTCCCTTGATTACCAATGGAAAGCTACTGTTATGGTATTTGGATCTCACTTTCACATGGTCGTAATCGGGTGGGCCACCGAATTATGGGTGGGAACAGCAGAAGTCATCCTATTATTCAGTTGGGACCCATACAAGCAATTAGTATAAGTACTATATGTTTCAAAACAGATAACCTTTTCCCATTAAATGCCATTGCCTACCAAATGGCACTGCTTCGAACTTAGACTTTCAAACTCCATTAAGAAAGAAACCAAGTTGGTTCACCTGACCTAACTGCACTATTATAGGTATACAGATAGTAATTTATTTGTGTACTCTTCATGGCCATTGATCAGCAAGCCATTTATGGAACCCACCATTTAGTCAAGTGGTATAGGGCTTTACATGTAATCGTGCTTTTTAGCCAGGCAGTGGTCCACACTTTACGAGAGTATTGGATAACTTCTTTTACCAAGCATGGTTGAATATATCCTTCCATTTTCATCTAATCTCCCTTTCAAGTTTTAATTCAACCAGGCCAGGTGAACAAGATTCTGGTTTGTTAGGCTTGTTAGGTACTTAGGTCTTTAGGTTAGGTTACTTGAACTAGAGTCCCACACCCAAGTTAGTTGGATAATGACCTTCTGAGTCGGGTGCCAATAGGTCAGTCTGGGTTGACCTTTTAATATAGGGAAACATGGGTTCAGCCCCGACCAACCCATTTATTAATCGTTTGCCACTGATCCAAATTCTCGGGTCAGGTTGCTGGGTCGAAAAGGTTGGCTCAGGTCCCGGTTAAGTTGGCGGTTTGAGTAGCTTGTATGAACTGAACCTGGACCTGGACCTCACTCATTTATTAAGCTCACATGAACCTGGGTTCTGGTCTGTTTAGTGGTTAAAAATTCAAATCCCACAAGTTTTAGACTATGATCTCATAAAAACAAAAGGCCCAAGTCTGGCTTGTGGTGTGGATGGCCTGGCCTAATAAAGGTTCTATAAGAATAGTACCCCTTTTTAATACATCTCATGTCCATCCTAGCTAACAGAAGCAAGCAAGTAAAAGCTTATATCCACTTTCAACCCCATGGTACTGTTTGCAATAACACCGACATTTTACAGGTGACGATGAGATTCTACGTTATATTATTACATGAGATAGGAACATCATCATCCATCTATTGTCAATTTGGTCGGCCTTTCTGTCCTGTTTTGACCAAACCCGGTGCATTAAAAAAGGGAATTTGTACAAGAGCTCTCATTAATGAAGTCTTATTTCTCAAACAACCTGAGCCTGTTATCTGCCAACTTTGATTTGTATGATGATACCTTGTACTCACACCATTTGAACTCCCTGTACAAGCTTTCTTCCCCTTCTCCCATCAGCGATGGCAAGGGTGCTATCTTCTCTCTGAGAGCTGGGGCACCAAAATAGATCATGGACACCCTTGATTTCTTGCTGTTAGCTAATACCCTATGACTCACGCTCTTAAATCTCCCATTTGTAAGCACCTGCAAACAAAAACCAAAACAGGGGACTATTAGGACAGAAGGAAAATCCAGGAAAAAGACCAACCAAAGGAGCACCCCACGTTGTTAAAAAAAAACGAAAAAAGTTGGATTCCTAAGATTATAACCAATACTGCAGTACTTATAAACCTATCGATGGATTAATAGTCTTATTGAAGTTTCATGTTACAGGAAAGTGAGGGAGGAAAAATGAAAGGTTTTGAAGAACTGCAACACCCAGAAAAAATAGGTGCCACAACTACATTAAGTGAATTCAAATACAATGACAGTTTTGACAGAAATTAACCAACCAAATTAAAAATTTTAAGTGTTGAAGTTCATATGTATTAATGTGTATGAACATGATAGATACATGTACACGTATATAATCATCTGACTGACGTTGGAATCTTGCCGACATTTACCTGCATAGAGTCGCCAACGATGACGAAGAAGGAGCTCTGGTCTGATGGGACTGAGACCCAACTCCCATCTTTGAGAGAGATTTGAAATCCTGATGTATTGTTTGATCTCAGAACAGATATTATCTGTGGGTCTGTATGCTCTCCAAATCCAGTGAGATTGCAGCGGAAAGATTGAATATCTGGGCATGGAGGGTAGTGATTAATCCTGAAAACTGAATCACTTTCTTCATCCTTCAGAAGTTCACTGAAAATATTCTTTGGTTGAATCTTCAGCCCTTCAGCTAACATTTCAAGAACTTCAGTTGCTAACTTCTTTACGGCTGAGATGTAATCAGTCGCAGCAGAGCTACAACAAGATCACATAAAAGATTAAGCTTTTATTTCAATGTCATATCATACAACACCAGCATATATTGTTTGAAAGAAAGTAGAATTCTCAAGATTCATGTTTCTGTTGTTCCTTTCATTTTAGATATGAAAAATTCTCTGTATGTAATCTAGAGAACTTCTAATATATACATATAAAAAATACTAGCTTGAAATTCTGTAAAATAGAAGAAATTACTGGAGCTGCATGCTCATGCATATATGATTCTGCTTTTGTCTAGAGGTAGCCAAGACATCTGATAATCTAAATGCTGTTGAGAAAGTTGTTTCTCTGTTTTTCCTTACCGAAAGATTTCTGGGTTTTCTCTAGATATGGCCCAAGAAGTCTGAGAAACGGATTTGGCATTGGTTTGCAAGAGAAGGTATTCAATCCAACCCATATCTCCACTGAGCCCAATTCTCTTATTTCCATACCCAAATGGATTAGCAGGGCCTGCCTTTTCTTTCTCTGGTTGAGGCAAAGAGAAGAACTTCACAGCTTCTGCTTCCAACCTATCCATGAATTCCATTGGAATCCCATGGTTGATCACCTTGAAGAACCCAAGCTCCTCACAGGCCTCGACAAGGAGTTCTCCGGAGTCTGGTTTTGAGAGATCTATGGTAGGAATGCCCGAGAAATACGTGGGCTTGTGGTTTGTTATGAAAGGTATCTGGTCTAGTCCTGGCTTGGACAATACCACCATGGTTGTTTCTGTTGTCTAGAAAACAGAGGAGTCTTGGAAGAAAGAACAGGATTCTAGAGATGGGTTCTGGAGATTGGGTGTTTAAATGCTAGAAGTGAGGAAGTGCATGGGCAGAAAGATAGAGATGTGGTACCTGGCCTTGTGTCTGGGAAATTTATAGTCCTTTTGTGGAGAACAGTGGGTGACCAAAGAAAGAAGAATAAAAGAAATGCTCAAATGGAAACTTCCTTGAAAATGATATCCTGACTCCTGTTTCTCTACTTTTTCCTATTCTTTTTGTTTATTTTATTTTTATCCCCACTCAGTAGAGCTAAAAGGCTGCTCTTCTTTCTAAGCAAATACAGTCAATTTCAAAGATTCCCTGATTTTTCTTCCTTTGGGGTGGGGGGGACCAAGGAGAACAGCTATTGAGCTTTCAAGCCTCAGCATGTTCGACATGTAAGAGAAAGGAATTGAAACGCATTTATGGAGAGGTTACATGGATCATTCAATGATAATGACAATAGTAAAGTTGACTACTGCCCTTCGTGGTCCATCCACAGAATCATGGAGCCATGTCATTCACTTCAATTGAACAAAAGAGGACAATTATATGAGACTGAGGAAACCATCCAATAATAATTTTAGTTTCTAAAGATAATGAACCAGAGACATCTATGACATTAATGAGCAGATTATATTATATACATGTATAGAGGACCAGTACAAGTGATCATTGAGAACCAAGAGAAATTATTGCATATGCATGGTGCTTTTTTTTTTTTTACTGTTTGATTGATTGACAAGAAAAGAATTATCATCAAGTTGGTTCACCAGAATACCTGTCTTGCAGCACATGACACACATGCATGAAATCTGACCGTCCATCTCCAAGTCTTTTATCTTTTTTTTCTTTAATGAATTGTTTGTCATGGGTCGATCTCCGCAATTGACACATTGATAAAATCCAAAATAACAACTGACACGTTTTAGGTAATCGTGGCCATCAGTTAGAAGGCACAGATACTGCAATTCAGCACACATGAAAGTAGAAAGAGAAAATAAAGTCCATGGGCAACATACTGTTGCAAATCTCTTCCTGATGTAGCTATCCAAACATTGTCCCCTATTTGACAAGATCCATCCACTATAGGATACAATTGATGATGGATCTGGATTTCATCCCATATATACCAACCTCTGGATTTTTATGAGGATCTAATCAGGACGAAAAATGAGAGATTCATGTGAGGAAAATTAGTTCAACCAATGTCGAATTTTACTACTATCTCAGAGTCTATTTGCTGATACAGTTAAAAGAACTTTGATGAGAAGTGGACCCCATATTTTAATGGTCGTTGGACTTTTGGTAGTCTCAACTTTTTGGCTCTGTATGGATACCCAGAAAAAAAAAAGGGTTCTGTAGAGAGACACGATTGCATCTAGACGTCGGTCACATTTAAATTTCAAGATTGCAGATTGCTCATTATGGGACCTTTCCCACCGTACAATAAAAACCACCCCTTGAATTGTGAGACACCAAAGAAAGTAGAGTGACATAAAGAAGGTGTCCTACATTAAACCCAAAAGAAAAAAAACAAAAAGGGTATGCTGTATGCAGCAGGAGGATAAGATTATTCCAGATATTGTAAGGTGTAACTGGTAACACCCAAATACGTCGGTAGGTCGGATCTTCTCATAAAATTTTTAAAGTGATAGATATATTCTTCACCTTGTGCATAGCAGTATGTTCAGAAAGCACTCAATTCACTGACACATGGATAATGGACAAAGATTCTATATTATCTCTCAAAAGATAAGTGTTGGGGTTAGTTTTGCACCTGTTTGAATATCGTGTATGTATGAACGGGGCTGGAGTTGGGTCAGAACTCAGTAGTGTTCAAATGGAGGCGCGTGGTCAAAAAAGATAGTGATTAGAAATTTCCAGGGTCGAAAAGGTCAGGTTAGGCTGCAAAGGCAGTGACCTGGCAAGGAAAGAAAGAAGTGTGGGGGGGACTACACTACTAATATCACAAGTCCACTAAAAATAAAGTTAATAAAGAAAGAGAGAGAGAGAGAGTTTGATAGAAAGATAGACAGAATACATAGGATTCATCTTATGGAATGCGTGTGAGGATATTCTTTTTCTCTTCTTTTCTTGGGGGTTTTGTGCTTTGCTTTCATGGTTAGTTGGGAAAGGAGAATGTATCTCCATCCATCTGCGCTGCGCACGTGTGAGAATTTGAAGATAATTTGGGGCGGTCGGTTGGCAGCCGATGGGTGGACGGTTCGGGTTGTGCTTTGAATCCTGAGGTGGTTATGTGATGACGTGCTCGTCTCTCCTTCGTTGCTTTTTCCTTGCTGTCGGCATTTTATCTCGTGCGTCTCTCGAAGCTATGGTGGCCAGGTTGGCTATTGGAGAGCTCTCTCTCTCTCTCTCTCTCTCTCTACTTGACTAGACTCTTCTGCTTTTGGCCTTTCTCTTGAGTTATTACTGAAAGATTGTCACACTAAGCATGCAGTCCACTTGGGCCCACAAGTCTTTATCGGACAGTGCATGGTTATATCCTCCTCTCACTCTGTTTTGAGCATTATGAAGTTAGAAGTGATGTAGGATAAGTTTAGTGTGCACACTCACAGTGACAGGATTTCATTTTCTTCCAGGTTACTTTTTTTTTGCAAGAAAGGAAAATTCTGCAATCCTATCTTTTTATATAGGAAATTGAAATCGTTTCTATGAATAAAATTAATAGTTCATTTTTTTTTTCTTTTTATGTGTGGAGCATACATAATTTCCTCTTATCGCACAAAAATACCCTCAAAGGCAAAAAGAAAGGACAAGGGTAAATACTATATTTGAGATTAAGTTAAAAATATTAAGAAAGAAGATCATCCTATTCCATTCAACATCTTCAAGCTCCTATACTCATAGGGAGAGGCCTAGAAAAATAGAAGGAGAAACCTGATCGATTATTTATTATTTTTACCTGTTAGCAACATAATTCATGTAGCCCTAGCATCGTTGAAAGGTGTTCATTATGACAACTACACGTCTGCCGATGTGGAGAAGCTGGAGAATAATTAATTCAAACAATCATAGAAAAAGACCAAAAGGAACAAAAAGAAGAGGGCGTGGAGAAAGTGGGTTTTTATTGAATTTATGGGTATAGCCGGGTCCCCCTCTAAGTGTCTGTCCCTCATTTTTGCTTTCATAGTTTCATTGCTAGTGCTATGAGAGCTATTATCTTTGAGAGGCTGATGATGGTCTGTAGATGACCTACAACGAATTAGGGGGTCTTGGATATTCTATCAAAAGATTGGATTTGATTTCATGTCTGCTCCAAAATCTAGCCTCGAAGTAATCCTGAGTAGGAAATGGGAGGAGAGTGAAGGACACCTTTGTTCTAAAATTCTCTAGAGAGGTCATATTTCTTGAAAGAAGGCTTTAAACCATATCTGCTAGTAGGCACGCGTGACAAAAAGAAAAAATATATGTAGAGGGGAGCTTCATGCCCTACCACCCATCTGTAACAGCACATGAGGGCGATAGGACTAAAAGGCAATGTGGCTATCACACTCGCTCGAGTCATGCATGTTAGTTACCATTCAAAGTAGTAGTTGAAGACAAAAATGATAAATATGAATGCATTTATCAATGGTGTAACATCACATCTTGAAGCAAATTTCAAACCTAAAACTTATTCATCGTGGAGGTATTGCTTCATAGTGATGTTGCAATCGAGTGGAGTCGGTATCTATGGTGCATGCTTGGACGTCAAATCCATTAGATTTCAAGTTACAGTCCCCTACCCCTAATTGTTGATTGGCATGATATCACTAGAATACTTTTGATGTTCACCATTGTATTGGACGTGATTTAAGTCTCATTTGGTCTGGTTCCGTTCCATGGAATGAGTCCATGCAATCACAGAGGGAGGATGAAATCTCATGGTTTGCAGTGATTAAAAGGTGTGTGTAAAATATGGGAAATATCCATAACATATTCTAACGGTGGTGCCCACCCAGCTCCTCTATGGTTTCGCTAGACCATTCATACTTGTTACCCCTACCCCCTCTCTGCCTTTAAATTAACACTGACAAAAAATTGATACTAATATAGGCTGTGTAGGCTCATTAGATTGTGGAAATCTTCACACCTATCAACTTTATTTGTTTACTTTATAGATATCTTACTCTATCTAACATCTACATTTTTAATATATTCGCAGCCCTAAAAAAAGCACCTCCCTTGTTAAAAATATTGTTTGTATGTTTGCAATTAGATAAGACATAGAAGACTTTCTAAACCGCTAAAACCTCCATTGAGCGGGGCATTTTAAGCTGAAAGAATGGTCAAGCTAAAACCTTTTCAATTCTTTTTATTATAATCTAGAGATACACGGTAGATAAAAAATGACTCAAAACATATGTATCCACCGTAGTGGTCCTTGGAGTTCCTTTTTTTTTTTTTACTTTTTTGCCGAGCAGCGATATCCCTGCTCACCCGCATATATGAGTAAGGATATTCTTGCTCACTTCTTCTCTCATTTTCCTTCTTCTTCATAGCTAAGCAACGATATCGCTATCCAAGTCGGAATAAAAAAAATCTTTCTTTTTTTTTGGATGGTGGTCACATGCTGATGGAGGTTGAATGGCGATGATGGGTGAAGTGAAGATGATGGTGAAATGGAGATGTGAGAGACGAGTCTCAGTTACAAGTATGATGTTGGTTTACGTGCTATGAGTTGGGTTTGTGGGGAAGAGAGATACAGAGGAAATGAGAAGAGATGATGATGGGGAAAAATATGGTTTGGAGATTGGTAGTGTTAATTTGTGTAAGGAGATGGAAAAAGATGCTGAAAAAGGTGAGTTACCTCAAAGCGGAACGATAATGGAAGGAGAATAAAGAAAAAGAAGAAAGAAAAATGAAAAAAGAAGAAAGAAAACGATAGGTTCAAGAAAGAGAGAGAGGTGAGTTATGTGAGATCGGGATGAAGTTTCATTCGTTTGGATGGAAGAAGATGAATGTGTTTGTTTAGGTTTTGGGAGAAAGATGGATAGGAGAATGATGGGCTGAGATGGCTACATCTGAGAATGAGGTGCTTTAAGTGAAAAGCTCCCACTTGCATCCAAGTTCGAGATTGTTGAAGTCACCATATCATTAAGGTCACGTTTGGCAACCAATCCTTAGAAAAAAGATTTTTGATTTCCACAAAGTTGTGGTAGATCCATGTTTGGCAATTGTAAATTTATGGGGATTTGGATGAATGAAAATCCTTATTTATTGGGATTTTGAGATCTGACCACCCCCCATAAGATTTGAAAATCCTCTCTTAAGTGGATTTAAACATCTAACCCTATTTTTCTTAGTTATATGCAATGATACACACCAATATCAATGTCAAATCCTCGATTATACAAATCTCCAGCAAGGAGTTTTTATTCCATTAGTAGTGAAGAATCATCGGATCTATAGATTCCTCGTCTGCTACCAAACGTGCCCTAAAAAAAATGTAGTACAAGGGGGTTAGTTTTAGAGGTGGGAGGAGTTGGAGGAAGAAGAAGGAGGATGATGATGATGAAGAAAAACGAGTGGGGATGTTTCTGCTTGTGTAAGCAGGGATATCGCCACTCGGAAAATGAAAACTAAAAAAGGCTAAGTGAATTTTTTTTGGGTAAAATCCTCTATTATCCAATAAGTAAAGAATTGATTGATGTGACTTAAAAATCTTCTTAATGGAGTTTGGTTGTAAGAAGTAAAAGAAAAGTAAAACTTATGTAACATAAAATTTTATTTAATGAGTATTTAGATGAAAAGGAGGGAGAGGATCAAACTCTCAATGCAATATAAAGTTGGGATTTTACCCCTTCCTCTTTAATTTTATTCTTCATTTGATCCTTACTCCTCCTCTCATGTAAACAAACAAGCCAAGTCGGATGGTTAATCTTTAGAGTTTTTTTTTTTTTTACCAAAAGGCCCTTATATTTTTATACAACCTAAAAAGGATTCCTATATTTTGTGCCTTTACAAAAACCTTCCTTGATAGCCAAAGTGTGCAAATGTCACTAGACATTTCAATTTTTTTTTGACTAATTTATCCTTAAGAAAAACTCAAATGACTTAGCCCTTGAGTCTTTTTGATAAATGACTTATCCGTTGAGTTAAATGATAAAAAAGATAATTTTGCCCCTTAAACTTTGATTGCCTAAAAATACCAAAGGCTAGGGTGGTTTGATGTGATATATTTTCTTACTCTACATCCAAGTCATTTCATCGCTATGCCTCGCTTGATCAACATGCATTTGGGTATTTTTGTCATTTTCTTACTCTACATCCAAGTAACTTGAGCTTGTGAAGTTTATTAAAAGGGTATTTTTGTCATTTACCCCGTCAGATAACGGGCCTTCTACATTTTGTAAAAATATAATAAATAAGGGACTTTTTTGAGATTATATGATAATATAGGGGCCTCTTGTAAAAACCTCTAATCTTTAATTTTTGTTGATTTTTGATCAACCCCAAATCCATAGCCTATCCATGTATTATGTTTGAATGGTAGGTCCCATCAAAATGTCATTAGGTTGGCGTCAAAAGTTCGTATGACGACCGTCCAAAAAAGTTTTCCATAAAACATATCCGTTGTAATTTCTAACTTTTCATAAAACGCATCATTTAAAAGTAGATGCTTTATTGGTTTTGAATCAAAACACTGATCAACTTCTATTTGATGACATTGACATCCTCCATCCATGAAAGATATTCCTATAATATGAGTTTTGATAGTGATAAAAGTGGAGGCATTTCATCATTATTCAATCAATGTGTATCTTTTAGAAATTATCTTAAGCACAGGTGGCAATCCCTGTCCTGACCCACCAACTGAAATCAAACCCAACTTGGTAATTTAGGATTCTAGTTGAATCTTTTTTATTTTTGGGTTCTAGCGATTGGACCAGTCCAATCTGGTGTGATCTCAATTAATTACACTATGACTTGCGTACCAACTATAATCCCTTTATTCGGTACTCTATTTCTCACCAAACTGCATAGGATTCAATCCTATTGAAGCATATATACTTCGTTGTTCATAGTTGATAGTTGGGTCTCTCATAAGTCGTAATCCCCTTGTCTGGGTAAAAAAAAAAAAATTAATTCCTTTGAATTAAGAGGTCCGACTCACCTTTTTTTTCTACTTTTAGATTGTATTTAAGTTGACGTTTCAACCAGATTAATAAAGAAGTGAGGATTGAACCCATAAAAGTCTACTTAAAACCAAGCCGACCCATTAACAATCTAATTTTTGTAACTTAGCTTTCCTTCCAAGTCAAAAAAAAAGAAGAAAACATAGAAAAGAAGCATAAAAGTTGTTGATGAAAGATTGTGTACTATACTCACCAACTTTTTTTACTTTTTTTTTTTTTTGGTATTGGCACGTATTTAAGACTTCGGTCCGACTCACTCTGACACAGCAGAGTCAACTGGGTCCCCGAACTGAAAAAATTTAAACAAATTTGACCGAGTTCTCGGCCATACTTACTCACCTGAGTTACTGGGCTGAGTGAGATTCTGGTGGTAGCCGAGTGCACACTAGCATGTGATTATGCTGGGGCTCTCGATAAAGCTTAGTTAGCCCGTTGATTTATCATGTTGATAATTAGGCTCAGGATTTTAGGTCCATACCATGGGCCAGAAGAAAGATCCAAACCCTGCCTTAGAAATTTAGGCCCACTGTACAACATCGAAGGACAAGGCCAGCCCAAATTGCTATTTATTAGGTTGACAAGTTCCAAATTCTGACCCATATACCTATCAGGCTAGATAACTCAGGCCGAACTGAGTCCGAGCTGGGGCTGAGGCCAGACAAGGCTGGCCCATTTCAATTGCAGATAGAGCCTAACCTCCTAGTAAGGGTTGAATCCGGGCTAGACTCAGTATGAGATACAAATTACATGAAGGGGACCTGAACCCTGAACAGGATGCAACTCAAGTTAAGTTTACTCTACCCCATTTTAAATTATTGGCCTGGAACAGGACCAGTATCCAAATAATGAGCATGGACCTGCACTCACTACTCAGGCCATAAGTGGAATTGGGTCCAAATCCTGGAACAAAAGCCTATACAGATTTGGGTCTTTCGGATGCTATATATTTATTTGGACATCCATTATCATCCTTACCTACAAGTATCTGTAATGAGTAGAGCCGTGAGTGTGTGGATGACCTGGGTTGAAAAATGCCAGTTTGCCCATTTTAGTGGATGATCAAATCGAAAGAACTAGTTGATTATATTATTGAAAAATAGGTTAGGTGGTGGAATCTGTCTTTAGTTGCCTAAAACTGCAGTTGATGCATGCATAGATTGAAGAACTGATGGGCTGATTTTACATTGATTGAATGTGGGTACTTTTTTCAGGTTATTACTTCTCACTGTATGCTCAATTATCCATTTCAAGTTCCAAGTGATAGAACCAACTTCATGTCATGAGCAGCCAATATATAATGGAATGGTGGAAATGGAATTCAGTTGCTAGTCTTTATCCAAGGACTAGTATTTATCTCTAAGCCGACACTGCTTTTCCTTACTTTCTTTGATTTGGTAGGTAAAATTACCTCATCCAGAAGTTTTGAACCATTGAGACAAAAATTTATACCAAAAGCAGCTTAACCTCACCCCTTTTAGCAATATGTGTGGACTGGGCCGACTGGCACTTCTCGGACTCCCAGTCGTCGAACCGTTTTGTGGGTCCCGCTAATTTCAGCTGGGGTCCAGTCACTTTCTTCACTCTCTCTATCATCAATCTTCGATGTCTCATCGATCATCATATTTATTGGTTTTCTGCTGGTGTGTGCCCATGGCCTGTTTGGTTCGAGCCTGGGCCAAGCCTACTTTGGGCTGGATATTGGCTTACTTTTGTGGCCCGTAGGCTAAATTATGCTCGAGGGTCTATAGCTGAATGGGAATGTGCATAGGCCTGGGTCTACTTGTTGGCACGATACTACAAATGGTCTATGATTAAAGATATGTAGAATTCCGATTTTTTTTTTCTAATCCAGAAATAGGTTTCATACCCTCTTTATTCAAAATCGGAGACTTTTGATAGTTGGATATCCATTTGGAACATGCACCAGGCCTGCCTTTTAAGATTGTGAATTAGAACCGGATTCAGATATTAGACCTAGCAAACTAAATGTACTGGGGCCTTAGAGATGTGCCACACTAGCCAACATGGCAAGATCAGACAATACAGACCAGGTGCACTTTTGATTCGAATTGCCTCTCTCCGGCAATGCCTCGAGCTTATTCAATTTTGAGCCACATCCCATCTCTAGAGGTTATGGGTCTAGATTAATGGTTTGGGTTTAGAGAACAAATTGAGTGGGCTATAATATCAAATGATGGACATTGGGAGCTGAAAGAGAGGTGGTTATCCATTGGTCTGTTGTTGTACACACAAGATTTAAGAGGCAGAAATCAACTGCATGATCCAGAGTTTGAGATCATCCATCCCAAATAATGTTCCCATCATCTAATAGGTGGGCCATTGTAGGACCAAGAGGTAACTTGATGGGGGTGATCAAATAAATGAAAAAGAAAAACAAAGAAAATTTAAAAAAGTGAAGAGCATAGCCTATTTCTTTATTGGAATTCATGAAATTCCCATTTAAAAAATTTTAAAATTCTCAGACAAAATTTCTAAATGCTCCGTTGTGTATAAGCATCTAAAAATTCCACAAAAAATCAAATAGACTGAAATTCCTGAATTCCAAAAAAGTTATTTCAGGCTTTTTTGTTGAAATTTTAAAATACTTGTGAATAAATATTATATTCGACAAATGTGATGGACAAGATTCACATTATATTAAAAAAAAAAGTTAACATGGTAAATTCTTATTAAAAATATTAGTAAAGAAATATATATATATTTATATTTTTACCAAAAGGGCTAGGGAAAAGAACATTATAGGTGGCAGATGCATCTAGCCGATAGGTGGTCCACAGGTCAAATATCAAGGAGAGTCTGATGGTGTGTAAACTTTGTACGAATTAGAAATCCAATCTCCCCTAGCCATGGATGTTTTGTGAAAAATGATGGGACCTTTTGTCTGATTGCCAGAGTCTTAAGAGTGTTCATGGCCTAAGACCAGGCTACTTAGGGCACGTTCTTAGGCAGATCTTAGGAGTGTTCCTGCCCTAATACCAGGCTACTTACGGCACGGCCTTAGGAGGGCACGGCCTTAGGCAGATCCGCCAAAAATGAGTGGGATGTCGGGGGAATCTTTTTTTTTTTCCCCTATTTTTTCTTTTCTTTTATGTAACTGTACTCTGTGAAAATCCTATTTTTTATGTGTCAATTTTTTGCGTGAGAGGATTTTTGGATTTGTCCTCGCAGCCTTTTCACTTTTATTGTCGCGGAAAAAAAAATTACGGTTTTCTCTTCCGTGACATTAATCAGACAATCCATTTAGAGTTTAATATTCAGGCTTGAATCCAACTATCTAGCCCATTTGTAAATTCAAGTTGCACCAACCCTGTAAACATACCAAGGCATATGACTATCAAGCCAAAAATTAAGCCTAAGTCCTCCTGCGAACCTAAAAATACAGCCTTAAATCACGTCTACTCTAAAAATGTGGGGCTGCCCACCTCGTAAAGGCATCCCACCTCTACCCGAATGACCAAAATTGATCCCTAGGTCTCTTCTCTCCTCGCATGTGCAAGTGCTTCCTCTTTATTTGTGTGGTTGCTCTCATGGGTCCAAGTCCCCTTGATGGGGTAAAAAAAAAAACGTCAGTACTCGTCGTGCTCAGGCCGGACTTACAATAATGGAATCATTTGCCTAGACTGCATGTGGATGAAAATCCATGCAAAAATGATAAGCCATCCAGCAAATAAAAAACCATGCACTCATGACTTCTCAGCCCCTAAAAATATATGACAATCTCACATAACTCCCTCATAAACAAGGAGGGAGATTATATCATCATTATCATCATTTAAGCCTTATCCCAACTATATTGGGGTCAACTACATAAACTCTGATTCTACATTCCGATTTGTCCTAAGCCAAATCCTCATATAAGTTGCACTTGTTATATGTTTTTACTACCTCCATTCACATTTTCTTTGGCTTACCATTTTCCCTTGGTGGGCCACCAATCTACAGAACTAAGCTTTTCGTTATCAGTGCCTTTATTGATCCGCATTAGACATGTTCAAACAATCTTGAACAAGTGTATCTAATTTTATCTCCTATTGGTGCTACCCCTAAATGCTTCAAAACCTCTAATTTCTAAATTTGTTATTTCTAGTTTTACCACACATCTACTTTAACACTCCCATCTATGCTATATTCATTTTGTGCATATGTTGCTTTTTGATTGGCCAACATTCCGCTCCATAAGTTATAGCTGATTTAATCGATGTTGTGTAAGATTTTTCCTTCAATTTTGTTGGCAATCTTCGGTCACAAAGAACTCTAAAAATAAGTTTCTACTTCAACCATCTCGCTTTTATCCTCTACTCGACATGTTTATCAATCTCTCAATCCTTATTAATTATCGAACTAATATAACGAAAAGAATCTCTTTTGTAATATCTCATAAGCTTCAATTTTTATAGTAGTTTCAGCTTTTTCTACATGCCCGCTAAAATTGTAATTCCTATATTCTATCTTTGCATGATTCATTTTAAAGCTTTGGGATTCTAAAGCCTCTCATCATCTCCCGAGTTGTATATTTACGCCGTCTTTAAATTTATCTATCAACACTATATCATATGCAAACAATATATATTAGAGTTGACCCATGATGCAAACCTATAATTACTGAAAATTCACCCATCTCTTTACGGGTAGTTTTTACACTTATTACCACTCCTTGTACATGTTAATATGTTATAACATCAAATATATAACCTCAATAAATGCAATCGTGACAATGCGTCTACCCACAATCCCAAGCTACTACTTTATATGCCCTATCTAATCTTTGCAATCAACCAACTGTTGAATGCTCTGGTGCGAAAAGAGGAGCTTACACGAGTCCAGATGGACTTTTGAAATATAACTTCTCCAATGAAATGGGCCACAGATTTGGACAGTTAAAATGAAGTAGGAATGATCAGATCCAAAGGGCAAAGAAATAGGACCCAGCTTTTACTCACCTTTGTTATATCCGGTCTATTCACATCACATGCTCTACCTTGCATACAATATAACCCACATTCCACTTAAATAGGGCAGTTATATCATATGTTAAAACATAGTTATATATTTCAAATGTGATCAAATTGACTGTGCAAGTTGCTCAGTTGGAGATAAAACTGGTCCAATGATTCCTGTGAAGAGTGGTGGCCTGGTGGGTATGATGTGACTGGACAAGTGAAGGTGGGCCTATGCATATTTAGCCAATCATCAGTAGATTTATTTCTAAAGGGGAAAAACCTGATCATTTCTCACAATGACAGTTGAAAGTATGTAGATCGAATATGAAGATTTTGAGGAGCTAGATGGGTTGGATATATGTAAGATTCCGACCCCGCCTAAGTTTGCTTTATGCCTAATTAATTTTAATTAGGTGCCTAATATGTGTTTTGAATGATTTTATGATGGAATAAGTAGATTAGTGGAGTGTTGAACCAACTTAGATAGATTTACGACCTTTTTGATAATGTTGGGCCTCACATGCGTTGCCAAAGTTTAATGGGTTTAAGTGCAGATCATTAGCATTAATCTTCATATTTGGACCCAAAACATTTGAGCCCAACTGGGATCCATTTAGAGCCCATTTCCATCACCAAGCCCCTTTCCTAAATTTCCTCAAATTGCATGGACTTGCATGCAACCCAGCCCAAAGTATACCTTTTAAAAAGCCCAAACCAGTTACCACCGTTCCTTTCTTCCATCCTTTTCATTTCTTCCTTTTTCCTCAACCAGAGAAGTTCTCTTCTCCTATTCTTCTTCTTCTTTCAAAGCCTCAAAGGGGAGATCATGCATGTGGGTTCTCTAGGCTCCTTCTTCACCATCTTCTACAACATGCCATTCTCTCTTATCACCTTTAATTGGTAGAAATCTCTCCAATCATCTTCTTGTGTTTCTAATCAAGCCATGGAATGCCATGTATGTGGATGTTGAAGAGTAAAGAGCAATACCCATCTCTAAATTCATCATCTTCTCCAAACCTCAAGCTTCCTTCATCATTATCTTCTCCACACCCATTTCTTGGTAAGAAAGCATCAACTAATGCTTCATTTTATTTTTACTTATTTATGACCGTAGAGATCCAATTTCATTACATGCATATTAATTAGCATCATCTATTGCATTAATCATTGTAGGAGTTCCTATGAGTAAGCGTTTTGGGGATTTTGGATGAAGTCTAAGAGAAGATTAGTAGTGGAAAGCACCAAAAGAGGCAAGTAAATGAGCAATTTGAGATATATGCATGCTATTGATTCATTGATTGAAAGTTATAGTCTTCTTGAATGTTAATTTCAGCCTCGTTTCTTTAAATTAGCTTGATAATGTTAAGTGGGTTCGTTTGAATGGATTAGCAAAGAATGAATTGGATGGGTGGAAAAGAAATGGACCATAGGAGCAAATGGAGGCTCAAATTGGTCATAATGTAAAACAGAATTTTTACAAGTTCTGTGCATAAAATTTTGCCCAGAATTGGGCCAGCCGGATTGGGCCCGCTCGAGCGGGTCAACCCATTGGGCCCGGCAGCTCCAACTTCGAATGGCTATAACTTTTTACCCGTATGTCGGATTTTGGAGTTCCACATACCGTTGGAAAGTTCTCGAAGTGTGGAATCCAGTGGTATACACTACTTAATGATCGGAGATTGGGAGAGAAAGTAAATATTTGGACCATTGAACCGGGCCCTATCTCTTTTGGAAAAAGGGACCTTAAATCTAGTTGGACACCTAGGTTGGAACCATTGGCCATTAAGGGAGTTAATCCCACGTCAAGGGCCTAAAACCTTCCATAATCAATCCATGAGGATGATTATGACAAAAAAAAAAAAAAAAAAAAAAACTAAACCCATAAGGTTCTTAGGGTGTTTAAGATTGACTTTGTATGTCCTTAGACATGGAATCTTAACCAATTAACATAGTCCGATAGAAAGTATAACACGTGAGAATCTTGAGCTGAGATTATCTCACGTGCTTATCCGTCTCATATAGAACTTCGCCATGGGTGTTGATTTAGAGGGATTCGATGTACCTCACACATATACAACGTGACATCAAGAAAATGTAGCACGTGCCTCGAATTATCTAAAACTATATCGAAATGGACGGTTAGAGATGATGGGTAATTAGATTAGGGTCGACTAGTAAATATCCTTGATTATATTAATCTATTTCCATTTGCATATTGAGATTGATTTATTTATTGCCCTCAAATATTCAGTTATTTGTTATATGCATTATTCGTATTAGTCCACAAATTATACTACAATTGCTTTACAAATGTTATGGTACATTGATGTGATATTAGAACGGGGTAAGCATATGATTCGAAATTATGGTTTGGAAATAAATGGATTTGATTAGAAATGATTCGGTTAGAAAAGTCTTACTTCAGTCTATTTATTATTCGATTCAAATGGTTCGGCACTACTTAGTTTCGACCTTATGATAACTGACGGGGTTACAACTTGGTTCAGTTATTCGAGACTACTGCAGTATGTTATCTAGAGTACCGGAACTCCAGAACCGGGTAGCCAGTCAGCCTTTGGCTGTGACGCTGGTGACATCCCAACTAGATTCTATCTCTATCGGAGAGGATGAGCAAATGTAGTAGCCAACTAGAAAGTGAGTATTCGATTATTGATTTGATAAAGCATGATTTATTCATAATGCACAATGAGCCTAGTTGACATTTATTTGATCTCTTTAATCTATTCGTCTTTAAAATCGAAATTTGAATAACATGTGTTTCATATTAGAGAGTTGATTGGTAAGGTTAATGGTTAGCTTTGACCGCCAGAGTACATACAAGTGTGGTAATTATGGCTTAAAACTAGATAGTTAATCTTGCATTTAGTTTAAGTACGCATTTAATAGATTTATATTAATAGCTTTGTTATTGATAAATTGTAATATAATGGATTGAATAATGGACTGCTCATGGCTTTATTATTGATGATATACATGCTTCCGCAAATAAATGTTCTTGACAGGTGTTAGTGAGTAATCCTCACAGCATGAAAAGTGGAATTTTCTCCTTCGTGAATTCGGATCTGGTCCAGAATAGGAGTGAGTTTATGGGAGTACGCGTGTCACACCTTAGGAACTACCCTAATCAGGGAATTCTTGGATCCGGATGTGACAATATAGATGGTCTTCATTTTTAACCACTTAAACCCTAAAACATAGTTACAAGCAATTGAATTTCAAGTGCACTAAGTGTGGGGAGATCAAGGTGGGGGCCTTCGCAGGTTTCCATCTTGACCAAGTTACTCTTTGTGGATCTTAGAGTACTACATCAACCATTAGTCCATTACTAATGAATAATGATGGACTAGTTTCACTCACCACTCACATACTTTCCTCTTGATACACAATATATTGTTTCATCAAAGTTTGGTTCTTATGTGAAATTTTAGTTTTTTCTAATCAGCAAGGAGACTTAATTGCCCACAAATCAACACTTATCAAAATGTGACACTAATATGAGTAGTTTAGGCCATTTAATGCATCAGCCAAATTTTTAGCATGCATTCCACTTAACCTAGTGGCTAGATTTTAGATGCTTCGAAGCCCTCCCTCTAAATTCCTATTGCTCTTATTTTTTCACGCAGGAAAACATTTAAAACCATAGATCCCCATGGCTTGGGTGCTTCGAGGTGGGCCCTCAGCATTTGACACTTTAGAAACAGGCCTGGCCGTTCATGAAAACAGCCCTGTATGTAATCCTACTAGTTTTTCTCATACTTCTACTTCCAAGGTCGCTTAAAAAAGAAAAGAGTCAAAGTTGCATTGTTTACACATGGACATAAGATCAAAAACTCATTTGCAGCAATGTCTTTGCAAGTACCTAGATGGGCAATGTCTTTGTAAGTACCTAGATGGCTTAAGCATAAAAAGGAACCAGCAAAACAGGCCCATGCTAAGCTAATTAAGCCCCAAAACCAAGAAACACTCAACTTGAGGTTATTTCTTGAGTTATTAATAGGAAAAATATGAATCTAAAATAAATAAATATAGAAAATTTCATTCTCAAAATTCTATATATTAACCTCTACTCAACCTCCAGAAGATTTGCCAATGACCTTGAAACCCTAGTCAAAGGGAGGATGCAGATGAACTACAGGAGTGGTTTTGGATGCTAACCCATATGATCCTAACCAGGGATACCTTACCACCCCGGTCCCCTTTTTCCATTCTCTGAAACAAACCCCCCAATGTACTATCCTCCATTCAATCTTCTTCCATTGTACCCTTTCAACCATACTCCAAAAATTTCAACCTCAGATATAACCCCCAAACAAGAATGATGGAGAGTTTCCCTGTAAACCCTGTTCAAAGAGACAAAGGTCCCTTGTCAACTGGATCTTCCACAAGGACTCCAGCGGTATCTGGATAGAAAGTTTTAAATCCTGGATAGAATCGGAAGGGCACCAATTCCAGTAAGCAGAATTAACTGCCTTGGAAAACGAACAAGCAGGATGATGCTCCGTTGAAGCCATTAATCTAAACTGAAGTTCTTTGCTTTGGAAAATCCTAACAGGACGCCTAGATGACGAGGTCATCTAGCAAAAATCTATCCTAACATTTCTTCAACAGGAAAACTGAGAGACATTTCAGTGGGGGTCATGCAATTCCATCCCCACTAACTGCTATAAGTTAAAAGAACCATCTCAGTTAAAAGTCGTGACCAAATTGTAACACAATGCACATGCAAACGTCCAAACTCAAAACTACAATATGAAAAGGAAAAACTGAAAGGAGACATTGGAGGGGTGATCATGCAAAATTCTTCTACCTCAAAAGCACCATCCCAGTTAAAACTTGTTTCTACATTGTAACACAACACAAATGCAGATATAAGTAAAACTTTTTTTTGAATTCACCCTATCAAGTCAGGTGATTGCGCATAAAAGTAAAGCTAAGATAGGATTATGAAATCACTGAAAAAACAAGTCTCTTGCTAGGTTCAGTTTAAATACCAGCATAAGTAGTTATGAGTACAAAACCCATGCTAGACAAATTCCATGCTTCGATTAGGTATGAGTACAAAGAGGATTAATGAAATGAAAAACCAGCATAAGTAGGCTGGCACAAAACCCATGCTCCCACATGCATGATTCATTCTTGTGTATTAATCTATAATCACAGTATTTGCAATATCAGATATATATTCGGTTTTCCTGGACCACGTAACCAATTAAATGATTCATTTTTTATTTGTTCCATGCATTTATTAAACATGGAAAAATTAGTTAGTTGTATATGAGTAAAACCTTATTTATTGCAGAAATTGATTTTTTTCCTGATATCTCACTACCCCTTTTAAAATTATGCGGTAAGTGATTCCTTGGCAGTAGTTTCCCTCATTACTAACAGCTACCTACCATGACAGACACTGATTACTAGTTTTTGTGCTCTGTATACTCCTAGTAAATTGAGTTGGGGCTGGAGTGACTGAAGCTCCAATTAATGAACCCATGGTAGTTCCAGGGTTTTTTTTTTCCCATACTGACATTAAAGTTCCCGCTTCCCAGGAATTGAGAGGATCCAAAACAGAGCGCATACATAAGAAATCACAGGAGCATGAGGAACTTGTTTCTTTATTGAAGTTTTTTTGTTAGAAATTCTTGCTTGCACTTGAAGGTGATGATAACCTATTGTTCTGAAAATCAATTCCAAATCATAAATTGTGATGGGGATTGAATCATAGCATATGTAAACATGAACTCCGAGTGGGCCTTATAAATCATGGGCTGGAACTATGAGTCAATATATACTTGATACATAATGTGCCATGTGAATCATGGGCTTGAGTTATGACCTAGGTCAGGTGCGCTCATGTTTACACCATAAGCAACGATATTTTCATATTCAGACTTTTTTTTTTATCTGAAACCCAAGGTAAGCTGACTCAAACATGCAACTTTGTAGTTGAGAGAGAGACCACATTCCAAATGCAGTACTGCAGCAATGTCAATGTATCCTATCCACCATTCAATCCCATGTAAGCAACTTACTTAAAAAGAACAATTAGAAGGAAAAATTCAACTCACATGTAAAAACAGGGAACAAGAGACTAATAAAAAAAATGCATTCCTCTACAGTAAAATGAAAATCATGAAAACTCCAACATAATAAATAACTAAATGATTCAAATCAAACTGTTATTCTAATTCCTATCATGTGATCACCAACTCTTAAATTTGTACACAAACAACTCAGTATTAATTGCCTGCCACACCCATATTCACATTTTTATCTGGTGTGGATACTTCCACTCCATGCTGATTATGGGCAACATCAAAGGTAGCATGGAGACCAAATAACACATAGTATAACAGCATCACCAAAGAGCAGATTGCAAACCTGACAAACGCATCATAACCAAGCGATCCAATGAGGAACAAGTTCATCGCGATCGACAGCGATGGAAGCCATGGAACCAGAGGCACACCCCATATCTTTGCCTTCCGCTGCTGAGGAACAAAAACTGCAAGACCCAACGTGCCAAGAAGCCAAAAGGGAACGGTGAACGCAAAACCAATCCACCCCCCTTGACTCACATGCCAGTAAACCGACATGGCGATGGACGAAGCGAAGATCACGAGCATGAAAGCAATGAACTTGTAGAATGTAGCCCTGGGGGTGACATCTGCAACATAATACCTCCTCACGAGCAAAGCAATGGCCACCAACATAAAGATGAAGAGAGTACTAATGGATGAAACACTAGCTAACACGTCAAGGCTGGTGAAGAAGGCAATGCAGGAAGCAGAGAGCGTTATAAGGAGCGTGGCGTAGATGGGTGTTCCTCTTTTGGGGTGAACAAGGCCGAAAAAGGGAGGGATCATGTGGGATCGGGCAATTTGAGTGGTGTATCGGCCCTGACCGAGTGCACCCACTAACAAACCAGTAGTCATCCCTTTGAGGGCGCAGATGGCTACAATATACTTAGCCCAATTCATACCTACGCTAACAAATGCAACAGAGTAAGCAGCATTTACATCCATTTCAGAGTAGTTCTGCATCATGCTCAATCCAAGAGCCATAACGCAGTAGATGACGGTGATGATGGACATGGAGGCGACGAGGCCAATGGGTATATCTCGGGCGGGGTTCTTGGTCTCCTCCGCCATTGTGGCGATGAGGTCGAAGCCCGTATAGGCCCAGTAGACGACGGAAGATGCTCGGAAGACGCCTTTGGCGCCAAAAGGGAAGAAAGGGACTAGATTGGAAACGTTTGCATTGATGAAACTAGCAATTATGATGAAGATTATAACTAATGCGCTTACAACAGAGGTGATCCAATTGAGGAGAGATGTTTTCCAGGTACCCAACATGGCGACGGTGGAGCAGGTGATGAGGACGACGACGGCGAGCGGGTCGAGGAGGTTGTAGCCCACTTTGAAGGCGGGGACGTGGAAGCGGAGGGCGTCGGGATGGAGGTTGATGAGGGTGGAGAAGTAGGAGGTCCAGGAGCGGGCGAGGCCTGCGGCGCCGACAAGGCTCTCGATGATGATGTTGCCGGCGGTGATGAAGGCGACGAAGTCGCCGAGCTCGACGCGTAGGTAGGAGAAAGACCCGCCGGCGACCGGGATCTCGACGGCGAACTCGGTGTAACAGAAGACGGAGAGGAGGGCGGAGATGCCGGAGATGGCGTAGGAGAGAACGATCGCCGGGCCGGCGTTGTTCCGGGCCTCCTCTCCGGTTAGGACGAAGATTCCGGTCCCGACGACGCAGCCGAATCCGAGCCAGCTGAGGTCCCACCAGGTGAGGCAGCGCTTCAGGGGGTTTTCGCTTTGTTGGGGGAGGACCATCAACTCGAACGATTCCTGGGTGCGGTGCATGACTCGGTCCTTGAGTCTGGGGTAGGTCTGAGTCAGAGCGGATCGGTAACTCGACCAGCTTTGGAAGGATTGCTCTGGGAAGAAGTCTCGTTTGCTCCATCTCCAGTAGCTTCTCACTCTTCCTTGTGCAACCGCTTCATTGGAAATACCATATGAAGAAGAAGATGAAGAATTCATGTGACTGGCTTTGGCTTCTCCCATTGAAAAGCACTACAAATGAACAAGACGCAGATTTTCTTCTTCCTCTTCCTCTTCTTCTTCTTCTTCTTCCTTTTTTTTTTTTGGAGAGACCACGGGTTGGTCACTTTTTAAACATAGAAATCTATTGCCAGATCATAGGGCCTTTTTTTTCCATACTCAGTATGCTTTCCATTTTTTCACCATGGAAAGAGTTTTTAGAAAAGACAGCTGTGGTGGGAGGAGGGGTTTAGAAAGGAAACTTGGTTAGGAATTAGGATTCTAAATTTTTTTCCCCTTTCCAAGAGCTTTGAATCAATCACATGCCTCTTCTGATTCTTAATTGTGCTAAAAGAATAGAGTCTAGATTCAAAAGATTCTGATAGGCATCATCTGCTTTGGTGTTACTAGCCAATAGCCCCTTTCTTTTATTATGAAATATTGATTGGTTGGTCAAATGAGTTGACTTGGACCAGTCAAGAGAGGGGGAGTGAATCAGTTCTTAAACTTTGAGTGGAACATGGTCCCCAGTTTTAGGCAATCTCAGTGAATTACTCCGAAAAACCGGTTTAATGCAGACCATTATATGTTCCATTCAATGCCTTTCTTATGTCAGTTTCTTTATATGTAGATATAAATTTGAATTCTGAAAGAAAAGAAAAACCAAGTAAATGATGGAATTAGTGATGGGTTTGGTTTAGTCCTCGAGTGATAAAAAGCTATATTAATGAAAGTACTTTTAAAATTTAACAAGCCGAATCAAAACATATCTCTATTTGGGAAATTCACTTTACTAGTGAAGTGAAGGGTCATTCTAAGATACAATCAAAGAAAATGCGTCAAATAAAAAACTACCGTATTTTAAAAAATACTTCTACTTTTTAAATAAAAGTTAAAATTACTTTCTCGTACAATTAAATGATTAAAAAATGATATATCTCATTTCATTAAATGACAAAACCCATCAATTTTTTATTGGTTTGACTATCTTTTTTTTTTCTCTTAATTTAATTTGACATTTCACCTCGCTCACATACTTAGTGAAGTTACCAAACATACCGGTCACACACAGGGGCTTGTGACGTCAATGTGGCCTACTGGTCAACTATAGTATAATACAAAGGTTACCTAGATTATTTATATGCTAAAGATTGCATTCATCGATATATTTTTGACTATTCAATCAAAGTAGTGATTTTTATTCCTTATTTCCTCCAATTGATCAACCAATTTTATTTTAATGGTTGAACCACATGTCATATTTCTACGCCCCCTGTACCTTTTCAGCCTAAGTACGATTGACAGCCCGGTCAGTAGGTTCAGCGTACGGATTCTACCTTTCGTGGGTTTAGGTTTGATGTGGGTTTTGGTACTAGAAAGGGCAGAGGTTGGTGGTTTCCGGATTCTACCTTTGTGACCCATTATACTTATCTACTCAATGGTGGATATTATTTGATAAATAAGTGTCCCAATCCTCTATACTTGCACTTTATTATGGGCCCACATGGATGCAGCATGTCAACCAAATGTACATCATATAGGTCACATGTGGCTTAAGAGTAGATCTAAAATTGTTTAAATTTAATCATTACAACCCTTGATTTAGGTGACTTAAATCTTAACTCTCATATATAATCATTTTTTATCGATCAAATCCAATTATTTATAGCAAGTATCAAACTTAGGTGAGTAATGCCAATGCATACAGTGGCATGCGTATGTTAGGGCTTGGATTCATGTACGAGGATCTATTAAAAGTTCATATTTCTTTATAAAATAGTTTGAAGCTAAGGGCCCGTTTGAATGTTCACAGAATAAAAATATTTACAGACAAGAATAAGATAGTATAGAATAGGATATTGTAATATTATAATATTTTTGCTGTTTGGTGATTTTTGAAGAATTTTACAGATTTGAAATTGAGTTGTTTGGAAGGTACTATGATTAAAGTAAATTACATTATTAGAATTAATTTATATGTAATTTACCAGATCTAGATAAAAAAAAGTAGTGTGGTAAAGTAAAGTTCAACTGTCATGTTTTTACCTTAAGTTACTTTTCTTGTATCACATAAAACCATAGTAAAGTATAGTAAAATCAAGTCAATATAAAAAATAATTACTTTACAACTCTCTCTCCCACTTTGCTTTACCAAATACTTCATCTCACCTTACTTTACCTCACCTTTACTATGATATGACATCAATCTTTATTTTACTTCACTACACCTGTAAATAAGTCACTTTTAATTTACCATATAAAACTATGATAAAATGTGATAAAGCAAAGTCAAATAAAAAAATACCATTCCTTCCCACTTTACTTTACCAAATATTCTATCAAACCTTTACTTTACCCCAACTTTACCATGCCGTGACATTTACTTTTAGTTTACTTTACCATATATGTATACAAGCACATCTAATGGATTTGGTGAACTAAAGTTTTTATTTACTCTACCACTTTTTAATTGTCATTTTGAAAGATTCTTATCTTGTAGAATGTTTTCTACATGGGGGAGTTGTAGGAGAAACTATTGAGCTTTTTGAAAGAAAATAATCTTTTCTTTAAATTTTTCTTGGGTTACCAAATGCACAAGATTCTCTTCTTTATAAAATAAAAGATTATATTCTACAAAATATTATTTTCTTGTGCAACCAAACATGCCCTAATTCTTTTTTATAAACTCTCCCACATATATACATGGATTCATTAAATATATTATAACTTTTAGAGGGATCAACCCCACTAATAAGGGGTATTTACTAGCCAAGCCCGACCTCCACCCATGCACCCCTGTATTTGATAAATCTAGTGAACGTGGTCTTTGCAAGAATTTTTCTCTACGTAGTGCCTCCCCAACCCCAAAGAAAAATTCCTAGGTTTGCCCCTACTCTCACCTAGTTGTGCAGATATTAATCTCTTGAGCATGGGTTGCAGTGCTGGAGTTCACTTTCACATTATTGAGCCTCTCCATGGTCTAGCCATCTTGGTTTGTACCAAAAAATTCAAGCGTGAGCTAGGCGACTCTTCATTAATCAAGCTATCAAAAGGACTCAGCTTAAAAATTCGGAAAGGAGACCTAATTGTCAGTCTTCTTGACAAATAGGTTGAGTGCTGAAACCAACCTATCTAATTTCTCGAATGGATCTAGTCTATGGGGTTCACCTTGCTGCATGTGAATCATAATTTTAATGTGGAAAAAACCTAATGGTTATAACCATCTAAGAGTGGCCTCAAGGTTTTAAGGTTATATAGGTACTTGATGAAACTGTTAATCTTTTGTGACCTTCCTTCAATGTTACTATCATTTGTTCGAGTTGATATCTAATCCACAATTAATCCATGTGAAGACCTTTCGTACAACCCAACCCTACAATCGACATATGTAGTGGCGGACTTAGGATTTTTATTTGGATGGGATTAAACTTTTCTAGACTTCGCCAGATTTATTTCACACTAACAATAGTGAAAGAGAAACTGTATTGCATTTTAAAAAAAAAGTCTGAAGAAGAAATACCCACTTTATTCTTATATAGTTTTGAGAAGTTCTATTTGCACCCACTATTTGTGCTGAGCACACCGACCTCTATGAAAAAAATTTGTACATATGTGGGTCTGCTCAGCAAGAAAGGTGGGTGCAAATAGAATTTCCCTATAGTTTTACTCCTCTATTGAGCAACGTTGAGCTTTTCGTTGCACATGAATATATATTGAGAAATAAGAGTGGAACATTATACTGGAGTCCATTTACTAAAATTCGAACCGTTCAAAATAAAGGCCTTCAAATGTATAGGTTATTGAGAATCAAAATTAAAAATAAAAAATATATACTTTTTTATTTTATTTTTATTTATTTTTATCGGTAATAAAAATATATATTAAAAAGACAAAGGGTATACAAGAAGAAGCATCTGAAAAATTTTAAAAAAAAAAGTACAAGAAGAATGTACTCTCAGGCCTCAGCCACCCAACCATTACATTATGTTGCCCTCCCAAGGAGATGACCTATCAAACCCCCAGCTTCGCCAAAGCATCTATTTTCTTTATTTATAAAAATGTGATTAACATGATTTTATATATATTTGTTTTTATTTTTTTATCAAACAATTAATCCAATAATGAGACCGACCTAGATGAGGATCTGTCTGTGATGTTGGAATAGTATTGACTTGATGGGTTATTAAGTCTTCGTATTTTATCCTTACCCCGACTCCCTTGGTGACTTTCTATCTCAGACTTTATAAAAGTTTAATGCCGGTATGATTCTACTCTTCTGATTTAATTTTATTATTTATTTCAACATGTGTATCGGGGTTGCACTTTCCAAATAAGTGTGCAACTTATTATATTATTTATTTCAACATGTGTATTAGGGCCACTCTTTCCAAATAAGTGTGCGCAACATGCATTGACCAGATATAAGTGGGCCCTATGGAGGTTGTCCGACTATAATTTGGTGGAACTGCTGTTTTTAGTTTTGGAAAAATTTTAAAATGGGCCTAAATTTTTGAGAGATTTCAAAACAACACAAAATAAAAACTACATTTCAAAATAAGCCTTAAGTTATCCAAATACATTTCAAATCAATACAAACTATGGGATCTCAGATCGTCCGGCCAATTTCCCCCTTTTTCTTTAAAATCCCAAATTTACCCCTTAGGGCTTCATGTTGAAAAGAGAAAAACCCAAGAAACAAACGATGGGTCATGGTTCTCTCCATTCTCCAACATCTCCTCCTTCCTCCTCGTTCAAGCTCATCTCCTTCCTTCTTCAAAATCTCAGATCCTTGCTGGAACTATTTCGAATATTATCTAGAGAATCCCATTCCATTTCTTATATATATGCATATGAACACAGATAGAAGAAGGGATTTAAAAATCCAACTGATCAAAAACTGCAGAATCCACTGCCAAACTACAAATTAAAAAAAATGAAAAAAAGAATGAATGAAGCTTGAGTTTTTAAATGAGACACAGTTCCACCAAAACTATTAGCCATCCTCAACCAAATCCAGGATAATGATTCCTGTTAGCTTACTTTGGTAGACAGAGATATACTTACATTTAAATGATACTTGCATTTCTCTTATCTATAGGATCACCATCGTAACTTATACTTGAATACAATCACTAAAAAGTCTGTGCATTGAACTCTATCTTTGCTATCATGGTATCTAGAGCTTGACGATCCAAAACATACTGCTGCTTCTTTTTTTATGTGTTATATAGCATACTGCTATCACCAGGCTTGCTATCACAATCCTTACTTGCTGAACCCAATCATCTGCCAGCAGGTTTTTACACTTGTCCTCTTTCAATAGTTTTCACAGACGGTTGCCATATGTGGTACCCGTTCGCCAGCCACTTGTGCCTATTTCCATGCACTCTTTACAGGCTTGCGCTCTCCCTCGCAACTGTTAGGATTTTGAGTGTTGGCTAAATTTATGGGTGGGATAAAAGTATGAGTCTTTTGAGTTGTATGTTTTACTTAGAAAATGACTCTAAAGATGGAAGACCAAAATGAACTGCTTAAGGAAGATAGCTTAGGACTTTTGTCATGGAGTTTAATTTCAGCAACACATGAGGAGTATCATATGAGATGACATCACATGAGTTAAATTTCAATACCATTACACGTGGTGAACTCTTATCATATTGAGTTTTATGGTGACATCACAAGAAGGGCAAAGAAAATAATAAACAAAAAGGAGTAATGATTACATGAGGACTTTAAGGCTTGATGACATCATATGGGATAAAAGGAGTGCTCAGACTGCTTGTTTATTACGGATGTTACAGGCATGTCACAGTACCTCATCCACTCGAGCGGATGAATGGTCCGCTCGAGCGGACAAGGCGCAGGGAGTCTGGGGAAATTAAAATTATGTTATTTTAATTGTGCTCAAACTGATGGTTTTAATCCTAATCAAATTAGGAAATATTAAGTACCAACCAAGGGCTATTTAAAGGACTCAAGGGCTATTCAAAAGAGACACCTCACCTCTCAAAGTGCTGAGTTAGAGATTTGATTGAGAGAGTTCTTTTCTAGAGATCTATTAAGAAGTTGTGCTGACTAGTTCTCTAGAGCCAAAATCTTCTGCATCCTTTGTAGAAGATTGTCTTCCTGCGTAGAAGATTTGAGGAGTCAAGTGCTGGATTGAGTCTGTTGCAATCAGCGGTGTGAAGTCGTTGAAGCGTGAAGCGACACAAGGTAACTTCATGTTGACCCCACACGGACACTGAGAGGGGGGGTGAATCAGTGTGTCTAAAAATTTATATGCAAACAATCAACCACACAATCACGACACAGAAGTTTTTACGTGGTTCACCCTCAGGCTACATCCACGGTGCACAAAAATGCACTTCCACTATTTTAGCAGCATCAACTGCTAGGAGCACCAACCCCTTACAACTTTGCCCGCACCAACGGACAAGAGCATCAACCCCTACACTCAAGCACCCACTTGAGTGATTACAAGGATTAAAAAAAATTTATGACACACGCAGGTGCCTTACAATAACATTCCAGCAACACACACAGGTGTCAAGAAAATATCAATCACATAGATAATTTCACCGAGACTAGCTCACAATTAAATATGCCATGCAACTCTTATCAATCACAATCACTAATTTCTAGTCACACCCTTAGTCTGCATAATCATAATCTGAGGAAGACTACAAGTATGAATATAAATCCACATGAAGTAGAGGGCAGAATGACCATACCACAGATGAAGAACAGATCATCATGTACTGAAGAACATTTTAATCAGGACTCTGAGTGAGAGATGGTGATAGGCACGTACGATCTCAAGAGTGAATCTCAGATTTTGAAACTCTCTTGCTTGCACCGGGACTTTGGGTTTTTCAGCCTGTAGTTCCTCTCTGCAACTCTCTCTGGAATGGAATCAAGATTACTTCAATTGATGGGATTCTTTGTAGCATCGATGATGATTTCAAAGAGCTTGTTTCAAAGAAGCACACCAAGGGGAAGAAAATTGATCCCAACAAGATGTAGGAATCAATTAAATATTTGAACCTTGACTTGATAGAATGACTTTTGCACAAGATTTTTGCACTCTATGAAGAAAAATGAATAAACCCCATTTTTCTAATTGAAAATAAGTGCACACTCAACAATTGTAGGCTCTTCCATTAAGACTTTTGCATTATGCAAAAGACTTTTGTTATAATGCAAAAGACTTTTGCATTTGAATGAAGACTTATGCACATGGACTGACCTACCATTTGAATCAGATGAAACTGATGGGCCATCTGCTGATTACATCCCAACACATAATGGGACCCACAACAAGGTACCAAGAAGAAGAATTAATCTCGCAGTGCAGAAAAACTGCAGAATTTGTCTCCACTAGAAAATTCATAACTTCCTCTTCCGAGCTCGAAACGACATGATTCTTGAGCCAAATAAAAGATTTATCAGAGGGCTACAACTTTCATGCTTTGAGATTTAACCCAGATTGAATGGAAGGTAGTGTAAAATCACCTCGAAGCTGACTGGTCTGAGAAAAACAGCAACCTGAGAGAGGCAGAGTTGTCCCACTGTTCGGGCCATAACTTTAAAACCTGAAGTTGGATCGACCTGATTTCAAAACAAAAAATCAAGCCCTCTCACTGATGCATAAAATTCATGTTGACCACTTTTTAATTCAGATGTTAGATGTGAAGATATAAGCATAACAATATGCTTAACTGACATGACCTGAACATGCAGTTGCTCAGTTTCACTTTGAATGCTTGCAACCTTCATCATACTGCTTTCCAACACCTTGCCAACACCCTAGGATTGACAACAATTACAAACTAAAACAAATAACCAACAATCTCCCCCTTTGGAATTGTTGTCAACACCTGCGGACTTTGAGAAGAAAATAGATTTCATTTGACTCCCCCTGTCACCGAACCTTCTCAGCCCAACTGCAAAACATACATACCTGTCACCGAACATTCTCAGCTCAACTGCAAAACATACATATCTGTCACCGAACCTTCTCAGCTCAACTGCAAAACATACATATCTCCCCCTTTGACAACAATAACAAAGGGAGATGTCCAGAAGGGAAAAGTGCTCCAACAATATGCCCGCACTCCCCCTGTCTCCAATTCTCCTTAATGCTTTGGAGAAGAAGTAACCCCCAATTTCATCCGGAGGTATTCAAAGACTTCTTTCGGTAGAGGCTTTGTGAAAATATCCGCAACTTGTTCTGTAGTCGGAACATACTCTAACTTCACCTCTCCATCATTCACCTTGTCCTTCAAGAAGTGGTACCTGATGGCAATATGTTTGGTCCTGCTGTGCTGAACTGGATTCTTTGAGATGCTAATGGCGCTTGTATTATCGCACAAAATAGGAATGGCCTCAACTAATTGAATTCCCAAATCCTTTAGCATCTGTCGCATCCAAAGAAGTTGTGTGCAGCAAGTTGTCGCAGCAATATACCCAGCTTCTGCTGTAGACAAGGAAACTGAATCTTGTTTCTTGCTGTGCCAGGCTACCAACTTGTCACCTAAGTAGAATGCACCTCCACTAGTGCTCTTCCTGTCATCTACACATCCTGCCCAATCTGCATCTGAGTAGGCTATTAATGTGAAATCCTTTCCTCGTGGATACCATAAACCATATTCTGATGTGCCTTTGATGTACCGGAATATCCTCTTCACTGCTGTCACATGTGTTTCCCTTGGATCTGCCTGAAATCTAGCAACCATACACACAGCTTGTAAAATGTCTGGCCTAGTAGCTGTCAGGTACAATAGACTTCCAATCATGGACCTATACATGGTGTTATCAACAGTCACTGACTCATCATTTTTACTCAACTTGCAGTTCGTTGTCATGGGTGTGCTGACAGGTTTTGAGTCTTCCATGTTAAACTTCTTTAACATCTCCTTGACATACTTTACCTGTGAGATAAACATGCCGTTCTTCATTTGGTTAACCTGGAGGCCAAGAAAGAATGAGAGCTCCCCAATCATGGACATTTCAAACTCAGTCCTCATCTTCTCTGCAAACTCTGTACACAATTCATCTTTGTTGCCCGCGAAGATGATGTCATCCACGTACACTACCACAACTACCTGAGTACCATCTTCTGTCCTCACGTATAGGTTGCTGTCTACAACACCCTTTTTGTACCCAAGTTGCTGTAGGTAGGCATCCAACCGAGAGTACCATGCCCTTGGTGCTTGTTTTAGGCCATAGAGAGCCTTTTTCAGTTTACATACCATATTTGAGTCGTCTCCCAACTGAAATCCATCCGGTTGCTCTATATATACTTCTTCTTCCAGGTTGCCATTCAGAAAAGCAGACTTGACATCCATTTGGTAGACTTTGAAGCTCTTATATACTGCCAAAGCTAGAAACATACGAATAGCCTCAAGCCGAGCCACAGGTGCAAAGGTTTCTTCAAAATCTATCCCTTCAACTTGTGCATAGCCTTTACAAACAAGTCTAGCTTTGTTCCTCACTACTTGTCCTTCCTCATTCAACTTATTTCTGAAAATCCACTTGGTACCAATGACATTTTTGGTTTTTGGTCTAGGTACCAGCTCCCAAGTTTTATTTTTCTCAATCTGATCCAACTCTTCATGCATTGCCTTGACCCAACTGTCATCTTTACTTGCTTCTGCAACAGTTTTGGGTTCAACTGTGGACAAGAGAGAGAATAAACTGGTTTTCATCCTCCTAGTCTGTACTCCAACCTGTGGATCTCCAATGATATCAGTTTCGTTAATACCATGATAATTATGCCATCTGTCATTTTCTTTCTTCTCTTTTGAGTTATCGTCCGACATTCCTTCTTTGTGACTAGGCAAGTCTTCAATCTCATTGTTATCATCAGGATTTTCATACATTGGATACTCAATCTCCTGAATATTCTTTGGAATTTTTTTGTTTTCATCAAACTTAACATCTATACTCTCGACTATTTTCTGAAGCCTTTTATTGTAGCACCTGTAGGCCTTGCTTCTAGTAGAATAGCCTATGAAGATGCCTTCATCTGCACGATCATCAAATTTCCCAAGATTTTGATCCAATCTTTTTATAAAGCACTTACTGCCGAATACCTTGAAGTACTTCACAGATGCTCTCTTGCCAAACCACAGTTCATAGGGAGTCTTGTCAGTGTGTGCTCTAAGCATACATCTGTTCTGAATGTATACAGCAGTGTGAACTGCTTCTCTCCAAAATGCATCTGCAAGCTTGCTCTCTGTCAACATGGTTCTGGCCATTTCTTGTACTGTCCTGTTCTTCCTCTCAACCACACCATTTTGCTGAGGTGTGCGAGCTGCAGAAAATTGCCTACGAATTCCATGTTCTTGACAGTACTCCTCAAACTCATCTGAAGTAAACTCTCCTCCTCGGTCTGACCTCAACACCTTGATTCTCCTGCCAGTCTGATTTTCGACCTGTTTTCTAAAGATCTTGAACATATTAAATGCTTCATCCTTGTTCTTCAGAAACATAATCCAAGTCATGCGAGAGTGATCATCGATGAATAATATGAAGTATTTGTCTCCGCTCAAACTCCGAGTCCTCATCGGGCCACACAAGTCCGTGTGTACCAGCTCTAAAGGCTTGCTTGTGTTGTACTCTTTTGACTTGAAAGAAGATCTAGTTAGCTTCCCTTTCTGACATGCATCACAGACACTGTCTTGAGCTTTCCCAATGTGAGGTATGTCCCGAACTGCCTTCTTGGAGCATATTTTAGACAAATTTTTGAAGCTTATGTGCCCAAGTCTCCTATGCCACAACCAACTTTCATCTTCCCTCCCTAGCATGCATGTATTCACTGTAGTCTCAGAGAGAGTATATAAGTTGCCTGAAGTCCTCATACCAACTGCCACAACCTTTCCATTGTTGTCTAAGATTTCACAGCCATGTTTGTTGAAGAAAATACCATGTCCTCTATCACATATCTGACTGACACTCAACAAGTTGTGTTTCAACCCATCAACAAACAACACTTCTTCGGATCTGATTTTGCCGTCAATTATCCTGACCAAACCTTTCCCAACAATCTTAGCTCCATCATTATTTCCGAATTTCACTGATCCTCCATCATACTGCTGTAGCTTGGAGAACTTACTCTTGTCACCAGTCATGTGACTAGAGCATCCACTGTCTAGAATCCATGAAGTCAATTTTCCTTGTGCTTTGAAGGCTGTCTGTACTATCAAGGAGCTATCCTTGTCCTTTTGTTCTTTTCTTTTCCAAACCTTTTTAACTGATTTAGCAGACTTATCTGTTTCAATACTGGTCAACTCAGCAGTCTTAGGAGCCCTCTGTTGATGTGTAATAGCATTTGCGTTTTGAAATTGTACCTGTCTTCGATTAAGGGCATATGCATGCATACAATTTCTAGCCAGATGCCCAAAATTATGACAAATAAAACATTCTACAGGATACATCATAAGGGCATCAAAAGGGTTCCTATTCACAAAGTTTCTAGGCCTCAAATTAAATTTGCAGGTCATCATTTTATGTCCATATGTATTGCATTGGAAACAGTAACCATGGAAGTGAGAAATTGACCTGAAGTTTGTAGATTGTATCCGCATAGGAGGCCTGAAGTTTTGCTGCTCTGGCATCTTCTTTGGTGGAGCAAATTTCCTTTCAGGTTTTTGAGTTTGTGGTATTGCTTTTGGAGGAGTTACATTCACAGCTGTCTGTTCAGTTTTCTGAGGCGCTTCTTTAACTTGTTTAAAAGAAGACTCTCCCTCATACCCAAGGCCAAATTTTAGATGAGGAGGCCTTTGAACACTGAGAATCTCATTCAACTTGTAGGACCCTTGATAAGCATTCAGCTTCTGTGAGAACTTCTCCAACTGTGTTTTCAAACCAGTCACCTCCTCCTCTAACTTACTATTTTCTTCAGTCTTCAAAACTACATGTGCCTCAAGATCTTCATGTATCCTCTTGCTTTCCTCCAATTTCAATTTCAATGTTACAACCATCTCCTCTGCATCAACTAGCCTTTTTGAAGTTTTCTTATAATTTTTCCTTTCAGAAGATAGTTCCTCAAGTGCAGCCAACAACTCTCCTTCCAAGTTAATTTCAGCATCTTCATCATCACTTGATGATTTTCCCTTTTCAGACTTGTTATCTTCAACTTGTTCATCAAGTATGGCCATAAAAAGAGCCTCTGCTGCTTCATTCCCACTGTCTTCGGAATCATCATCTGAAGAACTGGACATTTTCTTTGACACTAGGCTTTTAGACTTCCCTTTCTTAAAGCGATAGTTTTTCTTGAAGAATTTTTTCTTAGGTATATCATCGTCATTTTCTTCTTTGTCCTTATGAGGACACTTAGCAGCAAAATGACCCACATCTCCACAGTTAAAGCACTTGAAAGGCAGCTTCCCTTTATATTTACCTTGACCCTTCTTCAATTTTCGAACGAAGTTAGCCGCTAGTTCTTCATCTGAATCATCTGAATCATCTTTATCTGACTTAACCACTTCCTTAGCCTTATTCTTTGCACGGAAAGCAGCTTCCCTGTCAGAAGATTTGGGCTTCCCTATTCTCATCTCATATGCTGTCAGTGAACCATGCAGTTCATCCATGCTGAAGACATCTAGATCTTTGGCTTCTTCGATGGCAGAAGCTTTGGCATCATATCTGGCAGGAAGAGTTCTCAAAATTTTCTTAACAATAGACTCTTCTTTTAGCACTTCACCAAGCCCTCTAATAGAGTTCACAACTTCATTGACTCTCAGTAGATATGAGTCAATGGTCTCACTTTCGGTCATTTTCAAACTCTCAAATTGAGCCCGGTGAGTTTGCAGTTTTGCCTCTTTTATTTTCTTGTCTCCCTCATGAACACTCTGCAGCTTATCCCATATCTCCTTTGAGGTCCTACAGGTCATGACCTTGACAAGTTCATTGTCTGACAGTCCACACATCAGAGCATTCCTTGCCTTTGAATCATTCTCAAGTAATTTCTTCTCAGCAGCATCAGTAGGATCTTCTTTTCCTTTGTAGCCTTTTCTTACACAGTCCCATATGTCATACCCCAATGCTGAAAGATAAGTTTGCATCCTGACTTTCCAAAAAGAGTAATTTGTCCCATCAAATAGTGGCGCTTTATTAGAAGAGAAACCTTCTCCTGAAGCCATGTGGGTTGTAACAAGATCACCCAAAGCAGATTATGCTTGTAAATGGGACCTTGCTCTGATACCAATTGTTGACCCCACACGGACACTGAGAGGGGGGGTGAATCAGTGTGTCTAAAAATTTATATGCAAACAATCAACCACACAATCACGACACAGAAGTTTTTACGTGGTTCACCCTCAGGCTACATCCACGGTGCACAAAAATGCACTTCCACTATTTTAGCAGCACCAACTGCTAGGAGCACCAACCCCTTACAACTTTGCCCGCACCAACGGACAAGAGCATCAACCCCTACACTCAAGCACCCACTTGAGTGATTACAAGGATTAAAAAAAATTTATGACACACGCAGGTGCCTTACAATAACATTCCAGCAACACACACAGGTGTCAAGAAAATATCAATCACATAGATAATTTCACCGAGACTAGCTCACAATTAAATATGCCATGCAACTCTTATCAATCACAATCACTAATTTCTAGTCACACCCTTAGTCTGCATAATCATAATCTGAGGAAGACTACAAGTATGAATATAAATCCACATGAAGTAGAGGGCAGAATGACCATACCACAGATGAAGAACAGATCATCATGTACTGAAGAACATTTTAATCAGGACTCTGAGTGAGAGATGGTGATAGGCACGTACGATCTCAAGAGTGAATCTCAGATTTTGAAACTCTCTTGCTTGCACCGGGACTTTGGGTTTTTCAGCCTGTAGTTCCTCTCTGCAACTCTCTCTGGAATGGAATCAAGATTACTTCAATTGATGGGATTCTTTGTAGCATCGATGATGATTTCAAAGAGCTTGTTTCAAAGAAGCACACCAAGGGGAAGAAAATTGATCCCAACAAGATGTAGGAATCAATTAAATATTTGAACCTTGACTTGATAGAATGACTTTTGCACAAGATTTTTGCACTCTATGAAGAAAAATGAATAAACCCCATTTTTCTAATTGAAAATAAGTGCACACTCAACAATTGTAGGCTCTTCCATTAAGACTTTTGCATTATGCAAAAGACTTTTGTTATAATGCAAAAGACTTTTGCATTTGAATGAAGACTTATGCACATGGACTGACCTACCATTTGAATCAGATGAAACTGATGGGCCATCTGCTGATTACATCCCAACACATAATGGGACCCACAACAAGGTACCAAGAAGAAGAATTAATCTCGCAGTGCAGAAAAACTGCAGAATTTGTCTCCACTAGAAAATTCATAACTTCCTCTTCCGAGCTCGAAACGACATGATTCTTGAGCCAAATAAAAGATTTATCAGAGGGCTACAACTTTCATGCTTTGAGATTTAACCCAGATTGAATGGAAGGTAGTGTAAAATCACCTCGAAGCTGACTGGTCTGAGAAAAACAGCAACCTGAGAGAGGCAGAGTTGTCCCACTGTTCGGGCCATAACTTTAAAACCTGAAGTTGGATCGACCTGATTCCAAAACAAAAAATCAAGCCCTCTCACTGATGCATAAAATTCATGTTGACCACTTTTTAATTCAGATGTTAGATGTGAAGATATAAGCATAACAATATGCTTAACTGACATGACCTGAACATGCAGTTGCTCAGTTTCACTTTGAATGCTTGCAACCTTCATCATACTGCTTTCCAACACCTTGCCAACACCCTAGGATTGACAACAATTACAAACTAAAACAAATAACCAACACTTCAGTCCTTAGGTAGGGGATATCTGGGGAGGAAATCTGAGTTTCTTGTAATTGCGAGATTCATGGTGCTTGATTATTTATCCAAGTTGGATCGGTGGTTTTTTACCCAATTAGGGTTTTCCACCTAAAATTTGGTGTCCTTGTGGTGTGTGCTTGAGTTTTATTTCCGCTGCATAGTTTTTATTATTTGCACACTTTTGTCTGATTATTTGAGTAGACCAATCTAGAAATCGGGAACCCCTAAATATTTTTCAATTGGTATCAGAGCAAGGTTACACTAATTTGCTGTGTTTGATCACACAAGATTTCTAGAATGGTGCTCAATAGAGAAGGGACATCAACTTCCAAGCCTCCTTTGTTTGATGGTTCTAATTATGCATATTGGAAGCAAAGGATGATTGGATTTCTTAAGTCCATTGATGATGATGTGTGGGATAGTGTTGAGGAGGGCTACTCCATACCAACGATAGTGGTTAGTGGACAAACTGTTCCTAAACCTAAAGCTGAATAGACTAAGGATGAGAAGCGTGCCTCTAATTGTAATAGCAAGGCAGTGAATAGTATATGCAATGGAGTGTCCGTTGAAGAGTTCCGTAGGATTTCCGCTTGCAAAACCGCAAAAGAAGCATGCGAAGTCTTACAGACGATTTATGAGGGTACAGACACGGTGAAGCAAACAAAATTGCAAAGGCTAATTACTAAAGAATTTGAAACCATCGTGATGGAAGAAGATGAGACCTTTGATCAATTTTATGCAGAACTGAATGATATTGTCAATATTGTTTTCAATCTGGGTGAGGAAATTCAAGAAAACAAGATTGTCAAGAAAATTCTGAGGTCTCTACCTTCGAAGTTCGATTCTAAAGTTGATGCTATTGAAGAAAACAAGAATCTTGATACCCTTAAGATCAACCAGCTGGTTGGAAATCTTCAAACCTTTGAAGCAAACCGGTTGAATAAAGGAAAATCAAAAGAGAAGGGTATTGCTTTGAAAGCCATCTCAGAATCAAGAAAGAAGCCTGAAAAGAAAAATGAATCTGGTTCTGAATCTGAGGGTGAAGATAATATGGCTGAGTTTATGAAGTGCTTCAAAAAATACATGAAGTCAAAACAAGCCAATTGGAAGCATTCTAAATCTGGAAAGAAAGATACTGCCAAAGGAACAAAGTGTTTCGAGTGCCAAGGTTATGGTCATTATGCTAATGAATGTGCTAACAAGAAAAAGGGTACAAAGCAAAAGGTTCTCAACACAATTTGGGATGAAGAATCTTCTGAAGAAGAAAAGGAAGAAGAAAGAGATTCTGAAAACGATCATTCAGATAAAGGGAAGGGCAAGTTTATGGCGTTACTGGCCGCGTCTGTATCTGACAATGATACTGATAATGATGATGAGATGTCAGATCAAGAGAAAGATTTTGAAGAATTGTACCATGCTACATATGCTGATTGAGTCAAGATGACTAAATTTGCTAATAATGTCACTATCAAGTTGAAGGCTGCTCAAGAAGAAAATTCTGTATTGAAAATTGAATTAGAACAAGCGCTTAAATATGTTCATCTCTTGAAAAGTCTGAAAAAATGTTTGACTGAAAATTTGACTACTGATGGTCAAAAACTGCAAAAAGCTGAAAAAGAAGTAGCAGATCTGAAGAATGAGACAGTGACACTGAAAGCTGAAAATCAAGATCTGCAAGGAAGACTGAAGATCACTTTGTCCGAGCTAGAAGTAACAAAAGTTTCTCTACACAAGATGAACACTGGTTCAAAAACTCTCACAAATATCTTGTGCAGTCAGAAGTCTCAGTTTGACAGAAGCGGTCTCGGTTATGAGCATGGTGCATCCACTTCTAAAGCTAAAGGTAAAATAATTTTTGTTTCAAGTGTTGCACATAATACTCCACATACTGCTCTTTTACACAATGTGTCGAGTAGTTTTAGGGAAAAGAATGTGTCATGCTCTGCACGTATATCCACTTGTCACCATTGTGGATTACAATGACATATTCGTCCCCATTGCCAGAAGCCGACTAGTCTGCCAAAAACCAAGCAATGGCGGAAGAATTTTTCTCCACCCAAGACGACTCCAATTTGGGTTAGAAAATCTGATTTGCCTAAGGAGTTTACTCACACTATGCTGGAAAAATAAAATACACAAGTATGGGTGACTGCATATAAAAAGCCCTGATCAATGAGATCAAGCTCCCACCCCCAGTGCTGCTATGAAGATACATTCAGGGGGAGTTGCAATTGAGGGGGAGCTATTGATCCTAATTGACAAGAAAGCTGCTTTTCTTATCTTTCATTTTGTCAATTATGGACAAAAAGGGGGAGAAAATGTGACAGATCAAGGGGGAGAATAAGAAGTTCAGAAGAGTCAGAGACATTGAAGATCTACATGTGCTGATTGCCTATTTTTTTTTATTCAATGTATTTTGGGTTTCTTTTTGGTAGATCTTTTTGTATTAGGGAGTTTTGTCCATGAATTGCCAAAGGGGGAAATTGTTAGGATTTTGAGTGTTGGCTAAATTCATGGGTTGGACAAAAGTCTGGGTCTTTTGAGTTGTATGTTTTATTTAGAAAAGGACTCTGAAGATGGAAGACCAAAATGAACTGCTTAAGGAAGATAGCTTAGGACTTTTGCCATGGAGTTTAATTTCATCAACACATGAGGAGTATCATATGAGATGACATCACATGAGTTAAATTTCAATACCATTACACGTGGTGAACTCTTATCATATTGAGTTTTATGGTGACATCAAAAGAAGGGCAAAGAAAATAATAAACAAAGAGGAGTAATGATTACATGAGGACCTTAAGGCTTGATGACATCATATGGGATAAAAGGAGTGCTCAGACTGCTTGTTTATTACGGATGTTACAGGCATGTCACAGTACCTCATCCGCTCGAGCGGACAAGGCGCAGGGAGTCCGGGGAAATTAAAATTATGTTATTTTAATTGTGCTCAAACTGATGGTTTTAATCCTAATCAAATTAGGAAATATTAAGCACGAACCAATGGCTATTTAAAGGACTCAAGGGCTATTCAAAAGAGACACCTCACCTCTCAAAGTGCTGAGTTAGAGATTTGATTGAGAGAATTCTTTTCTAGAGATCTATTAAGAAGTTGTGCTGACTAGTTCTCTAGAGCCAAAGTCTTCTGCATCCTTTGTAGAAGATTGTCTTCCTGCGTAGAAGATTTGAGGAGTCAAGTGCTGGATTGAGTCTGTTGCAATCAGCGGTGTGAAGTCGTTGAAGCGTGAAGCGACACAAGGTAACTTCAGTCCTTGGGTAGGGGATATCTGGGGAGGAAATCTGAGTTTCTTGTAATTGCGAGATTCATGGTGCTTGATTATTGATCCAGGTTGGATCGGTGGTTTTTTACCCGGTTGGGGTTTTTCACCTAAAATTTGGTGTCCTTGTGGTGTGTGCTTGAGTTTTATTTCCGCTGCATAGTTTTTATTATTTGCACACTTTTGTCTGATTATTTGAGTAGACCAATCTAGAAATCGGGAACCCCTAAATATTTTTCAGCAACCCCCACTGCATGCATTGTGAGGTGTCGATGCTCTCAAGTAGACAGTTTTCTAAAGGGAAAATTTAGGATTTTGAAAAGAAAAGGGGGAAAATTGGCCGGACGATCTCAGATCAGGCGGTTTGTCCTGATTTGAAATGTATTTAGAACACTTAAAGGCCCATTTTGAAATGTAGTTTTTATTTTGTCCTGTTTTGAAATCTCTCAAAAACTTAGGCTCCATTTTGAAAATTTCCCTTTAGGGCATGTTTGGCAAAGGGCATGGCCAAGGATTCCTTGCCAGTTTCCGCGGTTGCAAGGATTTTTTACGTTTGGTTGGGAGAGGATTTTGAGAGGAATGATGTGGGTTTTCCTCCAATGGTATTATTTGCAAGATCAGACACCCCCCCATCAGACCCAGAGAATCCACTCATTAGTGGAAAGGCGGAGCTACAGTGTAGCTACAGTGCCTTTAGACGGTAATGTGCAGCAGGCCACTTTTTGCATTTTTAATGTATGTTTTGGGTCCCACAATCAAGATCCAAACCGTTAATAGTGTTTAAACAATCCAAAATGGCCACCTCACCAAATTTCAGCCGTTGATTCATCTTAGATCTTGAGATATTTCTAAAAATGTCCAAACCGTTACATTACAATTTCCGAAATTCTGTGGGCCAAAAACGGGATTAAAATCAGTCCATTCTTTTCAGTTTTTTGGTTTCTGTGGGACCCAAGATTATGATCTGAACCGGTAGTTATTTCTAGAAGGTCAAACACGGCTAGTTGACCAAATTTCAACCGTTGATCCTTACCATATATTGAGATATTTGCAAAAACGTCCAGGTACTAAAATATTAATTTCTTATTCCTGTGGGCCCCCTTTGCACGATCTGAACCGTTCAAAGTTTCTAGATGGCCAAAAACTACTTTGAGGTGAAAGTTGAGTTCTTGATTTTTCATGGATCTTGAAAATTTTTATAAAACATATTTATAACCATTGGATCATAGATTCTACAATTTGTAGGAATCCTTCCTCCATCCAAACATGGAACTCTCTTTGGGAATCTTACTTGAGGATTGTGGCATTCTTTGGAGATGGAGGGAATCCTCTAAATAGAGGATTCTTCTACGTTTACCAAACGTGCCCTTAGTTTTTATGGATAGAGTTAGAAAATGCTTTGGGGGTGCGGCGGTCTTTTTTAGATACGTTCAAAGTCAGGGCCCATTATGAGTTTTTCGGAGTTTCTTTAGCCCATTTGGGGTGCCCGCCCCAAATGGTCATCACGTCGGTACGCCCCTACCCCTAGACCTACATAAAAAATGGGTCTCGTAGATTGGGTTGGAACAACGCCATGATTTTGAGCCTCACTGGCAATCATGTCCCCGTTCAGATCCAAATTTAGTTTGTTTTGGGTACACCATGACACCATAAATTAAGGCATCCTGAGAAAACTATTGTAGAAATGTGAGAGAGAACTACCAATTAAAGATTGATTGACTCATACGGTAGTGTAGTCATGTGCCCGGCACGGCCCGCCCCAAATTGAGCCCGCCCGTGCCACGTGTATTCAAACAATATAAAAACTAGTTAGATGAGGATGTGAACCTAACCATGAATATTAAACTATTAGTTACATTAGGATGAGAACTTAACCACTTTAGATGATGATGAGAAGCTAACACCTTTTTTATCCAACCTTTTACTCTTTCATTCAAACAACCTGAAATATAAAAAAACACATATCATGTCCTTTTTTCTACTCATTTTTCAGCCAAATTGAAATGCCATGGTTAAGGATATTTCAATTGAGATGGCAAACTCAATTTCTATTTTTTGGCTGAATTATCATACTTTAAACAAGAACTTAGCGCGGTTAAATATTTCTACTTTTATCAATAATCATCTCAAGTCTTCCAAATGACCCACCATGAAACCACAACCTTGGACTTCATTTTATTTAGATTTGCATCAATTTCTTTATTTTTTAGTTATGGGTTTTTAGTCTTAGTCAATAATTCTCATTATCTTTATCATGGTTACATATTTTTTACTTCTTTTTCCTAGTGTTCATATCAATGTAAATATATGGCTTCATGTGATGTGATCGAGAGTGGAGTTATAGGTACATGTGACGAGATTATATTGAACATAAATGACTGAATTATGAACATATTCTTGTGTTTAATCCTGAGCTTTCCAACCTATAAAGAATCTCAACTTCTCAAATGCTCAGGGGTTCTTGAATATAGATGAATGCAGGTAGGGAATTTCATTTGAGATTCTCAAATATCTCTGAAGAAAATAAAATTATTGAAGGCAAGGGGCCGGGGCAAATTTAGTAAAGGTAAGTGTGTCACACCAAAACATTCCCCTTATTACTTCTCCCCAAAAACACATTGCCCCTCTTTATTAGTGTGACTAATTTACACTAAAGTCCTACCTTACCAAGTTATGTAAGTGTTTTTTTTATTAGAAAATGCCTAGGGTTGTTAGTTGGCTGGGAATTAGATTTTTATAAATTTAAAAAAATATATAAAAAAATAATTTTTTTGGCGGGCCAGGCGGGCCTGGCGGGCCACAGGGGCTGGCCCACTAGGCTGGCGGGCCTGGCGGGCCGTGCCTAACGGGCCAGCGGGCCTGCGCGGCTCGGCCCAGCACGGCCCGCGTCATGGGCCGTGCCCAGTGGGCCGTGCCGTTGACCGGGCCGTGCTGTGCCACGGCCCGTTGACTAGCGGGCCGGGCCGGCACGGCCCACTTGACATCTCTACGGTAGTGTTTGTGGTGCCCACAAGTGTAGATAGAGAAGGCTTTACGCTCTCGTTGTTAATAAAAATCAAGTCCATTAAATGTTATTTGATTATAAAATTCTTTCGTAAGCAACTGGGCTCCAAAGTTCTTGTGCATACCTATGTAAGGTGGTGTATGGATCCTGTGAGGCATTGATTAAAGAAATCCTTAATTGAAAGAGTGAAATATAGTAGGGCCTACCTATTAAAAATGAAAAATCCGTATTGGACAAGATAAAAGCCCTCCCATTATGTGGGGTATCCCCAAGATTTTTTGTAATAGGAGTTGTTCCAACATAACATTGATCATTTCATAAAAAAAAAATCATATTATGAGACCGACCAACTCTTATTGGAATACCCTATGCAATGGGAGGGTCTTTATTTTGAGCGGCTTGGAGGGGTGCTCATGGACCAGGCCGGCCTCTCCCTGCCTTGGGTCAGGCTTAAGCCTTAGGTTTCCATACTTGGGCTGGCGTGATAAAAAATATTGACCGGGCTTGTCTTAAAGTGTTTGAAAGCCTGAAGGCCAGCCCGGCCCGAGTTTGAGGCATTGTTTAAGCGAAAACAATATTTTTTGTTTGGAAGGGGGAGTTGAAAATATATACTATCACACACAAATAAACATCCCAACCATATGAGCTACAAGTTGAGTCAATTAATGTCTCCCGTTCTTTCTAAAATATAATACACCCGGGCTAGGGCTTGACCTATTTTAATTGGGCCGGGCTCAGGCTAGGTCTGACTTGGGCTTCTGGTTTAAAATCTGGGCTGGGTGCCTGTGCTTGGATATTCCCCATGGAAAAGTACAAAAATGAGCTCATTTTTCCTCAACCCTGTAGAAAAGTATTTCCCAATGGAGAGTAAGAAAAATATAACACTGAAAAAGTAAAACTTTGTAGAATCATTTCTCCCCAAAAGAAGTCAGAGCAATAGACGATGCATGATATCCTGACTTCAGAAACATAGGCCCAGTACCCGGTCCACGCTTGACACAGGTCGTAAAATTTCAGGCCCTAGCCTGCTCATTTAGTCAATCAGGCTGGGTCAAATCGAGAATTTTATCAGTTGTATTGTCATTCTAGCAATTGTTTGGACAAATTATCATTAAATCAAGAACAAATTACACTCGTTGTTCGGGCAATTCTGGGCCAGACTTCAGGCTTTCTATCCCTTAATCGAACCTTGTCTAAAGCGGGCTTGGGCTGGCCTGGCCCATGACCACCCTTACTTTCAAATGGGGCGCTGGTTTAAATTCGTCTCTATTCATTCTAGTTGAGGAAACGGTCTCTATTCAAAATTGCACTCCCTCCATTGTATTTGTATGAATCCAAGCAATGCTTGCTTCTCATCCTTCTCTCTCAAAATGCCCTTCAACCTCCCTTCAATTCCCCAAAACACCACCTTCTTTCTCCCCCAACCCCAATTTCATCATCATTCCAAAATCTTTTCATTCATCAAAACAACCCATCATTCACAAAATCAACAACAATAATGAAAGACCTGACAAACCCTCATCCCACACCCTAACCAAACACTGGAACACCAAAATCAAGCACTATCTTCAAAAGGGTGACTATAAAAACTCCCTCTCTTTGTACAACCAAATGCTTAATGAGTTAATCAACCCAAATTCAACTACCTTTGTCCTTGTTCTCAGAGCATGCACTTCCTTAAACGATCTCAAATCTCTAAGGCTTGTTCACAACGACATTCTCAGACTCATACCCGATGCCAACGCCTTTGTGGGTGCCAATCTTGTGGATGGGTACTTGAAATGCGGCCGCACCGATCTAGCCCACCAGGTGCTCGATCAAATGTGTCATGACCATGTTGTCTCTTGGACCATGATCATGAGACACAGCTCTCAAAATGGACATTTCGATTCTGCAATTCGAGTTTTTAAGAGGATGGTTGCTGAGGGTGTGGACCCTGATGAAGTTGCTCTTGCTAGCGTCTTATCGACTGTAACGGGTCGGGGTTGTATGAAGCATGGTATGGAGGTTCATGGCTACTTGGTAAGGAAAGGGTTTGAGTTCAATGAAATTATGAATTGCTCACTAGTAAACATGTACATGAAACTTGGGAAACCAAAGTTTGCTTATCGAATCTTTGACAGGATGGGTAGACAGAATGCCGGGGTGTGGACAGCATTGATTGCTGGCCTAATTAACATGGGTGATGCTATTGGTGGGGTGGTGTTGTTTAAGAAGATGGTGAGTTCGGGCATCAAACCCAACGAAAAAACAATGAGTTGCATTCTGCGTGCGGTTTCTCAATTGGGTTCTCTCCATCTTGGAATTCAAGTTCATGCACAAGCGATCAAAAGGCAATTAACAACTGATGCATTTGTGATGAGTGGTTTGATCGACGTGTATGCTAAGTGTGCAACAAACTTGCGTTCATGTCAACAGCTGTTTGATGAAACGTGCTCCAAAGACGTCGTGTCATGGACTTCAATGATATCAGCTTATGGGAGGCAAGGAGACGGCCGGGCTGCGCTCTGCACTTTCAGTGAGATGCAGTCTGCCGGCGTCTACCCAGATCGGGTAACATTCGGCTCGGTTCTGTCGGCGTGCAGTTCCTCTGGCTTGTTACTTGAAGGATTAGAATTCTTTGGTTCAATGATTCGAGATTATAAAGTGAGGCCAACAGAAGCACACCATGCTTGCTTAGTGGATTTGATTGCAAGGGATGGGAGATTACAAGAAGCATATAGGCTTATTGAGAATATGGATTTGAGAACTGATGGGGGAGTTTGGGAAGCCTTTCTGTGTGCTTGTAGAGTTCATGGGAACGTTGTTCTGGGCGAAGTTGCTGCAAGAAGGCTAATGGAGATTGAACCTAACAATAGTGCAAGCTATATTCTACTTTCTGACATTTATTCAGCTGCAGGGAGACGGGGTTCAGCTGCTAGTATGAGGAAAATGCTTCAAAATAAATGAATGATTGAGAAAATAAATATATATTCATTTTATGTCTCTCTCAAATAAGATGTTGGGTTCACCTTCCTTTTTAGTGCCTGATTAATTGCAGGGCTTTGGAGATCACCTGTTGGAGGAGTTTCAGAAAACCTCCCATTCCTGTCCTCTAGGTCGTCACTCACTCTAGGTCTCATTGAATGTCAGCAGAAAAAGAAGCATTTTTAATTTTGGGATTAGGTATGTCAAGGAGGACATTTATCTATTTTAGTGTAGAGCTCTTTTTGAGTTAGTCAAGTCTTGAGTTAGTCAAGTCTGAAAGTGATGATACTGATAGGCCTTTCTTTTTTTTTTTTTGGTGTGTGCCTTGGACTTATTTTCTATTTGTTAGATGCATCTTATTGAATTCTAACAATGTATTGGAGAAAGGTTTATTATATTGAACAAACTTGTTTATGGAAGACAACTTCTGGAAACTATCTTTTTGGAAATCTTGGTTTTCCATAAAGTTCTATACCTTGAGGAAACAAACCTAGATCTTTCTTTTGAGACATGAGCCTCTACAAGAACCTTTAACTTGCTGCAAATGTCGGCAACAACCTTGCCTTCATACAGGAATTTATAATTTGCTGAAATTCTACCAATCAAAACAGGCCCTAAAAGGGTGTCTTTGATGTGGCAACATAAGGGCCCTGTTACTAGGGGCCAAAGTGTTTTCTGAATTACAGTATGTAAACAGTTTAAAATTTACTTTTATATGCTTCTATCATTTGTTGAGGGGACTGTTAGTAGCCATTTGGAAACTCTAATTTAATTAATAAAAGCTAATTAGATTAAGGTCTAAAATAAAAGCTCTAACTTTTAAGTTCTAATTTACAATTACTCTGTTTGATAAAATTATAAGAAAAAAAAAACTTTTTTTCTTATTTCATGGGGTAATATAGGCTCACCTTTTAGGAATTGTGATAACTGGGCTCCACCTTTTTTTAAAATTACAATGTAGAACCTGCCATTTACTTCGATAGATGGCTATGTTTTGATCAAATTTATTATAAGTTCTGATCCAAACTGATTATGGAACAAAACTCATGTAACTCAGGATATCCAAATGCATGAACTCTTATTTATATCTAAAATGAGTAACTGCACATTGTTTACAAAGATATTACTGGACAATAATAAAAATAAAAAAACTGAAGTAAATTAAAGGTAGTGATTAGTGAAAACTGTCCATTCATGCCTGTTCAACGGCCAACCTTCATCACTTATTTACTAGGTACATGGTTATTTTTTTTATCAAACCATTCAAAAGCACCATCTCAGGGCAAACTATGTCTTTCCAGATGATCCAATCTGGTTTCTAAAACATTGAAAGGTCTAGAAAAGCCTTGTGGGAAACTAGTAAAGAAAGCTCTCCACAGTTAATCATCTTTAATTTGAACTTTGGACAAGTTCTCGTGGACTCCATTTGATTCACCTTCTCTCCTCTGCCAAAACAGGACCCTGAGAATAATTTTCTTGCTTGAAGCCGGCCAAGTGGATTCTTATTCCTTGGACCTTGGGCGTGTCCAAACCAGAATCGACCCTTTATTGCTCAGCCCTCCAATAACCCTTGTAGGGCACCAGGCCAGGATTGAGCTATAGTCGGCTTTTTCCAAAAGGAAGATGGATACCTTCCGTTTTATGTTAGCAACACCCAGAAAATTAAGAAAAAGCAAAACAATGTTCTCTACTCCCCTGTCAAGGAAGAAATCAGTATCTTTCCCTCTCCTCTACATACATCTTGCAACATGTACTTGAAATTCCCACCTCTCTCACCCATCTTCTCTCTTCCTCCTTTTACTTATAAATCAGATTCTACAATGGGCATGCTCTAGACATGGATAAAGGAGCTGTTAACAAGAAGGAGAGGGAGAAGAAAAAAATGGTGTTTTCATTCCCAAACGTGCGACAGTGGATGAGCAACATGACCAAAGGTTTGAGTAGGCACCACCTTGAAGGGATAGCGGCTGCGTCCGTCGTCATCGCCACATGGTTCTTCATATATAGGAAGGGCAAGGAGTGTGTTCAGCCCAAGAAACGTGAGACCTTTCATAGGTCCCTCACAATAGGTGCACTCCATGGAGGGAGATTGGCCATGCAAAGGATTTTGGACGCACAACATGCTCGAATGGATGCATCTGTTCTTGATGGTGCCCAGGCTCAGCTCGACCTTCTACTGCATAAGAAGCCACTAGATTTCATTCGATTGCAGGTTGGTGTAACATTCATGATTGCAGCAAGTTATGTGAATCCTTCAAAAACATGATTGGACCCACCCTGAGTCAACCCGGCTTAGGAAATTACCAAACCGGGTGAGTTGGAGGAGTCTGGCAGACTCTGATTTAATTAAGTGCTCTAGGCAAACTCATCCGAGTTACTTAGCTTATTGATTTGCGTTGAGTTTCCAAAGTTTTAAACTGAGTTAAGGTTCTTTGAGGCACATTTGGTAACAAGTGAAGAATCTGCCAAAAGTGCATCGGTTTGAGAATTCCTCACTACCTTCTCATGGAAGATTTATATAGGGGAGGATTTTACATTGATAGCAGTGTGTATGGCAAAGAAAAATCTAGTGTTGGTGCAACATAAATCCACAAAATTGAGGATTTTCAAATCCTATGGGGGTGGTCGGACTTGAAAATACTCACAAAGGAGGATTTCCACTGGCCCAATTGTTCCCACTTTTCATATCCTTGAGTAAAACCATTAATATTGAACCCCTTGGGACTTGGTTGTCAGATGTAATCTTGAGGAGGGGACTCAGAAACTCTCTTTGCGCCTCACTAAAAATCCATTATTGGGCCCCTCTTTTAGATCCAAACCAATCACAATTATTGATCCATCTTATTCCATCATATAACTTATCCATCACTCCAATCAAAGTTATGTCTAATATCGGATTGAACTCATCTAAAACATACATGATTGGAATAAGAAGAAGAAAACATGAAAAATTACATCTCTCATATGCGATCAATCTGAGCGTTGGCATAACTATGACTGATCATATAAAAGGATGAAAAAGTGATTTTGAGTAGTTTAAATTTAAGAGGTTGATGAATTGCGGCATATATTCTTGAAGTATAGTGTATACATATATCAATAAATAAATTGTCTGTCAGACTGAAGCAGCGAAGCTGGAAATAAGTGGCGAGGAAGATAAGGCGCTTGAAATGCTAACGAAGGCACTTGCCGATGCCAATCGACTCGGGGACTTACATGATGCGTATGAGCTTGAAATGTTGGCAGTAGAAATGCTTATCTACAAGGTCTTTCTTTACCCACCCCTCCAAATTCATCTCCCTCATATTCAGCTACAGCTACCATTTGATGAAGTAGCGAGATGGTTTAATTTAATGGGTCAGCTTATTTGATCCATGTGATATGTGGCCATTAATTAACAGTAGGATCCGTCCCATTTTGGCCATTACAAATAAGAAGTGCCAAATACCACATTTCTTTTAGTGGGGCCTCACCTGAACGCATGACGGCCAAAGAAGCATGGAGATGGAAAGGCTTGGATGTAGATTAGGAAAATAGGCAATATCAAGCCATTCAAATGATCATAGCCTTTGGTTTCAGGTCTAAAAGTCTTAAATGCCTGTTTGGATGCACACGAAAACACAAGAAAATATTATTTTATAGAATATAATTTTTTATTTTATAAAGAAGAGAATCTTGTGCGTTTGGTAATTCAAAAAAAATTCGATGAAAATATTCTTTTCTATAAAAAAGCTCAATATTTCCTCCTACAGCCCTCCCGCCGTAGAAAACTTTCTATAAGATAAGAATCTTTGAAAATGACGATTACAAAGTGGCATAGTAAAGTAAAGACCTTAGTTCACCAAATCGATAATGATTTATCGTAGTTTTATGTGGTAAAGTAAAGTAAAAGTAAATATCATAACATAGTAAAGGTGGGAGAAAGTAAATGTGGAATGTAGTATATGGTGAAGTAAAGTGGGAATGGTAAAGTAGTTTCTTTTTTCTTACTTTACTTTATCACATTTTATCGTAATTTTATATGGTAAATAAAAAGTGACGTGTTTACACGTATGGTAAAATAAAATAAAGATTGATGTCATATCATGATAAAAGGTAAGGTAAAGTAAAGTGAGATGAAGTATGTGGTAAAGAAAAATGGGAGAGAGAGTTATAAAGTAGTTATTTTTTGTATTGACTTTACTTTATTATAATTTACCATGATTTTATGTGATAAAAGAAAAGTAACTTATTATAAAAAATGATAGTTGAACTTTACTATACTACACTGCTTTTTTATCCAGACGTGGTAAATTACATATAAGCTAAAATATTTAATAAAAAGTTATTCTAATAGTGTAATTTATTTTAATCATAGCACATTCCAAACTACTCAATTTAATATTTGTAATATTCTTCAAAAATTACCAAACAGTAAAATTATTCTATTATATGCTATTTTATTCTTACAATATTTAAATATGTGAATATTTTATTCTGTAAACATCCAAAAGGGGGCAAAATTATCTTTTAATATTTCAACTCAAGAGATAAGTCATTTGAGTTTATTCTTAAGGGTAAATTGGTCAAAATGAAAAAAGTAAATTATCAAGGGGAGTTGCTATTGACACACAAGTTTTTTCCCTGTGAAATTACCTTTTTGCCCACCTTCTCCCTTTCTCTCTCCTCACCTCCCCCTTCACCTCCGGTCGGCGGCTGATCGGACAGCCGGGCGGTCGCAATGATCGCCAAGTTGCTTGATCTGCCGCTGGCCAGGGAAAGGAAGGGAGAGGGAGAAACGAGGAGAAGGGAGAGAAAGAAGGAGAGGGAGAGAGATGAGGAGGGAGATATAGGGAGGAGAAGGGGGCGAGAAAACAGTGGGGAAGGGAGAGAGAAAATAGTGGGGGAGGGGGAGGGAGAGAAGGGGAGGAGAGGGATCGACCGGTGCATGTCGAACCAAGCCAGATTCAGAGGTGAAGGGAAAGGTAGGGGGAGAGAAAGGGAAGAGAGAGAAAACAATGGGGGGGGGGACTAGGGAGGGAGGGAGAGGGTCGGCCGTCACCGCCGTCGGTGAAGAGGGAGATGGGGAGAGAAAGGGAGGAGGAGAGAGAGAGAAACAGTTGGGAGGGAGGAAGAGATGGAGAGAAAACAATGGGGAGGGAGGGAGGAGAGGGGACGATAGCGGATCTGCCGCCGGCTAGAGGTGAAGGGGGAGATGGGGAGAGAGAAAGGGAGAAGGTAGGCAAAAAGGTAATTTCACTGTTTTTTTTAATTTTTTTTTTATTTTAAAAAAGTGTGTGTGGGAAGGGAGAAACTTGTGTGCCAATAGCTGCTTCATTATCAAGTTACTTTTTCTACGGTTGGACTATTACTCAAAAGGATGATTTAGCAAAAACATAAAATATAAAGGTCTTTTTGAGGTTTTGTAAAAATACAGGAGCCACTTAATACGCAATCTATACAATGCACTTCTTGTGTCCAGCATCAACCCATGCATATACGTAGCACAGCATGAATTAGACTACCTAGAAACATGCAAAACTGACTATTTATTCACATGAAGGGTAAATATATAGAAGCATTGGGCCACAAATGTCTTCAAGATCAAGAAATTATGGATGCTCGACGTCCTCTTTATAAGGTGAATCTCTTTCTTTTATCAAATATATGGCTCTGTGCTGGTAGGAGGTGTACTATAAGTTATTATCATATTCTAAACGTCACTGTTTCTAGCAAGTTTTACAAGCCCTAGGCCCCTTTGGAACTTTGAAAACCTAGTGTAGGTAAATTGATGTATGCATGCAAAAATGCAAATACAATCAATTACTCAAAGATTAGTTGGCCCCAGCTCAGCCTTAAATGACCAGGACCAAACAGGCTGGCTCAACCTGTTGATATTTTTGGGCCAACCATGCGGCCCTTTCTGTTTTGACTTAAATGATATTTTAATTTGCTGTTAATGGAATATGAGATTTTACTAGAATGACTTAGCTTGATCCAATCCATTCTTATCACACACTCATTCTTCCCGTGAAGGTATTGATCAATTTTGATTGGGGCGAGTTTGGGTGAGTGATTTTCATAGAGTGGGAAGGGTAGGCCGAAGAGATGCTGTGATATGAACTTGGATCAAACAATCCAGTGGGGTCGTTGGCATGGAATATCTCATTCTTGTCATACCTCCTCCCATGAAAAAGATGAGTTAATTTTCCTTCCACATAATGATCAGTTCAATGGTGTGTACCACTTTGATTAGGGTGAAATTTGTAGGAATGACTGGTCACAGAGGAGATGGAGTTGGGGGGATTTTGTAATTTGAACAGTGTGGATCAAGCAAAGATTAGGGAGTCATTGGCATGGTATATCTCATGCAGTCAACCACATAATAACTTCTCTTTAGATCTTATTGTTGAGATAATAGAAAAGAAAGAATGCATTAGTGAGTCTATGGATCATTTCTTGGCCCTATCCCATACAAAGAGAGTCTATGGATGAGCCATCTATCCAAAGTATAATTAATATGGCCATATATCCAATAATAAGCCATTTAACAGATGCTCACATGAAAAGGAAAAGGGAAAATAAAAAATAAAAAAAAATCTCTCCATCAAAACGACATATCAGGCATTGGGGACTTGGGGTACCCCACCACTTTATGGTGGATGACCACCACTCTCATCTCATCAATGAAAGAGAATTAGCATGATGATGAACGTTTATCTTTAATCATGTGAGTCATTCTTTTCTCCGTTATCTTTTTCTTAGGACAATGATAAAATGTTGGCTAGCTCATCACTCACATGAGTGAACTTAAGTTACATGTGTGTGGAATATCTTTGGGTGCAGACGATTGCTCAAATAATGTTGGGACACAGGGCTCTGGCTCAAGAATGGTGGAATGAGTTTCAAGCGATTCGAAGACATTTCCAATGGCCAGATTCTCTTCATCACGGGCCGCTCCATTCTGTCTCTCAAGATTTCGACGAGTTCGAGAGGGTGGTCAACTCGCTCAAAAGAGAAATCGACACCATCCACAGAAATAGACCCAATTAACACTGGGGATCAGTCATCTTCGTTTAATTTATGGTTAGGGATGCATCTGATGGCCAGTTTTGGTCGATGTATATTGCATGTGAAGAAGCAAATGATTGTTGTTTGTTTTACTTTCTTGTATGATTATATAGGAAGTGTGATTTCTGTGGGACAATGGACATGGCCCTTCTTCCAGTATTTTGGGCCACGGGATTTCAATCTATGATAAGAACTGGGCTTGGCATCTCTGGTCAGAAGTTAGAACTAATTAATCCGAGTTTAGGGGTCTCTCTCCCCCTTAATTATAATAATCAACCTAAAAGGTTTTAGGTCTAATCTTGACCAGAAGTTATTTTCGATTTCTACAATTATTAGTAAGTTATTTTCGATTTCTACAACTGCTAACCTACTCTCCAACCACTTTTCACCAATATACTTTTCTTATTTATGGACTTCCATCTTCCCCTTTATAAAATATATAGAATCATATTTCTTCAAGCATATCCTTGATTAGCACGGGTTTTATGCTAGTAACCTATTATGCTTGTGGGCTATATTTTCTTTTTGGGTTCGGTACATAGGGTTGTGTGATTTGTCCTCTCATGGGCCTCTAATAATCCAGAGGACCCATTTCTTTACTTTATATACAACATCAGGTAGAACTAGCTACAGCAGCAAAACAGTAATTCGGCTACATCTGGAAGCTTTTAACATTGTACCAAGGTCACTGGTGTCATGTGGGGTTATCTAGAGACTTCACAGGAATGAGCTAAAAGGGAGGAAAAAAGAAAAGACTTTGAGATAGACATAGATGGGGGACAACGGTTTGGTATCCAATGCCAGTTATAGTATCCCTTTATGAACATCACTAAATACCCAAGTTAAGGGATCAGTCCCATCTGAACCGTCCAATTTCAAATCTTCTCAACCAAATGCCCAATCCTAGACGTGGCCAACGAGCTGTTCGGTCCAGATCGATCTTAATTATTTTTATCATTCTCATGAATTTAGGGCTGGTAGAATTTACCAAGCATTGTTCCACTACCATTGAATCCGGCATTTTGGACTAAGTCCTCCTTTTTTCAAAAGGTCAAAAGCATGGGATAAAGAAGTGGAAGCACTGATGATGGTTCTCTAAATTAAGGGGACCTTCGATAGGAACCGAGGCCGAAAAGAGGAGAAAAGGAGAACCATAATACTAAATAATAATTGCTGAACTACTACAACATCACCACCTCACCCTGACAGCTCTTATGGTGGACCATGGAAGAATGCCCTCACCACCACGACACTGCCGATCGACCATTTATTTTCATAATCCAGATCATGTTTCAAATTGTGGGCCCCATTGTTGATGGGACACACAATCAAGTTCACATTCGATTGGTGAAGTTGTTCTGATGTTTGGATGGTTAAGGGCATGCCATCAGTCCTGTGTGGGCCATAATCAAATTAAAAGTGGGTTCATGGATGCAGATGCTTCATGACGTTGAAATACGTATGTGCCTCGTGAAAATAGGGTCTTCTGGACACTACACTACAAGAGGAACATTTCAAAAGGGAAAAGAGAGTAGAGAAGAGGGAGACATGATAAAAAGAGGGTTGTTTTAGTGGCTTGACCGACCACCCCGAGATTGTAGCCCCATTAAGTGGGACACTTCCAACCGTGTAACCTGAGGAAGGCAGCATGGGTTGGGTTCTTGCTTTTAGTTGTGACTTGTGAGTGGGGACTGGGGAGTAAACCAGCCTTCAAAACCAGCGGATCATCTAACTCATATAACTTTTTGCTTGGCCCTCCTTTACCTAATCTAATCTACCCCACAGACCACAACACATGAACTCTTCAATATAAGAGTTGGGTCCAAACCTCAGCCCATAAGGAGGGGCGAAGTAGCGCTAACTTAGGATGAGACAAATGAAGTAGTTGAATGAATTATCTAATTCTGGCTCTATTTCCTTAAGAACAAATATTATTTGATGCTCCTTTTTTAACTTTGATCTTCATTTTTCACTAGTAATGATATGAGTTTTATTTATTTATTTATTTTTTGCTATCGGAGGGTTGCCAACCCTTTGAGCTGGACTAATCCCTCAGGGCCCAGAGGGAAGCCGGGTAAACACCCCTGTGGCCCCTAGGTGATAGCACTAGTGGACTCAACCTTCGATTCTTTAAGAAGAGGAAACCGTGGGTCGATACCAATACCTCTAATTCAGAAAGAGGGAGGAATCGTGGTCCTGACCACTCGGCCAACCCCTTGGGGCTATATTTGTTCAATTTCTAGATAATTTAATTCAAACAAGCTGTTTGCTTACAATAAATAGAAATTGAATATTGTGTAGGAATTCTTACTTAAGTAGTTAAAAATGGAGAGTCAAAGGTGAATATCCAATAATAGCCATAAAATGGCATCCCTTTAATAGGAATTAAATCAACTGAAGATAAGAAATGAATACCTAGCCAACGCCCTAGTAATTCAACACCTAGAAAAGTGGAGGTCCCATTCGCATCGCCTCCTTATTTCCTTTCCTTGTCAGCTCATATACTTCACCCTCACTACTTTTGCTCATTTGAACAATTCAATTCTATGTAATCTAATGCAAATAAACAGTCCCTCATTCTCCAAATCCAAACCTGCTGAGGTAAATCTAATCGGACATGAATGCTTATGTATTCAATTCTATATATATAATCAACTATCCACGTTGAGCTTACGGAATGATATGTTTAGAGCAGTTTCATCGGCCGGAATTCATGAACCCAGATTACATCCAGAAAGTATCATTGTCAATGCAAAAAGTCTACATGGACAAACTTTTTTGCCAAAATTTTAGACTACCCTTAATATCCTTGGATATTCAAGGGATATCACAGGGGTAGTCTAAAATTCTGATAAAAAAGTTTGTCCATGTAGCACTATTATTGTCAATGGACGTCAATGCATAAAAGTAACCACTCTCCTGCCTTTGTGGCAGACGCACATGCGAGTCTACCAGAGTCCAGATCCTCCATTTAACCATTCCATTCCATGCAACACGCTTTGTTTGGAGATGCACTTAAGGGGGACCCACTCAATAAAAACCTTTCCAGGTAAAAAATTAATGTCTCTTTATGCATGGACTCTGCCAAATTTAACTCAGACTAAAGAAGTCAGATAGATTGTCAATGTAGGAAACAAGTGGAAAACAATTGTAGCAAAGAACTCACCAACTTTGAATTGTGTATAGAAGTGCTCCTTATCTAAGTGGAAATGATCAGTGACAGTTTTCATTTGGTTGTCCGGATTTGAATCGTGGATACGTCATTTCTTTTTGTATGTGTGGATTTTCTTTCTGCTTATGCTGGTTCTTGGATACGTCATTTCTTTTTGTATGTGTGGATTTTCTTCCTGCTTATGCTGGTTCTTTTTTATCGGGCTGTTTTTTCATGTATGTGCGGGTTCTCAATTGAATCGCAACTCCCTTAACTGGGTTACAAATAAAAAAAAACTTTAAATCTTGTATGTGATTAATTTAATAGTGGGCCATCTCATATATGATTGAAATTTAGCTAGAACAAATAAATATGAAGACATTTATATTTGAATGGATCAGATTTATTAAGTGGGCCCCAGTAAAGCATCACTACATTTTCAGTGATTAAAACAAAAGTAAAAGATAAAAAAGGATCCGAACCCGAGTCTAACCATATATATAAAAGCCTCCAAGAACCACAGTTCCGTCTCTTCCTCATCCTCCCTCACTCCTTTACTTGCAGTAGTGCAGATGCATCACCAACCAAATCCCTATTCCTCCAATGGGTTTCATCCACTACTTGGCCTTTTGGACCTTTCTCTTCTTTCTACTTCTCATCTCCTCCTTCCCCAATCCATCCTCATGCATCCGGCTCCACCCCCGTCCTCCTCTTCGACGTCTTCCAGACCATTACCATTTCTTCAAGATCAAGCACACAACGCCTCACTCATCAAATGGAGAAACCAAGCGGAAGAAGATGAAGTTGAAGAAGAAGAAGACCAAGAGCTCGGAATCGACGCCTTTCTCGGCCATGCTACCAAGAGGCTTCATCCCTCCATCCGGTTCGTCCCCATGCCACAACGACCTTCCCAACTCAATCGACTTCTATTGTGATCAATCAATAACTGAATCGAATCCTTAGGACCCATTTGAGTATATCATCAAATATCCTTGATCCTCCCTGTAGATAGACTTTGAAAGAAAAGATTACAAGAGGAGCTGTTCTTTTCATTCTCTTTGTTCCATCTTCTTGATGACCAGACAGGTAAGGGGAGGATTTTCCTTGATGTTTCTGTTGCTGCTTGAGGCTGCTGATTAAAAGGGTAGTTTTTGTATTTGTAAAGGCTTGTTCATGTAACTAAGATAATACAAACACATTTATCCCTGCTATATGTTTTGGAATGAAGTTAGTTTGACTATGATATGAAAAGGGTTAGCAAGAGATGTATTGATATGATCAAGGATACAAAACTATTGAGCTATTTGGATTTGTGGGTTTTCTGTGTCTGCTGTGAATAAGAAGAAGCATCAGTGGTGGATTTTCTTTTGGTGGAGATGAGAGATGTATTATTGGATGGTACAAATTACAGAGTATATACTTCATCCATGCAATATTCTCATTCAGAGATGCATTTGTACTTTATCTATATTCTATGATAGATGTGTATGACACATGCGCGTGTATGCTTTTGCAGAGTTGCCTTTCTCATGTTAGACCTAGCTTCCACCATTGAACTTACAGCCAAAATATATATATAAAAAAGAAGAAAACAAATTAAGGTAGAATTAAAGATCAGAGAACAGATGTTTGTAAATTGTAAGTGTACATGGACCTTTATTAATTATAGAGATGAGGGGCGAGGGATATGTAAGGGGAAGATGTAGATAGGTATGGATTTTCCTAAGGTTTATGATCGATTTGATTCAATGAGGGTGATGGATGGGTATCATCACATCCCTCCTTAATTCAAATTTCATTAAAAAGGAGATTATTTGGCGGTGATTTATCGATTTATGGATATTCACTTTTATTTTTTCAATTTTAATCATTTTAGGAACACATCTCTTACTATTCTTATAAATTCAATTCTATGCAAACGAACAGGCCCTTATTAAACCATGTATTTTGTAGAGAAGTGATGAAGGTAAGAATCTTAATTTGACATGGAGGTTTTTGTGTGCATCTCCCATCGATGGTGGGTCCTATCATTTCAACTATCCACATAACAAAACAGGCCCAAATTTTTTAGAATTGGTTGGCCCCTCAACAAAAGCTGAAGGCCTAAGAATTTCCCAGAGATTCTTATTGGTGTCTTAAAAAATAACTGACTAATTTCTTCTAAATCTTGTAAAAGCCTCTAAAAAAGTTGATAATGTGTACTAGTGGTCACAATTCCTAACCCAATCCTAAACCTAACTGAACCCAACTAGTACCTCCTGGTTTAGACTAACGTTTCGAAGGTACGAATAAATGGATCTAGCCAAACTTGGCCTTTTGAAATTCAATTTACTTTGAATCTAGCCCTGTTAGGTTTGTGTTGGGAGACCCGAATTATTTAAGAAGACATCCCGCCGGCCCCCAAACACAACCCCATCCAACAATCCGTAGTTTACATGGCTCATGCAATATTTCTCAGGAAATCTGAAGTCACATTAAAGAAAGAAACACCTCCTTAGTACTGACTTGAGCATTTATTACTAGCCTACTACGTACCAATTAATGTATTGAACATTGCAGCTAAATGACCATGTACCAATTACCATCAAGTGCTATTAAAGCTCCATAAAAAGGAAGATAAAAAAAAGATAGAATTTGCATCTTTCACTGTTTGATATGGAGCTCATCAATACTGTTATAATGAGATAACATGTTATCTAAATTTGCTCCTCAATTAAAACCACTGCACCTCTACCGTTGTTTCATCATTCCTTCCAACCTGCACAATCAATACTCGATTGCCATTATTCCTCCTTTATATTGGGCCTGAGGCGCCTGTCCCAATGGATAAATGAACCAGGCCTTGGCATATTTTGTATAGTGGCTCAACACTCTGACCTGCTTAAGCCCCAATGTACTTCCAGCCATCAGATTTAGAAGTTAGCGAGCAGGGTGATCTTGGGTACGTAAGTATGAGCCAAGAGCATAGGTTCAAGTATTGGTATCAGACTGACATGGGCAACCATGTCCCAGGGGCATGATGTGGGCCTTTTAGTGAAAAGGCTGAAATTAGAAGTCTCAATGGGCTCGGATGGGCCCAGTTGTGGCAGATACAGACCCTGCCCCATAGTTATTATGAGCTCAGGGAAAGTTAAAGGGAAAGATATATGGTCATTATTTGGCCTCGTAATGGGAATTATTGCATTTTTAAATGCTACACAATGAATGGCCTTTTACTGTTTACAACCATGCGTTTATGATGGACAGAATACTTATCACATTCTGAATGAATTCTGAAGGAGAATCTTGGTCCTCTGATGGTATCACACAATTCTGAGAGGAGAGCCCTAAAAGTTGGTAACTGGACACAGTAATTAAATGCAATCCGCTAGAAATTAATGAACCTCTCTCCATTGATATTATTATCCAACAATAGGACTAGGTCTAAACCATTGATTTTGAAGTGAACACAAATTATTTAGGGGTTTTTACTAAACGGCAAATACACCTTAAACATGCTTTCCATCGGCTAACAGCAAAATTTTTAGAAAAAAATTATTGCAGAGAGCTTGGACCAAATGATATTGTGGTTTTTTCTTTTTTCTTTTTTTTTTATTTTGGAAAAACTACCGTTAACCCAGTAATATTATGAATAATGGCAGAACCAGAAGGTTTTTTTTTGAGGTGGTCACTATATAAAAAAATTTCCCCCCTCCAAAACCAAAATCCTATTTTCTGCATGGGTGATGGTTCACTAGCATATGGCATGGATTTGCTTCCCACATCTTGCGTTCAAGTCCATCTCAGACTTAGTGGACGTGCACGTGTTTTGTGAGGTTGTGTGTGTTAGAGATTATGATGAGTTTGTTAGAATTTTAGTGATGTTAGGATTTTAGGAGACCATAATCCTTGTTTTCAGGATAAGGTTAGTTTATATTTGCTTATAAATGTAGATGTTTTCATTAAATAATACTTACGGTGAAATTATGTGAAAGAATGATTCTTAGAATTCTTTAGTGTGTGCGCCAAAGAAAATAGTGATGTAAGGTAAAAAAACCACAGGAATACCCATGTCATAAAAGAAAAAACTTCTCTTATTAGGATGATATTGCTATTGTATCTTCTGTTACATACCTCTATCTCCTCCTCTTTACAAAATCAGCTCACGTCCAAAACCTCATCTTCTCTTCTTCAAGAATTTACCCAACATCCAAACACCTACATCTCATATTCTTCACAAAATGACCCCACATCCAATCACATCTATCTCCTCTCCTTCACAAAATCACCCCACGTCCAAAGAGCCTGTTATGTACCGAATTAATACGCCAAAAGCCGCAGGACTGATGAAACGCGTCAAGTTAAGTCTTATAATTATTTAGGACCGTAACATACCACCACGCTTCCGCAGCCGACGTCCTCGGCGGCTCTCACTTTGGCAACAGGTAACCATTTTTCCCTCTTAGGACGGCTCACACTCTACTCCAAGTAGCCCTATCCGCAGCGACTTTCACTCTAGCGGTAGGTAGTCATTTCCTCTATTTTCTTAGACGGCTCTCACTCTGCTCCATGTAGCTCTTTTCGTGACTCAAACCCAAGACGTGGAGGTTGGCTCTAATACCAAATGTAATGTACCTAACGAATACGCCAAAAGCCATAGGACTGATGGAACGCGTCAAATTAAATCTTATAAATATTTAGGACCGTACGTAACAATAAAGCCTATCTCCAAAAACTAGAAAATCACTCCCCTATCTCCTCTTCTTCACATCTCACATCCAAACACCCATCTTCTTCGTAAAACCACCCCCACATCCAAACACCCCTTACTCCTCTTCTTCATAAAACCACCCCCACATCCAAACACCCATCTTCTCCGAAAAAACATAAAATCATCTCCTCTTCTTCACATCCCATGTCACGGATGGAAGGAGGCTATGGCCCCCTCAGAAATTCCTGAAGTACCCCATAAATTATAGGGAATTTATCTTTTTTTTCTTTTTACATATTCCCCTCTAAGAAATATTTTTCTCACTTCTCAAGGAAATTTTCTAGTGCCAACACTTCAAACACTAGCTCTTATTCTTCACAAAGTCAACCCCCATTTCCACTTTTTTTTCTTCTCTAAAAAGAAAGAGGGACTCATGAATCATGATATCGTGAGTTCAGGGTAACTTCATCAAAGCACCATATTGTTACTTTGCCGTCATTTTTAAAAATCTTATAATTAGTCGGTGGAAAGCATGTTTAATATTGTGCATTTTTTTCAATGAAAAACCCATGGTTAGACCCCATCTGACTAGAAAAATCAGTTGCGAAGGAGCCCTGCTCCTAGGCCTGATGCCAGGCCACTCATCGGGCCTGGCATCAGGCCAAGGAGACTTTTTGGTTGCGAAGTGGTCTTGAATAGGTAGGATTGGAGAACATGAGGTTGAAATGTTTGAGACTAGCTAGTAGGATTTACCATATAGGGCATGTTAGTCTATTATTAACATGAACCCTAAGATCGAGAACATCATGATTATCACTAGTAGGATTTAATTAAAGATTATCTCCAGACATCTTGATGCAGAGAGCTTTCCGATCCTGCTGTCTGATGTTGATGTTGAGATCCGCCAAGAAAACTTTAGGGAATAACTTCAGTTTCTCTCTCCTTGCCTATAAGCCTTAATGTGTTGAATTTTGTGAGTGAATCTTTATGATGGAAGAAAGACTCTATTTATAGGTGGAGAGAGGACCAATTATATTCCAATTACGATTCCATTAGTTTTAATCTCAACCGTCCATCAAGGTAGAGTTTGTTATGGAATATGTCTCTTTAGGAAACCTTATATGATTAAGAGATAGCATATATCCTATGAAAACGGAATTCCTATAATGACCACAATTTATGGAAAGGTTAGGACTTGTGGTCTAAGTAAAAGACCTAAAAGTAATTTCCTTACAGTGCATGTTCACTAGCAACCAAGAATTTGCAGAATTCGTGTATGGGGGATTTCAAAAGCCCTCAAATCTTTGTTATAAATTTTATCATTGGAGTTCACAAGGGCTTCTTAGGTTAGGAGAATTTGGAGATTCCCCATGGAGAAACTCATGACAATTCATATTTAGTCCTTCTAAATTCTCTAAATCGCTCAGTTAAACTTAGCATCTAGGTTCTAGATCGAATGCAGAGAACTTATTAAAAAAAATTAAAAGGGCCACATTTTCACAAAGTTCACAATATATTTGTTATGAGAACACATCCCAATTTAAAAGAGTTAAAATTTAAACCTACTCAAGATTTAAATTCAAACTTAATATTGAGGTTTGACAAAAATGACAGAAATGTGTTGCTTGGATGGATGTGTAAATGAAAGAAAATAATTATTACTGAAGCAAAAGAAGTAGGACCATGGCCGACTTGATCGTGAAATCACTACTAGCCATTCTTTGATATTTAAAATAGACTAAAGGATTATGTTTTCATAAAACTCACATTGTGGCCTGTCTCTCCATTACTGGAAAACATACCAATTTATACAAGACGAAAAAGAAACTTAGTAAAATTCAAATCTATTTAAAACTTAAACTTAGACTTAAGCCAATTTATACAAGACAATAAAGAAACATACTAAAAACCAAATCTATTCAAAATTTAAACTTAGACTTATTCAATATCCAAATTCGTGTATGGCAAGTTGGAAGGTCAAAACTGCCATTAGAATACAACTATTCTAAAAGTAATTTAGAAGTTTTAAAACAAAGATCTTAAATTAAATATATATATATATATAATAAATTTGAAATAGCAGTGCAATGTAGCATGCTCTACTGTTTTGATCATTTGTTGGTCAATTCCCTGTGGTTTATGATGTAGTTCTAAATCCCAAGGTACTTAACCCATGATCCAAGTGGTGATTATACAACCCAACCGATATTTACTCATTTGTCAAAATCATTTTGTGTAGAATATACTTTTCAATGATTCAAGCACTGATATCTTGGGCTTAATTAAAGTTCGCCTTAAAAAATTAGAAAACAAAAGGTAAGAATGAAAACTCTGATAGGGAAGACCTCCAACCTTCAGTTCAAAAAACTCATGCAGGTATATATTCTCAAATGAGCCAATTAGAAAACTCTTGAAATCACAAAAATAGACATGATGGTCAAATCTAAATAAAATTAGGTTTATCGATTAAAACCCAGATATATTACTTATGTTGGTTTTAATAGAAGCTTTCAGTTTTTATGCCAACGCTTGACCTATGAACTTTTGGGCTGAGCCGTGTTCATTTGGTTCTTGAACTGGGCTCAACCTCTTATTTAGATATCAATTAAATAGAGGATTAAGAAAATACAACAAGAGAAAAACTAAACCCTCTTCACAAAAGAAAAGCAAGTGTGAGTGTGTGACATTAATTAGTTGAACCCTGCCGAGACTAATTATGCAGGGAATTAAAATGTTTTTGTTCTTTTGTATTTCAAAAATTAAGAGAGGGAAGAATGGATGTTTAGACTTGGAAACCATCTTAAGAAGCATTTGCAAGCAAGACTCAGTAATCAAGTGAATCCGTAGCTAATGCCATGTGAATGTGAAGGTTACCAACTTAATTGATCCAAAAGTACAAATTATATCCAGTTTCAGCTCTTTTTGTGTTCCTTGTGCTTTCCTTTAATCTCTAACTTATGATGAAAGTTTGAATCTATGAAAGTTAACAAATCTAAACTAGCATCAAATCGATCCTCAAACACAGTGAAGGGTGCTCATTGTCAAAGCACAACAATGCAGGTATGAGTCACATTACCTACGAGCATTAAATTAAACAACTGTCAAATTAGTAGGTCATGGCCTCCAACCATATTATATTTAACAGAGAGAGAGATCAGATATTTCAGCTTTTGCCAAAGAATTATGACCTTTCATTAAATATTGTTAGATAGTCTCCATCATCTTAGAACTGGAAACAAAGGGATTCAACCATGATTAATAGTTATTGTTAAAGAAAAATCAGATCTTCCATTGATATGAAACTTGTAATACAAATTGGCAGTTTCATACATGCTATGCACTAACCCATTCCTTCACTCCATTGTAAGGAGACAAAAGGGTAAAACGTGCAGTTGGCTATGGTTCAATGAACAAACATCTGTGGGACCCATTTTACGATAGCACGGCATGCACTGAATCTTAGATATGGACACACAACTGCATCAATGACACCTACACAATTAGTGTAACAATATATAGGTTGTGATTGGGTCAGCTGGCCCAGTAGTTGACAGTACGTAACTCCACCCTTGTCTGGGGAAGATATGGGCTGAATCACAGGGCCCACATATGAGACCAGGCCCGACAATGGGTGTGACTTGTGCAACCTGTACTATTTTTACCACTCTAAAAACTCTAACTCGATTTGGAAGATCGTTCAGCCTACTAAGTTAGGTATATATGTCTGGCCATATACTGTCAACTTGCCTAACTTGGTGAGATGCTATGTAACTCACTGTCAACTTGCCTAACTTGGTGAGATGCTAATAAATATGCTATGTAACTCAGGTGAGTTTGGGCACATGAAATGGAGTTTTTTTAACTGCGTCCAGATGCTGTAAGGCTCGGACTCTTGAGATGCACGAGTGATTCAATTCGCACTTCAGAACGGGCTTATGTATTAAATATGGGAACGCTAGGTGACGTCCAGGCCTTTTTAAAGGAGGAACGCCCCTTCCTTTTAATAACCAATTAAATAGGAATGAGTTGTATTTGCATTGATTGTGGTTATCTGCAGCATTGATTGTAGTGATATGGAAAAAGAGGAAAGCAAATTGCTTCAAATGGCTTAAATGGCTCCTATTTTTCTTTTTCCTCTCTCCCACCATCTCTCAAAAGGGCTTATGAATTGCTCCTACTTTTTCTCCATATGGCCCCTAATTTTTCCCACAACAAATGCACGAGATTAACACTAAAACTCTTAAATTTTACCTCTAAAAGACTACCACGGAGAAGAGTACAAATGAACAATGTGATTGTCATATAAGATTTGAGATTTGAATTGATCATAGTTAGGCCCAACCATAGATAACAAAAATGAGTTTTTTTTTTTTCCTAATATTGGCCCTATATCTATGATGTGTGTAGAGTAGTACCTCATGTTAGAATATATATGCATGGGCCCGCTTCAATCCCCTGGTGGAGATTTACCCCAAAAAAAACCCTGTGGAGAGAGACCCAAGATGACTTCCAAACTTGGGTGAGTGCCAATCCGCTTGGTGATGGTCATGTGACGATTTTGATTTGAATGGATCAAAGTTGGGCCCCATCGTCTAGAACAGAAATGAGTTTCACTTTTTAAAAGGTGCTTAATGTGTGTGATTATTTCCTTGATTGCTACTCATCATAGGGACGGTAGCTAGGTGATTTGTCGATGTATTAAATGTATTAAGTGTCAAAGATTGCTACAACCCTTCTCACTTGACTGCTTCTTGTTCATTGTATTAAATGTCAGCAGTTAATGGGGCATTAGTCAATTGGATTAATGAAAGAGGGCAAAAAGGCCCTTTTACAAATGGGGCACATGGAAAATTTTTCTTTAGTTATCTAAATCACTCAAAATAACTCCCTAACTTCTAATACGGAAGGTGACAAAATTTCACTCTAATAAGAGCTTGTCCCGCCCTGTAAGATTGAGCAATGATCAATGTACATGAGATGAATTCTGAGAAAGGAAAAGGATAGTCATGTTATAAACTCAACCAAACTTCCTTCGGGCATTCTTGTCTTTCTTGGTTCAATTTCTCCATTTTATCTAATCAAGAACTTCACCAGATTCTACTTTCAGTCCCAAGCCCAGATAAAGAAGAAGGGTTGCATTGGGTGGGTTGACAGCCAATATAAGATTTTGTTGCAACCAAATTATAAATTCTAAAATGACAACATTCCTTGGATGGGTTGAAATAGAGAAACAAAACTTATGTAACCGACCCCAATATAATTGGGACAAGACTTCTGTCTAACCAACATGGTTTTTTAGTTGCATCCAATGATGTTGGACCCATCCAAATAAAGGATTGGATATCACATACATATACCATACCCACATGAATAGCTTTTTACTAATAAACAACAATAAAAAAAGGAGAAAAAACAAAAGGAGAAAAATGGCCCATCACTTAACTAGATTTTTTAATACTAGCTAGATAAGTTTGTTGGCCCCTTGAGAGACCGGACTAATGTGGATTTTTTTTTTTTTTTGAACGGTAATGAAAGATTTCATGTAAAGAACAAAGGAACAAAGTACAAAAAACCAAAAAAAGAGAGGAAGGGGATGTGCAGGAGAAATGCACCACCTCCAACCCTACTAACAAAATCACATCCACCAAAAGAAACAACATAACAACCACTTACATAATCACACCCACCCAAGGAAGCAACTTATCAACCCCTTGCTTGGCTAACACATCTGCCATGGAGTTAGCCGATCTAACCTCATGACGAAATGAAACATTGATTCCAATAGATAACTCTTTAATTTCATTCAAGTGGAAATGAAACTTCCAATGATTAGTCCTCAGCTTAGACACCCATACGATCGCATTAGACTAATGTGGGAGTGAACCCTTATACACACAGAGAAGAAGATTCGGAGTTCAAATATTGGAAAGTTGGGTGAGAAGGAGAGACTATCCCTTTATTCTCCATCCCACAGCTAGTCAGGGACACTCAAAGCTTCATTTATGAGGTAAAAGCAGGTGAATTCGAGCCCTCCCTAGCCAAAAATAATAATACATAATAAAAATGAAGATCTTCAAAAATAAAGTTTTATCATTCGATTAGAGACATTTGAAAAATGTAGCTAAATTATGTTAATGTAACTTACATTAAACTAAACCACATAAAATCACATGAGAAATATGAGAATTCAATGGGTACATTTTGGATCCACAAAATATTGGGCAACCGCACCAACCCCACTTAAAATACTACTGGCCAGTTGCATCACGTGTACTAGTCGGCCCAATCAGCCCTTAAATTTTCTGCAGGTTTCATCCAACCATAACCTTTGAATACAATTGATGATATGGAGAGAAGTTCTGTTAAGAAGCACGAGCCTGTGTAAATAATAATAAAGACTTCGTTGCCTCTATTGCGTGTATGGTATGAACTAGGAATGGAGCCGAACGAATGTACAGTTTAACATATGGCTGAGGCTATTGAGTTTATCTTTCTTGCTTAAGTTTGTCCTCCTTTTCTGCCTTAAATCATATTTCTATATCTGATGGTGAGTTTGTCCTTCCAGTGTTTATGTCTTCTGACTCTCTCATAGACCATTTCATGAAGTGACATTATACCTATAGGCTATAGCTGAGGATGAGCTTTGTCCTTCCTCTGTGTATGACTTCTTTCTTGCATAGCTGATTTCTTGTAGCGCGTTGCCTTGCATGAATCTCGACCACTCAAGAGATTAAATATAATAAAAAGAATACAACGACAGGTGTGTTTGTACCGAAGATTAAAATTGAAAGTAAAGTGCTATGAAAATGACTTTCAATGTCATAATAAATCATAGTATGTCATGGAGAGTGATAAAGGCTCCTTACACATAATAAATGAAACGATTTTGCAATGAAGCATGAAACTGATTGTCCACTTGATGGAACTTAACATACTAGATGATGATGAGATGATGGCCAAAACTTACTTGCAAATTGCGTAAAATTAATTAATTTGTAATTTTTTCTTCATGAGATTTCATCTAGGGTCCCCCCATTTGATTAATTCAATCCCTTCATGTAGGCAATGAATCCCCTTGAACAAACATAAATCTTAATATTGGCATGGTTCTAAACATTAATCACCATGCATCCATTAGGTTTCATCACTAAAAGTTTGCACGAAGTACACAACTATTAGACTTTGAATACCTAATTAAGTTGCAATTGCTACTGAAATACTCAGTTATCTCTGTGTTCTTGGCCTCAACTTGGAATTTAGATCCACTGTGTTACCATGCTTCCTCTAAATGAAAAGGCTCACATGAAATGCTGTTGTTATGATTGGGTTATATATCCTCAAATTATAATCCAAAGGATTCCGTTCACCATAAAATAAAGCACATCCCTAATCTAATCGTGGGAATAAAATTTCTCCGGTTTGAGTAAAATTGAACCGTTCGAATTTTCAATAAGTAAGCCACACTGATTTGAAACTCCTCAAATTGGGTCCAGGCTCAGTCTTGGATCTGTGATACAGGGACGTGGAGTCCGGTCTCAATGCCACCATAGAAAGTGAGCTGTACCCAGAATACGTGGGAAAAATATTAATGAAAGAGTAATGAGATAGTATCTTCAATTAATGGTTAAGTACGGTTATATGTTTGGATTTTATCTTAATGATATCACGAGTAAGTGTCCTTGTCTGTAGACAGATTCAGATGGGTTCTTCTCAAATGTTTGGTTCATCATATTAAATTTTGATGGAGCCAATGCAAACTGAACCTTCAGGTTACATCTAAAACATGTGATTTCCTCCCAGGCTACAAGCTTAGCTGGCAAGGAGCATTAAATCTTTTAAAACCTCTTGGAGAAAGTGGTTAGCTAGAACTAGGTTCAGAGCCCCATGGCGGTCTTGCCAGTTGCCTCTTCGAATGAAGAGTTTATTGGACTGATGGCCTCTAATTAAAGTTAGATAGTGTCACTTAAAAGGTTACATTAGGATTAAAAATGAAAATTGCATAATAAAAATATAACAAACACATCATCATTATGTTTCATTATTATATTTTTGTTATGCTTAAGTCACCCTTCCAACTATTCTTATCTAAAACTATTACTAAGCAAAATTTTGTAAAAAGGCAATGTAGGATTTTCAATCTTGGCCATCTCCAAAAGCAGGACCCTTCGATTAAAAGAAGCTACCAAAAATATGCATGGCAGCCGTGAGCAACTCTACTAAGAACCAAAGACAGAGCTTCCACAATTCCAAATGTCTTTAATTATTTCTCTTAAATTCTTATAAGTTCCAAAGGTCTTAAACCTTTATTTAAACCTGCCTACCCCTGACAGGGGCGGACCCAGGCTTTGATAACCTGGGTTTGATTTTAAATTCTTCATTAATTTAAATGAGCCCCATACATATTTGTCTAAACACTACACAATCGCCCCATGTCCGAAGCACATGTCTAAATGGTAAATAATCACCCCACCTAAATAAAAATTCTGGATCCGCCCCAGCTTGCTGAAGTGGACTTTTGCATATGATAAGAATTATGCCGGTCAAGCAGACATTTTGAACACATCACATGTGAATACGTGATGGTGCCAAACTCTTAACTAAAGTGGGCATACAGACACAAATTACCAGTTTGAATTTCAAACATGGCCCCAACAACATTAGGTTTTATATCAAACTATTTTGTTTCTAAAAACAAAAATAAACTCATCATTCCTTCAACAAAGGAGACCAACAATTAAACCATAACAGCAGAATCACTTTTTTCTAAATAATAGAATGCATTTCAAAATCATGACCATCAATCAGTAGCAACTAATTTCTTAATTAGACCTACCCAACCACAAGATAAGGAAATGGCCTTGAAGACTTAATAAGCTATAACCCCAATCACTCTCAAGTCTCAACAAGGCAGAAAGCGGCAACTGCATAGGATGCTGATGCTATATCGACTTAAAGTTATTCCAAATTCTCGAGAAACAAGTCCAAAAGCTAAAGGTCCAGTCTCCGTCTCAGTTAGGGGTTGTGGGGTGACTGTTTGTACAAGTGTGGGATTGAATCACATAAATTAACGACTTCAAATGTAGATTAAGTCAACTAAAACTCAATTTAATTTAAGAAGATAAGGCCGTTTTGGATTGGATCCCCCACCTAAATAGGACTCTCTCTCTCTCTCTCTCTCTCTCTCTCTCTCTCTTTTCATTCCAAATTGGACCATTTGTCTTCCTTAATTACTTACACTAACACCATATCAACCTAAATAATCTGAAAAGCAGTTTATTCCCATATTCTATCCTTACCATACATCATTGTAAAAATAAAGAAAAAAGCAACACTAGGATAGTAAGATAGTTGGATGGTTCCAAGGCCCACCCTTTTGCTTCATTATCTTAAAATTTACCCTGAAATCAGCACCGAAATTACCATCCATGCCATTCAATCCTTCCACGGTTTCACTTCATTTTTTCTCCTCCTCGAGCTCGAAGGCGGAGACAGGAAAGGTGCGGCTGAGGCCGGTGGGAGTCTTGAAGGTGATCTTGCCGGATGCAGGGTCGTCGATGAACATGTCGGAGAGGGTGACCCAGATGAGAAGCTCCTTGCTCTTGACACCTGTCATCTTCTTCATCCGACGGTTCTCAACGAATGCCGTGACGTCGGTGGCGTACGAAACGTTCCGCCCAATCTTGCGGAAGACGTGCTGGCGGGCCTTCTTCTGGCGGAGCCAGACGAAGCCGGCCGGGCGGTTGTAGCCGACCTCGATGAGGTCGTCGAGAGGGAGGAGGCCCTTTGGGAGGGAGAGCTCTTGGAGGAGCTCCATGGATTTCTGCTTGCAGAGGGAGTCGCCGTGGAAGATCTCGGCGTTTTCGCGATAGCTTTCGATGATCCTATCTTGAGAGCCCATTTGATCTAAGATTTGAGAGGATTTGGGGTTTGATCTTTGATTCTTGAGTTTGATAGGATTGGGGAATTGGAGGAGGAGGAGGGATTGGGCTTGGTGGGGGTTTTGTAGATGGTGTTTGAGATTGAGATTTACTTTTCTGGCCTTGGCATCTTTAATTATGGGCTGGGTCCTGGGTGCTGGGTCCTGGGTCCTGGGTCAGGGTGTGAAAAGTTGACAACTGTCAACTGACAAGGGTGGATGGGACTGGAGGTAGTTCACCTAATCCGGATCGGGATTGCGCGTGGTCCACCCGATTATTCTGATTGTAGAGTCCGGACAGGTGGGTGAGTCTCTCAAGCCATACATCAGCCAAATTACACGGGCAAATTTCGTCCCAAAGCTATAAGCTATGGCTTAGGTGTTTAGGGGATGGGTCGGTGGCTTTGAATCACAATGCAGCAAATCGGGGGAATTAGGAGTTATTGAAGTCAATTTTTTCCTCGCTCGCACAATGGATTTCCAATTCTATTAATTTACTAGTTTTTCCACCAAACATTCATAATTTTTCGGTGATGTATTCGAATCTCCTACCGATGAGGCCCCAAAAAAAAATACTGTTGTTTGAGGTGCCGACTTCCATATATAAGAAGATCATCTTCTCATCAGTTTATTTTATAGCTGAACACCAGTCTAGATGCAATGCATGGAAACGAGCAAAAATTTGGGGCCTTTTGGAAATGAGTGGGAGAATACTATCACGATTATAAGCGATTTGTCAATATTCGTTAATAAAATATTGTCACAACGATGGCAAAAGATACAAGCTTCTATCAACAAATTTCGTAGATGTCTTGGCACAATTATTCCCTGGGCTGCTCATTTTTTGGATCGTCAAAGATTTCAGCATATAATGAAGGCTTGCATTATAATGCATAACATGATTGTTGAAGATGAACGCGATGAAAGTCTTTCAACCAATTGCGATGCACGAGAGAGTGAATATAGTGACCTTACTGTGTCACATGATCACACTGCAGAATCTCAGGGTTTCATTCAAAACCACTTGCGTATTCACGATAAGAAAACACATTCCCAACTCCAAGCCGATCTGGTTGAGTACCCGTGGCATTTCCAAGATCAATATGAAGAAGCTTGTGATTGACTATAATATTATGTAATTTAATTTTAAGTTTTCAATGAAAAATGGATTTCAAGTACAATTTGTGCATTTTAAAATTTTTTTAATAATTTACTATTTTAATAACATTTAAAAGGTACCAAATTTCATTAAATATAAATAAGATATATGTAATAAAATAAATAAGGTTAAAGTGAAAAAAATAACAAAATAATAATTCGACATCTTTTTTGGTGTTTCCCAAATGATGATGCGAAATTACATACTCTAAATCTTGCCACAGTCTTTAATTTGAAAAAGGGACGTCCGAATTTTGGCATGTCTGTTGGAGATGCCCTTAAAACCTATTTTGTCACGTGCACAAACTCATAATTTGAAAAAGGTACTGGTGTAAGTGAGTGATTGAGTTGGAATCCCAATGTATCCTAAGAGAAAGGCTAAAAGGCTCTGCAACGAAGTGACTGAATAAATTACGAGAGCTTGGCCCAAATAATTGGAAGACACAAACACATAATTAAAACCTCTTTGTTACAGGCATAGCCTCTAACAAATTGATCAAGCAATTTTAACTTTTGATTAGTTCGGCACTTTTTCAATAGAATTAGATATTGTTCTCGCGGTTCAAACTGTGAGAATTGTGGGTGGAGCCCACCTATCACCCAATCCAAACCATGCATCGGAGAGGGACCTCTTGATAATAACACACCCGTTGGATCGACTATAAACTATATATCCAAACTTGTTAGGAGCATGGGAGCATGGGATTAGGGCTAAACTCATTATTAGGAGTGGTCCCATATAAATCCTTGATCACGGTAGCTCCGTGAGAAATGTTCTCACTAGAAGAATTCCCTTTTTGATATTCTGCCAACAAGGCATGCCAGGATGCTCTTATCCAACTGACTGTAATCGTCGAATATTTCTCTCCGATATGGTATGTGATGATGCCAAAAACAAGAATTCGGACACCACCGGTCAGATAATTAATGCTATGCAATAAATGAAGAGAGATGAGAGATTTATAGTGGTTCGGTCAAGCGTGACCTACGTCCACTTCAAAATGGTGATCTTTGATTAATGTCGAGGGTTACAGATATGAGAAAGTAGAGAAAAACCATCCTCTCTCAAGTGATGAGAGTGCTCTATTTATAACTCTTCCCCCCACCAGGTGGGGATGCAATCGGTTCAACGTCTCTTTGGAGCGTCAGACGTGTCCTTGAGGATCGAGCCAGGTGGAAGGCAGGTGAGATCCTCTCCGTGAGACTTGGTAAAAGCAGGTTAGGGGAGGACTTCGTCGCGATGACTTGGAGCCTGAGGTGACGAGGCTTCGTTTAACGAAACCCGGATCTCAACGGGGCTACTGGCCTGACCCACGATCCTAGACGGACCGGGTTACTTGGACCTGACTCATTATCGCGATCCGGATTGGGCTTGACTCATCATTTGCCCCCTCAATGCCCCGTGCCCAAATAATTTTTTGAAAGGGGGGCATTGGTAGATTCAGGTCTCTTCTCCCTCCAAAATCTTTTTCCTCTTCTCCGGTTTTAATCCTAATATGGGGGAACTTTGGAACCGGCCAGGGGGAGAAGGCCTGGGCGCCCGGGGGACAAGTTCCTGGGCGTAGGCGCGAGTGGCTCCATCCTGGACACTCGCCAGTCGGCAGTCGGACTTGATCTGCGCTGGGCGTCCGTCAAGCCGCGGGCGCCCCTGCGGCGACGTTGGCGCCTCCGGCAATCCCGCAATGGGCGAGGACGAGGCGGGCGCCCCTGCGCTGCTGGGCGAGGAGGAGGTGGGCGCCCGCCGCCTGCGCTGCTGGGCGGCATCACCCTGGGCGAGGGCGACGCGAGCTGGGCGAGGAGGAGGTGGGCGCCCCTACGCTGCTGGGCGACATCACCCTGGGCGAGGGCGACGCCGCGCAGGGCGAGGAGGAGGAGATGGGCACCGCGGGCGAGGGGGCTGCCTCGGGCGAGGGAAGCGCAGGCGGCGTCGTGGGCCCCCCTTGGGCGAGCAGCCACGGCGAGGGAGGCTCGGGCGCGCTGGCAGCGGGCGAGGGGGGAGCGGGCCCGCGGGTGGAACGCTGGCAGCGCTGGGCGAGGACGAGGGGCCCCCCTGGGCGAGCAGCAGCGGCGAGGGAGGCGCGGTGATGCCCCCTTGGGCGAGCAGCCCACGCAGTGAGGCCAAGTTGGGCGAGATCCCCCCTTGGGCGAGGAGAGAAGGACTTGGGCGCCGCCGGGGGACACCCCCGGACCCCCTCTGCGTAGCGCATGATATATCCCTTAGCACATGTAAATTCCAAGACTCTGCCCCTCGGTAACTTCTGATGGGTCATCCCAAAAGAAGAAATGAGAGAGCTTCTCAGGCTGAGGAGAGAGCTGCGCCAGCTAGGAGAGGGCTGTGCCAGCTGGAAGAGCTTCCGAGGCTGATCTTTCCGCGGCCCGCGAGAGGGCGACCAGGCTTGAGACCGAATTCTTAGTAGCTTAAGAGAGGGCAGCCAGGGCAGAGGCTGAGCTTGTGAAGGACCTTGAGAGGGCTTCGCTCAGAGAGGCTGAGCTTCTGAAGACCCTTGAGAGGGCTCACTGAGCTTCTGAAGACCCTTGAGAGGGCTTCGCTCGGTGAGGTGAGCTTCTGAAGACCCGCGAGAGGGCTTCGCTCAATGAGGCTGAGCTTGTGAAGGACCTTGAGAGGGCTTCGCTCAGTGAGGCTGAGCTTCTGAAGACCCTTGAGAGGGCTCACTGAGCTTCTGAAGACCCTTGAGAGGGCTTCGCTCGGTGAGGTGAGCTTCTGAAGACCCGCGAGAGGGCTTCGCTCAATAAGGCTGAGCTTCCGAAGACCCGCGAGAGGGCTTCGCTCAGTGAGGTGAGCTTCTGAAGACCCGCGAGAGGGCTTCGCTCAATGAAGCTGAGCTTGTACAGACCCGTGAGAGGGTGATGCTCAGAGAGACCGTTGTGGAGACAATGATTGGGGCGGTACATGAGAGAACTGCTTTCCCAGATATTGTCCTCTTAGGCTTCGTGCTGACTGAGGGGCTTGATGATTGTAGTGGCAGCTCTTGTATATGATGTCGATGGTGATGTGCTCCTCGACCCTGGGCGCCATGATGATGGGCGCCCAAGTGAGGTGCTCCTCTACCCTGGGCGCCATGGTGATGACGCCCGGTGAGGTGCTTCTCGCCATGGAGTATGCCTCAGCCAAACTGATGATGTCTATGGTGATGCCGAGGACAACTTTGAGAGTAATTAGAGGGCAGGGGACTCTATTTTTTTTTAAACTTGTAGCACTGATAGAAAATGATTTTATTAATCCATTGTTTAGTGCTACACAAAATTAACAAAACCAAGCCCCCAAACCCTCACTACTTTGACTCTCTTATGGTATTACTAGAAATTCATTTTCAACAGTTCCGCGTTCCCTGGCAATGTGTTCAACCACTGCATCGCGAGGAGTGAATGCTTGTCTATCTCTCTGCGGAGCAGGACCGCGTTGGCCTCTGACAGGTAGCCTCTCTGTCCTGCTTCGCTTGTTGCTTCTATCCTTCCTTTCCTCTCTGTCTCGCCCCTTCCCGTTGTCGACTGCTCTGGAGGACTCCCCTCGCCTAGCCCTTGTGGTATCTTCAGCATTTATATACTTCTGAACCTTTGTTAGTAGCTCTGGCATGTTTTTTGGCGGGCATTTCATCACTGAGAAATGGAATCTCGATGAACGGAGACCTCCGAGGAAGGCTGTCATGGACACCTTGTCGTCAGGCTCTTCAATTTGAAGTATCTCCTCGTTAAAACGAGTGAGGTAACTCCTGAGGCTTTCATTTGTATCCTGCTTTATGCTGAGCAGGTGTGTGGCAGGCTTCTGGTGGCGGCGTCCTCCGATGAAATGTGACACGAAGGACTTGCTTAATTCCGCAAAGGTGGCGATGGAGGTAGGGGCGAGATTGGCAAACCACTGCCGGGCGGAACCCTTCAATGTGGTTGGGAATGCCCTACACATAATCTCGTCAGGGATATTATGCAGCTGTATTTTGGTTTTGTACGTCTCCAGGTGGTCCAATGGATCCTTTCTTCCATCAAAGGTCTCCATGGACGGCATCTTGAACTTTCGGGGAAGCGGGTAGTTCACCACATCGGGCTTGAACGGTGTGTTCGTTCGCCCGACTAGGTGATCCACTGTCTCCGGTGCCTTCGCCTTCATGGCGTTGTAGACTTCTCCCAGCTGGTTTTGCATCTCCTTGATCTTTTCGTCCTAGGGATTATGGGGTTCTCTGGAAGGACCAGGGAGATAGCTTTCCTCCCCCACTGTATTATTTTCACTTCCCCCTTCTTGGAAGTGGGGATCATCAGCCTGAGGTTCTGCAAACTGGGCTCCACCTGGAGGTGGAGGCACTGCATGATAAGCCTGACCTTGAGGATCAACCAGGATCGGGCCAGGTGGGGGGTCCAAGGGAGCGCCGGCAGAGGCATCCTGGGCGCGATGGAGCTGCATCATCGGGGGAACTCCTCGACCCCGGGCGCCATTGGGATGGGCGCCCAGGTGATGGAGAGTGGGCTGGGCGCCCATATGAAGTCCTCTGCCCTGGGCGCCCAGGGGATGGGCGCCCGGGTGAGGTGCTCCGTTTCGCGGAGCAGTCGGGCCCCGCGGGCGTGTTGCCTCCTGCTGCTGTATCCCACCGAATGGCGCTCCTCCTTGCCCTGCGAGCATAAGCTGGAGGATTTGCTGGTTTTGAGTCACCAGCTGCTGCATGGTCTCCATCATTTGCTGAGGAGTGGGAGCAGGAGCATTCGAGGTAGGATTGATTGGTGGAGGGCTACCCTCGCCCTCTGCTCGTCTTGTCGATCTAGTGGTGATCACCATAATTTCTGAAGAAGATGTGTGAAGTGAGAACTTTAGTTTTGATTTTCGTTCCCACAGACGGCGCCAAACTGATGATGCCAAAAACAAGAATTCGGACACCACCGGTCAGATAATTAATGCTATGCAATAAATGAAGAGAGATGAGAGATTTATAGTGGTTCGGTCAAGCGTGACCTACGTCCACTTCAAAAGGGTGATCTTTGATTAATGTCGAGGGTTACAGATATGAGAAAGTAGAGAAAAACCATCCTCTCTCAAGTGATGAGAGTGCTCTATTTATAACTCTTCCCCACCAGGTGGGGATGCAATCGGTTCAACGTCTCTTTGGAGCGTCAGACGTGTCCTTGAGGATCGAGCCAGGTGGAAGGCAGGTGAGATCCTCTCCGTGAGACTTGGTAAAAGCAGGTTAGGGGAGGACTTCGTCGCGATGACTTGGAGCCTGAGGTGACGAGGCTTCGTTTAACGAAACCCGGATCTCAACGGGGCTACTGGCCTGACCCACGATCCTAGACGGACCGGGTTACTTGGACCTGACTCATTATCGCGATCCGGATTGGGCTTGACTCATCAGTATGCACTGGTGAAAGGATCCAAGTCTCTATGGTCTGTTAGCATGACCAAAATGTGCGTTGTTAGAATCGTCATAGGTCCTTGTCTTGAATTTTTTTTTTTTTTTTTTGTCCCTACATGTTATGTCTATGTTGCGCTACTGCCCTGTCATCAAGCCTTCGAGCCTCCTAAGCTCAAAACCCTGTTCAATCACCCACCAGGCCAGGCCAGTAGATTTAAATCTGAGCTAGACTTATTGCCTAAGAAAATGCTCAGTTAGGCACTAGAAATATTTTTTAACGCTCCTCCTTGGGTGAATACTCACTCTCCTTTGGGTGAAACCCGCTAAGTGCAAAATTCGCAACAAGTGTATTTTTTTTCTAACACAATCTTTTCTCTCCTCGTGGGATTTGAATTCACAACCAGTTGATCTAGAGGCGTGAAACAATTTGGCATCAGTTAAATGCTTAATTCGCAAGCAAACATCCTTGCATATCACAACACATATTCCATTTCAAGTTTTCACTCTCTAAAATTTACTACTTGGCTAGTGGTTGGACCAGCGGGCGTGAATAATGCTAATGAATAGCTCGGTCAGGGGATTTATGTCCTCAAGTTTCTAGGTTGGAAGAACCTAACTCATTCATATTTTTAATCTATTGAGTGTGTACGTTTGGAACCATTAAATTTGAAGGTTATTGATAAAAAAACAGAAGAAGAATTTTAAGAGACTTGAAGGCCAGTTAAAGTGGCATATAAATCACAAGGTGACTGGGATCATCCAATGGTTTCTTCACATAGTATTATATGTTGATCACTGGGACAAATGTAAGTATGTCCAATAGGTTTCGGTTATTGAAAGGTGGGCCCCACCCATGGGTTTGGCAAAGGGAACTAGCCTAAACAAATGCAGCCTATAAGTAAATTTCCTTTAACGGGTTAAGAAAGGGACCGGCAATGTTATATGCTGGGTCCTAACTCATAACTACAAAAAAATGAGGTTGACGACATTAAAATTTAAAATTAGGGTTATAAATGGGTACCCGATTCTCCGATTACCCGAAGGTTCCGACCCGTTAGGATCCGGGTCTGGGTCCTTATTTTGGTCCCGATAAGAAAATGGTTCCGGTTCCAGATCCTTTTTTTGGAACCGATACCTAAACGGTTCCGGTTCCGGATCCACAGTGGCTCAGACCCGTGGACCCGGGACCCGACCCAATATATACTAACATAAGGTAACTTTATTATGTGAGAACAGAACCCTTTTTACTTTTCTACATTAGGGTTTTCTACTTTTCTACATCTCATTACCTGTTTGGATGTGATTTCTGAGTTTTTGGTTAAAAGTGTCTGTTATTGATAGACAAAATGTCACATTAGTATTTGTAGGTACGTGATCCAATTGAAATGTGAAAAAAATATAATTTTTTTAAAGAAAAATACAGGTATTAGTCTAGACCCGGAACCGGAACCAGACCCGCCTCACAAACGGTTCCGGTTCCGGTCCTGGTTCCCATTATTCTTAACGGTTCCGGTTCCGGTTCTGGTTCCCCTTCTTAGAAAACGGTTCCGGTTCCGATTCCACCCTGGACCCGGACCGGAACCGACCCGTTTACAACCCTATTTAAAACTGACTTGGGCATGTGGACATCCTCTTCTGGATATTGAAGAGGCAGAGGCCACATAGATAAAGTTGACCCAGCATAAATTCGGACCCTAGAATTAGAATATAGGACACTTTTTATATACTTGGACCACTTGCCAATTACTAGAGAGAACATATCTTAGATCTCATCAGAAGATCTTTTTCCAATTGGAAACAACGACACCCTTCTGAAGTGAGAGGGGTACCATCTGTAAGTGGGCCCCCACCCAAATGTCCACACCACCAGGCCCCCAATTACAAATTAATTCTAACATTTATCATCATGAATGTGAAAATCACATCGTCGTCGTCGCATAACTGTTTTTCGCTGATGACTAATGCCTTATTCCATTGTTGAAAGTTTAATATACCTTTTCATTTAAAATGAGAATTTCATTAAGGGCTCATTTGTTTCATGTGATTGAATTACCAAGCAAAACTCATTGTTTTAGAAGTGGTTAAAATGAAGAAACAAAGACGTTCAAAGGAGATGGAAATGAATACCACGCCATGATCCTAGTAAAATAAATCTTAAAAAAAAAAGAAAAAAATATTGTTTCTTTGTCTCCACCTTATATCATACACCCCACTCTTCGTTAATAATTATCCTTCATATGGCTTGCTTCTTTTTTTTTCTACCTTTTCATTTCCAAGTCCGTTTTCCTTGATTGCCAATATTATTCTCTGATTCTCTCTTCTATTGTTTTTATTTGATTTCCAGTTGAGTATTTCTTAACTTGGAGGAATTTAAAGTTGAAGAATTTTTATTTATTTTTTGGGTAAAAAAAAAGGTTAAGGATTGATTCACCTATTGAAAATGAGCTTCTCAAAAATAAATGTCCTTCTTAGTAGAAGTGACATATCAAATTTCGCCCCAGTAAGAGTTGGTCATAACCATAGGATTGACCATTTGACAAAATAATATGATATCATAATCTAATGTATTATTCATTAATCACGTCTTGTTATCATACAATTATTTTCAAGGTGAGATCAAAACCTACATGAATAAAATTTGATATACTCCATGCACTAAACTTAGAGGGTATTTATTTTGAACAACTTGAGTTCTTAATCACGTTCCCTTGTGGAGTTCCACACCTCAGCTCAGCTTTTCCCAAAGTCAGAGCCTCGGGGGATCTGTCCATTCATTCTCCTTTTAATTTCTAGGCGTCTATGCTTGATTGCTCCGAGAGAGGGGGCAGTTGAAGGTTGGGGAGGATTCCTCAATTTATTGTTTTGATTGTGCTATGAATGGGGATGTGGGCTTGTGAGTTGTCGTCGCAGCTATGAAGTTCAACTCCCAACTGCTAAGTTCATGCATGCCGCCGCCCAACGACCAAGTTCTTTCTCAATTTAAAAAATGTGGAAGAAGGGCCTGGGCATTAGAAAATGTGGAAAGATACATGCCATGTAGGCGTAGCATCTAGGATTGGTGCCCCTCTAATGAGATGGCTGTGCACAGAGGTGTAAACGGGGCCGCCCCAATATGGTATTAATTCATATGGGTATTAACTTATGGGTATTAGCATTAATTCATATGGATGTAAATTATCTTGGTCAAGCAATGTTATTAGCCTTGCTTAAATGGGTATTAGCATTGGAAAGCTACTCTTTCCTCCAAACCCAATGGAATTATTACTTACCATTGAAGGTGGAGCATTGGAAAGATACTCTTTAATTATAAATCACATGTAGCATTAAATTATATAAGTTTTGACATTAAAAAAAAAAAAAAAGGCCTGTGAGCCAGCACAGCACAGCCCAGCCCGGCCCATGGAGGGCACGGCTCAGCTCAGCTCGTGCATGTGGGTGGTGCTGGGGCGAGCCCCTCCCGATCGATGGGAAGATGGATAAGGAAGGTGTGAGATGGGATGGTTTGATATAGATGGTTGTAGGGAGGCGGTGGTGGATTGATGGAAGGCGAGACAGAGAGATGGAGATGGGGTGAGTGGTTTGGAATACTGGTGAAGGTTATGATGGTTGATGTTTGGGTGTTGGTTAAGATAGTCATAAAAGGGTGGTGTAGTGAACGTGATGACTGATGAGAGAGTGGAGATAAAGTTGGAGGTGGGTAGTTGCAAGCCGTGGGTGATGGAGATGGATGAAGGTCAGTGATGGCCAGTGCGCCGCCCCGACTCGTGGAAGGTACGACACAGCCAGTGGCCTGTGCTGGGCTAAGCCCTGCCAGCCACAATATGGCCCGGCCCGTGGTCAATGGCGGATCTAGCTAAGAAATTCAACTTGGGGGAACAATTTCTTAGCTAGCCTCACTCGTCGTTTTATAAACTCACCTTCGAAACACCCCTTTTCTCATCTCTAATTGTCCACATCAATGGTATCTTGCAGGTTTTCACAAAGAGGAAGAAAAAAGAAGAAAAAGAAAAGAGAGGGTGGTGGAAAAGAAAGAGAAGGAGGAAGAAGAGAAAGAAAGAAATCAAAGGAAAAAAAAAGGAGAAGAAGAAGGTGGGAATGTGGAAATATGTTAATGCCCAGTCCTTCTTCCTCCCTTCTTTTCTTTTTCTTTCTTTCTTTCTTCTTCTCCTCCCTCTCACGGCCATGCCTTCACCACCTGCACGCCTCCAATTTCTTCTTCCCCTCTTTTATTTTTCTTTCTTTCTCTTTCTTCCTACAAATATGTGTTTCTCCATGAACCTGAACAAACAGTGAGATTCAACTATTCACAAGGAAATTAAAAACTTATTTGTGAGCACCATGGAACCCAACATAAACTAGAGTACTGACCAATTTTTTGTATCCCCATTTCGTGGATGAAGAAGAAAAGGAGAAAGAGGAGGAGGGGATGGGTTTTGGTTCCTTGCCCAATGAAGAAGATAAGATATTTATGCTCTCATGCTCGCTTGGTGCCCATGATTGCTTGCCAAACCAAAGAGAAAGGGCTGAGAAGCGAGAGGAAGCTATTGAGCCAAAACAAGGAACAAGAAAATGATGAAGGTGGAGGTATAAAAAAAATCGCAGCGTCACTCATTTTCACACTGAGCGACGCTAGCGTCATTCGTTTCATATTGGAAAAAACAAACCAAACAGGGTCTAACGGACCCCGTTTGTACAGTGCGATTTTTGAGGCACTACCAAGTGCAACGTCCAATTAGTGGGTATTTTCCAGTAAAATCCTCAAGAAATATTGAGGGAAGGGACAAATGTTTAAAAAAATACATTAATTATTAGAATTTGAAGGAGTTTTTTAAGGTGGGAGCTTCAGCCTAAGACTTGAACCTGGGTCTGCCCTGCCTATGGTACGGCAAGGCCCGACCTGTCTATCTCGTGAGTGAGAGAATTGAAATTTTCCAGGGGGGATCGAAGTATTGAAAACATGATGCACTTGAAATGAGCACTCTCTTCTTGGATGTTGTCGAGTTTTATTCTGATGAAAGTAAGTCTAATGGTAAGATTGATTGAGCCCCACCAGGGAGTTAGTGGAGCCGAAGTATTGAAAGCATGATGCACTTGAAATGAGCAGTCTCTTCTTGGATGTTGTTGTCGTGTTTTATTCTGATGAAAGTAAGTCTAATGGTAAGATTGATTGAGCCCCACCAGGGAGTTAGTGGAGCCGAAGTATTGAAAACATGATGCACTTGAAATGAGCACTCTCTTCTTGGATGTTGCCATGTTTTATTCTGATGAAAGTAAGTCTAATCGTATGATTGATTGACCCCCACCAGGGAGTAAATGGAGTGGTACAAGACCTGAGTTTGCTCTCCAACAATTCTATTCAAGCATATCTAATTGAATTAGTTCTATTTTAAAAAGATCAAATTTTCCAAACAAGCTCTCCATTTTTTGTAGTTTCTTTTACACAAAACCCCCTCGACTTTTAGACAACCTCAAAAGATCTATGTATATTTTATTTTATTTTACTAAATCCTCCTTGATCTAATGGTCTAACAAATAACTGTTAGTTTTTACTAACAAATAAAATGTGTTTTGTTGTAGCTTAGGAAATATCACTAAATTAGCTACACTTAGGTGGGAGCTAATCAAGATGCATGATGACCAAGGGAGGCATGGCGATAGAATGTGGATTAGGAAAATATATAATACTAAGTCATTCAAATAATTCTTATTGTTAGTTTTAAGTCCTTAAAGTTTAATGATTATACATTATGTTAATTTCTTGTGATAAAAACTCATCCATAATAGCGTGGGATGGTGATTAGTTCCAATCAAGGGTCTCTGTTTATGTGAACGGCTTGGATTAATCAAAGATATGCTCTATGAAATCCCAAACAATGAGTGTTTCTGAAAAGGTTAGTTTTGACGACATCATCATTAGAGTCATTTTAGTTGTTCTCAGGAGTAAATTTGCCCAAAAAAAAAAATTTGTAGAGTATGCCTAGTTATTTTTTGTCCAACTTGACTATTTGTCAACGGAGGTTGTAGTAAGATACAAAATATAAGGGCCTTTTTTAGGTTGAAAAAAAAATTTTCATGTTTTTATAGATCTTTCCAGCAGCAGATTATGGATCCAAGGGGTGCTCCACCTGAATCCGACTATCAATCAATTTTAAAAAGGGTCCATACTCAGATTTTACAGGTCAAGCCCTTCAGAAAGGAAGCCATTTACTCAGAGCCAGAGGTCCAGGGACATCAAATCAATGTATTGTACAGGCCTTGAGGTTGATCCTGGGAGTCTACCTGAGCCTGTGGTGAGACCCCCCTTGCAACTGTACTGCGAGGAACGGCTCGGCCTCAGGCCAGATTTTATTCATTAGTATGGCAAACAATAGAAATATATCTAGGATTATGACTTGAGCTGAACCATTAAGACCTCTTTTCAGGTCAGGAGCCAGCCTCAAAACTGAATCCTACCTTGGATATAGAATGATGTCCACATCTTTGTTTTCCTCTTGATCGATCTCAATTGCAAGTCCAATATGTAGGATCCACGGATTAGAACCATTGATGGAACTTCCTTCCAAAAAGTTATCCGGGTCCAGATAATTATAAATCCAAACCTAACACAGCCCATTGCATTCTTTGATGGATTGCATTTAGTGGGTCCTATTAGGTGGGCAAAATGTATGGAAGGCAGATCTTTCATCAACAGATTCATTATAGGGAAAATTTCAAAAAAGTCCTTAACTTTTGGGTGATTTTCAAAAAAAGGTCAAAATAATTCAATATTTCAAAAACATATGAAAATTCTTAAGATTTATTTCAATCTGGTCCAATCCGGCCGGCCAAACAAAAACTCAAAAGGACAAAAGTGCCCTTAGTGAGTAGTAAGTAGGTAAAAGGAAAAATTTTCAAAACAGTCCTAAACTTTTTAGGTGGTTTTCAAAAAAGGACCAAATAATTGAATATTTCAAAAAGGTATGAAGTTTTCATGACTTCTTTCAATTAGGTCCTGTTGGGAGATCTCCATCCACTGTTGGCAGTTTTTTCTTTTTCAATTCAAAATGAAAAAAAAATCCATTTAATTTCATTCATTCTCCAAAATGTTGAACCAACTATAAGATCACTTTTGGTTGTTCCAAGTCACTTATATAAGACAATGCATTGATTGCAATAAAATTTACGCTAATAATTAGAGTGCCCAAATATTGGATTGATCATGACGTGAAAACTGAAATTAACTATTGACTAGGTTAAAACTTAGAGTGCCCCCCTAAAAAGTTTAGGACTATTTTGAAAATTTTCTTTTTACCTACTTACTACTCACTAAGGGCACTTTTATTCTTTTGAGTTTTTGTTTATACAAAATTACCGGCGGTGGGTATGGATTGTCGGATTGGACTTGAGTGAAAGAAGTCTTGCAAACTTTTATATGTTTTTGAAATATTGAATTCTTTTTACCCTTTTTCGAAAATCACCCAAAAGTTAAGGACTTTTTTGAAAATTTTCCTTCATTATATTGTAGGCAATTTGGTTTCTTTTAGGGCCTATTCTTTAATGGAATTTATGGAAATCTTATATGGAGATTTTTAAAATTCCCAAACATGGCGGAATTTCTGAATGCTCCCTTGTACTTGAGCATACAGAAATTCCGCCAAAAAATAAAGGTTCTGGAATTGCTAAATTCTCAATTGTCATTTGAGACCTTTTAGGTGGCTGACATTTTGAAATGAATATAGAGAAATATGATAAAAGCAAATGTCAGGGGACAAGATATCACATAATATCCAAAAAAATCAGACATGACAAGTCTCTTTCAAAAAATTTAATAAAGAAACAGCCCTTAGTGAGTACCATGTATATTATGTTAATAACTAGTAACACCATGTTCAAAAGATAGCCTTAAATCAAACATAGCTTTATTTTATTTGTGGGCCTAGGCTAAGCACCGGCCTACGTTGCTAGTTTGTACAATATCATAGCACCTTGGAGCCATTTGTGTTGCCCCCCATGATGTTTCTGTTATTTTAATATAAACAAGGGCATTTTCCGCCTCCCATCAATTTGAGGAGGTGATAAATAGTTACCTAGGTGAATAAGAACACGTAGTGGCATGAGTTATAGTATTGTATGAGCGTCCAGTCAGACAAATTATAAGTACTAGAAGCCTAAGCCTGGGGCAAGCATGAGTTAGGCCTGTTGTTGCTGGCTCGAGCCTAGCCCGCATGGAGACGATCAAGCCCTAGACAGACCCATAATAGACTGATAGAACAAAAAAAAAAAGAGAGAAGACTTTCTTACCCAGTCATAGGCCAGCTCAATTGGCCTAGTTATATCACCTTTTGTGAAAGGGTATGGGTTTGAGTCCCCCTATTACTACTCCCTCTCTTATAGTTATTTGTATATTTGGGCCAGACGAGAACTCCGGCTCTCAGCCACCGAGTCCAAATAAAAAAAATATATGCACGGCCCATCAATTATAACCTAAAACCCATGTCCGATCCAAAGCGGGCCGGGCCAAATCCATGAGCGCCCTTACAAAAAACACTTTTATTTTTAAAAGAGAAATTCAAATGGCTACTCTTTGACCTTTTGATTCCACCAAACCTTTACTTTTGTTGTCACGTGTATTAATCATTCACTTCACTTTATCGGTAAAGTAAATTTACCAAACAAGTGATTTATTCTGTACTAGTTGTGATTTGGTGTCATTGCATTTAAACTCTAATCATTCATGCCCATCCCAAACCCCGACCTATGACCCAACCCACATGTAAAAAAAAAAGGAAAAATCAGAGTGCAACCTTAACCGCCGCATGCATCAACGGTATAGCTGAAAATGCAAGTTTTTCTCCTTTCAGAGCGGAGGAAAAGTTGCAAATGCTACATATGGTGTACGTAGATGTGGTGGTAGCTTTGATTGCAAGTTTTTCTCCTCTCAGAGTTGAGGAAATGTTGCGAATTCGACTTTTATGCTCCTGTAAGCAAACATTTGCTTTTGGAAGTAGACCTTTCCTTTTCCTTTAACATAAAACTAGTGAGAAAGGCCTAGGCCCAACCCAGCCCCTAACAAAATATAAATACTATAATAAGATGTCATAATAACAACAAAATATTTAAAATGTAGAAAGGAAAGATGATTAAAAGAATGCAAAAGTTCAAAGAAAGCTTAAATTTGTTTAAATTATAAATATGTTATTTAGTAAAAGAGTCTAAACGAATTTATTTATAAAATTTAGATTGAAATGTTATTGTCCTCTAACTTTGAAATAGCTATAAAAAAACTATATAAAAGATAAGAATGATGATGATAATTAATGAAGTCTTTTACTATATATAAAGCCCAAAAAAAAAAAAAAAGAAGCACCACTACACATGATAGATATATGTCAACCTTTCATCAAATGAGTCCCGTAGATAATGTGAATAACTTAAGATGGCTATGATCTTTAATCGATTAAGTCATATAATAAATTAGTAAAATATTTTAATAGGTAGGTCCCACTAAGATGGTGCATGGGGTCAGATTTATTGAATTTCATAAACCTTGTGTGGGCTAACACATAAGTGAAAGAAGTTGATATTTCTAGGTAGTAAAATCTGCGTAGTGGGCCCCCTTAGAAGCGTCTTTTGTGTTAGTTTCGAAAAATTGAGCTTTAATCGCATTTTGCAACCACTTTATTGTAGCATGCGATTTTTATAGGTGGGCCCACTAATGGATGGCAATCCAGGCACATGCTGTCACGTGCTTCTTTTTTGGATCGTTGATCACTTATATTATGGTCCACGTGAAGTAATATCAAAGGACTCCATCCATCCAACTACATTTAATTAGTAATGATTTTCACATAACCCTTTACAAGTTTCTATAGGGAGCCCACTAATGGACGGCCCTTATATGCATCATATACCACGATCTTGCAAAATATTGTCCATTTAAACATGGCCCAAATCATTAAAAGATCAAAATCAAAAATCAAATAAGATATTAGTTATTTCTACATTTGTAGAGAATTGATTTGAGAGATTTTAGGAGTGGAGTTGGAGATAGATATTAACATGGGAGATTTTAGAGAAGAGATGGAGAGAAAGATCTAAGGAGTGAAAGATTATAAAAGTGAGGTGGCCGGTCAAAGTATTGTATATATTTATTAATATTTTATAAAAGAAGAACTATGGTGTTGCTGACGTGGCGCTCTATACAGCCTCCTAGATATTGTTTTAATATATATAACTAGCAACAAAGGCCCGTGCTTAACCCATGCCCAAAAATAAGAATATATAAAAAAAATAAATACACAAAAAGGAAATTATTTATTAGAAATGAAGAATATATATAGACATGGGGGCACAATTATATATAGTTCCACGTAGCTATCATACCATAATAATGTAATATGAAATAATCTTTAAACTAAAGTATGTTTATCCAAAATAATAAGTAATGAATTTAGCTTCAAACATAAAGTTGAATAATAATTAGCTCAAAAATTTGAAAAATAAGAAGATTGGGAAATTCATCCACTTGTTTATCCACTCATTTCAGCGTTAGTCATTGAGGTTGTCTCTTTACTTTTCAATTGACGTGGCTCCCCATACGATCTCCCTCCCTACTGCTTTAATATATATAACTAGCAATAAAGGCTAATGCTAAGCCCAGGCCTTAAAAATAAAAATATATTAAAATTTAGATAAGTATGGAGGTGTTTTGGAACACCCCCTTAGTAGGTGTGGGGTTTTTTTCTCATATTTTCTTTATAATTTCTTAATATAGTAGAAATTTAGCTCCTTAGGTCTCATCTGATAATATTTTTGTCCCCTCATTATTGAGTTTTTTCCCAGAATAGCACCGTCAAGTAAAATAATTCTCATAATAGCACTCATTTGAAACTAATACCCACAGTAGCATCCCGAGCCTATGTGGCATATCCAATCCTAATTCTTATCCCTTAAAAGCTGAATAACGGTTGAAAAAAAAAATCAGATTCTCAACCCTCCTCAAGCCAGGTCAGAGTCTCCATCCAAATCAGCATATCCCTTCTTTTGTCTTGCAACCCTTCCCATCAAACGTTATTTCCCAAATGAATTGTATAAGATTCGGAGAGAGATTGGAGCGGAGACCCTGGTTTTCTTCTTGTCGAGCGGAGAGTCCCACTGGTGGGTCGTTAATCCCCGGACCAGCCGGTCTAGGATTCTGCCCGTCCTGCAGTCAGACCTTTGCTTCGAAGCAGGCGACAAGGAGTCGCTCTGCATGGGCTCCCACCTCCTAGTTTCAGGGAGGGAGTACCAGGGGTTGGTCATTTGGAGGTACGAATTAGCAATGAATCGGTGGATTAAGGGACCCTCAATGATCAACCCGAGATGCCTATTTGCTTCTGCAAATTGCGAGAATTTCGCCTGTGTGGCTGGTGGGGTAGTGAATGGATCACCGGATGTGTCAAATTTTGCTGAGAAGTATGACCCAGAGAGCAAATCGTGGGACCCGCTTTCAGGGATGATCAGGTGCAGGAAGCTCTGCTCTGGTTGTTAAATGGATAAGAAGTTCTATGTAATTGGCGGAGTAAACGAGCAGGGCAAGGACCTCACTTGTGGAGAATTCTATGATGTGGAGAAGAACACATGGTTGTTGATTCCTGACATGATAAAGGAGGCACCTAGTGCATTCTCTCGCTCGCCCGCTTTCATTGCGGTTGCCAATAACCAACTTTACTCGCTTGACCTATTGACAAATAAGCTGCATGTGTATTTGAAGGAAATCAATTCATGGAAGGTGTTGGGGGATGCCCCAATAAAGGTGAATATGGGATGGGGAGTGGCATTTAAGTCGTTGGGAGAAGAGTTACTTGTTATAGGTGCAGCAGAGCATTCTCCTACTGGTCATGCAAGGATGATGATGTTTAGGTGCTGCCCTGATGCTGGTGCCAATCATCTGCAGTGGCAGCATGTTGAAACTAATTGGAACTATACAAGCGCTTTCATTTTCAACTGTTCTGTGATGGTTGCTTGAACAATAAACTTTGGAAGAGTCAGTTTAAGTATCTAGAATAAAAGGCCAATAAAAAAAGATTAGCAAGCACCTTATTTTGCTTTCAATTTGGTCTTGGATAGCAAGAAACTTGGAGCATCTACTTGGAGATGATAACCAGTCTTGCTTTCTTGATTAATATATTTATAGCATGCGGGGTGTCCCCTAGAAGAATTGAAGATGTAGTGACTTGTTGAATTTTATTTCTATTTTTATCAAACATGTGGTGTCTAGAAACATGAGTCTGCGAACAGCTATTGTTACCTGCCTTCTAAATCTCTCTTCTCCACAATTGAGTTTGATCTTAAATGGTTCTTGTTTGATTTTATATCTTCGGATTAAGCCTTTGTTTTTATTCTGCTGGCGATTCATACACACATCCATGCTGCTACTAAACATGTGCGCTATTTGTATGTTAATCCAAATTTGTAGCATGAAACGTCGTTTCTTATGTTTCAAAGTGAGACATTGGGAAATAACGTTTGATGAGAAGGGTTGAAAGACAAAAGAAGGGATATGCTGATTTGGATGGAGACTCTGACCTGGCTCAAAGAGGGTTGAGAATCTGATTTTTTTTTCAACCGTTATTCAGCTTTAAGCGATAAGAATTATGATTGGATATGCCACATAGGCTCGGGATGCTATTATCGGTATTATTTTCAAATGGGTGCTATTATGGGAATTAGTTTACTTGAGGGTGTTATTATGGGAAAAAACTCCTCATCCGTCCCTATGGCCTCGAGCGGCAAAACGTGGCCCGACCCGCCAACCCGACCCTAACCCTACCCGTATATGACTCGGATAACCCGACCCACATTAAGTACAGACCGGGTTATGGTTAGGTTTTTCTAGCCCGCAGAGAAACGGGTCGGGTTAGGGCTGACCCTCCTAACCCATATGTAGTCTTTCATATTTATACTTATTTTCATAAAAATATTGATATGAGATAATATAGGATATAAATTTTTCTTTTTTTTTTTTCCTTTGTGAGAATCCATAGTTTGTGAGAAAAAGCTTAGGAACTTATGTAGATGTGACTTCTCCCTTCTCCGCTCCTCCGTTTTAAGCTTTTGCAAATCCCTTAGATGAAGAAACACTGAAGAGGGAAAAGGAAGAGCTTTTTTTAGTACATGGAACATGAGGTCAAGTTGGCACATGTTGGCGCGCCCTTTGCTAACCCTACCGTCAAACCATTCCATAGATATAAACCTACAATTCAATATCAGTCTAAGGCTTTAATTTTGATAAATCTTGAGTTAACGGGCAGAAAAATCATGGTGGGGATCAAGTATTGAAATCCAACCGCTCAAATTAAACTTTTTTGAAGTACATATGGCAACCCAGAATTCCATCTCCATTGAAAATAGTCCTGATGTTGGATTAATTGTTTGACAAAAAATATGATAATGAATATACACATAGGATTTATTATTTTCCTAATGCGAAGAATCAATCTGATGGTGGAAATAACCCGACCATATTGTATATTCATTTGGAATTAGTTATTCTGTATAATGATTGTCACAAAAATAATAATGACTATAGAATTAGTCATATAATAATGATTATTTCAAAAGCTTGACCGCCCATGCTTAAAATACAATGCATAAGCATGAAAGAAATAATAAAAAAAAATTCTTATAGAGGTCAATATTCTAAAAAATATAGTTACTTTTATAAATATTTTTCAAAGTAGTTTTAATACCTAATGGTCAATTCCTCATCAAATTACGTCTAATATTTTGTGGATGGATATATTTGTTTGAAAAAATTGTTTGGTGCAATTGTTAGGTTGCTTGCCTATAAAGCAAAGGGTCTTGAGTTCGAACTTCAAGCAAGCACTATCATCTTTTACCGTGCTCATCAAAAGGGGCGGGTTACACGAGTTAGGTCAGTTAGCCTGACGCAACCCGACTCACATCTAATCCGGGTTAGGCGGGAATTGCCCAATTTGAGTAGATTTTCAAACTCCTTTGCTCCCAATCTTCTTTCTCTCCTCTTAACTCAACTTTGTAGTAGAAATCCCCAAATTTCCAAATCCTAATCAAATAACTCATGCAAAAAGGTGATGAATATGCATGCATGTAATGTAGGAAGGTCTATTGGCTCCAGTTGCAATCTAATTCAAGGAATGGACTTGAGATCTCACCTTTGGAAACAAATGAAAAGTTGTAGAGAAGGGTTCTTGCCAAACCAATAGTAGGGAAAGATGAAGGAAGTGAGGGGGAACCCAAATCCTGCCTCCAAATGTACATGCAAGCCTTCATTGTGATCTGTTGAGAAGAAACGAAGAAGGAGAAAGAGAGAAATGTAGTCGATGTAGAGGTTCTCTCTTTGAAACAAAAACGGACGATTGAATGAATATGAATTGGTTTAAAGGAGTATTTCCTCCATTTTATAAGAAAGTCCAACAATTCTCTTTTATTTCCGGTTTAAGTCAAATAATGGTTAAGTTTATCAATTTGAGGTCAAATGGAAAAATGTCCAATACGAAAATCGACGTGGTTGTCGAAATACACGCGATGATGCCAAGATGACATGTATATGATGTAAAATCATAAAATCTGAAATTACAAATAAGTCCTTTGGCCCTACCTAATCGAGTCCATTCGGGTTCAAACTATCTACCCATGACCCATGGTCTAGCCCAAAAGCCTATGTAAGACTAATTAAAGTTTAAAACAACTTAAATAGTGACCAAATATAATTAAATTTAATAAAATTTATTTATAATCGAAATTAAATCGGATCGGATTGTTACATTCGTCCTGCCTTTGTGCTACAGTGAATCCACCGCGAGTTCCATTCCCAAAAGGAACGAGTGACTGTCGCGAGATGTACGCCTACGTTGGCGTGTTGAAAAGTATTCCTGCTTCCTTCTGGTCTTTATCTTCATCCGTCTTTGCTTTTAACCTTGTTTCTGGATAAGAGATGTATCAACGGTATGGGAATGAAACGTTACGTGAAATGTAAGATAAAGATACGAACAAGACAAGATAGAAGATGGGTATAGAAATGCCCTTAGTCAATCTAAGTAATGAGTAAAATCATAGATTGATACATGCATGCAAATCTCAAAATAACAAAAGGATAACCCAACTTTATTGATTGACCAAGGTCCTTGTATATCCATCTTCTGTCTTGTGAATACTTTTATCATTGTAAAGCATGTATAAATTCAATCTTTCACTGCTACCATTGATGTTGTCTTTCATTGCGAGCTTATAACAAGTGACTATATGGCTAATGTTTTAGCCAAGTAAGGGTGAAGAGAAGCTATCCTTGAGAGGGTTTTATTATGTAATTGGAGTTGGGTGAGGTACTGTTAAGGTCAACGTCCACCCTCGCTCCTGAGCGGTTATAATTGTGATCGAGCCATCACCCTCCGTTATTGTGTCGTTTTCCATCACCAATTGCTTTTGGGATAAGTGGTAGATGGGGTGTAAAATCCAACAAGCGGTATCAGAGCCTGGTAGGTCGGGTGTTCGAGTCACAGGACACAAGTTTTGCGAGTTGCGCAGCAGGAGTCGCGGCGGTTGTGCCTCACCATAAAACAGTTGTTGTGTTGTTTCCCATCACCAATTGATTTTGGGATAAGTGGTAGCTCAATGGGGTGTAAGATCCTACAGATACAATGCTCTTGTACCATTTAGTTTCATTTTTCTTTTCTCTTTCTTTTCCTATGTTCTTGCCTCAGTGTTGTTTTTCCTTTTGTATTCTCTCATTCTCTTAATGAAAATGCTCTTGTACCCTTTAGTTTCATGTTCTTTTCTCTTTCTTTTCCTGAGTTCTTGCCTCATTGTCATTTTTCTTTTTGTATTCTCTCCTTCTCTTAATGAAAGTTTCAGTTACTAGTAAAAAACAAAGAGCATGTATAAAAGCACTTGAAAAAGAATGAAAAGTGAATTACTCGACTACAATTTACATTCGGGCCGTCTATCGATCTGATACATTTTTGGATTTGTAAGGTATAAAAGACAACGGGCGGCAAAAGTCAACCAAAGTTGCTGTCAGAAGAGAAAAAAGAATAGATGGCAGAATCATGCCTCGCTATAGCGAGGTGACGCACAGAGCCCAGTCTGATCCGGACTTTGTGATAAAGTTTGAGAGGGACTTCTTTTCTAAGTGGATAATTACAAGGAGTCTTAAGCACGAATTAGGAACTATATATTGGGTGTTTCTCACAACCCAAAGGCAAGAGAAAGACAAGAAATCATCTCTCAAGTTCTAAATTTGTGATCAAATTGAGAGAAATTTTCTCTACGGATTTTTGAAGAGTTGTGCTGCCAAGTACTCTAGAGAGCCAGTTTCTTCTGCATCCCTTATAGAAGATCATCTTCTTGCGTAGAAGATTTGAGGAGTCAAGCGTTGGATCTGTTGCAATCAATGGTGTGATGTCGTTGAAACGTGATGCGACACAAGGTAACTTCAGTCTTTAGATAGGGGATATCTAGGGAAAAAATCTGAGTTTCTTGTAATTGCGAGATTCATAGTGTTTGATTAGATCCAGTACGGATCGGTGGTTTGTTACCCGGTTTGGGTTTTCCACCTTAAATTTGGGGTCCTTGTGGTGTGTGCTTGTGATTTTATTTCCGCTGCATAGATTATTATTTTTTGCACACTAGTGGGTTGATTTATTGAGTGGACCAATCTAGAGATCTCAAACCGTAAACCCTCAATTGGTATCAAAGCGGGTTACACTAATTTGATGTGTTTGATCTAAAGAGATTTCTAGAATGGTGTTCAATCGAGAAGGGACATCAACTACTAAGCCCCCTTTGCTAGATGGTTCTAATTATGCATATTGGAAGCAAAGGATGATTGGGTTTCTTAAGTCCATTGATGATGATGTATGGGATATTGTTGAGGAGGGCTACTCCAGACCAACAATTGCGGTAAGTGGACAAACAGTTCCTAAACCTAAAGCTGAATGGACTAAGGATGAGAAGCATGCCTCCAATTGTAATAACAAGGCAGTGAATAGTATACACAATGGAGTGTCTGCTGAAGAGTTTCGTAGGATTTCCACTTGCAAAACTGCAAAAGAAGCGTGGGAAGTCTTACAGACAGTATATGAGGTTACAGACACGGTGAAGCAATCTAAATTGCAAAGGCTGACTAAAGAATTTGAAACCATCGTGATGGAAGAAGATGAGACCTTTGATTAATTTTATGCAAAACTGAATGATATTGTCAATTCTGTTTTCAATCTGGGTAAGGAAATTCAAGAAAACAAGATTGTTAAGAAAATCTTGCGGTCTCTACCTTCGAGGTTCGATTCTAAAGTTGATGCTATTGAAGAAAACAAGAATCTCGATACACTCAAGGTAAACTAGTTGGTCGGAAATCTTCAAACCTTTGAAGCAAACCGTTTGGATAAAGGAAAATCAAAAGAGAACGGTATTGCTTTGAAAGCCAACTCAGAATCAAGAAAGAAGCCTGAAAAGAAAATTGCATCTGATTCTGAATCTAAGACTGAAGATGATTTGGCTAAAATGGTCAATTGCTTCAAGGAGTACATGAAGTCAAAACAAGTCAAGTGGAAGAGTTCTAAATTTGCGAAAAAGGATTCTGCAAAAGGAACTAAGTGTTTTGAGTGCCATGGCTATGGTCACTATGCTAGTGAGTGTGCCAACAAGAAAAAGGGTGCAATGAAAAAGGCTCTGAACACAACTTGGGAGGAACAGTCATCAAAAGAAGAACAAGATCCTTCAATTGAAACTTCTGAAACTGTGAATGGCAATTTTGTGGCTTTCATGGCTAATTCTCTATCTGACAATGATACTGATAAAGATCATGCTGATGAGATGTCAGATCAAGAGAAAGATTTTGAAGCGTTGTATCATAAAACATATGCTGATTGTGTCAAGATGTCCAAGTATGGCTACAAGATCTCTATCAAGCTTCAGGCTGCTCAAGAAGAAAATTCTGCATTGAAAATTGAATTAGAGCAAGCACTTCAAAAGATTCGTCTCTTGGACAATCAGAAAAACTGCATGGCTGAAAATTTGACCACTGATAGTCAAAAACTTGAAAAGGCTGAACAAGAGATTGAGAATATGAAGACGGAGTTGCAGACTATTAAATCTGAAAAAGAAGATTTACAAGGACGACTGAAGATCACTCTGTCTGAGTTAGAAGTGAAAAAAGCTTCACTAAACAAGATGAACACTGGTTCGAAAACTCTTATAAATATCTTGTGTAGTCAGAAGTCTCATTTTGACAGAAGCGGTCTCGGTTATGATCATGGTGCATTCACTTCAAATGTTAAAGGTAAAACAATTTTTGTTTCTAGTGTTGCACATGCTACTCCAGATACTGCACTTTCAAATAATGTGTCGAGTAGTTTCAAGAAAAAGAATGTGTCACGCACTGCACGCACATCCACTTGTCACCATTGTGGAAAGAAAGGACACATTCGTCTCCATTGTAAGAAGCTGCAAAGTCTACCAAAGACAAAGCAATGGCGGAAGAATTTTTCTCCACCCAAGACAACTCAATTATGGGTTAGAAAATCTTATTTGCCTAAGGAGTTTGCTCACACTCTGCTGAAAGTTTCAACTACAAAAGTGTGGGTGGCTAATCATAAAAAGCCCTGATCAAGGAGGTCAAGTCCCCACGCCCAGTGCTGATACGAAGATCATAGTGAGGGGGAGTCAAAATCGAGGGGGAGCTACTGCATCCAGATTGACAGAAGCTGCATGATTTTTTGTTTGTCAATTATGGACAAATTCAGTGGGAGAAGAATGAAGCCCAGAGGAGTTATACAAGCTAAGGCAATTCAAGATCTACAGTGCTGATTTTTTTTTTGTTTTAAAAATTCATTGTATTTTGGGTTTTTCTTTCGCGTAGATCTTATTGTATTGTTCTAGGAGATTTGTCCACGAATTGCCAAAAGGGGGAGATTGTAAGGTATAAAAGACAACGGACGGCAAAAGTCAACCAAAGTTGTTGTCAGAAGAGAAAAAAGAATAGATGGCGGAATCATGCCTCGCTATAGCGAGGATGAAACTCGCTATAGCGAGGTGACGCGCAAAGCCCAGTTCGATCCGGACTTTGTGATAAAGTTTGAGAGGGACTTCTTTTCTAAGTGGATAATTACAAGGAGTCTTAAGCACGAATTAGGAACTATATATTGGGTGTTTCTCACAACCCAAAGGCAAGAGAAAGACAAGAAATCATCTCTCAAGTTCTAAATTTGTGATCAAATTGAGAGAAATTTTCTCTACAGATTTTTTAAGAGTTATGCTGCCAAGTACTCTAAAGAGCCAGTTTCTTCTGCATCCCTTGTAGAAGATCATCTTCTTGCGTAAAAAATTTGAGGAGTCAAGCGCTGGATCTGTTGCAATCAACGGTGTGATTTCATTGAAGCGTAATGCAACACAAGGTAACTTCAGTCTTTAGATAGGGGATATCTAGGGAAGAAATCTGAGTTTCTTGTAATTGCAAGATTCATAGTGTTTGATTAGATCCAGTACGGATCGGTGGTTTTTTACTCGGTTTGGGTTTTCCACCTTAAATTTGGTGTCCTTGTGGTGTGTGCTTGTGATTTTATTTCCGCTGCGTAGATTATTATTTTTTGCACACTAGTGGGTTGATTTATTGAGTGGACCAATCTAGAGATCTCGAATCCTAAACCCTCATAATTGCATTCAGTTAAGCCAGTCAGGTCATGAGACTGCCAACTCATTTGCAGCCATACAGGATTTGTTCAAACCAGATGGGGCATAAAACAGTGAATGCACTTCTAAACAGATAATAGTAGGCTCCGCAATCTGTTATGGACACAGAATTTAGGGTAAAAATGTTGACGTTTGCCATGATGGTTTCTCTCTTCATCTATGGATTTCATTGGAGAGTGGGAGCTGTTACTCATTATAGTGCTTGTAACGTTTTGCTGTGGGATCTTAGCCTCCCCATTGATAAGTTATGAGCCAGAATGTCACTCGCATCAGAGTGTGACATGGACATTGGATTGGACCATTGAGTTCCATGGAGATGAGCCACCCCTATTCAGTCCCATTTGGTGGTAATTGGGTTCCAAAGATCAGCCTGCGTGAATGATTCGGTAACTAGGTAGAGACAATAATGATAATTATTTGAAGGGGATTGGCAGTGCATCCAGATTTATTTGATTTCTGAACTACTACTACACTTCTTGCCTAACTTCTGCATATCATGACTTGAAAGTCAGGAGAGAGAATCCAAAAGTTGATTTGTGGGGTTAAAATTATGAGTATGAACTAAGATTTGATCATGTTTCTCCATAAGAGACAAGGAGGCCTTCTTTGGATGCATCATGTAAGACGCCGTCCCGAGTTAATAACGATTAACTCTTGTTAATTGAATTTATGGCTGATTAAACATATTTAATTGAATTGATGATGGCTTACGACCAAATTGACTTGGTTTAACCTAAAGAGAATAAATTAATTTTAAGGAACTTGCGAAATGGATTGTAAGTGAATTGAATGAGTTTCAGAACTCAAACTTGAAATTGAGGGACTTTTGTGTTTCGTCGAATACGGAAACTCTCGATGCCTACACGTGTATCTCGAGGAGTACGTTTACTTTCGTCAAATACTCGAAGTCATTTGACGAATATTGGGTCAAGTGATCCTCCATTTGACTTAATTTGAGATGAATTATGAGGTCGAGGGGCTACTTGCAATTCATTCTCTTATATAAGCTAAGAGATGAGTGAACTCAATTCACTCATCTCCATTCAAGCCCTAGGCACACTGTTTCTCTCTATTTCTCTCTTCTTTCTTCCATTTCATCTCCATCAAGCATCAAAGCTAAGGATTTCAAGTGGTTTTGGATGAGCCTTCTTCATCTTCTTCCTCTTTCTCAAGTTAGTTTTCACTTTGAAGTGGTAGAGCTTGGCTTGGATAGGTCTTGATCTCAAATAGCAAGCTATCAAAGGGGTTTTCTTCCTCAAATCTTCATTAGAGGCAAGTACTTACATGTTTATGATTTATGATGTGTTTAAGACATGTTAGGACTTTCGTAAGTGAAAATCCAAGGTTTTAGCTTCAGAAAATCCGAACTCAGAAGTGAGTTCTGGGTGCAGTTCGACTAACCGAACTGGGTCTTTCGGTTAACCGAAAGCCAGCGACGTGGTTCAGGTGTATGTTCTATTTTTTTCACTCTCTGGAAATCTGACCGAATGCAATTCAGTTAGCCGAAATGGAGATTTCGGTTAGCCGAAAAGCTGGTCGAACTTCCCTGATCAAATTACCCAGAAAATCAAGCCTCTGGAAATATGACCGAATGCAATTCGGTCAGTTGAAGTGGCATTTTCGGTTAGCCAACAAGCTGACCGAATTACCTGATAGGAATTGTGCAGAAAATCCAGTCTCTGGAATTCTGACCGAACTAAGTTCGGTTAGCCGAAGCATATTTCGGTCAGCCGAAAACGAAACTGCACCGAAATGCAGAATTGAGGTCTAAATTATCTGTTTTGAAGCCTAATGTATACAGGCTGAATTTGTTAATGTCTAAGCCTTCATAGGTGTAAACTCAGTTTTCCGAATACATGATTAAAATGATATTCATAAAAAATAGTACGTGTATTGAAAAATGAATGTTTCACTCATTTGCTTGGCTTAGAAGTCTGACTAGAATTGGTTAATTTCCACATTAGTATCGTCCTCAACTCATTGAACGAACTACACTGTATATGAATTAAATAAATGAAATAAAATGGAAAGTTACTAACAGTAACAATGAATGGAATTGAATAATGAAACATTCCTGCTGCAGCAGATGCGAGAGGTGTTCTGGAACCTCGTGGAAGTTAATGATCTCTGATCAAGACACTGACCTATTCCACACCATTTGATATTACCAAAGTCATGTAGTTGAACGTGAACAATCATTGAATAAAGAGTATCCTAGTAGATATCAACTTAATGATATTATTGGATCCGTTATTATGAATGGTAATGAAATGAATTAAATGTTATATATATCGAATTGTTTAAATTGATTATTTGATAGCTAGAACTATCATAAACATGTATGTATTTGTTGAACCGTCGTATTCATGGTACTATTGATGAATGTCACGGGCCCAGATGCCCGTGCCGGTCCTGCCGAGACCGCGCCGCCAGCAGAGAATGCCCGCTCGATATCTCCAGGAGGCTTAATCGAGTGGATTTGATTCCGGAGTGCAAATGAAATCCTTTTGGGAACAAGTTAGAATTAGATTTTGTTAATCATTTTGGAATGTAAATAGAAGTTTCCCCGTATTGTATTAATTATACGGTGGTTGACTTTCTTGTGTATTGGACTTTACATTTTGTAACGAACTTATGTATTATATTTTCGTCAATGTATATCTTCCGCAATTTTATACAGTTGACAGGTTATGTTGTGATCCCTTGTGAGTTTCGTTTTACCTTTTGTTAATTCAAAATTTACGGGAGTAAGTATGCATTCGCGACTCGAGGTTTGTCAGAGCTAATCAGATCTCGGGACCGGGTCGTGACACATCACCAAAGGATTTATTATGCTTTCTTATTTCTATGGGGTAAAACATTCTTAAAAAGTTGATTTTTGGGGTTCACATTATGAAACTAAGATGTGATTATGTTTCTCCCTTAGAAACAAGGAGGCCTCCTTTGAATGTATCACTCAAAGATTTATGCTTTCTATGGGGTACAATATTCTTAAAAGTTGTTTTTTTTTTCGGTTAAAATTATTTGTATGAACTAAGATGTGACTATGTTTCTCGATGAGAGACAAGGAGGCCTCCTCTGAATGTATCACTCAAGGATTTATGCTTTCTATGGGTACGACATCCTTAAAAGTTGATTTGGGGGGTTAGAATTATGAGTATGAACTAAGATGGACTATAACTATATATGTTTCTCTATGAGAGACAAGGAGGCCTGCTTTGAACGTATCACTCAAGGATTTATGCTTTCTATTGGGTACAACATCCTTAAAAGTTGATTTTTGGGGTTAAAATTATGAGTATGAACTAAGATGGGAATGTTTCTCCATGAGAGACAAGGAGGCCTTCTTTTCATCATGTCGTGAGGGAGGCCAAGGTCTCGCAGATTCACTAGTTAAGCAAGGGGTGGATAGGTCACTTGTAATTTGGTAGCTCTTACCATGTAGTTTGTTGTTCTTCTCCATGTTTTTTGTTATTTTTTCTTTCTGTTTCTCCTTGGCGTATTACTTTTATACCTTCTGCCCCTTTCGTCTGTTGGGGCCTTTTGCATTGTTCTGATTTCTTTTAATATAATGTGTCATTACCAATAAAAAAAATTATGCTTTCTACGGGTACAACATTCTTAGACTGGATTTGTTTAATCCAGTCTGAAAGTTGGCAATTTATACTAGGAAAATGGGATGATGCTCGTAGTGCAATTTGTTTATTAATTATACACGCTTATCACTTGGTCATTCTTCTTAAAAATGATGGTAGATTCTACATTTCTTGAATGGCTTGTTGCGGCTAAGCAGGTTTTTGTATGTTTCTCAATGTCAGTACCATCAGTTGAATACCTTTGCAGTGCTTTTGTTTCCATTCACTGAGTGGAGTTTGAATTTTATACCAAGCACACCTCATTTATTTCTCGTCCTTGTCTTACTTTACACTTCTCTGTTTTAATTGTTTCTCTGATTCATCTTCATAAACTAGTTCAATTTTTTCCATCCATAGAAGGAATTTCATGTCTAAAATGACCAACTGAGGCAGATTAAAAATTCCATTAGGAGGGCACAATGATCATTCCCCACCTTGGAAATTAGCTGATTTTGTGAACAAGGGGAAGCTTCACTGTCCGCAGTTGATGCCTTTCACCCATATCCCAACAGAATGGAATCTAGAAGTGGACTCGCTTGCAAAGGCTGGTGTATTCAGACATGAATTCTTTCATACATTTTTCAAGCTTTAATGTAACTGCTACTTCTCTGTATGTTCATTATATGACCAAGGCCGGTGGCACACTTGGAAGGTGCTCGGTTTTGAAACCTTGAGGTTCTAGGTTCCAACTCATAATACCAATGAAAAGAATGTATGTTCATTATTTTTGTGGACTGCAATTTCTTACTTTGTAGAAATCTATCGTATAACATACTCTTTTGTTGCTTTTTTTTTTTTTTTTAAGCAGAAGAAGGATAAAAAAATGTATGTGTTGTTATCCTCTGTTAAGAAATTAAGTCAATACTAAGGTGCATGAAAATTACATGAAAAATAGTGGAACATTTCAGTATGGTCGCTGGATTACCGGACCATGTTTGATTAAAAAAATATGAAAATTTACATAAACAATGTACACTACTGAGATTTCTCATAACATCTTCATGGCCATGATGTAGCCAGCTTTTCAAAAGTTTATACATTTAATTGTTGTCCATAATTTCACTGTCATTCTCAAGAAGGAATAGATGATCGCCATCCCGAACGACACTTATGTCATCAATTTCTGCCTTCTCTCCATTGACCACTTTTGTGGGAAGGTAGCCCACAAACTTTAGACCTGCAAATTTAACCAAAAACCAGTGTGATTCATAAAGATTATAATCAACAAAAAATGCTCCTTATTAAAGTCATTAGTCCAATGTTTTATTATTATATTTCATGCTGTTCTTGCCCAAGAAGGCATTCCTGGATTACATTTTAAGCCTGTTTCTTTTTCTTGTTTTACTTGGTTGTCAAAGAACCAGCTTTAACATTTCAGACTAGTGATAGTTCCTTAATTGGACCTTTCATATTTAAATCAAATATTTATGAGAGACAAGATGACTTACTGCCTATTCTGAGAAGCTCTTCAAGCGAATCAGGTAGGATTATTAACTTCCCTAGCTGCTCCCGTGGTGTCTTTGTCTTTCCAAAGCCCTTGTGGATTGTGACTCTTTTTTCTGTAGATTTCATGACTCTGCTGCCACTGTTAGAACAGCAAGGGGCCAAGTCCTTAGCAAAAGAACAGTTTGCAGTTTCTGGGTTCCAATGTCTCCTCTCTTGGCCTTTCATTTTACTTCTTTGATCATTTTTTTCTGTCTCAAAAAATCCCATCATATGATTGACGTTCTCATATCCATTCACATAACATTGTAATAGCTCATAGATGTCTCTCTGACCCTGTTTTTCTTCCAGAGGTTTTGGTGTTTGGCCACTTGCATCTGCATTGTTCACGTTCTCTCCACTTTCTATCATAATCTTAACCATTTCAGGATGACTGTTACAAACAGCGACATGCTGTGCTGTTTTTCCACCTGAATATTCTGACGTTATGTCTGCACCTTGATTTATATGATCATGTGCAGAGTCCAGTTCACCGTTCTCCACACCCTTGCAGAGGATCCCTTCATGCGACTTTTCAATAATTGAGGAGTTTTTACATGGAGAATCTGCATGACATCCTACATGGGAACAACCTGCTGCTCCTGTAAGCCCTCCATTTAGCCCTTCTCTGAGGATCAATCCTTTGTCTTTGAGTCGCTGACTAGTACTTGTGACGCTCTTCATTCGCTGTAAAATTGAGAATAGAAGCGTCAGCTTCTATCTCTGCCAAAAATGGAAAAACCATTAAATGATGTTTCATGATACACAAGTAGCTACATAGTATTATAATTACCTGTAAAAAGTTGCTCATGACAATACTTCCGTCTTCTGTATTTGCCTGTATAATATTCATGAGTGAAGTTCTATTTAGTCTTAGGATTTGACAAAGCTCACGGGTTCTCGCAGTGAATGGCTGAGGCCTGTGACAGAGAACCCCAATCTCCCCAAACATTTCCCCTGCAGTTGCTTTTCCTCGAACCTGGATTGTATGAACATGATTGGTCAGAGTAAGGTTCAGCATATCCGCGTTTCTATCATCGACAGAAGGAATCTTGTCCACTTTGTGTGTGCTTAAAATCTCAATCTGTTTGTAAATTTTAGAAGAATTGTTCCACCTGTTCTATTTTGCATTTAGATGGCATAAAATCCATTAAACCACGTTGTGCGGGTGTGGGACAAAGAGACCCCCACCACCTATTTATCTACCAGTTAATGATATGGGGTGAAGGCAGAGAAATACCACCCCACCTGGTGAGGTTTCTGATTTCCTTACCACTCCAAGTACATAGTAGAAATGATAGGCATCTGTTCTTCCAAAATAGTCAAACCAAGTGCTTTGGCATACATATCAATGTAAAATAAAGGAAAATGACACATACTTGATTATGCCCATCTAAATGTTCTATGAATTCCTGCAACCACAAACCAATCACCAGCCAGTTAAATCAGTATTCGACCAGGGAAATCAGGGAAGGTCATTAGTCATTGTTAATAATTTATGAACAATAGAGCTTTTAGTCTTACTGACCACTGTTCCTGATACCAATATATAAATATCAGTTGGAGCCTCATTCTGCAGTATCACATCTTCCTTGGGTGGGAAATACTCAGCCTGCATTTCTGAAACCTTCTCATGACAGGAAAGATTGTGTCATTATTTGTAAGAACTTGAATAAGATGTCATTATATGAAAATTTGAAAAACATTTGAGAGAGTTTGAGATCATACCAGTTGAAAAAGGAAGTCTTGAGAAACGCCTTGGAAAAGAGGGATGTTTTGAACAATATGGAAGAACAGATGATGAGAGATGCTAGACCGGATGGCCTTTGGCAGACCATTTAGTGTCTGTTGCTGTTTCAGTCCTTCTGTCTTGAACCTGAGACATAAATGGGCTAACATTTGATCCTGAATCCGCCTAGGCAACTGATTTCTGGCTGCAAATTCAGTAGCTGCTTGGACTGTGTCTCTCTACAGCATTACAAACAGGGAATATATTTCACTTTTTAGCATCAACTTACAATATCAAACTGTCCTTACACAGTGGAAACATTAAAAAGTTATGCACAATTCTCAGGAAGTAGCAGTGACGTTTTTTCAAATAAGCCAATTCCTTTGGGACCCTGACTAATATTTCCATGATGAAAGGGACATTGATTTTTCTAAAACAACAAAATTGAGGCAACTAGAGTCGGTGGGTGGGGCCTGACTTCCCATTTTCTGAGAACATTCGTCTTGAATATGCATGAACTGCTGCCACCTAACTATTGGAAGACCAGGATTCCACCTTGAACTACACTAAAGAAAAGTAAAGAACTTAGGCTTGTCTTGAATAGAAAATTTTATGGAAAACTGAGATGTAAGCTCATTCTAATATGACTGGAATATGAATTTGAAGTTTCTAATGAAGAAAATGTTGGCAGCATTAATCAACATTGACAAAAAAGAATCATGGCATATGCATTTGAAGTTTTGAACTGCAAATTTGTTTATATATAGCTTTCTGAGAATTAGAATTATCTTTTTCATGCTTCACAAATCATTAGCATATATTTTATTTTCACAACTACTTAGAAGTAGATGAAGCAGAGGAGATGGTAGCAGCCCATCAGATAGCTTTTCTAAATTGAGTTGGAAGACATACAAAGTTTCTGGTGCGGCTAGTCCCATGGACAACAAGATTAGTCATGTTTCCGATGATGTATGCGGTCAATCCCAAGTTGAAGAGCATGTAGAAGATATCAAACATCATCTCTCTTGGGTTCTCAGCGTGCAAATCCCCGTATCCAACTGTTGTTAGCGTTGTGATAGACCAGTAAATCGATGTTACATATCTTATCCACAAGCTCTCGTCTTTGAAATTCGGTATCACTGCACCAATCCAAGTTCGCTTTGAGTCCGGATACCTGTCTGCAATCAGATAGTTAAAACATCCAGCACAGTGAACTGCAAATAGAGTTACCTGCAACAGACAGAAAAGTATGCTTTAGAAAACCAACATCAGATATGAACACAAGAAAGTGAGGTAAATGTTGAAATCATACTGCGATGAGTTTGGTGCAGCGAGTCCAGAAGTAGTTGAACCGGATGTCCTTCTCAAGTCTGAATGAAAGCAAACCAGCTTAATGAGTATCACTCTTAAACTGAAACTGATCAAATTCAGAGAAAAAAAAAATTGAATTTGATTATAGACCTTGCAAACAGAGCACTGACCCGCCGGAGACGCCAGAGTCGGAGCATAATGAGAAATTTAAAACCAATGCCACTGCTGTGCTCTGTGAAGAGGAGGCTGAGAGGTTGAAGGGGTGCTGTTGAACACACATCAAAGATGCACCATGTAGATAGGTACCTATAATAAAAATAGGAAATATATACAATTTCAGAATTCCTTGTTCCTATCCATAATCAATGGGGAAAAAGACTATCTAATTGTATCCCAAATCGCAATTAGTTTTCTATGTCATTTGGCATTTGAGATGGAACAGACAGAATAAACCAAATCAAGAGGGATTATGTTTTTCTGCATTTTCCTCCACAAAAATCAGCATCCTGAGAATGATTCACTTCAGAAAAGTTGGAGAAACCCACATCACATGATTTCCTACTTCCAACTTAGCCAAGTGAAGATTGTGGCAGCATCATGGTTAACCATCCATTATTGCAAAATATCCGAGCTGATTGTGATTTGGGGTACATCCAAACACGGCCTAAATTAAAAACTGGCACGGCTCTTGGAGAAACTAGAGAAGATACTCTCTACACCAACATGGAAAAAAAGCTAAATGTTATCAACCTGGTTGCAATTTTCTTGTGGTCATCAATAAGAAGATATGATCTGCGATCGACATATGCCACGAAGAAGGTGAGAATGATATCAATGGCAAAGAAGCCATTGACAACATTGTCAATGATGAAAAGTGTGTCTGGCTTGTACTTCAGAAACCCAAATTCGAATGGGCAGAACCAGGCAGAATATATGACAAGAAAGATCAGAAACAACTCCCAGGCCCTGAAAACAAACAAGAAAAACATCAACAGATTGCTCTCTTCTCTCTTTACGCGTTCATCATTGAAACAGAAGAACAAAAATAAAATTTACAATACTAGGAAGTAAGACTTGTTTTTGAAATGACCCACCTATATCTTGGATCAAAAGGAGAAACTATGAAAGTCCGAAGTTTGGTAGTCTGGTTGATTCGCGCACCCAGCGATGGCAACAGGTCGCTGGAGAAGCTGTAGCTGCTGCTCTCCATTCGGAATTCGTCATTGCAGAACCGTTGCAGGTAGAATTTAGCGCGGGAAAGCGACATGATTTCCTTGTACAATGCTCTCTCTTTCTTCCAACGGCTACTATTAATTTAAAAACTGTCTAGCAGAACCGCCATAAATAGCACTGGCCGGTGATGGGTTGACGACTGTTTGGGTTAGCTTTTTGAACGTGACCAGGTAAAGATAATTACTTCAAGTAAACATGATTAGTGGGTTTGGCCCAAAAAGTAAAGAAAAGGCAAAAGGGTAAAAGAAAACCAATGGAAATGGGGGTGAAGATTTTCTCATCTGGCTTTCAATGAAAATAGAAGGAAATAAAAACAAAATGGAAAATCATGGGTTGTGAAGAGAGAACTGAAAGTGGCAGACATGGGTTCCCTGAAATGCAATTGAAGTTGAGAAAGAGGTGGTGGAAGCTCCATTAGCAACTGCTGAGGTGAGCAGAAGATCACAGAGGGATTATTAGGAGGCCCATGTAAATTCATGTAAAATCAAAAATATGAGCCAGAAATTGCTTTGAGGTTCAAATCATGGATTCCATGTGGACCCATGGGAACCTGATATTGAGGGTAACATCCCTGAAACTTCTTCCAGGCCCATGACTCTTGTTTTTTTTTCTTTTTCCCTACCTGAACGTAATTTCAAATATCTTAGGGGGTAAATTGGAAATTTTCTGGTTTTTGTAATTATTTCAGTTATACAACAGTTGGTGATTAGACTTCGATTGCCTGGGAGATGCATCTAGAATGACATGATTCTGTCGGTAAGTGTATAGTTTAAAGCGTAGCATGAACTGTAGTAACTTCTCTCTTTACCTTTCTGGAAATTTACATATAACCACGTATGTTTTTGAAGAAAATCATGAATAACCTATTGGCTTTTGCTTTCCCAAAGAACTACCTCTAATAATTGAAAATATTGGTTAACAACCTTGATCGGTAGTCAAAGGCCAGTTTTTGTACAATGGACGAAAATTGATAGAATATGTTATGGCATGTGTGCAGAAGCGCGGATTCTGCGATAGAACAACTATGCCACATAAAAGAGAGACGAAAATTTTACGTGGTTGACAAGCGAGCAATGACTCACATATTGACTATCTTCATGGTTTAGGATTATTGATTACATCATTTCTATAATATCTATTTTTTTAGCCCGTAAGAAAGCCCCAATACATTGACCAAAATACCCTGAACTTGAACCCGGTCATTAGCTAATCAAATGGACCACTCCGGTAAATCGGAATACAAGACATTAGCCCAACAGAATATTTTCATAAAACATGTCTCAAATTAAACCCGTGACATTAATCTTGATTAAATAGACTTGACAGTTTCAAATTATTGCATGCATTGGTTTTAATCCAAACTTGGATAAATCTATGGGATTTTCGTCCTTTTACTATAAAAAACAGTAGATTTCGCCAACTAGCTGAAACAGTACCTCAAATTATCAATTAAAGTGGTAAAACATGATTTTTTTTTTCAGATTAATATAGATAGTAATTTTTTGCTACATTGGATGAGTGCTACAATACTATGAGACTAACCTTGGATTGCAGGAATGACCCCTTGTTCTTGGGAAGTGTAATGTCTCTACCACTGAGCTAAAAAGTTGTGGCTAATATTATAGATTGTTATTGGAAAAAAAAAGAGAGAGAGAGAGAGAGAGAAAAGGAGTAGTAGATTTTCTTTTTCTAAGTAAAAAGAGTGGTAGTTATTTACAATTGCAAATTGCATGGTTATATGTGAAAATTCAACTTTTGGGGTGTCCCTATCCCTTGTTTGACTAGTATAATCTAACAGTATAGATCTTGAAGGATAATACTAGGTTTAAGTCACTATATAAGCCTATCTATAAAAATGCCAAAAACTGTCATACAAGGGACTTCCATAAGGTGATCAGCACCATTCATCCAATGGACCCAAAAAAAATGACCTCCACATGGGAAAAAGAAGAAGTTTCCAACTTGGGTGTCTTGAGTAACCATCTGTTGGTGGGACCACAACCTGTTCCTATTGGATGGGTGTTTACATGTTGTTTTTCTGTGCTATTTTTTAGGGGTGTACATGGGTCGGGTTGGGTCGGATTTGGCTAAATACCTCATCCGACCCAAACTAGTATGGGTTAAACATTTATAACCCTTAACCGAACCTATATTAGTTTGGGTTGGGTCGGGTCGGGTTACTCGGGTTGGGTCGGGTAGGGTTGGATTTAAATGGGTTGTACTTGTAGCTCAAATCTCATCACAGGAGCTCAAATCATAAGATATTATGAGTCTTACTGACAAATATCCAACTTGAATGAACTATCTGTGTCTAATATTGTACGGTAACTGTGGTCCTTATATTTGTAATTGAGTAAGAAAACTGATTGGGTAAAGGCTCATGCTAGATGAGCAGCTCTAACCTATCTAACCTATGCTAGATGGGCTTTGGGTAAGATGGATATCGTTTCCAAAGAGGCAAGAATCAAACATATTTTATTGGATAATTAGGGTTTGTATTATGTAGGGTTGGGTTGGGTACATATGGGTCGGATATGTACTACATATATATCCGACCCGTTTATAAAATGGGTTACACATTTGGACCTGTACCCGACCCGTTGTGTTGTGGGTTGGGTCGGTTTTTGTGGGGTTGGGTCGGGTTGATGGGTTGGGTCGGGTTGGATATGGGTTTTGTACACCCCTACTATTTTTTTTTTTTTATTCTCTAAAGCATTTTCAAGAAGCGTGTTTCGTGTTTTGATTGTATTAAGCAACCACACGGTCTTCTCGTGCTTGTAATGAAAATGACATCAAAGAAGAGAAGAAACCAAGAAAGGAAACCTCACGACCTCCTTTCTAATTTCTACAAGCGAATGGAACATGGGGTTTCCATCATTTTCCTGAAATTTCGAGGGCTAGCTCATATGTGGTGTTGGGAAGGTTGAATGCAAATGAAATGCAAGACCTGACTATCCATATGTTATGTTCAAACTTTAATGCAGACATATGGGATCTGCATGTGTACCTCTACAATCTTCCTGCAGTCACGGATGGGAGAGTTGAGCCCCACTTTTCTTCTCTTATCCCACCTCCTCCTCCCAACTAACCTCTTATTTGGTTGGCTAACACAAAGTTTTGAAAAAAAAAATGTTGGATACTGCACCCATGGGCCCTCCATTTACAAAATGAGCTTTTCTGTGCCACATATTAGAAGAGTTTTGAGTCCGATCCCCTGAGGTGTCTGTTACACGCTTCCATGTAACATGTGTCTAAAATTCCATTGTTAGCCTGTATAATGATAATTCAAACCGTTCAAGATGAATGGCTTTCATTCCAATGAGATATCCTGATATTTCACTTCAATAGGAGTGGATCCCACCATCAGATTGAACACATAACTAATAACATGATTAGCACAATCTTATGTATTACTAATCATATATATGCCTTATTCCCATCATCATTCGTTTGCTCAGTCTGACGGTGGGATCTGCTCCTGTCGAAATAAAATTCGAGGGAACCTCACTGGAGGGGATGCATTCATCTTGATTGTTCTGAATTATTATTATATGAGTCCCACAGTGGAGTTATGGACATCTATTACACTGGAAGAATGTAATAGAATCCAATGGGAAAAGAAGAATATTTGTAGCCATTCAATTGAGAAATAAGAGGGTAATTAGCACTGATCTTACGATCTTGGATGGGAAAGATAAATCGTTAAAGGGCCCATTTAATGGGTCCGAGTAACATGGGCCCCCGCATTATGGAATTGGACTAAGAGATTCAGGACCTTAGTAACCAGAACCTCCCCTCTCCCTCCTCGATCCCGCTCTAAAAATGCGGATCAGCGTTTTCGAAGCGGATACGTCTTCGAAGCGTGGTTTGAAGATGCTCTGAGTGCGGATCAACCAAATATGAAGCGAACCTTACAAAATCTTTAGTTTATGTATATTTTCCTTTTCTGTAAACTTGACATTTATCTTATAAATACAGAAACTTCTTCTGACTTACTAATTATTGCCTATTTTATGTGATCAAATTGCAAATTTAATTTTTTTTTTCTCCATTTTTTATACTTGAATATATAGATAAGATATATTTGTGTGTCCATTAGTTAATTATTTATAAACTCGTAAGCAGTATATATGTTGTATACACGCTTAGAGGCGTTCCGGGCATATAATTATTTCAAATTTTAGCGTTTCCATCAACGCTTGCACTCCCGCTCCGGGCACTTAGCTAGTACCCCTATAATTCGTGGAGACAAACGGGGTACGCATGCACATGTGTGTCTTGTGGAATTGGGCCTGTAACTCGGACAGAAGTGGTGTGCGTGCACGTGCAAATACTATTGCATGCGGGTAGGTTAGGATTTAGGAGAAGATTATATATATTATATATGAATGAGTTAATAGCTAGTGGATTCTAGTGTTAGGCTGTCAATGGCCCGCGTCCATCTTGGGACCATGGTGTCCCTGGTCCCTATTAATAATCAGGAGATGGGACGTCTACCTTACTTTTATTGGGACACAATAGACCCCATTGGACCCCTATCTTTATAGTTAAGGACGGCCTAGCTATATTGTTGTCATTCTTTCTCTTCTTAAAGGTGAGATGCTCTTGTGTTGGTTCCTAATTGATATCTTGCTTTTGCATCATGGAATGTAAGGCTGCACTTTATTGTCAATTTTATGTCTCTTAATTTTGTCTTCTTGTTGTAACTTTACTTTTTTCCTTAAGCCAACAGTTGTAAGTTGTAACCTCCTGCTTAGCTGTTGGTGAATCTTATGGTTCATTTGTTCTTAATTTCTCCCCCATATGCCTGTAGTTTGAATTTCAGGATCCTGAAACTTACTTCAAAAAGTTTGAGATTTTATTTCGAGCAATTAAGTGCCATTGAAGAGCAGGGCCGGCTCACCCTATAGGCAAGTGAAGCAAGTGGTGGGGGCCTCACCATGAGAGGGCCTCATAATTTTGTTGGATTAGTAACATTAACATGATAAAACTAAAAAGAGAAAATCATGGTACATTTTAAAACCAAAATCAAACCAGAGAAGAAGATAGACGAAGAAGAAGCACAGTAAAAATAAAAATATTCTAAAATAAGTACGTTTTTAAAGGTATCAAATCTCGCTGGGAATCATCTTAAATGAATTCAAATGAACTCGAGCTAGAAGAGAAAATTGATCACAATTTGACCCGTTTTCTAATGAAACTGAAATCATCGAAAAATTCCATCATTGAAAAATTTTCATAAAATCAGAATTTCAAATAAGTCCTTTGTTTTATAGAAAATACCCTGTTTTTCATAAAATGGCATTTCAAATCAACCTTGACTCATGGGGTCCACTAATTAGGATACTATTGAGTCTTTTCCAAACTTATATATTGCTTATTGAATACTATTAACAGTACCGGTTACAGTTGCTTCCACCGAAAAAAGTTTTTCGAAATTAAAGTTAATAAAATCTTATCTATGATCAACTATGTCAGAAGAGGGATTAAGCGGGTTAGCCATTTTATCTATTAAGAAGAAAATTTTGGAAAACCTTGAATACAAAAAATTGATCAATAAGTTTGCATCACAAAAGGCAAGAAAGGTTAAATTCACTTAAAAAAAATAAATCCCTCAACAAGCTTTAAAAAAAAAACCCAAAAAAAAAAAAAAAAACCCAAATTTTTTTTTAAGTCCGCCAATGTACTACTCATAGTGTACATTGCCGGTCCCAAATTAACCCGGATTAAGGACGAGGGTTTTCTCGTGTCACACATAGAAGCTAGGGGCCTCGTTTATACTTTCGCCTGGGGCCACATATTGTCTTGAGACGGCCCTGTTGAAGAGGATTACAATTTTTTATCGAAACAAATCTTTTTTGGAGAGTCAAGATCCCCTGTTTCATAGAAATAAGGAGGTACTGTTTCATTCAATCCTAAATCAACAACTGTAAAAAATCTTAAGCCATGCACCATCTCAATTATTTTTTTTTTTAAATGAGAAAGTCAAGGAAGATATTTTACACAGTTAGCAATTTAGGATTAATGAAACAGTACCTTCCTGTTCCTCCAAAATAGGAAATCCGGACTCTTTTAGAAAACACATACCCATAGTTTAGAGGACACGTCCTTTTTTACCTGCCCACTCATAAGACCTCCCTGCGATAAGGTCAGCAGGTTTTACCGAACTTGCACAGGGTTTAAGGCTCTCTTATCTCACCCAAGGTTTACTTTCATCGCCAGTGGACTAGGTTCACTAACCTGAATAATAAAGAAAATACATTATTGGTACTCAACAAAAGGGCAGGGACCATGAGAAACCCCAACCATGGGGAGATAATGCCCCAACAAATATGCACATGCATAGAGACAACCCAAGGATCAAATGCTAGGCAGTGGGATGAGAAATGGAATATCTAACCGAGTTATCCAAAAAAAATTATCTATTAAGTTTGGTCTTGGTGCAAGCATAATCATTCAATACAGCAAATAAAGGGGAATTTTCATGGAAAGAGTTTGGCAAGCCGTGCAATGGGAGCTTACTCCTACGCAAAATTTAAAGCCATCACACGGGTGAAGTTGGTCATTTTGAGCATCTTCGATTTTGATCAATAGATGCACCCTACTATAGAGTTTCACTCCACCTCAAGAATCCAGAGACTCAAGAGGATCTAAACATGTGCTAAAAGGAGGCATTTACAGCTAAAGTAGGGATTTTCGTTAACTCTCTAATTTGTAATTGAAATCAATTGGAGACAATCTCTTTCATTGCTCATTTGATGGGATAATCGGCCTCACATGGATAAAATAACATCTACTTCACACTTTAATTAAATCAAAACAAATACGGGTAACTAAATTAAACTACTAAAAAAACAAAAAAGAAAAAAAAAAGCTCATTGTATTGATAATATATGAAATAATGCTCAATTTATTAATATTTCCACTGCCAGATAGACAACATCTTGAACACATGTTTAGTTTCCTTTACTTTCTTTTTCTTTAAAAGGGGTCATCAAGTGTAAAATCTTTCAATTAATCTCACAATTGACTACAATGAAATAACCTTATTTATGTAAATAAATCAATACAATGAGTCTCGGGGAATCTAGACGTTTCGATTATCCAAAGATAGACCCCATGGTGTATTAATGAGAGTGTTATAAATTGCACTATACTACAATGGAGCAACCCTATGTAAAAGCAACATATTATTCTATATGATATCAAGGAATTACTTAGTAGGTTGGTAAATCCTCACTCTCCGTAAGTGTAAGTTCTCATTCTCCAAGTGTGCGGGTACTCTGAAGCTCCCATCCCCTCAGTAAAAAAAAAGAAAAAGAAACAACATATTATTTTATACATGAAACATTATACTCGATTTCCCAAATTAGGTTAGTCGACCAGATAATTAGAGGGCCCGATTTCATTTGGCATCCTTCCGATTATATTTCTGGCCATTTGTCATCTTTTGTGGTAGGTAAGTTGGTTGGGGCTTGGCAATAACCAATCAAGCCTACTCCAAATAATCCCGTGAAGTTCACATGACTGCAGCAGTATAATGTGCCCAAAAGAAGTCGGCAACTTGCAACTTCTCGTGAAGGACTTTCTCTCCTCCTCCTCCTTCTTCTTCTTGTCAAAAGGTGTCTATGATTATTTTTCATTCAGGTTTGGGAAGGAAGCATGTGAGAATGGCCGAATGGGGACAACTTGCTCGCCAACCTTCTGTATATTTGGGGGCTCTATTTGTCCCAAGAGTGGTCCCAGGCCGATGGCTAGCTCCAGCCCTGGTCTGTATATTTTGGGGCTCTACTTGTCCCAAGAGTGGTCCCAGGCCGATGGCTAGCTCCAGCCCTGGTCTAGGCCCACCTATAATTTCTAGTCCACTCAAAAAGAATAATTAATTATTAAACAGTTTTTCTTTGTTTACTTGAGGCTCGAATGCCTTTGAGCATCAGGATTCAGATTCTCAGATTTGGACTGCTGTTTTACCATGATGCTGACTCAAGAGTCAAGCCCTAGGTTTGAAGACAATCGAAGTTGAGCTTTACATATGTATGTACTTTTTAAAGGTTTTTTTGTATATAGATAATGAGAAAAGTTGGCATGTCTAGAAAGTATGTATTTTTATACAAAAAATACCAAGTACTCCTTTTTAGATAAATAGATTAGATACAAAAAAAAAAAAAAGTACCAAACACTCTTGTTTATCACCATCAATTTGACATATCTTGGGACATAAAGGGTATTAAAATGCCAAAGTAGGGGCCAATTTATAAATAATGAAATTATAAGGGCCTATTATTAAAAATTAAAAACCTCAAGTGGGTATATTAAAAAAACACTCTACTTTTTAAGTTGATATTCTACAAAGGGGGAAAAAGGGAATAAGGCTTTTTTAAGAATTCAAATGCAAATTGAGTTCGGTCGTTTTGTCAGACTCCATATTTTGTCACACTCTTGTAAGATGGACACAAAACTAAAAAAAAAGTATTATGGGGTCACTAAGGTTTTTTTTTTTTTTTTTACAGTTGTGATTAGACAACATGAATTCGGAAAATTCACCTCCCCCCACCGCCCCACTCCCCATAATCCAAAATAAATAAAATATTATAATAGAAGGTCATGACCAGCTTAACTATTTGTGGGTTAGGTACACCCTTGCAGATTTTCTTCCCTATTCTCTCTTTTGTTTATTGTGAAGAATAAAGCCCCAAAGAGAGAGATTGGTGTTTTTAACCAGCTGAGTTACATATAGATTCGGACTACCGAAATTTTTGCTAAAATCTTTTCTTGAAATATTCCCATTGGCATTCTTTTCCTACTTTAATAGTAACTTTAATTTGAAATCGTATATATGACTACCACGGAAACTCTATTTTGAATAATTTTGTCTTTTTGATTTTTTTGAGAAACTATGCTTCTAAGCCCTAGAGAATCTTATGAATCCATGCAGTTGATAGTCATGATGGGTATTTCATTCAATGATATCTTCTGAGGCGGTGACATGTGAGGCTGTTAGCATATGATGATTTTTTTTTTATTCCTTCTCTTTTTTAAGAAAATATATTTTGAGAGACTATTTTTGTGTATTTCTCCGCATTACTTTAGCTCTACAAAATAAGTATCAAATTGATTGACTCTTGTTGCTTTTCTTTGTTCAAATTCACCTATTACTTAGGTGATGTGGGATGTGACACTCCCCCTCACGTATATGCCCAACAGATTTCATGAATGGTCCTGTCACGTGGGTTACACTAGAACAACGATATCGAAATCCGTTCTAATACCATATAAGAAACCATATATCAACCTAAAAGCTTAAGCTGATAAGTGGAAGGCCTATATAGATATGTACATGCCAAGTCTATTACTTAGGCGATGTGAGATGTGACAATTTCTACAGGGTTTGCATTCTATTCGACTTTCATCGGTGTGATGAAGTAAAACTAACTAAAAAGATGTTGGGGGACAGGGATTCTGAAAAATGCATTCTTAAAAGTAGTTAAAATTGAAGAAACTAAAGTGAAGAAAAAAGGTCAATAGTTGGTCATGAAATAATCTCACCTTTTAATGGAAAATGAATGAAGGGAATACAATAATGAAGACCCAGCCATGAACCTATTATATAAAATTCTTGAAAATCAAGGTGTGATCTACATCTCCACATGTATCATTCACACCTCACCCCTCTTTAATAATCCTTTGTTGTAGAATACACAAACAAATAGGCAGAATCCTTGTTATAATGGGAATTAATGGAAAGTAAAGGGCGGATCTTTTTAGAAAATATTCCCATTGGTAGTCATTTCCAATTTTGATTATGAATTTTGTTTAAATATATGATTAATATATTTATTTGATAAAAACTCTATTTAGTTTAATGATTGCCAATAGTATGATTAGTTTCACTGAAAGAGAAAAGGCCTTCGGAGCTAACAGTTTTGGAAATTTAATTCATGATATCTTTTGAAGACATGATCCATGTGATAGTAGAGAATTTGTTTAAATAGGATAGTTTGGAGGACTATTGGTAAGAAGTCCTGCATCAGCATCTAACTCGGTATGGCCTATCTAGCTATCTCCTTGTTAGTCAAGTGACGAAAGATTTTAAGAGGCGTTAACTACTCGAGATTGATATATTTAAGAGGGTTGGGACCTTTTTCCTCTATTAAGAGGATAGAGCATTCACAGTTAGTTTGCACGATCTACCTTACATCGGAATTTACAATGATAATAAAATAAATCTGTATCTAAACCATGTAAGACTAGCAATTGTTAGAGGTTGTAAGAATAGTTACCATAGAGAAAATGATAGCTTTCGCTAGAGATGCGATTAGTTTGAGTTCGGTTTTGAATCACTTTTTTCCACTTGTATATATACAAGTGAAGTCTGGTCTAATAAATGTAGTGTGAATTTTACTCAACCTAGATTTTCCAATTTTTATATAATATTATAGCCCCGGTAGCAATTGCGATCAAGCTGACCATGATCTTGCCTCTTACATTGTCACAATCATCTCACCATCGTTTATTTTTTCCTCTCTCTCTATCTAATAAAAATAAAGTATCATCCTTTATCATGCATTTATCCAAGATTTATAATCTCATCACCTTCATCAAACCGCGATAGATCTTATTTAGTTTGCCCTCAACACAAACAGGCTTAGAAAGAGCGAATTGCTATTGTGATGGACTTTAGAAGACAATCGATGGTCAAATGTAAATAAGATTGTGAAAGATAGAGCGATAAAGGGTTTATGTTTTTTTTCAATCGGACAATGGTATGACAAAACATACGATAGATCTCACCGAATGTAGTTTTTCAAATTTTCACACTTATCGGCAGTTAATCACAAGTCTATGAAAGTATCGTTTGCAAAATATTTTTTCCAAAAATGGTCGTCCGTCTCTCTTATGTCAAGATGGGAGCTGACCTAAATCCATCACAGTGCACATTTTCATTAGATCTCCTGTGTTCAATAGGAGACGGGTCAACTACAAAACAAGGCATGTGAGATTAACTTTTGACACATCAAAACTCGAATCCTTGTCATCTCTAGGTGTGGTCGTAATCTTAATCTTAATCTCGTGCCTGCTTTTCCATGAAGTAAAGCAAGATTCATATCTCCTAATTGCTTTCAGTCACATAAACCACTTGAAAAGCATTGGATCACGGAGTAGGAATGAAAAACAAAAGGACTAGCAATAATCACATGAACATGCAAAAGTAAAACGGGAAAGCACCCATGAAAGTAGAAACTAGAAACTCCCTTTTACTGATCCTCAACTCTTTTTTTAACCCAGCCAATGGGATTGGAATTCAAGTGAGAGCCTGCATACACACGGGAAGACAACTCACTCAAGTGGAAAAGGAGCCCGCACACGCGAGAAGAAAACTCACACAAGTGAGAATAAAAGCCCGCACATACAGAAAGAGTGGTGTATCCGGGTTCAAACCCTATACTACCAGGTGAAAACTGTCACTCCTTGCAACTTGGATAAAGAGCCGTTCGACATCCTCAAACTTGATATAGACATAATTTTGAAGTCCCATAACGAATTTAGCAACTTTCCGTCAATGTTGATCTGCATTTTTCATGAATTTCTAATTCCACACGGAGATTCTTAACTTTTCATGATCGATGGTTGGCCCATGACCACAGGCTAAAGTGGTCCCAAGAGGTGGTCCTCTTAAGACTCCTTCCTTTACCAATCTAAAAATTTCTGTGGTCCTTCCATTGGATTCAGTCATAAATGTAAGGATCAGGTCATGGGTAACGGATATCACTGGAAGTCCACCGTTCAATTGATTTTAATCATTTGTCCTCCACCAGAAATTCGTAGATTCTCGGCATCTTCTTCAGCCCATATGGCCAGTTTCCATCGAAATTAATTAAATATCACCTCCAATTGATTTTCAACGACCGAATGTCACATGTAGAATCCAGTGTTTCAAACAAAAGAACTATTAATTAATATACAAGTACCAAGTAATGAAACCGAATCTTTTTTAAAATTATTAGACTTAAGTGTAGCCCAATAATCACAAGCCTATATGCGCTCCTCCTCCCACCCAATTTTTTTTTAAATTATTAGACTTATAGTGTAGCCCAATGATCACACGCCTATATACCCCCCCACCCCCATGATGACCAACTTGTTTTGAAGGCCTACTTCAGTACGTCTCTTATAAAGATATATATCTTGAGTAGTGCTACATAGACAAACTTTTTTGCTAGAATTCCTGACAGGAATTCAGGCTGTCTGGGAATTCAGAATTCATGTCAGGAATTCTGTGTTTCATTACCAGAATTCTCACAGAATTCCAGGGCATTTGAAATTCCAAGCATTTCAAATTCCAAAAAACCCAGCATTTGAAAAACCATTTTAACAAGTATGATTTGGAAATCTCACTTGGCACATAAGTAGGATTTGAAGCTCAGATAGGAATTCAGGCCATGAATGAAACAACGAATTTGGAATTTCAGAATTTGGTAGCATTTCAAATATCAGGATTTGAAATTCCCAGACAACCACCAGACATGAATTCTATGAATTCTAGTAAAGAAACGGGCTGTAAGGGTTGTCCAAAATTCTGACCAAAAAATTTGTCCATGTAGACTTTTTGATATATCTTTGGTGTTTATGGAAAGTCTATTAGATTTTCATACATAATGACAGGAAAACATGATATTGTAGCCCTTTGTTATATAATTGTATATGTATATTTAGTGAGCTAAGTGATTGATAAAAGTATGTACCTATTTGGGTCTCCATTCGGGTCTGGGTCCAAGTATTCTATTCATTTCCAGGCTTGGACCTTAGCATTGACTTTAAAATCTAGTTCGGTACAATTCATCTGTTCCAGTAACCTTGTCACATAACCTTGCCCCAGGTTTAATCTTGTGGGTCTACAATGTATTCAATACATTGTGGACCTGAGACCGGAATCCAAACCAGTTTTTATCAATTTACAAATGTCGGTGCATCTTATCGGAATTGCAAAGAGATGGTAACCACGAAAGTTCAAATGGATCATGTAGTTAGCAGAAGACATGGCATATGCTTTCATTTAATAGAACTCACTGAAGCTTACAAGTGATGGGAAAGCTGAGAACATGAGATGACTTGATATGGAACGTTTAGCCAAATGCATAACCCAATTTAGAACTGATAAAAGATTATAATTCTGGAAGCCCCATGATTTCTGTTATTCAAATATCTCATTCCCAAATACAATATCTCAAATTCCACGTGCCTTTTACTAGTATATATTTCTATACATGAATAGTATTTTCCATTGATGCACCGTCCACATCATGTACGACTTTTCTGCATTTAATTGAACACTTGGCCATATATGAGAGATGGGTGCATGGCACATGCATCAAGTGGCATGACCGTATGCTGTTATTACTCTAGATGTTGGACAGCACGCTGGTCTAATCTGGCCAAGTGGGTAATTGACTAGTGTTTTGGAAACTGGCTTTCCCATGCATGTACCAATGAGTACGGTTAGCTCGCGCTCCCTCTCTCTTATGGGGTGACTGGTGAGGCCTCCAAGCCGACCATGGACCATGGTCCACACGGACCACACCTCTCAAAATTCATTAGTGATGGAACTTGCGCTTATCTTTTCCTAGCAGATTGATATGGGTTGAGAGAGAGAGAGTAGTGTGAATGGGATACAAAGTCTATAACTTCTTTTTTGACTCAATCAATCACTTGCGAAGATGTGTTTTAATAAGATGGTGCAGTGAAGAAGAGTTATTCGATGGATCTTTCAAGGGCAAGTTGAGTTGGACTAGGAACTTAGACAAGACAAAAGGAGGCACTCCCGTATCCTCATCCTATCTCTTTGGTGTGGAGGATCTAGAAAGATTGTCTTGAAGTAATCCTATGAAAAAGAAGGGAGGCCCGAAATGAATGGAGTTTGGTGTTGTGGGGGTGGTGCAAGAATCATTAAAGGAAGTAGAGATTTTAAATTAAACAAGTGTTCAAATCCCTTTTTTTTTTTTAGTTGTATTAAATTAGAGGGATAGGGAGAGAAAATGGCAAACAAACTCATGAGTCGGTGAAATGACTTCGGTGGAGCTCACCTAGATAAGAGATAATACACAGCAATAGAGGAATCTAAATATAATGAGATCAGCCCTACCAAGTCATTTGGTTGGACCCCGATCTCTGAAATCTAAACTGTAGTTCAAGATTATTGATTTCCTGTGTATTGGTACTCAGCCCATTATCATGATTAGAAATAGAGTTCAGATCGACTTCATATTAATCACATTCAGTTTAATCATTTGCATGGCCTACCTGAAATGAAACTTGTTAGTTTGTGAAGCTAATGATAAAGTAACTGTACCATGATTTGCATGCCTAATGAAGGGATGGCTGTGTGTCTCTACTTGATAGTGAATGTGGGCCCTCTCAAAAATGGGTTTAAAATTATATTTTGATGATAAATCATGTAGCAATACATTGGTTTATAAAGAGAAGAAGAAAAAACTATTCTAGGAAACACAATATACAGAGGATCAATCTGATCCTGTAATTGATCCTATAATCTAGCATGATTGACATAATTTGGTGTACAGCTCATTTGACACTCCCCCTCAAGTTGGGGCATATATGTCATCAATGCCCAACTTGCTAAGTGAGCTGTGAAAAATTCTGCCGGTGACTGCTTTGGTGAGGATATCGGCAAGTTGATCTTCGGATTTAACAAATGGTACCTCAATGATCTTGGCCTCGAGTTTCTCCTTGATGAAATGTCTGTCAACTTCAACATGCTTAGTCCTATCATGTTGCACTGGATTATGTGCGATGTCTATTGAGGCCTTGTTATCACAATGCAGTTGCATGGTACGTTTGGGTTTGAATCCCAAATCCCCCAACAAATTCCGTATCCAGAGTAGCTCACATATTCCATGTGCCATACCCCGATATTCAGCTTCAGCACTCGATCGGGACACCACTTTCTGTTTCTTACTGCGCCAAGAGACTAAATTGCCTCCCACAAAAGTAAAGTATCCAGATGTTGACCGCCTATCAGTAACAGACCCAGCCCAATCTGCATCAGTGTACCCTTGAACATCTAGATGACCATGCTTTGAGAACATCAATCCTTTTCCAGGAGCTGACTTCAAATATTTTAGAATCCGATTTACCGCGTCCATGTGTCCTTCACTTGGTGCATGCATGAACTGACTCACCACACTTACTGCATATGCGATATCAGGTCTAGTAAGTGATAGATATATCAACTTACCAACAAGACGTTGATATCTTCCTTTGTTGGTGGGTACCTGGTCAAGATATTCACCAAGTTTATGATTCACCTCCATTGGGGTATCAGCTGGCTGGCAAGCTAACATTCCAGTTTCGGTCAAAATGTCGAGGATGTATTTCCGTTGAGATAGAAATATTCCTTGTTCTGAACGAGCCACTTCAATACCCAAAAAATACTTCAGAGCACCGAGATCTTTCATCTCAAATTCACTGGATAAATAACGTTGCAATGCTGCTTTTTCCTCCGGGTCATTTCCAGTAACCACCATGTCATCAACATACACAATAAGGGCAGTGACCTTACCTTTCTTATGTTTTAAGAAAAGAGTATGATCTGAGTTACTTTGTTTGTAGCCGAAATTCTTCATTGATTTGCTGAACCTTCCAAACCATGCTCTGGGTGATTGCTTCAATCCATAGAGAGACTTTCGTAGTTTACACACCATGTTGTTTTGAGTGGACCCCATCTTGCATCCTGGAGGAGGATCCATATAGACTTCTTCTTCTAGGTCTCCATGCAGGAAGGCATTTTTTACATCAAACTGATGTAATGGCCAGTCCAGATTTGCTGCCAGAGAAAGAAGGACCCGAATTGTGTTGATCTTGGCTACAGGAGCAAAGGTCTCCCCATAGTCAATCCCATAAGTCTGAGTGTAACCTTTTGCCACTAGTCTTGCTTTGTATCGTTCAATGGTGCCATTTGCTTTGAACTTTATCGTATATATCCATCTGCAACCTACTGTTCTCTTCCCTTTAGGAAGGGTAGTCATCTCCCAAGTGGAATTCTTCTGGAGAGCCTCCATTTCTTCATTCATTGCTTGAGTCCACATGGGATCTTTCAGAGCTTCCTGCACATTACTTGGAATAGATACAGTGGATAATTGACATACAAATGATGCACATGACGGAGATAGCCTATGTAGAGACACATGATTAGCAATAGGGTATTTAACATTTGCTTTAGGGTCAGGATCATATTGTTGTTTAGCAATCCCTCTATTCGTACGAGGAGGTAACTGATAACCTGTGTTTCCTGTATGACTTGACTCAGGTAAAGGGCTAGAGTGTGAGTTTGAGTGTTCGGTTACCTGTGGAGGGATATCAGGACCTGATTGGATGAGTGGTGGTGGTACTGTAGGAAGAACTGTATCTGAAATACTATCTGGAGTCTCTAGTTCTTGTAGCTCTTGCTCTTGCTGTACCTGTGGAGTTGGTGACTCAGTAGTCACTACATCCTCAGGTGTTGTCTGCGGCTGCTCTGACATAAGCTGATCTAGAACATTCTGTGGAACTTGAATGATCTGATTCTGAGTATCTTCTGCAAAGATAGAGCTCTCCCCCTGCAGGGGATGCTCGGAATCTCCCCCTGAGTAATAGAACTCACTCTCGTGGAAAGTAACATCGGCTGTAACATGCAAGGTCTGAGTAGGAGAATGGAAACACTTATAGCCTTTTTGAGTGTCGGAATACCCCACAAAGACACAGCGTAGAGCACATGGATCAAGTTTACCACGCTGGTGTGGATATACCTGGATATAAGCAACACATCCAAATACACGTGGTTCGAGATTTGGTGTGGATGGCATGGTGAGGAGAGTGGTCAATGTCTGCATTGGAGTCTGATACTGGAGAGTACTTGATGGTGTTCTATTGATGAGGTAGGCAGCTGAACAAAGGGCCTCTCCCCAAAAATGATGAGGCATATGGGCCTCAAATAAAGAGGCACGGACAACTTCCAGGAGCTGACGATTCTTACGTTCTGCTACACCATTCTGTTGTGGTGTATAGGCACATGTGGTTTGATGAACAATACCATTTTGGCTTAAAAAAGTATGCAGGTCGTTGTTGACGTACTCTCCTCCATTGTCCGACCTCAATGTTGTGATTTTCTTGTCAAATTGAGTAGCAACATATTGGTGAAATTGCTTGAATTTGACGGTGACTTCGCTTTTCTGCTTCATGGGAAAAACCCAAGTCATCCTAGTGCAATCATCTATAAATGTCACAAACCATTTAAAACCACGAATAGTAAGAACTCTTGACGGACCCCAGACATCTGAATGGATAATCATGAAAGGCATAGAACTTTTATTCAATCGTAATGGATAAGAAATACGATGGCTTTTCGCCAAAACACAGGTTTCACAATGAAAGTCTGATGTAGCAAACTGGAAAAACAAATCAGGAAATAAAAGTTTCAAATATCCAAAAGAAACATGTCCTAATCGTCTATGCCACAGCCAAATCTTCTTCATTCTGACGGACTCGTCTCCTCTCACATGGTTTGCTTTACTCAATTTCTCACAGCAGTCATCTGTCAAGTCCAGATAATACAACTTCCCCCTCCTAGTACCACATCCAATCACGGCCCTGGTGAGAAGATCCTGAAACAGACAATACAATGGCCAAAAACACACAGTACAATTGAGGGAATCAATGATTTGAGGAACAGATAACAGATCATAGTCGAGTGAAGGAACAACCAAGACATGATCGAGACTTAATGAAGATGTAAGAGATAGGGACCCTTCTCCCAAAACTGGGGAAGTGGTTCCATTTGCACTGGTAATATGTGTTTGGCTTGATGGTTTGGTAGAGTGCAATCCAGTGAAACTAGATGTCATGTGATCAGTAGCACCAGTGTCAAGAATCCATGATCTATTATAAGTAAGTGAAGATGTGCAGGAGGAAGTACCTGAGGTGGCCAAGGCCTTGGAGCCAGATGTACCTGATGGAGGTTCCGATGCAGTCTCTTGGGATGACTCCGTTGATGCGAATGAGGCTCTGCTCGAATCCCTCTTTCGCCCTTTGTGAACCCATCCTTCTGGATAACCAATGATCTCATAACAGCCCTTAATTGTATGGTTTTCTAAACCACACTTGGTACACTTCATTGGAGGCCGGTTACGAGTAGAGTCTGTTTTCTGGGTGGGTAACCGAGATTGCTTGTACCTTGCAGTGACCAAAGCTGTGGCTTCGGATGAGGCACCAGCTTCAGACATGGTTCCCTGTCGGTTACTCTCTCTTTTAATATGTGCATATGCTGCCTCAAGTTCAGGTTTAGGCTCCATCCTCAAAATCTCTCCTCGGATTTGGTCAAAAATATTGTCCAAACCTGCAAGAAAGATATAAACGCGAAGACGGTCAACCTCCTTGCGTCTAGTTTCAATATCTGCTGGATCCTTCATATTACTTGGACTTAATTGATCAAGCTCTTGAAAGATCTCAGTGAGCTCACTATAGTAATTGGCAACCGGTGCTCCATTCTGTTTCATTGTGAATGACCTTCTGTGTAGATCATAGATCTTTGCCTCATCTGAACCATCAGAGTATGTTTTCTTGATTGCATCCCAGACTTGTTTGGTTGTGTCATAACGGATAAACCGCTTCATCTGATCGGGTTTCATGGCATCGAATAACCAACTCTTGACTTGACAATCCGATGCACGCCATTTGTTGTATGTCTGGTCTGTGACCGCAGGTTGGGTCATATCACCGGTCAAGTAACCATGTTTCTCTCGTCCGGCAATCTTCATCTCCATGACTTGATGCCATAGAGAATAATTATGTTCATCCAATTTTATTCCAGTTGAGAAGTTGGAATTATCTCCTTGGATGGTGACAATCTGGGTGGTTGAATCAGATTTGCTGGAGTCTTCACTTGCCATGATGATGGCTCAATTTCTGCAAACGGGTCAGTTCAACCCGACCCAAATCCAACCTGGACTTTGCTGGGAAGTGGGCTGGGCTTCACGAGTCAGGTCAGAACCGACCCAACTGACCCGAACCAACCCACCTTCTTCCTCCTTCGATCTGTTCTGGTTCTGCAAGCAAAAATTGAACCAAGCGCCTGTGACCGCTTCCTCTCCGGCGATGCAGCGGCGGAAGAGCTCCGGCGACCAGAAGCAGCGGCGGGAACCGGCGGGCGGCAACGGCAGATGCACGCAGCAGACGCACAGGCAGCCCACTGGTCAGATCTTGCCGTCCGCGATTGACCTTGTGGGTGGGCTGATTGGATCCGGGATGGGTGGATCGTGTATCTGCGATATGAAATGGATGATTTCTTCAACCAGACGACGATGGCGGTTGGTGATGCACAGATTGGGGTGATTACGCAGAATCCTCCCTCGTCCTTGGTGTTGCCGGAGTCACAGAATGTTAACCAAGGATTGAAACACAGCAGCTAATGGGATGGGTGCAAAGCCCAAAAAAAAAGATCTGCTGTGCTTGTCCCGACACAAAGAGGCTGAGAGATGAATGCACTTCTTCACTTCGGCTCCAACCGATCAAGATCTGAAACCTTTTTGGTTTGAGATCTTGATAATTATTGACCGAATCTAGTATCAAGTATTACTGTGTTCTTGGATTGAGAAAATGGCAGCATACAAACCCAAAAACATCTTGATCACTGGTGCCGCGGGCTTCATTGCTTCTCATGTTACCAATCGCCTGTGATGCGCGCAGGCAGCGACGCGCAGATGGCTGCACGCGCGGCTGGCGGCGACGCGAACCCACCTTCTTCCTCCTTCGACCAAGCGCCTGTGATGCACGCAGGCAGCGACGCGCGGATGGCTGCACGCGCGGATGGTGGCGACGCGGACGGTGGGGACGTTGGCGGCGACGCGGACAGGCGACCTCTGTCTTCTCCGGATGCAAACAGCAATGGCACGGTAGTGGTAACAGCACAGCGGCACCGGAGGATCAAAAAACAGATCGTCGACTGATCGCGTGTCTGGGCTTAATGACTGCGGGTGTGGAAGCACACTGATCGGATTTCACAATCGATCTCGTGTTAACTTCTAATGAAGATATGCATGCTCTGATACCATCTCAAAAATGGGTTTAAAATTATATTTTGATGATAAATCATGTAGCAATACATTGGTTTATAAAGAGAAGAAGAAAAAACTATTCTAGGAAACACAATATACAGAGGATCAATCTGATCCTGTAATTGATCCTATAATCTAGCATGATTGACATAATTTGGTGTACAGCTCATTTGACAGGCCCAACTCAAACTCGACCCATTAATGAATTAATGGGTAAAAATGATATCAACCCTATGGCACCCTGGTCTGATTTGGATCGGGTTGGCAGGTAAACGTGCAAGAGTCTAGCTAGTGGCTCTGGTCGGCCCAGATTTAGGACAGGTTTAACTTTTGAGTCGGATAGAAGCATGGACCAAAGCCAATTCCACGAACCATTTGCTACTTGAGTAGGAAATACCAGCCCAAACTCAATGAAGAAATAAAAAAAAAAAGTGTCAACTCAAACCTAGTGGGCCCATTTTATTGAAATTAGCCGAAACTGTAGACTGTTTTAATATTTTTTAGGGGATTTGACAATTCAATATTGTTAGATATTTTTGTATTATCTAATTCATGTTGGACAAAACTTTAGGAGTCTTTATGTTGTATGTTTTATTTAGAAAAGAACTCCGAAGATAGAAGAATGAAGGACTCCAAGAAGAAAAGCCTGAATGATTTAGAAGAAGAAAGCTGGAAGAAAAGAGTTCTGAATTTCCGTATCTCATCCAGCAAGGAGTCCACTCGAGCGCTCTCACCTTTGCTCGAGCGACCGCGAGACAGAGCCCCATCCGCTCGAGCGGTTGAAGAGTTCGCTCGAGCGAACAGTGCGCAGAATTTGGGGAAAGTCTCCTTTTTGCACGAAACTGTTTCCTTTTGAGACTCTGTTTTTCTAGTCTGAATCCTAATTGTGTTCTAAGTATTAGGCACGAAATTGGGGCTATATATAGGGTGTTACTCTCAACCCTATGGAGAACCACCACTCTCATTAATCTAAGTCAGAGAGATCATAAGAGAGAGTTTGTTCTCTAGAGCCATTGAGAGATCGTTCTGAAAGCTGTTCTAAAAGGTTGTTGCTGCTTCTGCTTTTCGAATGAGAAGATTGTTCATCTTGTGCTTGCAAGGTGCGAGGAGATCAAGTAAGGATAACGGGGCACGTGGATTTCGTGTCAGTGGATTCTTTGCAAGAATAACTATAGTCCTGAGGTCGAGGTACAGACTGAGGTACAGGAGCTAGTGAGTATATCTTATAACTGTTCGTGAACTCTTGATTTCTGGTTCGTGATTTTTTCTCCTTTGATAGGGTTTCCACGCTATATTTTGTGTCTGCCTTCTTGTGGTGTGCGATTGGTAGATAGCTAGTTCTATTGTCTAATTGGTTATTTCCACTGTGCATTAATTGTTAATTTGAGAACTACTAGTATTCCATTATAGTAGCCCATAAATTTGGACTTTGAAATACCCCTTAGACACTCAATCTCCAATTTCATATGACTAAAAGTCACTAAAAGTCATCAAGAGTCAAATGACTTTGGTGACATTTATAGAAATTTAGTCATGAAATTTAATTAGGGATTGAATGTCTAAGGGGCATTTGAAATGTCAAATCTCTTATTTTTTTAACTGTCACTTTCCCACTAAAAATCAATTTCTAGTAACTTCTAGCCACGTCACCCACCGTGGCCCACAGGTCAAAGGTCGGTTCTTTAAAAAGCTGACGAGCCAGCAGCCCGAAGTCCTAACTTCAACAAACCCAGAGTCAAGGGAATGGGCTCCACATTAACCCTCACTCCTTATCAAAACAACAGACTCCCTATTCAAGATAACACAGGAAGCCGACCGAATTTGCAGGAAGTGCAATTGTTTCCTGGAAATGATGAAATCCGCGTCGATGGGTCATTTGGAAAAGGACCTAACTTTATCCTTTTTAATATGAGGCCCACAAAATTATTAGATCTGGATTCTGGATAGAACCTTGAGATATTTTCAATTATCGAATGTTTAGGTCAAGATGAGTGGCATTGCATATAAGTAGTAGCCAGTAGTAGGCCCAGTATCCAACTAATAATAGCCTCATGCTTTGGTTGATTTGGTCAAAAGGCTGAATTTAAGAAAACCATGTGTCTGGACTCAATTCAGCAGGTTATTTTCTCCCACGGACTTCCAGTAGGTGCCTTTAATACAGGGAGGTCTCACCTTTGTTGATGCTAAGAATTGGCAGCACCATCCTTGAAAGGATACATACCATCGGTAGAAATTTCTCCATTCCAAGCTGCCAGTGCATTGATATGAGGTGCTCATGCCAGGGCCTAGATATACAATCTGGACCATTTAGTATTTAGGCTATGTTTGGATTAAGTTATAGAAAGCCCAAAGCCTGGCTCGGCCCAAATAATGGGTGCTTGCAATTTTAGTTATAAATTTTCAAAACAATTGCTAGAAAGGTTGTACAACTGAATAAAAGCCCAGTTCAGCCTGGCCCCAATAACATTGTAATACGGTGGCAATTTATCCAAACAATTTGGTAAAAAGCTCACACAGCTGATAAAAAAGGCCTAGTTCAGCCAGTCCAGCTCAATTAACTAAATGAGGCGTGATACAATGTTGACAAATATGAGCAAGTACGATCTGATCAATTTGGACTTTTTGTGTCAGGCCTAAGAAAATAAAACAATCCCTTGCATGAAGAAGAATGTCAAATGCAATAAGTTTACCCCTCATGCGCAAGGTGTGTTTGGATGTACAGTGAATTGAAATAAAATAAGGTGAAGTATTAAATCAAAAGAGAATAAAATACAGGGGGTTATGATATCTTATTTGTTTGATAGGGAATCTTTTTGACTTATTGTGTGCAACATCTCACATCGCTCATGAAGCGTCCAGAGTTTGGGCTAATATAGAGGACGCCGTCTCTACTTAGTATAACGTGTTTTGGGTCTTATAGGAGCCCAGAAACAAAGTCGTGCGGCTCATAGAGCCACAGCAGACAATATTATACCAGGTGATTACATTTGGTATCAGAGCCGATGACAACTCTCTTATAAGGATGGGGGAATGTAAGATCTCACATCGCTTTTGAAGCGTCCAGAGCCTAGGCTAATATAGAGGATGCCATCTATGCTTAGTATAACGCAATTTGGGTCTTATAGGGGGCCAGGAACAAAGCAGTGCGGCTTAAAGGGCTAAAGCGGACAATATTATATTAGGTTATTTAGGTCGTTACATTGTGTACAAAGAGGATGTTTTTTGTTATTTAATGGAGAAAGTAGGTTGCCCTTTTCCTCTCTTTTAAAAAAAAAATGAAAGAATTTTGAATTTGTGTATTTTTTTTTTTATACGAGACGGGCGCATAGCTATTAAATTAATGGGTGTTCTTACATTCGAAAAATCTAAAATGTCATATAAATCACAACTGTTTTGTTTTTTGTCGAAATCAAAATAGATAACGAATGTGGAGGTGGAGAGTCTTCCAAAAACAATCGTAGCTTTTAATTTTGTCTGCAACTTGCACTTCTGTGTGCGTTTTGTTATTCATGTATAAATCGCTGTAGTTATTGTCTTTTGATCACTGTTCTCTACATACATCTTATCCTTGTTCTTTTGTTAAACTTTCTTCCTTTTTATTGAAGAGGAGGAAAATAAAGTCTGAATACTCAGAGTGGGGGACTCAGAGACATTCCCTAAGCTCTCTGGAGTCTGGACCACCTTTGAAATCCAAACTGTTATAAATCATAGACCCACCTTACTTTACCATTAAGAATCTTGCACTACAATTAGAGTTGATAATGTATAAAACATGGTATTGGACTCTTTTTTCTTATTTAATCACATATTTTAGTTATGGTTATTGGTTAATCTGATGAGGCATACCTTTAATATGGGTGTAAACACAATACAAAGGATTACAAATCCACTTGCAACTTACAGTTCTTCTATTGTTGTATACTTTGTCGTTGTAAGAATCAATAATTCGGATCGTGTGCGTGTGTTTTGTTTTTTTTTTTTTTACTTTCCCCAACTCAGTTTACCAGTGAATCAGAAACTGTGGTTTTATGTTATCAATTTGTGGGGAACTGAGTGCTTATCTAACTGTAACAGTGGGGTTGACTGGGTATTACTTTTCTAAAAGTAAAATTTAAAATTTTAGTTGTGGTTGCAGATGATACCAAAGGAAGACTCATCTATTTGTGTGTGTAGATTGCAAATGAAACAGACTGTACATGAATTTATATAGAATTATGAGAGCATAACTTAGCTAATTGCATCTCTTCATATTTTTTCAAGCTAATGAATTGAAAAGACCAACTACATCCAGAATCTACATGGTGAAACAAATGGGCAATTTTTATTAATCTTGTGTGCATGAAACCACCAATTTGGGTATTATTTATTAATTAATTTGAATGAGACCAAACCCGTGCATCTCACGGGGCTTGAAAGGTAGTATATAAGATTTATCTCTAGGACAGAGTGAGAATGGAGTCATAGCCAATTAGATGTATTAAACATTACTAGAACAGGAAAAGCATGCAAACAACGAAGGCATAATTAAAAGTACACTAACTTTCATTTCCCAAAAAAAAAAAAAGGTGCACAATAGCCACAAACTGCTTTACCTTGGGAAATTTCTTGCAATTCAATTTCCAGAGTTAACATTCATCTCCATCCATTTCATACTTCCAGGAGAAGGATGTGAGTTCATAAGTTCATAAGAGTAAAGCATAATGGGAAGATGGTTTGCCAATATTCCCATTTCCTCGTGCACAAAGTAATAACCACCATACATTACTAGAAAAAAGAAAAAGTAGGAGCACCAAGACACTTATCTCCTCCTACCCAACACATATATATATCATACAAACACCAACCCTCTTTAGCTAAAACACTGCAAATCCTAAAACAAATCCAAGATATCATAACCCGCCCATGCAGCATACTCCACTCTCAAAAAAGTTTATAGATATTGCAACCTGACAAGCTACTCACTCACAGATCAACATGCTAAGCCAAGGCCAATGCCAAGACCATCCCAAGAAGCCCTAGACCCAGCCCACCAAGTACCTTTGGGGACCCAGATACCCCCCACACCGTCACGTCATCAACCACTGGCCCGCAGAGTGAGCTCTTGTCATCAGTTCTCGTATTGTAATACACGCTGTAAAATGCCACGCGTGTTCTCTCTGCCTTGGCAGTAAATGTTACATTCGCATTATGGTAGGTCATATTTCCTGTAGGTGAGAAATGTATGGCTTCTGCCTGGTCCCCAGCAAAGGCCATGATTGCAAGGGGTTTCTTGCATGAGTCCCCAGCATCTCCAAGGGAGAATGTTAGGCTATACTGCTTGTTTGGTGTGGTCTCAACCATCTGGGAGATGATGCCCTCCTTCCCAGAGAGCAATTCCACTCCACGCTTCCCTTGTGGGACAGAGTAATGGTCGGAATCAACATACCTCACAGCTCTATTAGACTCGACGATCCAACCAGGCAGTGAAGAAGTCTCTTCATCGAGATTCGTGGGGAGGAGAACACCTAAAGAAGCATTCTTGAACATCCATGGGCCTTCTTCAAAGTCACCATTGATAACAGCATTGTCTGTGTAGGATAGAAACATGCAAAATGCATACTGTTAATTGAATTGTCTGTCAATGTTCGAATAAAATCTATCATATCAAGACAGACACATGCGTGTAAAAGAACTTTGCATATATTATTTAGATTTGTGGCTTGAGCACATTTTTATATATATGATGAATTAACATAATATCACAGATCAATTTCTTTCCATGAGAAAGTACTGTAAAGTTAGTTACTGTAACATTAAACAGAAAACAAACCAGTTGGATTCTCATGTGATGTATAAAACTGCTTGTGGACAGACATGCATATCCATGCTATTTTTTAAAGAACCGATGCAGGCCCTAGGGTCAGGGCTTACATGGAAGTGCCGAAGCACAATCTACGCCGAAGCGCGTGTCCGCAGACACTTCAACTAGTCTCCGCAGAGACGATAATGAGGACGCACCTCAGTGGGAAAACCAAATTTTCATTAATCAACTCTCTTTGAAAATAATCATCTACAATGCCATATAAATAGGAAAAGAAAACTTAAGCCCGAAGAAACCTAACTAAACTAGGAAACTAAATAAATTGGAAACCTAATCCTAAATACAAATCATCAAATAAAACTAGTAACTAATAAATAGAAAAATCCCTAAATATACTTGGGCCCTACACATGTGCCTGAGGTCCATCTGCATCAAGAACTATAGTTGACTATGCTATGAAGAAACAGTGCTTGTATATGAGTTTTCATAGTTGATTCATTACAGCTGGAGTAAGGCCATCCATGTATAAATGATCATGCCAACACACACACATGTATAGATGCAATTTGAGGTGTTGTAGTGGATCATTACTGAAAAACAAGGCACAGATAAATCGATAATTGCATATATATATATATACACATCATTACAGACATGTATATGGTGCGATGAACTCACCTGGGCCTACCTAGGGCCATGACAATCATGGTGGGGGTGGGGGGATGGAAAGGTCTCTAGAGTGTGCAAAATATTAACCTCAACATTGCCATCAAGAAGTTCTGGGAGGCTTCATTTTTTTTATTTTTTTTGGATTTCAATCCAATTGTGGGGATATCTTGATCAGAGGTGGGCTCGGATGACCTTGCCGCACCCTAAGCCCATCACACTAGATCATGACCCTATGGAACACAGGCCATAAAATCCAAGAATGGCAACACATATGCATAACTTCTAAGGTATAATTTGAAGGAAATCTGTGGTCTGTGTAATAAAATATTAATTTACCTTTAGGCTTATCAGGGATGAAAAGCTTCTTGATGGCAATGTTGTCAAGGATGGGGCCACAAGTGGGGTCCTCTTCCATGCCTGGGTTCTTGAACACCACACGTGCATCATCTGACTCGGCTTGGAAGGCCAATGCATATGAATTCCACCCATCGACACTGTAAAGGGTCTGGAGATCAATAGTCTGAGATGCAGGTGGCATGGAAATGTTTAGAGACTCCAATTGTGCACACGTTCTGGCCGCACTGAAGGTGATAGAATATGTGGAACCTTTTTCCGCTTTAATGTCTTGGCTTACTTCAGCATCATTGCCAAGTCTAATTGCATGTAAACCTTGCAGTAAAGTCAATTGGAAAACTGTCAGTTAAATTGCAAATCAAAGGGAATCAAAGTTATAAACTGATAACCATCAATTCTGCCAGCAGATCCAAACCAATATGAGTCTATTTTACTTTTCCATACAGTAACTCTGTTCTTATTTTGGTGATTTTCTCCAAAGAAGAACTTGTATGAGACTGTCCGCTCCCTGGCGGGTTATACCATAATGCTACATTCTAGAATATCATGAGCATACATATGTTTTATCAAGTTACTTATCATTATTTAAAGAAGTAAAAAAAAAAGGGAAGCCTAACAGTAATAAAGCATAAAAAGTGAGTTACTATAACCTGTCAATTAGATAGGTAACTCTTACACATACATAGAAATTACGTGTTTACCTGTATGTACAATAAAGCCTACATTGTTTTAATTGATAAAGAAGATTACTCTTACATGTGACATTTACTTTAACATATCAATTAGATGAAAAGAAGTGTATTTTTATCACTGAGATTTACTTTAATACAGTGTAACTCTTACCATAAACCCTACAGTGATTCAAGTGATAAAAGTGTAATATGAAGGTAACTCTTACCCGAAAGCCTACAGTGATTAAAGTGTATTCGCAAGCCCACACTAACTCCAAGCTGTTCACTAGACAAAACATATATTAGGTATGCTACAGACCAAAAGACACATTGATCGGAAGTCCTAATCAATTCTTCCTATTTCTTTGTGGTTTTCATATGGATAAGAAATGGTGAGCCCTAACCATTTTTTGGATATGGGAAAAGTAAAAGGATATTTAAGGAAAAAGTCGACCACATTTCTCGGCTTGTATGTTATCCTTGTGCTTGGGTTTTTCCAATCTTCTCTATACAATTTTGTTTTGAGTGGATGTCTCTGAAGATAGTGTTTTCCACTGGTGTCTGATTTAGAGAAATTCAATGCCTATTGAGTGATGAAGAAAATTCAGAATCTCCAGGTGGTAACATATCAATTAAACATCCCTGCCCCCTCACCCCTCTTCCTCTCCCTCTTTGCTCAGATATTTTTGTTCCTGCAGAATTTTAAATCATATCAATCATACCTGTTATTGGGTCTGACAATAATAGCATACTAAACTTGCTATTCATATTCTCAATGGACAATATTCTTGTAAACATAGAGACCTGATACTATAACAGTGTTTGCAGCACGTGTGACAATGAGGTATGTATGAGATCCATATAGAAGACAATAGAGTGAACGGCTTAGATCAAGAACAACATGATCATTCCCACACTTCATGCAGTATACAGTCAGCACATAGTCAGACTCTCGCAGTCAGCCTCTCTACCTCATACAATGCTACAATTAAGCAGATTGACTCAATCCTCCTGAGATTTTTTAGGAATACAGCTTTCTTATACATGTAGATTCTTGTATTACCTTCCTTTCTTAATTATTTCATATCTTTGACAGAATTTTTCCAACTGTAACCAACACATATTTTTTATATCTAAGTCATCGTTCTCTCTCTCAAAAATGTGTGAGAGAACTTCACCCATTTCAACATTGTTTTCTTTTATCCAGGCCACTCATAAGGTGGGATGCATGGCACACATGAAGCGCAGATCACATTACTGACGAAAGCACATCACATGTGACATGTTTGCAATATATGCTGCAAAGGCCATCCTAGAGACTTCACATCGGAGACACAAACAATGTCCCTGGCACATTTCTAAATGGACTGGGTTATTTTTTTTTTTTGATCGGTAACAATAACTTATATTAAAAGATAATAGAGTACAAACAAAGAGTACAAGAAGAAAAGAAAAAAAGGGGGAAAGAAATACATAGGTACAAGAGTAATGTACCCCTTCGCACCACAACTACATAATAAAACCCTCCCAAGGGAAAACTCTCTCAACACCTTGCTTGGCTAAAGCATCCGCCATACTGTTTGATGACCTACTCTTATGCTGAAAACTAACATTAATGGAGGTGGATAATACCCGAATTTCATTGAAGAGAAACTGAAATTTCCATGGATAAGCTTTTTGTTTCGAAACCCAACTCACTGCATTAGAAGAATCACTCTCCACAATAAGATTGCCTTGGTAATACCTCGAAAAACATCGAAGAGATGGACTGGGTTATTCAAGTGACCCTAGTAATATATCTTTTAATTGAGTTTTACAGAACTGTCCTCTTGAGATGATAAGCTTTTCTTCATCATCTTGCTGAGGACTTCGGTCATAGTTCAGCCTTGTGAATTTTTATACCATGTCCACATTGAGTTGGCCGATGAGAAGAAGAAATTGCCTTGTATATCAGTCCATAAAAATGAGGTCTGAAATAAAAGAAACATTCAACTTCACCAATGATAAAAGAAAACAGGATTAGATGGATTATGTGGGCATAGCAAAAGAACCAGGTGATCTACTTCAAGTAATATTCACTGAGAACATTTCTGAAGTAAATGCTCTGCAGGAAAGAAATGTAGAGAAAAAATCATCCACTCGTGTCAGATTTGGAAATTTTCAAGGTCCTATCAGGTGATGAAGAAAACTCAGAACCTTTGGTTGGTAGATTTCTGCAAAATTACACCTCAGGTCATATAATTTTGTTTCTAAAGAAATAATTTTCGAGTAGTATTAATCCAATGATGCCTTCATTTTTTAGTCTGATACTATTAAACCTGCTTTTCACATTCTCAAGAAGCCTGCACAGGGAGCAAAGGCCTATTGTATTTCTTTACAGAGGCATAGGTGGGTTAACAACCATAGAAAATGTAACTTGGACATTTCAGGTATCTAGGGTATTTCTGGAATAGTGGAAACTGTGGAAACGTGGTCGTGCTTGTTTAAAACATTTTGGCATGAACAGGAAACCATGTTTGACAAAGAGCTCTTCTTTTGCATTCGGTGGTCAAGATACTGTTGCCAAAAATGGACAAAGTTCGGTCCATTCAGATATTTTCTTTCCACACATAAATTCCAAATCTTGGGAAGATAAGTTTTCGGCCAATGGAAATATATTGATGCATACTGAAAAAAATGGAGATAACTCAGAGACTGAGAATACAATGTTGCAGACCTATAGACCAATGGAGAAAAATTGAAAGATGTGGCTCGTCACTAGAGTTGAAAAGAAATTGAGATACCCTCACTGCATTGGGCAATCTTCTTTATTTCAAAAAAAAAAAGAACCATGGAATCAAGCTCCGTGTTATATACCTTCTGTTCAATATGTGGATTTTGACATTGAGCTAGAAGAGATCATAAAGAAGCTTGGAAATTTGTTTCTGAAGATCAATTTCAATTTATGAACGAAGGGTTCTCCCGATTTCAAACACCCAAATTTTGAGGAAAGTTCATAGTGGAAGAGGGCCCGTGTTTTGTAAATTGATAATCCTTACTTCTCAAATAATAGATGGATAAAATTTGCTGCAGCAGGAGGATTCTGTACCAATACCCATTTGGGTGTGTTTTCCAAACTTGAGCTTCAGTTACAAGAATGAAGAAAAACTTGTTTGGCAGGCATCTCTCTCCCTTTTTGCACATCTATAAAATCCCACTCTCTTGCCAAACAAGTTTTTCTTCATTCATTCTCAAAATGAAACATTCCCAGAATGATGCCAAACAGGCCAACATCATATATGTGCAGCCACATTGGCTAGCAAAAGGTGTTTGTTGTTTGTTTGCATACAAGGGGACCCGTCGTGGGCTTGAACTCTGCACCCCTCCATAATGGAGCATGTGCCTCACCATCATGCCAAGTGCAGGTTCAGCAAGCTTGCAGGTGAAATTGACAACCCACGCTGAAGATGGGACAAAGTTAGGGGTTGTCTTCCTAACTACCTAATCAAATCCAAATGAGATGTAACGGGAATATCATCTAGCAAAAGGTGGAATAAGCATGGAGGCCATCAACTTGCAAGACCAGTAATATGTCCAGTCACTCACAAATTCATATCAGTGGGACTTATTTCTTAAGCAAGGATCTCGAAGAACAAATAATCAACCTACAAATTTTGAGGTAAAAGAAGCTCATGGAGTCATGGTGATAGTGGGAAATGTTTTTGTCACAGGAAAAAGTAAAAATCAAAATTCCAATTATAATATGTGTGTGTGTGTGTGTGTGTGTGTGGTGGGGTGGGGGGGGGATTGGAATTGCCTACTAAGCAGTGAGGGCCAAATTGATAAAGGGAACAATTAAAAATCAACAATCCCAAATAAATCTGCAGTGTTGTCTGATTTAGATGGATATCCGGATGTCCCATAGGTGTAAATAAGAGCCAAAACTCAAGTATTCTCAAAGTTACCTTCTCAAGACACTGTCATTTGGGAGAAACCAGTAATTCATCTCTCTTTATGCTTTAGATATGACCATCCTATCTCTCTTAGCTGCCCTGGCTTGTGGATGTTTTTGGAGCTTTATCTTTTATTGATCTTGTTTCTTGGGCTGATATTGTTCTTTTATTTGCTTAGTCCCAAGCTAGGAGCTCATTTTATTAACTTTTTATCTTGTTCGTTCTTTTCATGATTTGCTCATGCATAAGAATGTGAAGAATGGCTTTGCCTGTTTGTTGGCACTTCTTTGTATCCTTCAGGCATCTGCCATTTTGGTTGTTAATAATCTTACTTAGCTTCAAAAAGGGAGGGGGAAAAGTAACATACCTTGTGGGACAACAAGGATCATTTCCCCTTGTTTTTGCCCCAATGCAATCAGCTCAATTGTACCATTTAGACTCCAACCAGGAAGTGAAACCTGCCCTTCCCCCACACCAGTGTTAGGGAATCCATCAGGTGGAGCCGTTTCAAAATCTCCATTGTTAAGCAAACCTGAAGTTCATTGAACAAAGTTAATATAATAGGGGAAGAATTGATAAGAGGATTTACTACAAATCAGAACAAGAAGCTGTAAGGAGCAAATTCGAGGTGCAAAGTTCCAACTTTTCAGGAATTTGTGCAATTATCAAGGAGTCCACTGTTTGACTGGTAGCAACAATACATTTTGAACACTGCAAATTGCAATTTAAACTCAAATCAAAACATGCTTGGTCGATAAATCCTAATTCTCTGCCATAGTTTAAACTAAAGTGATACTCGTCAAGTTAGACGGACAATACACAAGATTTTGCTACGATGAACACCCATATATTATGGGAATCTGAAACCAAAATGCATCGGAACTCCATGGATACTAAACTTTATATTCTATGTTTCTATTTTATTTACATATAGACACCCTAGGGGCACATCTGTGTACAACCATGGAAAACCGGTTCCACGGACTTCTTCCTCTTCTCCGACCCAGCGACCCCTCATTAGAAATGCTTTTCCAAAAAATCGCAGAAAATTTAGCTCATTTTTGTACTTTTTCTCAAGAATAGCAGCTGCAACAACATGTTGAAATTCTCCACAAGCAAAAAAATGGCCAGATTTTCTTTGCCTTTTTGCAAAAATGCGACTGCACAAAAGTGCCCTAAGGGCCTGTTTGTCTCATGTAATTGAATTCCTAGGAACTCTAAACTCATATTTTTAGTAGTGCTTAAACCGAAAAAACAAAGGTCAATATCCAAAAATAACCATCAAATAATCTCCCTTTTTAGTAAAAAATAAATCGAGCCAACATGGGAGATGAATACCTAGCTTTCATCCTAGTCATTCAAAGCCTAGAAAAGTCATGGTCTACCTTATATTCTTTACCCCTCACCTCTTTAACAATAATTAACGGGAGACATTGTATTCAATTCCATGCAAACAACTGGGCCTCAAAACTAATTAAAAGTAAAGATTCAAATCTTGTTTTTAGGTTATTTTTTAACTTTTCAATTTGAATGAAAAAAAAAAGAAAGAAGTAAACTGGGTAACTGGTCCATAACTAATATGTTAGTGCTAAGTCCTGACTCCACTGGGGAGAATATTGTCTTCGGTTCAAATTTATGCAATGAACGGTTTTCTCCACTTGTTTTCTCCACATCCAACGGACTCTATAAACATGCTCTGTTGAGGGAAAATGACAAGAATGAAATCCCTATGTAGAGAAACAAGCAGAAATCCAGAGACAAGGGATCCCCTTCGGATAACCACTTGTCATTGGAAGTGATTTTCTAAAGAGTCCCCTAGCATGAGATTGGCCCCACCAACTCTCTATCCAATAGTGGCTTACAAACGATTGCAATGTACGCACCATTTGATCTGTTTACTATAAATCTATAATAGCACTTCATTCAACACCACTTGCCTACAATCTAGAAAATGGTAGCAATGCATGTGAATTTCAGACAAGTACAAGTTGAGACACTCCAAACTACATAGAATGCTGCTTTGATTAAAGAAAAGGGACAGTAACCTGTCTTTTACCGCAGTGTTACCAGTACTTCCCCCGCCCAGTAGTCTACCATATTCAAACCCCACTCAGCAGAACACAGCTCTTAGAAAAAACAAATCCAGAAAGGCCACAGCTGGGCTTCCCTGGCTTAAAAGATCAACCAAGATTTTGAATCATTGAAATTATTTCATGCAACGGGCAAAAGTTTTTGTCCTCATCAGAAGCGACCGAGTCAGAGATATCGGGCCACAAAATAAGTATGGCCCCACTTCATGATGCCACGGCCAAATCAGGTACGGAAGTAACACCTCTTGGTTGGAGATGAAAGGCGTTGCGGTCAATATGCAATGTACTGACGAGTCCATGCAGACGACTGAAAAGGCATTAAACTTGCCTAATATCGACCGCATGTATGTATGTGTAGGACAGACATAGTAGAGATTATGGGGTCCTCGTCTAATAATAAAACACATACGCAGAGGACGTGACACACATGTGATGGGAGGAATCAGGCAAATTTGTGATGTGGTGGGCACTTTCAAGTTTCACCAGAGCTATTTGGGCAATAGAAGATCTGAACCCAGATCTACAATTAGAGTGGTCCACCTTTGAAATCAGAACGGCTAAATGGATGGAATTGTTGTCTTCTGTTCAGTCGATTGAAATGGGTCACCTACTGTCAGTAAGACTGTAAAGAGTGGTTGATTGATTTAGAGTTTGAGATGAATGGAGATGTGACTTGATAAATTTAAAAGGCCAAGTGGTTAATTATTTGTGATAGTGAAAGTTATATGTTGGCCGAATGTAGATTTTTCTATTGTTTGTTGATGCCAGGCTAGGAGTTCCACTGTTCATGATCAAAGAATTGTCAATGCGGGTTTACCAAAATTCAAATCACATTGACGTTGGTACTTCCCTTGTTGAAATCAATGACTCTACTAGACACCCCTGCTAGTCAACTAGGGCTGATGTTAGTTTCTTGACTCCATCCTAAAACAAAATAAATCCGGGTGGGTTCTTCTAAGGTTTCCCATGAGGGACTGTGAACTATCTGCTGGTCCCTTTTAGACTGGCTGATATGTAGAACAGCACAAATCACTGCGCACTACCCAAAGCAGTAAATTGTAAAAAATCAATAATAAAGTGAAATGTGAATGTATAAAAATATAGTAGAAAACGTGTTCACATGCACAAACGCGGCTGTAATCTTTTGTGGGTCCCACCGGATGTAAGAAAATAAAAGGGCTACCCATTACCAATGCGATCAACAAACTGATTTCAACTATTAATTTCATGATCCCAAAGTCTAATGGCTGTGCAAGTCATGATTTACTGTAAAAGATTCGAACGGTGATTGATGTTTGTAAAGCGACAATGAATGGGCATGGCGCATTGGCCCATACAAATTTAAAAAAAAAGGAGAGGGAGCAAAAGCAAGAGCGAAGTTGGAGAAATCACCAAAAATCAAACAGCATACTGCATACATAAAAAGCAACGCGAAAAAGTAGTCCTCCTGGACATAATTTCAACTCATGATCCCAAGGCTGGGCCATGCCCTTAATCCCTGATCGCTTCTTTTGACCCTAACATTGGCCAACAATGATGATAATTTGCCAAAGAAATGGGCTTTATTGCAATCTCAAAAAAAGCCACCGACTATCCCACTCTGTGTTCTGGTGGACCACCAAAACTTGCCCCATCTTTCAAGCAAATAATACCCAAAAAAAAATAGGGGAAATATTAAAAAGAAAAAAAAAGACAAAATCCAATCCACAAGTTTATTGAAAAAATGGGTGGATAAGAAGCAAGATTCCAAAATCTAAAATCAGAAGCAAACAAAGATTGGACTCATATTCTCTGAAAATTAGGAAGGAATGAGAATCAAAATAAACACAAGCGAATGCAACAACTATTAAGTGCTGAACTGCTATTTTGGGGCAGAAAAAAAAAACATAGTGATCAGCTCAAATGTTTCACAAGATAACTGAGAAAATACACTCAATGCCACTGAAACCATGAAAGGGAGCACAAGTAAGAAGAGAGTGGGAATGCATACCATCGTCCGCGAAGCAGCGAGCAAGGAAGAGGGAAGAGAAGAAAAGCCATAGCCTCCAGGTCGAGAGCCCAGCCATAGTCGAGCTGAACCGATGTGCCGACCAGAGAGCCTTCTCGTCGGCTTATGAAACGTTGGCGCGACGCAAACAGCTCGCCTCTCTGTGTCTCTCTGTTGGGCACTCCACACTCACTCACGCACGCGTATAGAGAGAGAGAGAGTGGGGGAGAGAGAGGGGAAAGAGGAAAGAGTGCGCTTTTTTTTTTATCGACTCCAAATGCCAGCTTTTATGCTTTTGTTTGTATAAATTTAAAATAAAAGGAGAGGAAGGAGGTCTACTTGAGAGTATTCTTCCGTGTTTTGTTTTGAGAAGTGTCCACTCCCCGCCGATACTGACAGCGACGCGGATACTACTATTCTTTGATTCTTTACCCTTTTCTAGTTAAATTATATATGTCTTTTCCTGGCCAGTGGATGAAATGAAGGGGACCACTTTGAAACCCTAGTATTTTTGGTGATAATGAAACTTCGAATGAATTTATTTGATTAAATGGGTTTTGATAAATTATTCTTGAGTTTCTAAATTTATTAATGTCACCAAAGTTGTTAGACTCTAAGTTAATATTTTTTTTAAAAAGCATTCTTGCCCTAGTTTTGAAGATTCCATTTGTGATTTATCAATTTATGTATCATGCACTTTCTGCATTTAATAAGTGAATTTATTTTTTAGAAAATATAAAAATTGATATTTAATAAAAAAAAGTAAATAACATCTAATCACCTTTTTCTCGAGTTATATCATTCAAAAAAGATTTCTCAAAGATGTTGTATAAAAGTAATGACATTATAGGATAGTCCCGTGATATCATGGGATTTATCATTTTTTTGTGATAAACGTTGTTCCCATGATATCATGGAATCTGCGACAAAAAAGGTGTTGACTAGCATCAAGCAACTTTTTCTATATTAATTACTTGAATTTCGGTCATAAAATTGGAAGAATTCGATTTAAGGAGGACTATTATATCAAAACCACTTGATTCAATTGACTAGGTGATAGCCCTAATTATGTCATGTGTGAATTCAAACAGTACTTCAACATAATCCATCCATCTTCTTTTTCTGCAATAGGTTGTTGGTCCAAGCGTGATACTTCAACTCAAGGACCACATAGTAAAACCAGGATTTATCTGTAAAACTAATGTATCAACACCACTCAACCACCAATGTGTTGGCCAATTAAAAAGTAACACATGCACAAAGTAACTATAGTTGAGATAAAAATGATTAGGTGGATGTATGGTAAAACTAGAAAAGGGATTTAAAAAAGAAAAAGGTGATATTGAGGGCATTTAAGGTAAGTGCAAATAAAAGATAAAATACGAGTAACTAATTTGAAATATTTTGGACATGTCCAACGCAAGCCAACAACAACACTAATGAGAAAAAAAGTTTGCTATGCAAGTTGATGGCCATCGAAAGAAAGGTGTGTTCAAGAGGACTTAGATAGAAGTAATAACAATATATCTGAAGAAGTGCAACCCATTTGAAAGTTTGGCTGAGAATAAATCATAATAAAAAAAATAATTCATATAGCCAACCCAATATAGTTGCGAAAATTAGGCTTTGGTGAGTATGATACTAATAGCAAACTTAACCAATTTGAATCCTTTACCAGGCAGGTGTGAGTTGAGGTGGTATGAGATATGATAGGTGTGAGTTGAGGTGGTATGAGATTTGACCCAAGCTTAGAGACTCTTATTGAGAGGATTCATTTTTTTTTTTTTTGGGTAGAATTCATAAGTTGAATGAGCAGAACTTCATATTGGAAACCACCTATTAAAAATGGATTGCTTAATTTGCTTCTATCGCTTGATTAATGGGTTTCAAATGAATGGCTAAGTTAATGGTTATTGGGAATGAATTATTTGTAGGACAAGTTAAAATCATCCTCATTCATCGAGCATGGATCCCTTGTCATGTCTATTACACCCTTTCCTAATAACAAACATCTAAGACACGTAATCACAATCCAGACCGTTCAAGATGAATGTCATTTCTCTAGTGAAATATTCTCAAATTTTACTTAAATAAGAGTGGGTCCCACTTTCAGATTGAACATATCATAAGACTTATTCCCTTTTCAGTCATGTGCTCTATGCCTTTATCTAATAGTGGGACCCATTCTTATTGAAGTGAAATTTGAGGATATTTTAGCGGTGGGGATGAAATCCATCTTAACCTGTTCACATTATCATTATATGGGCCCCATGATAGTCATGGACAACTATCACTCCAGTAGGTGGCAATAAACAAGACATGGGATCCAGACTCTTATTCATCGTGCCTTTTAAAAAAAAAACGATAACAAAATATTTCATTAAAATAGATGCAACAAGTAAAGAGTACAAAAAGGAGGAAGGGGAAAGGTGCAACAGACATGCAACAAACCCAACCTTAAAAAAAAAAAAAAAAAAAAAAAAAAAAAAAAAAAAAAAAAAAAAAACCAATTACATAATCACTCCAACCCAAGGAAGAATCATGTCAACCCCTTACTTGGCTAGCGCAACCGCCATGGAGTTGGCAGATCTAATAAAATGATGGAAGGAGACCTTGATGATAGCTGCTAGCTCCCAAATTTCATTGAAGTGGAGTTGAAGTTTTTATGGGTTAGCCTTCTGCTTAGAGACCCAAGCAACCGCATTAAAAGAATCGCTCTCTAATACAAGCGGACCCCCATATCCTCTGGAGAACAATATGAGGCATTCCAAAATATATAGCACCAATGCTTCATTAGAATTGCATACACTAACATATTTGGAGAAGTCAAGCAATACCTTCAACGTACTATTACTAAAAACTCTTGAAGTCCCTCTTGGGCCCAACTTACCCCTAGAAGCTCCATTCACATTAAACTTATCGTGCCAAGTTGACCCTCAATTTGAATAATTTCTATCTTGCAACCCCTCCTAACTTCTTGATTAAGAAGCTTCGCCACACTTAACCCAAGGCCAAACAGGGCTCATAATTCATTTTCTACAGGCTTTGATAAAGGCAAACTAGGATTCTCAATGGGGTATAATTTGTTTAGTATATACCCTACCTCGTACGGAATGTGGTCCACCATCCACCAGATGAATTATTAGTCTTAACTGAAGAAGGGCACATAATATATCTTAAGTAAAGAAAAGAAACTGACTGAAATAATCAGACATCATGTGTGATAACAGGCAGTATGTCGATGACTATTGAGTTCAACTCAACCCTCAAGTCAAAAAAGCTCAAATCTCGAGCTGCTAAACGCAAAACAGTGGCCATGGGGCCATCGCCAGCATCTTTGCTGTAAAGAGGTCAAGGTTAGGTCCAAGTTTAATTAAAACGAAATTCAATGTTAACAGGACGCTGATGCTTTCATCATTTAATAATTTAACCAGATGCATAACATTCCTTTCCATGGATAGACTCTGCTCAATTATTTATTTATGGCCATTGATATTGGCACTCCCTCTCCCCCTCTTTTTACTGCAGGCACTCTTGAGTGCCTGCAGTAAAAAGAGGGGGAGAAGGAGTGCCAATATCAATCCCCTTTATTTATTTATCTTTTGCTGGATTAGATCTTGGCAAGAAGTGATGCTACCAACATGAGGACTAGGGGTTGATCCAGGGTTAGTCCTATTAGGGTAAGGTGACCTGCCGCTGTGCCATTGACACACAGCTCAAGTTTTACTTTAGTTGAAGTTTAGTATTAAATTAACAATAACTGAAATGCAGTAATATGGTGAGGGTGGTCCTCAAATAACCCTAGCTAGTCTCTAAGTCCAATGCTTAAAGAATTAGTGTTCCACCTTTAAAATCTACACCACTCAAAATCACTAGCATGCCATATTTTCAATCATTACGGAGAATCCGGGCTAATAAAAATTTACATCCATAGAAACTTATCAAGTATGAAATATGTCATTAAATTGAGAAAAAACTAGAAAGAGCTAAGTTTTAGTTAACATAATTACTATTTTGACAATAACTCCCTCCCCTTACCAGACTTGTGAAATACCTGTTCATGTTTACTACACGGAATGAATCTATTGCTGTTGGGACTTTTTTTTTTTTTGGATGTTGGGACTTAGGAGTGAGAACTGGCTAATTTTTGCATAGAAACAACATGTGATATGAGAGGATTTATTCATAAAGTGCTCCCTAGGCAAAATTAAATTGTGTGTAGTTCTTTTTTTTCTTTTTTTTTTATCCAGCCAATGGTGCAGTGACCCAAGAGTTTACTCAAGTGGGAAAGTACCTGGGGTTTGAACCCCAGACAGCCAGGTAAGAACTAACACTCATTACTATTTGGATAAGGAGTCATTATTTATGTGAAGTTGCATACAACTGATGGCAACACATGTCTTGGAGGGCCGACCTAGATTCGTACAGCTGAATTGGAGGGGTTCATGTGTCGGATACATAATCTAATGATTGTAACCATTTTATTAAGGACCGCCATGATTAATGGTCCTATACATGGTTATACGGGATGATTGGCATTATCAATTATGTAAGATCTCAGACCCCATTGAGCTACCACTTATCCCAAAATCAATTGGTGATGGGAAACGGCACAACAATAGTTTTATAGTCTGTTGGTTGCTCCACCACGGGTATAAGCTGGTGGGGGCTAAAGCCCCCACATGATTTGGCAAAAGCCCTTATGGCCCTTAGGACTTTGAGAATAGGGTTTAGGGTTTTCGTCGACTTTGAGCCCCCACCCCCACCAAATCCCAAAAAAGCCCATAAAGGGGCCTTGGGACTTTGTGACTTCTCCAACCGGTCTCCTTTTCTTTTCAACTTCGAGTCTTCTCCTAACCTCATTGTGACTCCGAGTTTTCTCCTACCCTCTAAATTACTCCGACATCGGCGCATCGACATTGGTCGATCGCACTCTCTTAACTACTTACAATGATATTTTTTATTTTATTTACAACCATCTAAACCTTCTTGACAATGTAGGGTTCTCAATGGACTTAAGTTAGACTATATGTGCTTGAGTTCAAATTCCAATTTTATAAAGGGCCTGCTCCCATTTGTATCTTTAGATATATTATTTTCTCCATATCGTTAGTCATCTTAAAGTTATTTTATATATGGACTATTTCAATTGACCATCATCAGCTCCCCTCAAACGAAAACTCTGGATCCGCCACTGCACAAGAGTGTTGTACTGGGGACCTAATAATTCCCCCCTCACTGGTACCCTCCAAGAGGAGACTCAAACACCCAACCTTACCAGACTTTGATACCACTTGTAGGATCTCACACCCCATTGAGCTACCACTTATCCAAAATCTATTGATTTTGGAAAACGGGACAACAATGGTTTTATAATCTCTTGATTGTGTTAGGAATGCATTTGACCATTAGTCCGCCACGGGCGCACAAGAGGGTTGTACCTGGGACCTAACAAATTAGCTATAATCAACAGATGGTGCATAATGCGGTGTTCATCCACTAAACCATCTTACTTGGTAGTTATTGAAGGCCCCGACCATGGTGAAATTGAATGTAATTCAGGCTCTAACGTTTTCATCTTCTATCCAGCAGAAGACATCAATCCACGCAAAATCGCAACAAATCACTGCGGGACAGAATAATAGCATCCATTTTCACAATTTCTTTTATGTAGAAATAGTACCGTTTTAGGAAAATGTCGAGATATTATGAACTTTGGGTTTCTTTAGGACATTATGAGAAGATATCCTACAAAATAAGTTATTTTTCTAAATGATTAAATGAAAAGACAAATATAAAAATCTGCTAAATGGTGTTAAATCTCCTATTTTCCATACTGTTTTATTGTATTTTCATTTTTTGACTAATTTTGTAAATATCACAATATTGCTAGGAAAAACACCTTTAGGTACATATCACAATAATCAGGTGGTATTTTCAAGATAATATAAATATTTGTGACAGTGATAGTATCATCGGAAATTCATCACCACTAATAGATTGTAACCAACATACCCCAATTTCACAAATAGAGGTGATTAGGGCCGTCAATTATCCCTTTCTGCGAGGGTGACGGGTCCTCAAAAGGCCCATAAAATGAGGACTTTTATTTTTTTTTAAAGGCTTTCGTCGGGCACAGACAAATTTTTTGCAGGGCCGCCAATTTGAGGGCATGGACTTAGACAATAGTACGCCCTGCACTACCCAGTTATTTTCTTATTAGAATATATGTGAGATTGTTTTAACATATATATATGGGTTCAATTCATATGATTCTCATGTAGCTTTTCATGTTATATTAATTTTTTCATATGATTCTTATTTGATTTTTATGTAAAAAAGCCATAAATGATTCATGACTCTTTTTTTATTTTCTTTTCCAATGGCTCATTCATATATGGTTGTTATATACATGAATTTATTTACTATTAAATACACGCACATTTGGGGGAGTGCGGGGCTTCTCTTTATATTGAGCCTAACGTTTGGCCTCATATTCGTCTTTAACTTTAATGACCCGCTTGTTGGACAAGCTCCAACCTAAAAAAACATAGCATTACAAAGTTTATTTTAAAGGAAATCACAAGACATTCTTTCTTTCTTTAGATGAATTTGTTTGTTTGTTTGATAATTAACTCATGAGAATTCAATGTAATGCATTTGAACAAGGGCCTAATTCCCACCCACCCCACTCACCACACCACGGTAAAGAATGGCCTAAAATTGAAAATTGAAAAGTTAAAAGAATAAGCTTCATGGATACCATCAAAACAATCTTTTCTTTTACGGTAGGTTCTAGGTCCCGCTTTAACCTTACTCTGGATCACGAGGGTCGGGTAAGTGCTTAGGTAGTTAGGTCTTCGAAGGACTTTGACCCATCATGGCCGGCACATGTATGGCGAGGCTAGGGCTTGGACAACCTTGGGCCATGCCGGTCCGCTTGACAACCCTAGATGTGGTATTTTCAAATATTTACGATATTTACTGAGAACCTTATATTCTTAATGGTATTATGCAAATTTATATATATAACTTTTTTTTTTTTGTAAAAGGATATGTATGTGTATATAACTAGAATTGAAAATACGGCCTGAAGAGAATCTTGAGAATATGAAAATAGTATAAAATAAAAATCCATAAAATAATTAAAAATCTTACATTTATAATTATGTATCAATATGTTATTTTGGTTATTTTTAGTTTGTTTTCCATGAAACTTTCTTCTAATATTATGAGAAAACCCTCAATTATGTAAATACCCTAATATGTTCCTAGTTTTGTGAGAATCAATGTATGCATTACGTATGTCACGAACCCTATTAAAAGGATGATAAAAACAGGTGTCTTGGTGAACTCATTTTGCTTTAATTATTCATGTTTGGTAAGAGGCGTTGGTTCTTAGCTATCTATCCAGTATTCGAATCTAAGCAATCACCTTCCCTCACCTGATGAATGTTATACCTTTGGTGGTCTACCTCACCAAAGGTCTCCTTCCCTCACCACTCACCAGGGGGCTCCCTTACCTTACCCGAGATCTACTTTCCTTACCAGTCCCTAAGCTGGGTACTAAAAAAAAACCTTATCCATGTTTGGACCTTATGGGTTAGGAAAGGTTGATATGGCTCTACAATGATGTTGGATGTGAGGACACATTATATATATATATATATATATATATGGAAGTATTCAAGTGCATCCATCCCTCACCATTTTTGGTGAGGGACACTCCCCTTTGGAAAATATCAATTGCAAAAGGGGAGTGTCAAGTACATAGGACTCCCCTTTTTGTACTTGACCCTTTCTAAAGGGGGTGTCCCTCACCAAAAATGATGAGGGATGGATGCACTTGAATATTTTCCATATATATATATATAATGCCTGGATGTGCTTAGCAGTCTTATCCCACATTAGTATGCACTCTACAAGTCTACATCGACCCACAAAATTATATTTGGTGAAAGAGACACACCAAAAGGTTCCTTGAGATGCAAAATATTTTCTTCCTTACGTGAGGCCATTGCATGCGAGGGGAGCGAATAAACTCGTGGTATTAAAATTGGTATAATTGTAAATCTTATAAGGGTTTTACTTTGGGTCTAATAAGGGAAGTGAAACTCTACATGAGTAGAATCCACCTAATATTATAAATTCTATATATTATTCATTTAATTAATCATATACTTTGTTTTTGCCTTACATGGAAAATAATAGTAAACTATCTCAATCCTTAATTAACATAATCTATTTGCCCAAGAGTCATCCCTGTAATCCTCCATGCATGGTCCATTATGTGCTTGAGTACCTACTTCTGCACTGTTGCCCATGTACATCTCCACCTCGTCCTCCGCCTAAGTACACTTGGGATAGTACCTGACCATGCCCGAGGGTCAATCTGAGTTAAGCCGTATGAGAAGTCATAAGATATAGCGAGCTTGAGTGAAGGTGGCCGGTCAGATTGAAACTCAGTGTGCCCATCAGACACCAAAAAGCGCACAAGACTAAGGGGACTAACTTGTATGTACTCACAGATTACCTCCCCCACATGACCTCTTTTTTGTTTGGATGAATGGTGAATTGAATTTAAGTGTAGTAAAGTATCAAATCAATAGATAATAAAATATAAGAGATTATGATGATGTTTTCTTTTCCAGTGGCTTGATAAGAAATCTTTTATATTTTTGGTGTAAAATATGATTTTTTTTTTTCATTTAGTGGAGAAAAGAGGTAACTTCTTGTCTTATTTTTTTTAAATATTAAAATAATTTTAAATTTATGTACTTTCAATATGATAGATGACCTTTTTTTATCTAAATAATGAAAACTTTACCTTACTTTATTTTAATTCACCATCCATCCAAACACGCCCATTATACAATCAATGTCTAGTCTTCGAAGGTGGGCCAAAATGTGAGTGAACGCTCCTTTCCGGATCCGGACTACTCCGTGCTCACTCGCAAACGACAATGGAGAGGGAATACGACCATGTCACTATGTCAGTTACGATCTTTCGGTGGTTTGTCGGTCCAGGGTGAAAAATGGTAGGCCCAAATTCAGGACTGAGAGTAGTCCACATTTTAGTGACGCTGGCCAGGTCACTGGACAATGGACACATTGCAGGTTGACAAGACCCGCTTTGTTTTATTTGGGTAAGACCCTCTTTAATGTGCGTGAATATGGAATATCACTTGTCATTAATAAAATTTCTTATAGCGGGGAATATAGGGATCGCCTGTTTTGGTGAGGTATGTTACTCCCATGGTGGGAAGTTTGAATTCCTTTCTTTTATCCAGTGAATAAAGCAAAAATAATAATAATAATAATAATAATAATAAATTTCTTATAGCGATTATGAGAGTTCAATCTAAGGCTTATGATGGTTAACGATTTAATTTTATTTTATCATGCCAATAGGGAGGTCTTATATCTGACACGAATCTCAGCTAGTGCTCATTCTCTTTGGTATAATTTATTCACATCCGTTAGTATTTAAAGTGGATTCCACAAACTCTTGCTTAAAGTTTTATTTGTACCAAGTTCAACATCATAACTAGTCATGTTACACAAGATATCTGCAATTTTGGATGCAGTTTAAAGCCTTGTTTATAGAGAGTTTTGGATGTGGACAAATTTTCCTACCTTTTAACTGGCTCCACTTATTTATTTTCTTTATCAAAAGGGCCCCTAGGCCCTAGGTTTGTGCCATCCCAAACCTTCACTTCGCTCCCTCTGGAGAATCAAATATTCAAATTTGGTAAGCTCTTGATTCTTCTCTCTTTTGCTTTTCGTGACTTTTGGTAAACAAAAAGTGAAATAAACCAAGGCTGCTCTTGCAAGTGAGTTGTCAATTGACACAGTATCATCTTCATAGAATTCCCTGGGACTAAAAGTGAGGGGAGTATCGTGAAGTTCCCTTCTTCAATGAATTGTAGGCCCTCCTTTTAATTATATTCATTGTATCTAAGTTTTCGAAGTTATATAATTTTGTGGGCTGATCATTAGATTGATCACAAATGTGGGAACCCCCCAAACATCAGAAATTATGTAAAGTTCATTACTCAATCTAATGGTTTATATCATACTGATTTGAGTCATGATTTCACTTGAGATTATATTTGAAAAGGTGACAGAGATATTAAAGTGTAACTTCCCTCGATCTGTAACGTAAATGAGGGAGATGGACCATATGTTTGGAATGGTGCTACTTAGCGTTACAATTTATGATATAGTTCCCAATGAGAGGACTTATTTTAAAGAGAGAATCCTAGACTTGACTTGGCCATCCTACTTAATTTTTTTCTATCGTGACCATTATTTTTATTTTTGAACTGCCTGCACAGTTGCACTAAGGTTTGAATTACTTTGTGGAAGAACCTTTACCTATGAGCAAACCCATACGGTTGATGCAGTGCAATCTGCAAGGCCCACTTGAATGCATCTCCAAAAGTCTCTTTATAGACAAGGTCGTAGGGCATGCAAAAAATCAGCCTCTTGTTTTTCTTTTTCGAGATTCAATTAATGGTGAGTAAAAGTTCAATAAACATAAAAACTAAACACATCATGATAGGGATAAAAATATAAAAGGAGCTACACTAATAAGAATTAGTCTCAAGTGAGCCACAGAACAAGGATTGTACATGTTGTCCTCTACATTGTGTAAATCGATTATAAGCCCTGATACCCATTGCATTAAATTGCCTAGCAAGCCTTCGAATCAATCTGAGGGGGTCCTCTAAACAATAACATGTGAGATCATCATATAGAGGGCTGTGTCCTGTGACTCCTGTCAGCAGCCCACTAACAAGTAACAAGCTTGCCCATGTTCCCATGTTTGTTGTTATTGATTGGCAGGCCAGAAACAACACTTCTGATGGTAGTGGTTATTGATTGGGTTTGGGTCTGAAATTTTCATTCTTTCTTGGGACTGTAGCCCTTACAAATCTTCAGTGGCTCACAGCTATCTCGTGAGCCCTTGATGTGCGGGAGTGGTTGTGAATTCTCTCGGGGAATGTGTGCAATGTGAAATGAAGAGTCTCGGCAAAGGAAATCATGACCATCCAAAAAGTTCTTGCCCCTTGGCTCATCGTCCATCGAACTTTTCTTTTTAAATATAATTTATTTATAAACGACCAAAAATATATAAATTATTTATACACTACCAGTCTACCACTGCTCTCACAGTGTAGCAGCTAACGTGTCTTTTCATACTAGGGTTTTAGTGGATGCATTGATGGAATTGGGATTTTCTTTTAGAAGAGACAGGTGACGAATATCAAATGACTTAAAAAATGACAATGGGCACAAATGATATTGAAGTAAAATTTCTTAAAGTGGTCATTTCTTTTGTGGCCTAATATTGAAGCCATGTACACCATATATATATATATATATGATAGGGGTTTTAATAAGTTGCAGTTTATATTATCTTAAACTAAAGTCGTTTATAAAATTTTTTCCATCGTAAACTGCTTCAAATCATCATCTCCAAAATCAAGATAAATTTGGTCAGAACTGAAATTTTCAATTCTATCATGCAAAAAACAGAGATAGTCGACTTTAATTTATGGGACCATCATGGTTTCAACTTAAGATAACATAAGCTGCAAATTAGAATAGACCATCTCTCTATATATATATAAATATAGAGCATTATTAAGTTGTTTGAATTTTCAATGAGTGGAATCCATTGTGGAAATCCGTTCATTTTGTTGATATTCTCCTGAGAGGATAAGGGCTAAGAAAGAGGAGATAGAGTCGAAAGATGTTTTCCATCATAAGAAAATAAGTAGAAGACAAAAATGCCATCAATACTTGGTAAATTTTCTCTTTTCTCATGAAAGAAGGAGAAAAATGAGGAGGGCACAACTAAGGAAGTAAAGATATCCAAAATTCCTCTCCTTTCACATATGTGAAAGAACGGGAGTTGAGGAGGGGCAATTGTCCCTTCTCGACCCCCCTCCCTCCGCCATCGGGTGGATGATATTCTCCTGCATCCTTGGTAATGAATGTTACATCTATGAAACTTAAGACTGATACTTTGTTACTGTTAAAGTTAAATTTGTGTAGCACGATGGTTTTAAACATAGAGAATGAAATTATTTTGATTCTCTTCATAGTCTATACATTAGGCCTTGAGCTTGCAATCTTTGGCTTTGAGCTCGCAATTTCTGGCTATGATACCATCTTGATAATCTATAACACCAAAAGATTAATCTAGAAGTGATCTAGTAGTGAACGGCACAAGAATTTATATCAACAAATCTTTTTTGATGGAGACAAAGCTGGAATTCAACCCGAGGTTGTGGAATGTTGAGCTCCTCATCCACCTAGAAAAACAAATCTATGCAGTGCAAACTTCTTCTAGTCAATCCACTGATACCTGAGTGGTGAGCATGGTTCAAAATCACAGTTCGCAGTTATTGAGTTTAGCTGTCATTGTGGAGCAAATTTTTATTTGACCCCCAAAAAATCCAAAAAAATATCCAAAAAATCCATAATAATATAAAATGATAGAAAACAATATATATTTTTTTCATTAGTGCACACTTTAAAGCAAAATAATGGTCCCCTCAAGTTATGACATCTTGTATCATGGTTGTATCGATGTATATAGTAAAATAAGCTAAAATATAATAAATTTCACATAATACAATCATAATTTTGGGCAAACTAATAGTGTTAAACATTTTGATATCAAGAAAAGCCTCATATTTTGAAAATAAGAAAAAATCTAGATCTACACTTTAAAACACTAAGTCTAGGGAAAAATAAGTGAGCAACATAAAATCTAACTCATTATAAAGCTTTTGGTTTATGTATTATACAATCTTTTGGAAAAAAAAAAAAACTAAAACAACTCGGATTTAAATAATAAAAAAATAAAAGAATATTACAAAAAGTGCTAAAATTTATAATTTTTTGCTCCAAAAGTATAGAACTAACGCACCTCAAATATCTCTAAGTCATTTTGATGTTGAATCTTGAAAAGAACTCCAAAAAATAAAAAAAATAAGCTTACCAAAGGGTTCCCTTGAATTTCATTTGATTTTCCCACGAACAAATCTACCCAAAAGCGGCTTAGATCCAACCTTTTTGATGCTCTTCTAACCCATAGAAGCTGTAGCAGTCCTTAGGAAGCTCTCAGAGAAGAAAGACAGTGAAAGAAGAAAGCCAAAAGGAAAGTTTTTTTTTTTTTAAATTCCCATTAGGCAATATAATGGCCGTTATTAACGGTACGACCATTATCTTAAAAAAAGGGGTATATATCGGCCGTTATTTTTGCGATAATTACCGTGGTATCGTAATGCAGCCGTTATATACCATTTAACGAAACGGTAATGGCCGTTACCGTTACATAAGGGTCGTTATGTAACTGTAACGGCCATTATTTTGAACTATGGCATGTCCCTCTCTACGGAAAAAAGAAAAACTGGAATCATCCCCTTACTCTATTGATTATAAACTTGGGTAGTGTGTGTAAGTGTATGAGCATTTTGGAGAGAAAAAAAAGTCCTCCTGCAACACACAGTGTTCTGAAACTGAAAGTCTACTATATATATCCCAGGTTAGATTTCGGTAGTATAAAAACGAATATGGATGTGGTATGAATTTAGGAAAGATGACCCTACAAAGTTAAAATCAGGTGTACAATTTGATCACTACCATTGATCATTTCGCTTTTACCATGTTAACACATGATGGAGCTTTTTTCACTGGTCATGATCAACAGATTAATCCTGACCATTTATATCTAGGAGTCATGCATGTATCTAGTTTATAAATACAATGAGACCCGTACACTGTTCAATTACAGTCACCTGATCAATCTTGAATACTCTTGAAGGGTTCTCCTGTGTTATTGATCCAGAGCATTGGTTTTATTACCTGGCTTTGTTGATATACCATTTATGTGACTGGCAATGTTCCGGACTATTGTGCTTTTTGGCCTTTGAAGATGCATGGACCATATATATTACCGGACCCAGTTAATGCTTCCTTGTAGTTAATGTGATTTCCAGTGCAGTTTACTTGCTGATCAACAGGTATACTTGAATTAAAAAAAAAATCACTAAACTCAGGGTGCAAAGTTAGATGGAGTTATTCATTGTCAAACAGGTAGATTGATTTTTATGGAAATAAGACCAGGACCCAAACAAGGAACACTGGAGTTCAACAAGCAGAAATGAGGTGGCAACGTATGGATCCTCACCTTCATTTCTAAAGACTTTAAATAAACAATTTCATTCTTATACAAGATTGTAGGATCTTCCCAAAAACCAATTGGTGATCTCACAAAAGCCAATGGTAATTTCATATTTATTATATTGAGTACAGACCCATGCTTAAGTGGGCCGGCCTAATCTGAACTGGCTCAGTGACTCTACAAACAGGTCTTTATAGGGTGCCATTGGGCCATACTTGGCATGTGTTGATGTCAGACAAAACACATCATGTTTATATACAGTCCTGAATTTTGGCAGATGCCTTTACATCCATTCTCTGTAATCTTCGACTAGGACCCACTTGGATCATCATAAATTGAGTGAGGGTGACTTGGTTTACTTGCTTTCTCATTGCTACATTGGATGAGTATTACGGTAATTGTGATCAACCCTACCCACCCAAGGATTGATCGCTGGGTGGCTATGCGAGATGAGACAAACTTACCACGGGGTGTCTAGTGTTTCTCAAAGGCTCATACATTTGGATAAACTGAGTTACACTTCAAGTTGTAATTGTTTTGATATATTTTTAAGGCAATATTTTAGAGCTCACGATCCAAAACTTGTATGAAACACGAATATATCTGTCCGAACTTGGCAAGAACTGCAATCTCCCTACCTGAGTGCAGTTCAAGGTGAATTTGGGTCGACTCAAGTAGGTCTGGTTTGGTACCCACATGGGGTTGGCTTGCTTTACCAGGAGAATTAAATTTAGAAAATTCACATACTTCATACACAGCATAGTTGGTATAGTATTATACAATAGTATATACATATATTTATAGATAAGTTGAAATCGAATTCAGGTATTTAAGCTCCAACTCAAACCCCAACCTGAGTCCAATTCCATGTTGTTTCCAAAATCCAGGCCTGAGCCCAAAAAGCCCAAATTTCATTTTGGACAGATAGTTCCATCCAAGGACAAGTAACAAAACAATTGTCTCTATAGGTATCTAAAAAAATCTAGTGGCCCTTTGTTTTGGAGTTTCCAAACCACACGGATAATTATCTATCGGGTCTTAACTCTCTCTAATGGACACTAAATAGGTGGGCTTGGATCATCATTGGAAACAATTTTCAACAAGGGTAGGTTTAGCTACTACCACTCTACAAGGCATTAAAAAGGAAAGTTAAAAATAGAACATCCGTTATCACTTATCAGATTACACTGCTAAATAAGAGTTTACTGGACATAAATGGATTGGGCTAGCTGCTTTTTTAGAATGTTCTTTTGCTTTTTCGTCCAATTCGTTTAAGGGGCCCAATAACTTAGGCCAAAGCAGGTCATCCAATTACAGTCAAAAAGTTTTTCACTGGCATTTTGGGGCTCTAAAAGAAAATAATAGCCGTTTATGAAATCCAATGAACCCACTGATTCTTTTATTTATTTATTGTTAACGGAGGGTTCTTAACCCTTTGAGTTGGACTATTCCCTTCGGGCCTAGAGAGAAGCCGGGTAAAACCCCTGTGGCCCCTAGGTGATAGCACAAGTGACGATATCAAGACCTTTAGCTCCGGAAGAGGAAAGAACTTTGGTCCTGACCACTCCGTCAACCCCTTGAGATTCAGTGACTCTTTTATTGAAAACCATATAACTAGGACGTCTTGTTGCCCTTCATTGTCAAATGTCCACTTCAATGTGTAAGAGTCAATTCCATGCTCACCAATTTGATAAACGTCTGATTTGGGCCATTTTGAAAGTCTCATTTTGGTCTAAATGGGGTCCACTCTTCACGGATTGACCGTCTGAACTGGGATAGAAAATTTCACACCGTGGGCGAGATTTGACTAAACAAATTATTTTTAATTCTTAATTCCTTATCGAAGAGTTTATTTTTTTGGTAAAACCTTATCCAAGAGTTTGAATATATTTGTTAGGGGCTTCAAGTTCATCCCCTTTCTTTCTGTAATATACTTTGCCTGGATCTAACATCGGATACCAAAATCTCGATTTCATGGGGACCATGGCCACCATTGCTTCCATCACACGTTAAAGACCCAATTATAGTTTTTTAAAAGGAAGCGTAAATCCGTGGTATAAACAAAAATTATTTTAATTTTTCATATAGCCACTTTTCAACCATTTGGTGCAACACGTTTTCCTTCCAAAAATTGGCAGAGAGACATGATTTCAATTGTTTGTATTGATGGTAGGGATGTGATTAATGTAAAAAGTGGTTGCACAATGCACCTTAGTTTTGGCGGTGTATAAAATGCGTGTATTCATGAAATGAGTCTTTGGTCGCCGTAATCAACTAGACTGAGATTGAGACTAACCGGTAAAAAAATGATAGAGATTTTGACCGCACAATTGCTTTTATATCTGACATATGTCTCAAAATAAATCGAGATGAAAGGAATTTTTAACGGAATGATTGCCTTTAAATTTGATATTTGTCTGGAAACAATCAAAATTTAAATATTTTTTACAAAGTTGTTCGTTGTACAACCCTAGAATATCGCACAAGGCTTATGTGTAATACATCACATAACGCGATATGTTCATGAGGCATAAAATATCACATTGTATAACGTGTGCAACACTGCATAGTATAGGACATCACACAAAAACCCTTGTCCAAAGTTAATCCCCATGAGGACAAAATGTTAGGTCTAAGTTCAGCGGTGCGGACAACATCCCCAGATGGCTGAGCTTCAAAAACATCATAACATCAGTAATCTAACGATGACCCACCCAATCAACGGTAGCTATGATTTCCACTTCGAACAAACGATACGAGACACAGCGTCATCGCACGTGCTGCGTGGGAGCCAGCTGTGTAGTTTCTGCCGCGTATAAAAGGGAGCCGGAAGAGGACGAGAAGAGGAGGCCAGGAGAAGAAAAGAGCGGGGCGGGGCCTTTCAGCTGGTTCGAAATGGGAGGCGACGGCGGGACCGGCTCTCACCAATCCCCATCTCACACTACCGTCACGTGCCCTCCCTCCTCCTCTTCTCCGCCTCCTCCGGATGCAGAGATCGCATCCGATCCACCAAAAGATCTAGGGTTTGCAGAGCCGATACCAGATGCGATCTCCTCCTCGTCCTCTTTCAAGCCCGTCCTCTCAGATGATCTCCGCAACAAGATCGTTCACCAGGTATTTCAACTTCATCATTCTCTTTCGATTCGATGCAAGCATTAGATCCGTTTCATCATCTGAAAGATGATCTTTCATGCTTGTAATGTTTCTTTTCTACATGAGCTGTTCTTTTTTATTATTATTGAATCTGTATGTAAGATAGGGTTTGAATGATTTGACTTTCTACCTTTAGATTCTTAGGATGGAATATGTGTGTTGGGAATGAAATGGATTCACAAGTAGGTTGTACAACTGATATCACAAGATAGATCAAGCAACCATACTCAATGCAAAGATTTTGGATTAAGATAAAAGAGAAAGCCAAAAGCAATAGTGTACTGATGTCCTCAAAGGTTTAATGCTCTGATATAGGAATTAGTGCTTAATGAAGTCATTAGTAAGAACAAGGACCAAGAACTAGGAGCAAGGTCAAGACCTAGTCATTTGACATTTTAGAAAAAAATTCTGGATGATTTTTATGAACACTTAGAAAGGGCTTTCTTCAGTTAATAATATTTGGACCAGTTAAATTACATGGAACGTCTTTTGTTGTCTCTTACTTACCTAAGTTTCTGAATTGTTAATGGATGTGCAGGTAGAATATTACTTTAGTGATGAGAATCTGCCTAAAGATAAGTTCCTCCTGAAGTACGTGAAGAAGGACAAAGGGTTTGGTCAGTGTTCAGAATCCATAGTAGTTAATACTCAATACTGATTTAAATATATTGATCTATGTTGTTTAAGATCACTGTGTCTATTCATGAATGGTGATCTTAGTATTATTAATCTCCAGTAGCCAAAGATATCGTCTCATTAGTAGAATGCACATGGATATGGCGGACTGTCTCCTTTGCTCACTGCAGTACATGGTGTTTTTTTAGTTCTTAAAATATGTGATTTTACCATCTGTTTTCTGGATTATTAAGCTATGGCCTTTTTCTAAGTCATCAATTTTTATATGTAATGGAAATATTAATTGATAGACAAGAAGGCGTATGATTGTCTTAGGGCGATTACCGTTTGTCTGTATTGCACCATGTCTTAGTATGGAAAGTAGAATAGCTTCGTCTTTGGAAGGATTCTCTAATTAGGTTAATTATAACATGATTATTGGCATTCCTATAGTAGCAGGGATGTAAACAAGTTGGATTTGTTATGGGAATAGTTTTTAATTTCGTTCTGTTCTGGTCAATTATGTCCGGAATTGGCTTGGGTGGGAATGGAATGCCCCCTGAAAGTTTTCAGGCACATTCCGGTTGTCCTGTCCGATTTCATTCCTTTCTGGTCATTCTGTCCAGAAGTGACAGAGGCGGGAACGGTCTTTGTCCTATCTTTTTATTATTGGTATTATTATATCTCCCCAATTACCCCTCTAACGGGCAAAGTGATGGGGTTGGTGCGTAGCATGATTATGGCATTTATGTTGACTTGCTGATGGGTGAATAAAATGATGATCATACTTAGATAAATTTCAGTTTTTTTAAAGTGGTAATTGAACAAAGGAGATATTCAGAACTGTGTGAACTACCGCGGGATTAAATTGATGAGCCATACGATGAAATTATGGGAGATAGTTATTGAGAGAAGACTAAGAAGAACAACAAATGTTTCAGAGAATCAATTTGATTTCATGCCTGGGAGATCAACCATGGAGGCTATCTTTCTCCTGAGGAGGTTAATGGAACAGTATAGAGAAGGTCGGAGAGATTTACATATGGTGTTCATTAACTTGGAGAAGGCCTATGACCGGATTCCTAGGGAGATTCTTTGGAGAGTTCTGGAAAAGAAAAGATTGCGTTGCTTATATTGAGGCGATAAAGGATATGATAGAGTCGTGACATCTGTAAGGACGACTGACGGCGAAACTAAGGAGTTTCCTATCACGATTGGTCTACACCAAGGCTCAGCGTTAAGCCCGTACTTGTTTGCCCTAGTTATGGATGAGATTACAAGACATATCCAGGATGAGGTGCCGTGGTGTATGCTATTTGCAGATGACATTGTTTTAGTGGATGAGACGAGAGAAGGAGTGAATGTTAAACTAGAATTGTGGGGGAAAACATTAGAGACAAAAGGGTTTAGGCTAAGTCGATGCAAAACGGAATATATAGAATGCAAGTTTAGTCAAAGTAGGACACCTGGTAACATAGAAGTAAGTTTGGGCACACAAAAGATTGTAGAGAAAGAAAACTTTTGGTACCTTGGATCTATGGTGCAACAGGATGGAGGGATTGATACTGATGTAAGTCACAGGATTCAGGCCAGGTGGACCAAATGGAGGAGTGCTTCGGGGGTCTCGTGTGATCGGAAAGTCCCCCTCAAGGTTAAATGAAAGTATTATAAGGTGGCGGTATGACCGGCGTTGTTATATGGATCAGAGTGTTGGGCATAATCATGTCAAGAAGATGGAAGTTGCGGAGATGCGAATGCTAAGATGGATGTACGGGATCACAAGGAGAGAGATGATTAGGAATGATGAGACTAGGGGCAAAGTAGGAATAGCACCGATTGGAGATAAAATGAGAGAAAATCGATTGAGATGGTTCGGCCATATTAGAAGGTGTCCAACGGAGGCACCTGTTAAAAGGTGTGAAAGTATGGAGATTGCCAGGAGTAGGAGAGGGAGAGGGAGATCCAAGAGAAGTTGGAAAGAAACTATTAAACATGACCTTGCCTACATGGATCTAACGGAGGACATGGCCCTAAACAGATTTGATTGGCGTTGTCAAATCCATATAGCCGACCCCACCTAGTGGGAAAATACTTGGTTTGGGTTGGTTTGGTTTAAAGTGGTAATTGAGTTGCTTTTATTTGCAAATCCTGCAAAAATGGGATGTCTAAAATGAATCAAGCCGATTAGAAGAGCATCACACGGGGAAACAGGTGAAGCCGTTAGGCATCCTTAAACATCACATAGTTCTAACCAATTCAGCGCTAAGTCCAGGCTCAATCTACCCACGAATCCTTCACCTGAGCCTTTTGTAGCGACACCTTCTGCTGAATCTATCATCTTTTAAAAAATGCACTTATTTCTTTTTAACCAAACAACAGTTCCATTTTCTTTTTTGCCTATTAATTACTTGTTTGTTTATGGGACCATGAAGAAACTGTGTGGATGATCCTGCCTCAGATGACTGTTGCCCAGCGCACTGCTGTTGGTGGCTTATTGTCTTAATTGTATAGCAGGATATGATGTCTCCCTTACTCATCTGAGTCTGTCCCTTTTTTGGTCGAGTCCTATCTGTGTCTATTTTAAGGCTGTTATCTCATATTTTGTTGGCCACACTAGTATGATAATGTATTTAAGTCGGACAAGTGTAGAGTAAAAGAAGCTGATGAACTAAAGCAGGTACTTATGACAGGTTGCCTTGACCAAAGTTTGCTCCTGGTGCAGCTATACACAGTAGTTGTGCCGAGCTTCTGGTATAGGTCTGAATGACTATGCAACTAACTGCTGTCTGATTCTTTCTCTGTACTTGACTCTTGTTCAGATTCAGTACGTTTTTTTGTTTCTTGTGTAAGTTTGGGTTACTCCTTTTTCACCTTTGTTTTTATACCAAGAATAGTTAATAAAAAAAGGTTAGAACTTAGAAGTTTCTCATCTTTCTGATATACTTTTCATGAGTTTTCCTCTATTAGTCTATTATCATCTCAGCGCCACATTTTTTGGTTAGATGAATGTAATTTTCTCTTCTTTTTGAGGCCTTCAATGATGTAACTTACCAAACTGAACCTTTTGAATGGATATGAAAAGCTCAGCTTCAAACACTTGAGAATCTCAGCTCTACAGGCTAGTTGATGTTATAAGGCTTGCTCAATGTGAAACATGAGAACTCAAGAGTTCCCACCCAAGATCGAAGGCAGCTTCAAACCTTTGATGCCAAACGGGTCCAAAAGTGGTCCCACTCAAGATAGTTTAGGGATTTTTATTTTCTTTCCCTAATTATTAGTTAGCAGGTTTCTAATTGTAATTAGGATAATATTTCTTATTTCCTAAGTTGATTCTATTTACTTTCCTAGTTTGATTAGGTTCTTATCCACCAAGTTTTGTCTTCTTATTTATATTCAATGTAAGAGATGGAAATCTCAGACTTGAGTATTGGAATAATAATTATCGTGGGTTTTCTTCCCTCAAAGAGGTGCTCCCCCGTGTTGAAGTCTCTGCGGAGACCCGTTTGAACTTTGAAGTGTCAGTGGACATGTGCTTCGGCACCACCACCGTGCTTTGGCACCAGGGTTTAAAATAACGGCCGTTACTGTGCCGTTATATTGTATATAACGGCCTAAAAAATCGCCAAAATAACGGCCAAACCGTTATAACGGCCATTATTTTATATTGTCGGATGGGATTTTTTTTTTTTAAATGTGTGTTGTCCTTCTTCTTTCACTTCTTTCTCTTCCCTGAGAGCTTCTTAAGGGTTCCTAAAGGGCTGCTACAACTTCTAAGGCATGGAGGAGACCTAAAAAAAACCCATGAAACTTTTGGCCCACTTTTTTCATCTCTCTTCCTCTCTTTTCTCCATTTTCACTGCTGTGAACCTTCTTTGACTACCCCCTAGTGGTCCTAACTCCATTTTCTCAGAGTTTAGGGTTTAGGATTCAATGTAATTTCTTAAGGGACACAGGTTCTGATGGAAGAACTTCATAAAATCCCCGCCGGGGGATACCCCCAGACTCCTTTCGTGAAGCGCATGTTTTAAAGAAGTGACAATCATGAAGACAAAAGGATCCTACTTGACCATGATAGCTAGGACTCTGTTGCTAGTTGTCTTTCCTTTTTTGTGCTTGGATGTCTATTATTATCATAACTTGCTAGATATGATATTAAACATGTTTAATTATGTTTGGAATGGTATAGTAGTAAAGATTGTGTAATACACTAATTCATGAACCAAAGGCTTTATATTGAGTTAGATTTGATATTACTCACTTATTTTTCCCTAGATCTAGTATTTTAAAATGTAGATCTAGATTTTTTTATTTCCAAAATTTGGGGCTTTTCTTGAAATCAATTACATTTTTCCACATTAGTGTTCAAATGCATTTATAATGTGTTAGTTTAAAATAGATCTACACTTTTGAAAAAAAAAAGTGTGAGTTTTTGCCTAAAATTATGGTTGCATTATGTCAAATTTATGATATTTCAACTTATTTTAGTATATACATCGATACAGCAATGATACAGGATGTTATAACTTGAGGGGACCGTTATTTTGCTTTAAAGTGTGCACTAATGGAAAAAAAAAAAACATTAGTTTCTATCATTTTATAATATTCTGGATTTTTTGGATATTTTTTCGGATTTTTTTGGGGTCAAAAAAATATTCGCTCCGCGATGACCGCGAACCGCGACGCGATGACCGCGAACCGCGATTTTAAACCATGTTTGGCACTTCCCACGCATGCCCTACCCTAGGGCCTGCATCAACCTTGCTGCCAAAGTATTTTAAAATCTAGATTTTTCTAAAATTTTAAGAAATGCAGATTAAAGAACTAATGAGGTCTCATCAAGTTACTTTTTCTCAGTTAAAATGCATAAAACTATTTTTTTTTTTTTGTGTGTGCCATTGCCTTTATTAAAGATTTGATGTATGTTTTGAAATTGAAAGCCAATTTCTGGCAGAAACATACAAGAACAATGACAATATCTGGTAAATGTCACATGAAACAACAAAGGCTATGTACAAATCCAACAAGTGCAATCATAGGTTAAAAAGAATACTAAAGTACTAAACGAATATAATATATGAAATGGAGATTTGGTTGCACATTTGTCACCATATGAACATAGTGCTACTGTAATTTTCGCCTGTATAGGAATTGGCCTTTATTGAAGATTTGAAGTATCTTTTGAAATTGAAAGCTAACTTCGTGCAGAAACTTGTAAGAACAAAGGAACAGTCGATACCTGATAAATGTCGCAAGATCTGTGGCTAACCAATGAATATTGATAAAACCTATAAGAACCATCATGGGTTAAAAGAACAATGAAAAGTACTAAACAATTATAACGTATAAAAGGGCGATTTGGCTGCACATTTTTCATTATATGAAAACAGTGCTATTGTGATGTTTACCTGTATATCAGTTTCTGTATTGTAAAGTTGACCAGGCACACTGTTCATACATGGCTCTACTTGAACCGGTGCCTTAGATGGTTTGGTCCTCTCAACTTGCTCACCCAGTAAAAAAGGATCAGAATCATTGCAGCCGGCTTCCTTTTTTTAGCGTGGATTTAACTAAATTTAGTGTTTTTTTCTAATTCTTTTGGCCCAACTGAATTGTTGGTCAAATCGATATGTATTGAACCATCCTTGCCAGTCGTTTTACCTCTGGCTTGGTTTTTGTTTCATTGAAGTAAACACAAGAACTCAAATGATCACCCGAGCAACATTGCTCAGGCGATCATGGGTGACAAGCTGTGTGGGGCCCACCTTATCATCCTGACCTAATTTGACAATTAGTCAGACTGTCCTCTCCTTTGGATTTTGTCCAATGAAAAATTTCATCCATTGGTTTAGGGATGACTGTATCTCCATCTCAGATCTGCAAGATTTGAGATATGGTGGGCTCCTCCAAGTATAGGCCTTCCCATTCCCCTACCTTTTCCTTCCAGGTAGCCCATAAAACTCCATCCCCAGTTATGACAATCTGTGGGCGCCTAAATCACAAATATTATACCTAGCAGCACTGAAAGATAGAAAACAGATGTGGAACAGATAGAGAGAGATGGCTGATAACTGTAGGGAGGGAATCTTTGGTTCACAGAGTGGAGTGATTGTTTCGATTTTTTGGTCGGACTAAGGGCGCCTGACATTCGCATTGTGGGTGGTCCATGATGGACTAACGAACCCCTGAGGGAGAGAGGGCCATGTGTCATTTTCCAGATTGTTATACAGCAGGCTGTAACATTGGTTCCCTTTTACATACTGAGGGGAGAGAGGATGAGCCTATGATTTAGTGATCCAAGCTATTGATATTTAATAGTGTTTCCTTTGTGGACGATCTGCCATCCGAGATAGAGTATGATGCATTATTGTGTACGTGGGTCCAAAGTAAATGTCTTAGAGGACCGACACACGTGGAGAGTGTCCAATTATAGAAGTCCCCACAATGAGCCATTGTTTTTTGATGCACCTATATCCTATGATGCCTAGATACGGATATGGGCATGGACAAAGATACTGGGATCGTTGATACGACTTTGCACGTTTGGAAATTTAGGACATGGATACGGATACGGCTGTCCCAATTTTTCTTTAGATTACTTTCGAAATAATGAAATTAACATTTATTTAGATTCTTTTCTAACCCTTTTTTTTTTTATGTTGAGAAGTAAGAAAATTAAAAGAGCTACATTAAATAGTGGGCCTGGTAGGTGGAATATGCTAAACTAGTATGCTAAAAGTATTATTGCATTATTGGTTAGCAATGCGAGTGTTATATTGGTCTGATCTGGGTACGATGGGTTATCAATACGAGTGTCGTATTGGTCCGACATGGGTACGATGGGCTTGTACAAGCATCTGGGTATCATAGTCTCTATCAGGTGCAATGACACCTGTTCAACATCATTCTTAAGATGACTATGAGATAGATTCATATCAGAATGAGCAATGTAGAAGGCATCTTGATTATGACATAATTATAAGGGGTGGATGACAATTTGACAAGCCTATTATGTTCAGGTCCTTCAATGGCCAGGCAATTCGGTTTGACAAAACTGTTTAAAATAGATACACTGTCTCCAAAATGATTACGGAAGCAGTGGAAATCAATTAAACATAATTAATTCCATGCAAACAAATGAGAGAGAGAGAGAGAGAGAGAGAGAGAGAGAGAGAGAGAGAGAGAGAGAGAGAGAGAGAGAGAGAGAGAGAGAGAGCGCTTCGTATGAAAGTCATGTAGTAGGGAAAGCTAAATCCAATTGTTCGCGAGCCCAAGATACCCGATATTCATTCAGACAGAAAATCCACTCAAACTAGGAAAGAAGTAGAGATTAGCTTACCGTTGATCATGAAAACCCACCCTAGTGCTTCAATCCAATGGGAGATTTCTCAAACCAATAGGAGAAGAGAGAAAATTGCACACAAGACAATTTTATTGAAGAATAAAATATCATAAAATGAGCCTAGGGTTGGATGTCTCATATCCATGGTATTTATAATGTTTCCAACATGGTTCAAACTTCAAAATAGCATTATCAGCCGTAGTGGTCGAGGCCGCTACGCTATTTTGAAAATAACGACACTACGGTTTAAAACCCTAGTAAAGCCAAGAAATTTTAGTTTTAAACATTGTTTTTCTTATTTCTTCTCCTCAATAGCATTTCCTAAAGTTGTTTCTACCCTTATATGATTTCAAATCACTAAAAAACACAATATTGGTTGCTATACAAGATTAAAAAATTTTGACCATTAAAAATTCACACCGCTACATTGTTGCGTATCGCCGCAACCGCTACTTATTGCCCGCTACGTAGCGTTTTGGCCATTGACCGCTACGCCTGCCACAACTGCTATTTTGATCCTTGGTTTCCAATACAATCACAACCCTAAACTACTTTCAATCTCTACCATTCATCAAGATACTAAAAGTAATATGAAAATCTGAAATAAAAGAGTCCTAATAGAAAGAATTACTCAACAAACCAAAAGAAGAAAGAGAACAATCATTGAAAACTAAGGATGTGATGGCCATCTATTTTGGAGAGAGAATTTCTCCACTTGCTAACTTTGAACTTGCTCCCCTTGTAATACTCCTCGAATTTAATAAGCCCTCCTCTGTTGGTATTAAATGAAAATATTCTAATTGTACGCTGCTTTCTCTTAAAGTCATTGGGCGTCCCACTATAAGTAGGCTATGGGTCCCACTTTGCTAAGCATATTTTGAGTTGACGTGGCCCCCACTTGTAGAGCATGTAACATCTTGTATAATGATGCACCATTGGTTGATTTTATTCATGGTTGGGCCTTATGTAGGTTTAGTTTGAGTCTGCTTTAAATTTTTGAGATTTTAAATCCCAATTTTGACCCATTAAAATCCATGTTTGAGCTTTATGTTTGATTAGGCCCCGATTAAGATGGATCAAAAGATTTTTGTGTTCAATCAAATTGATCCAAATAAGGGCCTGATCAACCACATAATCCATTGGATCTAGGCCATATGCTCCTGCATCAGAAGGATATGGCTTTTATGAAGGGCTTGTTTAAGAGTGATATATTGCTGAAGCGTCTCTTGTCTTCAGCTACAAAGTCATTACAGCCATCCAGATTCCAGAGGACTATACTAATGTATCTGTAACAAAAATTAGCAGTCTGCAGGTGTATTATGCAACAAGATTAATTTCCACATACAATGCATTAATTCAAAAATTCTATAGCTGAGTTGTAAGATAAATCCGACTCAACTGTTTGAATATTGTATTGGGCCCAACCGTTGGCCAAGAGATAAAAAAAGTATATAGAGTATGATTTTTCTCATAATTTAATGTACATGATAATAATTTTATAGTTATTGGCCCTTTGCATGGATGATCAGCTGATGATGCAGGCCTTAGGCCATCTGGGCATATCATGTGGGTCCCACATGTGGCACATAATAAAAATAGGGCTGGGAATTTTATTTATGTGGAGAAGGGTATGACCTTAGTATCAAATGATGTCTAACACGTGAAATTAGGTCTGTTTGATGGGCAATTCAGTGGCCTATCGAGCTCGATAGCACATTTTTTTTTTTAATATTATTTGTAGAAGTTATGGCCCATTGTTGATGGTGTGTTGCCTAGTTGCCAGATCAAGTCCTTGTGAGTATTTTCTAAGAAAGTCCGAAAGCTATGGTTAGTGGTGCAGTCCCCTTTCCAATAAATAAGAATGCTTGGTTTTATTCTTATGATGAACCTAATAACACTTCAGGGATTTTTCTCCAATTATTAATTTGTGTGCTTGTCTGCACAATCATGGGTGTCTAATCCCGGATCATCTTCAAGATTTGGCGTGGTATTCAACCTTTAGATCACACTCATCTCCATCCATCAAAAGTTTGGTTTGAGTTTCGGGCCTTTAATGTTTTGGTTTCTGAGTGGAATGGCATGGCTACCTGTCCTTAATTAGCTGGTAGGTTCCTCTCATTCTCAGTGCTCAGTACTAATTAACTATTGAAACTGGAATCTTATGTAATATTTAATTGATAGTATCATCCGTTCTCATTCCTTACAAGATTGCTATGTGATTTTGACGGTGATGGAAATAAGTACTTTCTACGCATATTTACACCATGTAAAATAATTGCTCACGCAAAACTACAAATATTAAATGCCTTTCTTGTTGCAGTTCCAATTGCAGTTATTGCTTCATTTAGAAAAGTGAAAAAGCTTGTTCAAGACAATTCTTTGATAGAGACTGCACTTAGGACGTCCTCTCAACTGGTAAATTTGTCTAGCACCTACATTCAAACTGGCATATTCTGTAGAACTCTCCTCATATATATATTTATCTTTGTAAACAGGTCGTAAGTTCTGATGGAAAGAAAGTGAAGCGCTTGCATCCTTTGTTGGATTCTAACATTGAGGATGCGAAGGTAGTCTTCATATGAAATAATTATGGAGTATAGACAGGTGACAACACAATAAGTTGTAATATAGGTGAACAAAGTATTCATTTTTGAACCTTCTTGTCAATTTGATAGACAAAGTATCAGAACTCCCTCTTTAAGTAGCAGCTGGCCCAAATATTAGTTGGGTCAGAGTGATTTCAGATAGGCACTTTTTCATAAGGTAATCTCCTGTTTTATCCAAGGGTAAGTTCACTTCAGTCAGAATAGTTGTACCTTATCTTGGGTGATATTTGGGCGTGTTGCTATTTTTATGGGCTGTTTTGAATGGTCTATGTTGACAAGGAGTAAGCCCCACTGTGGAGATTGCTGCTTATTTATACTGCAACTTACAACTGTAGCCTGGATATAGTCATTTGTGATTTTCTAGAACCTCATCTTTCATTTTCATTACATCTCCTTTATTAGAATCATGTTCTAGTATCTAATTTGTGAAATCTTACTGTCTTAGTCTCGCACTGTTTTAGTAGAGAACCTGCCAGAAGATTATTCAACAGAGAGCATTCAGCGGATATTTGGAGATGTTGGAATGTATGTCCTTTTTGGAGACTAAATTTTTAGTTGATATTTCATTGATGAAATGATAACCTTTCCTTTATTTAATATTCAGCATAAAGAATATTTGCATCCGTGATCCTCATGCCGTTCAAGAATCAACCAAGACTAGTAAAGCAGAGCTGGCAATTAGTAGTAAGGTATGGATATTCACCTGTACAGTTCCATTTCTACTTTATCATGTGTCTTACATGTCTTCAGTCCAATTTTAGTGTTCAAAGATTCAGGGCTAGTTTGGGATTGAGTCAGGTCGGTGTTGGCTGATATGGACTATCCTAAGCTTGGTCCATACTGGCCTGAACTGCACCTACTAGAATGCTTAAATTGCTGGTGTTGGTTTTGGGATGAGGCTCTTATTTCATCCAGCACCAAGGAGTTGGTCAGTTGTGATTGTGGAAGTTGGACTACTCCCAGTAATGTAATTCTAGAGATCATGCAATAGCATTATAATCTGGTTTGGTATGTTTTGCATGTTATGTAATACACTTTTCTGTCATCCCTTCTGTTGTGCAGCTTCATGCCCTTGTTGAGTATGAAACTGTTGAGGCGGCCGAGAAAGCTGTGAGTGTTAATCTGGCTTTATTCTTTTATGCAATCATGGTTTTGTATGTTTCTGGTTGTGCAGCTTTTAAAGTGTAGTTCTTCATCCTTCCGAAATTGGGTTAGGTTGCCACTCTAAATGATGAAAAGAATTGGAGGAGTGGGTTGCGTGTTGAGTTTCTTCTGAAGCGGATGGTATTGGTCATGGTTTCCTTGTTATGCTCCTTATCTCAGAAAGTTTTTTTTTTTTTTTTTTTAAAGTATCTTTAACAATCTCTTTTCAGGGCAAATATGGGCTAGCAACAAGAGGCCGGAAGGGAACTGTTTCTGAGAAGAGCAACAGTGCCCCTGTATCTGATGCAGCCAGAGATGCTCAGGATCCAGTATCTTCTGATAACCATGATGAGACACATGAGGAAGAGGTCAATACTTTTCAATTTAGTTTCTCTCTGAACCTCAAATTTAGGGAAAGGAGTGGTGGTACACTCAGGATAGAATTATTTTTTTTGACTTATTGAACCTTGAAATTTATGTGATTCAGCACTGCAGATCACCCTCTTGAAAAAAGAGAATGCAATAACTTTCCTTCTATTATTTAGTGTTTCTTTAAAATAAATCCAAATACCCGAGTCTGCTTAAGTGTGTTTGGCTGTCTGCTGAAGTGTGTTTGGCTTCCAGCAGGCAGCAACTCTTATGTTTGAGATTTTGGCATTTGCTCAGGCATGTTTCGATTGTTGATAGATTATGCATAAATTCTAACGCAACGTAAAAGGGGGGAAGTCTTTGTGACAAGTGTGTTCTGTTTCAAAAGGACCAAATCTGTTCAGTTTGCGTGATTCAAGATTGATTGATGGTGGGCTCGGTCCTTAGGAAGTGAGTGCCCTCTAATCTTTAGTCTTATGCATGCTTTTGTGCGGTGGGTCACTGATCCATCTCTGACTCCTGAATGCTATGCATGCTTTTGAGCTTCAGGTGGGTTACCAATCCATCTCTGATTCCTGAATGATGCCAGCATTCATCTGGGTTGCCCCAGCATCATGTGAAATAAGAACAGAGAGTTCCAAGGAAACCGTGCAGTGCAGTGCTCTCACTATGTCAGAGAGCAGGCCCCATTGTCTGCCATCTGTGGCTGTGGGTTTTTTTTTTTTTTTTGTAATGGGTGGTAGCAATCATTTGCTTTCTCCTCCTTTTGTAAGGATATGTAATGAAGTCAAATCAACACTACACTAGCCCAAATCCAGTCTCAACCCAACTCAGCCGAGTCAGGTGTTGAATCTGACTTTTGAAACACTTGCTCACTTGTGAATGGAAGTTTTTTTTCCTAGCCATGATGATTTTATACGTCATTTTTTGTATCTTCAATAATCTTTACCCTTTACAATTTGTATGTCATTCCCAGCAAGAAGAGGGACACCTACCAACTGAAAAAGGTGGACGGCGAGGACGAAATAGAGGCCGAGGAAGGAGTCACAAACATCATAACAGTAATGGATATGGTACATTTTACTGAATACTGCTTACTCTCTCTCACACACATGCACACATTTTGCCTACGTTAACAGTTTTTATTATTTTACTTTTTTTTTTATCATTTATTGCCGTCAATTATTTATAGTTCTCTCTCTCACGCGCACACATTTTGCCTACATTGCAGTTTCTTTATTATTTTTTTAATCCTCGATTGTGGATCTATTGTCTATAGTTTTCTAAGTTTCTGCTCACTGGAGCTGTAACTTTTAAGAATGTTTTTAGAATTGAAGGTTTCCTACTTTCTCACGACAGATATATATATATATATATATATGTTTAATAAAATGAATTGGATTCATTGGTAGGCCATGGGTCATTTGCCTCTGGACCTGGCAGCGAAGGACTGAGCAAGCCACCTCCAGGGCCCAAAATGCCAGATGGAACAAGAGGATTCACAATGGGACGTGGTAGGCCTCTCCCTTCCAACGATCAGAGTTAGTGAGATCAATGGTTTCATTGTGTAAAACCAATAAATCGAAGAATGTTTGACAGTGGGCAATGGGGGTTTGAATCATGTTTATAGGCAATTAAGATTGAATTCATCATTTGTGCGTGAGTGTGGATTTATTGTTTGTGATTGTACATTGCGTGCCTATAGAAAAAGTACAACTGGGAATGCCCTTGAAAGTCTGCATGGGTTTTAACATTTGGATTGTTTATGTTGTTTTATTCTTCCCAATTTTTTCCCCAAAAGCAGTAAGATCTAATGTTGAAGAAACTTGGGATTTGTTGCACGCCTGCATTTTATGATATTGCCTTGGTATGTGTCATGAAATTCTCCTGTAATTGAGGTCATGTAACCAGTGGATCATGCACTCGTGACTTCTTATTGATTTCTGTGTGGGGGAATTGTCTCAGATCTCTTACTGGTATGATTGGTGCTCCATATTTTCTCCCAATTGTGGATCTTGAGAGTTCCAAGTATGGCCTTTTATTTAGCCACCTTGATCCTGACCCAAACCGGCCCAAAATGTTCACCATACCTGAGATATCATTTTCTTTCTTGATAGTATCATCATATTTTAAAATATTGTGAGAAAATCAGAATAAAAATTAGGAGAGGGAAAATCTAAAAAAATCATGTTATAAGTATCCCTATATTTTTTTATTTTCATCTGAGATTTTCTCGAAGTGTTCCAAAAAGAAAAAAAACCGTAAATTGAGAATAACATTTCCTTGCGATGATAAAATCCTGAGATTTGAGAACGATCTGGTTTACAATGCCGAGCAACTACTAGTGTGAACCTAGTTATTTAGCCAAGTCAGCTTGACCGACTTGTGCGGTCCTCGGGTGGATAGGAGTGCCAACCACAGTGAATTGGGTTCAAATATGTGCATGCTTGTGTATCTCATTTGGCTACTAATGTATGTATGTATATATATATATATATATATATATGAGCAAGGCTCTCCTAAGCTTAAGCTTATGATATGATTCCGTAAGCTAACGCTTCTGGGGCACATCCTTGATCCATCCAAATGGACCAAACACACGACCCCCTTAAATTGCACAAGCCTACCAACTTTTGGTCAAATCCGAATTTACTAGACCGTTAGATCGACTATGTACCAATCCGAATAGACCGTTGACCATTAAACTTTTGGTGCCCAGATGGAGATGATAGAAACCACGATTGGGGCTGATTTTTTATAGGAAGGAGGGTCCCAGGAAGTCCTTGAAATCCTTCGTAAGCTCGTGCTTGTGAGGCATACCTTTTGTCCATCCAAATGGACCAAACACATGACCCCCTTAAATTGTATATGTCCATCTACTTTCGGTAAGATTCGAATTTACTGGACCGTTGGATTGACTACATATCAATCCGAATAGATTGTTGACCATTAAACTCTTGGGCCCATATGGATTGATATATATATATATATATCAATCTGAATGGATTGTATATATAGAGAGCAAAACTCTCCTAAGCTTAAGCTTAGGATATTATTCCGTAAGCTAACGCTTCTGGGGTCCATCCTTGGTCCATCCAAATGGACCAAACACACGACCCCCCCTAAATTGCACAAGCCCACCAACTTTTGTTCAAATCCGAATTTACTAGACCGTTGGATCGACTGTGTACCAATCCGAATGGACCGTTGACCATTAAACTTTTGGTGCCCAGATGGAGATGATAGAAACCACGATTGGAGCTGATTTTTTGTAGGAAGGAGGGTCCCAGGGAGTCCTTGAAATCCCCCCACCTCCATCCCCATGTGGGTCCCCAAGTGGGCCCCACTATGTAATTGAGCTTACTTCAGCTTACTTTATCTTAAGCTTCAGCTTAGGAGAGCTGGCCCCATATATATATATATATATATATATGTAACACAATTTATATAGTTGAAAATTCAATGGGTCTAGTGTACTTAGGGGGGTTTCATGTGTGTTGAATGGTTTGGATGTATAATAATGTCAATCCTACTATGTTGTTTCTCATCACAACACACGACGAAAGATGAATGTATATAAATATTAGGGGTTTTGACCGTACAGGATATAAAATATCCTGTATTTCTTAAAATGGTGTTCACCAAAAGTATATCCCAAATATGAGTATCATACATAAAGCATCTCTCTTTTTTCCACTTTTACCCTTTTTGTGCGATATCGCAAATATTTACGATATCGCATAAACTCAAGAGTCATTATATAAGCTGCTCGTTTTTCCTCTCTTTTTTTTCTCCGTTTTCAATAAAAAGCAAGTCGTTTTCCCTCATTGTTTTCATGTGGCTGTCTTCATCTTTAGAGGAGGTTCTCAAGAGGATGAAGCAATCGCTCTTTCATTTCTCTAAAGGTATTCAGATGATTCTTATTACACAATATTTGGACATGTTTGGAATTTTTTGTATACTCTGTCAAATGTTATGTTAAAAATGGTTGGGCATTGAGACACCAAAAACTTATGGCCATGGAGATACTTTGGAATTTATTCTTAATCTTTTTGTTTGATTGTATTAGATGAACAAAAGATATGAAAGATGAAGACAGCCACATGAAAACAATGAGGGAAAACGACTTGCTTTTTGCTGAAAACGGAGGAAAAAAAGGGAGGGAAAACGAGCAGCTTATATAATGACTCTTGAATTTATGCGATATCGCAAATATTTGTGATATCGCACAAAAAGGGTAAAAGTGAAAGAAAAAAAAAAAGAGCTCTCTGTACGATACCCATATTTGGAATATACTTTTGATCAACACCATTTCAAGAAATACATGGTATTTTATATCCTATACGGTCAAAACCCCTAAATATTATATATATATATATATAATACTTTTAGGTATAAAAACCTATGGATCTCTAGTTTTTTTAAGGGCTGAGGCAGCGCGCCCTTACAGTGGGGACTGAAAATCCGACCCATCACTCAACACTTTCAGTGGTGTGTGGGCATCAGATCCTTCGTCGGCAACCAGTTGCACATTGATTAGACATTTACCGGCTACGCACTGTACAAAATACGGTTTATTTTAACTAGTTACGCAAGGCTGAAATACAAGTAAGGTCATTACTTGTTTATCTGGTATTGGTTTTTATTTATTTAATTCATTCTTTTTTTTTTTTTTTTTGGGTAGGATATTGCCTTTTATCTGAAACGTGTAGACAAAAGCGGTTGGTTTGGATGGGCGATATCCCCGAGAAGGTTCATTTTCTAAAAGCGGTTGGTTTGGATGGCACATAATATTTTCAACCAAAAAAATCGGTTGGCAGTTGGCACATAATAGAGGAAGCATGCTAGGAAATGTATTGCCGATTTGCCATGATAGGCTTCGGCATGGTTCTATTAGTGAAAATGCAAATTGCAAGCATAACCAAATCACCTGTAGCTACAGCGCACGATGGTGTAAAAAAGCTCTGTTTTTAATTTATAAATGTAAATTGGGTTGGGTTCGGGCTTAATATTCTTCAGAAGGGGCCAACTAATTATGACTCGAGTCTGACTTGAGCCAAGCTTGAGGCTAGAGTTTAGAAGTTGGGTCGGATCCGGATATTCCTCAGCCCAACCCATCTTGGCCAATGAACACCCCTATGTAGAGGCATTTTACTTTCAAAGGGTCAATAGGGGTTGATCCAGGGGCGGAACTACATTAGGGTCTGGGGGGCCAGGATTTGGAAATTCCTTTAAAATGACTAAAATGCCCCCCCCCCCCCCCCCCCCCCCCCCCCAAGGAATTTGGGTTCAAATCTGGATCAATGCGCCCCCCCCCCCCCCCCCCCCCCAATCCAACGGCCCTTTGAGGCTTTGACCCCAGGATTCAGCCCCTTTTCCAAAATCCATTCCCCTCTTTCCAAAACGGCAAAACCCTGTTCGAAAAAGAAGAAGAAGAAGAAGAAGAAGAAGACGACGACAAAAAAGAAGAAGAAGAAGACGAAGGAGAAGGAGAAAGAGAGGCTGAGCTGGCTGGCAGGCGGAGGAAACAGAAGAAGAAGAAGAAGAACTCCCAGATGGCCAGACCCATCCGGCCATCCCTGATCCCTCTCAGTCTCATCTCTACCTCTGTCAGTCTCTCTCGCCCAGGGCCAGAACTCCCAAACGGGCCACGGGGCCAGACCCATCCCTGATCGGCTGATCCCTCTCAGTTTCATCTCTACCTCACTCAGTCTCTCTCGCCCATAACTCCCTGATCCCTCTCAGTCTCAGCTTCTCCCCTAGTCGCAGCGCCGCCTTCCCCCTCGGGCCCTCTCCCAGCCGCAGCAGCGCCTCACGCCACCTTCCTTCCCTTCTCTGTCACTTGCATGGCTGCACCCACTGTTTGATGAATTACTGTCAAGTGTCAACTATAGCTAGATGCATCAATGTGATTTGAGAATGTTTGATGAATTAGTGTCTGATGAATTACTGTCTCAGGCAGCAGCCCCATCAATTTATTTATGGATTTATAGATTTGAGATTAGTAATGTGATTTGGTGTTTTCCTCTTTGGTTAAAAAAATTGGGTTTTTCTTACCTTGTATCATTCTGCATTTCTGTGTTAAAATATGTGAGATCAATCATGAATCATCCATATAGTTTCACTCTTAAATCCCACAAGCACCTCATATTTTCACCGTTTGATTCAACATGTAGTTTACACCCAATTAATTCCCATCAAAAGCAAATACAAGTTAAAATGTAGACACTTTGCTTGCCAATATATATATTCACTTTCTGAGTTGTAAAGAATGCTGGTTGTTAAATGTTGATAGATGATTGAGTTGAAGTGCTTTTCTCTCTATCTTTTTGATTGTGTACATTGAAGTGGTACCAGGATGCTTCCCAAAACACCTTTATCACATGGTGAGAGGTCACGGGTTCGAGTCCTGGGGAGGCCACTCTACGGAGCCAAACGCATGATTAAGGGCACTCAGTGGTAAGCCCCCCAAAGTGTATACAAATGCGCCCGGATGGTGGTCCCACCTCCTGTAGAGGGTCCAGCTAAGGGCGGGCACCGCACGCGAGGCAACCCCTCCACGCCGGTGAGCCCCGCACGGTTCGGATACCCTCCTACAAAAAGGCCAATTGTAGGTGCAGAAAATAATGACCCACAATAAGGAGGGAGCCTTATAGGACTTATCCGATGATGATGATGACTGGGTGCCGTCCGAAAGCCTGAAAGGGAAGAACACACGGTCAGAGGACCCTGGCCTGGGCGGCGCAAGGCTCTCCGATGCCAAAGTCAGTGAATGAACTGGAACAATGGAAGGAGAGGAAGAAGAGAGACAGAGTGACGGCTCTGTGTATGAAATTGTGCGTACCTTAGATGGTGGTTTGAGCCTCTATTTATAGAGTTTGGAACGTATCTTTCGGAGATATTGTGGTGTGGGTCCCGTGATTCGACTGGGAAGTCACGATCAGCCCACATTGCATTAATTGCGGTCCAATCCAGCCCACTCTGTATTAAATGCGCGTCGGGTCAGCCCACGTCGCATTTAATACACGTCTTGTTGGGCCAGATCGTGTTGGGCGCCTTTGGCGGTAGGGGTACCAGCGGATCTGCCCTCGGGCCCTGCCCTGATGTGGCCTCAGCCGCTGGATGCCGCCCTGTCAGGGATCTGGCGAAGATTGTGAGCGGCTGGATGTCGCATCTGTCCCACTAACTCGCGCCCCTATTCTTCCACGTGCCTGATGACGTGGGGGATGAGGGGTGCAAGTGAAGGTTCTCTCTCGCTTCGGCTTCTGTCCCGGCTTCTTCAGCCGAGGTGGAGTTTTCTGCCGAGATGGGTGCCGGAATGGACACAGGGGTAGCCGAGTTCGGCGCTGGCGGTCCGGGGTTGCTTGACTTCGGCCGAGGCCTTTGTCCTGGTAGCCGGGGTGAGATTGGTGCCACGTGGATGGCACGAGGATGGTACGTGAGAGTGCCTAGCCTCATCTGATGGCTGCGATTAGCTTAATCCTGTGGTTCTGGAAATCTCCCCACACAATTGCCCCCTAGCTTTTGACCTCTGAAGTGTGCTAGCCTTTAGGGGTCGAAAGCTAGAAGAATCCGTCTGGGGATGCGGTGATCACTGCCTGGTGTCGCTTCAACTCTTTAAAGCAATAAATGCCTTGTCCTGCTCGTCTTGGGAACCGAGTCGACGGCTACACGCGTAGCTTCTGCGCTAATTGCGTTGTCTCATTGATGGGACGGGCATGGGCTTTGAAGTGTCTCCTCGAATTCGGAGGCGGTACCCAAATGAGGGTTCCCCTTCTACAAATAGGGCCGTCCCCTTCCTTTTCTCGCTTCTGATTCCTTTCGCCTTCGCCTCTACCTTCGATTTTTGCTCTGGTGCCCGAGATCTGTTCAACGAGGACGACCGTAGGACGCGCCCGGATCTGCTCTTGATCTGCCTCTTCGTCCCTGTAAGTCGCTTTGTTCTTCTGTCTGGTTCTTCTTGGGGTTTTTCGATTTCTAGGGTTTTTCTTTGTCGTCACCCCTTCTAGACATGGGCACCCCTAGATTCAGGGTAGATTCCGATGAGGGCTTAGCTGAGTTTAGAGCTGCCTTCAACATTCCGGAGGGGGTCCTCCTAAAACCGGCGGACCTCGCCGACTGTGCCTTGTACCGCTGCTACGGCGGCTGGATGCTGTTCCCTCTGATCTCCGTGATCGAGGGTGGGGTCAGGTTTCCACTGCACCCCCTGCTTAGGGCCTGCCTTAGCCTTTGGTCCCTCGCCCCGGGCCAGTTGATGCCCAATGGCTACAAGGTCATTATGGGCACAGCGAAGCTGAACGAGATCTTGGGGACCAACCTAGGCCCTCACGACATCGAGGATACATATGATATCTGCAAGGCTGGGGAGGGAAGGTATTATCTCCGTGTGAAGCCGCAGCGAAGGGGCTTCGTCATAGCCTTGGAGGATTCAAGTAAGAATGCTGAGGAAGATTTCTTCTGTGTCTCGGGGGACTGGGAGTTCGGCCCAGGTGAAAGCAGGAGGCTGTCGGTCCCACGTCGCCCTGGGGAAGTCCCAAGTAATCATCACTGCTTTTCTTCTTTTTGCTTTGCTTACCTCATTGATGCCGAACTGATACTCTTTTTTGCCTGTTGAGCAGAGGCGGGTGCAAGGCGACGCCGAGCTGTCAGCGAAGGTTGGAGGAGGAATACCGACGACATCAACAAGGTCGAAAGGTACAAGGGGCACGAAACCAGGTCAGCTTGGAAGCTGCTCGGGTACACGCCGAGGTACCGCGGCCACTACCAGAGGACCGGAGTACCTGAGGTGGACGAGACAGACCCTGACCGTCCTACCGTGTCAGTTGCGGTGTTTAGCGGGGTCCCCTTGACCGATCCCGTCGCCGACCGAACTGCGTCTGGAGCCGAGGCGTCTACTTCTGATCCGGAGCTGCCGGACTTGACGCAGATAGTGGACGCTTATTCTTCTGATCAGGAAGAGGATATGGCGGGAAGGTCGAGGGAGCCTGCCGTTAAGGACCTAGCGGCCAAGTTCAGGCGGGGGTCCTCTTCCTCTGCGACGCCATCTCCTGCCAGCACCCGAGCAGCTCAGAGCTCGGGAGGTGCTGGCGACACTTCCGCTCCTGCTCCTGCTCCTGCTCCTGCTTCTGCTTCGAGTGAGGGGGTTCGGCGACGTTCGCCGGAGCGCCAGAGGGAGGGGTCCCCGCCCAGGAAGAAGTCCAAGGCGGGTGAGGACGACCTGGGGGCCGAACAGCCTCCGAAGAGTAAGACCCCTGCGCGGGCCCCCGGAGCCAAGGCTCCAGCTGAAAAGAGCGCACCGGCTGAGAAGAGTGTGCCGGCAGGCAGGGCGCCCGGCGGGACGACCCGCGAGCACAGCACCTCGGCGGGGCAGGGATCCGGGACGTCCTCCGGACCCCGAACTGCCCCACCGCCATGGAAGCCGAGGATGGAAACGCAGCCCGGCAAGCCTCTGAACGTCGAGGATCGGCTGCTGGGGAACGCCGACGTTATCGGGGCTCTTGCCAAGGCCTGCGCTCTGCCGCGAGATATGGAGACGCACGAGAGGTTCGACGATGAGAGCCTGATGGTTTCGGCGATCCAGGCCAACCTCCTGGTAAGTGTTTTCAGCGTTTTTCTCTTAAGTGACCCAGCTTGACTGCCCCGGTCTGACTCACTCCCATGTGCAGAACGTGCAGAGGCTCCTGACTGTGGTGGGAAGGAGCGACAGGAAAGCGAAGAGGGTTTCCCAGCTGGAGACCGAGAGAGACAAGCTGAAGAAGGAACTGGAGGAGCTGAAGGCGGGAATGGAGCGGATGAAGAAGGCCAGCGTTGATGAGGCTGCTCGGCTGGCATCGGCTCTGGCTGATGTCGCCGAACTTACGTCGAAGGCCAATCATCTGAAAGGCGAGGTCTGGGAGAGGAACAAGAAGACCGCCGAGCTGGAGTCGGAATTGGCAAGGTTGAAGGCTGAATCGACGGCTGAGGGGACGAGGCTGCGCGGTGAAGTGCTGGCTGGGCGAGCTGAAATAGCGAGGCTGAAGAAGGAGAACGCCGAGCTGGAGAAGGAGAAGGCCTCTCTTCTGTCCGAGGCCCAGTCCGCCTTCCAGGACGGGGTGGATCACGCCACTGAGCTGTATGAGAAGCAGGTGGAGGAGATCACCGCCATCCTGTTCGAGGAAGGATGCCTGGCCGCACTGAGACATGCGGGGGTCCCCGAAGACCATCCTGTCTATCGGGACCTGCCGAAGTACTCGGACTCGGCTCCTGAGCCGAGCTCCGCTCTTGCAGCCGAAAGTGCCCCTGTTGAAGTTCCTGCAATCGCTCTTGCTGCTGACGACGCTCCAGCTGCCCCGGTCCTGAACGATGCCCCGGTCGCCAGCGATGCTTCGGCCGTGCCTCAGGGTGAGACCTCTTCTGCTCCTGGTTCGGGTGAGGGTACCGGTCGAAGCCTCCTCTGCTAGCGACGCTCCAAGCAAGGTCACGATTTCGGCCGAGTCAACTAGTCCATCAGATACGGTGATCGACCTAGTGGAGTCGCCGAAACCATAGTAGCCGGGCTCCTCTGTATTTCTGTCTTCTTGCGTGTAGTGTTTTTGCTTCTTAGCTCTGTAATGCTCTCAGTAATCAATGAAAAACGGGCTTCTCTGCATTTGTTTCTCCTTCATTCCTGGATGTGCATTGAATGGTGCTTGAATGCCTTTAATATAATGCGTGACTCTTGAGGTAGAAGGAGTCAAACGGTTCTCATAGCTGTCTGTGCCAATTCTCCGTATTCTGGAGGCCATAAATAGTAATAAATATGGTGGCACGGCCTATGAGGGGAATGGATGGATGTCTCCACGTGGCGTCATAGGGATCGCTGGTCAACAGTCGTGCATCCCGAGCAACGCGTGGGAGATTTCGCCCCCATAACTTCCTTCGGAGGTTGAGCCCTTCTTCTTCCTATAAGTAGGGGTGACAGGCTCGCCATGGGCGATGGAAAGAACAGAACGTAGGATAGCTTGAATCACATAGACATAGGAATCATGGCTGGTAGATATTCTGCAGTCTTTGATCCGGGGGGAAACCTTGCGCCTGTGGACGGCTTTCTCCAAGGGGGGAAGCCTGTCGTGGTCTGCGCACTCTCTGAAGGAACTCCCCGTGGATCACGCGCTCTCTGAACGCGGGTTCATGGCCGACCGCCCCTGGTCAAGTTTCGTTGATGGAGAGAAGAAAAGGAAGAGGGGCGGTGGCACATTCTCGTCCGACACGGTCTTGCGAGACCGCCGGACGGAAGGTGGGATTGAGGCCCCGGTGGACCTGGGGTTCTTCAAGCCTTGGCTGGTCTTACTGGCCGGAGGGTGTTGAAGAGCTAAGCGAGGTCCAGGGCCTCCGCACTGGAGGGGCTTCTGCAGCCGCTTTGGTCTGACCAACCACAGCGTGTTGTAAAGCTCACTGAAATTCAGGATTACTCAGAACCTCCAGGCAACGATCCGACGTCTTGGAGTATGCAGCCCGAAGAGTGAGTGAAGATCAGGGTCTCCCAGCTTATCTTTATTTTCTGTTTTTAGAGGACTGTGATCCTCCTTTCTGTACTTTGCTTTCTGTTCTGTAATTCTTGTAATAAAGCAGTTTACAATGAATAAAAAGGAGGAATTCTGTGATCACCCAAACCGTGTACAATGCTTTTGAGTTCTTTTTCTCTTTCTTTGCACTGTTCTGGAATGCTTGCATTTTTGTGTGTTTGAATGCTGGCACAGCTCTCTTCCTCTGGAGAGCTGCCCTTGGCCGAAATGGCTGGCTTTGGCCGAGACGAGCTGCCTTGTACCGAAGTGGAGTCATCATTCCGCTGGTCTCGGCTGTGGAAGCGTGAGCTCGGCAATGATCTTTGAGGGGTGTAAAAACCCTGATTTTAGGAATCCGGCCGAGTGTCCGAACTCGAGGCCTTCTCTAGGGTCCAGGACCCGGAGCTTTAGGAAACGACCGAGTCTGGACTCGAGGCCTTTTCCAGGGTGGTCGACCCGTGGAGATGGGTGAAGACCCTGAGTTTAGGAATTGGCCTAGTGTCCGAACTCGAGGCCTTTTCCAGGGCTCTTAACCCTTGGAGGTGGGTGAAGACCCTGAGTTTAGGAATTGGCCGAGTGTCCGAACTCGAGGCCTTTTCCAGGGCTATTAACCCTTGGAGATGGGTGAAGACCCTGAGTTTAGGAATTGGCCGAGTGTCCGAACTCGAGGCCTTTTCCAGGGCTATTAACCCTTGGAGATGGGTGAAGACCCTGAGTTTAGGAATTGGCCGAGTGTCCGAACTCGAGGCCTTTTCCAGGGCTATTAACCCTTGGAGATGGGTGAAGACCCTGAGTTTAGGAATTGGCCGAGTGTCCGAACTCGAGGCCTTTTCGAGGGCTATTAACCCTTGGAGATGGGTGAAGACCCTGAATTTAGGAATCGGCCGAGTGTCCGAACTCGAGGCCTTTTCCAAGGCTATTAACCCTTGGAGATGGGTGAAGACCCTGAGTTTAGGAATCGGCCGAGTGTCCGAACTCGAGGCCTTTTCCAGGGCTATTAACCCTTGGAGATGGGTGAAGACCCTGAGTTTAGGAATTGGCCGAGTGTCCGAACTCGAGGCCTTGTCTAGGGCTATTAACCCTTGGAGATGAGTGAAGACCTTGAGTTTAGGAATTGGCCGAGTGTCCGAACTCGAGGCCTTTTCCAGGGCTATTAACCCTTGCAGCCGAAGTCGATCAATGAGAGATGACAGATTGATGACGGGGCGAAAGCTATTTCCATTGATTCAGAGGTTCATTACATCTTTTAGAAATCGAAAATTGAATTTCTTGGGATACGCTCCACGGTCTCGGCTGCGGCTCGCCCTCCAAGTCTTCAAGCTTGTAGGCCGATTTTCCTGCCGGTGAGACTGCTCTGAACGGGCCATGCCAGTTCGGGCCAACTTTCCCTCGTTTGGCTGTCAGCGGGCTCTCTTGGACGCTAGCGCGAGTTCGGCCTTTGCCACCTCCTCCCTGCGTGACGCCCGCCTGGCATCGGCGCGGGCCTGGGTGCTTCCCCGAGACGAGGAAGCGGGAGCTGAGGACGCCAGCTGGATCACGTAATGATCTTCTCCGAATCCTCACTGCCTGGAACCTGGGCTGCGCTCTGGTGAGCTCGGCCTTCGCTGCCGCCAGCATCTCCTGCCTCAACGAACTCTGGAATGTGGCCTTCTTCGGCCAACTTCTCCAGATACCTCTGCAAAGAGTTGCAGTCCTCGGTCTTGTGCCCGCTACCTTTGTGGTAAGAGCAGTAGAGCTTGCTCTGGCTGCCGGAGGTGGGCTCATTCCTCAAGGGCGGAGGCCACTTGAAGAATGGCTTGGTCTTTATCTTGGTCAGGATACGGTAGATCGGCTCCTTGAAGACGACGTTGACACTCTGACTGGCGCTGGTAGGAGGTCTGGGTTGCCAGGTGCCCCCAGATCTGGACGTCGCAGGCTTCGCCGAACTGGAGACCCAGGCCTGCTTGGGCTCCTGCTTCTGGAAGGGCCTCCCGCCTCCCTGCCGAGGCTGGCTACTCTTCTGCTCGGGCTCCGGATGCCCGTCCTGATCCCTGGCCCGGATCTCGTCTTCCTCCTGGGCGATGAAGCGCTTCACCCGGGACATCAACTCTGGCATGGATTCTGGGGGGTCCCCGGCCAAGTCTTTTCGTAAGTCGTTGCCGGGGATCAGGGCATGCTGGAAGGCGTAGATGGCTATCCCTTCCCTCTCGCCCTCGATCTGGCTGTAGACCGCCCAGAATCGCTGGGCGAACTTGGTGAGGGTTTCGTCCTGCTTCATTCTCAGGGCGAGGAGGTCCCCTTCCTTCTTGGGGACGACGGTGTAGGCTTGGAACTTCTTCAGGAAGGAGAGCCGGAGTTCCTTCCAACTGGAAACCGACTGCTCCGGGAGAGAGCAGAACCACTTCAGGGGGAGGTCACCCAAACTGGAGGAGAAGATTTTGCAGTTTAGGTGACCCTCGTTCCCCCAGATGGACATCTTCTGGGAGAAGTGTCGGAGGTGTGCGGATGGGTCGGACAGTCCGTCATAGGGGACGAACCGCGGGACGGAGAACTTTCTGGGCAAGGGGGTGCGCTCGATCTCTTTTGTGAAGGGCGAGCCCCCCAGATCAATGTGACCACAGATCTGCTTCTGGTCCCGCATGTCCAAGTTGTGCTGGAGAGCCAATCTGACACGTTTGTCAAATCGCTCTTGCTCATCGTCCTTCTCTGGAGTCCGAGCTCTGGGCTTTCGCTTGGGATGGCTCGGGCTACGACGGCTATGAGTTCGGCCGTCGCGGCTATGGTGACTTCGGCTGTTGCTCGAGCCTTCGTCACGGATCTGGCTCCGTTTCTGGTCCAGATGATTTCTGAGGTCCTCGCGGGGAGGCTGGGCTGCCCTGCTGGGGGCGTCCCTCTTCTTCCCCTGAGGCTCAGATACCTGCCTCAAGGAGGCAGTTTGCGCCGCCCTCAGCTGCTGCTGGAGCTGCTGGAGCTCGCGAATCAGCTGCTCTTGCTTCTGGAGGAGAGCAGTTTGGGCTTCGGGAACCTCTCCAGTGGCAGGAGGTTGAACGTGGCGCGTCTCTCCTACGGCCACGGCTTTGTCCTTCCGAGGACGCTCATGCCGACGCTCATCGCGTCTGGGTGGCATGACTTCTTCTGCTGAGATCGAGGCTTCGAGTCCATCTTGGAAGGGGAACTCAACAAAGAGCTGAGAGCCTAAGCGGCCCTCGCCTGCAGACGTGCCATGCACCGTGCGGGAGCGCCCTTGAGGAGGGACGTCCGTTGACGGTGGTGGCAGCTCGAGCGCTGCTCTCGAGGACTCTACGCCCTTCCTAGCTTTCGGAGGCATGGCTTCTGAAAGATTGAGGTTTAGAAGGTTGGGAAGGCTGGGATGTTACTTCCCCACAGACGGCGCCAATTGTAGGTGCTGAAAATAATGACCCACAATAAGGAGGGAGCCTTAGAGGACTTATCCGATGATGATGATGACTGGGTGCCGTCCGAAAGCCTGAAAGGGAAGAACACACGGTCAGAGGACCCTGGCCTGGGCGGCGCAAGGCTCTCCGATGCCAAAGTCAGTGAATGAACTGGAACAATGGAAGGAGAGGAAGAAGAGAGACAGAGTAACGGCTCTGTGTATGAAATTATGCGTACCTTAGATGGTGGTTTGAGCCTCTATTTATAGAGTTTGGAACGTATCTTTGGGAGATATTGTGGTGTGGGTCCCGTGATTCGACTGGGAAGTCACGATCAGCCCACATTGCATTAATTGCGGTCCAATCCAGCCCACTCTGTATTAAATGCGCGTCGGGTCAGCCCACGTCGCATTTAATACACGTCTTGTTGGGCTAGATCGTGTTGGGCGCCTTTGGCGGTAGGGGTACCAGCGGATCTGCCCTCGGGCCCTGCCCTGATGTGGCCTCAGCCGCTGGATGCCGCCCTGTCAGGGATCTGGCGAAGATTGTGAGCGGCTGGATGTCGCATCTGTTCCACTAACTCGCGCCCCTATTCTTCCACGTGCCTGATGACGTGGGGGATGAGGGGTGCAAGTGAAGGTTCTCTCTCGCTTCGGCTTCTGTCCCGGCTTCTTCAGCCGAGGTCAAGTTTTCTGCCGAGATGGGTGCCGGAATGGACACAGGGGTAGCCGAGTTCGGCGCTGGCGGTCCGGGGTTGCTTGACTTCGGCCGAGGCCTTTGTCCTGGTAGCCGGGGTGAGATTGGTGCCACGTGGATGGCACGGGGATGGCACGTGAGAGTGCCTAGCCTCATCCGATGGCTGCGATTAGCTTAATCCTGTGGTTCTGGAAATCTCCCCACACAAAGCTCAAGTGGTACCAGGATGCTTCCCAAAACACCTTTATCACATGGTGAGAGGTCACGGGTTCGAGTCCTGGGGAGGCCACTCTACGGAGCCAAACGCATGATTAAGGGCACTCAGTGGTAAGCCCCCCAAAGTGTATACAAATGCGCCCGGATGGTGGTCCCACCTCCCGTAGAGGGTCCAGCTAAGGGCGGGCACCGCACGCGAGGCAACCCCTCCACGCCGGTGAGCCCCGCACGGTTCGGATACCCTCCTACAGTGACTATCAAGGGGGTCCCTATCTATTGCAAGATTTGAATTGAGTGATGGGTGGACTTCACCCATAGATAATTTTCCATTTATGAATGACACTAAAACAGAGAGCGCATCCATTCCAAGCTGTTTACATTTTTAAAGCTTGCTGCAAAGCCGCATGCAAATGTACGTATGCAAAGCTTGCAAACCCGAATCCTGTTGGGTGTTGGCACGCGCCCACATCTAAAAGGCCAAATGCTTATACCGCGAATCACACAAACGACAAATCAAATCGCCACGTGTCATTACTCTCTCATCAATGTTCGTACAAAACCCTGGATTTTCGAAGCCCAGGGGTCTCCCTCGTGTAAACTCGTGACGATCAAACGACTCCCCGTCGTCGCATAGCATCTAATCCATCTATGCTTCCCAGTATAAAAATAAATACCTCCCTCTCTTTCTCTATCTCAATTTCAAATGTCTTACTCGATACATTTCGTCCGTCTAGGGTTTCAAAAAACCCAAAATAGATCGACAAGGTTCTCAACCTCTTGTGCTTCTCCATCTCCTCGCGGATTCGCTTCTACTCTCAGCAAGGTACATCCATCCATCTCAGCTTTCCGTGTTTGATCGAGTTCCTGAGATCACTTTGTAAACATCGAATTCTAAATGTACTGGAATCGATCCGTTTCTTTCCATCTTATTTTTCCTCTTTTGGTTCGATTCATGCTTGCTTGCAGTTTTCTGGTCCTAGAATCCGAAGCGATGGACGCAATTTGGGACGTGGTCTGGTTCAGATTGCCGCAATGGATGAGGTGATTATTTTGTGTTTTTCTGGTTTTGATGAACTATTTGGATTAGCTGTTTGGTAAGAAAGATTATGAAATCTCTCCTTAGATTCTACTCCAAAAAGGAAAGCTTATAACATGTTCAAATGATTTGATTCCACACTGATTTGATTGTTACTGTTCTTAAGGTCTAACCTAAATGTTACCATTCTAAAAAAAAAGGGAAAAAGTCCTACAATTGCCAGGCAGAGTAGAACACAGAATTTTCACTTGATCTTATGAATTTTGGTAAAGATTTTGAGAGATTTGGTCATAGCAAATTTGCTGCTTACATCCTTTTAATTGTTGATTTTTTGTGTCTAAGGATTGGGCAAGTGTTTCTTCGTTTGATGATTGGGATGACAATGAGGGGATATCGGGACGGAATTCTAGCATTTTATCATCGAGTGACGGTGAAGACAGTGACCCGGAGTTTCTAGTTATTCCGACTACTGAGGTTGATTTGCCTCATCGTATAGGCAGTCATTTGGACAGATCTGATGCAGTAACTGCGGCTGCTTATGAGTTAGCTAGCCTTCGGAGAAGGCGCAAAAATTTTGGGTAAGGGAGAAATCTCTTGTATTTCAAGCTTGAAGCTCTTGTGATTTGATTTTTGAAAATTGGGAAATTATTGATTCTCAATTCTTTAGTCATGTTATTTTGGATGCACTGGTGCAACAATTTAATAGGAGAGCTAGCTCTGTTTATTTTATTTTTTACATTTTTTTGTAAGTGCGTTTTTTAATGATTCTTAATATGTGTAATCTAGACACACTATTCCTGTCTTAAGGAATCCCTACTTTCTAGGTGAGTTTTAGAACTTAGAAGTGAGGCTTTATTGTTGTTTCTGAAGGATTCTCAACATTTTTTTTTTTGTCTTCTTTGTTATTGTTTGTGCTGTCTTGCTGATGCTTTGTGATTCATAGGCTTGACTTTGTTGCACATTTCTGATCGCAGGATTCAACCAGGGGTTTTTATTAATATGGGATTGATCGCCTTCTCAGTAATGCTGCTTCTATTTGTGGACTGGTGTTCGTGGAAGATTGTCAGATTGCCTTTGCCATCTTTTTATTTGACTCGCCCTTTCTTCATTTCGGCCTTTTTAGCATCATGCGCAGGCGTTTTCTTTGTCCCACTACTTGATAGTTTGAAGGTCCGTCAAATTTTTCGAAAAGAAGGGCCTCCCATGCACACCTCCAAAAGGGGAACCCCTACCATGGGTGGATTATTTTTTATTCCAATTGGCGTTACTGTTGCAATAACTACCGTCGGTTTATCTTCTGTTGAAGTTTATGGAGCAGCAGCTGCAACTCTTGCATTTGCAGCCATTGGGCTTCTTGATGACATCCTAAGTTTCATTAGGAACCACAATTATGGGTTACCAGCACAAACTAAACTCTTTCTTCAGGTAAGGAGATAATAAGACCGAAGTATTGTAGTCTTGGACTCTTGGTTGTAACTTTAATTCACCTGATTGATATCCGCTCAATGTACAATTAAAACTCAGTTTGTTCCAATCGCAGCCCAAAACTTAAACTTACATATATGAATAACATCCTGGATTTAGTTCCAACTAATAATCTTATTTTATAGTTGAATTAAGAAAATATCTCCCGATAAACAGCCAGTAAAATTGCTCACATGATCAATCCACATATTAGTATAGATATAAATCTGTACTGATTCCTGAAATGTATATTAATAACTGAACCATCAATTGGACAGCCCAACTATGCACGCTCAATAGTGCACTTAACAAGTTTGATTCAATGAAAATCCTGCAACAGTTGTACAAAATACGTGAATATCAGCCCTTCAAGGAATTGCAGAAGGGATCAAACCTGAAGGTATAATAGGGGTAGGAATAGGTTCAAAATCATCTGAGAGTAGTTTGAACTCAATTAGACTAGTACCGCTATCTCAAATTAATGACTCTTGCATAATCCTAACCATACATCCTTCTATCAATGATTAAATCCGAACCTTGGACAATTCAACGAAAGCAAAGGATGACTAAGCCAAATAAACATATTAAAATAAATAGATCTTTTAATAGAAATAAATTACTTTATGAGAATCCTAAATGATGGAATTGAGAAAGAGTGGAGTGGGGGATTTGTATGTATTGAACATGCACCCCTAACATCAATTTGTGTCGGTTTATGTCATATATGGGACATGAGCCCCTCCCTTGTCGAATTTGCCGTTTCCTGTGGCTCATTTGGGCTATGGTAATTTAGAAAGGGGTTACGATACTCAGTGTATTTTATTCAGTACTTGATGTATAAACTTTGCATCCATGAGGTGTCCTGTCCCTTACTGTATTCATGGTGTATCTGGATATCACAGTATGTAGGCCATATCCGCCGCCATGTGATGTGTTGTTATGTCTTTTAGGAATTTGACTCTGGCAAATTTTTTTTTTTTGTCTTTTAGGAATTTGACTCTGGCAATTTTTTTTTTTTTGAATGGTAAATTTGATTCGGCAAACTTAATAAATTGTTTGGGATGGTGGCATAAACAGGTGGTCGTCGGCGCATGCTTTTCCTTTTGGTTAGGAACTGCGGATATATCATCTCCTTACAGCATGTATACCTTCTCGTAACCGATTTGATCCATGTATTTGATGGTAACGTACATGTCTATTATCAAAACAAAACTTTAATAAATAGTTAGCTGTTGCACGATCATTTTAAATGTGTGAAACATCTTCATGTGTTTATCTTCAACTAAAAGAGCGTCAAGGTAGCTCTATTATTTCTTTTTTCTTTTTATCTAGCACATTAGAACTTCAATATATGAGAAGTTTATCATTTGCTGAATCACTATACAAAAGGAATTTTTTTTTTTTTTGGCTTCAAATTTAACATATTATATGTGAGTATTACTAATGTTTTATATTAAGCTTGTGACGTTTAAGTGTCATACTATCAGAGTTGCAATCTCCATTTTAATCATATTCTTTCATTGTAAAGTTATACAAAAACTTCATCCTCATATATACTCAAAACTTTGTTTTTTCCTTTTTTCTTCTTGGGAAAGATGACAGAAAATGATAAATACTGCTAAAATAATTTACAGGGAAAATGCAGTGACCTTCAATAAGATGGAACAATGCTAGATGTATAGTACAACCAATGACCCAACTAGACAAAATTAAACCATATTCCACCAATGCATTCTCCCTTTGAAGCCCAACTTCTGCCAATGCATCGGCATGAATATTTTGATCCCTCCACACATGATAAGAGGTTGCATTTGTTTCAACTGCTAGATCCTTAATTTGATTAAGGATATAAAAGAAATCCAAAGCCCATTATCTTTGCTGCTCTCCCAATGTATTACATTGGCCAAGTCCCCTTAAACTAACACCGGTCATGCATTATCACCCCACCCCACCCCACCTGGGGTCGTTCATGAAAATGTTTAGAAAGCAACTTAATTATAAGGATCTCAAAGTTATCAAAAAAAATTTATAAGGAATTAACGATCTCAATTAGAGTTACGAGATTCGTTTTGGTTCGGCCGAATTCTCCGAACAATTTCGGTTCGGCAATTAAACCGAACCAAATCACCCCTTCAGAAAAATTTGGCCAATATTTCGAACTAGTTCGGCCGATATCTGGAAATTTGGACAAAAATCCCAGATATCGGCCAAACCGTCCAAAATCTAGAGGTTTGGTGAGAAATTTATTTTTTTGAAAAAAAATACAAATCGAAGGCCTAGCCACCGGTTGCAGATAAAAGGGTTTGCTTCGTTTTAGGAAAAATAAATAAAAAAAAAGATGAGAAAGATAAAGAAATGAAGAGAGAGATAGAGATAGAGAGAGAAAGTACCTACCTGTAGCGGCTTGCTAGCCCAAGCTGCTGCCGCTCGCTAGTCGAAGCCGCTGCCGCATGCCATAACCATCACGATCACCATCATCGCCTGCTTCTCCCCCATCTCTCTCTTTGTCTCTCTCCTTCTTATTCCCTTTTTTTCTTCTTTATTCAGTTCGTTTGTCTTGCCCTGGAATCTGTTTGGAGGCGGCGCTTAGAGAAAGGCACTTTTGCCTTTTATATTTGGTGAATTGGGCCATGCTTCGAGAAGCCCACAAGGGGCACACCGCACACCTCATTGAAATATAAAATGGGCTACAGTGTTGTAGTTGAGTACTTAGGTCCTCAAGTTTAATCACTCCTAGTCGGCTAGTCCTAGCCCAGTGTAGGGAAAAAATAAATAAATGGGCCTAACAAATATATATTACAAATCCCTTTCTTAGCAAATATAATATATAAACTGGGTCTAGCCATTTCTTAGCAAACTGGGTCTAGCCATATTTTTTATTTTTAATATTATTCATATATTTTTCTATATGCATATATATTTGAATTTTTATATTTTCCCGAAATATAAATCCGAATTGTTTCACCAAAATCCCAAATTGGTCGAAATATTTCGATTTGGGGGCCAAACCGAAATAGTGACCGAAACAAATTTCTCAACACTGGCTCTCCCTCCGCGCACTTATATCGTCACCTAAGGCGTTCTCATAAAAAAAGAATATTGTACCTTTAGTATTGAGCCCTCTACAGGATATATTCAAAATTTCATCCCTTTGCTGTTGATTTGAAGTTTAAGATGTAAATATCGGAATAGCTAGCTACAATAGGAACTGCTGTCAAACAATATTAATGAGTAACAATAGTACCGATTTATGAAGGCTGCAATTGTGATTTGTTGGCGGAAGACGAAGAGCAGCAACGGCAGCAGATCTGTGGCCGAGGCAAATCTGATGACGCTCTCTTTAGGACGAGTTTTGCCCCTTAGGATAAAATCCAGGTGCGAAGGTTCTCAGCAGAACCGCCCCCGGGATACAACGGCCTTACTTGATTCAGGTCTGGTCGCAACGCAGCCCGAAAGAGTAGACTCCAATTTGAATGCTCAGTACTCAGAGGGAAAGCAGAAGAGAAAAGAAGAAAACATATTTTTTTGTGTATTTTCGATAACTCAGATGACCCTAATTTATATAGTGATTAGAGACCATTGGGCCATTAATCCTCATTAAGTCACAACATTAAAACACATTAAAATAGCGATTAAAATCGGTTTAATGGTCAACGTTTAAAAACATTAAATCAATGATTAAAAATGATTAATGTTGAACCACATTAAACCAGTGATTGCTGACCTGCTGATTTCATGATGCCGAGACGGAGCTGCTGATCTCATGATGCTGAGACCGAGCTGCAGAACTCGATAATGTGCCGAGACCGAGCTGCCGAGCTCGATAATGCCGAGACCGAGCTGCCGAACTCGATAGTGCCGAAATGATTTAAAAAATAAATAAAAATAATGGCAAAAGGTTGCCATATCTATGCGGGTCCCTCTAGGCCAACTGGCCTGGATTTGCACCCCCCCCTGGGCGCGATATACACGCAGGATGTGCGTCGCGGACGCACGCCCGGTTAAACGTTTTCCGGACCCAGGACCTCGGGTCAAGCCTGGCTCGCGTGCGCGCATAGGGCCCATGGCAAAAGCCTTCAAAAGTTCTTAAAGAGTAAAGGAATGAAAGCACATAAACCATCTTCAAAAGTTGAACTTTAGCAATGTGGGATGGGTTGTTTCTAATAGCCTACACTACCCATAAAGCAAAAAGCACTAAAGGACAAAACACCTTTTACAAAGAACACCTTAAGAATGTTTTGAAACATCAATAAACCCAACAGTATATACCGGTAAAAATCCCTATGATTATACCAGTTCTATATGTGTGCATAATACCCAGTTTAAGACGTATACTTGTGACTATATAGGTTCTGTATGCGCTTTTGGGGTGTGTGTACTGTGTATTTTGTGGTGTAGTGTAGTGTGTGTATCCGCGCGCACGCGCGTGTGTTTGTAGTATCATAGATATAAATATATTTTTTCTGTTATTTAGCTGTTCATTTGTGCTTTTGATGTTGGAAAATATTATTGGTACCTCTTCCTTGGCCCTGTGTATCTTAGGAAATTTTATATATATTTTTTATTGCATTCTGTTTTTGCTGCTATGGGTGATGGGATTGTCTTGACTAATGGCCTCCATGTCCTGGTTGGATAACCATACTTTGATGTAGGAAAATGTTGGTACCCCTTCCTTCATTAGGCCTTGTGTATCTTGGAAAGTTCTATTTATTTCTTACTGCATTCTGTTTTGCTGCTATGGGGAATGGAATTAACTTGACCGATGGCGTTGATGGCCTGGCTGGAGGTACAGCTGCATTGGCTTTTATAGGGATGTCGATTGCCGTTCTCCCAATATCTTCCGGTCAGTATGAAATTTCTCGAGCTTATCTATTGCCGTGTGTTTTCCCTGGAAGTCCAAAGTTTAAGCTTGTCATGTTTCCTTCTTTAGCAATTCTATTTTCCGTTAATTACTTACAAAAACTGCTTTGCTTCTTGCAGTATTTGCAATTCTTTTGCCATTTGATTTACTTTGCCTGTCAAAATTTTTTAGTTTCTGACTTGTAAAGTTTAACAAATTCTGCAGTCTAGATTTTCAGAAAAAGAAAAATACAGTACTGGATTCTCCTTATTCTGGCTCAGAATCAAAATGAAGAAGAAGATGTTTTTGGCATCTTTTGTGAGACTGATTATTTTGTTTTGGCATTCTGAAACAGACCTTGCAATTTTTGGGGCATCGATGGCTGGAGCTTGTGTTGGTTTCTTATTGCACAATGGTTTCAAGGCATCCATTTTTATGGGTGATACTGGATCACTGGCACTGGGTGGAGCACTAGCTGCAATGGCTGCTTGCACAGGATTGTTCTTTCCATTATTTATTGCATCTGGTGTTTTTGTTCTGGAAGTATTATCAGTTATAATGCAGGTATGCCATCTTAGTAATTTTTTGTTGATTGTGCTGTACTAATTATTCTGCAATTATGTAAAGAAGCACCTTTTAGTCTTCGTTTATCATATTCTGGGATTGTGCACATGATGCTGACAATGGGTACCAGAGTGTGAAGCCCCTGTCCAAAGTCAACTGTGCAAAAAGGGGCTCATATCCTGCTTAAAAGGATAGTTAGGCTTTGCTTAAATGGCAAGAAACACAAATATCAGCGATATTTTTATATATATATATATATATTGCAACAATAGTGTGATATTTACCTGAAACAGAATTTTCTCAATATTATTTTAATATTTTTAAAATACCATGACAATTGAAGACAAATCTATGAAAATATTGGAGTAGTGAAAAATGGGGAAAACCCTAAGCGATATTTTTTGGAAAAGTCTTATAGTTAATTTTCATTTTTATTTTCTAAGAATTCATTTATTTTTTCCAGAATTTCCCAATATTATCTTGAGACCACCCAAATTTGAAAATGTTGGCCGTTACCTTGTGATGATAATTTCCTAAGACTGATGCTTGTGATGATGGACCCACCTGCATGTCCAATTAAGGATGTTTTATTTATTTCCACTGTTTTGTATCAAGCAGAATACTAACATGGAAGAGCCTAAGTCCATAAGTCACAGTAGTAGTAGAAGTAGAAAGACTAAAAGAATTGCTTAATAAGGGAGGACCACCAGCCCGATCGAAGTTACTCTCATGTAAGTTGAAAAAGACCCTATCCTTGTGTGATGACTCTAGGGTTGAAACCCTTTCATGATTCCAAAAGCAGGAGATAATTGAAGCTAACTTGCATAACTATTTATTTTTTAAATAAAATTAATATGAAAATATACCACATATGTTATATGTAGTTTGTTATACATGTATGTATGTATATTTTATAATATATTTCATAATAACCAGGTAACTGGTTACAAGAACAATTTTCTCTTGAGCTCTTGTGCTCTGCAGTCCATTTGGATTGGTGCTCTTTGCCACGGGCAAGCACATGAAATTCGGGGTGGTGGATTGTCCTGGGTGTGCCGCCTTTGGGATGGTCTGGATGAATGCTCCTGCGTAGCACTGCGCTCTCTGAGGAAATTTCCCTGATTACAGTACACACCATGGTATACCATCGACCCAATCCAACACATTCCCCTTCATAGTCTTAGAAAATAAAAGTCCTACGAACTCCACCGATGTGGTCAGCTTAATTTATGATCAGCTTCATTTTCAGTAGTGGCCAGATTCCAACTTCATTGGTATCATAGCAGTCCGTAGGTTGAGGAGACAATCATCATCATCATCAAAGCCAAACCTCATTCTTCTGGATTGGCTCTATTGAGTTACACTCAGGACTCTGCCCCATATAAATGATGTTCTTTGCAATTCCACTATCAACCATGTTCTTTTCTCTCACTAAATTCCAGGTTTTCGTACTACATTGAAAAGATGCTCATGACATTTTCTGAAGCTGAAGCATTTTTTTCCCTTTTTTTTTTTCCATTCCTTGATCATTTTTCTTGCAGATAATGTCTGTAGATTTTGATATCTGAGATGGTTCATATGGATCAGGTATCTTTCTTCAAGGCTACGAAATGCATATATGGCTCTGGCCGCCGTTTGTTCCAAATGGCTCCCTTGCATCACCATTTTGAACTATGTGGGCTCAATGAACCGCTTATTGTTGTAAGTGCATACATTGCATCATCTGTTTTAGCTCTATTAGCAGGTTATGTAGGTCTTGTTTCAGTATGACTAGCTGAAGTCTCTAGTCTTTTTAAGATTGAATTATTTTTTTCTCCATAATTTTGTACAGAATATTACAAAGTTACTCCCATCAGAATCATGAGTGCATATAGAAACTTGAAATTTTAGATGTATCCTTGGAAGTCCAGAATGCTGCATGGTTCAGGTTTTAACATAAATCTTGAATCAGGATTCTGAATAACCTAATTATAGCTAGATCAAAATAAAATTGAAGCAGGCAGGCAGCAAGTTGGCAGCGAGACATTTCAGGCTTCCATTCATCATAATGAGATGTGAATTAAGTGGAATTAATTGATTCTTCTTTTGAAAATCTTGATGAGGCATCGTCATCGACATTCATGATGACTGGGGGAAACCTTTGATGTCCAAATACGGCTGGTTACGGCAGGGATATGCCATAAACATGGCCGGAACATAGATTCTACACATAAAAAGTTAAGCATCAGATACAATACGACACTATACATTGCCCATTTTAAAGTATATGTGCATCATAGGTGAAAACCATTCACGTCGTACGATATTGCAATGTTCTGTTTTCTTTAGGAAGCCGAGCGATCTGTTAATCAATCTAATCATTGATCACTAGTTTAATTCTGAAGATGCTTCGTGAGAGTATTCTGTTCATGGCTGACCACCAGTCTTATCCATTTCATCAGTGATATTGAACATGTGGATTGATTATATAATATTATGTTTTCTTATCTTAGAAATAATAATGATAATAATAACAATGGTTGTTATTATTATTAGACATTAGTGTATGGTGGTTGCAGAGCAAACTAAATACGTTGTGCCCACTGTTGCTGTTTTTTGCATCACTCCCAAATCCCAATAATAAATAATGGTGCCATCCAAGTCATGCACGTCATGCTACACAATGAGTGTAGCGTTTCTTTTTTCGCTGGCAGCGTGAGTACTTGCTATAGCCTATAGATGAGAGTGTTCTTTTTCTTCTCATATTTTTATAACTTGTCTTTAGCCTTTTATTTAATCTTCTGTTTAAGAAAGTTGCCAGCTCTGACTGCTGAGCAGGCGAAGTGAGTTTTGAATTGTTCTTTATCCTTTTTTTTTTTTTATCTATCACTTTTTTGTCTTTTTAATTTTTGGGTCGATTTGAACTCATGCATTCTCAACTCAGGCGTCTGTCCTGGTGTCTCTAACAGGCTGAGATGCAGAGACTTTATCAAATTTATGCGTGTGCCGGCAATCTTCATACTGTTAGATAAGCTAAATATATTTGTAACATTTCAAATTCTAACGCAAGATTATGAAATATATCTAGACATATTTAATGCCCGCTTGCTATTGAATATCATTTTAAGATCATGCGATCAGATTAAGTACAACTCCTCCATCTTAGTTGATCTGTTGTGAAACTATATCATAGTTTGCTCGTGATCAATACTTGTCCCTGAAGTAGGGATGCAAACAAGTCGGATCAGGGGAACCATTGTGGATCCAAATTGAATCTGTCTTCATAGATTTGATCCGGATCAAGAATAAGATGTCTGAGTGCACCAGAATAATTTCATAAAAGGGCTTCAAAGATATATGTTTGCAATCCTATTGTACAGTCTTATCATTATTGCCCTTTAAAGAAATCTGTCGGATCCGTTTGCTTTTTTTCAGATAAAGCTAATCATTTTTAGAAGTATGTGAGGAGAGGATCATGCAGCTTGACAAAGAATGATGAGATAGTAAGATTTGGATGAATGTGTAGTTGAGAACTGTAGGTAATATATGAAGTTTGATATTTATTAATGGGTAAAAAGGCCTAAGGTGATGAGACTATTCCAGGAGAGGGAGGCAGAGCCATAGCCTGGTTCTGATAATATGTAGAAATTTATTTATCATTAAATAATGATAGTCATTAACAAAACCATAATGTCCAACAAATACCTATTCTGTGCTTTTTTTTTTTTATAAAAAAAAATCTTTCCAATGATATGGATCACCGTCATAACTAGTGTTGTGGAAAGAAAATGTGAGTGATGAGGTCATGTCTGGCGTTGTAGGCTGCTTACATTGAATATGGATCCATCCATCCATCCAGTCCATCCAAAATAATCTACGTCGGCATCATATGGATGGAGTGTCTTTATTTTATAATATTCCATTAGCACTTTTTATTGATGATCTGATAGACTGTAACTAGAATTTGAAATGGTAGAATACACAAGAAGAATTTATTGACCTCCTATATGTTGTGTATATATTGTAAGGGGTTTACGGGAGAGGGGGTTATTTTCTAGGAGAGTGCAGAATCCTGTAAAGCATCCAAAGTCAGAGTAGAGCCAACCTGTTGAAAATATGAGCCTCTTAAAATGAACCCTCTTTGCATGTGAGATATTTTAAAATTTTACTATGATAGAAATTGGTCATACCATATGATCAAAAATATGATTAGCATAATCTTAAAATGAACTTCCTTTTTGTTTGAGATGTTTTAAAATTATAGAAATTGGTCCTATCGTAAGACAGACCGACCATATGATTAAAAACATAATCTAACGCATTTATATTCATTAATTATCATTAATTACATTTTTGCTGAAATAGCCAATTTTACATAAGAGTCAATTTAGGTTAAAATTTGGAGGTGTCGAGGAGCCCATCTTGGGGTTCCACTCGTTCCACTCAGTTATAGAAGCTATAGGCCTCAGACAATCCGGACTCATCGAATGCAATGCAAGGAAGCTGCACATGCTTCCCACGTGTTGGAGGGTGAAACTGGAGAATGAATGGCACGCGAGAAAATACGAGAGAAGTCAGAATTGGACCGACTAGAGATACTGTGCCGTCCGGCCGTCTGGTTAGAAAAAATGGGGTGATCTCGTCAGAATCGATCTATATCGGCAAAGATGTCTGAGCATTCTTAGTTTTGACTACAAATATATTGACTTTATAAGCCAGGTGCTCGGCTATATGTGATTCTTCTCCTAAAAAGTGCGAGATAGAGAGGTGCAGGTGCGGAGAGAGAGAGTACATGCAATAATTAAAATATGTCGGGCGAGTGGTTCCTTATTTTTTTGGAATTAGAGATTTTGATATCGATCTTTGGTTTTTTCTTCTTCAGGAATCAAATGTTGAGTCCACTGGTACTAACTCCCCTTTAGACTCGGAGGAATCACTCCGGCCCAAAAAAATGGGGAACCATCTGATAAAAAGAACAAAGAAGAAGAAGAAAAAAAAATGTCTTGACTTGGATTGGTTGCAATAATTCTCATTCCTCTTTTCTTTATTCTCTCTAGTCTAACTCTAGGGGCTCTTTAAATTAAATAGAATAGAAGGCGTTAAAAGTTTGATTGGTTGTCATTAGTGATGACAGCTGGCAATCGTTCCATTCCCTCGGTTTGATTTTGGGCAATTGCGGGCCGATTTTCAGATGTCTCTAGCCGATTCATTGTGGTCGATGCTTCCAAGTATAACTCCCAAAATGGAAAACTGAACTTAGTGATTTGTGACTCCGGAATAACCAAAAGTCCTGAGACACTTGGAACCTGTCATATGAGCTGCCAAGAAAATAAGCACATCGATTCCATTTAGGCCCGTTTGGTAATTTTGTATGTAAAATAAAGAATAATAAAGTATTAAATTAAAAGATAATAAATAGATTTTTTTTATTAAAAGGCCCCTATATTCGCACGATACCTCAAAAAGGCTCCTCTACTTTGCTTTTTTAATTAATGCTCCCTTGACTAACAATCAAGCCTAACCATAACTAATTGGCGTCCCTACTTTCCTTTTTCTTTCTTTAAATTCCCATTTTGCCCCTTTAATTTATTAGAAAAAGGGAATAACACTTTTGCCTATAAACCTCACAACTGCCACAAACGAGATGGCATCCCACGTTACCTTACCAGAATCATACCAATAAATTACATGTGCCAGCACTTATTAAGGGTTGGGTTGGACATAAGGGGTTTCATCCTTTAGACCTTTCCCCTTTAATAAATCAGGGTTGACAATTTTTGACAATTCTCAATCATTGTCGTCCTCATAACCATTACGATTTGGTAAGACCTCAAACTCAAAGGGCTCTAATGAGAAAATTGAAAAAGAGTCTTGACTATGGTTCCAAATACTAGAAGGACCCAAATTTAAAAAATTAGGTATGGGTCCAATGTTTAGACCCATTTCTAATTTGGATCTAGGTTCCATCCCACTAAATGGGGCCCGAATGAAATTCATTCCCATTCTACATCCATGTAGTATAGAGAAATAATCTTATACTAATCTCCGCATGAGGGTCTTCATGTGGACAAGTTGCATTGAACTATGTGGGCCGGGGTGAAATCTTAGGTTGAATTAAAGATGGTCCAAAAGTCATCCCGATAACAAAAGTTGTTTGTTGGCCTGTGTGAGTGTAACTACATACGGGATCAAAATCAGGCACATGATTATGAGGACGACACTATGAGCAGGATCAAAATCATCCACATGATTACAAGGATGGGCCATAGGTTGTGCTTGGCATGTTAGACAGAAAGGGTTGAGAATTAAAAAATTGTGTTTGAAGGGGAAATGTCTAAAGGATGAAACTCCTTATTTCCAGCCCATTTATTAAAAGAACAACCCAACCCAACCCTTAATAAGTGCTGGCACATGTAATTTGTTGGTATGATTAGGGTAAGCTAACGTTGGATGCCATTTGGTTCATAGGTGAAAGTGAAACGTATCATTTCCAATTTCCAATTAATGGGAGCAACAAAATAGGGTAGGCAGCTGTGAGGCTTAAACGTCAAAAGTGTCATTTCCTTTTTCCAATAAATGAAAGGGGCAAAATGGAAACATAAAAAAAAGGAAAAGGAATGTAGGGACGCCAGTTAGTTATGCTTAGGCTTGATTGTTAGTCAAGGGAGCATTAAGTAAAAAAGAAAAGTAGAGGGTCCTTTTTAATAGGGGTGGAAGAAACCGAACCGAACCGAACTCTGGACCGTAAACCAAACCGTAAAATTAAGTTTGGTTCGGTTTATCGGTTTTCGGTTCGGTTTCGGTTTTGAGTTTTTGGCAAGTTTGGTTTTCGGTTCGGTTTCGGTTTTTAGAAAATAATTTCGGTTTAAACCGAAAAAACCGAACTATATTTCATGTTTTAAATTAAATGTATATATGTCAGTATTAGACAAACTATTACTGTAATTTACACAGACTAATAGACTATAATCTAAAGACTAAAAGAGTAAAAGATCAAATGGGAAAGGAAAAACCGAAAAACCAAACGTTTAATTAAAAAATTCGGTTTAAACCGAAAAACCGAAAACCAAACCGTTTAATTATTTTCGGTTCGGTTCGGTTTTACATCTTATTCGGTCCGGTTCGGTTTGTAATATTTTGACATTTCGGTTTTCGGTTTTTTTTCGGTTTCGGTTTAAAACCGAACCGAAAACCGTACTTCCACCCCTACTTTTTAAGGTACCGTGAAAATACAGGGGCCTTTTAGTAAAAAAACTCTAATAAATATAATAGAGTTATGATAGTATTTTATTTTTAGTTGTTTGGTATGTAATTTTTTTGACTTCTTGCATAGAGAAGTGGACATTTTTTTTTAATCTTTAGTGGAGAAAAGAGGTTGCTTTTTTATTTTTTTGGAAACAGATGGAGAGAATTTCAAATTAAAGTGCTATTGATGTTATTGCTTGTCTGAAAAATAGAGTCTTTACTTGACTTTTACTAAACTAGTAAAGTGCCAAACGGGCCCAAGGCTGGGAACTCTCCACAATTACAACACTCGATGTGTCGACGAGAATTTCTCGGTCGCCGATCGTCATTGGTGTTTCTTCTTGGAGCTCCCCTTGGCTGGGAACTCTCCTTTTGTCAGCTAGTTTTAGCGGGTTCTGTAACGCCCTAAATCCGGGCGCCTCGAATCTCGTGGCGCTACGAGAAAGTACCCCCGAGAGATGCGGAAATCCAAAATATAATCAAGTATGAATCTCATATGAGCAGGTAAATGGACAAGTTCTAAAATTTTATTTCGGGATTACAAGGTACTTTCCGTAATTAAACTAACTATTCAATCCTAGGCCAACACGACCAGCTACAAGAAAAGAAAAGAATAGAGATATATATGATAGACGCCTCACGATGCACCAACTGTATCATTCTCTGAACCCTACGGCAACGGATCAGGCGCCAAGCAAACCACCAATCAAAGAAAGCGGAAGAGAAGATACCTGAAAACACGAAGGATTGGGTCAGGCTCGAAGAGCCAGGCCAATATGCATGTTTAGATGGCAATACATAATATCATTAGATAGGGAAGAAAACCATACCTGATCCCAGCTGTACCTGCATGATTAGTATCTCGATAATAATATAGAATATCAGAGTGCAACAGAAAACGGTGTAGACTGTAGTGCATGAACGATAATCGAGATATTGATATAACAGATGTTTGATACAACATAACAAGTAGATAAGAGAAGCCATCATCATCAAGACATCAGATAAACCATACAAGCACATCAGAGTCACCAGTAGCAGAAGTAAATAGAGGAAGTAACATTACCATAGTCGTAACCGTCGCATCCGGATCTAACCGTATCAACGACGGTAATTAAAGACAATAAACAATGATATCCATAATATATAATATTCATATATCCAATATACATACATGGAAGCACACCAAGGTACGTCCACAGTTGAAGTACAAAGGACGTGGGGGGTCAGGGCCAACCCATCGTCGTCGTCTCAACAACTGTTGATGGACACCAACCATGGGGGTCATAGCCACCCACAGCTGCCGTCACATCGAATAGGAGTGTACAAGAATCCATCAATGTCCATAGCCACAGCCAAGTCCCAGCCATTGGTCTTACGTGCTATCTCAACCAACAATATCCATAGCCACAGCCAAGTCCCAGTCATTGGACTTACGTGCTAGATCAATATCACCGTCCATCCATACACCCGGTCCGAGCGCTGGCGGTCTAAGTACCCCACCCACACCTGGTACCTACTGTGTCAATCACATCACAATATCAATGTCCATGCCGGCATCATAACCCTCGGCAGACTAATCAATATCAATGTCCATGCCGGCATCATAACCCTCGGTAGACCAATCATACAACCACAAATCTACAGATCACTAGGTGGGGGTACTCCGAACTAGATAGCCTTATTATCCTTAATATGAGATGATAATAGTCAAGGGTACTAGGCACGGAGTTCGGGTATAGCTAATCCATCATTGTGGTTCCCAACAGTTAATAATGCATACCCTTGTAAACTCCGCTTCTCTATACGCTTAATTAGTATTATCTCAATGTACAGTCCGTCTATCAGTATCTACCGTTAAGTTCCCAATATTACCGGTCAGGACTTCAAGTGCCATGTCCTGACATCTCATCCAATACGGACCGTGATCATGGATCAGAGCCTAAGTGCAATGCCCTGATTTATGATACATCTCAAGGCCTACATCCAAGGTTCGGATCTACCAGCCAGCCTTAGTGTCCGTTTTATCAACATAAGTATCATATATCACAAATCCATCGACGATCACTGCCTCTCTATTCAGGTCCAGGGTCCCACTTCACCTAAGATAGTGATCATGGAGTCCCAGATGCTTATTAAGTATCCTTGGTGCTCCTGTAGGTATTTAGCATCATAAGATACCCATAACCCTTGAATCAGTTTCCGTTTTACAACCCAATACCCTACTTAGATGGCTACACGGGTCAAGGTTAAGCCCGGCCCTTGACTCGTGTCTAGCGTATCCCAAACAGTCCAAATGGAAGGTCAACGGGGCCCACACATGATTAGATCATGAAAGGAAACTCAATCCGAAAAATCACTATTTACATTGTACCGGGTCGACATCATGGGTCTATGGGTCGACCTAGTACTCTGTGGAAAGGGGCAGATAACTAGGAAGCAGAAATCACAGTTTGCAGTGTTCCCGATCGACCTGGAGAGTCCCCCGGTCGACCGAGTATACTGTGGACATTATAACAAACATCTGACATCTGGCAGGTGAGGGATTTCTCAGTGTGTTCGGTCGACCGAGCCTCTTGGTCGGTCGATCGAGTGCACTGGGTTCTGTACCCTGTGGGTGATTTCAGCTTCCAGTTGAGGGTCAATCCATTGTGTACTCGGTCGACCTCCTCGGTGACCGGGTCGACCGGGCACACACGAAATCCATATTTTTAAGATTCTGCCATCTTCCATTTCTCATCAAAACCCCATCAAATGAATCCTAGATCTTCACTAATCATTCTCATACATCAAACACACCTCCCACATCATGATGACATCACTAATGGGCCATTGATCTTCCAAATGGGGGATTCCCATCCATCAATGGCCAAATACACATAAAAAGAGCTTAGACAAACAATTCTACATATCATATAATCCAATCAACCATCCAAATACATAAATCATGCCAAACATCCATAAAAGACAGTAATTACAAATCTAAGCATGTTAATCAATTTAATTAAAGAATCTAAGCATGTCTACTTGCCTAATTTGGAAGAAAGCTCCTCAAATAGCTTGGGCTCCACTCCAAATGCTTTAAGATCACTCCCACAGCTGGATCCACAATCTCTACACCCATACGCAAAGAGAGAAATGCAGAAGGAAGGGAAATCTAAGAGAAATGACTATTTTACAAGAAAATTGAAAAGGGGAAAAGAGATTACCTTAGCTTGGAGAGGGGAGAGAGATCTAGGAGAGAATTGTAGTGAAATGAGAGGAAGTGAGTGTAGGAAATATTTGAGATGGTTGTAGTAGGTTTCTTTTATAGGAAATGGTGGGATGGAGAATGTCCAAGGTGCCCTCTCTTGCTAGTGTAAGTTTAGGTGAAGGATGAGGGTATTTAGGGAAGGTTAAAATAGAATGACTAAAGGGTCCTTGGTGGCTAATAGAAATAAAGGATAAGGACTATGGTAGTATAGGTATTCATATATAATGACTAAAGTATCCTCAAATAAGTGGTTGTGAATAAAGGAGCCGAAGGGCAATAAAGGTAGGCTATTTATTATGACAAAAGTGCCCATGTTTACTTGGTAGAGAATAAACGAGGCAAAGGTCATTTAAGGTATTGAAATTTCCAAAAAGGTGGGGTATGAAAGACTAGAGTGCCCTCATATAATTAATGGGTTAATGGGTTAGGCCATGGGTAGTTGGGTCATCCTAAGATTAATTGCACAACTCTCTAAGGGAAACCCATCTATAATATGAATTACAACTAAGGTCTCTAATTAGCTAATTAATTCTAGATAACCACTAATAATCTCACAAGCGTCATAACCTTATAAACTAGGCTAAATTAATGAGAATTACTAACTACTCAAGCTAAGCACCTATTAAATGGCATAACCTATGGTTGACTTGGTCAAATTGGGTCCTACTAGGTATGTCTAGGGACAGGTTCTCACAGGTTCCTTATTCTTTGGTCTTGTGACCATTTCTCCCTTCTTGACGAGGAGTGCTTCTTCCTCATTTTTCAATGTTACTCCAGACATTTGTTTGTGTAGAGTCTCCTGCGTTGCTAACAAGCTTTCCAACTCCACAAGTGAAGGTTGTGTTGGCCCGCCCCGGATAGCTGTCACGAACCCGTTATATTCGGGTCTCAATCCTCTGGTGATGATACGACGCATTCTAGCTTCTGTGATTCGTGCATCCGGATCGAGCGGTGAGATCTCATGATAGAGGGTTTTCACTTTCATGAAATATTGGCTGATCGACATCGACCCTTGGACAACGGATCCAAGCTCTTTTTCTAGAAATTGAAGACGAGCATCATTCGTCTTGGAGAACAACGTTGTTAATGTGTCTCAGGCTATCTTCGGAGAGTTGGCCTCTCAAATATGCTCCAACATCTCCTTCTGAGCTGTTGTCTTCAATTTGAAGTTTTCAATTTTCACTGCCATCATTGACCACCATAGATTTTGGCCTTGGAGATACGACTGCATGCATGTTCGCCAAAGATTGTAGTTGTTGTTGTTTAGTTTCTCTAGCCCTCCAATTGAATTGGCAAGATCCACCATTATGCTTAAGTAGGATCGCTTGATGATCTATACCACCAAGAAGCTTGGTCCTAGACCAATTGGCTTCACAATGCCGTGACTCTTCTCGTTGTTGCTCAAAATGGACTGATCATCCCTTACCTGACCTTGCTTTGATACCACTTATAAGAGATTTAAAGGTGGGCCGAGGTGTGATAATACATTACACAAGTGAGAGAACACTCATCAATTTTTTTATTGTCACTAAAACAAATTATATAAAGACACACTAACATAATACAAGAGAACACCCTCACATGTAATATGTATTACACTAACTTTATAACACTCAACACATGTCAACAACTACACTCAAATCTTACTTCACTAGTGTGGATTTCACACCTTACTGCAACAACAACAAAACACCTCTTTCTATAGACACAAGGGAAAAGCTGAAGGGAGGACACATGTAGGAGAAGTATGCCAATTTTCCTCATGTGAGAAATGCCTTAAATGGTGGCTTAGGGTGGCTTAGTTAGGTGCTTAGGATGGTGGCTAGTTGGCTTAGTTAGGTGGCTTAGAGTGATTTGACCAACAAGCACATGCTCATTTACGGTATTTGCGCAAACCCTTGTTGGGTCACTTGGGGCCATGTCAATTCATGTGAAGTGGGGATGAAAAGATTTGGATATAATCCACTAGTGTGTAAAGTCTTAAGTTCATTGAATCATTCTAATCCCTTGATTTATTGCCTTCATGTATTATTATTATTATTTTAAACTCCAATCCGATAGTCAGACCCATTCGGATAAGTGGAAAAAAAAAAATGAGATCATGACGTTAAAGGGGTAGTTGCATGTGTCCCATTTAGATTGATCATAGGAGTTCCCAAGCGTGTCACAGCTCTTGTGTGTCATCTAAGATATTTGCGCAGGTGTTCATGATTAACTTTCACAGCTCTTGTGTGTCATCTAAGATATTTGCGCAGGTGTTCATGATTAACTTTCCACCCATCAACCCAACTGAACATGTATACTCTCAACCAAAAATTGATGCACCCATCAATCCAACTGAACATGTATACTCTCAACCAAAAATTGATGCACCCATCAACCCAACTGAACATGTATACTCTCAACCAAAAATTGATGCACTCATTGATTTAGCTGAAAATGTCAATTCAAACCGTGCAATTAGTCAGTTTAGGCTGGTTGGCTAATTTTAATGCCCCAAGTCAGGTTACGTTAGGTTTGAATATAAGAACAAACTCAGTCTAAATCAAATTCTAACAAATCGGGCTGGACATGTAATACCGGACTCAACTCATTTATAAATCTATTTAGAGATGAACTCTAGATTTAAAAAATTTATTCGGTTGATTCAGGTTGTTTGGCAAGATTCAGCTCACGAATCATTGGGCGGCTTATCAAGTCAATTTATAACACGATTAAACGTCATACTGTTAGAAGTCAACGAATCAAAAGAGAGTTAAACTTGTTCACCCGAAACTCCTCCAAAATAAATATACTTCCATATTTAACTTGTAAAAAATTATTAATTAAATATTAATTTCCGATGTTAAAGAGAGAGAGGTTTTAGAATAACTTTTTTATAATTAAAACCTCAAACCTATAAAACAATGTTTGAGGAGAAAGAAGTTTCATAAAAATTCTTTTCTTGATAATTCATTTTAAGCCATGGAGGGTAAAACGTTGGATCACATGACAAGAGTCGCATGAGTTCGAGTTCTTCAGGTAGAATATTTCATATCATTTAATTTTTTTGCTACTTTATCCAATTTAATTTTTATTTCATTTTTTATTATATGGGGCTACATTCATGTGAAATAAAATGCCAACTCCACTCAATGAATGTATTGTATCGACCCTTTTTATATAACTTTGAGAAAAACTATTGCCACATAGAATCACATGGTAGTTGGTAGGGCATGAAGATGGTTCCTAGATTCCTTTTACTTAATAGAGATTTTTCGAGTTGGATGAGTGGAACTTTTCGGTCGAGTCCACTTGGTAAAAAAATTGCTAAAAATAAAACAAATGACTCGAATTTACCGTGTGCTCGACACAAATGCCCATTGGATTAAATCTTGAATTCTTGATAATACATAGGCTTTTTGAATTTTTCACTCTTTCAAACTCTAGTTTCTCAGTCAAAACTCAAAAGCCTTCAAGCCCAGATTGAAAGCTGCCGCAGCCTCAGTTGCTTGTTGACATGTGGCTACCTTAGAAGCAACTGCCGTACGACATTGGCGTGTACATATGTAGTGATCCTCCTACCTATTAAAAGATAAAAGGAAGAAAACCAGAAACCTCTTCATATTTAATAACCGAGTAATCTTGTAGATTTGACCGGCCACAACGCCGACTCTGTGGATTAGTCTAAGATTAGTATTACGTTGGTTAGATTATCACATCATGAGTGAGAGAAATTTAAGTTGAAAGATATCATTGACCTTTTTAATAGGTTGGCTCAGTTCCGCACCCTTCAGGGTCCGTTTGTTAATTTCGCCTCTAAAATTAAGTTAAGTTAAACATTACATTAAAAGCACTTTTTATCAAAACTCCTTCCATCTTTTCCAACTAAAAGTAAAAAAGTAACTACATTTACTCAGTAAAAGACAAAAAAACTATATTTCCCCAAGCAAAAAGTCAAAAATATTCAATCTCAAACAACTAAAAATAAAATACCATCATAACTCACTTATATTTTATTCATTCTTTTTATTTCACTTTTTCACTCATAAAAACAATGATGTGATATATACATAACTTTCACTACACTATTTAAATTAACAAACGGGCCCTCAAGGATGTCTGCCTTTGCCACCAATGTATTTATATAGAAAGGCACTCCACCATATTGCATTGTAATTCTTCTCATTGTTTGATTAGCATATATTTGTACTTTGTAATCCCTGTTCAAACATCTCATGCTTCACGATGAGCTACACACTAAGTTATTGTAATCATTTATTAAAAAAAAAACTTGACCCAAATCCCCTCTACTCTACCAACCCAATGAATCTAAGAAAAAAAAAAACAATGCATTCATAGTTTATTCCATTCCTCTTATCTGCCAAAATAGATCCAACAGCAACAAGAGACATAACAGTAAAAGAATCCTATATCAAACAATCTATACAACCAGAATTCAGGCCCCCCCTCCGGCCCCTTCAATTCCCACACTCATATTCCAATCATGACACGTACATACAAACACCAAACCCAAAATGGCCATCTCAAACCACCCCTTCGGACAGCCATCGATCAAATCAATACACAAGAACAATGTGCACAAAGAAAAAAAAAAAAAAAAAAGGACACACAGAGAGTCCTAATAAACATATTGGGGGTGGGGGGCATTTCAGTCTTTTCCCTCCAAGAGAAAAATCCAATTTATCCTCAATCTTCCCGCAAGGTCAACAAACGGTCAATAGCTCAAAAGGCCGGATAACGTCCGCATCTCCTCGAAAGGTAAACGAGGCAATCGTCCTTGGGAGCAATCGTGGGGACGTACGAGAGGTCATCGCAGCCGTCCGTTCTATGCCGCTTGAAATCCAAAAGCGACACGAACAATGCGATGAAGAGGCCGAGATGGTTCAGCGCGTAACGCTGCCCCACGCACTGGTGGGACCCAGCACCGAACGCCAAGAAGTTCCTTCTATACACCTGGTCCTCCCGCCGCGTCTCCATGAACCGGTCGGGGTCGAATCGCTCCGAGTCGACAAAACCCTGGAACGAAGACTCCAACAGCGACGGGAACACGATCGTTCCCTTCGGAACGGTGTACGACTCCGTCAGCGGGAAATCCTTCAGTGCGACGTGCGGGACCAGAGTCGCCGGCGGCCGGAATCTGATTACCTCCCTCGCAACCGCCTCCGTGTACTTCATCTCCCTCAGCTGCTCCGCCGTGATCATCTCGCCGGACTCCGGCTTCCAGATGCCGGAAACCTCCTCCCGGACTCGAGCGAGAACTTCCGGGTGCGACTCCAGCAGCGTGATCGCCCACAGCAGCGACGACGTCGACGCGTCCTGAGCGGCGAAGAGGAAGTCGAATAAATGCGCTCCGACCTCCACGTCGTCGGAGAACGGCGGCAGAGCGCCGCCGGACTTCTCCGCAGCTGTAACTTCTTTCACGGTCTCTTCCATCCAGAAGTCGACGAGGCAGGACGGCTCGCCGCCGGCTCGTATCTTCGCCTTGCTCCTGGCGGCGCAGCCCGACAGCGTCTTCACCAGCCTATCCACGGCCAATCTCGCTTCCCGGAAGGCGAATCCGGGAAAATCAACCGGCACACTCATCAATCCAGCATTGAAGAAGCTGTAATCGTAGTTGAACACTTTTCTCTCCTCAAGACTTAGATGCGGCCCGACGAAGACGGTCTGAGAAGTGTCTAGATTAAGATCGCGGCAGAGAAGGCGGAGCGCCACCGGCTTCGACCCGCCGGACGACGACATCTCCTCCCATTTTTCGAGGTGCCGGACAATAATCTGCTGCTGGAGGGAGAGGTAGGTGGAGAGTGCCTTGATGGTGAAGTTTGGCGCGATACGGCGGCGGAGATCTTTATGGCTTTGGCCGAGCATGTAGATGAGATTGTGCTCACCGAAAAGCTTCTTGCCCAATGGATGGCCGATGATTTGGAAGGCGTCAGGGCGGACGTTGCCGAAGACCCTGTGGGAGAGTTCGGTGCTGCGGATGAAAAGGATGAAGTTGCCAAACAAGTAGTTGGTGGAGAGGTCTGAGCCGGAGGACTTCGCCCAGGAGGCCTGGAGCTGCCAGAATTTGGTGGGTGCGCGGATTAGTGGAATGGCATTGCCAAGGAAGGGGACGATGAGAAGAGGTCCTGGGAGAGACCTCTTCTTTCTTAGATATGTGATTTGTTCTAAGAGGATGAGGAAAGCGAGAAGAGATAGAAGGAAAGGAGCCGCTGATGCTAACATGCTCAGTATTGTAGTATCCATGGCTTTTGAAAGGTTTTGTTTTGACAAGAGGAGAGAAGGTTTTGGTTTGGTTTTATAGTGAAAAGCGTAACGACTAATCGTTGGGGTGGGGGTTTTTCTGGGTTTTGGGGTACGTTTTAATTTTCTCTGTTTCACGTTGGGAAGACTCGAGGATGGTTTTGACTTTCTCTTGCTGTGGAGCCGTTGTTTTGTATGTCTGCAAAAAAAGGAAAGTTTAAAAAGTTACCAAAAAGGTTTAAGCTTTTGCGTACTTCAACGAACTGAGTGTGACAATACATGGTTGGGAATGGAGATGGGGAAATTTTTGGTCAGAGGAAATGTTGGAACTGGATAGATGGAGGGAGAGAACGGGGTCAATCTTCTAGAAAGAATATCAAACAAAGTCACGGACGGGCGTTGGATTAATTTGGAATGTTTGCTTTGATTTTGAAGAGGCGAAAAGTTGTCTTTCAAAAAGAACCAGCGGTCTTTTATTAATTTTTTAAAGGAAGCAAGTCTGGATTGTTGGAGGGGAGGGGAGGGGAATTCAAATTTTGGACATGGGGCAGGAAATCTTGGTTGTTTGGACGAGAAGAAATTCTTAAATTTCTAGAGAAGATAAAATTCAAAGATGTAGAAAAGGAATTCTAGAAGAGAGAAGGAAACCTTACCGAGAAGAGGATGAAGAAAAGTCCCAGTCGACTTCTATTGGTTTTTCAGTCGTGGAAGCGGGAAAAGGAGGGTTGATGGAAGGAGATCGTTAATAAAGAGTGGTTAGAAGAAGGGAAGACTGAGTGGGCCTACTTCCATCTGGCGCATCGGAAGACGACGTGGCCTGGATAGAGATTGTACTTTACAGTTAATTAATTGCAAGAGTGTAGGAACATTTTACCTTGATGAACCACCATAAAAAAATCGACTGCTCTATGGAATCGGCGCCCACACTTGTCCCCTTGTTCCCTTGCCCTAGCATCATCTAGAACTATCATGCCTCCTTTCTTTTTCTCTCCTACGTCTCAACCTACTTTCAGAAGTTTCATGAGAATTTTTAACCCAAATTGATGAATGGATGATAGTGGGACACGTGGACTATTCCATAACCACAAGCCTCTCTCCAAACCTACTTGCCATGGCTATAAATAGAAAGTCCAGCTCATTTATAGAGCATGTCTTGATGTGTGCACAGAGTGCAAGTGAGTAGTGTAGCGAGTGTAAAGTGCCCATGCATGTGGTAGTGTGAATGTATGCATGTGGTAGTGTGAATGTGTGTTGTGTAGTGAGTCCAGGTGCAAAATGTGCATGTCATGTGCCCATGTATAAATTGTATTAATACTTGAGTCTTCACCATATTTGGATAGAGAATTTTTTTACTTATTGAAAATCCAAACTGGAAAATCTCGGAAGTTTACTAAGTTTTATTCTTCTCACCTAAAGATTGAACATATGATTACATAGTATGTTTTTGTTCTATTTCTCACTTAGAGAGTCAGACCCATCTGTTAAAAAATCATGAGCCATTCTGCATGTGTGATGTCCTCTAATTTTACTTCAATAAGTTAAAGACTTAAATGATTCAAATTCATTATTAGTAAGAATACAATTAATGTTACATGACATTGTGTTGATCAAACTATTAATTATAGGTGCTTCTTTTCTAGCATTGAAGAGAGCAAGTTTAACGAGGAGCTCGTGGGGGCAGAAGGCTCAAAGGGAATATTACTGTAAAAAAATAACCTATGATACTACACATCGAAAGTCACTCACAAAAGGAAGAAGAGGACATGATGACTTGATAATGAAGGATCTGTTTAGACAAAAGAAAAAAAAAATGGAGTGAGAGAAGACAGCCTTATATAATATTACAAAATAAAGAAAACTCTTTAGATTTCAAATGGATATGAAAAAAGCATTTCCAAAAAATACGCTTTAAATCTCAAATCAGCTGCAAAGTGCAAAGATGGTTGATGATGAATGTAGAGTGTTCTGAGCTTTGACTAGGATTTCTTTTTTCTTTTTTCTTTGTTTGCAAAAGTACTATATCATACAAATCATTTCCTGATATGGAGGGATATGTCCTTTCGAAATCCGGACAATTCTTTGGATATAACGAGTATTATTAGATTTGTAAATTAGCATCAATAATTATACATTTATTTTATTAGGTTTAATTTTTTTTTTTTCAAGTTGAGAACCCTAATAAACAATAAAGTCTCTTTCAATTTATATAAAAATTTAAAAAGACTCAAGAAAATTAGGAGAGGCATGTGGGCCGGCCTGTGGGCTGAACGGCCTAGCCCATTTGGGGCACAGCCTAGCACAGTAAGACTTAAGCCGTGCCATGGGCCGCGTTGGGCCGACCCTAGCTGACTTGGGTCGGGCCTAGGGTCGGGCAGGGTAGGGCACAACCCAGGCATGGCTGGCCTTCCCCCGAATCCGGCACAACCTTGTTTACAGCCCGATATCTATGTGCTTTTGTACTATATATTTACAATTTAGATCCCTGATTTACGGGATATTAGAAATCAAAGAAACTAAAAAAATCTAAAATAATAATTACAGTTGATATCAAGAATTTAAAAGCCTATAAATCACATTGAATAAATAACTAGTGATTTGCAGAGAGGAAATTAAGGGTTCTGCTCTTTATTTAGTTGCACTTGCTGGTTTAGTTTCACTACAACTCTAAAGGTTTATCACACCCCCACAAGCTAATGGCCGATGGGCCAAGAGGGGACCTCGAGCCTGAACTTTAAAATTGGAAAACCGATTGGGGAAAGACCTTTTGTAAAGATGTAAGCCACTTGATCAATTGTACGTAGTGATGTATCGAACTCAAGTTAATTTCTAACATCTTACTCGCAGGTAATGGTAATCAACAACTAAATGTTTCGTCGGAGCATTGAAGATAGGATTTGTAACATCTCGACCCATAGCCTAAATTATTTTAATTAATTATTTGATTAGTTAGTAAGCTCGTTTAGAGTCTTAGCGAGTCGGGTTTGACATGTGGATCACGCGTGCGAAGCCTCGCGCGAGTCCGAGTGCGTTTGGGTAGTGTAGGAGGTTGGTTTGCAAATTGGGGGAGTTTCATAGGCTTTTCTGAGATTTTGAGTTTTTAGGGATTTGGGTGCATCGGGTAGATCGCATCATTTCTTGAACATTTGTCTTCTGTTGCGTTTCGATTCAACGCACGGAAGAGGCCCAAATAATCATAAGCAGCTAACCAAGGACTTAAACCATATTTCTCATTTTTCCAAACCCAATATAAGCCAACCCATTTCTTTCATTTGTTTCTCTCTTCCTTCTCACTGTACACCTCCAACTCCTCTTCCTTCAAGCTGCCTCCTTGCCGTCGACCGCCACCGGAGCTCCCATTTCGCCGGCCAACACTCGTTTCTTCTTCCTCAAGCTCTCCTAAGCTCAACCATCCTCTTTTCTAAGGTTTCCATTGACAACCTACTTAGAGGTAAGCTTCCCAAGCTTTTAGGTCTAGTCTTTATTCTTCCATTTTCTTAGAAATGGTTTAGGGAAACTGATCTACACCCATTGCATTCATTTTGTAGAAGAGATTTTGGGATTGAGAGACGTTTCCTCCATTTTGAGCTCTAAAGAGGAATTTTCTCTATTTCCCTTGGTTTTCCTTTAGCTCTTCATCAAGGCAAGTTAATGTATATTAATTATGTTTTGATATATTTGTTTATTCCTTGATTTGATGCTCAATATTATCTAGATGAACCTTGCTCAACTTGTTTTGGTTTATGGATGAAAACATGATAATGTGACATAAATGGTTAATGAAATGGATTGGACTTTGAATGCATGGATGGACTTGATCTTTGGTTTTCAAATGGATGGGTTTTTTACCTCTATATGTGTTGATTTGGACCAGAGATTTGAAATGGGTTCCTTCCCATTTTCTCTCCAGAAACAGATCTCGAATCTGTTTTCGCAGAGCCTTCGGTCGACCGGCCAGGTGGCTCGGTCGACCGAGCAAACAGGGTCAGGCGCGACTGTGCACTTATTTTGGGTTACAACCCACGGTCGACCGAGCACATGGGCGGTGGACCCTTCGGTCGACCGTCCCCTCTGTGAAAGGGGTCGACCGGGTTGGGCCCAGGTCGACCCGGCCTACTGCTGAACTACGTTTTAAGGGTCTTCTTACCCTTGTTTCGATTGGACTTAGGTGGAACCTCGGCTACCTTTTTGGACTCATTGGACTATATGTGAGGATGTCTTGAGCCGATGTCTTTCACGGTTAATCCGGTCGTATCGGGTTACAACCTACTTCAATCTCTAATGGTACGGGACAACGGGATATCCCTCTATATCTATGCATGAAGATTGTCTCGTTTGGATATCGCGGACCCTATTCCTTTCGTTGACCGAGTTAGGTTGTATGATGCTTCAGATTTAACCTTTGTACCTAGGTTGGATTGTTTATCGCTTCTAATTCCGAACTGTACCGTCCGGTACTTATCTACATGCTTTGTACATGTTCTTTAGCCTCGTTTACTTTGCTTTACTTTGGATTATTTAATGAACCTAGGTGTTGAACTTAGGGTTCCCCTTAATGTTCTGTTGGTCCTAATGTTTGATGTAAGTGTTGTGGCTAGGCGGCTTTGATCGTAAAAGCTTGATGAGGACTACTTATTGTATTGATATCGACTTGTTATTGAAGAAAGCTTGCTTGTATTGTCTTGATCTTGATTTGATAAATGGAAAGTAGTCTCTCATTGATTAATGAATCTTGTTTACGTAAGAAAGCCTAGTCCCTCACTATTGTTGTCTAGGAATCCTTGTGTCAGGCACCACTTAGCTGTATATCGCCCAACACAGATGGGGCACCATCTGTGTGAGGACCTTAATGAACGTCTGCGCAGTACGACTTGTTACTTGATATCTTGCTTGTTTGCCGGGTCATTCCCGTGCCTTGTTACCGAGTTCACACTCGTGCCTTGTTGCCAGGTTTTTAACCTTGTGCCTTGTTGCCAGGTATATCCCGTGCCTTGGTTTTTCCCACCATAACTCAATGCGAGTATGGGAGGGCAATATTCCCGTGGTAATTAGCTTATGTGGACCGCCTATCTTGTTAGATGTTTATGTTAGATTGATTATGGTTCGAATGCTATGCATTTCCTATGATCATAATGCTACGCATTTCATATGATCTTGTCTCTTGTCTACTCTCTTTCGTTTTGCATATCTTGATGATATATATATATATATATTACTTGCCGACCGTCGTGTCTGATGATGCTACTCTTGGTGCATAGGTACCGAGCTCTTCTACCTTGAGGAGGAGATGACGGAGACGATTCAGACGGATCAGTCTGATGACCTCCTAGATTACAGTACGGACGACGTTGTATAGCCGTATCGACCCCGTACACGAGCGCTTCATGACTATTTTGGATAGATTCATCTTTTGTTTCATTTTGGTTAGGCCCAGGTTTTGATGTGGCCTTTCATTGTTATAATTACTTTTGTTTAACTATTTAAACTTGAACTTTAATTAATATATTTCCATATTGCTCTTAACTATACATTCTGAGATACCACTTGTTTATATTAAGCTTCCGCTATTACTTTAATTATTTGAGGAAATGTTTACACCTCACAGCGGTCTTCGATCCATATGGGACTTGATTGGGGCTAAGTGTTGTTATTTGTTGTTAAGAAATTTTTAATTAGCCCTAATCTCACGCATTATCCCCGGTCTCACCTCTGGGGGCGTGACAGGATTGGAGATCATGAGGCGATAGAGCTTATGTTATCTCATTATAGTAGACGCAACTAAGAGATCATAGTAGCAGCTTTTACGAGTTGGTGCTGTCACGTCCCCCGAACCCGATTAAAGAAATAACCGGATCCGGAGAGTGAATTTTAGGACTATTTAAAAATTTTGTCCTTTGGGCCCACGGATCGTAGTCCGCGGTGAGGATTTAATATTTCCAACCTCATGTGTCACAATAAGTGTAGAGTTAATACAACTCTAGGCATATATGATCTTAAGCAATGGTTAATAAACTCTCATTAAATTAAAGTTGCAAGAAGAGTAAACAGAACTTCAAAGTTAACTGATTTATTACAATGGCCAACCCACTAAACATGGCCAATCAAAGAAAACAGAAATCAATGTAATATAAAGTTTCAACGAGAGAAATAAATGAATGAAAGATAAAATCTAATAGATCCCCATTATGTCTCTCTCGTGCCAGGAGTGATGACGCTACTCTACGTCATCGGCACGCCACTCTCGTGCCTCCTCTGCTGGTTGGAGATCCTCTGGGATCTCCTCACCTGCCTGCTCCTCGTAATGGAAGTATTCACCTGATGTGTCTGCACACCAAGGAACAAAGTCAACAACATGTTGAGCAATAGATATACAAAACATAATAAACACGACATAAATCAAGTATAGAGTAATGACAGGTATAATATCATATGAATACAAGAATGCGAAGCTAGGCATAAAGCGAGATTAATATATAGAAACAATAATAGGAGTCCTAGTAATCATCTAACAAAAACCACTATCCATGCAAATGCAAGCAAGACAAGCAATAGGGAGACTCCGAGGATGTCCTATGCCACCTCCCGGGGTACCAGTAACAATCCCCTTGGACTACTGATACCATAGTCCGGCTCCAGTGGGATCCTAGCTCCCTGTCCTGGGAATAGCAGCACGGTCCTAGCCCGCTCCCAGCTATTCGCCGTCCTACGCCGACTGCCCACCCCGACAACCGGAGTAACCGATTCGTCATTAAATCCCAAACTGCATATGGCCATGATATGCAAACAATAATAAAGTGGTTCTGACACAAGAATATCAAGACGAGCAAGTCTAGCTGGTTCCATGTACAAGACAAGATTCTAGGGATTATCTTCTCCAAAATAAAACAAGTCAAGCAAGCCACGTGATAATCCCCTTCCATAACTAGCCAGTCATGTTCATCAAACAAGACACAAGTTCCTATGGTACACTCTAAGTCAAGTCCAAGTCCTAAATTCTATAAGAATTTATGTTTCATAATTGATTACGTGTTTATGCCAAGAGAGTGTACAAGGAGATGTTATCAACGGATACAAGTCACAAGTCAAGGAAGAATTACAATCCAATCCTATGTAAGTGGTGTCATCCCTGTATCCTACGTATTCTAACGGAGTACATGAGGAAATTGGATCAATGATGCTCTTAGGATGATTCCTTGGTGTACAATCATGTTGAGCATCATTAAATTCAACTCCTTGTGCATTCGGTTACACTACGTGTAATACACGAATACCTAGACAACCCATCGAATTCACACCAAGCACATGATTCGATTTCAATCCCGTTTATGGTCATATGATAGTAAGTTTATGGTTTCCAACCTCTAAGGCCCAAACCTAAGTTAAACAGTCTTATTTCTAATAAAACATGAGCTGGATCAATAATCCAAGTATTTACATCACTTCCCGACATCCGATCGTGATGAAACCAAAACCATTGGATTCTGCGTGTCATGGGCTTTCCAACGGTATATTATACATAGAAATCCAACGAGCGGATTGAAAGTTACAGGTCTTCGAAGTTTCCAAGTGCTGTCAGAAAATTACCCTCCGATCGATCGGACGTACTGTGCGATCGATCGGACCTGAACAGCATCCAGTTAGTGCACAGTCCGATCGATCGGACGTACTGTGCGATCGATCGGCACTGTACACCTCTCAGTTAACACATAGTCCGATCGATCGGACGTATTGTGCGATCGATCGGACGTACTGTGCTGTAACCCGAAAATGGGTTTTCTGCCCCTTTTTCCTCCAGCCAAACCATGGCAAACCTGCAGAAAATGAGCCTCCTGCTCCCCAATCATCACAATCATCATTCTCATCATTTCTAACAATTTAAAAACATAAAGGGCTACCAATTTAACAATTAATCTCATTCATTCCATAAACCTAACCTAACATTAAAAAATCCCTAAATCAATATCAAAACATGCTTGGAATTAGAGGGGAAATCTATCAGAATCATAACCAATCAAATGAAAACAAACATACACGTTTAAAATGCAATGCAAATCTACTTGCCTCAACCAAGACGAAGATTGGAAATGGGTGAAATTTGAGGAGAAGCTTTTCTACTCTCAAAGTCACAATCTAACCCGTATAAACACAACCTAATACACCAAGGAGAAGAAAGAAAGAAAAAGAATCAAGATCGGACCTAAATCTAACCAAAAGACATAAGATTGAAAAAGTTGAAGGTGAGAGAATGCTTACCAAACTTACACCGGAAGCAAGAGAGGATAGCGAGGATCTGATCCGCTAAGAAGAAGAAGATGGCTGCGGTTCTCTCTTCCGTTGCAGAGAATAAAAATTGGAATTAGGGTTAAAACCTCGCTTGAGAAGACGATAGCGAGGAAAAGACCGAATCGCCCTTTAAGTGGGTCCGGTGAAAGAATGGACCACTTGAAAGGTTTCTGATCGCTGGATCGCGATGAGTCAAGAGACAAAAGTCATCAGAACGACGAGACCTTTCCAACGAGCCCAAAAATCACGGCATTTAAAATATTTCGAAAAACCACTCAATTTTCCGTAAATTGCAAACTACCCCCCCTGCTATGATCAAACGAACTCGGAATCAAACGAAACTACATAGGTGCTATTCTAATGCTAAAAAAAACTCGTTCATAATCTAAACCTACTTAAATATCTAAAATTACAATTAAATAAAATAATAATAAATTAAACGGGTCAACAGGCCGCGTTTTGGGCCCGACTGACCCAGTAAAGTCACATACCTTTACAGTGCTATTCAGACAGTGTACTAGTATGGAAATCGAAGATTGGTTTTTAGAACTTCATGAAATGAGATTATATTCAAGATAGACACAATAGCCACCTCTCAATCTACGATTAGCAGGATTGTTAACATAGGTGTTGAAATATGCTCCAAGTTTTAACCGGCTTGATGGAAATAACACTCTCTCCGTAAGTAATTCCTTAATACACTGAAGGATCTATTTGATCACGGTCCAATGTGTAGTAGTTGGTCGATGCATATATTAACAAACCTGATTAATGGCTCTATTGCTGTGAAATTTGGACAATTCTATGTATCTTTATCATTTCAATTGTATGTGTTTTTATATAGCGTATTTACAATATAGATGATTGATTTCAAGGATATATATATATGTATATTTAGCTTTCACCAAAAAAAAAAAAGGAAAAAAAAGGATATATATATATATATATATAGTACGGACGGTGAGCTTCTCAAACCTTGTCATATGTCATTATTCCATAGCTTCTCAAACCTTGTCTCAAACCTTCTCAAACGTAGGAAGAATTACTTGCTTTGAAACCTCACCGTGTCCTTTTTCCTTTTTATCCATAAAATGCTAAAAAACTCAATAAAATGGTAAAGCTAGCTTCATCAGTTATTACTCATATAGAGTATTCAAAATGGAAATAAAATAATAAAACCAAACATAGCTTTCTGAGAAATGAGTTAAAAAAGCATTTGAAGTTTTAAACTAAATTAGTAAAAGATAGATGTTGATCACGGCATTATTTCTTAAATTCTATAATTAGTACCAAATTCTAAGGAAAAAGATTTATATCTATACGGATCCCATTTAGAGGTGAACATTAGGATTTATATATGAATCTTATTATTCGATATTTAGTTCACCAAATCTTACGATTCAAGTGGTTTGGCTGAGTGGAAATAGTTATAATAAAGAGGTTCTCATTATTAATCATTTTTTTTATTTCTTTCATATTTTTATTAGAATTCTCATTTTTTAAATGCTTATTTAGTGTTAATGAAACATATAATTTTCTTAAAACTATTTGGTCTGGCAGAAGTTTGATAAGAAATATCAACACGGCTCTCTCTCAAGTGTCAAAGCCATCCTAGCTTTAATACCCTTTGACAAAAGAGTTTCTATAGTTGAGTAAACATTTGTCAGCCATTGCTTTGGAAAAGCAAACATCAATTTAGTTAAGAGGATTTTACCGGAAAAATCCCCTTAGACTTGTTAAAGACTAAAAACACCATCAATGTGTTATATAGACCATAGTAGTCCCAAAGGCCCTGTTTGATATATATTTTTATTTTTTCTCTGAGCAGGGTTATCCCTGCTCCTTTTACCTTAAAAGGTTTTAAACCCAAAACCCTTTTTCCCATTTTTGTTCTTTTGCCCATTTTATCTGAGCAGAGACTCATCTTCTCTGAGCAGGGATTCATTGAAGAAGAAAGAAAGCTGCAGGACTTTGTAGATCCCTTGATTGAAAAGGACAAACGATTAAGAAGAAAAGTGCTTCACCGACGCTTGTATTAGAGAGATGGTGATTATATTAGAGAGAGAGAAAGAAGTGGATAATGGAAGGGAGAAGGGATAAGTTGTAACTGTGATGGTCGCATTCTCCTTTTGATTTGGTCTTTTGATGTTTTTTTTCTTTGAAAGATCCCAACTTTAAAGTAGTAGAAGGAAGAAGAAGATGGGAGAAGAACGAAAATGGGAAAAAGGGTTTTGTAACCCCATTCTTCGTGTGGGCAGGGATATCCCCGCCTCCCTGAGTATTGTCTCTCATAGTGGTATCAGTTGAGACGGGGATGTCCCCGCCCAAATTAATACTGTGAACGGGGATATCCCTGCTTATGTTAGTGCTGTGAGCGGGGATATCCCCGCCGACACGAAGACTGTGGGTGTATTCTCTCATAATAGAATATTTCATTTGAGGAATTATGACCAAATGTTCATTCCTTATTGACCTAATGCACATGTGTATGTAACTGATAGAATCCCAAAATTATTTTCAAAGTTTAACCATTTCTATGTTAGTCAACGACCATTCCCATCCCCATATCCAACCATTTCTATGTAAACAAAAGCTGATACCCAATGCTATCATCTTTTATTACGGCCAAACCTTCCTAATTAAAAGAGTAATACAAAAGAGCATTAGCTTTGGCCGTAATAGAAGATGATATAATTGGGCATCAGCTTTTGTTTACATAGAAATGGTTGGATATGAGGATGGGAATGGTCATTGACTAACATAGAAATGGTTAAACTTTGAAAATAGTTTTGGGATACTATCAGTTACATACACATGGGCATTAGCTCAATAAGGAATGGACATTTGGTCATAATTCTTCAAATGAGAGATACAATTTTGAGAGACATATATCACCTACAATACTCTAGTGGGTGGGGATATCCCCGCTCATAGCACTAACACAAGCAGGGATATCCCCGTTCACAGTACTAATTTGGGCGGGGATATCCCCGGCTCCCTGGGTGTTGTCTCTCAAAGTGGTATCAGTTGAGACGGGGATATCCCCGCCCACACGAAGACCGGGGTTGCAAAACCCCTTTTCCCTTTTCGTTCTTCTCCCAACTTCTTCTCCCTTCCACTACATTGAAGCTAGGATCCTTTAAAGAAAAAAAACACCAAAAGACCAGATCAAAAGGAGAATGCAATCATTGCAGTTACAACTTATCCCTTCTCCCATCCATTACCCACTTCTCTCTCTCTCTAATATATTCACCATAATCTATTTCTATTGTACATATACATTGCAGAGAAGAAAGAAGGAAAATGGTGGGGGAGGTGTACAAATTGACCCCCTCTATGGAGTACAAATTGCTGACTGGTGCACTTGGATGATGGATCTGGATAATCTTTTTAGTTGATAACTCTGTTTTAGTGCCTAGGTTTGCTTAGGAAGAAGTTCGCCGCCTTTTCCAAATGAAGCTAGAGAAATTCCCGTCTCTTCTTCTTCATTAGTGTTGGTAATGGCAGAAGAAGGATTAAGGTTTGGATCTAAGGGGTGGTTGAGCTTGATCATTGTGAAAGAGAGAAAGAAGATGAAGAAGAACGAAAAGGGGAAAAAGGGTTTTGGGACTTTTTAAAGTAAAAGGAGCAGGGATATCCCTGCTCAGAGGGAAAATAAAAAAAAAATACCAAACAGAGCTCCTGTGATCACTATGGTCTTTATAAGACATTGATGGCGTTTTTTGGCTTTGACAAGTCTAAGGGGATTTTTCTGGTTAAATCCTCTTTAGTTAATCATAGACACTTTTCTTTTCAACTAATTAAACTTTATGAGAACCCGTTTACTCTTTAGTCCTGTCAACCTTTTCACCTTGTTTATCATTATCATTATATTCATTTGGGCATTTGACATATCAATCCCCCTTAAACCTTGTATCCCCAATTTTACGATTGGAAAGTCTAAAAATGTCACCAGAGTCAAACGACTCTGGTACACATTGTTTTTTCTTTTCTTTTCTGCCCTGGATCCCATGTGATGTTAAAAGTTGAAAAGCCTGTACATTAAAAAGCCTAGACAGTCTTCTTATTTGGACCTGAATCCCATAATATTTTGGATTTTTAAACTCCCATGATATCTCCCATGTGATGTTAAAAGTTGAAAAGCCCGTACATTAAAAAGCCTAGACAATATTCTTATTTGGACCTGAATCCCATAATATCTTGGGTTTTTAAACTCCCATGATATCATGGGATATATGACAGATAAGTAAAAACTGATTGTGGAGAAGAGTCAAACGAGTCTGGTGACATTAATAGGTCTTTAGTCATGAAATTAGGAAAATAGGATTTAAAGGGAATTAATATTATGTCTAATCTCCTATTCATTTTCTTACCTCTTTATCTCCAAATGTTAATATCTACTCAATTTGAAAAGAGTAAAATTTTACGACTCAAATGTGATACGTACATATGTTTATTCCTCGTCTTCTCCAAAACCTTATAATACAAAATATGATAATACCACAGAAGTTTATAGATTAATGAATTAAAGAAGAAACCAAAAAACCAAAATGCATGTACACCCATCGAAATTTTAGACTTGGGATTTTCTAGATTCGATTTTTTTTTCTTTAATTTTATCTAAGGTTACAATTTGAGATCTAAGTAAAAAATAAGAAAATGAAACCCAATTAATACTCAAATATTGAAACTCTAAATTTGTCGAAACCTCTCAAACGAGTATATAGAAACAAAAAACGAAACAAGAAAAAAGACATTGAGAATGGATTTTTTTTTTTCAATTGAAGTGAAAAAGGAGCTAAACTGAAATTAGTTTCCAGAGATATTGGAGAGAAGAAGGGAAGAGGGCTGTAGTTTTGTTCACAAAACATCAGCTTAGCTGAACTTTTGGATTACTTAGAACACCCAAAGGCTTTAATTTATTCATGAAATATCAAAGTGTATTTTAAATAATTGATACAAGACATTTTCACAGATGATATAGAAAGGGTGGAAAAAGCCGTCCAGTCCCAAAAAGAAGTTTTTGAGAAAAAATTACCTCCAAGTAAGGCTCTAAAAGAGTTTCATTAGATAACTTTCTTATGAGGGGATCTTCAATAAATAATCAGTAATAAATTATGATGTCTATTTGAAGAACACCCACCCTAAAAAAATGTACCTGAAAAAGAAATGTAGGGAAGTATATTGTCTGCTAGTGAAAAAGAATAATAGACCTCATCGCCCCATTGTCATTCTAATGCAAAGTCTGTAAAGCTTGGACTCACAAGGAATCGCGTAGCTCATTAAAAGGCTAAACCGTTGAAAATAAGTGTCCCCATTTTATATAGCACGCTGTCAAACTTTACTTAAGCAGTAGTTGAGTCCACTGTCACATTAATCCAAACTCTCTGCTAGACTAGAACTTACTATGTCATCTCGTTTGTCTTCATCTTCCTCCAGCCAATTTCAATCCACTTTAATTTCTTCTTCCCATGTTAATTAAAACCAACACATTTTCCCTAATTTTCTATATTCATTATTCTTTTGACTATGTTCATTTTGCTTACACATTTCCTTTCGCAGGAGACCACATTGTTTACCTTCATCATATCGTTTTCATTAGTTTTCCTTCTTCCATATTCCTTCATGTTATATCTACCCTTTCATTGATTTCCATTCTCTTGCTGATTTTTTTTTGCTTTTTTTTTTTTTTACACCAGCCAATGGGACTGAGACTCAAGAGAGAGCCCGCATACACAGCACACTTACGGGAGGAAGGAGCCCGCTCAAGTGGGAAGAAATCCCACTTGAGGAAATGTACCAGCGTGCGCCAGGTAAGACTTGACACTCCTTATCACTCGGGTAATGAGCCCTTATTTGCTGATTTCCTTTTTGCATATAGGTTTCCAACAAGTGATTCCTTCTTATTGATGGAAATCTTATAAGGTGTTTTCCCTATGTTATTATCAAAAAAGAATTCGGCTTGAATGAATAAGTAAAGAAATCACTTATCCGCCCAACCAACCCACAAATTAATCTTGATCAGACTGGTTGGGCCTACCCCTAAATTTTCCTTTCGAATCTTTCAAACCACGTACACAGCCACCTTTGATTCTCATATTTCTTGGTGGCCCACGGAAAAGATTAATAACATAGGGAACACGTGAGTAAATTTAGCAAGGAAAGATGGAGTAAGTTTTTGATCGGGGATTAGTGAGATCAGCGAAAAGTTGGAGTTTTGGAGAATTTAGAAGAAGGCCCCCAACTGGAAGGTGATGTAATGAATTTGGGATTTCTGGGTCTTGTTTGATTGATCAGTGGATTGGTGTTTCTGTTATGTCTGTCTTTTTTACCTCTTCTTTCTTGGATTTAGTAAATTTCAACTTGTTGTCTTCTTTGGGCTTCTTTGGTGCTGTGGATAGATTAGTCTTTTGGTGGTTGCCCAAATCCACGATTATCACAAACACTGCATGTAAGGCCTTTTCAATGTCAATCCATTTCTATGATGAAAAGTGAGTTTTCTCATCTGTATTTATAAGATGCATAATAAGATTTGTATTTTGGAGCTTGAAGAAGTTAATTGATTCTGCTCATTAATTATGGTTTTGTGTGATTAGGCAATCTGATCAGCTTGGATGGCGATCATCATATAATGGCCGGCCAATCCTTGAGACTGGATTCACTGCTTCCTCCCACATTAATATTTCCAAAATTCATAGCTTGATCCCATGCACATCTTGCTATTGTTATTTCCATTGCCTCCTTCAATATTTGCCACCAAATATTTCCATTGCCTTCTTCAACATTTTCCGCCAAATCCTTCTCATCAATGGATTTATTTGCAATCCATACACAAAATACATCCTTCAAGAAAAAGAACTCTCTCTGTATAATACTCAATACATATAAACTAAAGGGGTTATGAGGGTCGGGTTAGCTGGTCGGCTTAGCTTTTGAGACCTCTTATAGGAATAACTTTAGTTTGCTACACTAAACTTACTATTGATTTATATTCTAGAAAAAAAAAATTCAAAATGTTTTTTTTTAGAACATATTGAGAAAGATTGCTTGTAATGGAAACAATTCATTAATTATCAATACCAATCTGATCTGATTCATGGAGTGGATGTCAGTACCAAGTGGATACTACTCTAGTATCTTCTCACTCTCCTGATTTCTTCTCCCACCCTGCGATTCCCTGATCACCACAATTTGTCTTCCACCACAGGCCATTGTACCATCACCATTCGCGGAATATGGGAAATGCAATGTGCATCATAATAATTGAATCGATTAGAGAGTTTGGGGTTGGGGTTGAGGTTAGCATTGAGGTTGAGGTTGCTGTCTGTGGCCACCAGACCTCTGATAGTTTTAGAACTGCTATCGTTATCAGCCCGATTGTTATGCTTGCGGCCACACTGAAGAAAGTTTTGAGAATTGCACCACTTATTTCTAGAAAACATCTCTCTCAAATTGATTCGATTATTATGATGCACGTTACATTTCCCATTTTCTGAGAATGGTGATGGTTAGATGGTAGAATGGCAGGTGGTCGAAGACGAATTGTGGTGATCAGGAAATTGCAGGGTGGGAGGATGAATTATGAGAGTGAGAACATCTTCTTGCAGAATATGAAGGAACGTAGGTGACATCTAGTTGGTACTGACATCCACTGATCAATGAATCAGATTTGTATTGATAATAAATGAATCGTTTCCATTACGTGCTATCTTACTCAACATTTTCTAAAATAAAAGGAGGTATTTTGTCTATGGATTCCAGAGAAGAAAATCAGCTGATTGCCCAGTAATCCATCCTCTTAGATCACAAAGAAGATCTAGATGTAGAGAAGTCCATTGATTCGAAGGATTTGTGGTAAATATTATTGGAGGCGGCAATGGAAATTACATACATGGGAACACTATCACCAATAATAACAGCAAGATATGCCGGGATCAAGCTACGAATTTTGGAAAGACGACAATAGAGTAGTAACTTTCAGATCTGGGTAATCCTAGTGTGGGAGGAAGCAGTGAATCCAGTCTCAAGGATTGGCCAGCCATTATATGATGATCGCCCATCCAAGCTGATTGGGTGAATGATGATTGACTGTATCGCAGATGCCATTTTCGTGTCTACAAGCCATGCTCTAAGTAAAGGTTGGACCTGTTCTGGGCTGTACTGCAGTTGAAGGATGTGTGTGAGTTCATATCCCCATGTAGGAGGGAAATTAAAAAGGCGGGCCGAGCCAAGTCGAGTGATTTTGGTGAGTCTAGCTAATTAATTGGTCAGACTCAGCCAGCTCGTTCGACTAATCTGAGTTGTCTATTTACTTAATTGTGTCGACTCAGCAAGTCAGAATGAGTTTTCGAACTACTGAGTGAGACCGAGTGACCCATTATCCCAGTAGAATGAGCCCCTACTTGATCGATTGGACAACTAACTGGGTGAAATGATACTAGATTAGTATGACTGCCGAGCCAAGTTATCCTTCCCACCAAGGGTCCACTACATAATCTCACATACGCGACTAATGGATATTTACACCATTATTCAGCTTTGGAGAGATCAAAATCAGTTGACCTTAACAAAGCAGATGCAACAATCACTAAAAAAAATCACTTTTAGTGGCACTCCAATTGCAGTGGTTTATAGGTGCCGCTGCTAAATGTCCTTATTAATTAGCTGCTGCTATATCCAGGAAATTTTCCTCCTCCTGTGTTTTTGATGAACTTTTTTCGCGGAAAATACTATGAATTGGTGACGTGTCCAGGTTTTAGCGGCGGATATTGTTTTCTGCTGCAATAAAATTCATACAATATGCTAACAAATAAAATGGTTGTCGATTTTGGGACTGGTATTGGGCTTGAGGAGGATTTTTGCTATTTTATGGAAGCAGCTTTGATAGACTACTCCCTCTTTTTCCCTAAGCTTTGATAAAGTAGTATTGGGTGAGGCCCCTCTTTATGTAATTAGAATGGTGTTGGAAGTACACACTTTTTTGAAGAATGCTCAAAATTTCTCCTTTATAGACAATGTCTGGAGATTTTAAAATGTTTTTTTTTTCTCATGTCCCATTTGGCATATCTATTATAATCTATGCATCTTCCTTCTTTCTACCTGTTGTTATCCTTTAATTTCCATTGTTAGTTGCTACATAGGGACTCAAACACCTACTCACACACCCATGTCCTGACCAGCTGATCTACACAGCTTGGGTCAATTTCCATTGTTTCAGTTAATTCTTGAGCTTTGTATGTAGTTTTTATGATCTCTCTGGTGGATGGTGAACGGACAATTGCCAAATTGTGTGTGCATTCCGCTGTTATCTATTAATCATGAAATTTAGTGATTGATGAGGTGAGATAGAGGCCAAAACCAAGGTGTAAATGAAGAAATTAATGATTTCTGGTCCATCAGAAGAGTCTTTAAGCAACCTATAACATCTTGAATATATGGACTTGGGTATGTTCTCAAATTAAAAATTCATGTCTTGTTACTTCTGGAGTCTTTGCTTCCAGTTGCATCTTGTCATGCGCAGAGTTATATTTTCCTTACAGCAGGCATCATCTCTTCTTAATCCTAACCTTAAATCTTACAATGTTAGCGGATGACTATGGGTTGAGGTTACTGAGTGTTAAAAAGGCATTGAACATCTAGTTTTATTTGATATTCATTTGTGAATGTCTTCATTTCTCATAGGTAAAGATAATAATCATCATGTATTAGAATTTCTAACTCAGAGAGCAAGCTTGGTGGGTTGAGCATGCGTTAAAAACTTATTCCAATCTAAAAAACGAAACCCGTTAATCCCCAAAACTAGAATCACCTGATATTTTGCTCTTATTTCCTAACTGAATTAAATGATGGGAAAGTGATGTGTTTTCTATTGCATATGAGAAGTTGGGTTCCATTTTTTTTTAATCTTTCATAATGAAAGTGGGTTCCTCACTACCTTTTCTTTTAAAAAATTTTCCTACAGTGAATTCCTTGTGGTAGTAGCAAATACCAGAAAATGGCTTCTTCAATGCTCAGTTTTCTCATTTCATTCTCTCACATCAATCTACATCTTTTTTTTTTTTTTTTTTGTTTCTACTTTTTTCTTTGCAGTAAGAAATCATCCAAGGATTCTCCAACAAGAGGAACTGTAGGTGTGCTGCTGGGGATGCTATTTTGCGGACAGCAGATACAGAGTTTCCCTTAGACATAAAATAATACTAACCACAACAATCATCATTGTTTTATTAAGAAGAAACTTGATTAGCACCAAGAGGTCCCATGTATGATTGAGTCATTGGCTTCAGAAGCACTCAAATACCTTGCATTGTTGGAGGTTTTGCATTACAAAATTGTAATACCTACCCATTTTCTTGTTTAAGTGGGCAAGTTACAGATTTCATTTCTTCCTTTTTTTTTTTTTTGAAAAGTTACATGTAGCGGCGGATAAAATGGATTACCGCTAAAGAATGGTGAAATAGTGCCATAAATAAAAAAACTGCCACTAAAACATGCTAATAGCGGGATCTTTTTCCGCCACTAATGACAAAAAAAAAAAAAAAAAAACCAATTTTCCGCCTTAGAAACCCCTTTTTAGTGGCAAATGGTATAGAATTAGGTGCGGCCACTAATGCAACTTTTAGCTGTGGTTAAAAATGACTGCCGCTAAAACTTCAGTGCTTGTCCGCCATTATAAGCTCCTTTTGTTGCCAATTGCCCCTGTTTGAGGTGAGAGATATGGACTATGTTTTTAGGCCAATGGACTTGGCAAAGGCCTATTTTCAAGTTTGGATTCCTTGTTTTGTTGAAACAAGAAAATACTGTTTGAGCCAATCCACATTCACCACCGGTATAAAATTCCTAATTATTTATATCATAGCAGAAAGCACAAAACAAGAAATGAATGCATTTTATTCAATGACAAATGTGATTGACTGAAATAGTATTTTGTGTTTCAACAAAACAGGGGATATGGTTCCTTACCTAAATGCTCTGTCCCTTTTAGCCTGGTCTGGCCAACATTTTGTATAAAAAAGAACATACAGTTTAGTAAATTGAGATGATCTGGTAACTTATATGTCCACAATGGATCCAGATCTAAATATTGGGCCTGCTAACAGGTTAGCCTGACACCCATGCCCCCCAGCCCCCGTACACCACCCAATAGGGGCCGTGCTACTTTAGCTGTGCCAGAAACCGATGTGGTACTGAATGGATCACCCTAACAATTGATCATTCGTTTAACAAAGAATTTCTTTTACCAGGATATTTCACATGGATTGCATTTGAATGAAACTTCAAATAGAGAATTGAAATTCTTGTGATGGAATTCCTTGTTTGGTTAGTCTAATTACAAAAACTCAGCCTTTGAAATGTCACTTCTGACCTTCCAAACTTTTTAAATTCCATCATCCTAGATGCAGAGATTTATTATCGGAGAATTTGGAGGGGACATCATTTGAAAAATTATAAATTCTACCTATAGAAATTCCTCGGCATGTTGGGCAATTAACTAGTTAAGTGAAAGTAAAGTGAATCAAGACAAGAAATGACAAGGATTATATCAAAAGTACACAATTTCAAAATTTCTTCCAAAATTAAAAAAAAAAACATCATTTCTCTACTAAAAGACAAAAAAACTCCATTTTTTTATACAAAAAGTCAAAAAGATTTCATACCAAACAATAAAAAATAAAATACCATCATAATTTTTAATATTTTATTCTCTCTTGATTTAATACTTCACCTCACCATACTTCAACTCATCATACATCTAAACACGCCCAAATTTTGGCAACCAAACACCCCATAAGGATTTTCTACATCATTGCATTTTCGGCTCCTTTCCATTGTACCCGAGGAGAAAACTAGCTTAACTATAGCCCCCCACGGTCTCATTTTTTTTCTCCTTAATGCATTGCTCTAGTAGCACATGACTATATTAAAAAAAAGGTTACAACCACACCTACACATACTTAGCTTAAGATAGATTGAGATGGAAAAATAAAATTCATGTAGCCGACTCTAACATAATTGGGACAAGGCTTTGATGAATATAGATATTTTTTTTTGTGTTTTATACATGATTAATCTTATGATGGGCTCTTCTTCAATCAAAGTAAAATGTTTCATGGGCTCATCTCCAAAATAAAAGCCCCCTCTTTTATGACCCTTGTCCAAATCCTAGTTTGATAGGAGACACGTCAGCCTAAATTGACACTTGTATTATATATATGATCAATCTTAAGGTGAGCCCATAATATTCGTATGAAATTTTGGTAACTCCCATACAAGAGAGAGAAAGGCATTGTTAAATTAAATAAGTGGGTCCATTATGGATAAAACACATGAGTTTTTATAATTTTTTATTTAAATATATTATATATCTATTTTAAATCTATGGTAATACAATATATTAGAGTAAGATTTCCAAATATTTAAAAGAAATGTAATTATATTTAGAGCCTATTTAGGAAATTAGAATAGAGAAGATGGAAAATGAACTATTAGGGTGATTTTGGGTTCTATTTTTCTAAATGAAAATGTTATTTGATGTTTATTTTTTGAAAATGCACCTTTTATTTTCATTTTTAACCATAAATGGGATCAATTCTATATATTCAATTCTTATATATTTTAATACAAACAAACGTGCTCTAAATAATTTAGATGTTATAATTCTTTTACCATTATATGTGAGGAAATGTAAACTATTATATGCCTAAAGTAGGCTAATCTATCAATCCAAGCATCACCCGTAGGGTGCTCCATTCTTTCATAAGGTTGATTTTTGAGACTTGAGGTGAGCTGAAATGCCTTTACCACTTGGCTGTCGCATGTTTTATTGCTTGGCTAGGGAGTGGGACATTGTCATAGTGAACCCTCTAACTAGCATTCCCATTTTTCCATCACTAGGGGATATTTTTTTTTTTGTGTCTGTCTTGTTCCACTAAATCCACCTTTGACAGCATTGAAGATTTGTATCCGGCTTGTGGGCCCTTTTTAGTTAGTCTGTCTGGTGGAGGCGTGATTGCTTTCCAGCTGCCATTCTATCTTATCCACCGAAAAACACAACCATCATGATGTTTGCATGAAGCAACTTTCAGAGGTGAACTTCTTCACGGCCAGTTAGGTATGTGATTTGATAGATTAATAAGGTGACTGGACTTGTTAGGCGACTAAGGAACAGAATGAATAACAGAGCAAAAACATTTCATCAATTACAGATATGATGAATTAAGGCAGTGGACAAAAACATACAGTAAGTTTGCATTATGAAGATGAAATTGGAGTTCTACATCCAAGCAGATAACTTTTATAAGATTGTATTTTTCAAACCCGAGTCTACAAGGAGAATTTTTTTTTTTAAAAGAAATTGTCCTCAAGAAGACAGGTATACTTCCCTTTTCTTTTTTTTCTTTTTTTTTTCTTCTTTCATTGTTTTCATTTCTATTGTCCAACCAGAAAAATGATGCTCACTCATGTGGAAGAAAAACTTGCTCACGCTAGCAGAGAATTTAGTGATCGATTTCTATGTAGTTAGGTGAGAAACGGAATATCCACTTAACTAGGTGATCCCTATGTTGGATTAAAATAAAAATATCGCTTAAGGGAATATTTGTATCGGATTCAGAAATGAAAGTTCTTTAAAACACTTTTCTACAAAAGTATGTAAAACTGAAATTCCTTTTGCATATTTTCACATGAAAGAAATGCTTGCATAGAAAAATGCTCTCCGCAAAAAATGTCCTACTTTTCTCTTCATCTTTGTGGAAAAGCTATTATACTTGTGCCTTTATGGCCTGTTTGGTTGCAAGAATTCTGATTATTATTGCCCAATGTTATCCTCCTAAGTGGACAATTGAATGGAACCCTTTTGAAATTCCACTTAGGTAATTTATAAATTCTCCAACTTGTAGAGGTTTTTAATCCTTTTTTGTACTTGAGCATCCTAAAATATTAGAAAATAACAAAGGGATTAGAGTTTTAGGAATTCCAAAGTTCATTTGAAACTTTGTAGCTGAAATTTTTGAATTTTGATAAAGAAACATGGCATTTGCAACTTGGGGACAAGTCGTCACATCACGTCTATATATTTCACATATAAAATCCTTCTGAAAATTTCTTATAAAAGAATAGGTCCTAAAGGTGGCTTTCCACGTCGGCTAGTATAATTCTGAGAATTTCTAAAAAAAAGAAAAATCTGAGAAGTCTATGAATGAGGCAAAGCATTTGAAATGCTGATCACGTATGGGACATGGTCTGAAACACAGTCAAAACTTCTAAACAAACCCAGAGTTAGAAATATCACTAACCAAACAAGCCCAAAAAAGGGGTGACAAACTGATAATTGAATGAAATTGAACAACAGTCCCCACTCAACCTAACTAAAGGTTCCATCTGTAGTTCATAGTTGATTCGACTCGCCATAACACGTAGCAGACTGGACTCAGAAGGTACTGAGTCAAAACAATTCAGACTGAGTTTGCCAAAAACTTGGCCAAACAAGCCCTCATTACCGAGTTTGGTGAACTTCTGGGCCATGTTTTAGAGCTATATATGGCTTCCACCTGATGAGTAAACTGGGCCCATTTTGCTTTTCAGGTAAAAACGTGAAAAACAAAAAAGCCCAAACGGTGGGCCACACCTAACAATGGTTTTGACTTTTGATATTGCAAATGAGTCAGAAGCTACAGCCAACAGGAGCCTGAGATTAGGATTTCTGAATTCTGAGTGAGAGAGGCCAGTAACTTTGAACAATAGCAATCAAGAAATCTTGAATCCGACCTAATACTTTCCATTGATAAATGAAAATACAACCACCTCTCTTCCAGCTTTGCTGGAAGCATCTATTTTAACTTTCATCACACCTTACAAATTATACCAGGCAATCAACTAATCACATAATCCAACGGCTTTGATTACATCATCCTTGAATCAAACGTCTCTTGCCACAAGGGACTATAAGTATACCCATGCTCAATGGATGAATAATCTCCAGAGCAAAAGGTAGAGTAGTCTCCTCCATATACAAATTCACCCATCTCCACATCATCCCCACAAGTTTCCAAAAACCAATTGCCCATTTCATCACAGTGAGAGTTGGTAACCATATCCATATCAACCCAGTCGAATGGATCATTGATTTGGCCATCATCCAATCCGATGGTTCCCAATACATGATCCATCCAATGTTCATGATCTTCATACTCTGGCTGATCAGCTAGACCGCCACTACCGCCGACTGAATTGTGATCGATCTCCGCTTCGAGGGACTGGATGACGCATCCCAGCCGTTCATCCTCAGCCTCCTGCACCTGTGACTCATCAAGCAGTGCCATCAGAAGATCGCCATCAATCTCTGGGCCATCTTCAATAGCAGACACCCATCCTTGAGATGGCACAGAAGCCATTATCTTCTTCTTCTGAGAATGAGTTGAAGATACAAAAGATCAAAACAAAGAAGAAAGAGAGGAATGAGAAGAAAAGGTCTTGAATTGTTCCTGACCTTATCTTGCAGATGGGGTGGGATATATGTAGGCATTTGGGTCCGGAACGTACAAGTGGGCCAGATAGACATGTGCACCTAATTCTCAAAAGAAAAAGATCAATAAAATAAAGATAAAGCACCACTTAGTGGGACCCACATAAAATAAGGATTGGTTATGAATTAGGAGAGGAGAGAGAGATCTGTATGACCAAACCGGCTTTACAGGTGGGCAGCAGGACTGGTGGTGCTGCTGGTGCACATGTGACTGGGAGCCAACATTGGGACCCAGTTAGTGATTATATCTAGAGAATAATATCTTGTTGTAGTTGCCAATGTGGGCAAAGGCACTAGGAAATAAATCAATAACAAAACCTGAATAGGAAATGATAAGGGACTGAAATAGGAAAGTTATTGGGCATACCAAATCCAGACCATTCAACCAACGATTGGGTTACATGGTGCCATCAGAACGTACGTGGTAGTGGGTTTGGATTTTCCAATCCCTTATCCGAAATGGGTGGTGATGTGCCCACCATGTGCCTACCCAGAAATCTCAAATCAATCAGTTTCTTTTTTGAAAAAAATTGGATTGTATAGTATTTTCTATTAAAACTACAAAAATAACCTGATTTTGGTCACCAGCAAAGGATTTAGTGTATCAATAGCAGGCAGGGTGTTGTAGTCATTTGTAATTAAAAGCCATCTTGGAAAATCACTAAGTTTGGTTTTTATTAATTGAAAAAGTGTGCACTTTTTTATGATTTTGCTTCCTCTAGTGGTCACATCTGCTGATCTAAGCTTCATTAGGATGATTCTGCCCACCGCAATCCAGAAATAGCCGAGATATTGAGCAACAGGTGAAGATAGAGAAATATTAGTTTTAGTGATATTTCAAAAAAAAAAATTCCGGATATTTACGTGAAATGGTGCAGAAAGCAATTAAACAAATCTCTTAAACAAAAAAATTTGAAAATAAATTAGTTCACTAATTAAAATTCTTGAGTTTTTAATATATTTTATGGTTTTATTGTGGCCTTTTTAATTATTCAAAATTCAATGTTTTATGATGATGATGATGATCATCATCAAAGCTTTGCCTCAACTCAGTTAGAGTGGGCTTCATGAATTCTATATTTCTGTTCTGATTTATCCTGAGTTAAATTCTTAGATAAATTACACTTCTTCATATCTATTTTTACTATATCAATCCACATCCTATTTGGGCGTATTCCTTCCCTTTAGAGAACTATCAACCTGCATAGCTCTATTTTTCCTTACCAGTGCTATTGCCAACCTGTGTCGGACATGCCCAAATTATGTCAAACGGATTTTTTTAATTTTATCTTACATTGATGCTACCACTAAATGCTCTTGAAAGCACTTAATTTTTATATTTGTAACACTGAATATTATATGCTTATGAGACCGGTTTGTTAAGTTTATAATAAATTCATCCACTTTTAGTATTTATCTCTGTCACAGTTTGTCTAATTTATAATAAACTCATTGGATCTGAGCTTCTACAAGAGGAGTTATATGGTATGTGAAAGAAAATGATTGTCAAGAATTTTATTGAAAATTTGTGTAGATGCACTTGCCGTGAAAAAAGATAGAAATGGTGCAGAATCATTCTTCGTTAGATGTTTGGTACAGCAAGGATCCAGATTTTTCGGTGCCCTCTTTGCATTTTTCTCTTCGCTATTGAAGATCCAGATTTCTCACCTCCTCCAGTCTCCATGGCTCCTTCACAAATGCACCTTATAGTATCCTATAGGACAGTTTGGAAATGTCTATGGATTTCACAACTTGCAGAATTGCCAATGTGCTTGTTCCATAAACATATTTGGGTGTAGATTCTATCCTTATAAAATAAACAAGTGATTTTTTTTATATGTGGAGACGGAGAGAAGAGGAAGTTACCTCATACTTTCTGTGAAAAAAGTGACCACTTTTATCTTTTTTTTTTCTGCTACATACTGACACGATCACCCAAACATGTTACTTAATTAAGTCCCTATCCAACAGATCCCCTCCCAGTTGTATATGTGGATATGGAGATGCTCACTCCTCCTCTTCTTCCTCCTATAGAAAAAAGTTCCACTCCAACTCCTCTCTTTTGGACTACAAAATCTTCACGATCATAGAAGTCGTATAATTCTAACAAAAAATTGGGGTCCATTTGGAAACTATAATTTAATTAATAAAGACTAAATTAGATTAAGGTCTAAAATAAAAGCCCTCACTTTTAAGTTTTAATTTACAACTATTGTGTTTTATAAAATTATTGAAAAGCTCTTATTTCATGAGGTGATTGGGGCTCATGAGTTTGGCACTTTACTTTTAAAATCAAGTGGAGTGAAGTGAAATAAAAAGTATGAATAAAATTTGTTGTGGGTTATGATGGTATTTTATTTTTAATTGTTTGGGATGGAATATTGTTGACTTTTGGTATGGGAAATGAAGTTTTTTTATCTTTTAATTAATAAACGTAGTTGCTTTTTGACTTTTTATTGGAAAAGTTGGAGGGAGTTTTGGTAAAAAGTGCTTTTGATGTAATGTTTAACTTGACTTCACTCCACTTGACTTTACAAGTGGAATTACCAAACTAGGTGGAATTGTGGCAATTTGGGCCCACCTTTTAAAAATTATAATGTAAACCCAGCATTTGCGTTGTTTTGAAAATTCATGAGGTTATTTTCATCCAAAAAACATAAATTTTGCATTGACCACCTCTATCCTCATTATCTTAAAAACTATAAAGGAAAAAAAAAAAGAAAAAAGCAGCTCCTCTTATCTTATATTTTATAGAGGCAAAAGCTCTAATTTGAAAATAAGCTGTAAATTTTTTTAAAAAAATTTTAATTAAAGGCTCACCAAACGCTCTAATACATAAATAAGCTTTAAATCACAAAATCAAAAATTATTTATAAAGTTACCAAATAGGCTCTTATTAAACTAGCTCATATGAAGTACATGGGATTTCAAGGATCTAGACTCCCCGAGATGACCGTAATGCTGACCCTAATTCAATCATGACTTCTAAATCCCAAAGCCATATGGTCAAAGAGGATCTTGATCCTCTGCTATTTTTAAGAGTAGGACACAAAAATAGTTTGTGCGTTCTACTAGTCTACCAAATGCAAAAAGAATTTGGAATCTATCTATTTAAATAGAATTAAATTGTACTACACGTTTCAAATGTAGATCTAAGGCCAGAAGATGCATATTAAAATAAGAACTCCACCCTTTATTCAACAAGGGAAATGTTCACCTACGGGCTAATTGCATTTAACATATATGCAGTTCAAATCTTGAGGCCCACTTGAATTCAAGTTAACCAATGGGAGGTAGGTAGATTGAAAGATAACGACATGCACAGTGGGGGTCCAAAAATCCAGCTCCATCGGATCATCGTAGTCCTTGATTTAACAACTTTTAATTTAATGCCTTCTTAACCATAGATTCTCTTGAGATTCAATCCAGTGGCGAGTGTAGGTTTGATGAATGTGAAATTGGGCTGATGCTAGATCATGGGATAAAAGAGCGGTCAAAGGAGCTGCACTGACTAAAGGTGGGTCCAAGTGGGCCCCACTGCCCCCCACAGTGCTAGACTACTCCATCCTTTGGGATTTCTTGCATGCATAACAGGGTAACCTAACTCCTAGTTTAACTTCCTCAGAAAAGTTTGTATAAAGTAGTCATCTCAAATTATGACCAATGCTATTGCGGAATAATTGTGTTTGAAGAGTTCGGATTGATAAGAGGTTAGCACTCAAAATAAAAAAATGGTGGAAGAATTTGCCTTATAAGAATTAATCCAGATCTCTTCACACCTTCAATAATAGAAAGTTGTTTGCTACTTTCTAAGTTAAGACATGTAGAAGAGTTTGGTGTGTCTGTTGGTGGTGGCCCTATCAAATATGGGAAGATTCTTCAATCTAGCCATTTGATATAAAAAAAAGGTTCTATGCTATCAAATTTTGACACTAAAAAGTATAAAATGGATGGTTGGTAAAGTGCAAAATTCTTATTTTAGCCTTTTGTTTTGTGAATGACTAATTCAAAAAGTGCTTGGATCTAAGTTTCACATGACTCCAGTGAAATTCACGAGGCTTCAGAGGTGTACTTGTGAAAATCTAAGTAGCTCAAAATGAATGTTGTCCCCCTCTTTTATGATTATTTGCCAAATTTCACTATAATTGGAATTGGGTTCATCATCAAATTAATTTAAATCGTCCAACAGTTATCAAGTCGACCAACTAATATTAAAGTAAGATTTTACCGGGGATCAAAAAAGTGAAGAACATTTAGTTTGATTGTTTAGGTTTTTTTTTTTAAGCCGGCCTCATTGAGGAGTTGCATGAACTTCACAAGGATCCCAACTATTTGTGTTGGGGTTTATTTTCACCTATGAACTTCCGCACGGCTGCTCGGTAAGATAAGGCCAGTGGACTATAAAACCGGCCACTGGTGTTACTATGAGAAGGCAAAATTTTCTCCTCGAATGTCCTGATCTTGAAAAATAGCCAGAGAATATGTCCATACGCAGGCAAAATCCCCTCTACAAGAAGAGCTACACCGAAGTCATCTGGCAAAAGCATGTGATTCTATAAAAATCATTAAAATCCGATCCGGATAATGTTTTCAAAATAGTTTTGTCTGTGATGTTACATTGCTAACTCAACTTCCCCACTGTATCATATACTTAGCCATTTGCCAAAGATTCATCCAACAAACCACTGGAAAAAGGAAGAGGGAACAAAAAGCCCTCAGGCCTCAGGTATTTTATTTAGCATGCATATAGTGAGAATCCAATATCGTCGAGGAAATAAGATCCATCCCCTGATTTCCTCGGAAGGAGAAGGTTCCACCACATTTATGCCTCCTCACAGCAACCACTTCATTAGCTAACATCACATGTGCTAACGAATAATCCAAGCAACTGCAGCACCACTTGCCCTTATCTTATCATACGTACTTAGATGAGTGATTGCATAGAGCCAAAGGGTTTTTCCCTTAGCTCTTCTCTGTTTGTTCCCAACTTAAGAAGGTTTAATGTTTGGATTACCTGACTTTAAACTTTCTATGTGACTGGAATTTTGAAATGCTTGCATTGTGAAGAAACATGACATCATAATAAAAAATCGCCAACATGGTGAATTCCTGTCAGGAATTCTTATAAATAAACATTTCCTAAGTGAAAGCTGGTCTCCTTTCTCATAACCAATTACAAGGGAAAACACTAGTAGTCTTGTAGTTAAGATTTACAAGTACATAACCACTGAGTTCAAAGGTTACAAATAGCCCCCAACTATCTTTATTGTGGGATTCACTTCTTATCAATGATAACGGTTGAATCGATACTATCACTGTGCGGGGAGATTTCCAGAGCACCGGATTAAGCTAATTCCAGCCATCAGATGAGACTGAGCACTCACGCGCCAGCCGCGTGCTGCCCACGTGGCACCAGACTCACCCCGGCTAGCAAGGCAGAGGCCTCGGCCGAAGTCAGACAGCTCCATGCCACTAGCGCCGAGCTCAGCCACCCCCTACGTCTCCATCTCGGCTGAGAACTCCACCTCGGCTGAAGGAGCCGAGACGAGAGTCGAAGCGAGAAAAGACCTCCACTCGCACCCCTCACGTCGCCAGGCGCGTGAAGGAACAGGGGTACGAACTAGTAAGACAGATGCGACATCCATCCGTCCACAATCTTCGCTGGATCACTGATAAGGCGGCGTCCAGCGGCTGATGCCACATCAGGGCAAGGCCCGAGGGCAGATCCGATGATGCTCCTACCGCCAAAAGCACCCGACACGATCTGGTCCAACAAGACGCACATTTAATGCATTGTGGGCTGATCCGACTGACATTAAATACAGGATGGGCTGGATTGGACCGCATTTATTACTTTGCGGGCTTATCATGACTCCCAGTCAAATCATGGGACACACACCAAGGTGTCCTCCAAAGATACGTCCCAAACTCTATAAATAGAGGCTCAAACCACCATCAAAGGTACGCACAATACAACTCATAGAGCTGTTACTCTGCCTCTCTTCTTCCTCTCCTTCCATTGTTCCAGTTCTATCACTGACTTTGGCATCGGAGAGCCTTGCGCCGCCCAGGCCAGGGTCCTCTGACCGTGTGTTCTTCCCTTTCAGGCTTTCGGACGGCACCCAGTCATCACCATCATTGGATAAGTCCTCTAAGGCTCCCCCGTTATTGTGGGTCATTATTTTCTGCACCTACAATTGGCGCCGTCTGTGGGAAAGTAATATCCCATCCTTCCCAACCTTCCCAACCTTCTTAATTCAATCTTTCAGAAGCCATGCCTCCGAAAGCTAGGAAGGGCGTAGAGTCCTCGAGAGCAGCGCTCGAGCTGCCACCACCGTCAACGGACGTCCCTCCTCAAGGGCGCTCCCGCACGGTGCATGGCACGTCCGCAGGCGAGGGCCGCTTAGGCTCTCAGCTCTTTGTCGAGTTCCCCCTCCAAGAGGGGCTCGAGGCCTCGATCTCAGCAGAAGAAGTCATGCCACCCAGACGCGATGAGCGTCGGCATGAGCGTCCTCGGAAGGACAAAGCCGTGGCCGTAGGAGAGACGCGCCACGTTCAATCCCCTGCCACTGGAGGGGTTCTCGAAGCCCAAACTACTCTCCTCCAGAGGCAAGAGCAGCTGATTCGCGAGCTCCAGCAGCAGCTGAGGGCAGCGCAAACCGCCTCCTTGAGGCAGGCCTCTGAGCCTCAAGGGAAAAAGAGGGACGCCCCAACAGGGCAGCCCAGCCTCCCCGCAAGGATCCCAGAAACCATCTGGACCATAAACGGAGCCAGATTCGTGACGAAGACTCGAGCAACAGCCGAAGTCCTCATAGCCGCGATGGCCGAGATCACAGCCATCGTAGCCCGAACCATTCCAAGCGAAAGCCAAAGGCCCAGACTCCAGAGAAGGACGATGAGCAGGAGCGATTTGACAAACGCGTCAGATTGGCTCTCCAGCACAACCTGGACGTGCGGGACCAGAAGCAGATCTGTGGTCACACTGATCCGGGGGGCTCACCCTTCACGAAAGAGATCGAGCGCACCCCCTTGCCCAGAAAGTTCTCCGTCCCGCGGTTCGTCCCCTACGACGGACTGTCCGACCCATCCGCTCACCTCCGACACTTCTCCCAGAAGATGTCCATCTGGGGGAATGAGGGTCACCTGAACTGCAAAATCTTCTCCTCCAGTTTGGGTAACCTCCCCCTGAGATGGTTCTGTTCTCTCCCAGAGAAGTCGGTTTCCAGTTGGAAGGAGCTCCAGCTCTCCTTCTTAAAGAAGTTCCAAGCTTACACCGTCGTCCCCAAGAAGGAAGGGGACCTCCTCGCCATGAGAATGAAACAGGGTGAGACCCTCGCCTTCTTCGCCCGGCGATTCTGGGTGGTCTACAGCCAGATCGAGGGCACTAGGGAGGAGATAGCAATCTACGCCTTCCAGCATGCCCTGATCCCCGGCCACGACTGCGGAAGGACTTGGCCGGGGACCCCCCAGAGTCCATGCCAGAGTTGATGTCCCGGGTAAAGCGCTTCATAGCCCAGGAGGAAGACGAGATCCGAGCCCGGGATCAGGACGGGCATCCGGAACCCGAGCACGAGAGCAACCAGCCTCGGCAGAGAGGCGAGGAGCCCTTCCAGAAGCAGGAGCCCAAGCAGGCTTGGGTCGCCAGTTCGGCGATGCCCACACCACCCAGGTCTGGGGGCAGTAGGAGGCCAAGGCCTCGCGCCAGCGCCTATCAAGGCATCAACGTCGTCTTCAGAGAGCCGATACACCAGATCATGAACAAAATAAAGGGTAAGCCGTTCTTCGAGTGGCCTCAGCCCTTGAGAAATGAGCCCACCAACGGCAGTCGAAGCAAGCTCTACTGCTCCTACCACAAAGGTAAAGGACACAAGACCGAGGAGTGCAACTCTCTGAAGTGGTACCTCGAGAGACTCGCCGGCGAAGGCCACCTCCCAGAATTCGTCAAGACAGAAGATGCCGGCGGCAGCGGGGGCCGAGTTCACCAAAGCACGGCTCGGGACCCAGACAGCGAGGACTCCGAAAAGATCATTAACGTGATCCACCTGGCATCCTCGGTTCCCTCTCCCTCGTCTCGCGGAAGCTCGCATCGCACGGGAAGAATGTGATGGAAGCCGAGCTCGGACTGGCATCCAAAAAAGCTCGCCGCAGCCGACCTGCGATCTCTTCTCTCAGACAGATCTCGGGGGAATCCAGCTCCCCCACAACGATTGAAGCCACGGTCGAGGCCATGCTGAACTCGGCAGACCCAGACAGGTTCCCCCTGATCGGCACCATCACTGGCCACGACCGGATGAGCTTCCCTGACGCCTACAGAGACTGCCGCCGAGTCCCACTTCACAACCCCGACGGTCTCCCACCTCGGCAACACCTCTCCGGCCTGCGGGATGGAAGCAGTCAATTCCTTTAGAGATCGGCCTTCTCGCAGAGCTGATCGACCAAGGCCGAAGTAAGACAAACCTGGCAATAGAGCTGGAGCTGGCGGATAAGCGCCAAGGAACAATAACCCTGCGTCTGACCGATTATCGACAGCGGTTAGCCAGAGCGTGCAATAAATATGTCTAAGTGAGGTTCTCCCTGGGAGAGCCGGTTCCCAAGGAGACCCCGCCAGCTGACAGCCAAACAAAGGAAAGCCGGCCCCGAGCTGGCATGGCCCGTTCAGGGTGGTCTCACAGGCAAGCCACTGCCGAGATCGTGGAATGCGTCCTGCCTGAAGAAATTCTGTTTCTAAAGAAAAATGTAGCAAGTCTCAATCAATGAAAGTGCCCTTTGCCCTGTCGTCAAATCTGTGTCATCTCTCCTCACATGACTTCGGCAACTCCGGGTCCATCGCCCTGGAAAAGGCATCGAGTCCAAACTCGGTCGTTTCCTAAAGCTCCGGGTCCACCGCCCTGGAAAATGCCTCGAGTCCAAACTCGGTCGTTTCCTAAAGCTCCGGGTCCACCGCCCTGGAAAAGGCCTCGAGTCCAGACTCGGTCGTTTCCTAAAGCTCCGGGTCCACCGCCCTGGAAAAGGCCTCGAGTCCAGACTCGGTCGTTTCCTAAAGCTCCGGGTCCACCGCCCTGGAAAAGGCCTCGAGTCCAGACTCGGTCGTTTCCTAAAGCTCCGGGTCCACCGCCCTGGAAAAGGCCTCGAGTCCAGACTCGGTCGTTTCCTAAAGCTCCGGGTCCACCGCCCTGGAAAAGGCCTCGAGTCCAGACTCGGTCGTTTCCTAAAGCTCCGGGTCCACCGCCCTGGAAAAGGCCTCGAGTCCAGACTCGGTCGTTTCCTAAAGCTCCGGGTCCACCGCCCTGGAAAAGGCCTCGAGTCCAGACTCGGTCGTTTCCTAAAGCTCCGGGTCCACCGCCCTGGAAAAGGCCTCGAGTCCAGACTCGGTCGTTTCCTAAAGCTCCGGGTCCACCGCCCTGGAAAAGGCCTCGAGTCCAAACTCGGTCGTTTCCTAAAGCTCCGGGTCCACCGCCCTGGAAAAGGCCTCGAGTCCAAACTCGGTCGTTTCCTAAAGCTTCGGGTCCATCGCCCCGGAAAAGGCCTCGAGTCCAAACTCGGTCGTTTCCTAAAGCTCCGGGTCCATCGCCCTGGAAAAGGCTCCGAGCTCCGACGCTCAGTCGCTTCCTAAATTCCTGGTTCATACACCCCTAAAGATCGCACGGCCGAGGTCTCCGATGCTCTGGGTACGAACACCCTCGAGATCACGCCGGACTCAAACAGCCGAGATCACGCCAAAACTCACTTCGGCTCGGCTCAATCTCCCCATTTCGGCCAAGGTCAGCTTTCGAAAGAAGAGCAGTGCGAGCATGGAAATACAGAAATGCTAATTGAGCGAACACAAAACTCGTCCCTTCTTATTCATTGTAATTGCTTCATTACATGGATTACAAACATGAAAAAAAAATACACAGAAAGGCTCGTGGCCCTCCGAAGACCCAAAAGAAAGCAGGCTTTGAGACTACTCTTCACCGACACCGCCCGCCGACCGGAAACCTCCGGCGGAAAGGCTTGTTGCATCCTGCCCCGAGGTCTTGATATCCCACAAGAAGGAGGGTCTGCGGCATGATTCAGAACCGCCCCCTAGGACGAAGCAGGACCCCCAGGCGCCCGGTGCCAGGAGCTCTGCAACACGCTTTGGCTGGTCAGACCAAAGTTTGCAAACAGGAGCCCCCTCCTGGGGCGTCTCTAGTCCTACCCTCCGCCCAGAACCTTGCGGAATGACGACAAGGCCGCCGAGCGCAGGGGGCGCCACCAACCCACGGCTGCAAAGATTCCCATGCAACCGCACCAGGGGAGGCTGGCCGTAGACCCGCGTTCAGAGAGCGCGTGGCCTACGAGGACCATCTTCAGAGAGCGCGCAGCCTGCGGCAGGCCTTCCCCCTCGGAGGAAGCCATCACCTGGCACAGGAGTTCCATCTGGGTCAAGAGCCCATGAAGATCTATTAAGCATGGCTGCCAGGTTGTTTGAATATCCTGGTTCCCTCGTCCCTTCCATGGCAAGCCTACTACTCCTATTTATAGGAAGAACGGGGGGCCCAATCTTCAAGGGTCATTATGAGGTGAGGTCCCTCACGTCTTGCGAGGCGTGCTAGACTTCCCCCATACTGACCAGCGGCTCCGATGATACCACGTGGGGCCATCCCCTCGTTCCCCTCAACGGTCACATCACCATGCTTACTGCTGTACGAGATCGCCCCAGATACGGAGTATCGTCGCGAACCCCTAAGAAGATAGCTCGGCACTCAATTCTAACGTCCCATCGCAGAAAGCACTATACCAAACTCAAGCACGGAAGCACAGAGAGACAGAAGTAGAAGGACAAGTGGTCAAAGAAACTTTCAATTGCATTAAAATCCTTGTCATTACATTATGCAGCAAATACAATTGAAGGAAATTACAAAAAGCATAAAGCAGAGAAGCAAATGTCCCGAGGTCATGCCCGGTCGGACCCACGGGCTGCAGCGTCAGAAACTTCTGGAGGAGCAGAAGCCGGCGTCGGGAGTGGGTACGGGGGAGGCTCCCGGAAGGAAGGGTGGTCCTCAGAAGCCCCGGCCTCCTTCAGGCCGGCACGCCATCCTTTCACCCAGGCCTTATCCCTCACGACGAGGACCCTTTCCTTGTAGTGGGCGGTGACCTGCGCTCTGGCGTCCTCGAAAGCAGCATCGCACTCCGACTCGAGCTTCGCCTCGGCTTCATCCGCCCTCTTGGATTCGGCCTGAAGCAGGGCCGCATAGTCGTCTCCCATCTTCGATATGGAAACCTCGAGCTCGGCCACTCTAGCTCTCTCCACCTCGGCTTCCCCCTTCGCCTGCTCAAGCTTCGCCGCGTATTCTCCCTCCACCCTGGCTAGTTTCTGGGTGACGATGTCCAGAGACTCTTGCAAGCTGTTCTTCTCCACGGTCAGCTCGGCAGCATCCATACTGTATCTGCAGATCCTGTCAGCTACAGCCATGGTCTTCTGTGCCGCCTGTGAAAGAAACGGGGTATACGAGTTAGCTCCGGAGGTCAGAGGTGCCAGACCGCCGGATTGGCGAAAAGAAATGCAGAAAAGACTTACCGTGAAGTTAGACTGCAGCATTGACAGAATCAGCTTCTGGTCGCTGTACTTGTCCAGCTGCTCCATATCCCGAGGTAGGGCGCAGGCTCGCCCCAGGGCCTCGAGGACCTGCGGATCAATCCTGTGAAGAACGCGATCCTCCATCGTCATCGGCCTCCCCGGCCCAAGCATAAAGCTCGGCTCCCATAGCGGCGGCCACTGAGGCAGCGAGGCAGCGACCGAGCTGGGACCTGCATCAGTCCTCGGCATCTTCAGCGGCCGAGCCCCCTCCTGCTCAACTTCGGCCGGAGGCGAACGTACTTCTAGACCAATGGGGCTAGGAGGTGCGGGAACTTCCGCAGCAGCCGCGGGGGAATTCATTCGAGCACTCGGAACAGGCTCAGGGGAATTCGGATTCACAGACCCATGGGGGGCTCGGGCATCCTCCACTCCGAGCGCCAAGGCCTCGAGGTCTTCGAAAGACAAGCGCCTGGTGTGTCTCACCTCGGAACTTGGCGAAGGAGATCGGGCAGCCCGACTCGACTCCGTTCCCGGGACCTGGAGAGGTCTCGATCCCGACGTAGAAGCAAGAACGCCAGACGTGGCCCTGACGTCAGACGACGCCCGCGAAGGTTCCTCTACAGCCTCCGGACTGGCCTGTTCCTGCCCGACTTCGGGACCTGCACCTTCACCCTGGATCGGCTCTACGGTGCCCCGTAGATACCCACGGTATCTCTGCTGGTACCCTAGCAGCGACCAAGCCGCCCTGCCGTCATGGCCACTGTACCGCTTTACTAGGCGGAGCCAGGCCTCGTTCCTCTTCCAGATGTAGCGGGCGGCCCGTTTTCTCTCCTTCAAAGCTGTAACGAACAGAAGCGTTAGCGCGGCAGAGCAAAAAGAAACTATGAAAGACAGAGAGAAGGTATTTACTTGGAATGGTCCCGAAGTGGCGAGGGACTTGATAGCCTTTATCGATGTCGGCCACCCCGAACTCCCAGTTTCCCGAGACATACAAGAGATCGTCTCCGGCATACTTGCTTGAATCCTCCAAGTATCGGACAAAGCCGTCCCGGCCTGGCTTTGCCCGGAGATAATAAGCATCTCCGGACTTGCATATATCATATACTAGGGGTGATCGACCGGATTTCCGGTCCGGTTTTCGGACCGGAATCCGGTCGGACCGGATTTCCGGTCCGGCCCAAAATGAAGGACCGGACCGGACCACTTATAAGCGGTCCGGTCCGGTCCGGTCCGGTCCAAACCGGTCCGGTTGGACCACTTAAAGTGGTCCGGACCGGTTTCCATTTTTTTCTTTTTTTTCATTTTTTTTTTATTTTTTTTTTTCATTTTCACCTCACATCTAAAAAGTGGGCAAATGTCAAATGAATGAATGATGGGTTTTACAAATGGGTGCTAGGCTCATGCCTCATGGGCTCAAAGATTATGAAAAAAAAAATAAAAAAAAAAAATTTTAATAAATGCGGTCCGGTCCGGTCCGGTCCGGACCACAAAAGGCCCGGACCGGACCGGACCGGAATAACCGGTCCGGTCCGGACCGGACCGGATTTGGACCACCAAGACCGCAAATCCGGTCCGGTCCGGTCCGGTTTTGTGGTCCGGTCCGGTCTGCGGTCCGGTTCTGTGCAGCCCTATCATATACATCCTCAATATCGAAGACGCCGAGGTTAATGCCCAAAACCTCATTTAACCTGGCCGTGCCCATCACAATCTTGAAGGCATTGGGTAGCAGCTGGCAGGGGCAGAGGCGCCATTGACTGAGACATCTCCTAAGGAGGGGGTGAAGGGGAAAACGGACCCCACCTTCTATCACGGCCACTAGAGGAAACGGCATCCAACCCCCCGAGAAATCGCGAAGGTTGATGCCGTTGGGATCCTCGCCCCTAACTTGGACGTCAGCAGGGACCCTAAAGGCCGACCTAAAGCCCTCGATCGCTGCCTCGCCCTCTAACCAGTGGCTATAGATTCCCATTTCTACCCTAGTCCAAAGACAGAAACCCACAGGAGAGGAGGAAGGGCAGAAGGAACTTACGGGAGCAAGACGATGACAGTGAGCAGCAAAGAGACACGGCCTCAGCAGCACACCACTTCTCAAACGAGGTCCCCTAGCAGCAGCGTAGTCTCCTTTGATTCAGAATGGCGACAGAGAAGAAGATGAACCTCGATGGCCCTATATATATCGCCAAAAGGCCCCCCCCCCCTTTTCCAGAGGACCCAGTTGGACGCGCCAAAGGGACATCTCCTAGAGTTCCGCGCAAATCATTTCAAACATTGATTGCGTCCCTGACAGAACGGCGCGCACGATCTCGAGAAGACAGACGACTAACCAGAGGACGACACGTAGAGCCGTCGACCTGTCTCCAGCATTGAATGAGGGACGCCATTTATTGCCTCGATTATCCGAAGCGACCGTGAATCAGGGCCGAGAGGGACTCCCTCCACCGGGTAAGCACCGTCACATAGCTCCCGACCTCGCGGCACTGACGATCTCCGCAAGGTCAGAAGCTAGGGGGCAATTGTGCGGGGAGATTTCCAGAGCACCGGATTAAGCTAATTCCAGCCATCAGATGAGACTGAGCACTCACGCGCCAGCCGCGTGCTGCCCACGTGGCACCAGACTCACCCCGGCTAGCAAGGCAGAGGCCTCGGCCGAAGTCAGACAGCTCCATGCCACTAGCGCCGAGCTCAGCCACCCCCTACGTCTCCATCTCGGCTGAGAACTCCACCTCGGCTGAAGGAGCCGAGACGAGAGTCGAAGCGAGAAAAGACCTCCACTCGCACCCCTCACGTCGCCAGGCGCGTGAAGGAACAGGGGTACGAACTAGTAAGACAGATGCGACATCCATCCGTCCACAATCTTCGCTGGATCACTGACAAGGCGGCGTCCAGCGGCTGATGCCACATCAGGGCAAGGCCCGAGGGCAGATCCGATGATGCTCCTACCGCCAAAAGCACCCAACACGATCTGGCCCAACAAGACGCGCATTTAATGCATTGTGGGCTGATCCGACTGACATTAAATACAGGGTGGGCTGGATTGGACCGCATTTATTACTTTGCGGGCTTATCATGACTCCCAGTCAAATCATGGGACACACACCAAGGTGTCCTCCAAAGATACGTCCCAAACTCTATAAATAGAGGCTCAAACCACCATCAAAGGTACGCACAATACAACTCATAGAGCTGTTACTCTGCCTCTCTTCTTCCTCTCCTTCCATTGTTCCAGTTCTTTCACTGACTTTGGCATCGGAGAGCCTTGCGCCGCCCAGGCCAGGGTCCTCTGACCGTGTGTTCTTCCCTTTCAGGCTTTCGGACGGCACCTAGTCATCACCATCATTGGATAAGTCCTCTAAGGCTCCCCCGTTATTGTGGGTCATTATTTTCTGTACCTACAATCACCGTTAATTGTCATTTTGGTTTTGTTTTTCTCTTTCTAGAAACCATCAATTATAGTTAACCCATGCACCAGCGGACCTACGTGTAGGCCAAGGGGGTCCATGGTCCCCCTCAAGTTTTCAAAATGTTATTTTTACCACTAGAACTTTTATAATTTTTTTTTTATTTTGCCCCTTATAATTTTAGAATTTTCTTTTAATAATTTTCATTTGCCCTCCCTCCCCTCTAGTTCTATTTTCTAGGTCCGCCTCCGAACCCATGTACTCAGCCATGTACTCATGCTGAATTATTTACATAGAAGTGACTTTACTGTCTCATTTATTTGCATGGAATTAAATTTCTAAGAATTCAAAAAAATATATTTTTAAAAGTAGTTAAAATTGAAGAAATAAAGGTGAATGTCCATAATTGACCATCAAGTAATCACCCCTTTATTAAGGAGATAAAAGATTTATCCAACCACCACCTTTGTCGATCAAATTCCAGGATATTCATCGTCCTTGGAATTCATTTTTACCATGAATATATAGGAATTCAATTCAATGCAAGAAAGAGATAGGGGAGGCGGTGTCACATTGAGCTTGAAGTTATTTTCTTCACATGGTAATCTTATAATTTAGAAGGGGCTCCTTTTATGTGTTTATTTATGTACAACTTTGAATGCACCCTTGGATGCCCCTCTCATTCATCTTAACTTTCTCTGTCTATTATTTCAAGGACAATCATGCAACCGATTCGATCGAGTAGGAGACTAATATATAGTACAGTCCGTTGTCGGTCATTTCAACCACCTAAACTATAAGGTGGATGGTTGAATAGTAAGAGCAGTGTATGCATCACACTATTTAAATTCAATATATCTGATAGGTCATAACTATTTTAAAGGGGCCTCTAAAGTAGATAGCTAGAACTTGGGTTCTTTTGGCTGGTCCTTTATTCAACAGTTATATTATCATCTCCAATCCAAACTCAGCGCACATGTGTAATCCAAGCAGTTCCTTTCTGCACAATCCTTCCATGGATTTGGTCCCACAATTATAGTGCATAAGTGCAATCAGTTGGACTTATCAACTAGCACCTTAAGTTTAGGCCAGAATTATGCTTGCAACTTGAGCACGCATAACATTAAACAAATAGCAGTATGAATGGTCCAACAGCCATAGGCCTATTATATTGCAATAAATCACATTGCACCACATGGACCGGACAAATTTTCCCATGGGAGAGTTTGGATCTTTCAGTTCCGAGAGCCCCTTAACAATATTTGTTATGTCATTCTTCTTGATGGTACTCAACATTTTCTGCTAAAGTCAGTGCATTGTTCCCACGTTCAAGTCAATATAACAGCTGTCTTATATTATAAATATTGTCAATATACAAACTCTGTAAGTACTGTGCATATGGTCCAAGAATTGAGCAATGTATCCCATGTTTTTAAGTATCAATGGGTGTTCTACCAAATAAGAACAAAAAAAGAGAGAAAAAATATCAATAGATGCAGTTTCACTGGCAACGTTTTTCAAAAAACTTATATTCCGACTGGGTTTGTTGTTCAGTTCATATTTGTATCATTGATGTGGCTGATAGAGTTTTGAGATGAGCGCAAAATAGACTATTATATTTTATCGGATGTCTTCGAAGAGACAAATAGACCATCATATGTGACCAATAATGTTGTCTGCGTGCATTTCCTTGGACCCATTCCTTCACCTTCTTTTCCTTGGAACTTCGCAGTCCTTTCTTTTGGAAACACTCTTCGAATCTCAAGAGAAGAGATAGTGAGGTACATGCATCAATTGAGAAGTAAGAAAAAATGCAGATGCCCCAACATGTCAAGGGTTTAGTCCAAATACCTATTATATAAAACCTTTCAATGTAGTACTCAAAGGTTTATTTAGAAAAAAAAGAAAGCATAATGACTCAAGAGTAAGGTGGAATGCATGTTTACTTTGAGCATGACAAGTGCAAAGTGTACAGCATAAATGGACAGATTCCATCAGTAAATTGTCCATTTTACGAGCAACAGGCACAAGCGGTAATGTCCAAAGAAATTATTAACAAGGTACGATTATAGACAAAAGCTAGCTTGATGATTCAAGTGGGCATGTGTAACGTCTGTTTTGTCGGAAAGGCTAAGAGTAAACATCCAGCTTCATTATCTTGGAGCAAATGAATGATAGTAAAACAGAAAAGCAAAAAAGGAGTAATAGGAAAAAGGTTATATGGCATCTAGTTTGGGTCCCTTGGCTCTACCATTGTGGATAAGACATCAACTAAAGTTTTTAGACTTTACTGTGGGTTTCTCCTATCTATATTTGTTCTGGTTTTCTTCTTCTAAGGAATTCCCTTTTTACCAACAAAAGAACATATATGACGTTTACCCTCTGTAGTGGTTTTATCCATCCTATTAAAAGAAATGAAGATCATCACCAACATCTTGTCATAGTCTAATATCATTTATTTAGATTTGATGTGGTGAGATTTACTCTATGACTACTCCATGGCTGAAATATTTGTTACAGCTATAATACATTAAAATCCTAGTTTGGGTGCATGATCGAAGATAATAGATTCGGATGTTCAAAAGTAATTTCCCCATCAATTGAATATTGATCATCTATCTATATTCCTTATAACATATGAGCAAAAATGGTCAAACGAATGACTTTTGGGAGGATATTTCCACCTCACCTGATGTCCAATGGACCCGACCCGACCAACATTTCATGTCGCTTTATCTTAATTTCTTACTTTGGGTTCACAAAGAGATTTGGAATAGATTAGTGGTCCAATTATACCTTTGTTTCTTAGAGACTATTTCCTTCGTATTAACAAATTGTTTGGAAAACTCTATGAAAATTTGAATTTCTCTGCAAAAATATAGAAATCAGTAGCTTGGTGTAGTTACATTTAAGGGAGAAAAGGCGGCGGTTTTTTGCGCTCTCCAGGTCTCCTAAAGGGGCGAATTAGCATCTCTCTCTGTCTCTAAGGCCTAAGCTGTTCATTGTAGATGTCGGCCTTATAAACATACTATCAACTGAAGGTGGTGATAATAACCCTAACATCAACCAGATGTTTCTACCAAAAAAAAAAAAAGAACTGAAGGTGGTGATAGGCAACTCGAGACTTGGGCTGCGCTCATATGAGCATGAAGCCCATTCATTTTTATACAGCCCATTAATACCCGAATTGGTTGTGTTCAAGCTGCTCCTTGACCTATACAGAGCCCATCAACCAATTTGGAGCCTATTAGTATTAGTGGAGGAGGATGGGGAGGAGAGGAATGGAGAGCAATGGGTGGTGGCTTAGTATATTTCGAGTATATATATGAACAAGAGATATGTTTAGGAGCCACCAACCAAGGTTTGATACTCATCCAAATTTAGTAGGTTCCCTGATTGATCAAGAACTATTCTAAATTTAGGCGACCGGAGAGAACTGGACAATTTGAGGACCTCAAAACAGTACCTTTCGTAATCGAACGGGTCCCATTATTTTCACACTGGTAGGTCGAAGGGAGCCTTTCAAACCCCCTAAGCCCCTCATGGTTGTTATGCACTCATGCTTAGAGTCTTAACCCATCTTCGTAGCAAGCCCAGTGAAAAGAAACCCATATATTCTCTTATCTGGATACAGACCGGATCCATGCCCATTGCCATCCCATCCTTGCTACCCATCCAATTTTGTCCTTCCCAGTGAAAGCCATTAAAAAGAACTTGTGCATGATACTACTACCAAACACACCACCCCTAGTTGTCCGTTTAACCCTACAAATTCCTTTTTTTTAATTTTTTTTTATAGGGTCTGAATTGAACACGGTTATTACAGAATCTCTATTTTGCTGTCCAACCAAAGCCAAACACCTCAGTGTGAGAGTTTATGACGTTACATACAAAATCGTGTCCAACTGAAACCAGAAGCAACTTCCTTGACACATTTACATGCTTTGGAACTAGGACCTGCAACTCTTATCTGTTTACTAAATTCATTCCTTCACTGCATCATCATTGGCACGTCGAGAAGATGCATCTATGGGTTCCCCACAGCCAATTGCAGTCCTTTCTAGAGATTCCTGATTGTTTCTAGCAGAGGGATCCAGTTGAACATTTGCAGGGAAATCTACAGAGGAATCTGAAGATTCCTTACCATTGAGTGGTAGGAAAGCAGAATCTGCTGCAATTCCTTCAACTTCAGGAGAAAATTCCTTAGATGAAGGAAGAGACTCCTCGTCGGAGGAGTAAGACATCTGATGATCTTTCTCTTCTGCAGCTGAACCCGGAGCACCCTTGGATTTTCTTGCACTCTTCCGGCCCATCGCATCTTTTATTTTGTGAGCAGACTTGCCAGCCTGCATAAGGAAGCTCTTTGCCACAACCCTCACGTGGCCCTTACCCTGGCTTTCCACCTCAATCCTCTCTGAACTGAGGCCCTCCTTGTCTGCTTTTTGGTCTGGAACAGCTACAGAATTGCCATCTTCCGCTACAAACCTCACACCTATTCTCTTATCACCAATCGATCGGATATTAACCCGTGGTGTGGGAACAGCCTTTTCTTTCTTATTGGGACTCTCATTTCCAGGGCTTCTGTTAAACATTAAACCGAACTTCTTGATGCTCTTTCGGATTGTTGCAACTGGATGCAACCTCTTTCCCTCTGGGTTTTCATCATCCGTGGTGCTGTCATTGTGGTAAGACCCAGATGCTACTGATCCAAGGCTGTCCATGGAATCATTTTGCTCTCTATAGATTTGCGTTTCGGAGTGTCTTCCCTTCATCTTCCTGTGCTCCCAAGTTTGAAAAACATCACTTCCAGGATGGTGTACCCATATTCCAGTCTGTCGCTGCCCTTCAATGTCGATGGACTCAAATTTATCAGCCATTTTTTTTGCCTTTTCATTCAGTTCATGTTGATTAGTTTCACTTGTCATTGAGTTTGTATTTTCTTTCTCGTTTGGTATTTCCTCATCGCTCAGATGCTCTCCCTCCTGTTTAAAGTTCAATTCAAAATTTAGGTTGACCTTTCAACTGATATATATATTTTTTTAATTAAAATTTTTATTTTTAAGTAAAGCACTCAAGTCCAAGTACCTTTGCTTCAAGATCAAGCACAGTAACTGCGAGATGCAACCTTCCCTTACTAACATTTTGCAGCGGTAACCACATCTCATGCCTCTGTCCGCCCCTGAGATCTCCAATTGTGACCGAACATTTTCTGAAAATAACTAGAAACTTCAGTACAGTTGATTAGACGATGCAGTTAACACATTCAGACACATGAAAGATTTGAAATAACTTTTCGTCTCCTTTCCCCTTTCTTTTCTTGGAGGGGTTCGGGGAAGGAGAAAATAGAAGAAAAAAAATGTAATGTTTAAAAAACAGAAATGGAACTCAAAGTCTCAAACTGCAAGACTTGAGTAGTATTTTCTGAACCGATATAACTGGTTCAATTAAATCTGACCACACTGTCATAATAAGAAAAACCAAATAGGAGTCAAGAAAATATTGAAACTAGTCAAACTGGCCCTACAATGCCTATACAAATGGTGCTACAAACCTGTTTCAATAGTTTTAACTGTTTCTTGACCTGGTGAAGAGTTGATTTAGACTGGACTATCGAAGGCACCAGTTCCAGGAGAACTAAGCCTCACCGAACGCTAAAGTCAAGTTTTTAATTAGAACTTTGGGGAAATAAAACATGCATAACAATTGGTTGAATCGACAAAAACAAATTAAAGTTATGTTTACGATGTGGGCCCTTGTGCAGATCCACCCCGTCTACCAAGTAGTGCTCAGAAGTCAGAACTACATAATGTGATGCCATATTATCATCTTAGCCAATGGGCTGGTTCAATGGAATTAATTGTGCCTTTGATGTTCAGTAGTGATCTACTACCATATATGATCAGGAAAAAAATAAATTGTTCAAATTAGGGTTAGAAAGCAAACCCAAGGATATCATCAATGAAGGGGTCTTTATCACGAACTTCAAGTAGCAGCACATTTGATGACTCCCATGTAGTGATAGGGATCTTGAATTCCTCTTGCCACTTGGGAGCTAGTGTATTCTTACGAGTCTTTGTCCGGAACCTGTAAGGACCAAACTGACCTTTCACATATGGATCAGCCAATCCTACAATATAGCTTCCATCGAAGTCAGAAAATATTTTAAATTCAAATATTCTCATAGAAAATTGGGATAACAAATGAATAAATTTGAATTAATGTGAACCAACCATTCAAATCAGATGGTTTCATGTCTGTTGCTTCTACAACTTCTACTTTGGCAAAAGCGATCGGACATTTCTCATCCATAGAGAACCAAGGTTCTGAAAATTTCAGCACCACATATTACCTATCAGAAACTGAAGTTACATAGAAACAGGAAGAAGTGAATTTACTAGGATCACACGAGCAACTTTTAAGTGTGGGCTCCAATCTTGACGTTCCAAAAAGATCTCAGCTATCTTGAACAGTCGTTTTTCTGAGCTTTCTTTTTATTAATAGAAAGGAATGACGTGAAGTTGATCTTTCGACAGTGACCTCATGTATGCATTAAGAACTGGAGCCAACGCAAATAACACTATATAGTACACACTTCGAGTATCAGAAAGGATGCAGACACGAACATTGCTGAGTTTGAAGGAACTGGGTGCCAAAAAGTTGAGGTTCAATCTTCAGAATGACAAACCAAAAAGAAAATTCAAAAGTTCTATTCCTGTACAGAGACAAGATTATCTGCTGTCTTAGCCAATGAATTATTTGACAAAAATACAATCTGACAATAATAACTTCACTACTAAAATGAGCTAAAAATTAGTTTTTGTAAATGTAAAAAATAAATTTTTGTAAATGTAATGTGAAAAATTCGATTAATCACTTGCAGCATTGCCTCTGAATATCACAGTGCAACCATACCTGATGCCCTAGAACAAACCATGTAAAATTGTTTAGCAATGAAGTGTTTATTAAATTACTGCACATATAAACCAGAAAAAATTTCAAATATTTATTTCTCATTTTTGTTTGTTGGGAGAAAAAACGATTGAGTCCTATGGTGGATACAACTACTGAACCATTCACATGAAATAAATGATGGAAAATTACCACACTTGCAGCATCCATATGGTCTCCACTACTTACTAGTTGAAGATTCCAGTAATCATAGTCAAGTATCTAGGGTTTCCTAAAGTATCAGACAATGGAAGTGCATAAGAATATATTAATGCAACCAAACTGTAATACAGACATACAATACAGCAGAACATGCATGGAACAGTGAACACATTACAAGTGTGTACAAGCAACGTCACACAATCATGAAGGTACTAATGCATATATAGAACATCTCATCACCCATTGCCCATGTCAGAAATCATACTAATCCAATCATACACCAAAACAAAAATGTTTTTTTAGTTTAAAGGATAATTTTCTCTTGTGCATGGTGTGCAGACGCACCGTGCACCAGGAGCATCCAACATCGATTTGTAAGGTGGCCCCCCACCTTACAAATCGATGTTGGATGCTCCTGGTGCACCGTGCAGATGCGAACCATGCACAGGAGAATATGCTCTTTAGAACTTTAAATATCCACAACTAATGCAAGCAGCTATGCATATATCTATAATCTACATTAATACAGGAATCAAAACAACAAAGTATGGCTCACATCCTATAAATAACTAGAACGCGCAGGGGAGGGGCGCACATCAAAAGAAAATGACATGTAGCCATTGAAAAAAGGATTCCTAAAATAAGTTGGAAAGTAAATTTGAAATTGCCTACAAAGGTAATGCAATTTCCAATTTGAGTTGGGAATAGATTAGAGAATCTTCAAACATGCTATGAAATCTGATTGTCAAATCCATGAGGAATGAATAGTAAGACCAGGAAGATACAGTGACTCTGTGAGGAGCAGCACAAACTATGAACCATGGAGGTTGTCTGAACCAGGATATTTATATTAACTTTATATCCAGTGTGTTAAAGGAAAATAATGAAATTCCTGTAATGAAGCTGCAACCTTACATCGGTGATTCTTCTTCAAGGTTTACCTGTTGAATTATATAACATTAAGAAACCCCACACAGCACCCAAAAAAAAAAAGTTTTACCTGTTGAAGATGAAGTGAACTTTTCCACATCCACAACCAGCATATTTGGCTGCAAAGGAATGTTTCCATTAGTTTTTAGCAATTGTCAAAATCTCATTTTGAAGCATAAATTTTTTTGACAAACATATACATTTTTTATAAAGAATATGCAACAAGATTTTTGTAGAATGTGCTTCTACATCAACTTCAATCATCATCATGATCACCACCATCAAAGCCTCGTCCCAACTATGTTAGGGTCGGCTATATGAATTTTGTTTCTCCATTTTGATCTATTCTGAGCTAAATCCTAGGATAGGTTGCACTTCTTCAGATCTATCCAAATTACTTCCATCCAAATCATCTTCATCCTACGCCTCGTCTTTGGCAGTCCATTAACATGCACAGAAAAACTTTTCCTCAACAACACTATGGTTAGCCTACATAGGACATGTCCAAACCATCCTGCTCTTATCCAATGTTTGATATCTTCTTCAATCTCTCCATCCTTACTAATTATCGAGCCAAGGTATAGGAAAGAAACTCCTTTTGGTATCTCTTGAGTTTCAATTCTACACCAACTTCACTAGTTAACATAAAAATATGCACTTAAAAGTTGTCTCGAAAGGTATTTAAATTCTAAGAGTGTCAACGAGTAACTCAAACTGAAATAAGAGCAATGAGTGCAACAATAGTAGAGCTAACCTCAACTAGCGTCTGCTCAAATGCAACAGCCAGAATCTTATCCTGCCAAAACAAGGGAAAATAAGCATTATGGGGAGGACTAACTCTACCAAATACAGATGATCTATGTTTTCAGTTGAGACAAGCTTACTATCCATCCTGCAATCCCTGGGAGTTCTGTAACATTAACTCCATGGTGGAATATAGGTTTCACTGTCATCTGAAAGTATGGTGGCTCAACAAAGCATACCCTCAAACGCCCGAGAAAGGGCCAGTGACTAAGAAATTTTACACCCACCAAAACCTAGGAGAGAGTAGATAGTTAGTCATTTGTTACAAGATGTATAGTGAGTCAATTGTTACAAGATGTGGACATGGTAAGTCGACTTAATCGTTACAAAATATATTGCAAAATACATTCTGAGTAACACACGCTTCGTCATGGCTGCAGGAACTAGATTTACCAAAAAGAGTTTTTCATGGTTGCATGAACTAAATTTACAACCCAAAACAAACTTATTTGCTACAGTTTACATGACGAACAGGAAGGCATTGAAAGTAATGGTTTCATATTTGGACCATTCCAAATTCTAAGAAATGGATGGAAAATATTCCTTGGAAGTCATTCTCCAATTCCTCCCTGCATTGTAAAGGAATCAACTATATGAAGGAAATGTGGATGGTCAGAGATGGTTTTCCTAAGAGAAACTCTAGCGCCAAACGTGAGCAAGCCTCTTTCCTAGGTCACTATTCCTTCTCATAGGAAATGGAAAAAAATGCAAATGTACTTAAGTGGTACGAAGGCAGAAAGTAATGACGAAAAATATTAGACAGACAAAGTACATTAAAAAAAAGTGCTGCAATGAAAAAATGTAATAAACTTCAAGTTCATCCCAATGAAGAATTTTAGCTACACAGGTTCCCTCTGTTGTCACAGGCTTCCAAAGTGGTAGTTGCAATATTTCATGTGGAAATTGAAATCAAATGATACCAATGAACTAAACAGTAGTTGGTTGTGTGATTGTGTTCCTCATAATGATGATACATAATAATAGAAACCAAAACTTCACAGGTCCTACAAAGATGAATTGAGTTGCCAGCTTTTAGCTATATTTACACAGATGAAATGAGCTTCTCATGCTGCCACTCCTATTGGTATTTTGTGGCTATAGAGTAAGTCACAATAACAACTTTTATGTTTTGAACGCATGAATGCACAAGACAATAGACATAAAAAACCGAACTTGCAATTGCTTCTACTTCACCAGAAAAATATAGTGTACCTTCCCTTCCATATGAATGCCTGTTATGTGCATTTTTGTCCATATTCCAAATCCCAATCGTTTCCTTAGCTTCACAGCAAGTATTGCACTCATATCATCTGCAGAAAGGAAACACATTCCCAACTCCAGCACCTGTAATAATTTGTTCTCTAATTGAAGCCATCATTAGAAAGCAAATATAATCTTATTGCAAAAGATGCATGAAGAAATATCTATTAAACTGACAAGTATATCACGGATATGATCAATAATTTGATGCTAGCAAATTTTCTGAGAGAGCCACATCAGTTTTTTGCAAATGATCTGCTATAAGCGCCGATTATCTGGAAAACTCTTCTTCCCTACTGGTATTAATTTTCGAGCAGACCCTCCGCATGTTGTAGTTAATATATATCCGCAGGAGCAAAGGGAGGTAATGCAGAAGGTGCACAGGTGCTTAGAGGCTTACACAACTCAGGATGATTTTTTTTTTTTATATCAAATTAGATTAGTTATATGTATTAGTGTATATTGGGTTCAGTTTTTGTAATTTATGTTCGGTTTCCTTATAAAAATCCCTTCTAGCAAAAGGAAAAAGGAATGATTCTTACCAAGTGGTCGTCATCGGTTGAGTGATGCAGAGCTCTTATTTCAGTAAACATAGGGGGATTCCTTCCCAAACACAGCTCCTGAACAACTGCCTTTCTCTGTGACACATAAAATCCGGTTAATACAAACTTTAATCATGGAGAATCCGAGAATAAACACTTTAAGAACAACTAAGTTCAGGGATCATATACATTTCTCTCTATTGTTTTTCTGTGGTCATCTAAGTTACCTACACTGACAACAGAAACTAAATATAAAAAATTAAAGGATTTCAGGGGCACAAATTATTCAAAGGGTGGAACCTTACAACAGTCCATGGCTTGTACTTATCTAGGAACCAAGGTATGATGGGCAAAAGAATTTCCTGGGAGGCAATATGTTCCATGCATATAGGCCAGATCTTCTCTACTGCCTGATTTAACCACCGGACTGTCTCTGAATCAGAAAGAAGCTGCAAACAAGAACAGTCGGAAAAAAACACCCTCATTTACTTGCGGTCATTAGTCATCCAGAAATCAACTAAATCCTATAAAATATCAGCTTCCAAATAAGAAAATCAATACAAACACCTGAATGGATTTAAAATTACCCTTTTCTGATTTGCTTGTTTTCTCTCTTGAAAATGTAATCTTCTCTGTAACGTCAGAGTATAACGTTCATTGACCTTTAAAAAGAGGATCAGAAGTGTATATGGATTAACTGACATTATCTCAAGCAAGAAAATTGATTTCAGTAAGCAGACATGCATGCTGTTACCATTCTAAAACGGCATGGAAGATGCAGAATGTCAATAGGAACATGTTCAAAATGATAGATTGGCAATAGCACAGCAAAAAGACTATGAAAAAATTTTAAAAATAAATTCATGGTTAAAAAAACTGAAATATGTGTAAGATAGAAAATGAAGAGAATTTTACCGAAAAAAATAATGCAAATATTGAATGTTCTATGAAGTAGTTGTGTTCCAAGCTACTCTTTAAGCATCTGTATTAAACATCAGAAATTGGTAAAAAAAAAAAAAAAAACCCTTCACCTTTTCAAGCCTCAAGCACATCACAGTGACATGATTAGCATCTAATCAACTCATTTACAAATGTCTGCTCCATATTGTAGTAAATTATAAACAAGGCTGTTCTGACAATGGCATTACTTCTTCATATGAATCCATGAACATGATAAGTTCTACTGTTTTAACAAGTCCATTTCTCTTTAAAAACAAGATTCAGGAAAAAACTTGCATCTCAATGAAGTTAAAGGTCATTCGGCACGTCCTAAAATATAACAAGTGATATTGCGGTGTGATGCAGTTTAAATGAATTGGAGGCACATTTAACTCCAAAATCAAGTATTTTCTTATAAATATTATGGAGTTATATATATTAAATATTGTCAACTAGATGAAAATGGGAATGAAAATGAATATTGCCTTGTGGAAGCACAATTCGGACCATATGGTATAACTCTGGTTGCCTTGTAAGCTCGATTAACTAAAACTCAATTACTTGTAAGCAGATGTTTGATGTTGTATCCCCTTGAAGTATGATCATCCCAAGAGTTTCCGTTTTTATACCCTCACAAGAGCTCCTAGGTTCTAATAGGGTTTTGAGTCATGGAGTTTATTGTTGTAACCAAGTTACAAGGTGACTCAATTTACTTGTAAGTAGGATATCCAAACTCTTTAACTTGTGACTATGTCTAAAACAAGTTACTTGCATTCAGTTTACATAGATACATATGGTCCTCAAGGACATTTCATTAGGAAAGTGAAACTGGAAAGTAATTTGATATGAGGAGTATTGATAGCTTTCAGCAGTGAAGTTAGGGTGCACATTGATAATTAATTGACAATTAGTACCAAATAAGTATTTAATTTGCATGAGATTTTACCCATGCATCGCTTGGGCTTTAATGCTAGTGTTACTTTATGTCTGAACTATCCAATGTTAGATGGTCCAGAATCCAGATAGTGTTAAAAAATGAGGTTCAGGAAAATGCACTTGTTATTTAAGCAAATTCGATAAAAAAAAAAGACTTTCTATAATTATATTTACACACTTGTAGGTTTAGATCCAATGAACCTACAATAAGACCTAAGATGGTAACTTAAATGTAAGTAAAGATCCAAATATCACGCATCGTTTTCTAGATATTTTTTGTGGGTAACATGACTCAATCCTCAAAGACTAAATAAATAGCTCTAGTGGGTATGTTACAAAGAGCTGAAACTATTGTGAGAATTGAAGCTAAAAAGATACCACAAAGAAATTCATTACAATCCATTGACTTGATAATTAGTAAGAACGGAGAGATTGGGGAAGATGTCGAACATAGGGGATGGTTGAAGTGGAGATTTGCTTCTAGAGTGCTTCATGATCGGCGAATACCACCAATATTGAATGAAAAACTTTACAAGATCACGATTAGGCCAACTATGACCTATGGAGCAGAATGTTGGCCAATCAAGAAGCACCATTTGCACAAAAAGAGTGTAGCAGAGATGAGAATATTGAGTTGGATGAGTGGTAAAACTAAGAAGGATAGAATTAGAAATGAGTGCTTTCAAGATTATTTAGGGGCAACATCAATAAGTGAGAAAATAAGACAACCCATTTGAAATGGTTTAGACATGTCCAACACACGACAACAATGGCTTCAGTGAGGAAAAGCTTTTCTATGCAGGTAAATGGCCCATCAAGGGGAAGGCTACGTCGAAGAGGACGTGGATGAAAGTAGTAACAATATATCTAAAGAAGTGCAACCTATCCAAGGATTTGGCTCAAGATGGATCAAAATGTAGAAACAAAATTCATTTAGCTGGCCCCAAATAGTTGTGCTAAGGTTTTGATGATGACGACGACTTGACCCTACAACCATGTAAATGCAACAATGAACATGTTCCAACTGAGCTATGGGCTCATCTTTCTAAAACATTAATATATGCATATGCATACGTAAATAAATAGAATTATCTTTTGTTGATTTGGCTAGGGTTTGCACCGGGTTGCACTTTTGTCTTGATGGGAAGCAACAAAGGCTTCGTAGAGGCGTCGGGAGAGGATTTTGTGTTTCACCTTCTCTACATAATTAATGATCCTATGCTGCTGCTACCTACTGACAGCAAGTCAACGACTAACATATAAATTCTAATGAGTGCCTGTACTTGATCCTAACTAGCTTGTATCACATGTCTCCATCTATGTAGGACTGACCCAAATTTCATTTTGACCTGAGTGATACACATGATTGGATTGACCTTGGATTGACCACGTATAGAAATCAAAGTACAAATTTTCACATCTAGATACAATAGTATATATCACTCAATTTAGAGCGAAATCCGGAACCATACCAATAAATAAGTAGGAGTACGATCCTAATGTCGAATGTGTTGGATCAAGCAAAGGTGGGCCTGCAAGTATGGTATTGACAGCAGGAAAGGATCATTTCACTCTCTACACACGTATTTATACAAATACAACACTTCACATGTGTTGTTTAAGGTGTAAAGTTATCTCTTAATAAGAATGACTCTTATAACTTATAAGTTCTATGTAAAAATCTGTTTATGAAGCTGTCTTACTTCTAAATCCTACTGAAATGGGCAGAAGCTTCACATGTTACACATGCACAAGTACTTTGTGTGTTTCTTATGAGACGTGCTCCAAGGCGTAACCATGTAGGCCCACCAGATTGGGCAGCAACTACTCCCCAAGATGTCATCTAAAAGCTCCAACATAATTGCTCGCTTGATCAACCCCACATCATCTCACCACCTCATCAAATGTAGCTTTAGATCTAGTGGATGTGGTTTAACGACAATCAACTACTACCATTAATTAGTTAATCCACATACCCAACTAAATACCATGATAAATTGGATCCATACCAAACCAGTGGTGCACTTGGATCCAATCTGGACCATCCAACTAGTGAACCAAGGGTTGGATGGTGAAAAACCCTAGGGATCAATTGATCGCTCTTTCGCAACAACCTGATCTGTTCTTCATTTTTGGACAGTCAATAGAAGTCCAGGCCAATGCACCTATAAGAAACTCAAAAATATACCTACATACACTCACAATGTATATGTAATGGTCAGTGAGTTAACATTGCCAATAATTTTTACTAAACAGTGTTCAAGTAGCAGAGCTGGCAGCCTGGCACATTTCAGAGACCCCTACCCTTTATCACTTTACAAGATAAATGAAGAAGTAGCAAGATTTCAGCTTTCAAAAAGATTTAAATTTTAGATGTTTTTTTTTTTTTCCTCACTGGGAACTTTTCTAGATCTTTGTTAATTGTTACCCAGACTTCTTTCAAGCCCATCAATCAATATTCAAATACAGCACTCAAAAGAAGAACAAAGAAACCAAGACAGCATGGAAAAACACATGTAATTCAATCATACCTGAAAGAGATAGATGAAGGCCATGAAGTAAACAACAGGATAGCATAAACCCAAATAAGAAAGAAACCAGAGCAGTACAAACACAATCCCAACATGATGCAGTATCGACGCCTCAGTTATATCCATCTCCAGCTTTCTCATGCTGAATCTCAACCCCTCAATACTAAATTCACAACTTCTTTCAAAACCCTACACCCATAGAAACCTCTGAATCCTGCCCAATTATCCTCTTCACACTAATAGCACAGAGAAATCTCTGAATATTGCAATCTGATAATCTGACTTTGAAGTTCCAGGATTCCTGACTATTTCCAAATCTCAGATTCACCAATTTCCTTTCCACGAGAATCCATCAAAGATTTCCAAGCATCTGTTTGGATGACTCTAGAAGAAAACGAGGGGTAAAATGCTCTAAGATGCAAAGGAATAAGCAAGGAAGAGAGAGAATGTTGGAAGTGGAATCGAGAGAACCAGGTCTCGTTCCTCGGATTCTTGTTGCATGGGACACCAACCAAACTAAGAAGAAATACAAATACACGCAAGAAGAATAAGAAATCGTCAAGTGGAAGGTTTTCCAGGGAAAGTGATACGGAGAATTATGTCACAAGGAAAGGGGAGTTTTTTCAGTAAAAAGATAAGTAACCGTTTGGCAGGCGAAGGAACTTGCAGACAATATCATTCTTAGAGAGAGAGAGAGAGAGCGGTGGAGGAGGAGGAAAACGACGGCGGAGGGGAGTATGTGTGTGCATCTGGAAGTAACGGCGCGTTTTTCGGGGACGGACGGACGGTTGACTAACGGGTAGAAGTGCCATCTGGATCTCACGTGTCGCCGAGTCGCAGGCCATACGCTGCTCAGGTCGGCGGACGATCATTAATGGGCCATCTCATGTTGTGGCCCATCCAGGTGCTTCTAGATCGGTCCATAATGTGGGTCCCAACGAGGCGAGGGTAATATGAGTCCGGATCCTCATAGTTAAAGGGAGAGGAACTTCAAAGTGTTAGATTTAGAACTAATCAAAATGATTGCCTTTTAAATATGCAGCATCTCAAAATTATACTTGGGTTGGAGTTGATCCCACTGTCGGATTGGCTGATTGACCAAAAACGTGTATGCTTGTGTGCGTGTAAGCTTGTGTGCTTGTTTTCTCATAAAACGGTCAATCAAATGGTGGGATGAACTCCGATTAATCTAGAAATCGAGGATACTCCATATTCATGAAGGGTAGCGTTCATTTTGAATGGTTCAAATTGTAGAATTTCAATCCTTAAACTTTGGATTTGTCTAATTAAAAGCCTGCAAGATCTGGTTTCTAAATGGTGGCAGCCTAAAAGTCTGTTTTCATCATTTTATTAGACTTCTACCATTGTAGAATCAATAAAAAAAAAATGTATGGTTAAACTCAACTCAGACCTAATGAAATTAAACCCAAACACACCCAACGCCAACCCAATCCTATTTGTAAATTCCCATGATGGTGCAACTAGGGTTTAGCTAGGTTGGCTTGGAAAGGTACCGTGCCCCAAAATCTGCAATTCAAATTTTTTATTTCAATAATTCCTTAAAGATAAGAAAAACAATGGAGGGCTCGAACACTTCATAGTAGAGCCTCATTGATGTGAATTTGACAATTCATGCAAGAGTCTAACCTAAACCTAAACAAAGCCCGTACATATGTGTATCAAACAAGTTTGGATTGGAATTTGAACACATGACATGGAGAGCAAACCCACGTCTTATATCCTTTATGCAACTCCCAGTAAGAGCTCAAGTTGCAATCCAAAAAAGACACTAGTGAATTTGATTTAGTAGCGATGACCAGCTGATCATAACGAAGATGAAACTTTGGATAGCCCTTATGGACCGTAGCTCATTCCAATTTTACGCCATTAATAAGAAGGTACCTGATCTGACAAATGGATATAGTTTTAGAAAGAATGTGGGGAAATTTTCAGTTTTAGGTTTCCTAAAACATTATCAGGAAAAGGTGGTGAAAATAGAATGTTTTCTTGAAATCCTTTTCTATTTTTCGGTTTCTCTATAAAGGTTCGTTTGTTTGAATAAATAGGAAGTGAATATATATAAATTTACGGTGAAATGAGCTGCATCAAAAAATTATTAAAGAGGTGAAGGGTGAAGGATATAAAGTTGACATTGCTTAAGTATTGAATTACTAGGGTGATGACTGTATTCCCTTCATTCAAATCTCCACAGGTAGGCTATTTGATAGTCATTTTTAGATATTCACCTTCGATTCTTCATTTTTGACCTCTTATAAAAATACAGTTTTTATTCCCAAATATTCAATTATATAAAACAAACAGGGCCTAAACAATTAAAAATCTAGAAAACGTAAAAAGAAGTATTAAAATTTGATTTATATATTTGAGACTGATAACCATACTCTGTAGCCAAGGGGATAATTTTCTCCCCCTGAATGTCCACTGCATATAGACGGGGTGATGTTGTCACGGCCGGCACTGTGAGCAACATGGGGTCTATCAATTTATTGATGGCCCCGCCTCTTCAACATTCCAATTGAAATGCCCCCCAATGCGTACATCCTATAGGAGAAAATCTCACCCGATAAAAATAAAATAAATCCATGCATGTGTGGTTAATTTTACGAAGATCCAAGCCCAATTCATGTAGGGCTCTGGTTGGGCTCGGGCTAACCGGGCTGGCAACCATAGTTCCCACTTTCTATAGGTGGCTGAAAGAGATCTATGGTTAATGGTTTGAATCCACGAACAATTGAACATATTTAGGATCCTGAGAATATACAAGGTACTTTTGCTCTGCGTCTTGATCTACATGATATGCACAAGCCTATTCATGTTCTTTGGCCGTTCGTTGCACTGTAGCTTCAAAGGAACTAGTGAAAATCGTCATCTATGTTCATAAAAGTCTTCATGGACTGGGGATTTTATTTTTTATGGAAAGCCGCCTAGGACCGATCTTCTTTTGCTGCATACATAATAAAATGCTTCTTGGATGGGAAAAGAAGAAAAAGACATGTAGTAGCTAACCCAGGTCAGAAAAGATATGCGGAATATTATTAATAATAATGGATAGAAGGAAGGAGCAACTGGCCTTGGTGGACTTGAGGAAATGTTATCATTAATTGCCAGATACATTGAATATAAGCTTGAAATTAGACTTCAAAGACAGCAAATCAATCCAGTGAGGAACTCAGAGATTGCATTTTATACACAGATTAATGGGTTCAGAGATTGCATTTTATACACAGATTAATGGGGTCGGTGGGTACTTGTGTCTGGGTGGGGTGTAGACTTCTTTTTTTATTACGATAAGCAAGTCTTTCAATTTTCAATAAAAAATAGTTTACAGAGGGAGAAGTCATCTATGACTCTCCAAATGGGGGCATAGCCCCATAAAGAATCAAAATATAAGGGGATTACAAATTACATAAAGTCCAAACCTCTAATATAAAAAACACTAGCCCCCATTCTGGACATAGGAAAACTAAAGTGCAGAAATAGTCTGTAAATCCAACGCTATTGGAAGAAAAGATACCACACTGTATCGCTTGGAGAGGGGTTTTCATGGGCCTGGTTGGGCAGGCCTAGAACAAGGGGAATCACTGTTCATATAGCCTGAGACACGGCCCAGTCCCAGGCCCAGCCCATTTACAAATTGCCCGAGACTCAGTCCCAGGTCCAGGAACAAGTCTTTGGAGGGTTGCCCTCAGCCCGGCTTGTATATGTTGAAGGTAGGGCTTGGACAACCCCGGGCCTTGTCTGGCCCAGCCCTTTGAAAACCTAGGTGTAATGAGGGTTGTTTTCCATTTTCTTGTCAGATGTGTACGTTTCAGCAGGAGAAAATTTTACAAAGAGAAAAGAGAAAATACTGTATCTTTGTAATAACATGACTTATAGTGGGCCCTGGACTCCTCCCACTTGACATTATAATAATTTGTGGTTTACGAATCAAAGTGCGACCCACTCCTCAACATTTAAAAACTGGTTTTGTGTAGATCTAGCCTCTTAACAAGTCAAAAATGAGGCCCCATAGTTCATTATTTTTAGGGAAAACTTTAAATAATATCTTGAGTTTTTACCTTATTTCAAAAAAGGACATAAATTTAAAAAATTTTCAAATTAGTCTTGAAGTTTCCAATTAAAGATATCCTGCAATTTAAAGGTATTTTCTGGCTATTTTTTCCCTCAGTATTTTAAAACTATCAAAATCACCCTTCATTTAAAACTATGACATAATTTTGGTAGCCACTCCATGCAGGTAATTGATGTGGGAACACTAGTTGTCCTTGGTCAACATTCACCACGAGAACGTCGGTGAAGGAAATGAGGAGAATATAGAAGAAGTGAAGGAAATATTTATTTCAATGAAGAAAATTTTAGGTATTTCAAGAACACTTGAGAAAAAAGTGCCGGAAGATAGCTTTAAATGGATGGATATATTTAATTGAAAAATTCCTGGAAAACTTAGGGGTTAGTTTGAAAATTTTTATAACTTTTGTCCTTGTTTGAAATAAGATAGAAACTTAAGAGTTTTTTTGAAAATTTCCCTTATTTTTAATCTAAGATCGAGGGTACTATCAATTGTAGACAATCGATCAACCCACCAGATTTTTGCCATGGCCTTACTTTGGCAGATTCCATGAAATCAATTGTCCATGAGGTCCATTCACAAATAGTTCCTGGATGCCTTGGTCTAGGGCTGCACAGAAACGGACCGCAGATCGGACCGGATCACAAAATCGGACCAAATCGGATTTTTTAAAACAATAAATTTTTTTAATGAGCCCATGAGGCATGAGCCCAACGCCCCAGCCCAGCACCCATTTGTAAAACATATCATTCATTCATTTGATATTTGCCCACTTTTTAGATGTGAGGTGAAAATGAAAAAAAAAAAAAAAAAAAAAGAAACCATTCTGGACAGATCCGGTCCTTCATTTTAGGCAAGACCGGAAATCCGGTCCTAAAACCGGACAGGAAATCCGGTTGATAAGCCCTACCTTGGTCTATGCCAGAATCATTAATTCACTACATAAATTATCAATCACCAAAAAATTCATCCCAATTCACTACATTAATCATCCCTAGTTGTCCATTATTTCTACCCTACGAACAAGAACAAGAATAGAGTAATCGATACAACCGACGACTCTTAAAAACCTAATTACACATTCATGAAACAGGCAACTTTCCTCAAAGGGGCCTGCATGCCACTTTTCCTTTTAACTTTGCATGGCCATTAAATTGAGTGCCAACTGTGAACATCAAGGTCTGGTTTTGTGTCATCAAAGTTTTTCCTTTTAAGGGAAAACCCAACCACAGTAGCAGCTCAAGTACACGGTATTTTGGGATACCACCTGGCCTGTTATTAAACCAAAGGCCGAAAAATTCAAATGCCAAACACAAATAACGAAACTTGGGGAAAGGAAACTGAGTAACAAAAAGACGAATTCTAACCAGAAAGGTGTAATCTCCATATTTGATATGTGACCGGGGAAAGAGCCCTGGAGCCTTTGATTTCATTTGCATTACAAAACTTTCTAGATTGTCTAAATGGCTACATTTCCATAGACACAGACTGGAAGATCACAACCGTCCTTTCTTTTCCCTGGGCCATGATGTCGCCTTTCTTGACCCCTATCTGCAGGCTACCAGTCAAAAGGACCTTAGTTTTAGGAAAAAAACAAAAGCGATCATTTTTAGCGAATCTTGAATCCATGGTAGGCAGGGGTGGCCCTGGGGACAGCCCACACAGGCGGCCGGCTGGGGCCCCAAAATTTGGCCCAAAATGGGGGCCCCCAAGTCTAAAACATGTCAATCATGAGCTTGCCCATTTAGTCAATCAGGTTGAGCCGAGCCGAGCTTGGTTTTGGACCAATTTTCTTTGAACAAATCTTCAAGCTAATAATTTGATCCAAGCCTGGCCCAAATTCAAATTTTATGGCTTGTTTGTATTTGAAAGAAATAAATGATCAACCGCCAGTTTTTTTCATCGATGCAGATAGTAGATGGGAGTGATATAAAACCTATTAGCAGGGTTACTTTCTTTCCTTTTACTCAAACTGCTACACTCTCTAGTCTCCAGTGAAAGGACATTTTCTTCACTGGACACCTTCTTCTCTCCCAGCCTTGCTACAAAGATTAACAAATTAGCATCATTTTCTTCTCTTCGGCTCGTGTGGCTTTATCACCCATATTCGCATCATCTCTTTCATCTACAACATATCTTGCAGCGAACCCATTGTCAAAGGTACTTTCTTTCTGTTCTTTCCTACTCCCATCTCTGTTTTCTCTATTCTGAAGAGGATAGGAGTCTTCTTTTATTCAAGAGATGATGATGTAAATGATTGGGTGTGATGATCTTTTGATTAAAAGATGAAATAGAAAAACAGAGAGTCATCTCTGCTCCTGGGTTTCTAAAACTTACTCATGGGTGGTTGTGAATAAGCCACTTCCATACTCAAAGGCTTTAAATCACTTTAGTTATGTTATCTATTGAAAAGTCTTTGGTAGAAAAGCTTGATTATGAAGACTTAATTAGTGATTTCGCAGCTAGAAATGCACGAAGACTAGTAGTTTTTCAGTAGTGCTTAGTTTTTGTAATTGAGTTTTGGTGTTAATTGGTTAATGTGAAATACAATTCTGATTCGGTAAGAGTAAGTAAGGATTTTAAACTTAATTTTCGATCAAATAATTAAAAAAAATATATTTTACTTTTTTTATCATTTATTGGTAGGTATACGGGTAGGGCCACACTTTATGAACTCGCCTAGGGCCCCCGAAAACTCAGGACCGCCCTTGATGGTAGGTCCCATCATACATAAGTGGTGGGCCAATGAGGATAGGGCATCATCTGGGGCTCACACCCCATGACTCTGATCGCCTGTTTGGTTCTTGGAATTATCATAAGATACACTTGTAAAACGTATGTCGTCGAGTCTGCTTGGAACATTGGGAAATGAATAGAAATGGGTCAAATATGCGACCATTGATCGGTCATTTTCAAGAAATAGATATCTCCCCGTGACCGTGTGGGGGTTGTTGCCACCGATACTTGGAGTAGTATTTTTTTTCTTTTTCCAGTTGGATTTGGTTGGAAATATGAAAAAAAAGAAATTGTTTTGGCACGTTTGTCAAAGATCCATGGTGCAGAATCCTCGCTGCTTTTCTTCGGAATTACCAAAAAAAAAAAAACTCATTTTTGGCAACCAATTCCTGCTTGAGAGGAGTTTTCAAAATATTTTAAGGGCATGTTTGGTAACGGTGATCGATGCGGAATCCTCGCCGGTTTTCATCGCATGCGTGGAAAGCCCAAGTTTGGCTTACTGCAGAAAATGGAGGAGAGTCTTCCGTCTTTCTATCCGTTCAATTATTTCGCGCGTCCGACTATCCCCCTTCGAATTGTTGAAATGCGCGGATTGACGGAAAGGCGGTGCTACAATAGATGAGGCGGGTGCACTTGAATCAACGGTTTTTGTGATTTTTTGACTTTTAATGGGTCCCACAAGGAGATCCAAACTGTTCATAAGCTTCAAAATGCCCAAAACGGCTGACTGACCAAATATCAACCATTGATTGCTCTTAGATTATAAGATGTTCACAAAAACATTCTGACCGTTGGATCACAAAATCTGAAACTTTTATGGGCCCCTTTTGCTAAATCTGGTAGGAATCCTTTGTGATTACCAAACCTGGATCTTTGCACAGAAATCCTCTTTGAGCATATCTTGATTCCAGGAGATGGAGGGAATCCTCTAAGCAGAGGATTCTTCTTTGATAGCCAAACGTGCCCTAAGGGTACGTTTGACAACGGTCCATACTAGGAGAGAAATCTTCGGTTTAGAGGATTCTCCCCATCTCCAAAGAATCAGGGCAAATTCTGTGGCTAAGAGATCCATGTTTGGCCTTTTTTGGCACTGGTATGCATTTTCTTTGAACTTTAATGACGTTTTGGCACATATCTCGAGATATAAGTTGAATCAAAAGCTTAAATTTGATCACCTTGCCGTGCCTGACCTTCCTGAAATATTGTACGGTTCCGATCTTGATTGTGGACCCCACAAAAATCAAAAAATTAAAAAAAACGGACTGTTTTGGCACCCGGTATGCATTTTCTTTGAACATTAATGATGTTTTGGCACATATCTCGAGATATAAGATGAATCAACGGCTGGAATTTGATCACCTTGCCGTGTCTGACCTTCCCCAAATACTGAACAGTTTCGATCTTGATTGTGGACCCCACACAAACCAAAAAAATGAAAAAAAGGACTGTCTGTGCACCATATAAAAAACTGATGAAAAAACGGATGAACAGTAAAGTCCTTTTGGCACATATCTCGAGTTAGAAGATTAATTAACGGATGATATTTGGTGAGGTGGCCGTTTTGGAGTTTTTAAAGGTGACTAACGATTTGGATCTTGACCAGGGAATCTAAAAGGTACATTCCCAAAGCAAAAACTTATTACGGCCACATTACCGTGAAAGTCACTGTATGTAACTTACCGTCGCAGTCTCACATCGTCACTGTCCAGACGGTTTTGCAAATATCTCACGATCTAGGATGAATCAACGGATCAAATTTTGGGACATAGTCGTTATGGACATTCTCAACACAATCATCGGTTCAGATCTTGATTAAGGGGCCCATAAGAACTAGAAAAATACAAAAATCGGTCTGCCATAGGTTACCGTCTACGTTCATTGTAACTCCGCCTTTCTCTCATTACATGGATTCCACGCGTCCGAGCTGGGGAGGTCCGACCGGAAGAATATTTGAAAACGGACATCCTGCGCATCCTCGAAGAGCTTTTCCACGCGGATCCAAACGTGAATTTTCCACGGGATCGCAGAAAACCGTCCGAAATCCGCAGCGAGGACGGTTGTCAAACGTGCCCTAAAATCCACAAATGGAAACAAATGGCCTATCAGACCTCCCCCTCTAATTATGGAAACCCGCCCACTCCTAGAAAGGCGAATGAACAGTGATTGGGATGGTAATTTGGGGTTATTCAGTTTTTACTTGGAGGTTATATTTTTGGATCCCATTATCACAATTCAAACCGTTAATCAAGTTAGTAAGATCCAAAATGGCTATGTGATTAAATCTCAGCCGTTGATTTTTCATAGATTTTTAAATATTTGTAAAAAAAGGTCCAGGCCGTTGGATCGTGAGATTTGGATTTTTGTGAGCACTATTTGTGAAATCTGAACCAATTACTCTATTAAAAAATGCTTAAAACGGCTATGTGGTTAAATTTGACATCCTGATTGATCATGGATCGAGAGAAAAATGTCAAAAACCCACTAGACATTGATTATGTCCACAATGAAAACGGTTTCTGACTTGCGCTTCAACAGTGAACATGGTGGTAATGTGTTTGTTATGGTTTTGACCTTGGAAACCTATCTTATGGGTCCCACAATCACGATCTTAACCATCCATCATGTTCAAAATGGCTACTAGATCAATTTTTAGCCGTTGATTCTTTCTATATTTTGAGATATTTATAAAAACGTCTACAACTATAAAAAATATTTTTTAATTTCTATGGGACCCAAAATTAGAATTTGAACCGTCCATCATCTTTAGAAGGCAATAAATGACTAGTGTTTCAAATTCTAATTCTTGATTCATGGCGGATTACGAGAAAATGGCAAAAATGTACATGCAGCACTCTTCAGAGGAATTACTCCCGCTTGAGCACGCGGAACTCCAGAGTTCTTATGGATCCAGTGCCATAGACTTTATAATGCGTTAAATTGAGTCAAAACGTGGTTTGACTTATAAGCCTAAGCTTTGGAGTTGTCTAAATTCGATGTGGAACTCATGTAATTCTATACATTGCGAACTCAAGTGCTTATAGATACCGTGATAGCCACCCTTCTGAGGAGGGCTACAATCGTATAGACTTTACCAATATTCAAAAGTATTTATGCTTCTTCTACATACGTCTCAAGGTTTTAGTTGGAATGGTTAGTTAAATTAATTTAATATGATATTAGAGCCGACTTTTCGCGAGTTCGAATTCAAGGGAAAACTACTCAGACGTGAAAAAGAAAAAAACATGTGTCATGAAAAGTGCTCTAACCAAGGAGAGTATTATGGTTGCAAACGGCACGGTTCTCGGTCGAAACCACACTAGACCCGGACCCAAACCTAGTTCTAAATAGCTGTTTCGGTTCCGAGTTCAATTCCAACTTTGAAACTATTTTGTTAGTTTCAGACCAGGTCTGAATGCGGTTCCGGAACCAGATCCAACTAGAGGACCAGAATCTAGTTCCAAAATTGATTCTGACTTATTTTCATTTTGTTATTAAAATAAAGATATCATTCAACTTATAACCGTAGATCAAATATTTTCTCCCTTGAAATGACTAACGGAAGTTGGTTTAAGCTAAAGTTCGCAATATTAAAGACTTGTATGTTTGGTCGTGGGTCCACAGGTTGAAACCTCTATGGATTCAGAATGGAACCCAGTTATCAATTGAAACGTACAATTTATGAATCAAAATATAAAATAAGTTCCATTTGCATCCCTTGAGAGTATTGAGTTGCCTCCTATAACTAAGTAGGTGAGAGAGAGAGAGAGAGAGAGAGAGAGAGAGCCCTCATTGTTTTTTAGTATTTTCCATAGAGAGAGGCCCTAGCGAAACAGTCCTATTCCCATCTCGTTCGGAATTTGTATACCAGAATCCGTTTCCCATATACCCAATCCATTTACAGCCGTACAGTATAATTCCACAAACTAATAGCAATTCACTTAAACAAGTTTCGGATAATCTTGCTTTTTCACCGAGAACAAACTAGGGCACATTTGTAGTGCACAAAAAGCAAATTAGGGCATTTTGTACTGTACTATCACTCCCTATCCTACCTTGCTTTCCTCTATAAATACCTCTAGGAGGATAGCTTTTTCTCTTCAGATGCAAAGTTCATCTCTTTCTATTGTTGTCTTTGTGTAATTCTACTGACTAGAGAGTTCCTTTTGTTTATATATGCTTCTATTACTGATGAAATGGCTTCTCTCCTCATTTTGCAGGTTTTTAATGGAGCTGTGTAGTCTCTACATGGGTCTTGCTCAAGACCACGCAGTTCAGTCATATACACCGCATCGTGGTATTGGTTTATCATCATCACCTTAGAGACGCAGACGGCGCAGCAGACTACTCCAGGCGAAGCTTTCAGAAGACTCAGATAACCCTCTACCTCGATGCGTTGATTATGATACGACTGCGTGGTTTTGCGCAGGACCTTCCACATGGATGCTGCTGCTGATTCTTTTGCCTCAGCAGGATCTTATGAGCGCAAAGAGCTCTAAACACAGGCATACAACTCTGAGAGAGTCCCACCACCACCACAGAAACCATTTTTTTTTTTGTTTTCATTTTCTTCTGGGAGAGTGGATGGAGCTGTTGCCCTCCTTTTCATTTCCTCCTCTTCTAAACTCAAAGACCAGATGTGGAATGCTTTCTTAAATAACGGATCGATGAACATGCTTCATGTATTATATTGCCTGCTTAATATTTGAGAGTAGAATGCTTGACCTTGTGACCATATGGAGCTTATGCAAGCAAAGTTTGTGCCAAAAGAAGAAAGGAGACTGCTGTTTCACTTTTTATTATATAGTATAGTGAATCACATCACAATGAAATGTATTTCTGCCTCCTATGAAAGATGGTAGGAAATGATTCACTAGATGTGAATCTGGTTTCTTTAAAACTTGCATTAATTATTATTTTTTAAATAAAAATATGAGAATCACAGTAAAAAAAACTAACCCAGAGCAATGGAAAATCACTTTTAGCAAGACCCCATCTTCGTTTCTTATGGAACAATGTTCTCCACAAACATATATACGGTTTGATATCTTAATTTCTTTTTCTTTTTTCTATTTTCTATGTTTGAAGGCTTTGAGCTGGAATCTAGTCCGATACCTCTCTAGATAACTCAATAGCTCCAAAATTTGAGTAATAACCATCAGCATCCTTAAAAGCATAGATTCCCTGAGTCTCTCAGTCTCAAGAAATTTGGTAAGTTTATTTCAGTGTATAATTGAATTTCTAGTAATTCTAAAACTTAACAGTCACTCTCCTACTGTATGTATGAGAGATGTTGATCGGCTGACTGACCCTTAGCGCATTTGGTCATTGTCTATTTCTAAAAGTGATAGAACATCATTTTCACTTGTCCGAGAGGCCACATCCATTAATACACATAGAAAGCAACATGCACCCAATACAATTTGTGTGGATGGAAGGAATCTGCCACTAGCCGTTTTTATATTAAAAATTTATGGCAATTCTTTTCTCATTTTTTTTAATTAAATAATGGTAAAAATTATCATTGTTTTTCTTCTTTTTTTTTTAATCTTTTTCGCTAGGTTGGAGCGATGGTACATGCCCAGGAAATGATCCATGGGTGGCCTCTTCCATTGAACGATGAGGATGTCTCAATTAATCATTATTGTTTTGTATAGTTTTGTTTTCAAAATCTTTTTGTTGGTAAAGTGATTTGAACCCATAACCTCAGAGTTGTAACAATGAGCACTTTCTACAGTGCCATGACACTTTTATAGCTTTTACACTATTTGTGGATCAAAGCATAATTTTTATGGTCCCATATATTATTTCAGCTTTGATCCCCCATTCTTAACCTTTTATAACTAGCAGCCTCGTTCTAGTGTGTTAGGAAAAAAATTTGCAACATATTTGTCAAATTAAAAACAAGCTCTTTGCAATTATAAAACCTTCATATAGTGATAAAATCATTTTTTATACATATGTAAGACTGATGTATAAAAAGAACAGATTGAGTTGAACTAAACAACCATTGAGGCGCATATATAAGCCTTGTTAGTTGCACCACTTGACAAAACCCGCCTACATTGAATATGTATCCTAAATTCATTTTAATCTCCTGATCATAACCATTAAATCATCTTTCAAAATGAATGGATCGGATGAAACAACTTGTTCCAACCATCTGTTTTGATTTTACCAAAAAAAAAAAAAGAAAGAAAGAAACCATCTGTTTTGACAACCAGCATGAAATATGGTTGTGATCGTAAGATTGATGCGGATGATAATTTTTGGGTGCCGCCTAATGCCAAACTTATCTTCAACAAACTATCCATGTTGCAATCTTCATTGGGAGGTCTACGCTTAAAATTTGACCACGACCCATCTTGTATATGGGAGTTGTTACTACCTTTACATGTGTGACTTTTCATCACTTCGCATGTATGAGTCACATTACCCCGTATGTATGAATTGTGTCTTCTTATATGTATGAATCTCACATGAACCAATTCTTTAGCTGTGATTAAAAAAAAAAAAAGGAAAAAAAAAAGGAAACAATGACACTAGGGGTTTTGCTTGATCGACGAGTACCCAACATAGTTGATTGTGGCCAATTTTAAATTGGATGTGGTATATTGCTGGAATTAATAGATTCCACCAAATAAAGGGGGGTCTATGGATAGATAAATTTTTATCCCAAAAAAGAAAAAAAATGCTTCTTTAATTAGTCATACCTAGCCCACTTATCTAAACAGAGGAATAGATAATTCAACTAAAAACAAGAAAATGACTCCCAATCATCATCATAAAATTGACGAGTAGCAAAGCCTAATGATGGTTCAATGGACAAACCACTCTTGTATATGGTGGGGCCCACTTCACATAACGTGGCCATGTTGATCCATCGCCCAGTCTCATTGTATAAAGAGCTAGGCACCCGAGTGGTTTACTCGTGATCAAAATAAATGGTGCTGCGCGATGCAAATGCTACATATGTAAAACCCATATTCAAATCCAATGTGTAAATGACAACCCGCTCGCCGTAGATTTTTTGATATACAATTTCACATATATAATCTGAATCGTCCGATGTTTACCAATGTGAGAATATACAATTTTTCATATGCAACCAATGTTTACCAATGTGAAAATGGCACTTCCGAATAAACGTGGTATTATGTTTAACATCTATAAATTTTACATTTATGTAAATTTTATTGGTATGTTTGTTTGCATTAGAATACATACAAATTGAGTACATATGGTGGTTAAAAATGAATATTATATATTAATTTAATTTAATGAAAACATGGCTGATGTAAATCCCATTTTCATACCCCATGTATAAAAGAAGAACCAACCACCTCTAAAAAAAACCCTTTTAGGGCCCATTTGAGAATTTATTTAAGTATTGTAAAGCCTCCATTTTTCAGACAAATGATTAAATCAGAAGTGCACATCTTTAAAATTCTCTCCTTTTTAAAAAAAAAAAAAAAACAACCTCCTGCTTCCACTAAATAACAAAAAAACACCCACTTTTTATACAAAAAATAAAAAAGATTTACTACCAAGCAACTAAAGATAAAATATAATGGTAACCCACTTATATTTTATTCTCTCTTGATTTGATGCTTTCATTTACTTTTATTTTTCGAAAATATAACCCCAAACGGGCTCTTAACCTCTTAAAACCATGCATATGCCCTGCAACTTTCTTCCCTTGGAACCACTTTTAAAACTCATGATCCTAGAAGAGAGGATTCTTTTTTTTTTTTAAACAAAATAAAAATAAAAATGCAAGGTTCTGTCCTTTCTCTCTGCTTCCTTATTTTCTTTTTCTCCATTAATTGAAGGGTTTTTCTTCTTTATTAGAAACTTGGGAAATCTAAACCCCTCTATCATGGCTTTCATTTTCCAAACTTTTATTTTGTCTTGTTTTTTGGAATTGAAGAGTTTCACTTTCCTAAACGAACTCTTGCCTTACAAAATCACCTTTTTTTGTAATTAACTTCCTCTTATCACCAAGGAACCCACAACCCAAGTTTCACACTAGGCAAATCCCAATTGCTCAATTTTGGGGAACTTTTGGGGTACTCAATCCACCTGAACTAACATTGTCAACACGTGCACACGAAGGTTAGACAGGCTAGTGGTTCTTAACATTGTCATGTGTAGCTCATGTGACTCAAATTTCACGCAAAAGCTTCTCCCAAGAAACAGTTCTTTGCGTTAAAAAAAGGCTTCAGTGTTTTCATGGGACATATCACTGGGCGAGGATCAGCTTGTTTATCCTGTGAGGGCGAAATTAAGTGTAGCACCAACAAGGCTTCAGTGTTTTCTCAAGGTTACAAGAGAAAGGAACTCAAAAGACAAATCATATCTAACTCACAAACAATTGGTTTTTATTTACATTGTTTAATCTCTCATTTGTTTGGCGTTGTCCTATCTCCTAGGGACAAATCACAACTAACTCTCAAACAATATATTTTTATTTACTTTGTTTATTGTCTCACATGTTTGGCTTTGTCCTCACAACATTATCATATTCAACTAAGAAAGCATCATATATATGATACATCAACTCTGCATTATCTATATAGAGATAGTGATCCCTGACTAAGCATCTACCAACTCTCATCCTTGGCTTGGTCCCAGATAACGTTGGACATCACTTTCCACTACCTCTAATCCTTTTCATTGGCCATCGATGCCATCGATCGAAGGCCATTAACTAGTTGCTCTTTTTTAGAAAGCACATATCACTTCCATCTCAGGTGTGTACAAAATTACCAAGTATATAATGTCAGTGTTTGGATGTACATTTGACAAGAGATTCTTAATTCTGATTAAATTCCAAACAAAGGAGAGTGGGAGGCCAACTGGCCAAGTCCAACAATTATAGATTGCAATTGCTTCCATTTTCAACTGGGTATTGTACTTTATATAAATCAACGTCAGTTCCAGACTCGATTTCATATTTTATGCGTGTGCAGTACTTACCACTCCACCTTTAATTATATGTGGCGTAGATATGGTGGGATCTTCTATTCAAGAAGAAATCTGGATGGTTATTTATAAATTAAAGATGTGCCAGCCTACCAGGCGAATGATCAGATCAGTGAAGATCTGCTCTAGTTTTTGCCGTACACTACATCCGACCATTATTAATCCATTCTATTACTAGCTCTATACAAAGCTTATCTGCACTGTTGGAAAAAACAGCTTCTAGCAAAATGATGAATGTCAGATGAATGGTACGAGGGGTTTTGCTCCTATGGTAATCTTTAGCTATAGATGAACACACATGGTATCGAAAGTTGTGATAATTTCTCATGCTTTTGCGACACTAGTAGAAATGACAAAACTGCAGTATTTAGGTGATTTTGAATTTTTTTTTTAATCTTTTGTTGGGTAAAACAAAGGATGCAATATTGCATAGTTTATAATTATATATGATATTGCATAGTCAAGGGCATTCAGGTCCTTAAAAGTTGTGAGAGGGGCTGTGGGGAAATGTCCGAAATTTGATAAGCGGGTGGGAAAATCCATCTCTAAATGCTACCATTTGCGCAAAACCCCATGGTATAAATCTTGAAGGATCAAAATCCCATTTACCTGTAAGTCATTCATTTTGAGGGAGTAAGATGGTGTAGAATGCGTTTACCGTTTTTAATTGCTATGGAACTGTACTTTGTTTTCGGCAATATTGGAAAAAGAAGTGAACTTTTTTTTTTTTTTATGGTAATGGAATAGGATGTGTTTGGAAATAGAAAAAAACAGATTAAGCACATTTTCTAAAAAAAAATCCAAATACTCATATACAGCTAATGTCAGTTCATGTGTTTTTTACCACCATATTATGCATAACTTTTATATATGAATTCTCGGCGCAAACCAATAAATTATATACACGCATTCATTCAAATGGAATTAAATTTCAATTCTGAAGAATGTATTCACATCGACTGGCTAGAATTGAAGAATAAAGAGTGGAGATCCAATGGACATCAAATTTCGGAAAAATAATTACCCAGCCATCAACCTAGTTAATATAGTCCTAAAAACATGACATCCCCTTATACTTCTACATCTATAATATTCATTCATTGAAAATTATTTTTACCACAAATTCCTCAATATTCAAGTCCACCCAACAAATGAGCTATCATACTTGTGAATCAAAGGTTCAGATCTCATACTCGTCTTGTGAATCAAAGATTCAGATCTCATACTCGTCTTCCGGTGTCCTAAAAGGGACCGGATCCCTCCCAACTCCAATTGAGCGCGAAACTCGATCCACTATAAGGCCCACCTATTATGATTAAAAATACTCAAAATGAATATCATCACCTCTATTGAAACAACTTCAAGTTTTACATTTATAAAAGTTTGTTCACTATAAATTAAGCACATTACTAACAATGATTAAGATTGTGCCCACTCTAAAAAAAAGGTTAAATTAGCGAGAGATCCCTTCTGTTGTAAATTCTCTAGTATAACTAATTTGCCCTTTCAACTGTTTAGGTATAAATTTTGAATTTTAAAATTTCAAATCTTCAATTCTCCCTCAATTTTAGGATAAGGTTCTCTCTCATTTCTCTCATTCTTTATTTGCGGAAGATCGAAGTGCAGGAGGTTCTTGGTTTCGTTGGATTGAATCCGTGCCGGTCGCTGTAGTTGTAACCGGTGTTGCTCTATCATTGGCAAAGAGGAAGACAACAGACTGCTAGTCCGAAAGTCCTAATCTTCTCCGGAAACAATATGCAGTTTAGTTAATCTCCTCCGTTTCGATCAATTGGGTTCTTCTTTTAAGTCCGGGTTCTACAACTCGAGCACAAACCCTGCCTCTGTCTTCCTTCAATCGATCCGATCCGGCGTGGGCCCTCTTTGATCACCGAGATCTGTTCGGATTCTCTGATTCAAGCTTCTTCTGCAACTTCAAAGAATCCTCTGCAAATCTTGAATTTCAAATCTTCCAAGAGGATCCGAATTCAAAATTTTGAAATTATGAAATCTATTTAAATTTTGAATTTTATTTGTCTTTTGAAATGGTAGTGAACCATTATTAATAATGACATATCCCACTAATCATGAGATATGATTTGACCATTATTAATCGCATATCCCACTAATCATGGACTATGATTTATCTTTAAATAAATAAAAACTTTTAAAAAAAATAATAACTTGAAAATTTTACGTCTTCAAATTTAAAGAAAAACCCACCACACAATGAAAAAACAATATGAACAGGAGGAAAAAAAAAGTAGAATGTCTAGATACCTGTAGCCAAATGAAAAATAAATAAATAAATATGGCTAAATAAGAACGCTACTTAAAAAAAAAACCAGATGCAAACAAACTTCCGATGACAACAATAAATTCAGGGCTATCTCTGTCATTCTAAAAATAATAAAATTTGAACGACCACTCTGCGAGCTCGTCCCCTGCTCATGTTAATGTTGGTGCTAATACCACCAGCGAGGATCTTGTGGGTGACGAAATCCTCTAGACATTGTCGAAATACAAGGACTAGTGGACTAAAGGACGTTTCCAAAACCGCTTTTAAAACAAAATCGAATCCACGCGCAGGATGATCCGTCTCCATCTCTACCCTTCGTCTTCTCTTTCACGCACCATTTCATCTGCAAAAACCCTAACTTTCCCCTCTCTCTGCTTCTCCAATTATTCCTCTGTTTCGAAGCTCCGATCGGCAATGGGATCATACTGCACGCTTTCGAAGGGGTCGTCGAGGCTTCTTTTCCGTCAGCTGTTTGAGAAGGAATCCTCTACCTACACCTACTTGCTTGCGGATCTCGCTCACCCTGAGAAACCAGCTGTGGTGAGGGATTTTTTTTTTCTTAAAAAGTCAGGGTTTGGATGTTTGTTTGTGAGTTGTGTGGATTTGATATTCTGCTTTTGATGTAGAAATGTAGAATTGCTCTGTTTGGTTGTTTGTTTGAAAAGATCTGAGCTTTTTGATGTTTGCATTGTTTTGTTTCAGGTGGTTTTGTGTTTCGTGGTTTGTTATATGGTTACTGCAAGCTTATATCATCATCATCGTCATTGTGTTTTTTTTTTTTTTTTTAAATCTGTTTGGACTTATTATTGTAATGATTCTTATAAATTGTCGTTTTTATGTGATCGTAGTTACCATGGTTACTCTGTTCGTGCTTCACTATAGTTCAAACCTCACACTTCATATTTTCTTATGAGTTCATTAAAAATCAGCTCACTTTGTTCCATATTGAGGTAACCAAACCCATTGTAATCAAGTTCTCTTTGACTCATAGTGTTTTTTTTTTTCCCTGGATGTTAGGCCTCTTATTTGAAACCGAGCTGAATCTGATTCAGTTATGGGCGAGTGAGGTTTAAGGGTATCTGGATGAAAACAGTATGGATTTTTTGGTCTATTATATTTTGGACTCAAGTCATTTCAAATTAAGAGCGAACTGTAACTCATTGGAAATGAATAAAATGGTGGTGATGGGTTTTTCAAAAACTCCCATCTTCTTAAGTGCTTCACCTGTTTGAGTATTTTCTCATAGTCTGGAGACTCTACCAGCAGTGGCGGACCTAGGATTTTCATTTGATGGGGACTTATGGTGGTCACTTGAAAAGAACGAAGATATTGTCGCTCAATCTCGATATTAAGCAATGACATTGTCGCTAGTTAAAAAAAGGCAAAAAATATAAAAAACAAATCAGCGGGAAGATCGATTTTGTTTCATAAAACTATGAGAGCCTTTTTGGCGGACAGGACCTCTACCATGATTTTTCGGGAAAGTTCCTCAATATTCTATCATCAAAATATATGACATTTGTACTACTATTTTTAAGGTTCTTTCTTCAAAACCAATATTCCAAGTGCAGAAAGATTATAGCAATTTGCGAATCACCTGTGGCTCACAATTTTTTTATCTGAATCATTAACATTCTTAGATTAATGATGATCATCAATACACTTAGTTTCATATCTTATAAACTTTAATGGGTTTTGAGAATTTGTGAAATGCATCTAAATAATCCAAATACATTTAAATCCCTGAATGTATTCATTTACACCATGAAAAAGTTAAAATGGTAATTTGCGAAGCATAATAAAGTGTTCAATGAACCCTAATTTCAAACTACGATTATAAACTAACTCTATGATTGCAATCCTATGATTATACATTGAGGGGACCGAATACATGATTGTTTATCTCATTCATGTCAATTTCCAAAACCTAAAGAAAACTCTCACAACTAAGTCCAAAATATCTAATAACTCATTGAATCCTATGCTTTTGTTAATAATAAATATAGAGATGGATACCTGCCCAATGGATGAATAGCGGGGGTGCGCCAATGCCAGGGAAGGAGGGTTAGCCGATTTGAGGGTTTTTGAGAAAGGGAAAGAGAGGTGGGGGCAATGGGTTATTTTAAGTGGGGGCTGGGCCAAACTTCATTTAGGGCCCTAATGAACTGTTTTCAATTTTGGAGGGGGCTTCAGCCCCCAACCTAAGACATGCAGGTCCGCCCGTCTACCAGTGTTGTTGTGGTTCTATGAATTGAGTCAAATGTCAAGGATTCCCCAAAACAGAATATGAATTGAGTCAAATGTCAAGGATTCCCCAAAACAGAAGTGAAATCGAACAAAACTAATGACTCTGATAGCTCAGTGGTATGCCTCGCCACCACCGATCGATCTCTGGTTGTAGCTTTGTTGGTTATGGACTTGGGTAACATGTGTGCATGCGTGACTATTTAATGGGGTGAAAAAAAAAAATAAGACAACAATTATTTTTTGGAATTTTTTCTTTATATCTTTTATGGAGTTTCTAACTATTTTAAGTGTGATTAGTTGAGGTGATTTGGCGGGTGAATGAGTTGCACCCAAGAAACTGGATTTGCATCATTAATTTATTTCAGTTAGTTTTGACAAGTTTTCTGTTGATTCTATTGGTGACTAAGTTGGGCCAGACAATAAGTGGTTCTAAATTTATGCCCTAACTAAGAAATGGAGATACATGGGCCTCGGTTCAGGCCTAATTGATGGTCCTATCTTGGCCAGAGAAGACCTAGTCCAAATCCTTTGCATCACCACTCCTAGTAATAAATTACGCTTCGTAACCATGATTATTCCTTGCTTGCTCAAAGTTTGAGGATTTGGTCTGTATGAATAGGAAACCATAATAAACTTTACATTATGGTTTTATTTATTGAAATTTCATAGCTTGATTATTTCTTAGTGTTCAACAATGTGAGGATCTGTATATTTATATCTACGGTTATTCATTTATGGCTATTGGACATGCAGAACTCTTATTCTATTTGACTTGTAAAGCCAGTCTCTTAGAAATAGTTTTAATTCAAATTCTAGTTAACTTCCTGTTTGAGTTTGAGTACTTCATACTTTCCATGATACAAGACTCAAGAAGTTTTGCATTTGCATATAAATCTTGATTTTTTTAATGTATTTCTGTTTCCCTATATATATATTCTTTATTTTTGGTTTATCTGCAACTGAAACTCGCATCTTGGGGGCTTTTGGACTGTTATATGTATAATATACTAACATCAGATTAACTTTTCTTTTTCTTCCCTCTTTGACTACGAATTCTGAAGAATCTGAACCATAAATTTTCTGAAATAATCTTTTTATAGTTAGTTGACCCAGTGGACAAGACAGTGGACAGAGACCTCTCTCTTATTAAGGATCTTGGGCTGAAGCTCATTTATGCCATGAATACCCATGTTCATGCTGATCATGTCACTGGAACAGGCCTGATAAAGGTTGGTGTTTCTTTCTTCTAAGCCAAATGATTTCACGAGTATGCATTCCTTGAAAGAGTTTGTGATGTGTTTGTTAAAAGTTTTCACTGTTATATCTTTTCTTTTTGATACAAAAATATAGTTGCATATATGTTCTCACAAATCATAACAATTATTACCTGTTATGATCTATTTCTTGAGTTCATTATTATCCAATTATGTCAATTTGATACTTGCTTTCTAAATAAAATTCATATGTCGTAAATAGCCAGTGAATTTGACACAATGTTTTGCGATTTACCTGCAATATTTTAAGGAAAAATATTTCCATTTTCTTGGTATTAATTGCTATAAAACCAGTTAGAAATGGATTCTCATAATAGAAAATTGCTTCAATATCCTTCCCGAGCGCAGTTTTGTAAGAAGTAGGTACAGAATGAAAGCTTGCATTTGATGTTGATGCCTTATTTATTCCTTTTCCCCTCATCTTTGTACAGTGTAATCCTGTTGACATGTAATGAAGTGACTGTTTCATACAGGGGAAGATTCCAGGTGTGAAATCCATCATTTCAAAAGCAAGCACTTCAAAGGCAGATGTTTTCGTTGAAGCTGGGGATAAAATATATTTTGGTGATCTTTTTCTGGAGGTAGGGTTGGACATGCTTTCTGTTTTCGTGTTTGATACATTAATTACCTGAAGGCCATACCTTTTTGGCAGCAATGTTCACAGTAGATCCTTGTCTTCCATACATTTTCTCTGAATAGTCATGACTCATGAATCCAAGTGAAGTTTTACTATCATGAAATAAATTGGACGTGGCTATAATATTTTCAGTGCATAAAAAATCCGTTGTGTGACAATTAACTGCATGAGCTACATTTATACTTTTTTGGGTGAAGTACAAAATTGGATAAATTATCCATAAAAAATATATATATATATATATACATATTAATAACTAATGCCCATATAATGACATGGTTTCTGTTCATTTAGTCAAAATAACTTTAGCAGATTTATGAGAAAATTTTATGGCGTAACTAATACCTTTTGTTTCCTGCTTTTTTAATGTAGTTCTGGGAGAATGTAAACAATTTTGATTCATAAAATAGTAATGTAAAACTGAGTGACTCGTATTATTTAGAAAAAAAGTATCTCTCGAGGCTGCGAACAGGTTCCATTGATAAGATAGGCTTTGAATAAATGATTTCACAGAAATGAATATCCATTGTAACTAAATAGGTGGCCACACTGTGCTGTGTTTTAACATTAATGCTGCATCTGAACCATGCATTCTCTGCAGGTCCGTTCTACCCCTGGCCATACAGTGGGTTGCGTCACCTATGTAACAGGAGATGGCACTGATCAGCCTTGCCCAAGGATGGCTTTCACTGGGGATACATTATTGATACGTGGTTGTGGAAGGACAGACTTTCAGGTACGTTTTCATTTTCTGTTAAATCATAATACTCTCCTGTGAAGTAACTAAAGATAATGACTTACTGATCTTTCTTTTAATGTTCTACACAAAATAGGGTGTAGTCAAATTACACGATGGTGGAAACAAATATGTTGATTTCACAGGAGGATAGGACTGTGAAAATTTTGAACTGGACATCTTAATCAAGGCTGGGTTTTTGGTTGCAACCATGTGATTTTTCTGTACATCAAAATGATTTGGACGCTAGTTGGATTCTTGTAGGTTTAACTCATCCAGTCTTCTATCATGTGCGCAACTCAGCTTTTTACTACACCTGGTCATGGAGTTTAGCATGTGAATGAGCCATTCTGAAATGCTGAATGGGTGTGTTGTGCTCCAGTATGAGGGGCACACCTTGATGCCTGCCATTTCAAATTGTGGCGGGACTTAAATGTGGGTGAAATCATAGATGTCCTGTTGTAAAATCTCCTACTGATTTGATGGCCCAAACTAGCGGTTGAAGGGCCACTGTCCCCCTAATCACATGATGAGGATCATCAGATTGGGATTGAGTTTCAGAGCGAACATCCTCCAATCACTGACAGCCATGAACAAGCATTGCATTTAGGGGACTTAAAGTTAGGTCAAAGCATCTCTCTCTCTCTCTCTCTCTCTCTCTCATAGTTCAAAAAATATGCCTCTAGATTTTCACTAGATCTTGAATTCATCTGGATGTATTTAACTTTCAGCTCCCAAATGTTCCAATCAACATTTCACAAATGCTTAAAGTGTAATTGTTAATTTACAAACTGTAAGTCACCACTTCAGGTTTAGTGGTCACATTGATGTATGGTAGTTTATGCCCTCTATACAAACTGGAAGTCACAACTTCAGCTTTAGGAGTTGCATTGATGGCTCTGTAGTTGATATTATTTGTATTTATACTGGTAATGGTGTAAGAAGAGCATACAGGTGTACCAAAGTTATTTTGTAATGGTATAGAAGAGTATAAAACTATACAAAAGTTTCTCAGTTCTCTATTTAGAATGGATATTCATTCATTTTCTCATAAATGGGATAATCATAATCATAATCCAAGGATTTTTTTTTTTAATTTGAAAGGTACTTGATAATGATGATTTGTTCAACTTGATCTATATTTTTTTTCTTTTTTTTTTTGCTCTGGTAAATACTCACACACACTATCTAGGCCCCTCACCAACAGAGCTACTACAAGGGAGAGGGAGATGCCTCACCACTGAGCTAATAGTGGATTGGCAATTTATCACTTTCTTTGTGTGAGTTATGATGGCATTTTTTTTTATAATTGAAAAAGGTGACATTTTGAATCACATTTTTACACGCAGGGAGGAAGTTCACATCAGCTTTACAAATCAGTACATTCACAGGTATGAAACGCGAGAACTCTTTTTTTTCCCTGTAATACACATTGCCCCATGTGCATCAACCATCTGTCTGTGTTTCTACTGTGCCAGATATTCACATTGCCAAAGGACACATTGGTATATCCTGCTCATGATTACAGAGGCTTCACAGTAAGAAACATTTTTACACCTCTCAGCATTTGCACATGTATGTGTACAAGCTTCTTATATGACCTTTGGTTGAGTTTCAGGTTAGCACAGTGGGGGAGGAGATGCTCTACAATCCTCGTTTGACAAAAGATGAGGTGCAATTATGAAAAAAAGTCCTATTTTCATTTTATTGGTCATGAAACTAATGTATGAAAATGTGCATTTATTAAATGTGATTACAATCACTTTTTTCATGTAAAAGAGCAGAGTCTCTCTCTCTCTCTCTCTCTCTCTCTCTCTCTCTCTCTCTCTCTCTCTCTCTCTCTCTCTATCTATCTATCTATCTATCTATCTATCTATCAGATTCGATTATCAACAGAGTCAGTGTACAAAGTGCATATTGTTTTACCAAAAGATTTGTTAATCTTCTTGTTGTTCTGTTCTGTTTTCCTGCATTTATGAAAAAAAGTCCTATTTTCATTTTATTGGTCATGAAACTAATGTATGAAAATGTGCATTTATTAAATGTGATTACAATCACTTTTTTCATGTAAAAGAGCAGAGTCTCTCTCTCTCTCTCTCTCTCTCTCTCTCTCTCTCTCTCTCTCTCTCTCTCTCTCTCTCTCTCTCTCTCTCTCTCTCTATCTATCTATCTATCTATCTATCAGATTCGATTATCAACAGAGTCAGTGTACAAAGTGCATATTGTTTTACCAAAAGATTTGTTAATCTTGTTTCATAGTTCTTTGTTAATCTTCTTGTTGTTCTGTTCTGTTTTCCTGGCCTTAGTTTTTCTCTGGTAGTATATATCTCTTGGGGTAATTTTCTACTGCGGATGTTCCTGCATATGGACAGGTGACGTTGTCACAGTCGGAGCCATGAAATTCAGGGGGGTCTCAGTTTATTGATCCTGCCTCTTTAACGTCCAGATCAGGACGTCCACATGTATAATATTTCTTATATCTCTTACACCATGGTTTTCCTCGTCTTTGGATGCCATTTTTTTTTTTGTTGAATAAAATTTGTGGCTACTGATCAAAAAATAAAAAGAAAAATTCATTTTGTTCCTGAAATAAAAAGAAATATTGTTCCCACCCTATCTACAAGGATTGCTGTCTACATGATCTTTGTAAATGTGTTCCTTCTTTTCGTATTTTAGTGCGTCAAGCTCAGGTCAGATCCCATCTTTGGGATACCTGCACTCATCTGATTGGGAATTGGTTCCTAGATTGCATCCAGAATGGATCCATATATTATCCTTTTGTAGACCTTTCTGGCTCGGATCCATCACTACAGTTCAGGTCTGCCGGTTCTATTCTTGGACCCAAACATGAAATTTTTTTCTTGGACGCTGACTCCATTAATGCATTGATTTGTTATATGATAGTGAATATATATCTTTGTGGATTGTATTATAATCCATACTAATTGCATGCATTTTCATATTCTGCAGGAATCATTCAAGGCAATCATGGAAAGTAAGTATGCTGTAGGGTTATGGATGAGTTAATAGGAACTGTGAATTACCAAAGAAAACAAAGGAACTGCTTTATACATGCATAGTTTGATTTATGTGACATGCAAAGCCAGGCCACAGGCGATGCATGGCATGCAGATGGGCCCACTGGCCCCACAAAATAAATAAGGGCATTTTTAGCCATCTAATTCAACATAGTGATCGAGTCCTTCACTGTTTTTTTTTATTTTGACAGTCTATTTCAAAGTTTTGAATTTGATGTCTGAGAATCTCATATGGTGCTGGTTTTTGGAAAACAATTAATAAGCAACCATGTAATTCGTAGGGCAATGGGGTGATCAACATGCCATATATATATATATATATATATATATATATGAGAGCAAGGCTCTCCTAAGCTTGAGCTTCGGATAAAATTTCGTAAGCTCATGCTTGTGGGGCCCACCTTTGGTCTATCCAAATGGACCAAACACATAACCCCCCTAAATTGCACATGTACAAAAACTTTCGGTACGATCCGAATTTACTGGACCGTTGGATCGACTATGTATCGATCCGAATGAATTGTTGACCATTAAACTTTTGGACATATATATATATACATTAAAATGGTGATGCTCATGCTATGAATATTGTTTCATCATATATACAACAGCTAACTTGATATTGTCTGATGCTTGTACTAGATTTGAATTTACCATATCCAAAGATGATAGATGTGGCGGTGCCTGCAAATATGGTTTGTGGGTTGCAAGATCTGATAGGAAGGCAAACCGAGCCTGTATAGTAGTAAACCCCTTAAATACACGGCAGTCAAAGCTCGAAGACAGGGATTGTATGTATAAATATATAGTAGTGGAAGTGCCGTTCGTGCCATGACTGGAACCTATGATTGAAGAAATAAGAGGATGTATTGTCAGCACTTGTTCGCATTGATAGTTTTCTTGTTGTTCTGTCCTCTAGTTTGGACTATTGAATAATTTTTTACTACTTTAAACATTGTTCAATTGTTGTGTTAATGTGAGATTTCAACAACATTGAGGAAACTCTGAACTCTCTTTAAAAGCAAAATCTGGTCAATTTCAGCAAGCTGCTACTGATAGAGGCACTACACAGTCCCCTCAGCTGTTTTGAGTCAACCAATTTTTTTTTTTAGTAGACTGGCTTGGACAAAGTCTGAACAGTTTTTCTCAAAGTCTCGAGCCCCCAATTTAGATACCTGAATAGGTCCAAGCAGCCAGTCTATTTTATAAGACTGCATTGATCTACATAAAATTGTCTTGTTTAACAGTAAAGGAATGAAAAAAGTTGGCTTTGTTACCATAATTATAGTTGGAAAGCATGACAATTGTCATTGTAGAAGAATGTTTGGTAGATCATCTATCTATCTTGAAAGATCAGCCTGACTGAATGTTCTTTATAAGCTTCCAATCAAGGCAGTGATCTTAAAAACTCTTACGCTGCTTCTTAACATCCACTTTAATGGAGAATGATGTGGCTCATTTTGTAAAGGTAGGTTATCTAGTCAAATGAAGTTGCAAATTGCAATTGTATCCATCTTTGAAATAAATCGATTGTCAGCAGAAACGGGTCGAGGAAATCATAGACGATCACTTTGAGATGCAGATCGCTGAGGTTGCATAAATCGTCGAATGAAGAAAGGATTTCATGAGGCCAGTTTAGATTTTCAAATTAGTAAGAAATGAGAGGAAACATGGTATGAACCCGCTGAGTTGAGGATAGAGTGAACTTTTCAATGTGTTTGTCTCGTGGAAAGCAACAGGGTGATGTAAAATGAGGGTGCGAAAGATGATACGCTAGCCATGTCTGAATGTCTCTACTTCCTATTCGATGCTATGCGGATTTATGTTTTAATGGAAGAGAGAAATCCTGCATTTTTACCCCTCTAAAGGAAAATCAAATCATCTCCATTTAGAAAAATTAGTTTAACTCTCTCCTTTTTCAAAATAAAAATAAAAAAATAACCCCCAAACAATAGGAGTGGACTGCACAGAAAAGTCTCATCGTCCCTCAAATGCACCGCAAGTAGATTTGGGATGGATTTCCATATTCCATTTCTTGGTCACCAGGGATGTTCTGACTAGTACTTTCGAGCAAGCAAGAATATGGTGTGGAAGTAGTTCCCTGATAAAATGGGACTGCTATTTTCTAAGGTTTTTATAAATTTTCTTCTTCTTCTTTTGGGCTTCCTTGATGTTTCTGACCAAGTGTGCGAATTGAGAAAAGATTATATTAAGGGGTTTTTCTGCATAGTAACCTAAATTCATCGATAACTTCCCATGTTACCAAACTGAGCAATTTTACCTACACGTTCTCCATACTGTCAGTACCACTGCGTAGGCGAAAAGGCGATTTTTTATTTGCGATATCACAACAAATGTTGCGATATCGCAACTCAAAAAATCCTATTCATCCTTTTATCCTTCCTTGTTTCGACTATTCCTCATTTTCACTTGCTGTAACTCTCTCCCCTAGCCGATTTCACCATCTTCCTCCCTCGCCAACCTATTTGCAAATACGCAAGGTGCCCCCCAACGTCCATTCGATGTCGACGAATCATCATGGTCTCCATTGCCTCCATCGACTAGGGATTTTGGCCTCCATTGTTTCACAATCTGGGCGTTCTCGAGTTTGGTGTTGTTGCAGTCACCCCTGCTGAATCTGGTAATCCTTCTTTCCTCTCTCTTTTAGCGAGATTCTGGTCTTCTCTTTCCTTTGCCTCTTTCTCTCTCTATTTATCTCTCTTTGTAGGTTTAGAAAACCCTAAATGCTCTTGAACCCTTTCTGGCAAAAATAAATAAACAAGAAGAATAACTCTAGAACATCAGAGTTCTGCGTCTCTACTTTCAGTGAATTAGAGTCACCCTGTAGCTTTTCTCTTTCATCACCGTGAACTAGTTGTTATAGCTTTTCAAGGCATTGGGCCAAAGCTTCAACTTCCTTGCAAATTTCTTGATTCTCCAAGTCTTGGGGATCCTATTGTTGGTCTTTACCATCCATATGAACCATTCTCAACATGTACGTCTGCGTGTCATGTTCATGTTTGGAACAACGCGTCCCCAAAACTCTCTCTCTCTCTCTCTCCACAACAATGAATGCGGGACTCTATCTAATAAATTGCACTAACAATACATCTAATAAATTATACTAACAATGCATAATAACATCTGCAAGAGATCCTTTCTCTATAAAATTTCTTCCATGGGTATCTTTAATTATAAGTTTTCTAAACACATCACTATCTTAGCTATAAAGATATAACAATCTAATTCAGCTTCATGCATTCTAAGTAACTGAAAATAATTTGAAACTGGATACTTTGGGGATATAATTTGAAACTGAAAAATAACAATCGTTAATTATAGGGTCTTTAGACTCTTTACCATTCCATGGCCGTGCAAATTGTAAGTTTGACTACTTTCATGAAATTTAACAAATTACAAGTGACAGTATTTGACAATCTGCAAGGATTTCAACAGAGTTTATGCCTAAAACTACAATAAAATAAACAGAGAAGGGAAGAGAGAACCCAAGCCAAAGACAAAAGCAACAGAACGGAATAAAATTATAAACAGAAATGCATTCGTTGACTTTTAACGTATGTGATATCGCAAGTTAATAAGTTGTGACATCGCAATATAAATTGCGATATCACATTAACATTTGTTGTGATATTGCAAACAAAAAATCACCTATTAGCCTGCTTATGGGTACGGACTGTACGGGGAACGTGTAGGTAAAATTGCCCAATTTGATAACAAGGGGGAGTTATAGATGAGTTTAGGTTACCGTACAGAAAAAATCCCTTATATTAGTCACATTTTGTAGCTGAATTTTGAAATAACCTCATTCAACATGGCATTTAAAATTCTCAGACAGCCTTCAATAGAGAAGTACTACTATGCTTAATATTTGACTTGGAATGTAGGATAAATAACGTGATTAACACAATTTTATAGATTATTAATCATATTTATCAATCACATTATTCATCACACTGGAGCTACCCTGGCATGATCCACCCCTATGTCATACAATCAGTACAAATGTCCACTACGAAAAGAAATGTCCAAAGTGAATGTCACGTACCTGGGAATCTAGGGATTTCAGACTTCCCTTGGGCCCCAGAAATGCTTCTTCAAGAGGATCGAAACACAAAGGTGGACGGACCATCATACATACTGATAATATAACCTTTTGAGTAACCCTTATCCACCCATCTACTGATATAGTCTTATGTGACAGCATTGCATCACACATGGGCTTGCAGAATGTGGACTTTAACAATCCACCGTCCATTATTCTTAATGCCCAAATTGCAGGCACGATTAGAACCTGGTTTTGTCCTTTGTCCCCTTTGTTCTTACAGTTTGGGCCCAGGGGCCAGGAGTCGAGGACCCATTTCTTTCCACACTACTGGGAGTCAAATGGACTAGAGTTCAGAAGAAAGAAAAAGAAGAAAAATGTTGAAGTTCACTTAGTTTGAAGAACATAAAAAGGCAAGTACTGTTTCAAAGAAACCTCCAACTTGGAGAGATCCACCCATGACCTTGAAGGTGTCCACCAGCAGTTATAAACTCAAGTCCACCTGAATACGAAAGATTTCAGAAAAATAAAATAACAACAGAAAGCACATATAGAAAGAAATATAGATAAGACAGAGATAAAAATAGTTGTCAGATGGCCCTTTGAAGTTAACACGAAATATTACAATAATAATTACACACATCCACAATGTCATATTGAATGAATGCCCTCATTATTTTCAGAATCTGAGCAGCTCATATACATCTCTTACACATCTCTGTGCCCTATATCTCTCATTCACCAGGCATGAGATCCTTTTGTCGCCCCAAGGACGATAGCAATTGCAGCAAGAACAGCCTGTAAACAGAAAATTCACGGTACATTTGTTTAAGTGAACAGTGTGAAATAGTTTGTTTATACTTTTGCAAGTTTTATATAATGTTAAAACAGAATCGACTTATAATGTTAAAAAAAGGTCCGTATAAGCTCCAAAGGCTGTTTGCTTGCACTGGAATGGAACCCTTGGAATTCAATTTTGAAGGCACTTTTGGCCGAGGAATATCGATCAATCTCTGAAAGTTTGGGTTGAATGTTATATATATTGCTCCTATGAGAGTATCTCTCACATTACTATGAGATATAAGGTGGTAGCCCTCACATCCATATCCAATGCCAATAACTTAAATGTTGGAAATATTGAATATATATATATATATATATATCAGCAGAAATATTGGAAAACAGCCTTCAAGAGTATTTTTTCTCTTGCATTCACTATCCTCTGAAAGGAGTTGATTACTGACTCATCAAGTCACAGAGATTCATTTTTCTCTCTAAATCGAAGGATTCAAGCCAAAACATGGCTTCATATATACGAGGAATTAGGAGTTTATTTCTCTTTGCAAGCAAACAGACCTTGAGAGTATTCTCTTGGGCCTGCATATTAATATTTTTTTTAATGGTCCTTCATATTAATATTTACATTTTAATTGTTCAATTCCGTGCATAGTTGCAGATAGTTGACAAGATTGGCTATAAGATAACAGAAGTTCAAATTCCCTATAGCTCCAGGTGCCATGAACTTTGAGGGAAAATGCCTACATCTACACAAAGTACCAAATTCTCAGTATGTTGTTGATGTTATAACAAATGAAGATTTAGACACAAGGAATAAAAATCATATTTGATCAGGGGACTGTTGTAAAAACATGTGTAATTTATGGCTGGCCAATTGTAAACATGTAGCTAAATAGCATATTTGATCAGGGGACTGTCGTAAAAGTATTTGTGTGATTTATGGCTGGCCAATTGTAAACATGTAGCTAGTTAGAGGGAAGTATAGGGGATAAAAGTTTTAGTCAGATTGAGTACTGAGGGTAGACGAGAGGTCCAAATTATGTTTCTCTGTCTAAGTAGTAGAAACTCCAATGCTGTCGTGGAACGAAGCATCAGAGCACCTTTTTTCACTTAAGGAGCATAAAGCAATAGAACATTTTGCCGTCTTTGGACTAGAAAGAGAATAATGCAAAAGATCAGAAGATACCAATGTGCAAGAAAACTCTTTTTTTTTTTTTTTGCTCCAAAAGGATGCACCAACAAAAATCAAGGACCTGAATGAATTTCCTAAGATCCTGGGAAAAGAAAAAAAGATGAACCTGATATGCATTCAAAAAGTACACATGGAAGCTCTTTTTCTGTTTTCCTTCCTTTCTTTTCTTTTCTTTTGGGACATGTACTACATATGGATGCTCGACAATGCAGTAATATGAAAACCAAAAACTGCACAATTTTACGAGACAAAAACTAAGAACACAACTTATAGAAAGTTTACATAGATTGGTTGCGGAGAATGGATACTTACAGCAATGGTGCATGCAACAAACCCGGGCTTTTCTCTATAGTCCACTCTGGAACATAGGATAATAAATGCTCCAACATACCATGGTATAGCGGCAAGAAAGAAACCAATGATGAACCTTTAAACAGAGAAATTTTATGTCATCAACAATGTTCAACAGAGTTAAAAAAATATTGCTTCCATAATAAATGTTTGAAAAATAAAAAAGGAATGGATTGAGAAGGGGAGCTCATCCTGAAAGCAAAATCATTTAAAATTAATATATGGACCGATTCATATACGGCATTCTCTTCTTGTTAGCTGTGAATAAACCTATGAAATATTATGGTGATGAATTTACAGATGAAAGTGACAAGAAAAAAAAATTCTCAAACTGGACTTACAGAAACCAGCCCATACCGATACCACAGCATGGAAGGCGGCGCTCTCTAACAGGTGTTCCTTCAGCAACTGCAGCATAACCTTAACAACAATCAGGAAATGGCAATTTTACAGACACCAACAAATACAACTTTAACAATGTAATCCATTTATGTCAACAAATCACTAAAGTAACAATTTAAAATGTGGCCATAACAAGGCCGGTATTCTTAACATATCACTGGCTAACTTAAGGTTAATTGTCAATACTTCCCACTACTTCATTAGAAGACAGACTACCCAAGATAATTTAAATCTACCTCTTGACAAATTTCAGTAAAGGAAAGAAAAGGGAGCTTAAACTCAACCTCTTCTTTTGAATAGCCCTGTACTCAATCTATTCATAACCCAAAAAAGGAATTTTACAAAGCATTTCCCGTGCATATAGAATGGTTAGAGCAACCCCCCCACCTCCCATTTCCCCTTTTTTTGTTTTCTGGATGGGTAAGTGGGTAGAGAAATATATGTTATCAGATCAAGATGTCAAACAATTTTGTTAAAAACGAAGTGGGAGGAAGTACAAAGAAGAAGAGCATCAGATCTATCCAACTCAATCCATTTGAATTCAAACAATTTTTGAAGATGCAAAGGATTGAACTTTACAATCTGCTGGAAGCAAATCCTTCACAAATTTCAGTTGAAAAGTTAGGCAGCAAATATTTCACAAAATTCAATTGAATTATAATCCAAGGAGACAACCCACATAACACACACAGCATCCTTCAATTCCCAACACATCATGGGTCTACACCCACATTACAACTGATCAAATCAGAGCCCTAATTGGTGAAATCATTCATTAGTCTCCAGAAGTAGCCTAGAAACATACATTAGAACTGAGAAAGGGCACAAATCCCCAGCAAGTGATGGTTTTGCATTGGGACTCTGTGTCTGCATCATAAAACTCACTCAAAATCCACACTTTTCCAATAATTCCTCTTTTTAGGAAAAAAATTAGGATGGTGACCCAACTCGCCACAGTTGCTAAATTCTCATCCGAACCCACTCGGCTTTGCCAAAAAAAAAAAAAAAAAAGTCAAACTTGGAAATCCGTACCTGGGACGGCCTGATAGCCTTCTGCATGATAGTAAGGAGGGGGAGGAGCTGATCCAGGTGGAGGAACTGGCTGAGGAAATCCAATCACGGGCTGAGGATATGTTGGAGTGCCTTCAAATGTTCCATACTGATGTGGGTGGTGCTGAGGATCAATGACTCCTGGTCCTAGTCCTCGGCTCCGTCCTTGCTCCTTTTCGCTCATCTTCTTCTTCTCCTTCGAAGATCGATCGCTTCGTTTCCTTTCAAGTGTAAAGTCAATGGGATCTTCTTCTTCTTCTTCGCTTTGGTTTTCTGGAAGAAGCTCAAGTGCCCAAGTTGTTGTGCATCGGTGAGATCTGAAAGCCTGTTTGATTATGTGTTCTTATCCAAGTAATTTAGTGGGACCCTTTTCTCACATTCGTTTAGAAAGAGGACGCGTGTTGCGTGATATGATGGTGGGGTACATCATCTCTTAATAAATGTCCCAACTCATTGAGAAGGTTTTTTTTTTTTTTTTGGGTCGATCAAAGTTAAATGATCTTGGGCACCTTGGCATGCCTGTTTGCATCAATTTAGGCATCAAATGTGTGAATCGCTTCAAATGTGTGAAAAATGGGTCTATTTTGTGCCGGAGATTTTTCAAAGAGAGCTGATAATGCCACACTCCTAGCTTCTCTGATCACACACCCCTTAAGCTTAAGACTAATATACCCATTTGTAAAATTACCTAAATGGGGGCTATATTGGCACCACAAAAATCTCTTTTCCCACCGAAAAAAAAAATAAAAAAATAGATTTTTCTAAACTACCCCTCCCCTCTCCTCCCTCGTCTTCCCTTCCTCTCCCATCCTCCACCCTCTTCCCTCATCCCCCCCCCCCCCCCCCCCCCCCCTCTTCCCTTCCTCTCCCATCCTCCATCCTCTTCCCTCATTCCCCCCCCCCCCCCGCGGGCCGGAGCTCCCTCCCCCTCTCCCTCTTTCTTCCTTCTGAAAGAAATTGCGATTCAGATCTGAAACTTCTCATAAAGAGACTACTATGGCTGATGCAAAGCATGACAGATTTTAAAAAATCTGATTTCTGCACTATGCAGCGGAAATCAGCCATAAAGAATCGCATAGAAACTCCATTAAATCATGACCAACATGTGTCTAATTAATAGAGATGATAAAAGACTATTACCTCGAAGATTTGTAGACTTCAAATCTCTGAAAAAATAGATCCAAAGGCGCGAACTCAGACTTGCAATTTGCAAACAAGTTGCTGGAATTTTCTTGCACTAGTATTGCCTTTGATCTTCTCCTCTATCTCACTTCCAAATCTGATTGGCTAAGATGGTGGGATCTTAATCTAGGAAACAAGAACTATTTTTCTCATGAAAAATCTCAGACCTACAACTTTCTTCAAGGAAGAAGAAAGGAACTCAAGGGCTGGACGTGTGGGGGTGTTTCTTGCTTACAAGCATGGTGGACGTCCAAGGGGGATGGTTCTCCTTTTATAGAAACTATGGGAAGCCTTTCCTATCTAGTTATCTCTCCTTATTCTAATTTATGTCCAAAAAAGAAAGACTTCTTTCCTTTAAGAAACACTCTAATTAGAAAAGGAAACCAAAAGGAACTTTCCATACAATTAGTAATACTAGTTGTAGAACACTTACTAATTTTAAGTTCCTAATCCAAAAGGAAACTAACTCATAGGAATACTAATCCAAAGAGGAGTCCAACTTTCCAAGTAGAGTCCTACTCAAAGTTGGAAACCTTATCCATGGAAAACTTATTATGGACGTCCCACATATCAATGCACACCATGGCCCACATATAATTTATCTAGAGTTAAATTCATGTATGCCATCAAAGACCTATTTGAATTTAAACTCAAAATTATTTTTCCACTAAAATAATTCATCCTTATGTTATCTAAACATTTTAGGAATCCATGCCAATCTTGGTAAGTGACTAGAGAAGGGACCAAAAGACATATTTGCCATTGGCTCCCAAAATGACCAAAATGTCCATGCTAAACCCATAGCAACATTAAGACCATTTTAACCTTAACTCATTCCACTAAAGAGTTATGGTTGAACTCCAAGGACAAATATATAATATAATAAGCTCGTCATAAAATGACGGTTGTCTTCGACCTAATAAGTGTAATGACTTGAATGCCCCTCTATGTAACATCCATAATCGAGTCAGGTTATCATATGTACTATCAACCTTCCCGATTACATCTAAACCTTAGAACTTCATATCCTTAAACATAATCATCATTCGAATATCATTCTCTTGATCCAGGGAGTGACCCACAAGTTCAATATCCATATGGAACATCCATATACTAAGATCTTAGATTTTGATGATTAATCGGATAATTCTAAGGGGACGATTATTCCATCATCAGATGGCATAGATTCTATATTGCATTTGCACGTCCCAACTAATCAAGTCCGAGTACCCAAAACACAGAGCTGTTGACCCATGAATAGAATATCACCCATAGTGAATTAAAGCACAAGAATTTGACTTCGTCAGTTCATCCACAAATGCTCAAGATTAAGAGCACCGGTTACTTAGTAGCATGAGGTGACTTGATCTCTTTTCTGTGATAGTACTATTATAGAGATCACACCTACAACGGTCCTGTTCAATGCATGACACATGCACTAATGCGATAGATCCGGGAAAGCCCTCCCGTGACTTAGGTATGTCACCCTATATAGGAGAGTATCTCATTATAACTTCTACCAAGATGAAGTGCCCAGCTCCATCTTTCAGTTATGAACAAATATGATGTTTCCAGTTGTCCATGAATAAGACCTATCTGTGTGTAGACACTACACACCTAATTCATTTACTAGAAACAATGGGCCTTACACAACCATACATATATACATGTTTAAGCAAAAAAGAGTCTTTCAATTAAATAACCAGTAAATATCCAGTAACAAAAAATGAGAATGCAACTAGTGGGCTTTAGGGCATACACCAATCCCAACAAACTCCCACTTGCACTAAAGATCACTGCTTCCTAACCTAACACCCATAGACTCAACATGAGAAGTGAAGACTTTCTCAGTAAGAGTCTTAGTGAATGGGTCAGCTAAGTTATTTGCTGAAGCAATATGCTCCACCACTATCTCTCCATCCTGAATGAATTTCCGGATCAAGTGGTACTTTCTCTAAATGTGCTTGCCTTTCTTGTGATTCCTGGGCTCTTTGCACTGTGCTACAGCACCAGTGTTATCGCAGTACATGACAATCGGTTTATGCACTGCAGGAACAACTCCCAATTCCAACAGGAATTTTCTGAGCCATACCGCTTCCTTCGCAGCTTCCGATGTCGCCACATACTCTGCTTCCATGGTAGAATCAGCTATACAGGATTGCTTACACTTCTCCATGATATAGCCCCTCCTGACAAAGTAAAGACGTACCCAGAGGTAGACTTTCTGGCATCACTATCAGATTGGAAATCAGAGTCTGTATACGCCAATGGCGTTAGATCATCTGCTCGAAAGGTTAGCATATAATCTTTCGTTCTCCGAAGATACTTGAATATATGCTTAACAGCTGTCCAATGCATAGGTCCAGGGTTTGACTGATATCTGCTAACCATGCCAACGGCAAAGCAAATGTCTGGTCTAGTACATAACATAGCATACATGAGGCTTCCAACAGCGGATGCATATGGAACTCTCCTCATGGTCTCTATCTCTTCAGATGTCTTTGGACATTGATCTCGGGACAGTGGTACTCCATGTCTAGAAGGTAGGAGGCCCTTCTTGGAGTCATGCATGTTAAACTTGACCAATATCTTCTCAATATAAGAAGATTGGGATAGGGCTAACATCTTATTCTTGCGATCACGCAAAAGCTTGATCCCTAAGATATAGCTGGCCTCACCCAAATCCTTCATCTGAAATTGAGAGGATAACCAAACCTTTGTGGATGATAATAAACCTACATCATTTCCTATGAGTAATATGTCATCTACATATAGAACCAAAAATGCAACTGCTTTCCCATTTCCTTTCTTATACACACATGGTTCATCAATGTTTTGATCAAAGCCAAAGGATTTGACTGCCTGATTAAACTTGATGTTCCATGCTCTAGATGCTTGCTTAAGTCCATAGATGGACTTCTTAAGTTTACAAACCATGTTATCTTGGCCACTAGCAATGAAGCCCTCTGGTTGCATCATATAGATGCATTCGTCAAGACTTCCATTAAGAAAAGCTGTCTTGACATCCATCTGCCATATCTCGTAGTCATAATGACATGCGATGGCCAAGAGAATCCTTATGGACTTAAGCATAGCCACTGGTGAAAATGTTTCCTCATAATCGATACCTTCTTTCTGAGTATATCCTTTCGCCACCAGTCTTGCTTTGAAGGTTTCCACCTTCCCATCCACTCCTCTCTTTCTCTTGTAGATCCACTTGCACCCTATGGGTTTGATCCCTTCAGGTGCATCTACAAGTTCCCAGACTTGATTGGAATACAAAGAATCCATTTCAGATTTCATCGCTTGCTGCCACATGTCAGCATCTATATCCGTTACTGCTTCATCATAACTAGCAGGATCCTCAACCAGATCTTCAGAGTCTGTCTTAAAAGACACTCCTAGATATCTTTCTGGCTGTCTAGGAATTCTCCCACTACGACGAGGCTCCGGAGTGTTTAAAGGAATATCTTGTTTATCTACTGTTTCAGGATCTGGTACAGATGTTATAGGAGATCCCGGAAGAATCTCCTCAAGGGTTTCTTTACAACTAAGCTCTTGGTGCATCATACAATCATCCTCCAAGTACCTAGCATGAGTGCTGATGAGCACTTTTTGCTCCTTTGGATGATAAAAGATGCCACCTCTCGTTCCCTTAGGATACCCAATGAAGTAGCACATTTCCGATCTGGGTTCTAGCTTGGTAGCTTTATCATTCAGTACATAGGCTGGACAACCCCAAATGTGGATATGATTTAAACTAGGTTTTCGACCTGTCCATATTTCTTGTGGTGTCCTAGGTACTGACTTAGATGGTACCAGATTTAAAATGTATGCTGCTGCTTCTAAGGCATATCCCCAAAAAGATATCGGTAGGGTTGCATGACTCATCATGGACCTTACCACATCAAGAAGGGTACGGTTTCTTCTCTCCGCTACACCATTTTGCTGGGGTGTACCCGGTGCAGACAACTGAGACACAATCCCATGTTGTGTGAGGTACTCCTTGAACTCACCCAGGAGGTACTCGCCACCTCGATCAGATCGAAGGGCTTTGATATGTTTTCCTAGTTGTAGCTCCGCCTCAGCCTTGAATTGTTTGAACTTATCAAACGCCTCAGACTTGCGTCGCATTAGGTATACATATCCAAACCTAGAGTAATCATCAGTGAAGGTGATGTAATACTCATACCCTCCTCGAGCCGGTTTGTTCATAGGACCACACACATCAGTGTGAATCAATTCTAACAACTCCTTTGACCTTAGTCCCTTTCCAGAGAATGACCGTTTGGTCATCTTTCCCTTGAGACAAGATTCGCACTGAGAAAAAGGTTCGAAATCTAATGAGCTCAAGGGCCCATCTTCTACCAACCTCTGAATCCGTTTTTGGGTTAATGTGACCCAAACGTAAGTGCCAAAGATATGTGTCATTGATTGAAGATACCTTCCTCTTAAGGGAAGTTGAGCTTTCTTGTTGTACATTATGCAGTGTAGGAGCAACAGGATATATATAAAATAAGTTGTCATGTATTCTACCGGAACATATAATATTTCCATCTCTACTGATATCAATACCAGAATGGAAAGAAACTGAATAATTAAATTCAATTAATCTGGAAACTGAAATTAAATTCTTCCTCATGTCCGGAACATAGAAAACATTATTTAAAACTAATATCCTATTACATGGAAAATGTAAGGTAACAACTCCTACTGCAACTGCCCAAACTTTAGCTCCAGTTCCGACTCTAAAGGCAAACTCTCCTTTCTCAATTCTCTGCATTATCTGAAACCCCTGCAATGAATTGCAGATATGATTAGTGGCTCCTGAGTCTACTATCCATGAGTCAGTAGAATCAACCACTAGACAAGTTTCAATGTAGTATGAAAAAGATGTACCTTTCTTAACTGAGGCCAGGAACTTGGGACAATCTTTCTTCCAATGACCTTTGAGGCCACACTTGAAGCATTTCCCTTTGGGCTTTCCATCTGCACCCTTGTCCTTCTTATTACCAGCATTGTCCTTTTTCTGCCCTTTTCCCTTATTCTGCTTCTTCTTGGACTTCTTCCCTTTCGGGTTCAGTTTAGAGGAAGACTGGAAAAAATGAGCTTGGGCTTTGGGCTTCATGATAGCCTCTGCCGCCTGGAGTTCTTTCATTAACTCAGGTAGAGTCATGTCCATCTTGCTCATATTGAAATTGAGCTTGAACTGATTGAAAGATTCCGGCAGAGTTTCGAGAATCATGTCAGTCTGACTCCCTGCATCAATCTCAGCCCCTAGAATCTCAGCTTCATTGAAACAATCTATCATCTTGAGCATATGCTCTCTGACAGGTGTTCCCTCAGCCATCCTAGCATTCATGATGGTCCTCATAGCAGCTTGCCTAGCTGGCCTGCTCTTGTCTGCGAACATCTCAGACAAGGACATCATGATTTCATAGGCTGTGTCCATTTGCTCGTGCTGTGTTTGCAACACGTTGGACATGGAAGCGAGCATGTAGCATTTAGCCATGCTATTCGCTTTCTTCCATTTCTTCTCAGCCTCTCGCTGGTCATCAGTAGGATTAGCATCAATTTCGGGACAGTTTTCCAGCAAGACATACTTGTACTCCTGGGCTGTGAGTACTATGTCAAGATTTCTTTTCCAATCTACGTAGTTAGGGCCAGTCAGTTTATTCTCACGAAGAATGCACATCAACGGACTAAAAGAGTCTTTTCCCATCTCTTTCTGGATATAAAATGGTTTATAATTAGACATGCAGTATATATGTAATATGCATATGGTGCTTTATAAAAGGAAAAATAAAGCACGAAAACTTTTTACATTATTCAACCCCAATTATAATGTATCAGTGTTTCAACCTCCTCATAGACCCTCCATCGAAGGGATGGCCGAGCCTACAGTCACGTTGAATTAAGGCAGACTTATTTGGATTATCACTATCTGGACACACATCCAGTGGTAGTCCAATCACTGATTGGTTTGGCCTCATATGACAAATAACCCTTAACTCCTAAGGAGAGGTCATCACCGTCTTATGTCAAGTGTATAACCATCTCTTATGAAATTCCCAGAATGTCTATGATTAAGTCTTCCGAAGGGAAGAGACTTTTATCCTTCCTAGAAGTGAACTTTAGAAAAGAGCTCCACCGAAGGGATGGCCGCTCCCACCAACACTTCATTGACATTCTATAGAAGTGATCTTTAGTAAAGAACTCCACCGAAGGGATGGCCGCTCCTACTAACACCTCATTATGAATATTCACATTAGTTCACCCATTAACTCATCAAAGCGTTCTTTAGTTAAAGAACTCCACCGAAGGGATGGCCGTTCCCACTAACACTTTAATGAGGTAACATGAACCGAAAATGGAAGGCCGCGGGGTCTTTCCTAAAACCCCTCTCCCACTTGATTATTTATCGCTAGGGTTTATACTTTTTGACCTTTACATTGTTTTACTCAAAAGCTCTTTTTAAATCTAGCAAACTTGGTTAATTAAATTCATGACTTAAGTCATCTTAAAATTAAATAACCTTTGCTTTAAAACATTTGAGCAAATCCCTTCAAAGAGTCAAAAACCTATCTTGGGTTATGAAAACCCATAGGTAGCATCTAATTAGATTTTAGTTTAGCCTCCTTTGGAAACCAAGGGTACCAAGATAAACTAAACCCTATCCAATTTTAAACCTTAGACAAATAGAAGGTGCTGGTCTAAGTTCCGTTTAAAACAATTTGCCAAACTAAAAACAACCTAATACAATAAAGATGCCAATTTTAGAGCCTAATGGTGGCCATGTTTCTAGGTGACAATTATAGCAATTATATAAAGCATTCATCCATGCATTCTATATATAAAAGCAAATAAAAGTATGCATTCCTTGATGGCTCCTTGCTCTTAGGATTTCAAATCCTAATCGAATTAGGACTCCTCATGCATCTAGAAGTCTTGACTCCTTGATCTCCAAGGACTCCAATTTCTTGCAACCTTCTTGTCTTGAAACAAAACCAAAATTACATTGGAGATTCCTATGCTTTCCAAGAAAGCTTACATCAAGACTAGTTGGAATAAAATTAAGGAAACTTTACAACTTCCTATGATTGCTAACCGCGCAATCGTACACTTTCCAACTAATTAAAAAACATCCAAATCCACACAACATACATGCGAACCATCAAGGATGCTAATTATGGCTGCAAACAAAGAGGTTAGTGCATGCAAACTCACTATGTGCATCATTAAACAAATCTGGAAAATAAATTCCAGCAATGTTAATGAAACTTGCACACAACATGCATCACAACATAACTTTAATAGGGTGCCACCATACCCATAATCAATCTAGGATTAATTACACACAACATGGGATCATGATTTCACATAGAGTGGCTCTGATACCACTGAAAGAAATTGCGATTCAGATCTGAAACTTCTCATAAAGAGACTACTATGGCTGATGCAAAGCATGACAGATTTTAAAAAATTCTGATTTCTGCACTATGCAGCGGAAATCAGCCATAAAGAATTGCATAGAAACTCCATTAAATCATGACCAACATGTGTCTAATTAATAGAGATGATAGAAGACTATTACCTCGAAGATTTGTAGACTTCAAATCTCTGAAAAAATAGATCCAAAGGCGCGAACTCAGACTTGCAATTTGCAAACAAGTTGCTGGAATTTTCTTGCACTAGTATTGCCTTTGATCTTCTCCTCTATCTCACTTCCAAATCTGATTGGCTAAGATGGTGGGATCTTAATCTAGGAAACAAGAACTATTTTTCTCATGAAAAATCTCAGACCTACAACTTTCTTCAAGGAAGAAGAAAGGAACTCAAGGGCTGGACGTGTGGGGGTGTTTCTTGCTTACAAGCATGGTGGACGTCCAAGGGGGATGGTTCTCCTTTTATAGAAACTATGGGAAGCCTTTCCTATCTAGTTATCTCTCCTTATTCTAATTTATGTCCAAAAAAGAAAGACTTCTTTCCTTTAAGAAACACTCTAATTAGAAAAGGAAACCAAAAGGAACTTTCCATATAATTAGTAATACTAGTTGTAGAACACTTACTAATTTTAAGTTCCTAATCCAAAAAGGAAACTAACTCATAGGAATACTAATCCAAAGAGGAGTCCAACTTTCCAAGTAGAGTCCTACTCAAAGTTGGAAACCTTATCCATGGAAAACTTATTATGGACGTCCCACATATCAATGCACACCATGGCCCACATATAATTTATCTAGAGTTAAATTCATATATGCCATCAAAGGCCTATTTGAATTTAAACTCAAAATTATTTTTCCACTAAAATAATTCATCCTTATGTTATCTAAACATTTTAGGAATCCATGCCAATCTTGGTAAGTGACTAGAGAAGGGACCAAAAGACATATTTGCCATTGGCTCCCAAAATGACCAAAATGTCCATGCTAAACCCATAGCAACATTAAGACCATTTTAACCTTAACTCATTCCACTAAAGAGTTATGGTTGAACTCCAAGGACAAATATATAATATAATAAGCTCGTCATAAAATGACGGTTGTCTTCGACCTACTAAGTGTAATGACCTGAATGCCCCTTTATGTAACATCCATAATCGAGTCAGGTTATCATATGTACTATCAACCTTCCCGATTACATCTACTTCATATCGTTAAACATAATCATCATTCGAATATCATTCTCTTGATTCAGGGAGCGACCCACAAGTTCAATATCCATATGGAACATCCATATACTAAGATCTTAGATTTTGATGATTAATCGGATAATTCTAAGGGGACGATTATTCCATCATCAGATGGCATAGATTCTATATTGCATCTGCACGTCCCAACTAATCAAGTCCGAGTACCCAAAACACAGAGCTGTCGACCCATGAATAGAATATCACCCATAGTGAATTAAAGCACAAGAATTTGACTTCGTCAGTTCATCCACAAATGCTCAAGATTAAGAGCACCGGCTACTTAGTAGCATGAGGTGACTTGATCTCTTTTCTGTGATAGTACTATTTTAGAGATCACACCTACAACGGTCCTGTTCAATGCATGACACATGCACTAATGCGATAGATCCGGGAAAGCCCTCCCGTGACTTAGGTATGTCACCCTATATAGGAGAGTATCTCATTATAACTTCTACCAAGATGAAGTGCCCAGCTCCATCTTTCAGTTATGAACAAATATGATGTTTCCAGTTGTCCATGAATAAGACCTATCTGTGTGTAGACACTACACACCTAATTCATTTACTAGAAACAATGGGCCTTACACAACCATACATATATACATGTTTAAGCAAAAAAGAGTCTTTCAATTAAATAACCAGTAAATATCCAGTAACAAAAAATGAGAATGCAACTAGTGGGCTTTAGGGCATACACCAATCCCAACACCTTCCTCCCCTTCCATTTTCTTTCTCTCTTCTCCCTCTCCTTCCCTCTTCTCCCTCTCCTTCCTTCTCCTTCCCTCCCCTACTCCCCCTCCCCCTCCCAGTCACCGGCGGGAGGGAGATCGGGCCGCTGCAGGCGGACTGGTTTTTCCGCCCTCTTGCAGCAGCCCGGTTGTAAGATCCCGACCCCCAGTCCTTTTGTTTAGTATTGTTTTAATCGTGGTTTAGCTTTTTAAGTGAGCTTTGATTTAGTTTGACCTTGTTTTTGAGTTTGATTGGATTTTTCCATAGCCTTTGAAATTTTGAGACCGTTGACTTTGGTTTGACCCGGTATATACGATATGTAATTTTTTTTATGAGAAATTACTTTTCATTTCTAAAAATTCTGGATTTGGTGTATTTTGACTTACTTTATGAAGTTTAACAACTTTTATGTTTCGACCGTTTTGATTTGATGATCAGAAAATGCGTTTTTCGAGAAAAAGGGCAAAACTGACTTTTCACACTAGACATGTCCATGAATTTCGAAAATTTCAGAAATTGGGGAAAATATACTTTTTGGAAAGTAGATATTTCGCTGATCATTTTTGTCTTCTTCGTCATTTTCGTTCGGGGCCCGCAAATGTGAGTTTCAGCCTTGTGAAGATTGGGGCCCACAAGACCCATCTTATAAGAAGGGAACCCCCTCTTCTTCTCCTTCATTTCGTTTCCAGCAAGAGTGGGGAGGGTTTTTCCCTCTCTTCCCTCCACTCTTTCTCTCTCTTCTGAATCACCTATCTCATGGAGATTTTGTGGAGGATTGATCTCCTAGGGCTCTTCCCCTCCCTCTTTGCTTCCCAAAGACCCTATTTTCAAGGATTTTGAGCTAAGGAAAATCCCTCATCCAAGCTTCTCTTCTTCGTTTGGGCTTTTCAAGGTTTGCAATAGCTTTCCAAACTTTAGATCTTTGTTTTCCTCCTTATTTAGAGTGTTTTCATCATTCATGCAATGAGTTTTCATGGAGATTTACAATGGATTGGATTTCTAGGGTTTCTCTTGAGCTATTTTGGGGATTTTGTGATCTTGGAGCTTGAGGCACTAAAACCTTGTTTGAAGAGTAATTTTACTCCTATCTTGACTAGAGGCAAGTGAATTTCCAATTAATATGATGGTCTCATGTATTTTGTTTCATATCATGTTGTTCATGCTATGCTTTAATCTTTTTATGTTTCATGGATTTGTTGTGGACAAATGGAGTAATGTGATGTGTGATTTCAACTTGTATTATTGTTTTACAATGTATGTGGAAGTTTGATTTCACTTTGGACACTTTGAAACTTAGCCTTCTTTGTGTTTAGTGTTGTGTTTTAAGAATGGGGGAAAAACTTTAATTTTAAAAAGGGTGGTGTTTGATCAATTGGAAGGTTTAATGAATGGGGATTTGATGAGTTTGGAAGGCCAAAGGAGGGTCCAAATGACCTTGGGATTTTGTAGGAGAGAAGGGAAGAAAAAGGCATGAAAAAAGGGAAGCAAAGAGTGCAATTCTGCACTCATCCGGACCCAGCCAGAACTGGGTCCGCTCGAGCGACCCAGTGGGCCGCTCGAGCGGCCCAGGTTCTGGAAGGGGTCCGCTCGAGCGGACCCAGCCCAGTTCTGGGCCCTTTTCAGGGCCTGGTTTGGGGGGATTTTTGAGGGACTTTTGGGCCTGATTCAAGATGGTTTTGGGGCCATTTTAAAAACCTGATTTTGGGTCATCTTTGGGCCTGATATTTGACTGATTTAAAACTTGTTAGTGGGCCTGTTTCATGGGTAGTTTGGGTTTGTTTTAAAACTTGATTCTTGGACCCTTAAAGGTTCAGTTTTGGGGGCTGTTTTAAAGTATGTTTGTGGGCAATTCAAGTTCGGTTTTGGGCTGTTTTCAAGACCTGTTTTGTAGGTCATTCAAAGATTAGTTTTGGATTGATTTTTAAGAATTTGTTTGTGGGCTATTTAAGGATTATTTTGGACTTGGATTAGGGCCAGCTATGGGCCTGTTTTAAAGAGATTTTGGACTACTTGTATTACTTGGAAACTTGTGAAATGGGAATGATGTGAGAATGAGTGTATGTGAAATTACCCGGGGACCGTCTGAGTCTCAATGCGCACTTTATCATTTAAATATTATGGATTTTCATTGGCATCAAACGCGCTTTTTATTAATCAATGTTTAAAGGTTAAATGTGCATTGAGATGGTTCCTTGGCAAGGCATTAAGTCATTCTCCACTATCCATTCCATTTCAAGTCAGAACATGTATTTGTGTTTGTATTTGTATTTGTATCCTTTGGTAAACTAATTTAAATAGCATCGGTGATTTGCTATAAAATCATGTGTTTTCCCATGTTCGAAAGGGTTGATCGTATGATTTTATACAAATCACTTTGATGTGTATTTGAACGGTTTATCATGGATATTCGTATGTTTACTCCGATTCGATTTGAAAAGAGATTGGAGTATGTTTGTCACATTCGGGATTTCTTCGATGAGACTATTGTTTTGATAAGACTAGTATTTGAAAATAAAAACCTCGAGGCAAGACGGGGCCAGAGCTATGTGGTGCGAGCCCATGAGCCAAAGAGGCTATGATTTCGAAAATAAAACCCCGAGGCAAGACGGGGCCAGAGCTATGTGGTGTGAGCCCCTGAGCCAAAGGGATTAGTATTGTGTTAGATTTGTATCGGTTTGAGTTTTGAAAACTAAAGGCACCACTAGGCTTAGGTCACCTTGTCGGGCTGATCACCCGGCTTGGGATCTTTAATATGTCCGCCAGCTGCAGCTTGGATTCTGTCTGTACCGACCATGGCAACGGTTTTATCTGCCGGTCCCATTTGTATGGCTACGGTTCTGATTTTTGATCTGCCGGTCCCATTTGTATGGCTACGGTTCTGATCCTATTTCTAGTACCACGTTCAGTGGCTACGCTCTGTGTGCTCTTGTTACTTCGGTAATAGGAGAATTTAGCTATGTGTGGTTGCCAGTGTTTTATCTGCATATTACTTTGTTTTACGATTCTGGTGGGTTATACTTTTTATGTTTTGATTTGGTTAATATTTACGATATCAATCATTTATCATATTGTCGCTATTATTCAGGATTTGAAATGTATTTCCGACGATTAAATGTTTTATGCAGGCTTTTATCTTTTCGAGATATTCGTACATCTGATATTGTTCTTTTATTTGTTTTGATACTTATGTTCGGTCTTTTGATCGTTTTAGCATGCTTTATTGTCATTATTGTTTAGACTATTTATTCGGTTTTACGATGATTTCATCAGGTTTTACGAATGCTCTTTTGTTCATATTATTTGTTTATTTGCTTGCCAGACCGTCGTGTCTGACCCTTTTTGTTTGGTGCCAGTTTCTTCTCTTTCTGGTTTTAGGTGTTTGATCAGAGGAGGCGGTGGGACCGCCGGTCTGACGTGAGAGGCTGCCCATTGATATCATCTAGATGTCAAGTTTGGCACCGGAGTTCGTATCAAATCTTTGAGGGTAGTATTTCTGTTAGTTGGATATATTGTTGTATGGCTTTATTAGCCTTTTTATTGGGTTTGTAATTAAGACACTTGTTAATTGTAATTTGAACATGTGGGAATTAATTAGCCTTGTCACTACCAGCTCAGTGTGTTCTGATATATGATTTATGTCAGTCTGTTTATTTGATGGCTTTATGATATTGGTTGCGTGCGACACGGAACCCGATGGCCACGGATTCCGAGTCGTAACACCATATTTAGCTTCCGCGAAAATATACTCTGATCGTGATGGAATTTGTTTATCCTCATTCACGCGGATCTTGGGAAATACAACAAAAAGTTTCAAATTATCCCAAAAATTTCGCACCCCGAGGTCGGATCACTGTAGGGCCCGGTTTCGGGGCGTGACACCGGTCGCCCTCCCGCCGGCGACTGGGAGTGGGAGGGAAGGAGAGGGAGAAGAGAGAGAAGAGAGAAAGAAAATGGAAGGGGAGGGAGGAAGAAAGAGGGAGAGGGGGAGGGAGACCGGCCAGCCGGCCGGGGCTCCCTCCCCGCCGGAGACTGGGGGGGGGGGGGGGGGGGGGAGGGAAGAGGGTTGAGGGTGGGAGAGGAAGGGAAGAGGAGGAGGAGGAGGAGGAGGGAGGAGGGGAGGGGTTGTAACGCTCCAAAATCCGGGTGCCTCGAATCTCAGGGCGCTACGAGAAAATACCTAAGAGATGCGGAAAATCCAATAATATAATCAAGTGTGAATCTCATATGAACAGGTAAATGGACAAGGCCCTAAAATTTTATTTCACTTTAAAAGATTACATGGTACTTTTCGTAAATAAACTAACTATTCAGTCCTAGGCCAATACGGCCAGCTATAAGAAAACAAAAAAATAGAGATCTATATGATAGAGGCCTCACGATGCACCAACTGCATCATTCTCTGAACCCTGTGGCAACTGATTAGCCGCCAAGCAATTCTACCAATCAAGAAAGCGGAAGAGAAGATACCTGAAAACACCAAGGATTGGGTCAGGCTCGATGAGTCAGGCAAATATGCATGTTTAGATGGCAATACATAATATCATTAGATAAGGAAGAAGACCATACCTGATCCCAGCTGTATTTGCATGATTAATATCTTGATAATAATATAAAATATCAGAGTGCAACAGAAAACGATGTAAAGTGATATTGATATAACAGATGTTTGATACAGCATAACATGTAGGTAAGAGAAGCCATTATCATCAAAACATCAGATAAATCACACAAGCACATCAGAGTCATCAGTAGCAGAAGTAAACAGAGGAAGTAACATTACCATAGTCGTAACCATCGCATCCAGATCCAACCGTATCAACGGCGGCAGTTAAAGACAATAAACAATGATATCCATAATATATAATATTCATACATTCAATATACATACATAGAAGCACACCAAGGTACGTCCACAGTTGAAGTACAAAGGACGTGGGGGGTCAGAGCTAGCCCATCGTCGTCGTCCCAACAACTGTCGATGGACACCAACTATGGGGGTCATAGCCACCCACAGCTGCCGTCACGTCGAATAGGAGCGTACAAGAATCCATCAATGTCCATAGCCACAGCCAAGTCACAGCTATTGGTCTTACGTGCTATCTCAACCAACAATATCCATAGCCACGGCCAAGTCTCAGTCATTGGACTTACGTGCTAGATCAATATCACCGTCCATCCATACACCCGGTCCAAGCGCCAGCGGTCTTAGTACCCCACCCATACCTGGTACCTACTGTGTCAATCATATCACAATATCAATGTCCATGCTGGCATCATAACCCTCGACAGACTAATCAATATCAATGTCAATGCCAGCATCATAACCCTCGGCAGACTAATCAATATCAATGTCCATGCCGGCATCATAACCCTCGGCAGACCAATCGTACATCCACAAACACTATGAATCACTAGGTGAGGGTACTCCAAACTGGATAGCCTTATTATCCTTAATATGAGATGATAGTAGTTAAGGGTATGAGGCACGGAGTTCGGGTATACCTAATCCGTCCTTGTGGTTCCCAACAGTTAATAATGCATATCCTTGTAAACTCCGATTCTATATACGCTTAATTAGTATTATCTCAATATACAGTATGTCTATCAGTATCTACCGTTAAGTTTTCAGTGTTACTGGTCAGGACTTCAAGTGCCATGTCCTGACATCTCATCCAATACGGACCGTGATCATGGATCAGAGCCTAAGTGCAATGCCCTGATTTATAGTACTTCTCGAGGCCTACATCCAAGGTTCGGATCTACCAGTCAGCCTTAGTGTCCGTTTCACAATATAAATACTACATATCACAAATCCATCGATGATTGCTGCCCCTCTATTCAGGTCCAAGGTCCCACTTCACCTAAGACAGTGATCAAGGAGTCCCAGATGCTTATTAAGTATCCTTGGTGCTCATGTAGGTATTTAGCATCATAAGATATCCATAACCCTTAAATCAAGTTCCATTTTACAACCCAAGACCCTACTTAGGTGGCTACACGGGTCAAGGTTAAGCCCAATCCTTGACTCGTGTCTAGCGAATCCCAAACAGTCCAAATGGAAGGTCAACGGGGCCCACACATGATCAAATCATTAAAGGGTCCAAATCTGGAAAAGGTCAATGTATACACTGAGCTCGGCCAACCAGGCACGGAGCTCGACTAACTTGCTCTGAGCTCGGCCAACCAGACACTGAGCTCGGCCAAACTATTCTGAGCTCGGCCAACCAGGCACTGAACTCGGTCATCCTGCTCTGAGCTCGGCCAACCAGGCATTGAGCTCGGTCATTCTGCTCTGAGCTCGGCCAACCAGGCATTGAGCTCGGTCATCCTGCTCTGAGCTCGGCCAACCAGGCACTGAGCTCGGCTAACCTGCCTAGCTGAGCTCGGCCTGCCTAGCTGAAAGCTGTTGCAAATACCAGAATTCCTGGATTTCTCTCTTTTCATTCCAATCTTCACCAAACACTTCCAAACATCAAACACGTCTCCTATATCATGATCTCATCACAAGTGGGCCATTGATCTTCCAAAAGAGGGGATTCTCATCCATTAATGACCAAATACACATAAAAAGAGCTTAGACTAACAATTCTACATATCATATCATCCAATAACCATCCAAATACATAAATCATGCCAAGCATCCATAAAAGACAGTAATTATCAATTTAAGCATGTTAATCAATTTAATTAAAGAATCTAAGCACGTCTACTTGCCTAATTAGGAAGAAAGCTCCTCAAACAGCTTGGGCTCCACTCCAAATGCTCTAAGATCACTCCCATAGCTGGATCCACAATCTCTACACCCATACCCAAAGAGAGAAATGCATAAGGAAGGGAAATCTAAGAGAAATGACTATTTTACAAGGAAATTGAAAAGGGGGAAAGAGATTACCTTAGCTTGGAGAGGGGAGAGAGATCTAGGAGAAAATTGTTTTAAAATGAGAGGAAAAGAGTGTAGAAAATGTTTGAGATGGTTGTAGTAGATTTCTTTTATAGGAAATGGTGGGATGGAGAATGTCCAAGGTGCCATCTCTTGCTAGTGTAAGTTTAGGATAAGGATGGGGGTATTTAGGTAATATTAAAATAGAATGACTAAAGGGCCCTTGGTGGCTAATAGAAATAAAGGATAAGGACTAGGGTAGTATATGCATTTTCATATAATGACTAAAGTATCCTCAAATGAGTGGTTGTGAATAAAAGAGCCTAAGGGCAATAAAGGTAGGCTATTTATGATGACAAAAGTGCCCATGTTTACTTGGTAGAGAATAAAGGAGGCTAAGGTCATTTAAGGTTGGAATTTCCAAAAAGGTGGGGTAGGAAAGACTAGAGTGCCCTCATATAATTAATGGGTTAATAGGTTAGGCTATGGGTAGTTGGGTCATTCTAAGGTTAAATGCACAACTCTCTAAGGGAAACTCATCTATAATTAGGATTACAACTAAGGCATCTAATTGGCTAATTAAATCTAGGGGGCCACTATTAATCTCACAAGGGTCCTAACCTTATAAACTAGGCTAAATTAATGAGAATTACATGCTAATCACCTATTAAATAGGATAACCTATGGTTGACTTGGTCAAATTGGGTCCCACTAGGTATCTCTAGGGACGGGTCCTCACAGCGGTAGTTTAGGAAAAATTATTTTTTTTTGTCTTCTAATGCGGTGGGGAGAGAAAATTTTGGGGTGCCAATAGCACTCCCCTTACCTAAATTGAAATCACTCATATTTTCACATCTCACCTAATTTCTCTCTACACTCACCCACCTACACAGCCGAGCCACCATCGCCCCCTCTGGGGGAGAGGGATAGGGAGAAGGAGAGAGAAAGAGGGAGAGGGAGTGGGCAGTGGCGCCGGACGGAGGTGGGCAAGGACAATGAGAGAGGGCGGCGGGTGGAGGCAACAGGGAAAGGGAGAGGGGAGAAGAAAGGGAGTGAACAGAGAAAATAAGGGTGGAGGGGTTTGAGTATTTACTTTATTTAGAGAATAATGAGGTGTGTAGAGAGAAATTTTAAATTTTTTTTCACTTGTTTGAGGTGTGTAAAGAGAAATGGTGGAAAAGTTTGAGTATGGCATTAGCAGATCTTTTTTCACATCTCATATTCTATCATGTGAATAGAACCAAATTAAATTTATTGTGTGCTACTACATTAACCTAGGCAAGAATTTTGGGCAATTGTTTTTTTTTTTTCTTTATTCTATGGGACCCTAAATCAAGAACCAAATCGACGGATATCTTTAAAGGGCCAAAAATGGTTATGGGCCAAATTTCAGTTGTTGATTAAAGGTTAAAATCGTTAGATGTATCATTTTGGGACTCTTTTAAGACCCATTTTCACGATCACAATCGTTCACACTCTTTAGAAGGTTTAAAACAACTATAGGACGAAATTTGTTGCATTTATTCTCTATGGGTCTCGAGAAACTTGTAGAAAACCATGTAGCATTGGATGTGCCTACTTATTTTACGCACTGTTTACACGTCCCTTGAACTCGGTCCCTTTTTCAACAATTCTATTACTGTGGGCGTCATCTGTTGTTCTCTTTTAAAATGTCTAAACAGTCGTGGGGCCAAATCTTATATCTAAATCTATCACATATTTTTAGATAGTTGCGAGAAAATTCAAAACGTAAAATTTGCAATTTTGACTTTTGTGGACTTGATTTTCACAATCCAAGCTGATGGGTCAGGCCCAACCCGGATTACGGTAAAGAGTCATGTCCAGACAACCCGGTCCGTCCAAGGTCATGGGTCAGGCCAGTTTACCTCAGTTGATATTCGAAACTCGTTGAAGGAAGCCTCGTCACGTCAAGGCCTCCGAGTCATCACGACGAAGTCCTCCCCTTACCCGCTCTTACCAAATCTCGCGAAGAAACTCTCACCTGCCCTCCACCTTGCTCGTTCCTCGAGGACACGTCTGAGGCTCTAGGCCCTCCGCCTTGCTCGTTCCTCGAGGACACGTCTGAGGCTCCAGGCTCTAGGCTCCAGAGAGACGTTGCTTTATTTTTGAATCCCATCTGTTGGGGAAGTGTTATAAATTCAGGGTCTCCTCATCACTTGAGGGGCGATGATTACATGCCTTTACTACCTCTCTCTCGCTTGTAATCCACCTTATCAATCAAAGATCACCATATTCAAAGTGGACGTAGGTCATACAGACCGAACCACTATAAATTCCCTCTCTCTCTCTCATTTATTGACTACATCTTCACCTAGCATTTATTACTTGACCGGTGGTGTCCGAAACCTATTTTTGGCATCATCACAAGCCATTTGTCCTCTTTAGATTGCAAAAAAAAAAAAGGGTAGAGGGTCAAATCTTGTATCTTTATTATCATGTATTTTAAGAAATTTATGAAAAGTACTGAGAGTTTTTTGAAAAATAGTGAACAACTAATTAAAAGAGGTGTGAAAATGACAAATAATGAATTGTGTTTCACGTATAGACCAATTTTTCTATCACATAGGAAATTGCTAAAGATATTACTAAAAATAAATGAAAGTAGGGCAGGGTAGGTTAACTACAACCAAGATCATAACTCGTCTCAAACCTAACTTAGATTAAAACATTGAAATCCATACCCACATTGAACCCAACTTTGATTAAAACCTTGAATATCATATCCACCTTGAACCCAAAGATTAAAATCCTGAAACCCATATCTGCTCGAAACCCAAACAACTCAACCTGCCTCTAATACGAGTAGGTTGGGCTAGCCCTGGTTTAAACCCGACCCCCTCCATATGGTGGTGTAGAAATCCAAAATTTTTTTTTGAAAGGTTAAATTCAACATAATTCTGATACGTGTGATCTTTGGTATAAATAATAGCATTCAAAGACTAAAAAAAAAATATAATATAATCTGTTTTTTCTTTAAAATTATAATGTATTGAATCATCAAAGAAAGATGGTTCCTTCTCATTTATGGATGGCCCTTTCAGCAACCAACCTCAATAAATTCCGTGTCCTCTAACATTTGACTTGTACATTATGTGAAACAACATGTCTCAGATTTTTTTTTTTCATTTTTGAGTCAGGATAATTTTCTCCAAAGAGCGAATGCTTGTACGGTGCAACTCTATGGCCCCATTACTTTAACCAGTGTAGCTCCTTTCAAACTTTTATCCCACTGTGATCCGGGAGAATTAAAGTTTACTTTTATGCGAATCAAGTTTTTACTCACAGTTGAATTAAATGAAAAAACATTGGTTAAGAGACCATTAAACTAAAGCTATTAAATAAAGGACTATGATAGTCTGATGGACTATATTTTTTTGCATAACTTAAACAGACCTATACATCTATAATCTAGCCTCACAAGAATGCAAGATTAACCACATAATCTCACTGTGCAGTCTGCTCTTAGGTGTTATTATCTGGCCGCTCACTTGAGTGCTGTCCTACTTCACCCCATGACTATTTCTCTCATTTGAGGGCTCCCTTACCTCACTTAACGTCTGCTTTTCACTCCAAACATCTTGAGCCGGTTAATCAGTAATGTGAATCATTGATATCATTGGCTGCAGCAATAGTATCAGCATCAGACCTCGGTTGGGAGCACCAATATGTATCGCTGTACGCGTGAAAGTAACCTTGCTTGAGATAAATAAGCAACTCAGGAGAGCCTAAAGATTGAAATGCACAGGTTGATGAACCATTTTTCCTTAGTTAGAATCATCAAATCAGTTTCTTTATTTTTTTTTTCTTCTGTGATAGTAGACAATCTAAATTGAGGCAATGAAATAAATAAAGATAGGGCAATGATGATGAAAGTGAATGCTTATGTGAATAAAGATCGGCTCATGATGAGAGGTGGGATGTAAGTGAGTCACTTTCGTTGTTTATCCCCGATGCTTTTCTATGGTGTCAATGGCCAATCAAGAGAAACGCCCAATCACAGGAAAGTGAAGAAATAAGAAGACAGATAACTAAATCAGAATGGGGCTTCGATCAGATGAACAAAATAAACAAACAAGACTCTCCTTCCCAAATAGAGATGGGAGATGATAGACTTGCCATCTACAAAGTGCTAAGGAGGGAGAAGAAAAGAAAATCAACCTCCTTTGTGCATCCTCACATAAGTGCATATATATGTAAGCCAAGTCCTATTATGTGTGCGCGCATGCTTGTGTCTATGTATATTATAAATTTTAGATAAAGTTTGAAGTCTATAACTGAAAGTGGCTCATAATAGAAAGAAAAGTGTGTCAAAGGGTTGGGCCCTGGCTAGGCCAAGTTTGCCCTTACCCTACCATCATATATTTGGGCCGATTTTAACCGACTCAAAGCCCACTATGGGCCTGCAATGGTTAAGCCGGCCCTTATCCTAACTATGGGTTTGGGTCGGGCCAGGGCTGGGTCTCCACCAAAAGAAAAGAGGTTTTTTTTTTTTTTTTTCTAACACTGTCATGAATTTAAATGTGATGCTAATCAATGCAATTTATTGTTGGTAACTTCAACGTGGTATAAAATGATAAGGCCTCTGGGACTTAGGATTGTAAGTTTCACGACAATTATGCAAACAATGATTAAGTTGTTTTTCAAATGGGTAAATGGATTTTCCAGGACAATGACATTTTTAGAATAGTTTGTATGAACAACTTGGAGATTAAAGAAATTATTCTCATTTTGAAAGCCACCATGGTAATCTTAAAGTATGGTGCCTGTTTGTCTGCACTTACTTATGTCATAAATTTGTGAAGATAAATGACCCCTTGTTTTGAGTTGAAATTTTTACACCCTAGAGGGTCAAACGTACCCTAGTAGAACGATTCACAAGAGATGCATTTGTGCATTCAAATGGGCCATTATCAAATAATAGACCTATTATTTGCTTGGATTTGGATACATCAGAATTCATTCTCAAATGAATTTGTTTGTTTGCATGGATAGAAATTCATCGATGGAATGGACCTGTTTGTTCGCATGGAATTGAGAAACATAATAAATAATCTATTCAAAAAACGAGCTTGCTCAATTGCATACATTTAGAATAAGAGCAAATAATTGAAATGGGCCTATTCGTTTGATGGAATCAGAATACATAGGAAATCACGGAGATGCCCCTATTAGGAGTTTGAAGGGCCCAATGGGAGACTCAATACTCACGGAGACGGGAAGAGAACAACTTTGAATCATTCATCAAGTGGGCCCATGTAGATCAATTGATCAAGAATGATCCATTTTAGCCATTGGTTTTGGCCGCCCGCGTCTCAATCATTGCATATCTTTGAGGAGCCCGGATCTGGTGAGGTAAAACCCTACGATGAGTATGAGTGGACTACTCACGGTTTGCTATGTCACTGCGGGCAGCCTACCATGCATCCAGACAGGGATTGCCTGCAGTGACGTGGCGGACCCTAAGTGGTCCACTCATGGTCACCGTGCGTAGACCCACTCAGAGGATCCCAATTCATCTTTGAGATCAATGAGGTGACAGTTTCCCAAATCCCTAATTAATAGAGAGAGAAAACTGTGAAACTGTGAATAATGGGTGAATTGGATATGGGATTAGTTTTTTTTACCCTAGCAATAAGGGGCTGGGACCCCCCTCGAGAGAGATAGACCTAGGGAGAGGTATCAAAGCCTTCTAATGAGGAAAGGTGGCATGCCCATGGTTTGAATCTCGTGAAGAGCTAGTATTCCAAAATGGAGAGCCCTCGGGCCCAACCCCTGCTGCTTACTAGCTATATATAACTATAGCCATTTAAAAAAAAATTAAACATGGGTAATAGTTAGAAAACAAAGAGCAATTCTTCGGCAAAATTTTCTCCATATTACAATACAATGTAATAAAAAATATAAGGAATTGAATAACATTGTATTGTTAATGACATAAATTAACAAGGAATTGGCTCCATATTAAGTCTATCTTGTAACTCTATGTTTTCTATTTAATGCAATCCTTCTCTTGGCCAAAAAATAAAAAATTAAATAAAATAAAAATTAACAATAGTTTTTTAGGGCTTTAATCATGGTAAGAAATATATAAATAGTAAATCACAAATATGCTGATATTGGTAATAATTTGAACTAATGAGATTAATGTCCATAAACATGCATATATTAGTAAGGAAATTCTTAACTAAAATGAAAATAATAATTAAAAAAGTCAAGTGTGTTTGAGTCTGTTTCTACTGCTAAAAAAACATTTAAAGATTTTCTTAAATAAAATAAATAATAATATTTTAGAAATATCTTTAAGTGTGCATGTATGTATGAGTTTGAGTCTACCACTAAAAAACCTCAGTTTCTATATCAAAGAAAATTAAAAGGAAAAAAAAATGGAGGAACACATGGATTGATACAAAACTAAAAGGATAAATATGCAGTTTTTTAGTTCTTTGGATTAATACATTGTGTGTATGTGACATAGATAAAGACAAGACAAATATTCTCCAAAAGTTTCCCTTCTTTTCAAGTTTGTTTAATGTTATCTGCTTCCTTCTTATCCCTGCATAAAGGCCTAATTTCTCTTTCCACCCATTAGTAAATTACTTAAATCACTCCCGGTAAGATACAATACCGACACATAAGAGAAATGAAAGACAAAAAAGAAGAAAAAAATAAAAAAAAATTGAGAATCTCAACATTTAGTGAAAGCAGTCTTTTCCAAAATGTGGTAATAATAAAAGTTTTATAAAAGATTAAGCTCCACCAAATAAAATCCAACCATTTATGAGTCTGGATTTAGTTTCTTTTTTTTTCTCTTATTGCGGACATAAGGTTAAATGATTCCTAACATGAATTTATAAATAGATCATTTCACATATTTCTAGGTTGGTAGAAAAGACATGGAGAGCTTTGGTGATGTAAATCACAGATGAGAGAAATTATTTGAGATAGGGAATATAAAGAAAAAAAAGATTGAAACCTCATAGATATATAGAGTAGTTGGAAATTGATTAATGAAGGCTATATAAGACCACGAAAAAATAAAGAGAAAGTGTCTCTCTTGAGATTAGAGGACCCAAACCACCAAATCTCACTAAAGCATTTTAAGAGCATATTGCAATGAGACGTGATTCTAGCCCGTACGGTACTTGCATCAAGAAATGTCCACTTAGCCTTCTCCAACACACATAAAGAAGATATAGAAACTAGAAAATAAAAAAATAAGAGAACTCTCTCTGATAGATTCTACCTTATTTAATTACAAATAAATATACTTGTACCCCTATTTATACTTCTACTCTATGAACCGTAGAAACTTCCATATAATTCTATCCTAATGGTACACTTATCTACGGTATTCTAGAATACTCCATGCCTTTATTTATATTTTGGGATAAATGCAGAATACATACCTGTACTTTGCATGTATTTCAGACTACCCCTGTAGTTTGGTATGTTGTACTAAACCTACCTGTATTTTAAATCACAATACCAATAGAGACGGCTGTGACGGAAAAGATGAAATGACGAATTTACCCCTCCATATATAACTCGTGTCTTGCCCTTTTCGATCATTTTGCCCTTTTTTCTCTTGCGGTTAGGGTTCTTCATTGACAAGGCAGTTTCTCCCATCCTTCAAAAGGCGATATGGATTGCGGTTAGGGCTTTGCGCTTTCGGATGTTTCAAACAATCAAGACGCTTCAACGAGATTCACCCATGACCATCGCCTCCGGGATTTGGGGAGTTGGGATGAACTGTCACGTTTCTTCAACCTCTTCACAAAAAATGGTCAACAAATCCTCTCTAGATTTCGTGAGACAATCCCAATCCAAAACCCAAACCCATCTTCGGATTCCACTCATAGGGAAACTCAATCTTTAAATTCGACTCAATATCCAACATCCCTTCAACTTTGTGTGCAGAGCAACTAAAGAACTCCAAAATCCTCTGGTAAGAACTCCATCTTCAGATTCAACTCAACAATCCATAAAGAACTCATCTTTAGATTCAACTGAACAAAATAACCCATCTTCAGATTCAACTGAATAACACTTCAATTGAGTTTCCATAAGAAAACCCATATTCAGATTAACCCAATAACCCTTAAATTCAGTTTTCACATCTGCCAAAGATTACCAACATCCATAAAAAGAAGAAGAAGAAGAAAAAAACCCATCTTCAGAAACCAGAGAATTAAGGCAGAGGGTGATTGGGTGATAAAGGCAGTTTAGTTCAACAATCTCTTATTTTCTAGTTTTCATTTCAGAGAAAGAGAGTTCTCTGGATTGAATGGGTGAAAAATCATTGGCCGGTAATGATAGTCAATCCACCAAGGGAAACCCCAAGCTGACAGTTCTACCTTTGGTTGCTCTCATCTTCTATGACGTCTCCGGAGGTCCTTTTGGGGTAGAAGACTCTATTAAAGCTGGTGGAGGCCTCCTTCTCTCCTTGCTTGGTTTTCTAATCTTCCCACTCATCTGGAGCATTCCAGAAGCTATTGTAATAGCTGAGCGAGCCACGAGTTTCCCCGAAAATGGTGGTTATGTTCTCTACCTTACAAGCCATTTATACATATACGCCGTTAATACTAACAGAATTCATCACTTTTGCATGTTAATTATAACTTTAGGTAGGTTTAGTGCAAAACACCAAACTTCAGGGTGGTAGCCTGAACTATGTGCAAAGTACAGGTAGGTATTCTGTATTTATTATTTTCATAGTATACAAAAACACTTTAGATTACTCTACCCAATTCAAGGCCATACTAGAGTCTTGGATAATCTTTCTCCTTCAAAATCTCCATCAATCCCTCAGTCTGTCGATCCTTCCTTGCCATCTCATTTTAAGCCCATGCCTGCTTTTGGATAAGAGCTCGATCTATTTCAACATAGGGTTCCTCACAATGTCCTTGTCATCACCTCTTAGTTAGGAAGTTACTTTTAATTTGTTGGAAAAAGGTGGGCCTTCTGGATGAGTTTCGAAAACTTTTGACCCACTTAAAGCAGGGGTCAAACACACAAAAGGCCAAGAACCGAATCCAAAGATCTAAGACCCTAATCTTATGCACTAAGATCAACGATTTATAAAGAAGACAGATCAAGAAAAACAAACAAGCATAAAAAAATCTACTAAAATAAATAAGTTGTAGATCTATAGCTTTAGAGCTTGGTTGTGCTCAAATTGAGAGCTTTGAATACTTCATTCCACAAAAATCCTTTTCGTGGATTTGATCTCTTTAGCCTTTATGTTCTTCCACACTGTGATCCTCTTGTAGAGAACTTTCCAAAAAGAATGGAAGGGTCTCTAAGGAGCAAAGAAAAAAACATTTCACGCCTGACCCCCCCCTATTTATAGATTTGGTAAACCTCCTATTAGTTTATCTTTGAAAGTCCAACTTCTATTCTTAGTATTTGTCCTACTCCTCATTTCCTTAAGAGTTTCAATTGGAATAGAAACCTTCTATTCTTAGGGCCAACATAGGGACCATTAGGGCCCCAAACTGAAGATTTGGACCCCACATCTCAGACCCACAATTAATTGCAAATAACTTCATTAAATAAATGAATTGCACCACTCTAGTCTTAAGAATATTTACAAGAATACCATAAACTTTCCAATTACTTCAAGTAGGCCCCTCCATCAATTATATATATGGATCTATTGGAATAAACCTGCTCAACCAAATTTGATCCACATCTTATTATCCTCGTGACTCGATTAATCATAATGATCATCAATACTATCTAATTAACTCTTAATTGGGATGAGTGTGCACTTACCAATGATAAATTCATTAATTGGCACTAGGGATATTTCTCTCTTAGATGATAGCTCACATTTCGAGAATTATTTGTTCTCGTAGTTTTACTACCACGTATCCAAGATACTGAGGTGTTGACCTAGAATTGGCCTCATTCATTGGTAAATGGTAACTCAAAATAAATGTATAGAAGAGACTTGAGTTCATTAATCTCTCAGTATTAAATTATGAGAGCAATCTTTTAAATACATTCAATGTACTAGCACAACAATCTAGAGTTTTACACTCTGACGATTGAGACAAACCACACTATCTTATTGTAATTACAGTGCTGCAACTTTATTAGATGGGATGCACAGTCTCATCACTAGCTGTAAAAATACTTCAAATATAAGCGGAAAACAGATATGCTGGCTTGAATTCTCATTTCTCTTATTATCTTCATCTTCTAATTAACTAACTTTCAGTTTCTATGATTATATCAGTAAAACTATCTACAGATGAAGTAAGGCCAAATAGATGATGTGAAAAAAATCAAAGAATAGCTATAATCAAGGTCAGTGGTGAAAGAATATTCGTACAAATATGGCACTGCGAGAGGAGGTATCTGGGATTGTGCAGTTTCCATCATTGTTAAAATTCTTTTTTAGGTGTCTTGTAACTCTATCTGTGTGGAATGATAGTTGTCTCAAAGTCCTTGAGAGTATCTTTTGTGATTGTAGTAACAGCTCTGAAGATGTTCCTGTCTTCCACTGAATTTGTCCAGGAAAGTTCCAGCCGTATATTACGCTCCTTACCATTCTCAAAAGTTCTAATCTGGCAATGGCTCTTTCGTGAACAAAGTGGAACTTGAGCAGTCTCCACACACTCTTCAAGTGGGGAGTACCCGTATTACTCATTTTGTTCCACTAGAGTCTTAAAACATTCTATGAAGTCAATGTTTGTTGGTTTTTTTTTTTTTTTTTTTCTATTTTGGAGCTAAAGAATTTTTATATGTAGTAATACATTTGGATTTTTTTTTAACAAATTCAATATGAGATAGATTTTATGAGGGATTTTTTTTTTAAGTTTGATGATTTTGGAATGTTAATTAGTGGGTATATTGAGAGTTATTTGAGAAAAAAATTGTTGATTTTGGATGAAAAGTAGATGCTTGGAGAATCATTTGGGCAAATTTTTTGTTCTATTCTAAATTTTCTTTTTTGCTAAAACTTTAAAAATTGCTATTTCGTGGTTGTTTTTTTGTTTTTATCCTCCTAACTATATATATATATATATTTCTTCGAATGTTTGAATTCTTCTTTTTATGCAATTGTTATTTTTTTATTGCATGTCAGAAATGTTATTTCTACAACTTTTAATGCCTGCCTAGTGTTTCGTCGGTGGACGTAGATATTCTATATAACTAATTCGGATTGTGCACGGTCCTGTTTGGATAGTCATGGGGTAAAATCATTCACATGATTTTGTGTGGATATCCTCCCTTCCCTCTCAAGCTTCTCTGGGTTTATATTAAGCATTGACTACTCTTTGTGAACGGCTCCTTACCCAAGTGGTAAGGAGGTCAGTTCTCACTTGGCAGTCAAGGATTCAAACCCACATTTCTTATAGACTTTCATTTCTGCCTGTGTGGGCTATCTCATGGAACTCACTCCTCTTGTTTGGGTTAAAAAAGAAGAAGAAAGGACTACTTTCTGTGTGAAACAAAGTAAAGACTACTTTCTGTGTGAAACAAAGTCCGGATCCTATTTGACTCCTACAGTAAGCTACCAACAGGCTTCTTATTTATTTATTTATGTTTTTACATAGCGACTTCACTTTCGGGGAATGAGAAGCAAGATTTTTCGTTTTAGCCCTTCAAATTAAAATGGGATTGAAAACTTTTCGGTTTGAATTTCGGTCTATTTCCGTTCATTCCGGTTTATTTCGATCCATTTCGGCTGTCTATTCAGGCCCATTTCGGTTTGTAGTATTGTATTCTTTATATAGTCTGGTAGTTTGCAAGCACAATTCTCACCGCCTTTTTTATTTTTGTTCTCATTGTCCATATAAAAAAAATCCATAATTTATATATTTTTTACTTTTCTATTTTTTAGATAGATATACATATTTTTTAAAATTCTTATTATTGCGAAAAGTTACTCCGAAAAGTTTCATTAAGATTCTAAAACACCAAAATATTTTATCTTTGAGGCCAAAACAAAATAACGACCAAAAGAGAATTGACAACTATGATGAAGGTTTTGCCCCCACAACCACGCCTTTTAATTAAATGCTCACTAGTCACCACTTACAGGTCGCACGTAAAAACTTATGAAAAAGAGAGACTAGGTAATCGATAGGTTTGGACGTGGGCTTAGGCTAGCTACAATATCAGGCCAATAATTTCAATAAGCAGAGTCTTAAGTAGGGGTGCACATGGGCGGTTCGGATCGGTTTGGGAGGGAAACCATCAACCAAACCGAACCCATTGATTTTCTATTTTTCCAAACCGAACCGAAGTGCCCATGTGCTCAAACCAAACTGAACCGAACCGGTTCGGTTCGGTTCGGTTACTGTTTTTTTTTTTTTTTTCAAAAAAAAAATCGCAATTCAAACTTGGTCCATGATCAAATGGAATGATGAGAAGATGTAATGAATACTAAAATATATTTCATAATTTGTTTCAACCAAGGAAGCATACATCAAACAATGGATGAACTCTTTCCATCCATCATCCAGTCGTGTGATTGAATGGCCCAAGCCAAGTTCGGCCAACTTTTCAGGCCAATGAGCTGAAGTAGTTCGAATCTTCTTATAAAATACACCAACAAAATGGTCAGGCACGTACCTATTTCTCTACATAAAACCTGGACTAGACTACATTGCTTCATCTAGACCAATGAATTCAGCACAAAAGGAACTCTTTTTTTTTTGCCAGCAACATGGGTTCGAGTGGAATGTAGCCCCAATTTTGAACTAATTGAGATGGGCCTCTTTATAGTTCACTTTCTCTTTGGTCAAACCAAACCCCTCGGCAGCGCTAAAAACCCAATAATGCACACTTCTTGTAGACCTTTCATCAAACATGTAACATGCAAGTATAATATTACTCAAGTTAATGCATACGGTTGGTTCGGTTTAGGCGGTTAACCGTGGGTTCAAATAGATAACCGACCGATATAAAGCAGTTTCAATGATTTTCAAACCGTTGACCGAACCGATCTACATAAAACCGATCCGAACTGTCCGGTTCGGTCGGTTCGGTTCGGTTTTGCGGTGATACTGGGTTTTTTGTGCAGCCTTAGTCTTAAGTTATATATCATGCAACTTTATATAGATTAATCTTATGTGTCATGTGTGCATTTTTATGGGTTTAGTGGCCGCCACTATGGGGATTAGTCTTTTTGGATCAAAGACCTCAGAAGTATGCATGTCATCAAAATAATAACAATAATAATAATCTTATGTTAATATTTTTAATTTTTACTTTTTGGCTTGGTTGGCCATGGGTGAAGGGGGACGATTAACCCAATGATAATTAATGTCTGAAGCAGTATCCAATTAGCACCAGCGCCCGTTCAAGGTAGGTAGTTATGTGTGAAGGGATTGGATTATTATATGTAGGCCTTGCATATGGTTGGCAAAAAAACTTAATAAATAAAACAATCATGTTATCTTCGTTATGTTGAAAAGCTCTTTAGGGCAGTACTAACTAAAGATTGTCTAGCCTGTCTATGACTCAAAACTTTGGCCCAATCTAAACCGCAGATCAAGAAGCGAGGCCCACATCTGATTATTTTAAAGTTTACAGGCATTACTAGGCTACCCAGTTGGGCCTTTACCGGTTAGCCATTATCACGCCTGAGCCGGCTGATGGGCTTAAAAGGTGCACATCTAGCACAAAGTGGCTGCAGCAGTGGTCCAACTCCAAGCCATATGCAACTCTCCTATGAAATAGTTGTCCTCAGATGATCTAATTGGCCCGCAACATTTGGTTTTCTAGTTCATAAATATACCTTCGGCAGGTGTTACCCAAATGTGTCCAGCGATACCTATGTAATCTGATTCTCTCGCGTTGACAACTAACAAACCACAGAAGCCCTAAATTAATGCTCAGATGGGGGCCGGGCCAGGTTATGTGCTTTATATCACTTAATCCAAGCATGACCCAATTATTAATCGGATCTTAATTACAAATCCAAGCCCGGCCCAAAGCGAGCCAGGCCCGGATCGGGCTTGGGCTGGCCTAGCCCATGAGCACCCCTGAAACAATACTTAACAATAGCAATCGGGGAAACTATTCGGGCCAAAGTTCAAATGGGTCATCGGATGCAAGAATAAGGTAAGTACTCCATGATCCCCAATCAGATCCGGATCCATACTTATGGCTGAAAAACATGTCTTCTACATCTGGTCCAGTTCTAGATTCTTCTTTATCTTAAACACCAAAGAAGGCAGCATCATCCAGACTCAAGATCACTCAATAGTCAATTCCTTAATCCTTATTTGGTATTTGCCACAGTATAATCTGATCAACCATGGTTAGTTTTCAGTTGACACCCACATGATGATTATTCTTCAAACAAACTCCACCATAAACAGTCTTAATTACTAGAAATCTTAGAAAGAAACTCCAACCCTCCAAAGATGTCATTATCCAAGTTTCATTACAAGGAGACTAACTTCTTCACCAACCTAATCTCTCTCACCAAAAGAAGTGCCATTTCAACTCATGATTTCTATTGCATAAGAAAAAATATGGTTCAATTTTCTTACGCTCATGATTGCATGGTGGACATTGCGGTTGGAGCCAAATGTGACATGGCAACAACAACAACAAAAGAAACGGTATCATGTTCTCATGTGATGCATGGTCCCATCACATGAAGATATACATAGATAAAAAGACGAATCAAAAGCTGTATAGGTTCTACATCATCATAATGATTTTGGAGAAATGGAGTGTATTGGGTCCACTACTTCGATTTTCTACATTCGCTGTAGAGCTTTTTCACGACTAAAGTTTGCATGAGATTACCTTTTCCTAGCTGTCTTTTTATCTATCACTCTCTATCATATATTATGTTCTATTATTCTAACATGTAATGATATTTTAACCTCATCTTTACGTCCTACGTGGTTAGTTTAGTAGCATGTGCTGTTTGTTCCTCAAATAATCACTGAAGGAAGAGATGTCATTTCACGTATGTAAGTAGAAAAACCCCAGAAGAGAAGCTTTCAAATGCTGTTAATTGTGATTTTTCCTTTCCATCTTTGGCTGTTAAAATATATATGTCGGCCAGCATTCAATTGTTAAGTTGTAAAGTAAAAATAGGCAAAAACTAATTGGAAGGTCCCATGCCATGATCTAATGGTTTCTTGATCGACGGTGCATTTGCAAGCTTATTAGATTCTCCTGCATGCACGTAGGATGAAAAATTATTATGAGGTATGGTGTAATTAAAACAAGGGTTTATAGTCATGGATAACAATAATGATAGGTAGTTTAAGTAAATTTACTTGAACTAAGCCTAGAGGATGTATTTGAATAGGCAAATGAACTTGGATTTAGTCGTAACTGGTTTCTTGATGGTGGTTGTGTTGTTAGTAATCATTTTTATGACTCTTAAGAAATTCAATGATGTTTTTTTGAATTTTCGGTAAGAGGAACTCAATGATGTTGTTGAGATGGCAAAGGTATATTTTGTACGTGAAGGGTGTGTGTAGCTGTATTTGGACCTTTGGTCATGTGATCAGTGATCTACCCAATTCTAAATTCAGACAAGTATTATTTCAGTTGATGAGGACTGATGAAAACTCATGGAATAGAGCATATACAATTGTCATCAGTATATAAAACACACCGACAAAGTGGGTTGGAATGCTATTACAAATTCCAGTGCAGCCTGTTGCATTTTAGCATTCTTCATTCCTCATTTGTGATTGAGATTTTTTTTCTCATTTTAACACTTCTCCAATTCTATCCCTATATTTGTGGCACTTTTTTAGGAGGATCTAAAACGGTGATCATCTCATTTGCAACTCGCTATGAATGACCCGGGCTTACTTGATTGCAAGCATTCTAGGATTTCTTGTGTGAAGCATTTGGAGAGAGTAGCAAATCCTGTCCCCAAGCGGAATTAATGGTCAGGCATGTCCAGCATTCGAAATGCTGGATTTCTGAGAATTCTGAATGACAAAAGTATCATTTGGAATGTTGAGAATTCTCTTGATTCAAACAGGTCATTAGTACTGGGTTTATGTCCTGTATTCCGGTTGGACCGGATTGGTTCATTGGGTTAGCCAATGACTGAGTTCAGAGTTAGGAGTATTTTGGTCATTGTATTGGGGCTTTTTTGGAGGCCTAGAAAGCGGAGATTATATATTGATGTAATCGGTAACCCTAGACTCGGAGTGAAAGAGGTTAGAGCTTTCTCTCTTGTAGTTCCGAACCATGTAGGGGCAAATGCGAGAGCAAGATTGATTCCTATGGGATAGAGTAGGCTAAGTGTTAGAGGGTTTGGAATCTTTGTAATGAGTTGCCCAATTCCTACAGAGTGAAATCCTCATTTCCACGTGGATGTAAATGTGTCGTGTGATTACTTGCGGTTGTGATTGATCGTGCATATTTTTCCAAATTATTTGCAGCAAGTGATAAAATAGCCCAACAATTAGGGATTCCAGTAAGACATCACCTACATGGAATCTAGACTAAAGGAATTTTCCGTTGGAAATGCTTGTAACCAAACAAGCTGGGTGTGTTCGATTCAGTTTTTATACTTAACAACCTCATTACCTTCAAAGTTCTTCGATAGCTATTTGATATATGTGAGATTTGGGATGTAGGAGCAACACATTTAGGATCGGTTTATTTCATGTAATTGAATAACTAGGAGTTTTAAAACTTGGCATTTTTATTAGTGGCTAAAAATGAAGAATCAAAGGTGAATATCTAAAATCACCATCCAAAAACCTTTCTTTAACTAAAAATTGAAACTAGGGAACATGAGAAATAAAACCCAACTGTAAGTGCAAAAAAATGTGAATCACAAGAATAGGGGGTGCCTGCACGGACTTATCCAAAGAGACTAGGAACATCGATGCCTGCGCCTGAAGCCTGAGAAAAGGAAGAAGAATAGCAGGTCAGAGGACCCTGGCCAGAGTGGCGCAAGGCTCTCCGATGCCTAAGTTAGTGTATGAACTAAGCAGAAGATGGAGATTTTTGGGGAAGATGGGCATACCAGAATGGCGTATTCGTTGTTCGCCCTCTTGCTTGTGAATTGTTCTTGTGTTTATATAGAGGAAGAGAGGAGGTAAAGGGGTGGTTGACTGTATTGTCATAGCTCACTCTGTCAGGTACTAGAGAAGCGCAGTCCCATCGTAGCCTGCTTTTCTTTAATTGGAGTCCCATCGAGCCTGTCTTGTCTCATCTAGCCATATCCTGGCGCCTTGCATTGGGAGCTGTGGATGACGATTTGTCAGGAGATATGGGCTGAGCTCTTGTTTTGTCGCACGTGCCGTAGCGTGCTTGAGCGTCCATGGGAGGACAGCTGTCAGTGCTCAGTATTTTTACTGAGCTGAGGCTCTTTGGCCGAGACGGAGTGTCTCGCCGAGGTGAGGACCTGACGGAGATGGAGGATCTTGGCACTGTTGCCGAGGTGGAGGGGCCTGGCACTGTCGCCGAGCTGGGGAGCCGAGGTCGGGGACGACTTGGCTTGGCTGGAGACTTCTGGCAAAGGTGCCGAGATGGAGCACTAGGCCGAAGTGGGATGCTTTGGCCGAAGTAGATTCTGCCGAGGTGAAGTGCCTGACTGAGATGGACCTAGCTGGTGCGGGAGCCCGAAATGGAGCATCTTGCCGGGACTTTGATGAGTTCGGGAATTTCCCCACACACCAACCACAACCCTAGTTATTCAAATCCTAGGAAATTGAGATTGCTTCTACATCATTGGTTCTATATATCTTTCATCCACCCATTCATATCATTCACTCCCCACCTCTTTAATAATCTTTCGGTGGAGCTTATTTGACCGTAAATCTTATCTATTTTATGCAAATAAACACGCCCCACGGTATGTTTCATAGTAGGAATTTGAGGAATTCTAGAGAAATGCAGTGCATGTTGAATTCTTATCAGAAATCCTGCCTTTTGAAGTGCATTGGAAACGTATCAGTTTGGGTGAAGGAGGAGTTCTCGCATTTGGTGCTGCCTCTTTCTGGGAAGAAAATGGCATTCTTGTTTTGTGCCAACAAAGAATTGGGATTCCTAGTTAAGAGGTAGGAATTGCGTGTTTTTATTTTTGCCGCACCTGCAGAAACGCGTCCTGTGGAGTAGTAGTAGTAATAGTAATAATAATATAATTCTAAATCTAGAGTATTTCAAATGGAGAATTTAGAAAGACATGGTTAGATTGGAAGTTAGAATTTCCCCCAGGATAAAAATTCCACTTATCAAACAAACTCCTACCTAGGCCCTACTTATGATCTAAAAAAGATAAAAAAAAAAAAAAAGGTGAAATCCTCACATGAAACCTGTTATATAACGGTTACAGAATGACCGTTACAACTATGGTTGCAATCCTTTAAACTAAAACACCATAGAAACAGAAATCTCATCCTTTAATGTTACATCTAAAACCTTTACTGACCTGTAAAACAACTTTAGAAATTACTAGGATTGAAGAATGATCAGATTTGAAGTTGCCATGCTACTGCATGTTTCTCTGTTAATTCAAAAATAGGGAATGTCCATTGTGACTCAGAAACAGAGCCATAAAACACTGGTCCTACTGGGTCATTCACTGAGTTACAAAATCCCAGCCTTTATATCCCTGTATATTGTGACTGGTGACGGACACCACTTGGTGCAGAAGTGGGATGTAGAAGACAGTGTTTACCAGATACCAACACATACCGCACCGTATCCACTTTTCTCTCTTTTCAGATCTCTGACTCTTCATTTTTGGTCATCCCTTCTGCTGCCCATAGAATTCTGCTATCCACATTACCCTCCAAAAACCAAAAAGCTGAAAAGCAAACAACAAGGTCCAATTCCAATCCTACACTTTTTTAAATATTCAAACCTCCTTATCAAAACCATCAAACTCCTTTCTAGAACCACAATTACCATAATCATTCAATAACCACATGGTTTGCTTCAGTGTTTCTTTTATTTACAAACTCACTTGGGCCTCTAACTACCAATGAAAGGGAAATGCTGTTTTATGAGGAGAGGTGACTAAGAAAGTTGTAAAGAACTTACCTCAGATGGCTATGATTGATTTTCTACTTAAGAAGGCCAAGTGGGTCTGTTTATTTATTGGGAATAAGCAGTCTCCATGAACACTAGTCCAAAGAAGAATAGAAGTGATTTTGATTGCAAACTAGAAAAAACTCAACAGAGTGATCTGTTAGTGTATAAAAAGAAAGTCGTTTTGATCACTCCCTTGGAATTGGGCTGCTAAATTCAACATTCTAATTGCATCTAAAAGGGACCTTTGGGTAGTTTAGTGTTGGTTCTCCTCTGATTTCTCAATACATTGCAAAATGCCAGCTCCCTGCAGGGTTGTACTTTTCATGATTCCTGCAACTTATGCTCTTCTTGGTCTTGTTCCGCTTGTGGATTCGTCTCATGAGCCAGCAGCCCAGAGTCAAGGGAGCAACACGAACACCGTTCACAAGGTATTTCTTCCACTAGATAACAAGAAACACATGTTACAAGTAAAATTCTAAATCATTTTCCTTTTCAAAGATGGATATATGATAGAGATTTCTCTCTGATTTTGTTGGTGGTATGTTGTTTATGAGAGTATATTTCTCAAGCATCAATCCGTATCATGACTTATGATTTGAAGGGTGATTGGAAGGGTATGGTTTTTTTTTTTTGTATATATGAATCTCTGTCCCTGATGAAAACAGCAAACTGATAAGAGTCAAATTTCCAAAATGACTAAGCATTTTTTATATGAATATTTTTTACTTTCTCAAACTTATTGAAACGTATGTTTTGAGAGGACTGCTCTAACATGATGTTTTGTATGCTTTCAGCTCAGCCCACAACTGCAATTCCAAGTATCAGTCCATGGTTTTCTCCTTTGGGCTTCAATGGGGTTTCTAATGCCTATTGGAATTCTTATAATTCGAATGTCCAATAAAGAGGAATGTGGAAAGAAGGTGAAGCTCCTCTTCTATTTCCACATTATTTTACAGGTAGGCAATCATCTTCTCTCTCTTCTGTAGCTCTTGTTGCTCCCAAACTAGAGCTCTGTCCTGAAAATCCATTCAAATGTTTTAAATCCTTCCATAGCCTTTAGCCTTATTATCTTTGCATACTCAACACTCACCCATATATTATTCTTCGATAGTAAAGATAGAAAGATGCTTACTACATTTTGAAGTACTCAGTTTTGGTTAATTTATGATATATGCTACTTGAATCTCAAGTAAATCATTCTGTTTATGGGAAATCTTACCTGGTGCCCTGTACTCAAAGTGGTAAGGTGAAACAATGGTCCATGGTTTGGAACTATCATTTGGGTGGATTGTGCACTGGATGGATCACTGCCTGCTAAGCTGTATGGATTTGGATCATCTCACCCAATGGTTGGTGGACATTTTTTTCGCTCTATGGTTTCTGCCCACTTGGAGGTCACTAATCTGAAGTTAAAATAATCTGTCCACGGTGATTGTCCTGTTGTATCTGAGCTCAACCAATGATTAATTTAGACCAAGGACCATCGTCCCACCTGTCCCATAGAGTGCCACACACTGAATGCCTTGCTGGATCATTGTGCTTATTTAGGCTTCATCTTTTGTTTATTACAAGATGATTACAGAGATTATGAAGAAAGCTTGGATTGCAAGACAGGCAATGTTAGAATAATCAAATAAGATTTAAAAGGATAAAGGTAAAGGAAAAGAAAATGATCATAAGCAGCTTTACTATGTAGTGATAATCATATCAAATTTATTACTATGGGAAAGATAATCATGTCATATTTTCATGTCAAAATGTAGATAACTCATGGGTGATTTCTCTTTTATATAAGGACTGAACAACTAAATCCTTTTGTATTGTGTTAAACAGACTCTTTCAGTTCTTCTTGCAACTGCTGGGGCGATTATGTCCATGAGATACTTCGAGAATTCCTTCAACAACACACATCAAAGGATAGGGTTGGCCCTCTATGTTCTCATATGGGTGCAAGCTTTAATTGGTTTCTGCAGGCCCCGAAGGTAAAATACCATACTTCTGTTTCTTGGAATTTGATGACTCCTGCAGTTCTAACAAATTGTTGAGAATCGACATATAAAGGCAACAGTACCAGTAGTGATAAACTCATGAAGATATCTGGTTGCTGGAGTATCAAGAAAATGGGTGTTGGTGGCGATTACTGCTTGTCATGGTGAAGCATAGGATCAAAACCTCCTGGTCCCAAATAGCACTCAGATCAGAGTGATATCCACCATTGGATTGAAATGATCACAATGGAATTGTAATGTCATAGCCATCATGGGGTGACAATCTGGATTCTCACCAATTATTAATGCTAAGGTAATCATACACTGTGATCTCGGGGTGACAGTCTGCACTTTATCCAATGGTTGATATTCCCTCGATCAAGGTAAATTTGGGTCCCACCCAACTCACAGGGGAGGTTTGATCAATGGTCCATCTTGATAAGAAGTTGGGTCCACAACTGAAGATTAGCCAGTGATGAATCAGCTCAGTCTCATTAGACAAATGAAATTGACTTCCATATGCAGGGCAAATTAGGACTAATGGTTTTACATGCATCTCAAACATACCCCAGTGTATTAACCTTTGTTTCCTCCTAAATGGTCAAATAGTCTCAGACATAAATCTGTCCCTTTTCAACCAACAAACAAAAGGACTCCACGTGAAACAATTGGGTATAATCCACGCTAGACCAACTCCGGAGCCGTATCCTTCTGCAATACAGATCATCCAATCAAAGTGCCACATCTGGTTCAAAGCAGTATAAATTTCTAATCCTGGTTGGATGGGTCAGACATCAAAACCCAATCATTGTAAGGAGGACCATTGATTGGAAGGTCAAATAGTTTGTTTTGGGGTCTGGTTGTTTAATTATTCTTTTGAGCTCACTGATGTGTGTTTTGTTCCTCCCTGCAGAGGGGTTAGAGGAAGAAGTGTATGGTACTTTGCGCATTGGATACTTGGGACTGGAGTTTCCATACTGGGAATCATCAATATCTATACTGGTTTATATGTCTATCATACAAAGACCTCAAGGAGTGTAAGGTTTTGGAGCTATTTCTTCTCTGCTGAGGTGGCTATCATTGCTTTTCTCTATCTGCTCCAAGACAGATGGGAGTACATGCAGAAACAAGGAGTGATTTTAGGTGAAGAGCCAATAGCACCAACTGATCATGTAACTTTACCACCAAGACCAAACCAAAAGGAATGGAGAGTGCCCTGTGGAAAAGCAATGGAATAGACCAACCTTTTTATTTTTTTTTTCTCCCTTTCTTTCATTTAACTGACATGGGTTTTTTTTTTTTTTTTTTTTTGAATTTCCTTTTCTTTTGCTTCTTCCTCATGGGTTTCATTTCTCCTCCGAGATGAGAGGAAGATTTCATGGAAATTTACGAAGTATAGGAATTTGATAGTATTTGGTTTTGGGTGATCTTGAGATTTTGTGATAAACCTTTTGGGAATGGTTTGTATAAATTACTACTAGTTGGGATTGGCATTGGGTTGTGCAACAATAATAAATAAAAAATGCAAACTTTGTGCATGGTTAGTGAGATGGGTTTTGGTAGTTTTCTTAAAGCTAGCGAGAAGATAAGGAGGATCCTTTGATCTAATGATTACATTCCCTTTAGCTTTTGTGTGATTAGATACACATCATAATAAATCTAAAACATGAGTGGAATGTCCCATCAGCACTTTACCAATAAAAAGGTACATTTGGGTGCCTCAATTACCCTTAATTTCGGTTGGACTGCTAGTAATAGAGACTATGGCATGTGAGTGTGTTCCCAAAATTGAGAAGTGCTCAAAAAAATTTAGAAAAAGAGTAAAGGATAATGATAGATGTTTATATGCTTTTTCCATGATTCAAAATTCTTTGATTTAGGTGAGTTCTATTTCACTTCATATATTTCTAACTCACTTTTCTGAAAATGAGTGCTTTCAATTTGGCATGGAAAGTGGAGAGGAACTTGAAGAAGTCGGAAAGGGCTTTTATAAAGACCCTTTCCTTTCAAATCCTTTGAAGTCAAACGTGTCTGAGTGCTTGACTTTATAAAATCAAAGGAATCTAAAAAGTGTATCTAATTCTAAGAGAAATCTGGCACTGGTATGATACTTGGAAAGGGTTTTTCTAAAAGTTTTACATGGCATTTCTAATACAAACCGAACCCAACTTGTGCCTAACTCAAAACCAACTTGTATTCATATTGGGTTTCAATAATCTGGCCCTAGCCTGACCTGGAATGCAAAACTTGCTTAACTGAATTCTGGCTTTAGATCGGTCATGTTGGGCCTGGTCCAAGTTGCACCCCTGGCTCCATCATAACTGCCTTCGGCAAGAGGTTATTGAAGAAAATTAGTGAGGAAGGTTGCTAGGATTTTTTGTTTACAGGTTTCTATCTATGCAGATCACTTCTAGAATAACTGATGCATCTAGCCCATCCCTACCAAAGATAAAGGAGACACCCTCTGATGCAATTTTTAAATAAGTTGGAACTTGGAAGCCATGGAAGAGGCTGAGATTTTACATAAAGCCAAATGAATTCCCAAGTGAGAAGGCTGCCCTACTTGTACTATGCCCATATCCAATGCTTCTAAGCAAAACTGTTCTCTGCAGTTGGTCCAAAGGAGAGTCCTCAGTTTGGACCAATGTGATGCTTCTTTGCTCTGTCTATTGGATGTTTTGATGTTAGTAGATTTTGTGATATGAATATGTTTTCAATGAATATGAAGTGAAGTTAATGTAAACTGGATCTGCAGTTTTTCCTTATTGAAGTGTGGTGATGTAATTGTAACTGAGGGATGAATTGCTGTTCATGATCTCTTGTCATTGTGCAGGGAGAAAAATTTACGTCGTCTTCACAGGACGGCAACCGGGCATTTATATGTCCTGGAAAGAGTGCTACTTACAGGTGAACAAGTATCCCGGAGCAAGTTTTCGGACCTTCAAGAGTTTACAGGAAGCAGAGGAGAGTTTTTCGCATTATAGCAGTGCTACAGCTCCACGGATACCAAGCGAATGTTTACATGAAAGTGCAGGACAAACATATGCCTCTTTCAGTTTTTAATCAAATTGTACATGTGCTGATGTAATTTAATGGGTGTTGGTTTTTCTGTCTCATAAATTATCATGATTGTAAGATTATGCCATTGATATTGAACACAAGCATATGCTTGTTATATGCTTATGTAGTTAATGTTGTCCATATACCCTTCCTCCCTATTTGTTAGCATGATCAATTTTAACGTTAATTAACTTGGTAGCTTAAGCATTTCAAAATATGACTCAAAGTCTATGATCTTAATCTAAACATAATTTATTCAAATTAGTAATAAGAACAATGTCAAAATTGAAGGTTCAAATAATTTCCCTTCTGATCACCATGTTGCAATACCTATCAACAAGGATCCTGTTGAGGTCAATGTCCATCCTCGCTCTTCAGCGGTCATAATCGTGGTCGAACCCTCGCCCTCGGCCTCACCATAAAACTATTATTGTGCCGTTTCATATCATCAATTGGTGGTGTAAGATCCTACATATCCCCCTCTGATCGCAATGGTGTCACCAGAAAGCATTCCCAATGTCTCATGAATGTGAACTAATCCTTATCCCCAGTATGCCTACATCTAGAGATGGAAGAGAGATTTTCGAATCTTTGTTTCTCTATTTTAACTTAAAATTTTCATGCCCATCTTTTCTTTCGACTTTTCTTCTCCTCTTCAGACTACTCAATGTTCTTTCATGGGCCCTAATCCTTCAACAGTTATGCATAGTACCGAAGTTCAAATTCTACCTTACTAGCAATGAATAGATATCTTGAATTTATCAGCTGATTTCGTTTAACATCTTCAAAACAAATTACTGTTGAAAAGTATTCATAAAAAAGAATGACACTATGAACCGTAGACTTGATATTTCACATGGGATTCATACTGCTGTGGTAAATAGGCTTAGGTTCTGTTTAGAAACGACTTGAGAATAGTATATGTCTAAAACAGTTTCAACTACTCATCTAACTTTGATGTTTTATCATCCTTCAACCATAGAAACAAATGAAGATTTTAAGGTTCCCAAGCAACTTGTGTATCCCCATATCAGATTGGCTTCAAACTGGTTAACATCCACATGCTACAAGCCCAATTCCATCAGTGAAACCATTACTTCAAATCAGTTTTTTTTTATTGGTACAACTTCATATTAGTAATATTTTTTAATGATTTATAGCCAATAAAGTTCTTTCCATCCTCGAGACTAAGATAAGCCCAAGCTAGGGAATAGTGGCATCAATCTAAGTAAGATAAATGGGGACTCAATCAGTGACGTGATGCCTCCAATCTGTATTCAATCAGAACATGTGCTGATGAAAACAACTATTCTATTTATGGAGTCGGTTAGTTCACCCGATTCTAGTCTAGTATTGTTTTGCGTAAGGCAATCAAAATCCATCTATGTATATGGCACAGCAATCGATCACACACCCACAACGCAATCGGCAAAACAAGCAAACACACCTAGGAACAACCACATAGTAACATTAAAAAAAAAAAACAAATAGCAAGATTTAGGTGGTTAGACAATGTGCCTTCATCCACAGTAGAAAAGAAATCATATGTTACTTATTTGTCTTCTCTTTCAATTTTTTTTCTCTTCTAGTTATATTATAAGTTAAGCTCATATTTATAACTCAACCCTAATCCAAATTTCCAAAACAATCCTGAACCCTAAGCCTAGATCCAGATTGAACCGAACACTAATTAACCTGGAATACAAGTCATTTGATCCAACAGTCTCAACTGCCCTTGACTTGATTTATAAAGTTAAGAAGACTTTTGGGGGCAGTAATGAAACAAATACCAATATATGCAATTGGTCTACCAACATTTTTCCTCCACTCCACATTGAAACACACAAACACTTTTTCATGCATCATGCAAAAGTTGATCATCTAACCAAATAGAACACTTGGATGTGGGTTATTTTTTATTCTTCTTTGAATGGGGTATGCCCATTGGATACTTTCTATTTGAAAGGTATCTTAGTGTAAATTTTAATTTTTAGAGAAAATGAAAGACCAACTTATCTTTAAAAAAAAATAACAATCGGAGAATTTCAAGTCTGAAACATAAAACGAGGTCATGGCCATCCACATCAACGTGATCAATACAATTGGGACTTTAGGGCACACAATTCCAACAGGTAGAGTTTCTAAATACATTCAATTTCTCTTCATGGATGGTTACTCTAACGTGGCAGGCCTTGCCTTTTGTTGCACTCCAGCTCATTTTTTTTTATTTTCTGTCAGAACATGGAACCCTTTAACAACAATTGGTTGTGAGAATGAGGGGCGGCTCTTAGTTGACAACCCTACACCTCACCCAACCGCAGTAGATCGATTTCTGGGTATGCTACTCTTTCTATTTGTGTGGGCTCTACTTCCCACGTGAGTGGATTATCTCCTTCTCACAATTGTGGGCTCTCTTAAGTCCCAACCTCTTTGGCTGGGGCACTAAAATAAAAACAGTTGGTTGTATTCAGCAACTTAAAGAGTAATTGTTTATTCCATGTCATTGTTAGCAGCATTTTTTAAGTTTCCCATATGTATTTACTAACCTTCGAAGACCTTCTACGGGTTCACATTAACATTAAAAGATAGCTTGCTCCAAAATGCTTATATATGGGCGCAAAAAAGGAACAAACCCATTTTTTGTTCAACAAAAAAAATATATAATGAGAAAGGGTGGAACTGTCAACTCCAAAAACGACATTTCAAGAAACTGTCAACTCCAAAAAGGACATTTCAAAAAGAGAAGGCACATTGCTAATGGAGACCTTGCAGTTGTGTTTTTCATGGCCAACAAGACAGAGGAGGAAAGTCATTGGTGGACCAATTTAGCGCTTGTTTGGCATCATGTCATGGGAATATTTCTCTATTCTCATGGAATAAAAAGTAAAAGGAATGTCTTTGGTTGTGATATATTGACTGTTCCCTGAGAATAAGAACTAGATCAGCTTTTTTTTATATATGAGCAGTGTGAGTGAGCAACAGTTTTGCAAGAAAACCACCTCTACTGGGTATATGATTGTAAGAAAAGAGAAAGTACTTCCACTTTTCTTGGTAATATGTTTCTTGTACCAGAAATTCCAAGGGGTCATACATTAGCCAGTTTGTTTTTTTACAAGGTAGTATTCCACCAGTTTGTCAAACATGGTTTTTAACTTGCATTTGAATCTTGAAGAAATAATCTGTATGTTGGCTAAGGCTATGACACCAAAAGATTTTAAATTCAATGAGAGGGCTCTACTGCTTATATTATGAATTCATGTGGTTCAAGGCACGTGGCTAGAAAATCAAGATTTTGAATAGATAGGACCTCTTTGGGTCCACAGAACTGGGACCAATATTTTCTGTGGATCAAAAGAGGTCCTATCTATAAAATGGTTAGGGCGAAGAATTAAAGAACTATCATCTTACAGCTAACTAACTTTATTCAAATGCATGAACCCTTGTTTACATGTAAAGCAAGTTACCTGCACTCAGACTAAGATCCATATTGCCCGTAGTCCGGCTTTTGGCACTTGAGAAGGAGAAAAGTTGAACCATGCATATGTATAACGCACCATGCTTATTGTAGATAGACCATGTCAAATCCTTTGAGGTATTCAAAACACTTATAACTATCAAGTCTCATCCCTAAGGCATTAGTCTCTTCATGCCAATGTAGTAAAACCTTTCATTCATCCTTGTGGCAGAAAACCATAAGTTTGACTTCTAGTCAACCTCATGCTTCTTGTTTGATGGAATGTACCAATGAAATCTGATGGTCGAATCAGCCATGATCACAGAACTTTCTAGAGCAGGTCAATCTTCTACGCTCACCTACTTTCTGAAAGCATCAGAGATGCACATGCAAATGTAGCTCACATAAATGAAATATGCCATATATGATCAGTAAGTATGACCATAACGGATATGATTCACAAATACAAGGCCTAAAACTTTTTTGCAGAACAACAGATTTCCACACCAACACAGCTGAACTACTGTTGTTTAGTTTTTTTTTCATTTTTTTATAGGTTCGTTAGAGTGTATTTTCCCATATCCATGAATCTCTATACCTTAGAAAGAGTAGGCGAGTAAGGTCATGCTTTCATTGCTATTAAACAGTTCATTATGAGCATTGCAACATGCAATTCTCCCATCAATTTGTATTTCAAATACTGATTCTGCATACGACGCTGAGTACGTTTCTAGAGACATTCCAGAGAAATACATGGACATGTGGACTGACAAGGTTTTGATCATCGGCAAAATAATAGAATAAAAAAGGTTGTGGTGTTATCTGGCGGTAGCCTTCGAGAAAATCTCCTAATATTCGATTATGAGTGCATATTGACAAGATAAGAGGCATTGAAATAGTTCGGTGAGTTGAAAAAGAAGATGCATTTCCTATCAACTCAACATTTGCCACAGTTCCCAAGGGTTTTGCAATGGAGAAGGGTCAATTAGTTCAATTTTGGCAATGAGGTTGGCAAACAAATCAAATGCTTTCATTGGAGCACACTGTTTGATACATATACAAAATGCGGTCATCTCACTGACACTTAGAGGGCATTAAATGAGATTACCGGCCATAGCAATTTCTCATGTGGTCCACTCTATTAAAGGCTCCTGCCCAGAAAGGAGATCTTATGAGGCGTATTATTTTCAATCAACTGTAAAATGAGCTTTTGAAGCAGATGTTGGCTTAGTAACCAGCAAATACAACTCGATGCAGAACAGATATCTTATGGCATGCAATATGATATAGCACATTGATAACAAGGTAAGCATATAATAGAATAGGAAACAAGGTTTTGGTACAATGTGACTAAATGCAAAAGGTAAGGAACAGACATATGCCAGCAACCTTTCAGCTTGCAGGTACATGGGAGAGTTAAGGCTGGAACTCCTCTAGCATTAAGGATAATGGAGATCCAAGTGTTTGCCGAAGAGTAGCAGAAGTTTTGTATGATATAAAGAGAACTCTGCTGCTTGTGCAACACTGCCTAAACATTTTCACAGCTCCAGGGATGTTGTAAGATGTAGATGAAGTAACAGCAGTGACGAAATTAAAATAGCTTCTAAAGGAATCTGGATCCATCTGGATTGAGAATTGAAGTTGCAAGAACTCATTTCTAACCAGTGATAGATCCTACCCACAAGAGGATTCATCTATACAATTCGCCATAGCCTGTGTGGTAACATATGGAAGAAAAATGTACCAGATGCAAGAAATATGGTGCCTGATTTAGACTAATAGAAGACTTTTACCATTGATTTACACTCATGGAAGAAGCTGTACATAACCATTTAAGACAGCCACAGCTAATATGATAAGTGGGGGGAGAATTACAAATGCTCCAATCGTCGCAAAGAAAACACCATCATTCCTTTGAGACACTTCGTCCAAGTAGGCCTGTCTCCTAATGTTTCTTTTCTGTGAAATGGTTAAGTTATTCATGCTGGCTTTCAGCTTTTTACCTAATGGAAGGCTAAACTCCCCATATGTGTCTCCAGACAATTGGGAAAGTTGATCGCGTATGGTAGGCCTTGGGGAGCTCCCATCACTCTCATAACCTGGTTATCAAGTAAACTGAAGTCGTATTATAAGAAAGCGGCTGTAAATAACAGTTGAAAATTCAGGAAGACAGAAGACATTATTCAAGAAAAGAGAGAGATTCACCACGATCAGAAGTGCTGGTGGACGTCAGTTGTTCCAAGAGGTCCAACTGGGCACGTGTGGAAGACCCTGTGGAGAAACAAACCATCACTTGAAGCATTTCAAGTACCAATAACCACCATATTATGATGAAATTAGTTATAATGGTGTAGCTCCATGGGAATATACATAATAAAAGTATTTATGAGTAGCTAAATAATTGGAAGGATTTGAAGATAGAGAAATTCAAGAAGGCAAAACAATTGTTAAAATTTTAATCCAAGGAACAAATTTATAGAGAAATCCCACCATACAAACAAATTGCGAGGACCATAAGTTGATCTAAAGATGATGATTCTGCAAGATATCAAGAGAAATTAAGGATTTGTATTTTTTCATATTAACTGATCCTTTCATGAAAGGACTATGTGATTGCAGGAGGGTGTCACAGGGACTAGGTTGTTAGAGAGATTGTTTGAATTTAGATTTAAAATAGGGTTAGTTTGATTTTGAACTCTTTATCTTAGTCTTGTTTCTTATGTATAAATTGGGACTTCTTCTCCTAATAAAATATGATGAAGTTTCCATGAAAATGTAGGCTCTTGAGTTTCATTATTCCTTAATCACCAAAAAGGAGTGATTTTTCATAATTTATAGAAGAAAACAACATGCACCCAATAATTTTTGCAACTAGAAGATTGCATGTTTTTAAGTCAACCTACCAATCAAAAGAAAAACTGCACCACTGAATTTCCTTGGCCTTATTCATCTAATACATGTTACACTCAAGGACTAGCTTACAGTTTCATGAAAATTCATGGGTCATGTTAATCTATAAATTTTTAGTTTTCTCAGCTATCTAAAAGAAGAAACTTGAAGGGGTAGAAAAAGTACCTGTAACGCCAGGGTCCTCTGTAACACCTTCTGATTGAGCAGCTCTGCAAGAAGAAAGCTGCTTTTCTATGCTTGTGGGCTTGTTACAGAGGGCACCTTTGCGATTTTTAGAAACAAAGATCAGAGTTCGAAGAGAAGTACTTGGGAGAGAAGTGGAAGCAACAGCAAGATTCAAAGCCATTGATTCTCTCTTAAAACGCTAGAAAATTCCACATGTTTGTTGAATTATTAGTTCTTTCTCACACATATAACACCACAACCACATAAACATATACAGTTATTCTTATTTCCTGTGTGGTTTGTAATTTTGGGCAACTGGAAACGTTAAAAAAATGAGAGCCTCACATTACACGATCAGGCCCCTCTGTGCATGACAGGATCCGGATCTTCTACATCTTCAGAATTTTTTGAGTCCACTAAAAGGCTAGAGTTTATGGGCCTGATCCCAGCCTGATCCCAGTTCTCACTGAGCTGAATGGACTGTGATTCTACGCTGGTGGGTACCGTGGGTTGTTGGATATAGGCTTAGTTTTATAGCCCTATAGCTAGATGGGACAGGCTTGGGCTTTCCATGCTAAAGGGTTCAGTGTGTCTGGTCCTTACATAAGTCAAGAGGTGTATATAGATTTTGCAATTGCACATGTTTTAGCCCAGCCCAACCCCACTCGTCCTAGAAATGCCCTTATGTGTGTATGGCCCTTTTCACTTAAAAGTAATTAATACAAACATATTATTAAGGATAGATATGAAAGATTTGCAATGGAATTTGGGTTTAAATTTAGATAAATAAAATTTATGTATCCAAACTTAAAGATAGTTGGGACGAGACTTTGATGATGATGATGAACTTATTATTACCAACAATAACTTTGCTCCCATAGATTAAAACCGTGTCATTGCTCAAGTGCGCAGATAAATATTTTTTCATACTGGTATACTAGGGTCCACCCTATAAATTCCACCTATCGACTTAAACAATAAATGAGTCGAAATCCTAGACTACTAAAACTCAATTTTATTGGGTTAGATCCATCGGGTATAAGATACTTGGGAATCCAATTTCATCCCTGCATGATAATGAAAGCTGTGGATAAACCCTACCCAAGCCCTTGATGATTTTCTTTTATGATTCCCTGGTAAATCGGCGAGTCTTTGAGTTGACTCTACCCGGTACCTTTTCGAGTGTGAGTTGGGTCGAGTCGTCGGTTTCTTTTTTATCTCCCTCTCCGGCTCTTCCCTCACAAGTCATGCTCAAAATCCCCCAAACCAAGTCATCGCTTGCCCTAGAAATCATTCCTCAAGAGGAAAAGAAGAACAAAACCCTAAATTCTCAAACAAGAATCTCTTACAGAGACATCGAAGATGATGGAAGAGGAGACGAAGAAGAAGAGGGTGGAATCGTTGGGCTGGCTAACAGAGTCATCGATCATGCCCAAGAAGCACAAAGCAATCGAAGGCGTAGGCGCTTCGTCGATTCTAGATTTGAAAGCGCAGCTCTACAAGACCCAAGAAGAGGCCAAGAAGGCCAAGGACTTGACTCCCGATGTCGAGTTCCATCGCGCTAAGAAGAAGATCGTGCCCCTCGACGTCTTCGCCCAGAAGAATGCCGGCGTAGATACCCGCGCTCACAGGTATTGTTTGTGTTTGTGTTGTATGAGGAATTTGGAGTTGAATGTGTAAGAACTGAAAAAAAGTTGGTGTCTTGATTCTAATTCGCCTTCTATGATTGGTAAAATTTAATCCATGGGTGGCTGGAATTGGGAAATGTCATATCAAACTATTGTCTTTAACATTACATATCTTCATACATATAGGGCTGTTGATATAATATGTGAGGTGCTGTTGATAGGTTCAGATTATGTATGTATATCAGTCTCCTTCCAGAATTTGGGTGGGATCAAAGGGTCACTGGGAGCATGAAAATGTATTGGGAGGTTATCTTCTTGCCTGAATCTGGTAGAGACTATAGAAAAGGGGGCAATTTTAACATGACTAACTAGAGGCGGCAGGTCATGAAATCCGAACTCTGGCAGATTCCTTTTTCAAGTTGTAATGCAAACAACATAGGTTTCACCTGCATTGGAGGTTTTTGAAGAGGGAGGGAGGGACAAAAAGGAGTTTTTAACATTGTGCCAATAGAAATTTGGTGAATTTGAGATAAAGGTTAGAAGAAAAACCTTCGCATTAATTATTGAGAATTATATAAACATGTAAAATGTACTTCTGAATGCATCTGGATGCCCAAAGAAAGATGCAAGCAGGATACTTTTACAACCCAATCTGCACATGTTATTGGTTTCTGGCTATAAAAGACAGTAATAATGTTGAAGAAACAGCTGCATAATGTGGTTTTGGTTTTCCGGGCTGCCAAATACTTGATGGGACAATTAAACATATGTTCCTTTAGAGTTTCTGATCCACCATACACCCTTTGTCAACTCAATTAGAGTTGAAATCTATGGGTATCTGCATGGTGTGAATTTACAAGTTACATGAATAATCCACATGGTGAAACACATTGAAGAAGATGGAGAAGAGAGGAAGAAAATGACGAAGCTTAGAAACTGGACAAGAAAGGTGGAGAAAAAAATGTTTTATTTATGCTAAATATATATATATATATTAAAAACAAGGCACTATTTCAATCATGAAACCTTTTCTTCTAATTTGGAAGTGGCATTTGATAGCTTAAACAGCTATCAGCTTGAACCACCACACATCAATCTCGCTCAGTCAATTAGAGTATTAGACTGACCTGACCTAATGCTAGGAACTAAGTATACCATAGCTTTAAGTCAACTTTCTGTATGCTTTGGTCATCTATGTTGATTGGCTGCCTCTTTATTTATAAGAGGATGGAGAAAGACTCAATTGGCAATGATACTGAAAACATTCAAGAAATTTTGCTGATTGGTGGAAAGGAAGTATCAATAACAAACTAGATATGAAGAAATGAAGACAATCCAATGGTAGCTAAGTTGGTGAGCAACTCTCTTCCACAGAAACAACTAGCGATCAATCCCTGGCTATAGCGCTGATGGTGAGGGACTTGGGAGAGTGCGTATACCTACAAATAAATAAATAAATAAAATGCAGATAACCATTAGGCAATGGTTCCTTCCATTTCTGGCTCCTGTCAACCTTCCAATTCTATAGTTTTGATAATGGGCCAGAAAATATATTCATTTTTGTCATGTAACTGAATTATGATATAGCTTTAAGTTCTAAATTGGTGGTAAGTCATCTGACAGTTAACCTTGCTGACAACACAGGGACAAGCTTGAGCTGAAAGCAGTGAAGGATGGTTCAGCTAGCTACGCAGCTTTAGAGAGAAAGGCCGAGTTATATGACAAATTGGTGAGAGGAGAGCTCCCCGATGAGGAAGATAAGGAAAAATACTGTGTGGATTTTTTCCGGAAGAGTGTTGGGCAGGATGAGACTGAGCAGCCAGAAGGCAACCTTGATATGTCTCCTGGAATGCCTTTGGAAAATGAAGATGAGGACCCTGATTTTGTGCAGCTTAATGCAAAACCAGTGGGGCCTGGCAGGACAGGCCTATCAGTGTCAGTGAACAATGATGAACATAAACGCTTTGTGAGGTATGATCCAATTGAGCTTTATCTCTTTGATTTTAATAAATTGTAATGGAGATTGGTTCAATCCCCATTGACGATTCTCCATCCCCGTGTAATGTTAACCCCAGCTCAGCCCCCATCTCTAGCATTCATATCGTTTCAGACCCTTTCCACTATTCTATATCTCCCAGTTTACTATTATTACACCTTTGGCTGTCTGGTGTCCCATGTCCTAGATTTCTGTAAATCATCATTTCTATGGCAGATTCTTTGCTTGAGATTCTCATCAGTTTTTTCTCACATTATTAAAGGGTATTAGATGAGATACCCGTATTCATCTATGCCCTAAATTTCAGAAAGTAATCATTAACAGCAAAGCCTTGTCCTAACCATGTCATAGATTTTTAGCAAAGGTAGGGATATCACTTTTATATCCACAACCTCTATATTCCCTTCTGGGATCATGGCTCCTAGGATTTTAGGTTTTTTCTTCTGAAAGAAGTATTGCATCTGTGTCACCATTTCCCATATGGGAGAAAATACACTTTGTACCCTCTTTGATGTTTCAACTATGAGTGCAGCAGTCATACAGAATCCATGCTGTATCTGATTATGATAACACCTTGATGAAAAACACTATGAGGATGTGATGTAAACTATGCTCCTTAATTCCATTCTGGTATTTATCATGTTTTCTCTCTTCTCAGGGAAGTCCATGAAGAGGCCAATGAAGCAAGGGAAAAGACGTCTGCTCTCAAATTACGAAGGCAAGCACAAGCAGCTGCCCACAGGGAGAAGTTAAGGCAAGCCTATCTCAGAAAACAGCTGGAGAAATTGAAAGCAGAAAAAATACAGTAGTTGAGAGACTAAAATGATTCTGTTGCAAGTTGCTGACAGAAAAATGGGCTGTTGGGCGGACCTTATAACAAATCTTTTGTCATAACTGTTCATAAAAAAACAGATGCATAACCGGAGACAGTTTGATTCAGATGAGACTTCAGTGTTAGTGATGTACTACTGTTCAGTTCTGTCTATGGAGATCAAAATGTGTCAACTGGAAACTCTACCGCACATGAAATATTGAATCATTTGATCTGGCGGGCCATCTCTCTCTCTCTCACACTCTCTAGTGGTTGGGCGATGCAATTGCATTGTAACGGGGACACTTTTGAGTTTGCTCTGTGTTTTTTTTTTTTTTTTTTGGGCTATCATTTTCATTCAGCCGTTTCAGTTGGGCATTTGGAAGCTGCTGTTTGATTTTTGAGAAATGATCCCGTGCTGATGAAGAGCGTTGGACTTTCCATCCTATTACCTTCTGGCAACCAATGTGGGGTCCACACGTCCTCTAATGAAATCATGCTTTGCCCAGTTGTGTATATCTTCTCTCTTGCACTAGAATTTAAATTTTTGCAAATTTCATTTTCAAGGTAAGGCAGTGATACGAAATGAAACTTTTTCTTATGCAGATGTTATGTATGTGAAACACATTATCATGATTATAAAAATTACTATTTTTACATGAGTAAATGAGTACATCCATCAATTTTAAATGTTTGCATAAACTTGTGGTACATAACTAATGTTTGAATCATGAATTAGGGGCGTACAAAAGCGTGAAAAATCAAATTTATTGGTTTTTAAGATAATAATGAGATTAAATGTTTTAATTTTTGTAGCTATAAAGAAGATGAACGCTCATAGTGCCAATTTGGGTCCCACAAAAGTTGAAAGTAAAAGTAGTTGTAGGGGTTCGACCCTACTACATTGGGCGGACATCCTATTAAATGTACAGGTCGCCTTTTGAAAAGGGCCTCATTTACACACCATCCTATCTTGGATTGCTTGTTTAATAAAATGACAATTTTACCCCTAAGGAAATTCTATGGAGTTGATATAGCAAAAGTTAGTATGGGAAAGATAGGAAAATTACTAATTCACACATGACAAAAGGTTAAAGGACTAAGTATAATTTTTAAGTTTTCAGAAAGCTGAGAAGGGGCAGTTGCCCCCATCTCTCCATCCTTGGTTTTTACACAAATGTAAAATGCCCGCAATCCCTTACATATGTACATCATTTACATAATGAGTGCAAACAAATGACACCTTAACAATTCATTTGGTCGCTCATACTAATATGTAGTAGCGATCTGATTTAAAGAAATTTTTTCTTTCAAAGAAGGGTTTAACAATTGACCCTAGAAGTAAGGGGCAACGCAAAAATTCCCATATTAATTCTACCTTGTGTTTCTTCCAAGGTAGGAAAACTCAACTAGTAGACTCTTGACTTGGCTTAGCCAACTCATTTTGTTGAAGAACTAAGGCAAACATGGGGAAAAGGCCAAGTCACATTATTTTGATAAATTATAAGTGTTTAAACCATTTGATTAGTTTATAAATACGGACACATGTAAACATTAAATCCCACTACAGATGATACCTGCCTGGCAATTCATTTTTTTATTTTCTGCTCATTTATTCCCATTGAGTTTCTTGAGTTCTCTCGGAAAATAATCATTGGATGTTTATTTATTTTTAAATAACTAATGCTTAGGTTTGAAGTTTGCAATTTAAAAATGATGATGAAAATATAATATGAGGCATATTTGAAGTCTTACATTGGAGGTTTAGACTTAAAACTATGTAATATAAGATTATTTTTTTTCTTATTATATTATTTTAAAGACGTATATGGATTTGATTTGAGTTGATTCTCATTAATCATCTACATAGTTATATATTTAGATTTTATAAGTATTTGATTATATTTGTAAATTAAATCTTTTAGAAAGAAAAAAAAAAAGACTCTTCCGAGTCATCACATTGACTATCTCCTGATCAATTTTTTAGAGAGCTAGATGAGTCGAGTCAGCAGTTGTGTTCACAACCTTTGCTTTCTTCCTCGAGTAACCCGCAGCTGTTATAGGATGGGTTGGGCCTCCAGGTCGAGTACCCATTTGGAATCAAATTCGAACTTGGGCCTTGACTCTAGGGTTTACCACTCTCATTTGTGTCTCACTATAAAACGAGACCCTAGAAGTGGATCTATCCTCTTGCCGTCGTCGAAGGTAGAGGATTTCTAGGGTTCGAAGATTTCATCATCTCCATCAGCAGAAATGGTGACTTTCAGGGTCTGTTTTCATCCTTTCATCTTTCTTTTATCTTCTTGATTTGAGGCAATCGATCAGTCTCTAGGGTTTATGAGCTTGAAAGAATGAAAAAGAAAGGAACTCTAAACAATCCAGACCTGGAATTCCTCTAAGGTTTGCTTCTGATAATGGTTTTTCTTTGCTTTTTTTGTGTCTTTCTTGTATCCAGTTCCATCAATACCAGGTGGTTGGGAGAGCTCTTCCTTCATCAAACGATGAACACCCGAAGATCTACCGGATGAAGCTCTGGGCCACGAACGAGGTCCGTGCCAAATCCAAGTTTTGGTAAGAAATTGGAACCCTAAATCAGATGCTGCTGTTCTTTAGATTATCCATGGTTATTATTATTTTTTACGATCGTTTGGATTTTGTAGCATTTTATACGCGTTTTCATTTATTCAGGTACTTTCTGAGGAAGCTGAAGAAGGTCAAAAAGAGCAACGGGCAAGTTCTCGCAATCAATGAGGTTGGCATCCATTTCTTTTCATTTTGGATTTTGATCTGTTTTCTTCTTTGTGAAGTGATTATCAAGTAATAGACCATTTTATGACATTTCACGCTTCTCACGTTTATATGTGTATATGTTGTATGTGTATATGTTGTGATGGTTATTTCCATTGGCGGTCGCCCGAACATGTCTAATATTCCAAAGTAGTAAAATGCTGCTAGTGTGTCTTCCTCCTTCGATACTGTAAGTGCACAAAAATGCGTGACTGACCGTGGGGCGGGGGGGTTGGGTTTTTGGTGGTGTCTTGACACTTTCTGATGAACAGCTCCTTTGAAGGTAATAGGATGTCTTTGAACCTGAAAAGGGGAGAAGAAGGGAGGCATCGGGTTGAAACTGATGTTTGTCATCGAGTCTGCTGCTGTAGAAAGCTGAGACTGATTTAGCCTGGAATGCGCCGGTCGAAGGTTACCTTGTCGGGAGATGCTGTGATCCCTTTCGGAGATGAACCTGACCGGGTCCGTGGCCTGGTGTTTGAGAAGATGACTTTTTGTTTGTTTCTCATAGACGGCGTCAATTGTAAGTGCATAAAAATTACGGACTAATAAGAGGTGCCATGGCGGACTTATCCAAAGAAGATTGAAAGAAACACAGATGTCTGAAACCTGAAAGGGGAAGATAAAGAGGCTGACTTTGGCAGCACACCTGAAAGGGGAAGATAAAGAGGCTGGCTTTGGCAGCACAAGGCTCTCCGATGCCTAAGTTAGTTGCTCTTGTAGGACTAAGAGTTGTAGGACTAAGCAGAGGTAGGAGATATAGTTTAGGAGGGGATGGCGTACCAGCATGTGGTTTTTCTATCATTTACCTGTTGAAGGCTTCTTCTTAATATATATTAAAAGAAAGTTGACTTTGGGGCAGGTACTTGAGTGAGAGGCTGTCCCATCGTAGCATACTTTTCTTTAATTGTAGTCCCATCGTAGCCCACTATGTCCCATCGGGCCTTATCCTGACGCCGCGCCTGGGCGGTGCAGCAGTGTTAGGGCTAACAGTGCATATAGATACATCTCTCATCGATACCGAGACCGAGGCCTTCTGAAATGGGACACATGACCGAGACCAAGCATTGGAAAAGCCGAGATTGGGACAAGCAAATAGCTTATAAATTAATAAAGAAATGCAAAGTTGTCAAAACCGGTGTATAAAGAATTCATAAAAACCTGCTTTTGATTTCTTTAATAATTTTTCCAACAAAAGCCCTATTCTACTAATACTCATGATTTATATGAGGCATAACCAAAACGTAGCCTATGTCATGATTTCTTGTCAAATTGAAACATGGGAACAGTATCCTTCTCATGTGCCGAGACTAAGAATTGGCCAAGATCAAAGCTATGTGCCGAGACCAAGTACATAGCTAGTGATCTCGTTATCTTAGAATGTATACTCACACAAAGCCCTCAGCTTTTGAAGCTGATGCCTGTATTGTTACCGAAGCTAGTAGGGGTGTACAAAAAATCCGTCGATCCGGAAATCCGATCCGATCCAATCCGTGGATTTTTATCCGATCCGAAGGTAAACGGATTGGTGACGGATTGAAAATTTTGTAATCCGTTAGCAACGGATCGGTGGCGGATTTCACCCTCAATCCGCGGATTCAATCCGATCCGATCCGTTGGTATTAAATATAAATAAAAAAAATATAAGGGGTCTAAATATAAATTAAGATGTCTAAATTTAAAATAAGAAAAAAAAAATAAGGGGTCAAAATGTAATTTTTTATAACATATTTGATATTTTTCTTTTAAAATTAGAGTGAACGGATTAATCCGATCCGATCCGATCCGGTCATCCACGGATCGGATCGGATCGGATTTTAACAGCAACGGATTGGTCCGTTGGTAATGGATTGGTGACGGATTTGGCCCAATCCGCACCAATCCGATCCGTGTACACCCCTAGAAGCTAGTATGGCCTCGAAGCACTGCTGCCGAGCTGGAGAGGACTTCTCTTCGGTGGTGCTTTTTGGCTCATTGAGGTCTTGACTATCGTCATTTTGGCACTGATGAGCTTTAGTTATTTCTTCATCTTTCTCACGATGTCGCTTCATTTGGTGAGCTTTGAAGCTGATGCCATTATCGAGCCTGCTACGCCGCTGTTTGAAGGCTGAGACTGATTTTGCCATCGAGTTTTCTGTTGGTGAAGGCTAAGATGGATGTTGCCTGGCATGCTTTAGTCAAAGGTTCTCTCGCCGAGAGGATGTGGAGATCCCCTTCGGAGATGAACCTGACCGAGTCCTAGGCTTTCCAACGCAGTTACCGCCCGCCAGTCTTTTGATGATTCGTCACCCTTTCTGGTTTTTGGAGACCAAGGCTATGTGTCGAGACCGAAGCTAAGACCTTCTGAAATGGGTAGACAACCGAGACCAGTCGAGACCAATGATGGAGGAGATCGAGATCGGGACAGGCACGTAGCTAGTGGTTTAGAAATTAATAAAGAAAGGAAAAGTTCGCCGAGGCCAGTGTAGTCTCGATATAGGGCTCCTCGGCACCACCTACCTAACTGCTACCCGCATTAGGGAAATGCTAGAAAGCCTATATCGCCACTGGGCTCATCCTAGCGTCGGTCGTATACCAGCTGGGCATGACCCACGTTTCGGCAACGAGATTACACCAGCTCCGGTACACCTACCAGCTGGGAATGTCTTTGGAACGGCTTCAAGCAGGTCGCGGCATAAAAGCATCTCGGTCGAGCACCAGATCGCTGCCAAAAAGATAACACTAGCTCCGGTAAATGTACCAGCCAATTATGTCCCGATCTCGGCATAAAAGCATCTCGGTCGAGCACCAGATCGCTGCCAAAAAGATAACACTGGCTCCGGTAAAAATACCAGCCAGTTATGTCCCGATCTCTTAGACCTCTCAGTTGATGATGAACCAGCTGAATGAAGATTATCAAATTTAAGCTGAAAAAGCTGCTTAAAGTCGCAAGCACGAAACAAAGGTCCTCCTAATATTCAGCTTTCGACCTCAAATAATTGGTGAACTCTAAGAGGTCAAAAGCTGGCGGACTTTGACAAGAATATTGTTCCCATGTTTCTATTTGACAAGAAAACATGACATGCTACGTTTTGGTGAGGCCTCATAAATAATGAGAGTATTAGTAGGAGAGGGCTTTTGTTGGAAAAATTATTAAAGAAATCAAAAATAGGTTTTTATGAATTCTTTATGCACCGGTTTTGACAACTTTGCATTTCTTTATTAATTTATAAGCTATTTGCTTGTCCCAATCTCGGCCTCTTCCAATGCTTGGTCTCGGTCGTGTGCCCCATTTCGGAAGGCCTCGGCCTCGGTCTCGGTCTAGGTGAGAGCTCGGTGAGAGATGTATCTATATGCACAGTTAGCCACGTACCACGGGATAAGGGCACTGCCCAAATCCCTAACACTGCTGCACCGCCCAGGCGACAGGATAAGGCCCGATGGGACAGAGTGGGCTACGATGTAACTACAATTAAAGAAAAGTAGGCTACGATGGGACAGCCTCTCACTCAAGTACCTGCCCCAAAGTCAACTTTCTCCCTCTATATATATATTAAGAAGCCTTGAACAGGTAAAGGATGGAAAAACCACATGATGGTACGCCATCCCCTCCCTAAACTATATCTCTTACCTCTGTTTAGTCCTGTAACTACAACTAACTTAGGCATCGGAGAGCCTTGCGCTACCAAAGTCAGGGTCCTTCACAGCCTCTTTCTCTTCCCCTTTCACGTTTTTGACATTGGTGTTCCTCAATCTTCTTTGGATGAATCCGCCATGGCACCCCCTATTAGTCCGTAATTTTTATGCACTTACAAATACATATAGTAAAACCAAAATTAATATATGTGCGAGAAGTGACGAGGAAGGTTATTGATAAATGGGCATGCTGAAAACACTTAATAACAAGAACAAAAACCTGTAATGAAAATAACATTGAAGCTACTGTTATGAACCCATGTCTGCCTCTTCATTTATCATTAGCTTCCGCTTGAATAAGATGAAACAACATATTCAATGATTTGCAAAGATCCTTGACCTTTTCAAGAAGAAAATGATATCTCCACGGTGCGTTCTGATTGTTTAGGTCCCATTCTTACGGCATTCAACAAATTGCTCTCCTAAATGACTAGTATTTTAGTAATTGCCCAAGTTTATATATTTTTTTTCGTATGTGCTTGCAAATCAGAATATAAGTGGAAATGTATTGTAAGCTATGATTCCCAGATACAAGGACACTGATTTTACACGTAAAAAGTGAAGTATCGGATACGATATGACACGATACGTTGCCCATTTTGAGGTATCCGTGCGTCATAGATTATAAGGGATCAATTCAGATCGAAATATACCTTTTTTAAGCACCATTTCATATGCCTGATTCGAGTAATTGAGTTCCCTTACTATCTTCTCCGCAGAGTTTTTTCTTTTGAACTTCCGATGTTTCCTACATGATTAAACTTTGAGAAGTGTCTTGAAACTTTTAAGTCACTAGAAAATTAGATCTGGCTGATGCTCATAACTCTAGCTGGTATATTTACTGTTCATTCATTTTATGTTTCCCTTTTATTATATGATCTGCAATCAATATAAAAATAAATTAGCATTTTGAATGAATACATCTGATTTCTTAGTTTGCCAATTCTATTGTTATCTATATGACTGCCAGCAATTGGAATTATGTAACCTCCTTTCTCATTCAGCAGATGGCAGTCGTGACGATAAATTTTTGCAGTCTTTAAAGTTAAGACACTGACATTTAGTCCATGCCATGACTGACTTAGATTTTCCTTGTAGATTTTTGAGAGGAGGCCAACTAAGATCAAGAACTATGGAATTTGGTTGCGGTACCAAAGCAGAACTGGTTATCATAACATGTACAAGGAATACCGTGATACTACTCTTAACGGTGCTGTCGAGTACATGTATAATGAGATGGCATCTCGCCACAGGGTAAGGTCTCCATGCATACAGATCATCAAAACAGCTACCATACCTGCAAAACTTTGCAAGAGAGAAAGCACCAAGCAGTTTCATGACTCCAAGATCAAGTTCCCCTTGGTGTTCAAGAAGGTTAGACCACCAACTAGGAAATTGAAGACCACTTACAAGGCTTCAAGGCCTAACCTCTTTATGTAATCCTGATCCATGTCTTTCATGAAGCCAAATTATCAGATTGGATTAGTTGAAGGTACAAGAGAGTTTAGACAGTCGTTTTGAATTTTGTTCTTCATTCTATAAATTGTTCTTAATTTCAGTTAGACGTTCTTATTTACTTCCATCTTTCAGATTTTGTCAATTGTGGCTTGAGAGACATGTTTGTTAAGAAGCTTAATTTGAGTTTTATCTCTGTTGTGCTCCTATAGTATGAGCATCTTTGCTGAACCTTTTAGACATTGAAATGTTTGATTGGCAAAAAATAATGCCTTGTCTCCAAATTTTACATGCCGAGTTCATAAAATTGTGATTTTTGAAGGGCAGTTGGTCTCTTCTTTCTATCGTCTGTGGTTCAGACAACTTTTGGTGTTGCCAAATAGATGTTCCTATTAATTATATATTGGACCAGACAGCTTCTCATGTGCTTCCAACTGTGCACAAGTTTATATTTATCATTAGTGTGCATAAGGGAATAGTTTAACTTCTGAGGTCACTCTACTTTGGATGCAAGCAAAATTGCTATCATGATGTATCCCATCTCTAATGCTTAAAATATAGTTAACATGGGGCATCTTTGCTGAGGTGACCAGTTTTGTTGGTTTCCTCTTTTTCTCTGTTGCCGATATAGTCATTGGCTACAGATGGGGGTGCTGCAAGCTGATTGAGTGTTTCATTTTTTATCAACTCACTGTCAATCGAACATTTCTGTCCAAAATCATTTTCAACAAAAGAAAGTCTTTTGCTCTTTATTCGGAGGTCTAACTGAACCCCTCATGTGTTTGTTTTCCCCATCGCCTTGTACTTGTTGGGTATATGCTTCCTAAATAATGAGACCACAATAGTGAACTGTTTTGAGTTGTCAATAGAATATAGTTTTGTCTTTCACAATATCTGTTATTCTGAAGATCTTAGAATTTCTCGATTGCACCACAATGTTGTGTCACATTGGTCTTGGTAATGAAAGTTTGAGGGTTCGTTATGTTATCTACCTGTCGGATAGTTGAATTGGACATGTTGAGAATTTTCTGGTGGCTTTTCAGTACTCTTTTCCCCTGTTTATATTGTTTGTCTGGGTCATATTAATATCTTATTAGCGTGGGCTTCTTTGGCTGAAATAATTTGCATGGAAAACCAAAATCAATGGGTTTTGGAAATCAAAACATTATGGCACTGATGGATGAGTGTGATATGTACAGATGTAGGATCAAAGGCATTTAGATATCACTTGTGGGCTCTGAGATTTTAAGAAGTAGTTATTGTTTTTTTTTTTTTTGAATGAGGATCGTAGTTTTGTAGTGAGAGAGTCATGGGTTTGTGGAGAAGTTAGATTGGGTCGGGAGTTTTGTTGTACAGGTCTTTAGGAGTTATCTTGGTGCAATCTCCCATCTGAGATTATAACCCCTTATCTTCCCCTTGAGCAGTGTTGATAATATCAACACCATAGCTCGGGTTAAACAAAAAGTTACACAGCAGAGGGATCATTATCTTCTCTGGTATTCAGATTAGACACGTTGAATTTTTATGGTGAGGGTTCATTATCTTCTCTAGTATTCAGATTAGACATGTTGAATTTTTGTGGTGACTCATCCACATCCCCTGTTAATATTGTTGCTTGGGTGGCAGACATTTTCTTATTATCAAGAGATTAAAGTGGATGTTATCCTTAATCACGACAGATGCCCCTAAGAAAATATTTTGCACGGTAATTCGAAATTGATGGGTTTCTGAAATCTTGTTTTGGTCATGTCTTGGGATGTTTATGTTTCTGCTAGTTGACTATGTTTTGAACTTGTTCTTCATCTCTTTGTGGGTGATGGTTTTTGTTTTTTTTTTCCTTTTCGATTGGTCAAAGAGCGTTATGTGGAAAAAGTATCCTTTTCTTTAAAACAAAAGAAACATTGCTTCAGCACAACTTGTGTCTTTCCCAGTTTTCTGCACTAAGCTTCAGTTGCAGTTTAGTTTATATAGGAAAGAAATGAACACTTTTGACAAGCATTCGCCCCGCCCTACAACAGAGCTTTTCAGCCCAAATTGATTAATGGGATATCGGTATTGAATGATAGTGATGTCATCATTTTTCAATAATGAACCCTCATGTCTTTTTCTTTATTATTATTATTATTTTTCTTTTTGTTGGAACCCTCATAACGTTTTCTTTATTTATTTTTTTTTGTTGGAACCCTCATCATTTCATTGTTGTCAATATATCTGTGCATCGGCACTAGTTTAAATTTATGCTGTAGCCCCGAAGTTTTGGGGGCATGTACTAGACAACGCAAAAAAGAAAAGCTGCAACAACAATGGAATTACATTAACCAATTTAAGCTTGAAGTTTTTAACATTGGAAAGAAGACAGCAAACAGCGATGACAAAAGGGCAGACGTGGCTTTATGGCTTGTGAATTTGGACCTTCCATAAAAGGTTACGCCGCTGTAGTGGCCCACTGTGATAACCATCTTTTAATTTCACTTTCAGATGCTAAGCTACATATTGGCGGCTAGGTTTGTAGAATATGTGCCACTATCCATTTGTGGGACCCTTTCATCTTGCGACATCTCATTTTTCTTTACCGTTTCCATTTGTGAGCCTACAAAAAAAAGGCAATTGAGCAGATTGAGTTGAATTTTTTTTTGAGTCGAGCACAATCCAAATAGGATGTAGGTATATCCAAACCCAAAGACGACCCAAAGGAATAAGGATATTGACATGGCTAAATCTCCTACTACAAATGGGTTGGATACCTAATTCTATGATTCATTTGTATTTTTATCTCACCGACTTGCGTGGGAGGTAACCTTTTTACCACCGTATGGGATACCTCATCACAAATTTACAAATTTAATATTTACTAACCCTTCATGAATTATTACTCACTCTAATTTGACGTTAATCTTAATTACACTAATCATTAGGTTAAGTTTCATAAAAATTTAACCTGAGAAACTGTTAAATTTTATGGCCTGATCTAATCCAATGGTTAGTATAATTTTTTTGTTAAAGAGTTTTTTAATATACCCCAATTCTTCTAGGATTTGCAAATAGGCTCCTATTGTTTTAATATTTAGTGATAGCTTTCTGCATTTCCATTTTGATACCTTCTATATCCCCAAAATTAGTAGCCTTGCAAACATCAAAAGTTGTCAGAGTGAAATGTCGATTTTGCCCATATTTTATCCTTATATACATAATTTCAAAACCATCAACTTATTTCTCTCTAAAGCTTTTAATATTTACGGCTACTATAGCAAATTCGTGCATAATGATTCTAATTGACCCAATCCATGCATAACTCTACGTAGATATATTTTTTTATGAATATGGATTCATTTCCATAAATATAAATAAATCACAATGAGAAACAACATACACCTCTTCTTATCCTATAGTTATAATTGATTATAATTAACCCAATCCATGCATGAGAGAGTTATTGAGAGTGAGATAGAGAGAGAGAGCGCGCGCGCGTATTGAGACTTGAGATAAAATAATAATATTTTTATAAATAATGACATACTCATTTTTATTTAATGGATATGAGGGAAAAATATTATTTTTATAAAAATGAAGCACGTACAAACCTCGTGCCTCCTGGGATATGTCATTCTCCTTAGAACTACAGATTTTGGGAATACGAAAGATATTAAAATCAACAACACTATATATTCAAATGATAAGATTCTATTTACAAATTCTATAAACCTTAAAGAGTATATATATAAGAAGAATCTCTAGTCAGCTATATAAGAAACAAGTGAGTTGGTAACGGTTCGTCTTCATCTTACCTTGTTCGTTTCGAAAAGTGTGGCTGCATTGCCTCGTTCGCTACTCCCGCCAATGGCTACATTTCTTGTAATTTCTCACGTCATGCGATCGGAGAAAGAACCGAAGCATTTTGGTCGCCAACAGAATCAACACCATGGAAAATGCCAAATTCCATGAAGAAACGATTCTCCGACATCTGAATGCTCCAGAAAATAATCATTATTCAAAATCCCAGGTATCAATCCAACTCGTTGAATTATATGTTTCCAGAAAAACTGAATTTCTGTTCAGTACTTTGGTCTTCTTTCTATGAAAAATCTAAATAGGTTTCTCCATGGTCAAGGAGCGTCAGCATTTTTTGTGAAACCAACAAGGTGATGAAGTTGTGATCGCTCCTGCTGAACTTTATTAACAAGGTAAGTCTGTGACATGTGTTCTATGGCAAAAAAAAAAGAGAGCAACTTTAGAGGATGTGAAACTACAACATTTTCATAAACTTGATTATATTCTTTTGCATTGAGGATTACATAACTTTTTTTGTGGAGTACCGTGAAGATCATTAATCTAAACAAAGAAGTCTAATCAAATCTAAAGATAGGGAAGATAATAATCCTAACTACTAAATCATTGTTTCCATGACTAGTTTTAAGCATCATAATTTGGGTGTGGATGGTTGGCATGCAAAATGTACAACTAACCATTAGCACTTAGTTTCTTCTTTTAAGAAGTACTTGTTAGTTGATCCATGACTAGTTTCTGAGCATTTTAATTTGACTGTGGGTGAGGTAGTCATGAGTTATGATAATAAAGAGTTTTTTCTTTGCTCCACTCAATGAAGAGGAATGTAAATTACTATTTTTGGTGTTCAATCTTTCTTTTCCTGAGATGATTTGCTTTCTCAATGTGTGTTAACCTTATAAAATGGAACATAGAAATTAATTAATATGGTTGAGTTGACCCAAGACATTGGACTAAGTGGATACAGTGTCCATACTTGTTCATGTTAATTACACCCATGTTGAGTATTAATAACAAATCAATCATCTTATAGAAATGGCTGCCTAAGTGTGAATTAATTTCTGTTGTTCCTACTGTTGATGTCTTCTTCATCCTAAACAACTGAGTTCGTAATGGCGTAGTGAAACTGCTCAAGGATATGGCTAGGTTGACTCTGGTCTCTCCATAGGTTCTTCAGAGTTTGAATTAAGAAGTGAGTCAATAAATATTGAGTACATGGCATGTTAGTTGCATCTTTAGATCTTACCTAAGTTAAAATGCTTCTGCCGTGCAACCATCACTAATTTTGGTGTAACATAAGAGAGTTTATTTATGAACTAGCATTAGGAATCATAGTATGGAGTACTCCGGATCACTTGATTCAAGCATCACAAAATAGTTTTGGCCTCCAATCAAAATACACCGCTTCAGTTATAGGTGTGCATGTCACTTTGCAGAAAAAACTATATGACATGTGTGTTTTGATTTTAGGCTATAACTTTTTTTTTGTGTTGCATGGGACACCACAATATGTATACCATCTTCATAAGCTAGGTCAAAGCCCAAAAAAGGTAAATGTCAGTGGTGGCATATTGCCATCGGACACCTTGTTAGAGCCACAAGTATGCTTTTCTTGTACTTGACTTATAGATGCATTTATCTATTTATTTCAATGCCAGGCTCATGATATTTGGGATGCATCATTATATTGCACTATTTCTCCTAAAGCTCCATAGAGAGAGAGAGACAAATGTTGGTGAAATGTATCAGAAATCAAAATATTTAACAACTGTGTCAAGTTTCCCCTCTACTAAACTGACCAAGAGAGATGTCAATTTGTATACCTTATGATCCTAGTTCATGTGATATAGTTATGGGCTCAGGCCAATACAAGTGGTGTACCGGAGACGATACATAGATTGTATCTGTGACTTCCTATGTAAGGAATGTATGTGCATTTCTGAATTTCATGTTTTCACTGAAATTACCCAGGACAGGTTTGCTGAAGCTGTACACAGGCCAGTTTCTGGTCCAGATGAGGAGATCACTGGCGAATCCCTCTTCTATGACTAATCTAATATGTAGATAATCTTCCCTCATAAAGATTCTTTAGGACTTCACCTTTGGATGTGAATCCAGTCCACTGTCGGATTCTCCACGTCATTAGGCGTCCTTCCTAACCCAACTAGCAATATCCTGTTGCACATCAAACCGGAAATCTATTCCTAATAGGGGTGCAGAATGGTGTCCATGCCACAATTCTAACATTTACTTCTATCAGTGACCTTTGAAGGCTTCTGCTCTAAACCATCTTAATCGCTTACATAAAATTCCTTAACATAATCACAAACACTTCTGGTCGAACTTGGCTAATCCTAGTGGGCTGCGAAGTTGGCGAGGATTTTTTTCCTCAGCACATTTACGTTTTGTTCTAGGCTTCGTTCTTCTCCATTTTTCTTTACAATCTACCTGTTCTTAGAGGATTATCACCCAATATAAGTTTCTTTCAACTTGATTGAGTTATATGAATATAGACATTCATCTTGAAATGAGTGGAAATATCGACTCTAACAAAATTTGGCATTTTGTACAGAGACTTCTAACTAGTCTTTCTTAAGAGCACTCTGAAGATACTCAACGTGTTAGTTCTGTAGGTGCAAAAAATAACGACCCACAATAATGGGGGGTGCCTTAGAGGACTTACCCGAGTGAGATTAGGGACACCGATGCCTGTGCCTGGAGCCTGAGAAAAGGAAGGAGAAATGCAGGTCAGAGGACCCTGGCCTGGGCGGCGCAGGGCTCTCCGATGCCTAAGTTAGTGTATGAACTAAGCAGAGGGAGGAGATTTTTGGGGAAGAAGATGGCATACCAGAGTGGTAATGGCGTCCTCCTCTCCTTTGGAGAGGTAGCTGTGTTTATATAGAGGAAGAGGAGACAAAGGGGTTGTTGGCTGTCTTGTCATAGCCCACTTCGTCAGGTACTAGGGAGGCGCGGTCCCATCGTAGCCTGTCTGGTCCTGTCGTAGCCTGTCTTGTCCTGTTAGGCCATATCCTGGCGCTTTGGGAGCTGTGGAGGGCGATCTGTCAGGAGATATGGGCTGTCCCCCTTGTCTTGTCGCACGTGCTCTAGCGTGCTCAAGTGTCCAAGGGCGGACAGCTGTCAGGCCCTGCCTCGGCTAGTCCTGGCATCCTCACCGAGGTCGGGGAGCCGAGGTCGGAGAGGACCTTGACTGGTTAGAGCCCTTGCAGAGACGCCGAAATGGAGGACCGGGGAGGAGTCCCTAGCCGAACTGGAGACGACCTGGCCGAGGTAGAGCTCAGCCGAGCTGGGAGCGTCCTGGCCAAGGTGGAAATGTCGTGCAAGGTGCCGAGATGAGTCTCTGGCCGGAGTGGGGGCACTTGGCCTAGCTGGCGCCGGAGCATGAGATAGAGCATCCGGCCAGTCATCCGGTGAGTTCGGAAATATCCCCCCACAATAGCCCCCCAGCTTCTGAGCTCCATAGACTGCTCTCTTGAGGTCAGAAGGTAAGTATCATGGAGGATGACTGGCTGGCAATGAACCGGAGCTGGAGGTTGGCATCACTGTGAAGCTGTAACAAGATGCCTCTGTCGAGCTGGAGAGTGCATTGTTGCTGAAAGCCAAGGGAGATGGCTCATTTATTTAGGAGTATCTTGCTACTGCTGCTGAGGAGGAAGCAAGCTGATGAGGAGGCTGCTAAACCGGAGACTGGCACTGCTGCCGAGCCGGAGGAAGGATTTCCTGCCGTACTGGAGTCTGGCGCTGCTGTGGAGCTGCGAACTGGCATGAGGCCGAAACCGGAGACTGGCACTGCTGCCGAGCCGGAGGAAATATTTCCTGCCGTGCTGGAGGCTGGCGCTGCTGTGGAGCTGCGAACTGGCATGAGGCCGAGGAGGTGATACGGAACAATCTCTACTGCAATCTTGTCGAGCTGCCCTTAGCCGAAGTGGCCAGCTTTTGGCCGAGACGAACTGTCTTGCGACAGTGGGTCGGAGATGAGCATAAGTTCGGCAACGGTCTTTGAGGGGTGTAAAAACCCTGACTTTAGGAATCTGACCTTGGCCGAAATGGCTGGCTTTGCGCCGAGGTGGATCCATCGTTCCGCTGGACTCGGTTAGGCGAGTGTGAGTGCGGCGATGGCCTTCTTAGGGGTGTATGAACCCAGACTTTAGGAAAGGCTGAGTGTAGGAACTGTAGGCCATTTCCAAGGCGTAGAGCCTGAGTGTGTCCAAGACACGGGGCTTTAGGAAAGGCTGAGTGTAGGAACTCTTCCATGCCGTTTCCAGGGCGGATGAACCCAAGAGTGTGTCCAAGACACGGGGCTTTAGGAAAGGCTTGAGTGTAGGAACTCTTCCATGCCGTTTCCAGGGCGGATGAACCCAAGAGTGTGTCCAAGACACGGGGCTTTAGGAAAGGCTGAGTGTAGGAACTCTTCCATGCCGTTTCCAGGGCGGAGAGCCTTGTAGATGGGTGAAGACCCTGAGTTTAGGAATTGGCCGAGTGTCCGAACTCGAGGCCTTTTCCAGGGCTGTTAACCCTTGTCACTTGCTTTTCTGGCATTCGCCGAGATGGAGAGGCCCGGGTGTACGAACCCGAGGGCAGTCTCGATGGCATTAGCCGAGACCAACATGAGGCCAAACCTGTGAAGCGCGTAGCTAGCACGAGGGCGATACCAACATGAGGTCGTTAGATGCGGTCGAAACCATCATGAGGCCGAAACCAGCGTGAGGTGGAAACCAGCACGTGGGCGGACCAGCATGAGGTCGTCAGATGCGGTCAAGACTATCATGAGGCCGAAACCAGCGTGAGGTGAAGACCAGCACGTGGACGGACCAGCATGAGGTCGTCAGATGCGGTCAAGACCATCATGAGGCCGAAACCAGCGTGAGGTGGAAACCAGCACGTGGGCGGACCAGCATGAGGTCGTCAGATGCGGTCAAGACCATCATGAGGCCGAAACCAGCGTGAGGTGAAGACCAGCACGTGGACGGACCAGCATGAGGTCGTCAGATGCGGTCGAAACCATCATGAGGCCGAAACCAGAGTGAGGTGGAAACCAGCACGTGGACGGACCAGCATGAGGTCGTCAGATGCGGTCAAGACCATCATGAGGCCGAAACCAGCGTGAGGTGAAGACCAGCACGTGAACGGACCAGCATGAGGTCGTCAGATGCGGTCGAAACCATCATGAGGCCGAAACCAGCGTGAGGTGGAAACCAGCACGTGGACGGACCAGCATGAGGTCGGAAGCTAAGTGACAAAAAGTTCCGTCTAGCTGCCCCCGAGTTGGAAGAGATTCCTGCAGAGCTGGGGGCTACTAGCGAGCTGGAGATATCCGCTGAGCTGGAGACGTCCGCCGCGCTGGAAGCTTCTGCAGAGCTGGAAGCGATATGATCGCTGTCGCGGAGGTTGAACTGCTCCCGGGCCCGGTTGCTTCTGCTCTTCAGGGCGCGTCTTTCGGGGGGTAGAGTCGAGGTCGAATCCTTGGAGGATGAACCCGACCGAGTACCCTGCTGTTGGTCGCCTGCTTGGCCAGATCTTGCTCCCGACCTCTCTCGGCGGGGGACCGTCGGCAGCTGTGTCAACAGTGCGATAGGTTCCTTTCCCTTTCTGGTTCTTCGAGGCATGGTGTTTGGAAAGATTTGGAGAAGGTTGGAAGGCTGGGATATTGCTTTCCCACAGACGGCGCCAATTGTAGGTGCAAAAAATAACGACCCACAATAATGGGGGGTGCCTTAGAGGACTTACCCGAGTGAGATTAGGGACACCGATGCCTGTGCCTGGAGCCTGAGAAAAGGAAGGAGAAATGCAGGTCAGAGGACCCTGGCCTGGGCGGCGCAGGGCTCTCCGATGCCTAAGTTAGTGTATGAACTAAGCAGAGGGAGGAGATTTTTGGGGAAGAAGATGGCATACCAGAGTGGTAATGGCGTCCTCCTCTCCTTTGGAGAGGTAGCTGTGTTTATATAGAGGAAGAGGAGACAAAGGGGTTGTTGGCTGTCTTGTCATAGCCCACTTCGTCAGGTACTAGGGAGGCGCGGTCCCATCGTAGCCTGTCTGGTCCTGTCGTAGCCTGTCTTGTCCTGTTAGGCCATATCCTGGCGCTTTGGGAGCTGTGGAGGGCGATCTGTCAGGAGATATGGGCTGTCCCCCTTGTCTTGTCGCACGTGCTCTAGCGTGCTCAAGTGTCCAAGGGCGGACAGCTGTCAGGCCCTGCCTCGGCTAGTCCTGGCATCCTCACCGAGGTCGGGGAGCCGAGGTCGGAGAGGACCTTGACTGGTTAGAGCCCTTGCAGAGACGCCGAAATGGAGGACCGGGGAGGAGTCCCTAGCCGAACTGGAGACGACCTGGCCGAGGTAGAGCTCAGCCGAGCTGGGAGCGTCCTGGCCAAGGTGGAAATGTCGTGCAAGGTGCCGAGATGAGTCTCTGGCCGGAGTGGGGGCACTTGGCCGAACTGGCGGACGTTGAGACGGGCCTTGCCGAGATGGCCTAGCTGGCGCCGGAGCATGAGATAGAGCATGAGATAGAGCATCCGGCCAGTCATCCGGTGAGTTCGGAAATATCCCCCCACAAGTTCTTAGATATTAATAACACGTGGTACAGTGGTAGTCATAAACATGTTAATCACTACTGAAAAACGTATAATTTATTGCTCGGTAATGCCGAGTTCAGTTCTTCTGGTTGTGTTTCTTTTCTTTGTGTAATTTAATTCACCATCAACTAGGATTTCAGTTGTAAACATTCTGTTGCTCTGAGAATTCCACTCAGAGTGTTCCGAGTTTTGTTTGTAGTATGTCAAACAGAATCCCTGTTGCATGAAATGGAGAAAAGTGGGAAAAGTTGTAGATATGGAGTTCTTAATTGTGTAGTGAGTGCAGAAACCAGTAAACTACTGTTTGGCCTTTCAGGTTGATGACGATTGATCTAGTCTTGTTCGTAACCGATGAATTTCATCAGGGAGTGGAATGAGAGCTGCTGCTATTTTTGAGTAAGTTTAACTGTGATGTTGAAGTAATTAATGGTTAATTCTCATTTATCCAATTGATTGTGAGGCTAGTGATGTTTCGTTATGCTGTCTTGGTTCATCTTTTTGGATCCAGTAAGGAATTCATTTTGCCAAGTTTGTTTCTGCTCTAACCTGTATGTGATGAATATGAAAAATTCTTTCCTTCTTTCTTTCAAATTGTCTGTGATTTATTTCATATACTGGACTCATTGATATTAAGAGCACTCTGCTTTTTTATTATCACAAGGTGCTGTGCTGGACAAAAGTTTTCATTGAAATAAGGGTGGGACAAAATATTCCAATTCTCAGGTGATAGCTCTGAAAAGACCATCTATTATTAAATAATGCTAGTAATTGAAAGCCAACATTTAAAGTATATATTTAATCATGACTGTGTGAATTACCAAAAGAAGAAAAAAAAAAATCAGGGTAGCAAACAAAAGTGAGTTTCCTGTTCTTCGTGCCAGCTTTCTGTTTCAAACTGCCTACCTATCTATAGGCAATCTGGACTATACCTGAACTGTTTTCTTGCCAATATATCTCCCTGGGAATGGATAATTGCATCTAGCACACTACGCCCTGTGGAAATGATTGGGATTACTTTTAAGGGTGATGATAAGTTCAACCCAAAGCTTTTTAAGTCATGACCTCAGTGCAAGTAATGGTAAAAATCCATAGGCCAACATATTGAAGAAACTAAACCTCTTCTTTAAAAACTGTAACATGCAATGGATGTACAAATATGCATGTATACATAGGCTTTGAGTTAGATATTTCAAATGTATCAACTCTTCTAATTTCATGTAGTCTTCTTGCTTCAAATGAATATCAGGACATGCAGACAATAACACATAACCATTTGATAACCACTGTGCCAAGCTTTCAAGTTTTGAAAACAAATGGTTAATGAACGAAGAACCACCAAGGTAACTGAAACTTCAACACCATGCAAGCAAAGTGGATGTATTTTACAACTGTCTAGACAGAGCCAATATGGCAAAAGAAACTGCAAGGGGAACATGGATTGCTTCATTATATAAACACTGACTAATAACAGCTCAAATCTTCCTTCACACCTCTGGAGTGTACAAGGTAACAGAATCTTCAATCTATACAGACTTTCATATAGCACATATGTACTAGTAATAATGATTGGTGCACCTTCTATATAAACACTGACTGATAACATCTCAAATCTTCCTTGCACTAATCTGAAAGTGTACAAGGTAACAGAATCTTCTATCTATACAGACTTTCATATAGCCATTATGTACTAATAATAATGATTGATGTGCCTTATAAATAACCACGGCTAATAACAGCTCAAATCTTCCTTCACGCCTCTAAAAGTGTACAAGGTAACAGAATCTTCAATCTATAGACTTTCATATAGTACATATGTACTAGTAATAATGATTGATGCGCCTTTTTTAGACCATATATAGGTTAAAGTATACTATATAGCTCTGATAGGTCATACTGGGAAAACAGCATTTCCTCATCAGTTTGAAAGGAGTAAACATCATCAAATGAGAATGAGTCAATCTCTACAGGCCACGCATCAACCTCTGGGTATTGGATTTCATCTATTTGTTGGGTCATCCATGTAGTCTGTAAAGCTGTAAAAGTGGCAAGGGGTGACAATGTTTGAATGCCTGAATCCTGTGAATCTATAGATGGTTGAATCCCTTCCCAGCTATCTTCTCCTAAGCTGAAGACCTCTGGCTCTCCATAGTCTTCAATACTAATGACTGGGACATGATTGTGCAGTTCATTAGTAGGAGTGGCCCGAGTGGGTGATGATATGACATGCCTCCCATTCCCAGTAAGCTCTTGGACAAGCTTCTTAAAGCTTGAAGAGTCTGTGATATAAACCCTGGGACGTATCGCCTTCAACAAACTATTCACTTGCTTCTGGTCATCCTTGCATGTCTTCAGTGGTCCTTGACTTGTTCCTGAGCCCTCCCTTTCCATTGTTTGAAATGGCTTTGAAATAATCCCAGGTCCTTTCTTGGCAGCAGCGGAGGATCCTATGTGGGATATAAATATGAAGGCCAAGGGAAGAAGATAGATAGCAACATGCTATTTTATGTGATTAAAAAAGACAATAAGATGCTGAAAAAGATATGGTTTGCCATTGTCTTGGAGAAATAGGAGTCCTTGCCTACCCACTCACCAAATTATTATCTAGCATATAATCCAAGGAGAAATATGCTGTCATTTGTATTTACCTTAAAACTTGGGTATTCTTAGTACTTTTTTCTGACCATTCCTCATTTCATTATTTCAAGGAGTGGTTGGCATGGGCAAAAAACAATCAATTGGGTTGATACGCATGAATGGGATTTCATTTTCTTCTCTCTCTCAATATGTATACATCTGCATAAAACAAATGTGATTTGTAGGCGGCATTGAAGAAACGAAAGGCAGCATGGAGATAACTATTCATGGATATATACTATTCATTTGATGTGTTTGGGTGGGCGTTCACTGCACGTCGAGAGAGACTGCTTTCACATTGAGACAATATCCAGACAAAAAGAGAGACCATCTGATTTGAAATGTATGATAAAGGACCTCTAATTTAATACATTTCTTTGTATTTTAAGGTAAAGGTGAGGAAAAATGACTGGTTTGTTTGTATTATGGATAATATAAAAAAACACCATAGACATATACATGTTTTGAAATGTATGTAATACCTGAGTTTAATGCAGAAATATTGGGGTTGGTAATTGAGACATTCCACCAAAACAGATGAGATTGAACTATACAATATTGTGTGGGCCACAAGTCTAGCTTCTGAATTGAAATCGATGACTGTTCATACAGTGACCCAGAGTTGATGAGATGGGCCACACATGGATGATTGCATGATCATTACTTTCGATCAGTGGCTGTAAAATAGACGGTCGAGAGTATATAACCCAACTGTAGGAAATATAAACCAGTTGGAGCGAACTGCACAGGCCATTTGCAAGACTGACCTCTGACAAGTCTCACCGTGAATTGGCATGACATCAAACTGTTGATAGAATTTTACCAATTTGTGTGTGTGGTGTGGTGGGGGGGGGGGGGGGGGGGGGGGGGGGTTTTGGTTTTCTTTTATGGCCCGATTGGATGGATCGTCATGTGGGCCCCCACCAGGTGTTTAAACAATTTTTTTTTTTTTTTTTTTTGGGGGGGGGGGAGGGGGTTGGTTTTGTTTTATGGCCCCATTGGATGGATCGTCATGTGGGCCCCACCAGGTGTTTAAACAATTTGGGGGAGGTGGGGGCTCTGCTTTATGGCCCGATTGGATGGATCATCATGTGGGCCCCACCAGGTGTTTCTACAATTTGGGGGAGGTGGGGAGGGGGGGCTCTGCTTTATGACCCGATTGGATGGATCATCATGTGGGCCCCACCAGGTGTTTAAGAGCTCCTAGCTCAACAGAGGTTTTTCTCATATAAAAAACATGATATAATCAATCATATGCTCAATTTCACTGCACAGCCAACTCTTTGTAGATTAGATTTGCCACATCACAGAGAAGGTATGCAGTTTAGGTGACAGTCAGGTACTTTCTAAACGCAATTGCCATAGATGGTGTTTGGCTGATGATGTTGTAATCCGGGCCATTGCCATAGCTAGGGCTTGTCTCATGAATCATGATGTTGTAATCAGGAGGGCCAGCCAGGCCACCCGATAACAATTGTTGCGTAGAGTCTGTCCTGACCATTTTGGCTTTTACGTGTATAGAATCCTCACAAGTGAAAAAAAGATGCTCTTTGCCTTGACAGACTAAATACAAGAAACATAATTTTGATAAATTAATTACTTCATTTGATTCTGTTATCTTAAAATACCTCCTCCTTCAGCCCAATGCAATCACAAGTGAACGGATGTGAAAAACATAAGCATCAATCTTAAAATACCTCCTCCTTCATTTGCCTTACCACTGTACCAAACTATTGGTCGAATCGGATTGAACTTATATTACTAGCTAAAACAAGTCCTTCAAATACTTTATTGCTCCCCTGCTGACTTCTAATATGTTACGTGTATGTGAATGAAAGGAGAGTTTTACGATAAATAATACGAAAAACTCTCTCAGTTGTCAATGCCTTATTTAAGACCATGAAATGAAATATAAGATTGACCAATAAAGAGCAAAGTCTTATTTGACAATTGCCAATGTTCCATGCCTGCCTCTTGCCTCCTCAACGAGAGGGAACTTTTCCGGAGTTAAAAGAAGCTGATCTCCTCCTCCTTGGGAGTTGGGACTCACCTTTTAAAAATTCAAGCAGCTCAAAATGAATCTCTCATGTAGCATCTTCCAAACTACATGGTTGAGCAGTCCATTAATAATGTAATTAATAAAATTAATAATGCATATGTTAATCACATTATTAATTATATTCTTAATCTTTAAGTCAGACCAACACCTATTGAAGTAAAATTTAGGAATAAATAATATAATGGGTATTCATTCTGAATGGCTCGGAGACCAAGCCTAAGGGCCAATTTGGTTGAGAGCATTTCTAAGACAGAAATTGCTCTTGCTGGAAATTCCTGACATTAAGAATTTGGACCACTATTCCGAGTTTCTATGTACCATCCGCTTGATACGTTATTGCTGATCTATGGGTTTGGCTCTATGGGTTTCTTCTCATGGCATTGATGATGACACACAGTCAACAGTGCAACATGTCATTAGCAAGTATATTATGGGCTTCCATTTGGTAAGAGATAGCTTGACCCAAGTTGAAGATAACATGACTTTTGAAAAACAGGTTCACCATACACATTACACCATCTCTATGTAACATAGACGGATGGTGAAATGAAACTCTTCATTTTTCACTATCATCTCAACCTTATCCTAGCAAACAATGTCAGTCATAAAATTTAAGATTTTCTTTTTTTTTTATGCTGGCATGTGAATGGCAAAGAGTGAAATGGTCTACATTCACATGCATGGAACCGTCAGAAGTTCCACTAACAACCCAACTAGTGATGTAAATGGACCTCTGATTATGTGGTGACCCAAAGGAAAAGCATTCTCTCTCCAGTCTGGGTATATCAAGGTTTCACCCAAACAACAATAAATAGTTACGAATCAAACCTGGCTTCGTATGGCTATAAACTGAGACCATGGCCCTACTGAAATCCATAGATCCATCATTCACAGCCGTCAAGTTAGACACACGTCCCACCAACATGTGACTGTTTTAGCTGCTCCATCTTCTCTATGAAGAAGAATGTAGCCATTATGATGGGAAGCCAATGTGTTAGTAACTTGAAAGAGAACAAATCCCAAGTGGAAGGATAAGTACAGCGCACCTAGAGATGAGTCTTAACACCAGTCCTATAACATGGACGAGGCACCATGAACGTATCTAAATCATGAAATTGAAACAACGTAGTGGGCTATATACATTGCGTCAAACACCAAACACAGCCAACATTTACAATATTCATCATCGCGGCTGGCCTGAATGCTTCCTTGTTCATAAAGAATTTTACAGCTTCCGATCCTCACTGGCTGAAGAGCATTAGTTTGATGGCAGCTTTCTCTGCAATGCTCCATGGATTGGCAGGGTTAGGACATGCTACAATTTGCATGTAGGCACTGGTGTGACTGAGGGCATGCTGCATTGTCATAAAATTATATAGGAGACACTCCCAAAGCCTGCAAAAGTATAATACAAAGCTCATCATCCATTACATGTATCAAAAAACAATACAGGAATAACTTTAATCAATTATTGTTTTGTCTTTTCAAAAATCCCTACTTGAGATTGCACTAAAGTGATTGGACTCTAGCCGCCCTCCATTTGGTGACGTAGCGTACTGACTGGTTTACTGAGAGGGTTTGTCAATGAGCTACTCCCAAAAACAGCTCCATCAGATTCGTAACCATCTGATTCAACACACGCTAGCAATCTCTTGGGTGATCCCAGCCCCTGAGGTGGGTCATTAGTGTCATTCTTACACTAGCAAAACATAAGAAGGAACGAGAGTTCTTGGAAAAAAAGATTGTATTCAACTGAGTGACTCCTTTGGAGATCATCCCTCACTATATATAGGTATTACATGCCTTTGATCAAGGCTCTAAGTTAGGAAAGCATCTAATTACATGAATTGAATCTAGGCAAGTATATCAATTACAACTAACTATGTACAACTTTTTTAATTTGACCCAATCAATCCACGTGATGTATTCTGAGTTGGGCTGGATCCCTTCATGGGTCGTGGGCCAACTTAACCCCCCCCAAATTGATGCGGGAGAATCAACGAGCATCAATTTGCCAACCAAGAATTGATGGCGTGGTCGTGGAAGATCTTTAGTAAAAATATCAGCAATTTGAAGCTTAGTGGAGACAAGCGGAAGGCTGATGACATCACGTTTAAACTCACACGTATGAAATGACAATCAACCTCGATGTGTTTAGTGCGTTCATGAAATATCAGATTTTCAGTAATCTGAATTGCACTTGTATTATCTGCATAAAATGGGGGTAGCGCCTTCTGCCAGAAATCCAATGTCAGAGAGCAGACCTCGGAGCCAAAGAATTTCGGAGCATGTAGCAGACATGGCTCGGTACTCAGCCTCTGTAGATGATTTTGAAAATTTTTCATTTTTCTTGCATTTCTAGGAATCAGACTTTCACCCAAAAACATGCACCATCCTGTGGTCGATCCGCGAGTATCTGGACAACCAGCCCAATCAACATCTGAGTAAACTATGAGAAATAGAGAATTGTCTGATGGAAAAAACAACCCGCGAATCGGTGTGCGAATAAAATACCGAATGATGTGGCGAACAGCAGCCAAATGAAGGTGACGAGGAGCAGTCATGAACCGACTCATTAGGTTGACCGCATAGGAGATATCAGGCAAGGATGAAAATAGAGGTAGCATCGGGCCGCTACGAAGCACACGCTACGTAGCGGTGCGTTTTGAAAAAATCGTCAAAAAAATCTGAAAATTTTCCAGAAAACCCAGAATATTGGAAAATGATTGAAAATGTTTTTTTTTTTTTTTTTTTGCAAAAGTAACTTAGATAAGGGGGCGTAGCGGCCCCCTCATTATATGAGATCCTGTACCACTGTATGAATAGAAAATAATAGTAATGATCAATTTTTTCACATGTATTCATGTTGCTTTAGTTATACTAACTTATTTCTAGTTAGAATGAAATTTTATTGAGCCCTATTTTCAAGTAGAATGAAATTTGGCTAAGGCCTTGATTTTAATTGAGTAATATTTGGCTAAGATATGACTTTTTTTTTATATATTTAGCCTCATTGTGGAGCCCACCAATTGTTAAAGGAATCAAGTGCTTCAGCTTTTATTTTTTCTTAGATGGTTCATTTAATTTTTATTGATACCTTTCAAAGGGTCCATAAGTGCCCTCATGAAATAAAAGAGGGGTCTATTTAATTTTTATTTATGCCTTTTAAAGGACCCATAAGTGCCCTTTAATGAATAAAAGAGGGGTCCATTTAATTTTTATTCGTAACTTTCATAGGGCCCATAAGTGCCCTCTAAAAGAGGGGTACATTTAATTTTTATTTATAACTTTTATAGGGCCAATAAGTTTCCTCTTAAAAGAGGGGGTACATTTAATTTTTATTTACAACTTTCATAGGCCCATAAGTGCCCCTTAATGAAATAATACAAGGATCGAAATGAAATTGGTTTTGGTGCCATGAGTGCCCTCTAAAAGAGGGGTTACATTTAAATTTTGTTTATAACTTTCATAAGGGCCCAGTAAGGGGCCCCTAATGAAATAAAACAAGGGCAAAGGGTTTCGTGCCCTATTTCTTTTCCCTAAACAAAGGTTGACGAAAATCGAGAAGCGGGAGAGGGGAGAGGAAAAGAAGAAGAAGAAGAAGAAGGAAGAAGGAAGAAGAGAATAAGAAAGGGAAGAAGGAAAGAGGAACTACCATGCGTTGCTGCTTGCTGGAGGTTCTGCCTGCAGGTGCTACTGCTGCTGCTCACTGGAGGTGCTGCTACCGCCGCTACTGCAAGTGTTGGTGCAAAGAGCGACCGATACGGACGCTACGAGTGCGATACCCGATATTTTCGTTGTAGCGTGGCGGCCACTGCCGCCACGGCCGATATTTTCATCCATGTTATCAGGACGAGTGATCGTGAGGTAGATCAAGTTACCAACTAACTGGCGATATGTGGTAGGATCTGGAAGAAGGTCACTGTCCTCTTGACTGAGTTGGACATTCAGTTCGACCGGTGTATCGACTGGAGCTGAAGCAGTAAGGCCAGCCAAGTCAATGAGATCAACAGTGTATTTGTGCTGATTGAGAACTATACCTTTAGTCGATTGATGAACTTTAAGACCGAGGAAATAGTTTAAAGGGCCGAGATCCTTCATGTGAAATGTCTTATTAAGAGAAGCTTGGAGTTCCTGAATCATTTGTGTATTTGGACCAGTAATGACTATGTCATCAACGTAGACAAGTAGCACAGTAATCCCGGACGGAGCATGATATAAAAACATAGAAGGATAATACTGGCTCAGATGAAAATCCAAGTGGAGAAGAGCATCTTGAAATTTCTCAAACCATGTGCGAGGAGCTTGCTTCAGACCATAGAGGGAGTGATGGAGTTCGGCAACCATATCCCGGAGGAGTACCCTTGAGGCAGACACATATAAACGTCTTCTTTGAGATCACCATGAAGAAACGCATTTTTGACATCCATTTGATATAAAGGCCAAGACTGAGATGCAGCAACAACAAGAATTATGTGTACTGTGGTCATTTTGGCGACTGGAACAAAAGTTTCATCATAATCGATGCCATATTCCTGCCGATTTCCAAGAGCGACAGGGCGTGCCTTATATCGATCTAACGTGCCATCTGATTTTAACTTAAGAGAAAAAATCCATTTACAAGCAATAGGTTTAACACCCACAGGAGACGAGACAATATCCCACGTCTGATTTTGCTCTAAAGCATTCAGTTCTTTTTGCATAGCCTAGTTCCAACATTGGTGATGCACAGCCTGAGAATAGGATTGAGGGATGGAAGAGGAAGACAAAGTGGCCATTAAGGAAGTATGGGAGAACCCATAGCAGTCTGGTGGTACCGAAATGCGGGTGGAGCGACGCAAAGAAGGATGTCCAGGGGGACCAATTGCCGGAGGTGGAACGGATGCTGGAGGAAGATCAGGAGGGGGAGTCCCGGTAGGCGCTTCTTTATTCCGTCCGTGGTACACAAAATTAGGATTGAATCGAACAACTGACGTGTTGTTAGAAAAACCAGGTAAAGACACCAAGGAGGAGTCGTCAGGAGGATCAAGGTATTTTTGAAAAAAATAATGTTTCAAAAAAAAAAAAAAAGGATCCTGGAGGTACGGATGCGACGAATGTGAGGATCATAGCAAATAAACCCTTTTTGGAAGGGTGCATATCTTAAAAAAAACACACTTAGCTTATTGCGTGGTTAGTTTGGTTCGTTCAGCCGGAGGCAAATGCACAAAACAAATTGAGCAAAAAACATGAAGATCATTATAGGATGGAGAAGTCTTGTACAATTGGTAATATGGGCTCTGATTTTTAAGATAAGTTGAGAGCATACGATTTATAAGATGAGCTGCAGTAGCCAACGCCTCAACCCAAAAACAGGTAGGAATCGATGATTCAAGAAGAAGGGAACGGGTGACATCAAGGAGATGTCTATTTTTTCTTTCAGCGACTTCATTCTGCTGTGGAGTATAAGGACAAGTTCTTTGAGAAATAATGCATTTATTTTGCAAAAACTGTTGAAATTCAGAGGATACATATTCCTCACCGGAATCAGATCGCAGGATTTTGATGTAGGTGGAAAATTGATTCTCAACATAAGTAAATTTAAAAAAAAAAAAAAACATTGAAAACATCAGATTTTGAAGGCAGAAAGTAAACCCATGTGAATCAACTAAAATCATCAATAAATATCACAAAGTATTTATAGTGAGCGTGAGAAAGAGCTAGAGCAATTCCCCATACATCGCTATTAAATCAAAACACCGAGTGCTGTGTGAAGTGGAAATAGGAAATGAAAGAGTTTTGCTCTTTCCCATTTTACAAGTAGCACAATCACAAGGCATATAAGAAGATAAACCAATAGATTTATTTAATAAACCAGAATTTAACATAAGGGACAAAGCTTTGGAATTAGGATGTCCAAGTCTATTATGCCACGATTGGCAGCTATCTCTAATAGAAAAATAAAAACACATCATTGTCAACTTTATTTCTAGAAAATTTAGAAAAATCCAGTGGAAACAAGCGTCCACACTTGTGTCCCCTCACGATCTCCTTCCCTGACATCTGGTCCTGCACAACACAACCAGAAGAAGAAAAAGATATATTACAATTATTTTCAACAAGTTGCCCGACTGACAATAGGTTTATAGTTACGAGAATGTGTCATATGATTAGACGCCCCGGAATCAAGAAACCAAGTAGAAGATGGAGGGGAGGTACCTGAGATACCGAGTAGAGAAGGCATTAATAATCATTTGTTGAACCAATTCAGGAGTGAGAGAGGATGAGGATGAGGATGAGGATGAGGGCCCAGGTTGTGAGGGTGCAGATGTAGGAGCAGGCATACCCGAAGAAGCAACATAAGCATGCGTAGTCGGAGACTATGGAGTCTGATATTGTGAAGTCTGATGCTGCGGTGATGGACGTTGTGGGCGGCGGCGACATTCAGAGATGATATGTCCCGACTTTTTACAGTAACTGCAGATCTTCTGTTTGCATTGAGTAGCAATGTGCCCGAATTTTTGACAACTGTAGTATTGCGTTTTGTTCAAGTCTCGAGGCGGAGGCTGAGAAGCCTTATTCGCCGAGAATGCGATTAAATAGGTCTCAATCTTTTGTTGAGTCATATGAGCCGAGGTCGTAATGCGTTGTTCTTCGCGGAGGAATTCATTCAAGCACATATCCGATGAAGGTAATGGCGTCCGATTCATCAGGGCAGATCGGACACTTTCATATTCATTCTGTAGTTTCATCAGAAATTGATCTCTTTGACTAAAGGCCTGAAGATCGTGAATGACGATCAAAACATCCGCAGCCACATCAGCATGCTCAATACTATCGTATTCCGACCACAGTGTAAGAAATCCCGAATAGTAATCTTGGATTGACAAGGTTCCCTGTGTATATTCAGCAATCGCACATTCAAGATGAAATTGACGTGCTGAATTATCTTGTTGATACACTTCTTTCAGATACCCCCACGTCTTTTATAGTTGGGTAAGGATTGAGATTCATGATCAGATGTGGCTCGACAGAGCCGAGGATCCATGATTTAGTATGCCAAGAGGAGATACTCTCATCTTCAGTGGGTTTAGGGTCAGATCCAAAAATATATCCCCACAATTCCTTAGTTTCAAGGTATATTTGGAACTGAAAGGACCAAGTAGGGTAGTTCTTTCCAGTGAAAGACATCAAGGTAACTTCAGATTTTTCCATCTCAAATTGATATTGTCCAAAAAAAAAAAAACTAATTGAAACAGTGATAAAGACAGCAAACAATCTAGCAACAGTGAAAAGATGAAGTCTAAAAGTGTATAACAACTTTGCCGTGTATAGTAACCAAGATCTGACCAAACAGTGAAGAGAAACCAAGCAAGACCGAACAGTAATAGGCCCAATCAGCCCTGACAACCTTGGATTTGGCTGTATATCCACTACATGAGCCCCACTAATGATGCTGGACAAAGATCAGATCAAAGAGCTAAAGAAGCACAGTAACCTGGCTTCTAATTGGAAGAAGAATGATCTAATTCCGCTGAGTATCTAATATTTTGGACGGTCTAGATGAAAACAATATTAAAAATTGAAAAATCTCGAGAATGAGAAAAGAGCCAACCTAGAGGTGCTGAAAAATCAGAGAAAATTTTCCAATAACCCTAGAAAATCCAGGCGACCAAGTCTATCTAGGTTTCTAAAGATGCTTTGATGATCTGAGGTGGGCCACCAGCAAGAAGAGACTGCTGTAGTGTCTTCTGGACGTGTCTGGACTATCGAAAATAGATCCTTGATCTGTCGTTCTTCACAAGAGATATGGATATCTCCTACTCTTATTGCCTTGATACTATGTAAGATCAAAAACAAGGTTTTCTTGAACTTAGCTTTGATACCATGTCATTCTTACACTAGCAAAACATAAGAAGGAACGAGAGTTCTTGAAAAAAAGATTGTATTCAACTGAGTGACTCCTTTGGAGATCGTCCCTCACTATATATAGGAATTACATGCCTTTGATCAAGGCTCTAAGTTAGGAAAACATCTAATTACATGAATTGAATCTAGGCAAGTATATCAATTACAACTAAAAATAGAAATATACATACTATGTACTACTATATCAATTTGACCCAATCAATCCACGTGATGTATTCTGAGTTTGGCTGGATCCCTTCATAGGTCGTGGGCCAACTTAACAATTAGAATCTTCATAAGCGAGATTGCCCAAAAGATCACAACCCAACCCTATATTAGCAGAAATCTCCACATCATGGACTTCTCCAAGCCCCTTTTTGCATTGTCATACTCGGGGTCCACCTTTGATCAATCCAGTCTGTTCACACCAGCACCCCTTCAATTGGCAGAAATCTAAATTTTACACTCACCATTGGATTTTATCACAACAAAATTGCAGTACATAGCCATTAAGCTTTGAGTACTAGTGTCTATTATCATTTTGTCCAACCTAATATTACATATTACCCTCATCTACGTCTGAACCTTGCCATCACCATGCCTCCCTTGATTGTTACGCACCAAGGTAGGCCCCACTAAAAGGAGTTGAACTCTTTGTATAAGGCCCACAGGCCACATATATACTGTATATATGTAGATATATATAAGTTTTAGAGAGAGAGAGAGAGAGAGAGTGAGTTTTACTCTTGTGAGAACCATTCATGTATCCATGTGAACACACCTGTGGGGGTGCACTTGTGGTCATGCCAATCATAGGGAAGGTGGGGGATAAAAACATCTCGATAAAAACATGATCCTCAACTTTAATAGTTTTAGAAGGCATCATTTTTTGGTTAATCCAACAGTGAATAAACAATTGCATGAGCGCCAAATTTGGGCGCGGAAATTCAAAAGAGGAGAAATAGGGGCCGGGAGGTGGTTCCATAAGTTGGACATGTGGCTCGCAAATAGGGTGGACTATATACATAAGAACTGTGCAGACATTTCTCACTTGAATATTTCTATATATATTTATATTAGAGAAATAAATAGATAGATAGGAGGGGACACTAGAAAACACCCCAAGCATTTTTCCATTAAAAATGTCCCTTTTAGTGAGGCCCACCTGGATGCATGACAACCAATGGAGGAGGGTTGATGGAGTTTGGACATGGATTAGCGGAATACGAAATATCAAGCTCATCCCAATAATCCTAGCCCTTAGTTTTAGATCGTCAAATTTTAATAGCAACACATAATGCAAATTTATTGACAAAATCCAATGGTGGCTAATGTCTAGAACAATGTGAAATTAGGGTTAGCACCAAATTGAAGGGAGGTTGGTGGGGATAGGACTGATCAAAGATGACCCCCCTAAAAGAAAATTGAAAAAAAGAAAAAAAAATGAAAAAAAAAAGTGAGTTATGTGGAGAATGACATATTATTGGTAGCTGAGAAAGGAAAGACTTGCAAATTCAATCTCACATGCTTAGTCATCTTCCAACTCAACAACTTTCTTAGGAAAAAGTCTACTAATTATGATTTTGACTAATACAATTTTATACTCAGTTTTTTTTTTTGCAATAATTACGAGATGACAATTTATATATATGTGGGAAATTCTAAAAAACGCCCCATTTTAAAAACGCCCATTTTTCCGCCCCGCTTTTTTTTTTTTTTTGTCACGGGGCCATGTTGAGTCAATCTAATCTTTTCACACACACTCATCCAACTTTTTCTCACAATTGGATTGAAATCATGATAAAATGATGCCTCTAAGCCATTAAATTTTAGGGTCATGGATCAAAAGGTTAGGATGATCTTATGGACTCAAGATTTTGCATATAGGTAGGCCTCATATGGGTCTTTCCATCCAATGGACTTCCATAATCATCATGCATCCCAGTGGGCCCAACTAGAAGGGGCATTTTTTCCTAAAAAACGCCCGGGCACTGTGCAGCGCCCCCCTGTGTGTGTATGCGCGCATGTATATATATATGAGAGAGAGAGAGGAGGGCTATAAAAACATTAAAAAACGCCCATATTTCCAACGAATTAGGGAAGAGATAGGATGATAAGGTGGACTTACAGTTATCCTAATCATATTTATTTCGAATTCCTCATATATATATATAATGAGAAATTTTGTTGAGTCTACAACAATTTACGAGTCAGATATTGCACATCTCTTTTAATATTCAGAGACAACAAAAATAGGGATACAGGAGAATCCAAATATAACCAAATGCACCCAAAAAAAAAAAGAAAAGAAAAGAAAGAAAAAAAGAAAAATAAAGATGGACTGATGAAAAGAAGTCCATTGATTTAAAAAATATCAATTTTAAAAGAATAAAATCTTGAAATCCAAATATCAGAAATCCCTAGTGTTGATGAATACAAACAGTTCGTGTGTATACTGTATACACATTGTTTGGTACATAGAGCACAAGATAAAATTAAAAGTAAATGCTTGGAAAATAGAATTATTACTTGCTTTTAAAACTCCAATAATATTTTTATTTTTAAATTAATAATATAGATGCAGTTATTGCAATATTTTTAACGGATTGCAGAAGATCTGAATATATTTCCAATAAATACTTTGCTGTATAGTTAAAGAATGGCAATATATAATAAACCAAACCTGATTCTTTGAGCTTGTGGCAGCAGTCCAGCATTGTGGATGTGGGTTAGTCGCTGGATTATCTCTGATGAAAGTCACCACTCTTGTTTGTGTCTGTCCCTTGGCCCCAAGCTGAGGTGGCATCTCCCTCATGACCCATAATACAAAGGCAGAAGGCACTGAAGAACCTGTCCAAACATTTTAAGACAATAAGAATAAGGTGAATGACCCACTGATAAAAATGATATAAGACAAAAGATTAATACATTATTTTGTGAGGTAAAGGCGTGTCTGGGCACGCTGGTGTAGATACATGTAGGCTTGTATGCAGATAAATATTAAATAAGGGCGATAGACTGGATTTTAAACAGAAAAAAGTACTAAATTGGAGGTGAAACAGAGTGGCCTTGATGCATGTAATCTGACTACCATAACAAAAGCACCTTTCCATCTTATCAAGGTGCAAGCTTCCGTTTTTTTCCCAGAAAGATAATGGTTCTTCTATTCAAAAAATGAAGAAAGCAAGAACTATAGCAAATATCCTACAGGAAGCCAACAAATTTTACAAGATAGCAATTCAACCGGCTATGACCTGTGGAGTATAATGTTGGCCAGTCAAGAAGCAACACATCTTCAGAATGAATATAGCAGAGAGGAGAATGCTGAGATGGATGTACGGTACAACTAAGAATGATAGAATAAGAAATAAGCACATTCGGGAGCATTTATGGGTGACATCAATAGGTTATAAATTAAGAGGAGATTTATTTGGGATGGTTTGAACATATCCAACAAAGGCAAGCTATGCACTAGTGAGGAAGTGTCTTTCTATGCAAGTTGGTGGCCCGCCAATGAAAAGGGGCAGGTCGAAAAGGACATGGACGGAAGTAGTAAGGGTGCAACCTATCAGAGGATTTGGCCTGTGATAGATTGGAAAGGAAAAACATAATTCATATAGCCGACCACAACATCGTTGGGACGAGGCTTTCATGATGATGATGATCCTACAACAAGCCAATACATTTAGCCTCATCTTTTGCTAATCAATCAGCCAATGAGTTCGCCTCACAACATATAAGCAAGAAAATAAAATGTCACTCCTAGTGAGTAATCATGCACTGATGCACATCAGCAAGATATCAAGGATATCACTAAAAGACAAAGCCCAACAAACAACACAATAAGAATCCCCCTTCATCAAAGCTTCTACACCCCCAAAACCTCTTAAGCTCTCTACAAAGCCATGACTTCAGCCTCAGTAGAGTTCTCCCCACACAAGGATTACAAAAACTTGAGCATTGAGTTCATTACTATCATAATCAAGATTCTAAAAGTTGGACTTGAGGGGTGACTTGGTCACCCTTGATCCAAGTCAACTCAGCCGAGTCCCATGTGACTCAGTCGAGTTGGACCAAGTCACACCCTAGCCCCAATAACCTTGAAAATATGAAAAAAAAAAAAACCAAAAATAGAAAATAATTCTACGAATCAAGAATTTTAAGAATTGTGCCCCATTAATTAATGATGATTTAAATTATTATACATGCTCACATTATTTCAGTCAGCTGGATGAATAGTACAACCAATATTCAAATGCTTTGATCTAAAAAAAAAGGTTTTCATCTTACAGATTCAATGCAAAACATGCCTAAGAGCCTCCTTCCAATAGAAAAAATAGGAAATGAGGGCAGAAAAACCATCAGACTTGGCCAACTAGGTGACTCGGTAGGTGACCTGACTGGGCACCATCCAAGTCCAAGCCGAGTCAGACTGTCATTTTTAAAACCATGATCACTGATGACCCTTAAAAACCTGCTCTTCCCAGCCCCTTCGATTCACTTCTATCAAAATTCTATTTTCACAATCCCACTGGAGGGGCCCACGGCATGAATGCTAGCAGCAGTCCTACAGATAGGAAAAATGACAGCTTAACATTGCCAGATATCCAACTGACAAAGGTTCCTAAAAACTCTTGAAGAAACACTACAATGCTACAGCCTGCCACAACTAATCATTAGCTACTTCATCAGGCTTTAACATCTCATTCCTGGAAGTCCAATTATTCTACTCTAAACACAGTTCCCAGACAACGACAAAGAAAACCCCACAACTGGCTCCGTGAGATGAGCCATGACAAAAATGTCAAGCTGGCAACAGATCCCCAACAGTTTTTGGCATTACCCAAGAAACTTCAAAAAGATTTAAAAAAAAAAATTTGCACCAAAACCTCCCTAGGAAATGGATAATGAATCAACAAGTGAAAAGCATATTTTCTACGCTCCTCAAGCATAGAATACAAACATTCACAATAAAATGTTGCCAGTTGAAGGTGATCAACACTAACAATATTGTGTAGCCACTCAATCTAAAGACCAACTTCACCGATTTTTACTGCTGGTCCCAAGCTCAGATAAATGAGTGTTGTGTTAGGTAGGTTGACAACTAGCATAAAATTTTGTCACAGCCCAAACATGAATTCTAAGATGATGACTCAGTCGAAGACTAAACCTCTAGAGCACTCTCACCAAAAATAAGAGAAACTCCCATTTGGAATTATTGAAACAAACAAATTGGTATAGAACTTCACCAAAATAGTCTGGACAAGAACCTTAAACATTCCTCCTAATTCTCTATACAGACAAGCTTTCCATTCATTGTCCAAAAGATTTTCAAAACAGCTTCCCAGCAATAAAATCCATTATATTAGCTACAATGGAATCCTGCCTTCTAGCCAAGTGAAAGAGTTGAAGAAATCACATTTGTTGGAAGAATTAACACACCAAGCCAAACTTTCCCCAAAAATAAAATTCGCCGACCATCTCCAACCAATATCGCACACCCATATGAAACATATACCTAACACAAACACTAAGACAGCCTCCAAGTACCCTACACTGAATAGCCAACATCAGGATCATCATAAGACAAAATCTGGCGGAAAAAATGGCATACCTATAAAATAGTACAAAATTATCAGAAGTGACGTTTTTGCACCATTTGAATGATCTGAATTCCAGTGATACGTCACCTGCAATTAGAAATAATGAATCATTTTAGAACTACGAAGACTAAAACATTCCTTTTCAATGCTCTCATGAAGAAAGAAAAATACCGAATTCAAAGAGCTAATACATACAGGAATATTAGTAACCACAGCTACTACAGCACATGATGTGAAACAAACAAGAGACACGGCAGCCGAACCTGCAACCTGCACAAATAGCGAACTTGCCAAGAAATTAGACAGACAATTATTACCTTTAATAATTCATTCTGCAACAAATAGAACAAGCAACAATATCTTTTAAAAATGTCAATGGAATCTTCTAATGAAATAAAAGTGATATCAGACAAATATTATTCTGATTTACTGCCAATAACTTGTTGCTTTAGAATTTATCAGTTACGCTAGAAAAAATAGCAACAGAGGTCAAATCAAAGAACACTGAGAGTACATACCTTCCACATTTCAGAAGCCTTTTCTGATTTTACTTTGCTCATCTTCAGGAATAGCAGTAGCCCTAAATATGACCATGAAAAAACTTAAGTGAAATATGACAGAAACATCAAAGATAAATCACTTTAAAAATGTGGAGACCATCTAAGTTCAGAAATCTAGTGCTAGAAATATCTCAAGATGAAAAGTGCAATTTCTATTGCATCATATAGATGTTTTGATTAGAAGTAGAAATAGAAAGGTAGTAAATAAAAGGTGCCCATAAACAAGGTGGAATGATTTGAAAGGGGAAAGGGCAACAAAATTTAAATATAAAGGATCATGGGGGAGAATGAAATTTGAAAGGAGAAACTGCAGTGATGTGGAACCAAATAGCTAACTGCATTAGAAGGGTTGCAAAAGAGGTGCTTGGAGAGTTAAAATGGGAAAAAAGATACTCTAATAAAGACACGAAGGGGTAGAGAGGTTCAGAAACGCTGTGCAAGAGAAAAAAAAAATGTTGCTATAAAGTTAGGCAGGAGACTAGGATTATGAAATGTTTAAGAAGGCAAAGTAAGAAAGTAGTGATTGATGCAAAGGTCAAACCATATGAGGATCTATATAATAAGTTGGGAACAATGTAAGGAGAGAGATTTTTAAGCTTGCAAGAATGAGGGAAAAGAAAAGTAGGGTCTTGATCAAGTCAAAAGTATAAAGGAGATGACCAAAAGGCTTTAGAGAAGGACAATGATATTAAAGAAAGATGGAGAGAATGTTTTGACAAAAATTTAAATGAAGATTCTGTAGAACGCTTAGGAACGAGAGATTATGCTCTCTTAGCAGGGCATATCTTTTACCACATAATTAGGGTTGCAGAAATGAAGAAAGAATTAGAAAGAATGAAGACAGAAACAGCTATGGTGCTAGATAACACTCCAATAGAGGCTTGAAAATGCTTGGTAGAAATTGGATGGGTTGGCTAACTAGGCTCTTCAATAAGATATTAAGAAGGAAGCAGATGAATGGCCAATAAGTTTTGTAGTACCTATACAAGAACAAAAGAGATATACTCATATACAAAGTTTTACAAATTATAATAGGATTAAACTTATGCGTCATATTATGAAACTATGTGAGTGAGTTTCGAAAATTGATTCTTAAATACTATTCAGTAACTCATGATAAAAACGTAATGGCAACAAAAAAAAAACCATGTCAAAAGAGTTGCTCACCATAGATAGCTAATGCTACTCCCAATAAAAAGATTACAATGGCAAAAAGGTCCAAGTAGACCTGCATAGTGCAAGGGTTGAAATTAATGGAGCATGATCGTGGAATGCAATGACTTGAAATACACACACTCACACACACACAGGCACACTGAAACCAGTTAATGATAAAATAGTACTAACATAATAGTGTTCAACACTTCGATACATAATAATAATAGTAGTTAAAGTACATGTCTTATTTCAGTTGAAAAACGATTTTCTCTTGCATAACAAAGAGGATGACAACTAGACACTTTGAGCATTCAACAACAAACATTTACATATACCAAGCTGAAAGATCACAATGTCAGTAGAATACAAATGAGAAAGCAGAATGAAGAGTATTCACTGACAAGATAATATTATACATGTCAACCGGTTAAAAAGCATACATACCCGAGCCATAACTGAAGAATCTATAGGATTTTTGCCTCGACCAACCCATATGAGCACGGCAAATGCTATCATCAAGACAAAGACTAGCAAAATCACCTGGTAAATCAGAAGCAAATCACTCAAGACACATGGTAAATTATCAAATTGGCGCCTATATTAACTGCCACGCAACACCATCACCAAATCTACATCTGAAGGACCAATTACTGTATTACATGATACTTGACTAGAGGACATGCATAGAGCATATGCTAGGGCCTAAAGTAATGAGGCCATTTTACGGTGATCCTGATTGTTGATCTGGTGGGCCTCATAGTGAAAGGGCCATGCCCCAAAGTATTCTCCATGTGGCCAACTCCTAGGTTGACAGCCTGAACAGAGATTATTATGAGAGAAACTTATATGAATGGCCAGAAAGGTAGGACACCAAGAATCTTGGTCTGTTACTGGGGCATGCCTTTATTATGTAAAAGACCATCAGATCGAGAGTCTACGCCACTGCAATGCTTTTACATTCTCTAGGCCCAGGATACTTTCTGCATATCCTTGCATTGACATAATATGATACCCTCCAACGAGACCACTTCTGAAATAAGTCAGCCATAAAATCAATAGAACTAAATCAATGGAACTATGGCTGTCAACGAGCCAATCCAACTCGTTTCCAGATCAAACTTGAGCTCAGCTGGTGGGTCAAACAAACCAAGCCAAGCTCGGATTGATTACCTCCCAGTCAAGCTCAAGCTAGGCCCTGCTTGTTGAACTTGGCTTGTTAGTGGTCTAAGCTAGAGCTCGGGCCAACAACACTGCAATTAATTTCATCCTTAGAATTAACATATGATTTTGTATTTAATTCCATCCTTTCAAAATTGAAAATATAGCTTCCTTTGATGGCAATATAAATAGTTTGGTTGTAATTTGTATATTCTGAAATGTTAAAGATATAACAAGGACTTTGTATCTATAATTTTATCTAGATACTAGGATTTGCCAGCTTGGTGGAAAGAAGAACCAAGAGAGGCAGATCATGAATGGGCTTAGAGACTTAACTTGGAGGGTTGGGCTGATAGAGGGATGGCTAATATAAGCTCTGCTGCTGCTTGGAGCCTTGGACCGAAAAGAGGAATGACTAAGGAGACTTGGGCAGCAGAGGGGTGGGGGTGGACAAGATACACGGATACTTCAAACTGAGCAATGAATCCATATCATATCATATCCATTACTTCATTTTGGTAAGAAAAATAAATTCATGTCCCTGCTGTATCCATTGTGTGTCCCTGCCATAACCGGGCACCACAGGAGCCAACTAAGACAACTCCCTCAGTTCTTTTTTGGAGGTAACAGCCAAAACCGGTACAGCTCTAACGAACTCAAGTCCCTGGAAAATGAATTACCCAATCTCTAGCCCAATGCAATATTTAGTTAAAGATATTTACGTATACAATACTTTGATTATTGATAGATGATATGCTGTTTTCAGTGATTCATTTGAAAGGCATTATTAACCAAGTCTATGATAGCTTGGCTTGATTTCTAATCCAGCCGAAGCTCGTGTTAGCATGTGCTCAATGTGCACAACTTAAGGAAAAACAGCTTTTTTAAACGATAAGAAAAAAAATCATTACCATACCAAAATCACAAACTTTTGTCGGGTGCCAATATGAATGCCGCTGAATGGCCAACATCTTCTATGATTATCCACATGAAGCGAATCAGGTTTAGTCATCATCTTTTCCAGTAAAGCTTCATGGGCACTATTATCTTCATCCTCTTCATCTTCATCATTTTCTTGATGGCAAAGATCAACCCTGTGAGAACAAAACCGCGAGAACATATGTTAAAAGGGGAAAAAGAAGAAAACAAAAAGGAAAAGGCTTTCTCATAATAGAATATACCATATCTATGCTTTCCGAAGAGAGAATTTTGGTAGACAAGTTGTAGAACTTGTCCAGTCTATGATCTAGTCCAAATATGTAAGATTCTATGTCAAGACTATAATTAGTGACATTAGGGCAAAAATAGATACAAGATGCTTTCAAGTATAATTTGGAATGAGGATTCGATACCACTAAAAAGTCAGGTATTCATTATAATACATAAATTGTATTACAATTTTTTTTTTTAAGTTCAAAACCAAAACTTTGGCACGCACGCGCACACAAATTGCGAGTGACGCATTTGTTCGGGTTTATTACAGTTGTCTTTAAAAAGGTCAGTGATAAAAGGCCGGAATGTTTCTTTTTAGGTTTTTAGTGAGTGTGACACATGTTCGGGTTTTTTACGGTTTTCTTTAAAAAGTTCGGGACAACAAAGCCAACATGCATGTTTTTTGAAGTTTTTTGGTGAATGGTATTTTATATTGCTTTTATATATAATTTCTAAATTTCGCATATTTAAGATGATTTAAAATGGAATGAGCTCTATGCATGTAGTTCATTTTGTGAAAAAAAAAATCTTATTTTTTAAAGTCAGTTTCTTTAATTAAGCATATTAATAAGATTCATATGAAGATTCTTCTTGAAGTTACATAAAGGGATTACACAAGTTAGATGTATAATGCACTTATTAATCATGTATAGTATGATTTCATTAAAAAAACAGGTAACATACATACACAAATAAAGTACATACTATATGCAAACTGACTAATTAGCCCACTCCCAGATTAGTAAATGGAATGTGATGTGAGTCTAGTAAGATTTCCTAATAAATAGATGGAGATGATATCTTTTCCAAAGTTGCCTCGTATTAAATTTCTTAATTAAAAAATAACACTTAAAGGGTGCAATTTGGTCGTTCCTAGCTTGAATCCTACCGACTCCTATGTTTGTGCTTTTGGGTTCTAATTAGGTTAGGCTGCAGGTTGTACTGCATTCATTTTCCTTTTCTCTCTTGTTTTTCTATTCAATGGCCATTGTTTCTCTCTATCTACCTCTTTAGCACCTCTTTCTTTTAATATGTTTGAGAGAGAGAGAGAGAGAGCAAAGTCACTATCAGAACAGAAAGAATTTTTTTATATTTCAAAATCGTTTTAGAAATTTCATCTTTCTTGAGGATGTTTGTTTGAAAAACTCGAGCGTCAAGTAGCCTTGGGGTCATTCTTGGCTTCTGGGTCTGGGGTATCCAATCAGATAATCCCCAAACTCATTGTGTCGTGTCTCGAATCTCTTTGCCAGATGTCAAGAAACTTGCCAACCAATCTAGATGCAGCAAGAAGAAAGTGCAGACCTAAATGAGATAGGTACATTTTCTAGTAATATCCAATCTGCAATTAGAAAGTTAGGATCTCCTAGGTGGGAGGAACTCCTATGTGGACCCCTATGATCAATCCTAACCCTTCGCACTAGCCTACCCCTCATGAATTGACAGTACCGAAATTAAAATTCATCCAACTGTTAATCACCCTTGGATCTTAGCACAAAATTACAATGTATATAATGGCTGACAATGGTTGAATCATAAGCTGTAAATCAAGGAATAGCATGATCTAACAAGGATCATTTTCAACCCATTGGTAGTCCACATCAATGCTATTAGAAGTGGTTAGGACTTACACCTTAGAAGGAAGCATCTCAAAAACACTCTGGTGAGGCATGGCTTGTAGTTGGAGCACACCCCCATCTCATGACTCATGATTGAGGCATAAGTGCCAGATGAAGTGTGCGCTTCAGTCATGCTCCATACTAAAGGCATACTCCCCCATAGCATTTCTTATTTAAGTGTCGTTACCATATTTTTCGATGAAAAGAAAATGCAGTTTATAATTGTAAGAACTTGAAAGCTTTTCTTTTTTTTTAATTTAAGATTCCAAAACCAGTATTAACTCAAATCAACCCTACTTAATAAATGTCTGAACACAACCAAAATATAACTATTTCTATACCCTACTTAATAAATGTCTGAACACTACCAATATATGACTATTTCTATTTGCATTAATATATCTGTGTGTGTAGCCTGGGCATTTTTTAGGAGAAAAACGCCCCTCCTAGTTGGGCCCACTGGGATGCATGATGATCATGGAAGTCCATTAGATGGAAAGATCTATATGAGACCTACCTATATGCAAAATCTTGACTCCATAAGATCATCCTAACTTTTTGATCCATGGCCCTAAAATTTAATGGTTTAGAGGCATCATTTTATTATGATTTCATTCCAATGGTGAGGAACAGTTGGATGAGTGTCAAATTCGGACTTGTGACTATTCATGGGATTGGTTGGGGTTTTGTATTTTTTGTGTGTGTGTGTGTGTGTGTGTGCCCACTAACGATCATTTAAAGGTAAACCCTCTCAGATACAAGCAATCATTCCAATTTGACACTAATCCAACAATTATCCTCCAATGGATTGGATCTCAATAGGAAAATGGACTTATAGATGGCTAAAATATTTGAGGCCCTAAAATCAAATGTCAAGAGGGTCTGATTAGAGTAATATTTGGCCAACCCCTATATCATACACCTCCCTTCCCCAACCCCTGCGACGGTCATGAAGTGGGGTGCACATCATGCACAATTCCTTACACCTGTGGGTTTAAGTCACTTTACCTATCCAGAAAAAAAGAAGAAATTATATTCATCATCATGATTCTGTCAAAAAATGGATGACTTTTGTTGGTATTAACTTAGCTGAGCCTCTAACATTCTGTCTGTGCACGCGCGCGTGGGAGTGGGAGTGGGTACGTGAGTGTTTGAATTGATCATCCATTATACAAAATAAACAATGGGGTCTACTTTTAAAAAAGGAAATCTTCTTTCCTTTTTTTCTTTTCTTTTTTATTTTTATTTTTGTAGTTTCCGCAAACTCGAACAAAACACAAGATGTCCAGGAAAGGACTTCGACAATCAGGTTGTATTGGAAGGATTGTCATGATTTCTACAAAGCCCTACATGAACCCTATAGCCCTACCTGCTCTCTAATTGGACCTTGAAAATAGAACCCAAGCTAGGACCTGCAGGTTCCAAAACACTGCCAAAGCTAAACCATGGCAGTTTGGCAGCAAAACTTGTTTAGTTGGGCCCAGCTGATTGAACTTGTAAATAAATACACCACTGAAAAAAACTAACATGTCAAAGACATACCAGAATGATAAAAGGAGAAGAAACGCTGCTAGAAACAGAATCTGGGGACAGGCTGCAGAGCAGAATTTAACAATTAAATCTTTAACAATGTCATTCAAATCTGCATATGAAAGGATATTGATGAAACAGCAGCATCATGGCGAAACGAGTACTTACCCATCAGGATAAATCCACAACCATGTGACCAGCACAACCATCTCTCACAAGTAGCAACAAGAGTTGATATAAAATAAAGTAAATAACCTGCCCAGTGGTGGTGTTAAAGATATGCCTTGAATGACACAATATATCTAATAATTGAGTTTATCTAATGAACTATCTAGCTATAACTCAGAAAGAATCAATACAAACTAACTTCCAAATATTACCATGTGTGATTGCTCAAATCTCATGACAACAAGCATAAGTGGCGGCCGAACATGTGTTGGGTTCTTTTATTGGAAGTTAGTAGTGGTATTTTAATTCAAAGACAACAATCTAACCATGTGATTGGAAGGCACGTCTCGTGATGATTATATCACCACGAATATGTTGTTTTTCAACACCATCTGTGTTTCCATTCTAACACAGTTTATTGACAAGATTTTGTCAAATCTTGTTGTATTAAGGCCATTGGATATGAGTTAGCAATCTTGAATGATACCAAATCACACATCAAATTAAGACAAAGACAACACCATCATCATCTTCACGATAAGAAAGCATCAGAGCTTTGTCCTGCATCATATAAGTAGGCCAATTTGTAGTTTCTCTCATTGGTAAAGGTTCTCTCTTGTGTAGATGCATTTAAAAATATTGGATCGGGTGAGAGAATCGGGAGACCTGACATGAGAGGAAATTTTTTTTTTATATTTTATTTTCCCTACAGTGCACAATATTGTTAACGCTTACTATCAAGAGTGGATGCAAGTTTGAACATAGTTGTCACTTCCATGATAAAATGTTGAAACAAAATGCAACTCATTCAAGAACGTTTACAGTTCATCAAATAGCTTATTCAAATTAAGCAATTCATAAACTGAGAGAGAGAGACTTAGGATATCAAATAAACAAAATTCAAAAACTCACGTATAATGAATGCATCTTACCTACATTAGAGGAGCCAATCATGAGATGGAATACCTGTATCAGGACATGTATCATGGATCACATCTTCTGGACTTATTATAGCAAAATAATTTATTTAAAAGGCCAAACTTATACAACATGTGCAAAATGAAAAGGGAGATTCATTTCTCTTATTCTTTCAATTCAACAAATGGGTAACTTACAAGTCTACAACCAATTTTACTCAAAAGTCATCATTTATATGGATGCTCAACTAAATCTCGTTACTATCTTAACAAACTGTAATGACATATTTATCATTTATTTGTCCTTTAATGGAAGAAACTAATACAAAAAAAAGTCCATTTTCTATTTACAGTGGGACACACTTTAAACAAATAATGCAAAGATGGTGCCATACAGGACAAGAGCCCGTGGCTCAGTGGAAAGCACTGTTGCGACCTTGAGGTTGTGGGATCAAGTCATATGTCACTAATAAAAAAAAGAAAAATCAAATCATATCAAATTTCATAGGCACTACTTCAAGTAATCATAGTTGCTGCCACATTGTTGGGAGGAAGTTCACATAAGGTTGACCAAACCATGTGGTCCAGGTTGAATCAAATCTGTACATCTGGAGTTCACTTTGTGAAAAGCTGTTCAAAAGATCTACCGACCCATGTTTACATGTGTAGGATTTATTATTATTAGAGGATTTTACGGGAAAAATCACCTTAGATGTCCAATGAACCAAAAAGGCTCTCACAGTTTGGAAACAAGCCACGATATCTTCACTCGTTTCAGTTGAGCGCCAATATCGCTGCTTGTGTCTTCTTCTTTCTCTTCTTTCTTCCTCCTCCCTCCTCTTTCTCCATCTCCCCACTCTATTTCTCACCCAACCTACCACCCTTAACACCTCCATCAATATCATCATCAACACCGCCAAACACCAATCTTCATCTCTCTTAGTTCCATCCCATCTCTCTATTCCACTCAAACCAACTGTCAATCCAGGCCATCCATTTAGGCCCCTTTATTGTACCCATTTGTTGCATTGCAATTAGTCAAAGGTTGTTACTTAATTTGTTGCTTCAGTTTAGGATCTAAGATTTGTAATGGATTGTAATTAGGGAATTAAGCCCTTATATAAACAACAGTCGATCCTCAAAGGAGGGAAGACATTCATCTCTCTCTTTCTTATGTTCTGTATTTCATCTCTCTCTAAATGTCATGGTATCAGAGCACAATCGATCATCTGTGATCTGTGATCTTCTCCTAAATCATCTTCCAAACATTGAAAGCCAGTATATGATCATCTGTGATCATTCTCTTCAGCCGGATCATCCTGATCATCTCGGATCAGACGTGGCCCACCTGTGATCATCACCAACTCATCAGCGGAACCCTACCATCTTGGTCGCCTGAAGCTTCCAAGATTTATGAAGAATTTTTTCTAATTTATTGATCATCAGAGTCATCTTCCAAGATCTGGAATCCCTGATCGTCTGTGCTCATCCCTATTCATCTCAGATCTGAAGTGGCCCACCTGCGATCATCATCGCTCCTCATCTGGAACAGCCCATCTTGGTCGTCTGGATTTATACATTTTTTTGAAGATTTTCTCACGATTTATGGATCATCAGAGGTAGGCCATCTACCATTTTTTGTAGAAACTCAGTTTTGTCCATTTCTTTTCATCTCAGCCGTCCAAAAGTTTGGATTTGGATTCGTTATGCCTGCGACCACTTTCAATAGTTGCGGAAATTTGTTGTGAACCCATCCCCATCCTCAGATCATTTAGCAGATCATTTGGTGGGACCCACGTGCAGATCTACACAGTGACGACGGGGTCGTCTGTGTCATTCTGTGCACTGTGTTAGTGCACTATTCGTTGTATGCCTTCTGGGGATTGTTCTGTACTATTTTTCTGTGCACTACTTTTGTCCACTATTTATCCTGTGGATTCTGGGAACTGGTCTGGACCTCTTCACACGTCAGATTTAGTTCAATTGTGACTGTGGTCTAATTTGCCTAAAATTGGACTCTATCAGTGCTGCTGCTCCATTTCCACTATTTGACAGTATCTTTTCCGGACTGATTTGTGCGTGCTTCTTCCTTGTCTTTAGTCATGGAAAAACATGTGATTGCCCTGATTCGCTTTGATGGAACAAATTATACCTCATGGGCCTTCCAATTTCAAATTTATTTGGAAGGAAAAGAACTCTGGGGACACATTGATGGATCTGAACCTTAACCTGAGGACGATGATAAAAAAATTTTAGCTTGGAAGATAAAGGATGCTAAAATCAAGACTGCTGGGCTCTATTGAGTCACAATTTATTCTCAACCTCAAACCCTACAAAAATGCCCGTGAAATGTGGGAATATCTTAAGAAAATTTACCAACAGCGCAATGCTGCTCGCCAGTTTCAATTAGAACTTGAAATCTCTCAATTCACTCAAGGCTCCCAGTCTATTCAGGAGTACTATAATGGCTTCCACAGACTGTGGTCCGAATATGATGAGATTAAGTTTGTCAATGTATCTGCAGCTCTTCTACCGAAATTTCTTTCATTACAACAATGTAGTCATCGGGATCAGTTTCTTATGAAACTTCGTCTGGAGTTTGAGACAATTAGATCTAACTTAATGAGCAAGGCTTCTCTTCCTAGCTTGGATGATTGTCTTCAGGAACTTCTACGGGAAGAACAACGTCTGGTCACTAAAATTACTCTGGAACAACAAAGATCTGTTGAGGCTCCCCTTGCCTATGTTGCTACAACCAGACCACCTCCTAGGGACATCAGTAAAGTTCAGTGCCATAACTGCAAGAAATATGGTCCCTATGCAAATCAATGTAAGGCAAAAATCTGCCGATATTGTAAGGTCACTGGTCATGTTATTGAAGAGTGCAGGAAGAAGAATCGCAATTCTACTTCCCGCAACTATGTGCAGTCAGCCCCTGGTACTTACAATGTGCCGTCAGCTCCTGGTGCTTACACTGTGACCACTCCACCATATGCTTCATCTGAATTCAGTGGTTCTCTGCAGTATGATTCTTCCTGCCAACCTGGTTCCTCACAATCTGCGTCACCAGCTCCTCTCACTCCTGAGATGGTAAACCAAATGATCATCAATGCCTTAGCTTCCATAAACATCGCAGGTACTGCTTCCTCTCTTTCCAATACCTGGTACTTAGATTCTGGTGCAAGTAACCATATGACCACTTCAGCCCTAAACTTACAAAATGTTGTTCCTTACACTGGTCATCTTACTGTCCAAGCAGCCAACGGAGATCATCTTCCCATCACCTCTGTTGGTGATACCCCTAGCCCCTTACCATTAACCAATGTTTTAGTTTCTCCTCATCTTGCTACCAATTTGGTTTTTGTGGGTCAACTTGTTGAAAATAACTGCATTGTCTCTTTTTCTCCCTCTGGTTGTGTTGTGCAGGACCAGGAGTCGGGGGAAGTGATCGCGAGGGGGCCTAAGCGTAGAAAGCTTTTTTCATTACCAGTGTCTTCATTTATTCCGAATACCTCCTTACATCAGTTATTTTGTTTTTTCATTAAGAATAATTCTCGATTGTGGCATAATAGACTTGGTCATCCAAATGCCTCTGCAATGTCTCATTTATTTCAATCTAGATTATTACATAAACCTATTGATTCTGCTTCGTTTGAATGTGATGCTTGTAAATTAGGAAAGAGTAAAACTTTACCTTTTCCACACACTAGCACACGGAGCACTGCATGTTTTGACTTAATTCATAGTGATGTTTGTGGCATTGCTCCAACTCTTTCTCATAGTCATTTTAAGTATTTTGTCACCTTCATTGATGACTACAGAAGATTTACTTGGATTTATTTATTACATTCAAAGTCTGATGTTCTTCATGCTTTTAAAAAAAAATTTAGCTATGTTGAAACTCAATTCTCCACATGCATTAAGATTTTGCAATCCGACTCAGGGGGGAGTATGTGTCCAATGATTTTCAATCTTTTCTGAACATTAAAGGAATCATTTCTCAACGTACATGTCCGTATACTCCCCAACAAAATGGCGTCGCGGAATGGAAAAACAGACATCTCCTTGATGTAACTGGAACACTTCTAATTGAATCTTCCGTTCCCCCTCGTTTTTGGACTGAAGCTCTCACCACGGCAATTTATCTCATAAATCGTTTCCCATCACCTACCATTGATCATTTCACACCTCATTTTAAACTATTTGGACATCAACCTGTATTTGATCACCTTCATCCATTTGGATGTGTTTGTTTTGTTCATCTACCTCTCATGGAACAAACAAAACTAACCACGCAATCTCGCAGGTGTGTGTTTTTGGGTTATGCCACTAATAAAAAAGGTTTTGTTTGTTATGATCCCATTGGACGTCGTATCCGGGTTTCTCGAAATGTTATTTTCTTTGTAAATCAGTATTTCTTCCAAACTCACATAGACTGTCCTCACCCATCTTCACCCGCTCTCTTACCTGATTTCTCGGATCAAACAACTGTTACTAGGTTTAATCCTGCTTTTGTGTATCACCGACGGGAAAAACCTACCACTGCAGATGGTCATCCTCCTGATCCTCCACCGACCAATGGTTCCGCGCCTACTCAAGCCTTGCGTCGCTCCTCCAAATATTCTAGACCGCCTGAGAGGTATGGATTTACCCATACTTCTTTGATGACAACCCTATCTTCTGTCCCTATCCCACGTTCTTATTTGCAGGATGTACAACAAGATTGTTGGAACCAAGCCATGAAAGAGGAATTGGATGCATTGGATCAGAATCACACTTTGGATTTTGTGGAGTGTCCTTCAACAGTTAAACCCATTGGTTGCAAATGGATCTACTCGATCAAACTTAAATCTGATGGGTCCTTGGATAGACACAAAGCTAGACTTGTGGCACTCGGCAACAGACAGGAGTATGGCATTGACTATGAGGAAACGTTCGCACCTGTGGCAAAAATGACATCTGTTCGGGTACTTATCGCCATTGCTGCATCTAAATCCTGACCTTTATACCAAATGGATGTCAAAAATGCATTTCTCCATGGGATCTGCAAGAAGAAATCTATATGCGGATACCACAAGGCGTCCCCTCTCCCTCAAAAAGGACTATCTGTCGCCTGCGCAAATCGCTTTATGATCTAAAGCAAGCTCCTCGGGCATGGTTTGAAACCTTCAAGAGTCGCTTATGCAAGAGTGGTTTTACCCAAAGTCCTTATGATCCGTCTCTCTTTCTATGCCACACATCTACTGGTGTTACTGTGCTTCTCGTATATGTTGACGATATTATTATCACTGGCACGGATGATGGTATGATCAAATCTCTCCAAGCTTCTCTCAGGGATTCCTTCCGTATGAAGGATTTGGGCCCATTGCATTATTTTTTGGGCTTAGAGGTGCATCAATCTCCCAAAGGTCTATTTGTACAAATACACATCAGATCTTATCGTGTTGGCTGACCTCCATGATTCTTCACCTGTTGATACGCCTGTAGAGGTAAATCTCAAGTTAAGTAAAGATGATGGCGATCTTCTTCCTGATCCTCATACCTACCAGCGTCTGGTGGGAAGTCTTGTCTATCTCACTATCACTAGACTTGACATATCCTATGCTTTTAATCTTGTGAGCCAGTTCATGACAGCTCATCGACACCTTCATTTGACAGCTGTGAAGCGGATTATTCGCTATCTGTTGCGAACTATCCCTCGTGGTTTATATTATCCGAAGGATAATCCTCTTCATCTGACCGCTTATGCGGATGCTGACTGGGCAGGCTGTCAAGACACACGCCGTTCTATTACTGGTTGGTGTATGTATCTTGGAAATTCTCTCATTTCTTGAAAATGCAAGAAACAAGAACGGGTCTCGATCTTCCACGGAAGTTGAATATAGGGCAATGTCTTCTGCTTGTTCTGAGATCTTATGGCTACGGGGACTTCTTTCGGAACTCGGGTTGGCTCAAACCTCTCCTACTCCATTGCATGCCGATAATACTGGGGCTATTCGCATCACTGAAAATCCAGTCTTCCATGAACGCACCAAACATATCGAAGTTGACTGCCACTTCATTCGAGATGAATATAAGTGTGATGTCATTCATCTACCGCATGTCCCTACAGAACTTCAATTTGCAGATATCTTCACGAAGGGACTTCCTCGGCCTCGACATCAATTTCTTGTATCCAAATTACTGCTTTATGACTCCACAGCATCAATTTGAGGGGGGGTGTCAATCCAGGCCCATCCATTTAGGCCCATTTATTGTACCCATTTGTTGCATTGTAATTAGTCAAAGGTTGTTACTTAATTTGTTGCTTCAGTTTAGGATCTAAGATTTGTAATTGATTGTAATTAGGGAATTAAGCCCTTATATAAACAACAGTCGATCCTCAAAGGAGGGAAGACATTCATCTCTCTCTCTTATGTTCTGTATTTCATCTCTCTCTAAATGTCACCAACACCTACATCTTCTTCCAACACCATAATCCATCTTCACCATCTCTATTGTCATTCCATCTTTCTTCTCACAATCTAAAGAGTCCCATTAAACCCGGCCTGCATAAAAAAACACGAGCCCATCATCTTCACCAGAACCTTCACACCACCACTGCATCTTCTCCTATTGCAAACTAACCCACCTACAACTTCATCTAACCATCAACCACCTCTGTTATCCCTTCAAACAAACGGCCTAGTACCCACCTCTCTCTCATATTCTCTCTCTATTCTCCTAACCAAATGGCCACTCACCTCTCTACCCATCCACTCTTTCTGCTCCCCTATCCAAACACAATCCACCCAACCAAAAACGGCCATCATCTCTTTGATCTCGCTCTCTCCATCTTGACAAGACCTATCTTAAACCCATTTGCACCTTCTTCCAAACCAGCAGCCCAAATCAAACCCATTCAACCAGCATCCTCAACAAAGCCCGTGCCCACCTTTCTCATCTCCAACTCCTCATCATCTTCACCACCCAGACTTGTTTCGGTTTATCGAGACAAGAAAACAAACACATACTTGGAGGTGTTGAGGATGGTGGGTTGAGCGAGATTGAGGGAAGGTTAGGTGTAAACTCCTATTCTTTACACCTAACCTCTTGTAGGAAGCATTGGAACCACAAGAATTAGGGAAGGTTATCTCAACCGAGATTGAGGCAATAGCATTCTTGGTTATGTGTAAGTTTCCTCTTGGATTTTAAACCCTAAGGAATTATCAAGTTGACAACTTCCCTTGGGACCTTTGCAGTCCAAATCAACCCGCATGACAATCACCTTTCAGTTTGGACATCTTTCAAGAAAATGCGGTTAAGTCAAATATTAATCACCTTTACTTTATAAAATAGAAATTTCCATACTATAGGGTCCAGACAAAATTGATCTAAACCATCAAGTGAATCCTCCCTAGTACCTCCATGCATTGGTACACAAAATTTCAAGTCAATCAGAGTATTGACCTCCAGTTAGAAGGCATGTGAAAAACATGACTAAATTGGAATGTAACTCTAATCGGGCTGGAGTTTCATACGGTTATGGGGGAGGAAACTGGGCATCTAATGTAAATTTGCAGTTTAGATTGTAAATGTGGATCTCGTTGTGCGGAGAAAATAAATTTATTAACCAACTGTTATTAATGGTGTTTTGATATTGTTTTTAATTCAATCCAACAGTTGATATCACTTCCTTTGGAGAAAACTCAAGCCTGATCTAGGTAAATATGGTGGGGCCACAACTAGCACAGTTTAGGATCTTTAGAAGGTGGATCCGACATGTATAACCTTATTTGACAGCACCATGTGGTCAACCTTATATATTTCCTCCTGTATTAATAGATACAAATTTTGATACAACAACTTACTTGAGTTTTTGTCTTTAACAATTGTGCATTCATGTGCCAAAGGAAGTCTAGGTTGCCAAAAGTGAGAGTAAACATTAAAAAATAACCAGGATATGACACCACCTTAATTTGAATAAAGAAACATATATTCTCAGGGGAAAAATATCAACTAAGCATTACCAACCAGTTGGGCTACTGAAAGATTACCAGACTAGAAGCTAATGAGAACTTAAAATGTTTGTAGATCATTCTTGTGAATTTGATCTTAAAATTTATTATAATCATAACCAAATAAAATGGTTTAAAAAAACTGTTTGCCTTCCATACAATTCCAAACAGCTAATAACATAACCTTGATGTAAGTTATGTTTTTTTTAATGGTTCAACGTAAGTTATGTTAACATGTATTTAACCTTCCAACTTCCCCAGGGACAGAACAGATCCATATGTGGAGCACTTCAGGATGTAATCATAAATTATTGCAGTAGATCAAAATGAAAAGGTGTTGCTGAGAATTTCATGTATCTGCTTCGCAGAAGAAGTATCAAAATTTGGGATAAAGCATTAAATATGATTGCTAAAATTCTGGATATGATGCAGCATGGTACAATATCACTTACCTTTTGGCGAGTCCATCCAACTTGAGGATTCCTCATATGAATCCTTAATAACTGTTACAAAAAATTAAACAATTTCAAAGAAAGAAGTAGAACAGCGTGATTACCAACACTTGCAAACACACATGTTCAGTTGCAAACTATGCACACCCCCACACACAAAGTTCAGGTGCCAACTATTGTATGCTTCACCTGGATGAATGCCAAAAAAGCGCTCAATGAAACAGGGAGCATGTGCAAAATAGCAACCCAAACATATCATTCTAATCCTGTCATCCATGGCTCTCAAGTTCAATGGTGCTAAAGGCATCTTTTTTTTTTCTTTCAAGTTAATGATAAGAAACAGCCAATGACTGCCACAATAGGGTGAATGCCAATTTTGAGAGGTGGCAATTGTAGTAGTGAATGTAAGTAGGGTTAGCCTAAAGATAGAGGGTTCCTACCATCATTATGTGCAGAATTCTCATTATAAAAGTTCTACATATAAATGATGTAGTGCACATAAAGGCTAGAGTTAGAAGTTTAAAAGATAATATTACAAGTTTTTGTTGAAAAAAAAAAAACTGATTAATTCGATGTTCAGAAAAGTCTCAGAATGAAACCAAGGGTGGGCCTAAAATCTAATATGGTTCATCTCCGCCTATGTTAAGACATTTTACGGTAAACAAAACCATTTAACCAAATGGGCATAACTAAAATAGCAGTACAAAGTACAAACAATAAAAAGTACTTCACAACAGCAGCTACAAGATGATTCAACAGAAATCTTGACAAGCTATCAATCAGTTGTCACAATTATGATTCTATTACACTTTCAATTGACTAAACAGATTTAATTGCCAAAAAAAAAATTAGAAACTTATCAAAGTCATAAAAAGGAAGTTCCCTTCAATGAGCCCAAAAAAGGGGGGATTTTGTAGCATGATTCATCAGCTATTCTCTGTGGCTTATAATTCTAAAACAACCTGTGCATGTTATCCATATAAAAAAAAAACAAGTGACACTAGGCATCTATAGCCAGCATTGGCATTTCACCTCTCATGGCAAATGACAACATATTCACTCAAACTAACACTATTCCTAAGTGGACTGCAGCAAAGCATGCTAACCAATTACCACATCAGAAATAGGAGGCAGCATAAATTTAACCCCTTTTGTTTAAAAAACACTAAATAGTCAAGAGTGTGGGCCACCCCACAAAGCACAATTCAACTTCACTCTGTCATTTTCTCTTTCTCAAAGATTCAATGTAATGCAGATTGTAAGGAACACTCCTTCCAAACCCCTCAAGTTCTGAATTTACCAAGTCATCACAATTGCATGATGTAAAGCCCCAGAATTACCCTAATTCAAATAACAACTGAATGCAATCAATCTCATCATTTCCTAGTAGTGAATTATCACTTGAGTTTGAGGAATTCATATTCTTCATATGAATTCCCCATTACAAGAATTCCTCAAATTAAGCAATCAAATGCCAGAAACCCTAAAAACAAGGGAAAAAAACTCAAACAAAAAGGAATAGAAAATGGGAATCAAGACCGACTGACCTGAGAGAAGGCAGCTGCGACGATGATTCCATCGACGGAGGCCAGGCCGGCGTTGACTACGAACAACGGCAGTGACGGGCAATCGCCGCCCTTTATTCCGTTCAACATCATCTCCCCTTCCAGCGGAGATCACGGAGAAAACAAACAAACAATTAAAAAAAAAAAAACCCTCTTTTACAGTAGGAGAGATTGAAAAATATTGGTTGGTTTGAAAAAAAAAAAAGGAAAAAATTAGTTTGTTTTAATTCTCTCTGTTATCCGACAGATCTGAGGATGATATTGTCCCACTGGGGATGATGGATCGCTTCTTTCTTTTCTCTGTCTCCGTTTGGGAAGAGAGAGAATGAACAAGTCGTGGTTTTTGTTTTTGTTTTTGTTTTTGGGAGCGCTTCGAGGGCATTTTGGTAAATTGAGGTGTCGATCTTTGATTGGAAGAGAGCGAAAGGAGTCAACGTCGCCTTTTGCAGCTTTGGTACACGCGCGGCCGCAAGCAGTGTATGCAAATATGCAATATGCAATATGCATACGATGAGATCAGCCCAGACCCTGACTCAGTGCACACGTGGCTGAGTTAACGCTCGTGTGAGGTTGCTTGGCCGCGAGGAGATAGAGCCGAAAGAAGAACAGGACACGTAGATCGGGCCCATCATGATTCACGAGTCACACTCATACAAACAATACCAGATGTCCTCCCACGAGCAACTCCAAGTGTGGTTCCATCGCGTTATTTGGCACCGGCCGTCTACGCCTCAATTTTACTGGGACGTAACTTTTTACTCAACAAATTCTATGATTAAGATAATATTATTATAAGATATTAAGTTAGTCGGTCTGGGCTTCAATTTTGACCGTCGACGGTTATGCAACTACTCATGCAACTATCCATTCATTTTTTTCATCAAACCACTCATGTTTCAGTTGTTCCTATGTAACTATACCATTTTTGTTCCAATTTTTCTATTTTTATTTTTTCCAAATTGTCCTATTGGAAAGAGGTGATTTTTTTAAATGTGATTATTTATTTTGCAGTGCAGGGAGATACTGTGCTGAGCACGGGTTATTGGGCTAGTTATATATTAAAGTGGAGTATTTTAGATTCAGTTTTGATGGAGTTTCTTTTAATTTTGACTTTTTAAATTGTGCTATGGTAAGAAGCTAAAAATATATAGGTCTCAAACCCCTTAATGAAATAGTAATATTCCATCAAACATCCATAATAAGAATAGGCAAAGTAATAGGGAGATGTTTCAACGACATGTGAGCAACTCGCTGAGTGAGAGTAAAGCCTATCCATGCCAGAGAGAAGACTAGCTTTATCCCCATTTAATCCGAAACTGGATTGCTAGATCGAGTTGACCTACCATCTTCCGGTCTAGATCAAAGGAGAGGAAGAAGCGGCAGCGGATAATCGTTGAAGGATATTAGGTCAGCATGAATCAAAACCATCACGGTTGCTCCACTCTGTTGCCGTCTCTTGAACTAAACTTCATTGCCTTCCCGCACGCGAAGCAAGTGGGCGCCTTGTTGTGGGTCAGTTTCGGGGCGAGAGGCTGAGAGAGACCAGAAGAATGATTCATTTGGTTCAACGAGCCATTTCGTGAATCAATGGAATGTCTATCTATACCCAAGACATTTTGCATTGACTAACCTCCACCACCACCATACATATTAATATGTAACTGTTTAATATAAAAAAAATGTCAAAAATAATAAGTTGGAGTAGGGACCTTAGCCATGTGTGCTATGTCCGTAGTTAACACGGGTTATTGTGCTAGTCAAAATATAATATTGTTAAATTAAGAGAGAAGATAATCATGTACGTGGAGCTGATTTTTTGGGCTCTTCCTTGTGAATGAGGAGACGGCCCACGAACTGGACTGCATATAACCACTCGCAGGTGAACATTTGCCTACGAATGTAGCACTAGTATTTGTTTTGATGATCTGGTCCGTACTTTTTAAGTGTGGGATTGCCTGCGGTTTGGATTGCAAAGGAGGCATGTATTCAAAATCCTAAATTAAAGGCACTCACTACAATCACATGAGAAAAATCCCCTTTGGGTGTCATCCGGCCCAGTGGTACGACTGTTAGCCTCCATGGGAATAGGAATCCGGCCTTCTCACACCTGCACCACCTTATGCCTAATTCTCCTTGATACAAGTTTATGAATTGCAACATTAATTAAGTCGATACCCCTTTTTGTTCAAGTGGTAGAATCTATAAAGTGCTACAAAAAGGGGAGTGCTATTGGCACGTCAAAATTTTCTCTCCCCACCGCACTAGAAGAAAAAAAAAAGAATTTCCTAAACTACCCCTCCCCTCCTCCTCCCTCCCTCCTCTTCCCTTCCTCTCCCACCCTCAACCCTCTTCCCTCATCCCCCCAGTCTTCGGCGGGGAGGGAGCCCAGGCCAGCACTATCCCTCTTTCTTCCTCCCTCCCCTTCCATTTTATTTCCTTCTTCTCCCTATCTCCTTCCCTCTCCTTCCTTCTCCTACTCCCCCACTCCCCCTCCCAGCCGGCGACTAGGAGGGGGAGGGGGAGTAAGGGAGGGAAGGAGAGGGAGGGAGAGAGGGAGAAGAGGGAAAGAAAATGGAAGGGGAGGGAGGAAGAAAGAAGGAGACGGGCCAGCCGGCCGGGGATCCCGCCGTGAGTTGCCGGCCGAGGCTCCTTCCCCGCCAGAGACTGGGGGGAGGAGGGAAGAGGGTGGAGGGTGGGAGAGGAAGGGAATAGGAGGAGGAGGAGGGGAGGGGTAGTTTAGGAAAATCTATTTTTTTATTTTTTTTATTTGCCGTGGGAAGAGTGATTTTCATGGTGCCAATAGAGCCCCCCTTACAAAAATTGTGTGAAATTGTTTTCAGATGAGAGTGAAACTGGGTATGATGGGGCAATTCACTAGAGGGTTGTAAGTGTGAAAGTGATAGACTGATCAAATGTGACTACGTGAGCACAAATGGACTTCAGTACTGAGCTAGGTTGGATATGAACATAGTACAGTATCTGTTGAAAACAAGAATCTAGAAAACCTTAATCAAATAAGACCCTATATGTCAAATCATCGAGAGATATAACGCGGAAACATACCTTGATTCATTGAGGAAGTTGTTCACAGGTTGTTGATCTTCCAATCCAATATGGCTACCCAGAGAAACCCTCTTGATTCTTTCTGATGATGGGATGTCAGAGAGAATAGGAATTCACCATATGAATTGGGGACCATAACCCTAATATATAATAATGAGATTATCATAGATTTTGTTATTTGTAATTTGGCCCCTTATCAAATTAGAAATTGCATTCCGGTAGCTACACATTAATCCCATGACAATTATACCCTTAAGCCTTAAAACTTTAAGTCTTAATTAGATCACTTCAATTTAGGCTTAACCAAAGATAGCATAACACATTTAATATTTACATGTGTGGCCCCACATGATGGAATTTTCCAATGGTATCCACTCTTTGGTGAGAAATTGTGGTTACTTATCATAGATCATGTCTTCTACCACAAAAAAAATTTCATAGATGTCGTTTGGATTTCGAGAGTAGTAAACGTCAAAGGAGAACAGAATTGAGAACCTTGAAGGCAAAATTGATATAATTTTCTAACCCTATCAATATAAATTCATTAATTAGTTCCAGATGTAAAATCCCAACCTCTCAAAATAACTCTCTTTACATTAAATTTGCATAAAACTTCAATCCAATCAAAATTATGTTCATCATTAGATTGATCAAATGTAAAACTCATGATATGACTCATTTAATATTTTACTTCACTTACATGTTACAACACGTAATCAATTACAGCCGATATAAGTTTGATTGATATGAAATTTGGCCCAAAGCATGTACACAGTGGAATAATAATTTTGATTAATTACTTTGGATTCCAGAAGTGAACTTCACTGATATGATGATTTTATAGTAATTAATGCTTATAGCTCTACACTCAGTGGATTTGGATAGGCAAATTAACTTAAAAAAAAAACAATAAATAAGAGTTTTGTTAACCTAACATGACTCTTGTTGTATAGGTGGGCTCACTCTCCTCATCATCAAGTGTGGTGAATTAGCTATATATTTATAAAAAGTATCAACATCAGATATTACTAGCTGATCTTATACACCTGACTACTGAATCCATTCTATGACTTGGACACTGAGCATTCTCAAAAGGTAATTTTTTTGTGCAGGAGGTATAAGATAATAGATGTTTATTTGCATTACAGCCTTTCACTTTCTTTTAGGGCCTATCTGAGAGAGAACTCAGATCTCTTGTTTGTGATTATCTTAAATAAGATAAAATTTTGGAAAAAAAACTATAAATTAGTTTCTAACGGTATTTATATTTATATGTATTTATTTTTTTTAGTTATTCAAGAAATTAATTTATTTCTACAACATCCTTCCATTAATATATTGAGAAAACCCTAGATTTCGAAACATACAGACATGTTTTTTCTAAGATGATGACTTTCTGAGAACGATATGTGTGATACCGTCATTTTATTCTACATTGAGGACTCGAACTTACACATTCTACTCACCCAAACATGTTCCCAATTATCTGAGCTAGAGTTGAGGGACATGTATGTGACAACGTATGTACAAGGTATAAACCTGCAATTTAAGAAGGTGAACAAGGTGGGCCCCTTGTCATCCTGGCCAATCAAATAAGCCACTGATCGATCATATGCTTTGAATGTGAACTTTTTGGAGAACATTTTCCTCTACTGTGTATCTGATACGGCCCAATTGAAGCACCACATCATCTTGTGATTGGGGATCGATTGGCCTGAAAAGGCTCAATTGGTTGATGTTTACTTTGTTTTACCAGAACAACGCATCAGAGGATGACTGTGACCATCTCCCATTGAAGGAATTTTATGACAATCTATGAGCTTTGACTAGGTAACATGGGCCCATATCTTGGTGATATACAGCACTGACATCAAACAGGTTCGGCTGTGGATTGACAAATATTTTTAGGTTGAAGGATGTTAGTCGTTTCATATATCACCTTTTCAGAGACACTGATTTATTGTTCTGCTTCCTTGGCCAGTTGGAAGATAATATTAATCTAAGGGTCAACATCTTGGCATTGGTGCATTTTTTTTTTCCCTAGAGTCATAGCTGACCATATTGGTGGTGTTCACCTCCATGACAATAATTCTATTGGCCGAACTAGAGATTTCATCCAATTATAAAATTTACACCAATGGGAACCATTATACAGACTGCATCTATTACAATTCACAGACCTGCTATCTCAACATGCTGGGTCAGGCAATTGTTTTTTGGTGAAGGAGGCAGGGAATTGTTAGGAGTAATCAAGGCATGCATTAGTCTGTTCCATACTGCAACTAAGGGTCCTTTGGAAACTCTACCCTAATTAATAAGAGATAATTATATTAAAGACTGAAATAAAACCTCTACTTTTTAAGTTTTAATTTAGAAATAGTCTGTTTAATAAAATTACAAAAAAAAAAAAACCTTCTTATTTCATAGGGTAATTGGGGCCCACCTGCAAAAGCTTTAATTTGTAAATAAGCTCTGAAAAGAGAAAATACAATTAGAGATTTATTAGACTCTCTAATATATAAATAAGCTATAAATTGTAAAATAAGTGCCTATTTTTAAAGGGGAAAGTCCACATGGCCCGAGGCTTCTGCCCGGGCCATGGCACGGTGGGGACCGTTGGATCCCACCTAACGTTGGGATCCAACGGCCCCCCATGGGGACCGTGCCATGGCCCGGGCACAAGCTCGGGCCATGTAGCACGGTTGTTTTTAAAGTTTCCGAACGCCCCCTAAGTCTTGTTGTTTCTTTCCAACAAAAAAAAAAGGGTCTTATTTCAATTGCCTGACCTATATAAATTGAGCATATAAATGGGTCAACCTGAATATTCAACTATTGGAATTGAAAAGACTTGAGTAGGGCTAACCCCTAACGGAGGTTGGACCAATTTCAATTTGATTCATGTCTAAGGACCGGAATAACCATTGCCAATATGTGAGAACGGCTATTTACTCGAGTGGTAAGAAGTGACAGTTCTCACCTTGATGTCTAAGGTTCAAACCCTGTGTACGCAAGCTCTTTCCCCATGTGTGAGTTCCCTTCCCAATTGTGTAGGCTTTCTTATCAAGTGTGCGGGCTCCTTTTCCACTTGAGTGAGCTGTCTTCCTGAATGTGTGGGCTCTCAATTGGGTCCCAGCCCTCTTAGCTGGGTTACAAAAAAAAAAAAATTTGTCAAACTGTATATTAAATATTTTTAGGTATATTATCTAAGTAAATTAACTGTCATATAAGAATAAGAATAAAGTGTTCGGGTTTTGTTTCACACCCAGATACAGGGCCTTTATCCCTGTTCATGCATGAAATAATGAATGTGCTTGTAACATGACCCGGGTCCAGCGGTCTCCAATACTGGTAACCATTTATAGTTATTCAGTTTTGGATCTAATCATGTTGTGGACCCAAAACCCCTATTGCCAACTAAGGGTTAGTTTGTGAGGTGTGGTCCCATGATCAGACACATATCCTCGTATGTGGACAACATTACTTGCCTATAATGCATTTGGATTTGGTTCTAAAGGTTTTTAAAAACAGTCTAGTTTCATGTTTTTCTATATTCATGATCTGGATCATGTAATAGATTGACAGCTACAATCTATATATAACCATCAAGATATCTGAACTTCTAACACCTAGGACACTAGATTAGGTCCTGTCCATTAAAGAAGAGGCTGAACTTGGTGTTTAAAGAAATGAACCAGAGTTGATCATGAACCAAGCCGATTGGACCTTTGTGCTAAGAAATGCTCACTTCTCCCGCCACTGTTAAAACCTTGGCAATCCATGAAGGCTACAGATATAAGCCAGCAAGTGACATATCACTACACCGATATGTATCATTCATAGGTGTTAATATGGTGTGACATAGGGTGATGTACTATGATGTCCAGATATAATATGGATACAGCTAGGATATGACATGGACACGGATTTTATACATAAAAAGTAAAGTATCAGATACGATACGACACGACATGATACGTTGCCCATTTCGAAGTATCCGTGCATCATAGGTGATGTAGACTATATATTTTACAATTTGACCAAAAGTGAATTTATTTCCAATTCAAGATATTTGCCCACTTATAGTTATATATAGGACACATTTGTGCTAATTTTGCATAAAAACGTAAGTCCACGTTTTTATCTCTCCATCGGAAATGCTTTTCCACATAATCGTAAAAGGCTACTATATGACTTTGATATTTTTTCCTTTTGAAAAATCATTCATACTAAAAAGTAAATAACTTTTTATGAAAAACATCCCATGTTTTCACAATATTTCCGTGGAAAAGTGGTTAAAAAAAATCCTGCCCTAATAAACTTCTGAGCCCATTGCAAAACAGATGATTAGTTTTTCACCAAACATATTATTAATGGCAGGAGTGCTTGAAGTTTTCAATTTTTGGATTTCTTTGGTTAATTAAAAAAAAATGATTAGTATTGCAAATAAATAATTTAAAAGAGACAATAACTTTATAACACAGAGAAAATTACTATACATATAATTTAACAAAATAAAGAGATTTTCAATTTCTCATAACATTGACAAGTCACTAACATTTATCTTACAAAATCTGTGTCATCACTGCAGGACTACCAAGATGCCAGTGGTATTTGTTACAGTAATTATCAAAATGTTACATGCCAGGTCCTACTTTGATGAGGGACAGCATGAACATTAAGCAATAACTTCAAACCTTAGTGTGAGCCAGCTAAGGCTCAACATGGCTCAAGTTATTGTTGACCAGGTTACTAACTGTTTTGTCTGATTGGGACACATTAAGTGACCGTTATCAGTATTAATCATTGAAAACAAATACTTATTATGGTTTTTATGACATGGCCCTCATAATTTTAGCAAACTTTTTTTTGTGTGGATAAATTAGAGCTTGAGAACTAACGAACCCATTATCTAGATTGGAAGTCTAAGCCACAACACTCACTCAAGATGGGCCAGGTTGTGATCAAACATTGGCTGCTCCAGCTTTGATAGTTGACATTTTCATTTGGCCCAGTTGCAAGATGGCTACTAATTCGTATTAGTCTGTATATTTGATGGTTCCGTGGTCCGTGCATAGCATGTGGTTTTGCTAGTTTTGTTAAATATTAAGTTGACTCAGTAATTTGGCCAGTTAAACCTACCATTGAATAAAAAATCTGAAGACATGTCTCCTGTCCAAGAGAAATAATTGTCTTCTACCCTAGTTGAGAAATCCATGGATCCAAAATAGTCCAAACTATAGGGTAGAACCTGACCCATACTAACTGCTAAAAGTTGAAACCTTAGAATGTAGGCCCCCACCTTGATGCATGAAACCAGTGGGAAAAATGTGATGTTTGTAGTCTTTGATCAGGAGTCCAGTGTTTAACAGCTAAATGTGAAATTATAAAAAAAAAAATGGTGAAATAATAAAACCGTTAAACTTTGCCAACATTTGAGTAGTGTTGGCACTTGGTAGGGAATGTTTCTTTCTAAAAATGAATAAAGAAAAATTAGTTTGACAAATATTTTATGAGAAAGAACAACTAAAAAAGAGAAGATACAAAAAGATTATAAAATGACTGCCAAACAAAAAAAATTTCATTCATTTTTAGAATGAAATATCCGCAGAATGATGTCAAACAGGCCATTAGCATCACACACATGCCCATAAATCTATCCCAATGACCTTTAGTTAAATTATCACCCCTCCACCAGTATCCCCCAAAAGAGTAAAATTTTATAAACTTAAGGCTATTGATAAAAAAAAAAGCTACACACTACACCAAAAATGGAAAATTGGAACGGATTACCGTTCCTAATCCGTTAATCCGTTCCAAAAACAGAAAATTGGAACGGATGAACGAATTATGAACATACGAATTAGAAACGGTAATCCGTTCCAATTTTTCATTTTTGGTGTAGTGACATTAATCATATATAAGATAGCTCTCACATAGCACTTGCTGCTAATCCATGATAAGACCCCAATGAGTAGTCCCCACTTTACTCCAGTGATCTTCATAAATCTAGGTGGGCCCTACATCCAAGGTTCCAGCTCACCAACTGATCAGAGTAGAATATTTACTCCATATTAGATAAGATGCGATGATCTCTAGCTATACAATGGATGACTAGGTTTGCAAAGAAATCTCCTATATGATAAAGAGACTTAACGGCTAAAAATAGAAAATGTAGATTTTGACCCAACATGAAATTTGCCAACGCTAGAGATCTGCCGTCCATGCCTCCATGGCCCATCCACAGTGAGTGGCCCATATCCTACATGTACTGGGACCCACATTGGAAGGGCCGCAATGAAGATCACCCATCAGCCAAGCTTGGTTAGGACGAAATGTATAGCCAACGGTCCACATTCAACTCAAAATATTACTCAGCTCCACAAATTGGTCAGCACTTTCAAATCAAGAAAAGATTTTTGTTTTTGCTGACAGTGGTTCCCTCAATATTCCCCCCAGATGATCAATCAGAACCACTGAAAGAAGGTAAAGTCACCGACCTTACATCTAATATCATCAACAACAACAAAGAACAAGCCTTTTACCAAAAAGGGAAAACTACAAACGACTAGTAACCCTTCAGTGAAAAAAGAAAGGGAAATCAGAAGCAGACACTCAAATCCAACATCAAATATCTACAACAACTCCAACCCAAATCAACAGCCCATTTCACCCAAACACCCAAAGATTAAAAAAAAAGACTAAACTTTAAAAGGAAATCTTATCCCCACATATTCCCTGCTAATTACAAAGCTGAAATGAAGAAAACCATACAGCTAGAAAATTAGAAGTGGCAACCACAGCAGAGGTAAAAGAAGCAGAGAGCAGAAACAAGCACTATAGCCTCAAAGACAGAGAGGATTTTGAAGAGGATGTCGTCGAGGATGGATAGCTGGAACTGTATTCGTTTCCATCTCCAAGTGGAGGTGCTGAAACGCCACCCCCATAACCACGGCCAGGACTCCTTTTTCATCTTCCTAAACCACCTCTTTGCCATGGTCTTCTTTGTCGTCTGTCGTTGTCGTCTCCTTGTTCTTGTTGGGGGTTGTGGTTGTTTCTTCAACCGCACGGTTTTAGGTGGTGGAGAAGTTAGGAGGAGAGTGGAGGGGTCAGTTTCAGGGCCTTGACGAGAGGAACGCGGAACATGTTCGTCCCCCCACTCCTCCTTCCGTTACCTTATTTATTTATCTATGAGATGCTGTTCGGTGGGTATTTTCGACCTTTACAAAAAAGTGAAGTGTATCGAATTCCCCCTTCTCTTTTTCTTTGTTTTCTATTACATTGATCAGCTGCTGGGATTCTGCTGAAGGTGCAACGTGAGTTTTTGGGTCATCAAAAAGTTTCCGGTGTTGGTTGCCCCATAATTGTCCGTAAAACAAATTCTAAAGTCCATTAAAAAATTTTAAATCATGTAAAATCATTTTCAAACACTTACCGACAATAATTTGATTTAAATAGAAGATAAAAAATCTAAAAAGAGAATTAAATAGGAAAAGATTATGAGAGTATTTATTTTCTCATTTCCAGAGCCCATAGAGGAGAAAAGAGCTAGGAGAAATGGGGTAGAAGGATAAGAGGAGAATAATATTTGGAATAGAAATAAAGTTATTGCGTAGAGTGAAAAGTAAGAATAAGACTTAAGTGGTTATATTTATATATTGGAAGTGGAAGGAAAAAGTAAGTTAGTTGTAGAACATGGGTATAACTTTTGGTCAAAATCAAAAGTTATTATCAAAATTAACTTAAAAATACCCTCTGCTTTAATATAGTCTAATTCCATTTCATTTCGGCCACTATTTTTTCAACCAAAACACGATGAGGTTCAAAACCTTTCGATTTGAATTTTGGTCTATTCCAGTATATTTCGGTTGTCCATTTTAATCCATTTCGGTTTGTATTATTGTGTTTTTTTATAGTTCGTTAGTCTGCAAATATAGTTTTCACAGGCTTTTTTTATTTTGTTCTCAACATCCATATATCAAGAAATATATATAATTTTATTTTTTATTTTTATTTTTTACATATATATATATTTTTTTTTTGAAGAATCTCACCAAAATTTTCACACACCAAAATATTTCATCTTCAAGGCTAACTGGCTAAGTCGAAATAACCAGCGAAACAGGATTGACAACTATTGTTGCGTGCCGTACACCTAGGTTGAGGTTGAGGTTGAGGTTGAGGTATAAATACAATAGATTAGAAATCTTTGCTATATAACTTAGTGCGGAGATGCAGAGTTGAATATGAAAGGACCTAGAATATGTCTTATTTGGTACGTTAGCATGGACCCACGCGGTATATGGTGTGCCATTTACGTACACGTTGGAGCCTGGACTGGACTGGAATCTTTTTCGTATGGACGCTCCCACATGCACAAGTTCGCGTCATCACACTATGTGCCGTGAAAGTGAAATTCACGAGTGGTCTCAGACTAGGCACCGCTCAATTAATTATTGAGAACTCCAAACGACCTATTTCTTTGTTAAAATTTTTTGGTAAGAATTTGAGATGTTTTTTTTTTTTTTTTTTTTTTATGATGTGATGGATTATAACTTTAGAAAAGATTGGAACAAAATTTTTATAATGTTATTAAATAAATTATGTACAACTTATTTTTAACGGAGTAATTTAACATGGTCTTACCAAATAAGTTCTGCACAGCATATACGCGACACAATCCAATCTTAACACAACTTCATCCGAACATAAATTAGGAACAATATGAGAACGATGTCAAACATGCCTTCAGTCTCACACACATGTTTAGAGATTAATCCATGGGTCCTCAAGTGAAAGGATCACTCATTTCAAGTGATAGTTCTAATTTTGATCAATAGTTGTGCCTTTTTGTTCAAATGACCACATTCTCTCACCACTATTTATCTCATAGCAACCCACTCGTATTTTTTTTTTTTTAACAAAACCACTCACCTCTACTCTTGACCAAACCACTCATGTCTACTTTTTATTTTTTAAATTTTCATTTCTTTATTTCTGTAAAAACTCTCTTCTATTCCATTTTGCCCCAATTTTTATAATTCAATTTCATGTTGTTATGACAGTGGACCACCACAAACTCCACATTGATATGATATTGTCCACTTTGGGCCTAAGCCCTCATGGATTTGTTCTTGGGTTCTACCCAAAATGCCTCATATCAATGGAGTAATTAGTCCAACTTATATGCCCATGATCTTTCCCAATTCTAGCCGATGTGGGACTTTGGTTGCACATCCCCAACAATCCTCCCCTCAAACAAAGGACCATATCTCTTTGGATATTTTTACCGGACCTCCCCTCAAACGATCATCCATCCGTCCGCTCCATCGAGGAGAGCCAACTCGAGAGCCTCACCACAGATCCACCAATCGTGAGTACTGCGCTTTTCCTGCGCATCACTAGGCCCACCACCTTTTGTTTGGCAATCTGAGGATTCTCCGGGCTAAGTCTGGGCCTGGGCTCTGATACCACTTGTTAGTACAATGGACCACCACAAACTCCACATTGATATGATATTGTCCACTTTGGGCCTAAGCCCTCATGGATTTGTTCTTGGGTTCTACCCAAAAGGCCTCATTTCAATGGAGTAATTAGTCCAACTTATATGCCCATGATCTTTCTCAATTTTAGCCGATGTGGGACTTTGGTTGCACATCCCCAACACATGTAACTTGCTCCATGGAATGAGATACTTTTATAACCTTTTTAATATATGCTTAATTTATTTCGCAATGTATGGAGATATCATGGTTAGCACGGGTTATTGTGCTAGTATCATATTAAATTTATCAGATAACCACTCCTACCAAGACCTTAAGACGTTAATAGAGGCACAATAAATTATTTTCAATACTCTCCGTTGGCTAGAAGTAGAACCCACTTCTCAACAATAATGAATATTTGAAAGAGAATTCGAAGGTACAAGTACAGCGTCAACATAGAAATCCGAAGTGGGCATGAAAATGTGTATAATCACTAGTTGTCACAATCTATAATCCACTTCTCTTAACCCTTCTATGCCTAAATTTATTTAGAGAAATCTGAAAGTATTACTTACCTACTGGGCAAATCAAATTTTGATAATCTCAGCAAGACGAGAAATCCCCAAGATTAAAATATCATGGAATAATTAGTTATATATATCAATGATAAATCTATGAAAATCAAAATAAATCAAGATTTTAACAACTTATTTGGATCTCGATCCTTCATGTATTTTGATATTTAATTTAACAAACCCAGTCATTCTTAGCTCAAAAGAGAAGAAAGTAGCAAACAAAATGGGATTCCATACTCGTGTAGAAAGTGTGATCAGTTTTATTATTTTTGGCTATTGAAATGATCGAGCCTAATCATCAATATCAAAATATAGGCCAAGCCCTTGGCATGCAAGTTCCTAACAGGAGGAAGACGAGGGGCGGAAAAAAAAAAAGAATAAAAAGCCTACAGAAATCATCTTTGAGAGGGTACTACCATCACATAGTAGTAGTATAGTACTGCTATCAAAACCAAATTACATATTTGAAGAGACTACCATTTTAGAAGACTAATTATTTTCTCATATCAAGAAAATCGAAATATTAAGATGAAGAGGAGCAACTGAGGATCAAGTGATGATCCTGTGCAATTTTGGCCTAATCTAATACTAACTTGTGGACAGGAGGACTGCAGTCTACACGAATCCAGATCCTCGATCTCTCGTAGCGATTAGATGGGAGCCGTGTAACACATGCCTGAAACTCCATTGCTGGGTCCATATAGAGATAATGGGGACCATTCAAAAGGAGTGGGTTTCACCATCCGATTTAGCACATGATGGAAACACGCTACCGATGCTGACATGCTGGCATTGCTGCAGACATGGACTTAATCATATTTTCTGTCATAAAATCAATCGCACAGCAGGACCCACTGAAATTTGAGAAAACATCACTGAAGGGGATGAAATTCATCTTTTACTATCTCGGTCATATCTATGTGGGCCCCACAATGGAGTTTCAAGAATGTCCCTCCAGATCATCCCGTGATTCACGTCCATGGCCTACCTGTGCTTTGATGCCCCGATTCCAGAGGACTAGAAATAGAATAAATAGGAAAAGAACTGACTTTTGAGACCATGGAATGCCCTTCAACGGCTCATATCTGTGGGGTAGTTTGATTTGTCCCTTTCTTTTTTCCAAGTGCTGAACAGTGAAAGCTTCCTAATTAATATGATACAGATCTCCCAAGGTTCCTAATCATGATTATGTTGGGTTAAACTAATCAACTTCTGTTCACGTAGAGCAAACAAACAGCACTTGAGAATTCCAAGCAACGGCTCAATGCCATCTGGTTCCAAGTACCGACAGACCCTTTTGAACTTTCTCACTTTATAATGAAAATTCAAAGTGCTTCGTTTCCCAGAAAATGAACGATGCAGAAGGTTCTCACGATGATTGTTTTTTAAATACCATCAATGGTAATGGGAAATAGATAACTAGTGGGTTTGTTAGAGATGGAGGTAACCGTTACCAGCTTTGATTACCCATACCCAACTAGCCAATGACAGGTAGGGGTTAGGTCAGGTTTTGATTAAGGTTATTTCCTTCTTTCTTTCATTAAAAAGGATATTGCTTTTGTCTTTGTAGATGCAAAAAGTATATTTTTAAATCTTATGGTTATAGCATTAAGAGTTGAGTATGCTCCACTTCTCTCAAAATTAATTTGTTGGTGTATTTCATGAATCTGAATCGCTCATAGCATGTGACCATAAATGCATAGTAATCATATGAAAGTTTAGTGGGAGTGAGAACTTTTATTGGATGATGACCATCAATATTAAAGCCTTATTCCAACTATATTGGGTTCCGCTATATGAATTATATTTCTTTGTTTCAGCTTATTTTGGCTAAATCCTTGGATAAGTTACGTTTATTAATATTACCCTCATCCATGTCCTCTTTTGCTTATATTTTCTCCTTGGTGGCTCATCAATCTGCATAGAAGATGTTTTTCTCAATAACAATGTTGCTGGCCAATTATTGGTGAAATAAATTGTACACTTTTGCTTGTGATAGATCTAACAGTATTGTGCACTTTAATTGGTTAAAGTGAATTTTGGATAAGTGCCAATTATTCATGAGGGCCGGGTAGAATTTATCATTAGCATTCAAGATAAAGATTGGTTGAAAAGATTATTCAATGATAAATGCCAAAGTAGGTCAAAAATGATCAAGTGCATCAAAGGGGGATTGCACCTGATTAGCCGGATCCATTTCTACAATTCTATGCTTACTTGTAAAACTGAAAATCTTAGCCAAGGAGCAAGCTAGAAACTTCTTGACCCAAGCATTCCAACATTTCACAATTCTATCCTTCTTTAGTACAGAGGAAGATATGACCATTTTGAAGCCTCTTTCTTTTTCCTCTATCCCTTTAATTTTTTCTCTGTCAAAGGTGTGAAGAAGGGTGATCTTTTAGAAGAAAGAAGAGCACACCTCAAAAGAGTAGCATCAGACCAAGTGCATGACCCATGAGTGATAGCTGGTATGACTTGTCATTGGAGAAGGAATATATTTCTAATCTAGATGATGGGTAGGCTGATTCTCCCTGTCATTCCAGTGGGACCCACTAGCACAGACCGGTGGATCACCACAAAAGCATTACTTGCTTTTCCTTGTCTACTGTTGGCTAGTTGCCAGAAACTAAACATATGTAAACTGAACTAGGTGGGAAACTGAAAGTAGGCGTGCTGAAAGAGGCCTTTTTGACACTAATAAAACAAGGAATAAAAAACTTTCGGTTTTTTGAGATGCACTGGTTCCTCCTCCCATCTTGCCAAGCAGATAGTAAAGATCTCATTGGAACAATGAAGAGGATAGCATGTGGATGTGGTTTGAAAAACAGGAGAAGAGAATATAGTGTGTTTCACCTGCAAGCTGGACTAGTATCAAGAGAGCTGGGTCCCACCTCTCACTGCCATGGACCAATTATCTATCTGGGTCCACTGTTGATTGGCCTTCGTGAAAGGGGGAAAAAACCCCTCACTGCATAACATTTCTTTTTTGGTTTTATATAAACAAGTCTCCATTTCTATATTTTCACAGGAGAGGCCCACCTTTTGCCAATCCGTCGGCATTACTCACCCTTGAATATATAGTAATTAATTGATCGTCAGCCCCAAGTACAAGGCCGCGATTGTAGTAATAAATAATTCGGTGAAGTCCGAGGTCGATCCACATAGAGTAATCACTTAAATAAAACATGTCATATTTGAAAACTAGCATTAGCCTAATAAAATCTATACAAATCAAGTATCATACTTGTATGAAATAATTAATTACAAGTCTGAAATATTAATTATAATTAGAAATAATTAAGAATCTTAAACTAAAAATTTAGTCTAATCTAATTACAGCATTCACCATAAGAGTTGTTAGAACAACCAATTTGTAGTGATTATTTTGATACCTAAAAATAAAAATAAGATAAAAGAAAATAAAATCAGAGAATAAACAAATGGATTTTAATTCTAAAATAATGCAATAACTACTTTGCTGAATGTCATCAATAAAAATCAAGACCACCGTACCAAGTGTGTACTGTCACTTACACACAAACATTCGGTGTTAACCCATTGGTGAAAACCAAGACCCCATTTACTTGATTCATTAAAGAAAGAACCATTACAAGCAAATAATCATTACAAGATTATTTGAATTAAAATAATGTTCATCCAAACTTACCCTTAGACACCCGAAACACTAAACGGAGGAGAAGGACTCGCGGTCTAGAACGGCGATCCAACCGTCTCTCGTTTGTGGGTTCTGAAATCCAAGCAAGGGAAGATAATGAATGGCTGGTCCAATGGTGGAGCGACGGTAGCAACGGCAGCAGCGCGGCAGCGTAAAAATCCAAGTGGTGGTGTGCCTTAGGGAAGGCCTTGGATGAAGTAGTGATGGAAGTAGGGAGAGATGGAGGAAAATAATGAAAAGGAGGGATTTGCAAGTTGTTGGTCGTCTAAGAGGAATGGGATTCTCGTGCAGCCCATATTGGGGTCTTTTTATATTTTTTTGATAAGGTTTGTTGCAATGGATTTGGATTTGGAAGAGTTTGAAGTGTGGGGCCCAAGTTGGGATATGATTTGGAGGGCTGAGATTGAACAATCTTGGGATCTTCTTGTTGATTGGCTTGCCACCAAAAGTCCTTCTCCATTTAAACTTCTCTTTGTAGCTTGCTTCCCTTAAAAAGGATCCCACTTACTTGGCTAAGAAACAATTCGAATCTGAAATTTCAGATTTGAAACAAATCTTGGTGCTTCAACGTGTGATAGCATGGGATAATTCTTGGGTTGCAAACTTCAAATCTTGTGGCCTATCTTTTTGGAGATAAGTTTAACAACTTAGTGCTAAAATCTTGCACTCTTTGAATTTGTTTCCAATTTGGATTGATTAGCAAGATCTTCCATTTTTTCTCAGAAGTCAGAACTCTTCATAGTTGGAAAAATCTCCTTAAATGGGCCCACTTTGGCTCTTGAGAAGATCCCCTCAAATTTGAAATTAATTTCAAACATGGAATAGAAGTAGGCCCCACTTGAAAATATGCAACTTTTTGAACTCCACACCATGCATGGACGTCCTCCACCTTGGCTTAAATAATTCCAAATCTGAAATTCAGATTTGTATTATCAATTGGAACACATGATGGGCCCCACTTGTGTGTGCAATGCTTGAATTTCCCTTGCCTTGGACGTTCTTCACATGGCTTATTTTCTTTTGCATATGAGAGCGGACCCTACCATGGCCGCCCCTACCTTAGAATCCACGTCCAAGGAAGGTGGGTCCCATGGTGCATTTGCTTCATCAATTCTCTTCCGCGGGTCCCAAGAAACTGATTTCACTAAAAAAAAACACAAATAATATAATCAATAATCAGAGAATGATTTATTTTTGTAAGAAAGGAATGATGCAAGAAACAGGCCCAATTCACTCTAAATTGATGCATACAATGTCACCATTTTATAAGATTTTCTTTAATTAAATCAATGGTGTAGAGAAAGTTTATCATAAAAAGTTATAAGAAATTCGTGACTAATTTCAATACCAAGAAATAGAAAAATTCATAATTTTATGTGAAAATACGATTTTTCAATGAATTTTGACTCGAATTCAAACTTTGATGCCCACAAACATAGAATCATGACTTTTTACTAAAATGGTGCATGATTTGATGATTAAGTCCTTAATTACTCTAAAATGATGATGAAATTATGTATTTTTAAGGACTTATCATTAATTTATGAGATTTTTCTGTAAAAATAAGCGAGATTCAAGATTAATAACTAAAATTAATTGTCTACACAGTGAAGGTTGAGTGGTGTTGGCAATTTGGCATCTTAGTTTCACATACATGTCCAGGAATTGTGGCATTGGTACACTCAAGTTGAAGTCACTTCTGAACTTGTAGCCCAACTAACAAAATAAATAAATAGATAAAATTAATGTTGTGCGCGTGTGTACGGAAGCGTGAATCACCGCGATCGAATGATCAATCAATCACATAAGAAAGAAGAAAGTCACACAAAGATTTTACGTGGTTCGGCAAACTCACCTGCATCCACGGGAAAGAACACCTTTCTCCATTAAGACCCACATGGTGAGGAATACTCCGACACCCACAGGAGAGAGAGAGAGAGAGAGAGAGAGAGATCTCACTTCTATAACTCTCTTACATAGTATAGGGTTACATATTACATAAATATATAATCTCTACTTTCTTACCTCCTAAGGAAGCCCAATACAATTACCAAAATACCCATGAGCCTGAATCTAGTCATTGGCCAACCCAATGAACCAATTTGACAAACCTGAAATATAAGATATAAACCCAACAATCTCTAGCTTTGCTTGGATTCCGCACAATTCCATCTCTACCTGGTAAACCGATGGCGCAACCTTCATTCTTCAACACTTTGACACGTTGAACCAGCACTTGATGTGAGGCCCCACCCCTGGAGGACCCTCAATTTGAATTTGAATACTATATATTAGCCTAAGTATTTAATTATACTAATTATGGGGTTTAGATAAGGGTAGTTATGTATTTTCCTAGGATTAGTCTAGTTGTGTAATTAGTAGAGTCAATAGGGTATCTTTTATTAATTTTAGAGTTAGTTAGTTTGTTAGAGGCCCTAGCTAGAAATTAGTGTTTACTATAGGGGGTTTGCACCAAAGAATCTTCTAGAAACCCACCTAAAGACCTAAGTACCTTCTACCCTAACCCTAATCCTATTCTAACCCCAAGGGCATTTTTGTCCCTAGCCCAAAAACCTAAACTATTTAAACTAAACCCTCCCTGCCCAAGTAATCACTGTTCATCTCCTCTCTCAATTCCTATCTCTTTCTCTCTTCTTCTTCCCCACTTCTCTCCAACGAGCCCTCATCTTCCCTCCAATTCCTATCTCTCTCCCTCTCTCTTTCTCTCCCTAGAATTTCCAATAGAAGGCCAACCCCAAGACCGATCTACAACAGAGGAACCCCACGGCTGGATTTTCCCATTATAGCTTGGTTCTGTATCTTCCCTCTTCCTTCTAACTGCACTGATCAGGCAAGTGCTCTATGCTGCTAACTTAGAATGCATGAATTATTTTCCTCTTGATTCTGCAAATTTTAATTCTGTTTATATACGTTTAGATCGATCTTTGAGCTTGTCTGTTGGTTTTTCTTTAGCCATTGATGGATGAGGTCACCTCATTTGGATGATCAATAGTCCGGTTGATGGATGGATGATATAGAAGTGATTTTCTTCCTTGATTAAGCTTTTGTGTCGGTTTGAGGAGAATTCCAGGGGGATTGGGGTCACTGTTCCAAATTCCTGGATGGTTGAATTGTGAAAACCCATCTTGCTGCGTCGAGACCGGGTCCGAGGTGGGACCACCTTTGAAAAATCAGGACCCCATATCTATTTGAGGGGCCCTGGGCAACCATGAGGGTGGATTTTGATCTAAATTTGATCAAGCATGGGAAAGTGGTCCAGTGAATTTGTGGGGCCCAGGTAGATCCCTGATTTCAGACATGGTCCAGATATAGGATCATGAGATTCTCCTCAAACCCAGAGCTCAGCATTGGCAGAGCCCAGCAATGGCCGAGCTCAGCATTGACCAGAGCTCAGCGATGACCGAGCTCAGCATTGACAGAGCTCAGCGATGGCCGAGCTCAGCGATGGCTGGATTCAACACTAACCGAGCTCAGTGTTGACCGAACTCAGTGTTCTGCCGAGCACAATGCTCAGGTTGAGATCCGCGTTTTAGCCGAGCTCAGTGTTTAGGCCGAGCTCAGTGTCTAGGCCGAGTTCAGTGTTATGGCCGAGCTCAGTGTTTTACCGAGCTCAGTGCCAGACCGGGTTCCGTGCCAGACCGGGCTCCGTGCTTAACCGAGCTCAGCGCTTGATCGAGCTAAGAGCTTGATCGACCTCAATGCCTGACCGAGCTCAACGCTTTGCAGAAATCAGCTGGGTGACCGAACTGAGCTAGGCGCTTTGCCGAGCTAAGATGGGTGACCGAACTGAGTGTTCGATTGAGCTCAAGTACTTAGCTGAACTCCGAGCTGGATTCCGAAAAGGCCGGATTCCAACAAGGGAGACTAGAACTTGAGACATTCCCTTCAGCCAGAATTCTTAGTGTGCACGGCCAACTACCCAGGCCAGGGGGTTAGCCGAACTCACAGGAAGTTCTGGACAATCAGGCTTTGCCTGCAGGGTGTTTACTTCTCTGATCCCAGTGTGCCGAGCTGACCGCCCAGGCCAGGAGGTCGGCTGAGCACACTATGTACAGTGACACTTTCCAGATTCTAATTTCTATTATTGTAATCATATGTGGGGCCCATCGACCATCCAAATAGACTTCCATCACTGTGCCAACCACGAGTCGATGGTGTGGCTTAACCTTGACTCGTGGGGTCCACTAATTAAGGTCCAGGTTATGTAATCTAAGATGATTTGACCTTTTTACGTTACCAAGTGATGCACATAACTTCTGAGCACCAAACACAGTATTCTTTAGCATCTGTGGTTTCACTTAAAGATTGAATTACCTGAGATAGACTTGAATCTGAAGTGGATCATTTACTTAGGTTGGACTGTTGATATCTCCCATTGATCCTTATACTTGGAGGTTCATCTCCCTCATATTATTACCATCACTCTATTGTCCTTATTATTGCTTATACCTGTTAATTAAATGGAAAATGGAGGACCCGAACCTAGGACTACTTAGAGGTAACCCGGTAATATGATTAGGTGAACATTGACCTGTGTCTGTGGCTAGGCGGGCCCTTTTATGGCCTAAGTCTGGATGAGAATTACCCTAGACTGGAGAGGTTAGATTGTATGGGCTTGTGACCCGTTATGGATGTAAATGGATCATATGTTATTGAACATAGACTTATATCTCATATGGACTGTTATAGACCAGGCCATGTATTTGGTGGGCCTTGGTATAGATCCGTTGACTGGACTTGGACCTGGATTATGATCCATGGATGCTTGGACCTTTTAGGGACTTTGTTAGGACCTTGTTCATACAAGGCAAAGCCTAGACAGACACAGACCTTTATTGTTTCCTGAGTCGGCATAGACATTCACTCAGTTGATCTAAGCTCAGCCAGTTGGACTGATCATCACTGGTAGGAGCTATTGAGAGTGTTGTGTGGCTATCATGATGAGCATTGTTGGAGACGGACGGTGCGATACCGAGTCCGGTCTCAGTGTGTGTTGATGGATGATGATTATTTGCAGGGCTAGATAATCCCCAGCACTGTGAGATTTTCCCCGCCGCGACTGTGTTCAGTATGGGAGGGCCGCGGCATAATATCCCGCGGTATCCAGCTTGTGTGAGTGTGCCATTTTGTGTAGGTTTATTATATTATGTTTATCTTGATTCTATTTGTTTATCTTGCTCAACTGCTTAGGATCTGTACCATTGTTATTCTCCTAACTTTACTATTGTCTCTACTCATTTGATGCATACATTCTATATTATTAGCATACTGTAACTTGCCAGATCTTTAGATCTGATCCACTCTTGGTGCTTAGGTCTTGACCCCAAGTTCGAGGGCGATGCGTACGCACTCGTAAAGGTGCCCGTAGTAGGTGACTACGGATGGGGACTGGCCAACCAAGAGGTCGAGCCGGAGAGTGGAGAGCCGGCACCAGTGGCAGGGGCTTGAGTGTCTGTTTGTTTGGGATTTTGAGATATTTTTGTAGTGAGTTGGGTAATGTTGGGAATATGTAATTAAACTTTGGTTTTTTTTTTTTATCACTTGTCATTTTAGGCTGGATAAGCCCGATATACATGATATGATATGATGATACCTTGTGCTTCCACTATCTCTGTATTGCTTCCGCTTATTTCTTTATGCTTCCGCAATATTAACTGTTGTTATAATATTGTTCAAAAAGTTTTAAATTGGACCTCACTGCGGACCTACGATCTTTGAAGTTCTCAGATTTTCCGGGAAGTAGCGCGCCAATTTTGGTACTTTGACGATCTTCTCGGTATCAGGAATTGGGGCGTTACACTTGAGCTTTGAGCAAAGTTCATATTCTCGTCAAAATCCACATCGAACTTGACGCTCTAGTCCATTGACGAGTCCAAGTGATATCGATGTCTAAAATCACTCACTATTCAGCAGTCAAACCGCATTGACTTCAACACCCCTACGAAGATTCATTCACAATGAACATATAAGCGAAAATGGATCGAGAATCTGAGTCTTGATAACTCAACAATTGAAGAATTACCTCTGTATCCGAACAATCAAAGCCCCTGTTTGACCTGGTCTAAATATCTGTCTTCGATCAGTCAAAACCCATGTTTAACTACTACTGATGTAGGCATGGCATCAGTTCCTGCTTGCTACTTCTTCGCTGACTGGGCTTTGGCAAGATGAACGGCATCACATGCGATCCGGTAACATGTGTCTCCCAAACGAATACTTTCATTTTACTGAATTTGCAAACCCTCTCCAATTAGGCCAAATCTGGCCCCTTTAACCCTGCCTTGATGATGTCAACAACACCTGCAGACTAGGCTTGCTTCTGCATTTGAGTCGAGTAGACCCGAATCTGACTTGAACTTTACTTATTCATGTCTTCTTTTTTTCACCTTGATTTCTACATTACGCTATAGATCTCGTCACCATGAACACGCCAGAAGAAATGGATCTAAAATTCGAGTTTGGATGGCTCCGATATCACAAAACCCATTTTTTGCACTTTGACCACAAGAAGTGGCACAACATGGATCAAGCTTGTTCTCTCTTGATTCAGAAACTAGAGAATCGATCAAACCGACCGACATAATCTTCTTTCCTTGATCGACCCATTCACCTCTTCTTCCGAGAAAAGTCAACAAGATCTTGGTACCCTGAGATTCAATTCGATCTCTATCGTCAATCGTGCGTGGCACAACTCCAGCCCTAAAAGAACCTAAGGCTCTGAACATTGATCGTAAAATCCAGTAATCCCGAGCGATCTCCACCTCGCTCAAAACCTGAGGAGCTCCACTTTGCTCTGAAACCTGAGGATCTCAACGTCGCTCTGATACCACTCATTGTGTGCGTGTGTGCAGAAGCTTAAATACTGCGATCAAACGATCAATCAATCACAAAAGAAAAAACAAAATTACATACAGATTATACGTGGTTCGACAAACTCGCCTACATCCACGGAAAACAACACTTTCCTCCATTAAGCCCCACATGGTTTGACATACTTAGACACCCACAAGAGAGAGAGAGCTCTCACATTTCTAAGCCTCTCACTGAGTATAAGATTACAGATTACATCAATATACAATCTCCACATTCTTAGCCCCCAAGAAAGTCACGGTACAATTACCAAAATATCCATCCTAAACCTAGTCATTGACCAACCTAATAAATCAATCCGGTAAACCCAAAATACAAGATATAAACCCAATGACTAACTCAGTAACTCATTAAATTATTACTTTTACTATTATAATTAATTTTTCTTTACTATAGAGACCCCAACTCACACACTCTCCAAAGCAAATTAACTTATATCCCCAAATCTGCAAGCGATTGATACTTCACTCAGCACATCCACGTCCAAAACCATCCATCCTCCTCTTCCCTGCCTTGGCTCAAAGGAAGAGGGCTTTGATTAAATTAATGAATCCTGACAAAGTGATCTGTGGGCTGTGATGTGGTGTGAAAATAGTTTAAAAGAAAAAAAAAATCTTTGTATTCTGGGGATGCCATGAGGATGAAAAACAGTGAGTGGTCCAGACCGGCTGTCTACATTAGAGACTCTAGACTGGACCGGGTGCTGTTGGAATCATTGCGCATGTGTCTAGTGTGTGTGGAAGAAGAAACAGAAGAAGCATGTAATCATTTTGTTGTGGCAGAGGAGGCCATTGTCTTTGCAGTGTCTTCCCATAGTGGCAGTGCAGCATATAATCAGGACTCTATCTGCTTGTGTTTAAATAAAGACTGATTGTAATTTAACATTTCTAGGACTAATGGCCCGTTTGGTTTGGATCTTCGTAGGTCAAGTAAATCAAGTGCAACACAACCCTTGTTTTGTTGGAACGTGGGGCCTGATAGGCCCTACACGGTTTGCACGTGGGCCTGAACTACTTTTTGTCTTAATCACGCACGCGTGTTGCAAGAAAACATTCTAGATGCAATCTGTTTCTTTGCTGAAATTGAAGGAATTTTTATTTGAAGAATTTTTGAATTCTCGGATTGTTGAAGCAGCAATTTGGAGAGTCTTTTCTCCGATTTTGACCGAAAAAAAAATCTCATGACCTATGTACTTCTTTCTTTATTGGAATTCAAGGAATTTCATAGTGGGATTTTCGAATCCTCCTTTATATTTGACATTTAGAAATTCCACTAAAAAGCGAAGGAGATGCAATTATAGAAATTTTATAGGTCATTTGAAAGCTTTTAGGTGCTTGAAATTTTAGAATTCTTTAAAAAGAAGCATTTGCAAATATTAGGAGAGAGCCATCAAATCATGTCAAGAAAAAACTCCAACACACTAAAAACCCGTTAGAAATTCTAGAAAAGAGACTGGCTTCATATATTTGGATATTGAGATCCATGACGATATAGTAAAAGGCAATCAAAGGAAGATATTTGATAAAATCACATTGGTGGGGAATCTCTGGTGAGGGAAGTAGACCTCAGGTGAGGTAAGAAAGCTCTTGGGTGAGGAAAAGTGATCGCCCACGTTCGAACACCCAGGTAAGGACCACCTCCTCAACCCGCTTTCTCCTAAAGCCACAGTAAGATTGCTCCAAGTACAGGTTTATTTACTGTTACTTCCAGAAATCCAAAAATCCAGACGGTCCTAAGCATTTCCTGATAATATGGACACAACTGCAGCTCACTGATAATACGGTCCTAAGCATAAGCTGTTAAGTTGTAAGCCCATGCCAGCTCTGCTGGAGTCAAAGTTAGGCCCAAGATATTAGTATGACCCAAACTTATAATATTTGTATCTTTTAATTTCTAATGCACCTCTCCTCTCTCTCATGGACTGTGACTGTGAGGGAGGCCACTGCCAGCAGTAACCGCATTAACTGTCATTGACACTGGCATAAGGGCCATGTTATAGCCTTATGGTGTTTGATGAAATCCAAATAGGTTTGGGCCAAGTTGTAGTAAAATGCAATCTTTGCCGAGCCCATGGTTCACGAGAAACCTAAGACCCATTCTGGTTGGATCGACAAATTTTAAGTTTTGGTTCATGATTAGCTTAAACTAGCCCGAGTTTTAACTAGGCATCTCAACCCTAGAGGTTGTCCAAGATTCTGGCAAAAAAGTTTGTCCATGTAGACTTTTTGCCCAACCCACCCTGCATCCAAATGGTGTTGTTCAAGCAATTAGCATTTGGTTACATTATTAAGAAGATGTAGGAAATTGCATTTGGTTACATTATTAAGAAGATGTAGGAAGTTTGTTATTGACCAGATCCTTTGATTGAAAACAAATTTGGATATGATCCAATCACGAATTCCCTACATCCAATTAAAAAAAGATAACCTATCTGAGGTAATTTCACAATTACACCTACCAAACCAGACTTGTTACTAACTATTTTTTTATTTCTTTCCTTCCAAATTGCCTACTTATAGCGCCCACCAATATAAGACGCCATAAGATTTCCTTGATCCCATGACAGTTCCACATGCATGTAATAACGCGGGGCAAATTTTTTAATTGAAAACCTCACAAAAAAATCCAAATCCATTAAGTTCAAAAATCTGTTAGGGTGAGTTTGCCCAGCAAGAGGATTTTGCGATAGAGAGGAAAATTGCTCTGATTTTACTTGCAGTCCACTATTACCTTTGGTGCACCACATTTTTCTTGTGGAAAGGAAAAAAAATAAACTGAGTATTAATGGAAGAATGGGGTACAATTGATACAGCTGACTTCATCACAATCTGTAATAACATTGCAGTCGTACTACAAACTAAAAATGGTTATGATGATATTTTACAAGCATCTACAAGTCCCAGTGAGATTGCAATTTTTTATTCTTTGAAGAGCAACCTTCACAGACTCATTCGAATTTCCCGAGAACCTGAAATCTTCCACAGTCCATTTCAGATAAATCAAGCTTTGCTTTCAATCCAACTCTTGCCAACCTTCTTCTCTTTCAAGGGTTTCCTCTCCATTACTTCCCTAACCTTCTTTGCCTCATCCCATCTGCCATCAACAGCATATAAATTAGACAACAGCACATAAGTTGCTGCATCATTTTCACCCAACAACATCATCTTTGCTACTGCAGCTAAGCCTAGTTTAATATGTTCATGAACGATACATGAACTGAGCAGTGACCTCAACACCATTATTCCAGGATCAAATCCCATTCCATCAATGAACTCTACTGCTTCCTTGAACAACCCAGCACGCCCAAGAGCATCCGCAACGCAAGCATAGTGTTCTTTCATTGGAGCAATTCCATACTCATCATGCATTAGAAGAAAATACCTGTATACCCGGTCAACAAGGCCACTATGGCTGCAACCAGAGAGGACTGTAAGAAATGTGACATGATCAGGATTTACCCCATGAATCTGCATTTCATCAAAGGCCTTCAGCAACTCTAAGCCATTTCCATGATGGGCGTGCCCTGCAAGTAGAGAATTCCACAGCACTACATCATGCTTTGGTGACCCCAAAAAGTGACTAACTGCATTTTCCATGCTTCCACAGTTTGCATACATATCAATGAGTGCACAACCAACAAATTTGTTGTCTTCCAATCCAACCTTAATGACATGGGTGTGAAGTGATTTTCCAGTTTCATAAGCTGTCCGCCTACTACAGGCTGTTAGCGCACTAGCAAGAGTAAAATGATTTGGTTTAGCACCCTCTTGGAGCATTTTTATGAGAAAGAACAGAGCCTCTTCATTGTATCCGAGTCTTGCGTGAACTGATATCAAGGCAGTCCATGATACAACATCATGTCTAACCATGTTGCCAAAGAGTTTGAGAACAGAATCTAACCTCCCAACCTCTGCATAAAGTGAAAGTAGAGCAGTTTGAATTGAGATATCAATCACGCATCCAGACTTGATTGCATAAGCATGAACTTGTTCACCCTGATCAACAGCCTGCAGATCAATACAGCCCATAATAGCACTGATACATGCAACTGAATCAGGATTCACACCTTCAATATGCATTCGATAGAAATTCATCAGAGCTTCCATTGGGAGCCTGTTATGAACATATCCTGAAATAACCGTTGTCCAAGAAAATAAATCACGGCGATCATTTAGTTGTCCAAAAATTTTCATCACATCATCCATAGATGAACACTTTGCATACATATCCATTAAAGCATCTATAATGCATTTTTCTGATTCAAACCCAACTTTAAGAGTGACACAATGAATCTGAATTCCGAGAAGGAAGCACTCTGAAGCGGCTGAAAGAGTGAGAATGGAGGATAAGAAGATGCTATCTGTTGCCATTGCTTCATGGTAAAACCAAGAAAACACATCCATGGCATCTTGAAAGCATCCCTGGCCGCCATAACCGGTAATCAAAGTGGTCCATGACATCACATTTTTACTACCCGAATGAACCAATAAATCAAACGCATCATCCATGGCATTACAAGTAGCATACATCCCAACAAGAGAATTCTCTACAGTGCCATCATCATCAAGCCCAAATTTAATTATGGCACAATGCACTTGCTTCCCTTGTCTAGACCTCTCATATCCATCGATCGCACCGAGCAGATTAACAAAAGTAGCTCTTGCGGGTACTAGAGAAGAGGTCAAAATCAGCCTGAAATACAGAAAAGCTTCTTCTAAATCCCCCTTCTTGGCAACAATACCAATCATGGTGTTAATCAAAACAACATCTTTAAACACCAAATCATCAAAAACCTTCTTCGCCTCGTGGAAGCAGTAAAAATTGGCATAAAAGTTAGCAAGCCCACTTCCCACAAAGGCATCACCACCAAGACCAAACTTAATTAAACTGCAATGCACTTGTAATCCTTTACCAAACCATCCAAAACTGATGCAACCCTTAATGACACTAGTGAAACTGAACTGATCAGGTGCAACACCACAAGACAGCATCTCTCGGAAGCAACTAAAACCATTCACCCCAGACCCAGATAGGAAATACCCACTAATCATTATATTCCAAGAGACAACATCTAGTTGGTGAACCTCATCAAACACTTGGAGGGCATCCTGCATGGCTCCACATTTTGCGTACATGTTGGCCAAGCTGTTGGAAAGGAAGAGATGGGGTTGGGGTATGGTCTTGAGGATGCGAGAATGGAAGGATTTTCCCTCCAAAACGGCCAGGTTTTCAGCACAGAGTCGAAGGAGATGGGAGTGGTTCTTCTGCAAGTCAAATTTCGGGGAGAACCGAATGTGGGTTGTGTAATCTGTGAAGGAAGGAGATGGTAGATGACCAAAACAACCATTTTCAGATCTGAAAATGGTATACAATCTGGCAAACTTGAGCTTGGGTTCTGAGACATAGTTCCAACGCATTCCACAGGGGGTGAAAGCTTACACATTTATGTATGAAAAAAGGGATTAGAGAAAGCTGGCCAATTGCAACAGAACTGCTAATGGGTTCTATTTAATGGGCTGGGTTTTAGGCCGGGCCTGCTTTTGTTTGGGTCGTGTAGTTACAAATTGCAGATCCTGAGTCTGGCTATGGGTCTTGGTCTGACTAGGGTTGTGGCAATAGGTCCCGAAAGATCCAGACCTAAATTGCATATAATTTCATTGTTCCCAGGTAGACCTGTCAATTAGGGCATCCTGTGACTGTGAGGGTACCTGGCTTGGCCTGGCCCTTAAATAGCTCGTAAAATGAGGGCTTTTATTTTTCCTAAAAGCCGCAGGGCCGCCGGTATGAGAGCCAGGATAGAAAAAACACCAGGCTGGGCCTGGTCTGGCCTTCCTATATAGACGTACTGGTGGGGCCCACTGTTTGGTCGATCAAAATGGACTAAAAATTGGGACCTCCTATATTACATGGGTCCCATGGGTTTACACCCATGCAAATGGATTGGGGTCACAGATTGATGGCACACCCACGCTGTTGAACTTATGGCCCAAAAAAAGATGACAGGACAATCCGATGAGTCCCAAATCTGGCATGTAGATGGGGTCCATCCAAATCTTTCCATCCCCTCAGTCCCATCCCTAGATAAAACCCTTGTTTGCACAAGAACAAATCAAAACACACACACACACACCCCAGCATATTTTCATATGGATCTCACTTGCCGCGTAGTTTATCAAATGATTTAGTCCGTTTGAATGGGTGCTAAACCTAGGATTGATGACTATCAAGATGGCCCCTATTTTATGGTCCGTTTGAATGAATCATAAAGTGAACCCCACTAGGTATTTAGGCACGTGGAGCTCACAACAATGCTTGCCAGAGGTTTCTCCATAGAGTGGTGCTATTGGCACCACACTTTCTACTCTTCCCACCGCATTACAAGACAAAAAAAAAAAATTTTTTTCCTAAACTACCCTTCCTCCCTCCTCCCTCTCTTCCCTTCCTCCTCCTCCCTCTTCCTTCCTCCTTCCTCCCTCTCCCAGCCTCCACCCTCATCCCCCTCCCCCTCCCAGTCGCCGGCGGGGAGGGAGATCGGCCGGCAGCCGGCGGCGGAAGCCCCTAGCCGGCTGGCCTCCCTCCCCCTCTCTCCCTCTCCCTCTTTCTTCCTCTCTCCCTCTTCTTTCCCTCTTCTCCCTCTCTCCCTCCCTCTCCTTCCCTCCCTTACTTTCTTCTCCCTCCCCCTCCCCCTCCCCCTCCCAGTCGCCGGCCGGGGGGTGGGGGGGGGGGGGGGGGAGATCGGGCTGCAGCAGGTCGCCTGCTGCAGCCCGATCTCCCCCCCCCCGGCCGGCGACTGGGAGGGGGAGGGGGAGGGGGAGGGGGAGGGAGAAGAAAGTAGGGGAGGGAAGGAGAGGGAGGGAGAGAGGAAGAAGAGGGAGAGAGGAAGAAAGAGGGAGAGGGAGAGAGGGGGAGGGAGGCCAGCCGGCCGGGGCTCCCTCCCCGCCGGCGACTGGGGGGAGGGGAGGGGGAGGGAGAAGAAGAGTAGGGGAGGGAAGGAGAGGGAGGGAGAGAGGGAGAAGAGGGAAAGAAGAGGGAGAGAGGGAAAGAAGAGGGAGAGAGGGAGAAAGAGGGAGAGAGGGAAAGGGGGAGGGAGGCCAGCCGGCTGCCGGCCGGGGCTCCCTCCCCGCCGGCGACTGGGGGGGGGTGAGGGGGGAGGCTGGGAGAGGAAGGGTGGAGGCTGGGAGAGGAAGGGTGGGTTGAGGGAGGAGGAGGAGGAGGGAGAAGGAGGAGGAGGGAAAAAAGGGGGAGGGGTAGTTTAGGAAAATGTTTTTTTTTTTTTTTTTTCGCGGTGGGAAGAGCAGAAAGACTCTTCTCCATATTTGTGGTCACTATACTACATAAATTGAATTTCTCTATGACGGAGCTGTGGACAAGGACTCTAATAAATTGGGTGTAGGTGGTAGTGCACTCAAGTGTACTGGTCAGGTTATAGTACAGTTCTCAAGACTGAAGCAGAGTGATTCTTCTCTTATCGTTGAAATCTTTATAGTAGAAGAGGCTATGGACTTAGGCTGTACAATACGGATGAAAGAAAGTTAGCTTCCTAAGTGATTCTTTGATGTTTATAGATGCAATTAACTCAAATGCAATTGATCCAGCTTGGGAGATTTATGCTCCAGTGCAAAAGATAAGAGAAAAGGCAAAAGAAATCACTGTAGTCTGTCTATTTCATATGAAGTAGCATGTAATCATCATTTTTGAATAAATCAACTATGTTTCCAACAAAAAGAAAAGTGCCCTTATTTTTCTTTCTCGACAGTCATATAATGAAAGTAATGAAGGTAATTTCATACCCTATTCCTCAATCTCACCACATAAGCCCTGGCTTAAACCCCTAGATTCTCAAAAAAGTCTAGACTGTTTGTCGCTAGTCGATCATATTGGGCTATCTGACCCTTCTATGATCATTCTAATCTCTTTGCACATACTAAGCTGACATTCATCCTACACTAGTTGCCCTTAAATCCCACTCCATCTTGTAAGTAGGATTTGGGCCGCAATATAGTCAAAACAGTACTTAATCACTAGATCCCATTTTTTTTTTTTTTGAATGTAGAGTGTAGAGGCTGTACATTCTTAATTTTTCATGATTGTCATTCTTTTAAGTGCGCTGATAAATTGTACCATTCGTTAACTAGAGATTTTTTTATTTTTCTTGAAAATCACACATACACATGTTGTTGAGTGAGCACATAAACTTGACATTTTCTATAAAAAAAAACTGACATTATTGATGAGGAAATGTGAGGTCTAGACCGTCTGGTCATACACTTGGAATCTGAGTTAACTTTCTGTAGGTCCGGACAATTCAAAAGGTGTCTCCCTGTTGGGCTGCTACCTATGCAAGTTCAAGTTTTTCAATCCGTACATTTGATTGGGTAGCTTGTAAAAATCAAGTCAGTGTGTACCATGGTACATAATTATCCTTTTGAAATTTTGAATCTTTATGACAACGTGGGACACCTTGTGCACATTCACACAATCCATGGACAGTCAACATTTTGCTTCACTCCAAAATACTAACCATTTGACCAAAAGCATTTACAGAAAAGCATCCAAATTATGTTTGTCCAACACAATTCTGAATATTATTCTAACGTGAGATCTTTATCTTATGATGGATGAAACAATTGTGTATATTTAGAAAGTGTGCCCCATTGTATGATAAACTATGATACATAAAAAAATAATAATTTGTTTTTGGAGTTTATTTGCCTTTCTTTCAATCTGTGGCCCAATGTCCCATCACTGAAAACAAATTACTAATCCACCAGTGTAGAAATGGGTTGATTTTATTTGAATGGTTTAGATTTATTAAAAGTGGCCCCACATGCACATATTCAGTTGAGCTAAGATGATTTAACTCTTTGTTTTTTTAAGGGCTAGTGAAGACTAACATGAGATCTATCCACCCAGGGATTGATGAGGCTACTAAGGTGAGATGCCCCTTTGCTACACGGTGCACTTTCACTTGACTGACCTTTTATAATCACTCCTTGTAAGTATTTTATGCAAATTTATTTTAGGTCTAAGTACTTGGATCCAGAACTACATGGACTCAGGCCTATATCCAATAATTTCTGGTCAAATTTAGTAGTCCAAACCTAGACTGGAAAGTTAAATGAGTAGGGCCCACCTGTCAAAAATCCAAACAATATATATGTCCTAACACTAATGAGTTTGATATGGATGAGGTTATGCAGCTGCTCTAAATTATAGTGAGACAGTGAGTGTGGCTGATTGTAGTTCTGCCCGGGTCTAATACAAACCCATTTATGGGTTGTGGTAATTCTGCCCGGGTCTAAAATGAGTATACAAACCCTTTTATGGGTTGGGAGTTGGGATGCCCATCTGGTTAAAGATGTATGGAACTGAGGGTTTTTTTTTTACTTTCTATAAGTGACTGATTGTACTAAATATTGAATGACATAACATGTTTATCAAAAGTTTGAGTTGATAGTGAATTACAGATAAATATATATGAAAAGGTACTTACAATACAATGCATAAGGGCCATGAGCCGCAAAATCACTATCCTCTCCCTGCATACACACCTGACAGACAAACAGGCAAAAGAGACATGCACCTTGCCATGTACTTCACATGTGTTCCATTAGATATGGATATCTCATTTGTCCCTTCTTCTCGTCCAATTAGTCTAATCAACATGTGATTCACCTGGCACTGAAGACATGGGAGATTAGCCAATTGTCACAATTGGTTCGTATCAGATGAATGGCCTGGATCTCAAATGCATAGGCTTTATAGGGCCTGTTTCTTTGGGAGTTCTCTCAGTAATGATATCATGGCTGTGCCTGTGCCCTTGGCAATTCCAAATTTCATGCTTCAACGTGAAAAGCCACTTTTATCTTTTAAAATCTTAAAATTCGAACCGCCTTAAGTATTTCTAGACGCTCCTCAGGAATTCCACCCAAGTGACTGTTTTTGAAAAACTTATAAATTCTCAAAGCCTGAGTTCTTTGAAAGAAACAGACCGTAAGAGTCTCCCAAGGTGCTAAGGTATTCTGGATCAGAAATGGGTTGTGTTAAATGGGTGACTGTTGCCCATAGCTGACGGGGTGGGCTTAGTAGTTTGGTTTTCACAGGTTCATGTAGCTTTTGACTAATTGTGTTTGCAAGGTGAATTCAATTGCCTCCAGCTCTATTATGATTTATGTGACCATTCAGACGTCTTGATTAGACTGCCAAAGAAAATAGAACCCCATAAAAAGCTCCCTTAATTAATGGTGGCCACTGGAAGCCTGCATGTGGACGTCCGTAGGAAAAGATTCTCGTAAAATTTGTTTACATGTTTATTATGAAAATTATTTTGAAAAATGTTAAAAAATAATTTTTTCTTCAAATACTTAACATCTCATCTGAATTTGTGCTGCAATATATTATCACTTTTTTTATATTTAATTTCACAGCTACTTTTTCTTGAAAGAAGGTGTCTGTTGGGCCTAATTCATTTCATCTTTAGACCAACATCTATGGCATTTTTGAATCCATAACTTGAATGGATGAGCAGCCTACCTTCATTTCTCAGACCATGAGAACAAATGTTGATTAAATTTTACTTAGGATAACATATGACAACAACCTAGGAATATTACGTGTGGGTTTCCCCTTACTTAATTAGAATAACCCACACTAAATCCAATCACAGACATAGGTCATTGGATAGAGTGAATATTACTCATCCTAAACATGCCATGGAGAAAGCATATCCAGACCCTTAGCCATCTTTTCAATCATCTTCCTAGAAATTAAGACCCTCAGGGGTAGCAAATTGGTTTGGTCAGGTGGAGAGCAGGTTTTGCAAGTCGATGCCCAATAGATACATGCCAATTTTTATTTTTTATTTTTATTAGTAAACAGGTTAGATATCCCTAGTTCCCGACCTGCACATGACACCTGTTACTCTGGGTCAAGTCGCTCAACCTGCCCTCAACTTGTTAAGTGACGAGCCAAACTAGTGATACTTACTAATCAATGAGGTACCTCAGTCTCATAATTTAATTCACATATTGGAAGTGACACTCCTCTTCCAATGATTTAAGCTAAAAAATCTCATCTACTAACATAGCATCTTAATCCCTTGTTTTAACATCAGAAGTAAGCACTTCTAGAGTAGTGATTCTTATAACCTTGGGCGTGCTTGATAATTAACTAGTTGTAAAGTAAAGTGAATTAAGATAAGAAATGACAAGGGGTCATATCAAAAGTACACAATTTCAAAATTCTCTCCGAATTTTTCAAAAAAAGTAAAAAAAGCAACTTCCTTTCTCCATTAAAAGACAAAAAAGCTCAATTTTTCTATACAAAAAGTTAAAAAGATTCCATACCAAACAACTAAAAATAAAATACCATCATAATACATTATATTTTATTATCTCTTGATTTGATGCTTCACCTCACCATACTTCAATTCACCATACATCCAAACAGTAAAGGACCTCTTCAAGAATTCTTATCGTTGGGTATTTCTTGCACCATGTTAGTTAGTTGTCCCCTAGCATTTGAATATTCGTTGGCTGATTGTACATTGGAGAGTTCTCCAAATTTTGTAAGAGGCATTTTGCATTTTTGGCTTATAGAATTATTCAAATATTCAAAAATCTGAATTCCCCAAAGCTTATAGCTGTGCATGTGGACCAGTGGCTAACATTTGAAATTCTCACATGTCTCTAGGACAAAATGAAAGGGCCCTTGTTCAAGGGTCTTGGGTTTTCTTATTGCCAAGACCAGCATTTGATTCAGGCTGTGAAGTGTGAAAAAGGGTTCTGAACTTCTCATACTGTTTGTAGAAGACATGTCTCAAGAGAATCGCATAACAAAAAGCAAGGTTTGGGGAAAGCCAAGTTGTTTTTCATCCAAAGTAAAGGACATTCTGCATGAAATTTAATGAGACATTCCAAGTACCATTAAGACAAAGTAGTTCTGAGGAGACAGGGTTTTCGGAGAAAACAACAGTTCCGTAATTACTGCATCTTCTGACAAGAATTGGGCATGAATCAATGTATTAAAAACTGAGCTGGAGTACAAGCTATGGTTTGGTCAAGCCTGATGGAACTTGTCCTGATTTACTTTGGTTTAACCATGATATAAGCATCACATCATAATTATATAATAAACACAAGAAAGAATAAAAATGTTTAACTACACTTTAAATTACAAAAATCATAAAACAGGAACAGGGGGTCTTGAAAATTGTTCATGAGTTTCTTTTTTAAACTTTATTAATTGGGCAGTTCTAAAAATATTGTATGATTTGAACACTTTGCAGGGTTTTGTGGTTGAATCACATAGTTCACTTTGTTTTACTAAACATATTCAATTTTGGTTCAGCTAGCCTACAACATGTGTTTGATCTAGTTTAACTGGGGCAGATTGGTTGGTCGGATTTTTAGAATGTTGACTTGAAGACAATGAGAAATGGTTTACCATTTTAATTTTTGGAGTTTGAAATATCATTACACAAAGGGAATTATATATACTTATCTGGAGGAATTTCATCATTTGTGTTGGGATTGGAATTTAGATTGCTTTAGAAACAACATTCAGGGGCATTAATTGATATTATTCTTTCACTAATCAAGGATATTTGTGGGAGAGAAGGGCATAGGGGTGCCAGTTTGTCCGGTTAGTTGGGAATTAGCTCAACATAAGTCCTACTCAAACTGTTTAAAGGTAATGAAAACCTTAACTTGACCCAAGTGAATCCGAACAGATGTAAACTTAATTTGCATTGTGGATTCTCTCCTTGGGCGCAATTCAGGTTGAGTTGTTTTGATGTGGATCAAGTTAGATATCCAAATTTTCAGGTTTGGTTAGCTATCCAATGGGTATTGATTTTCAGAAAAATACTATACACATTGTATAGTTACTACTTGGTTGCATATCAAGAATTCCAAACCCGAGCTTGATTTAATTGGTCTGGCCTGTCAGGCCCACTTGGAAGATTGGAAGGATCACATGATCAATGGTGGACCCAGGATATTCGTTTGGACGGTGCGGTATATGGTCAAGTAAAGAAGTTAAACAATAAAATAAGATATTTTAAGACCTTATTTATGGGGTTTCTAGAATCACGCGGGTGCGAATGCACCCACGTGCTAACACTTGGGTCCGCCCTTGCACATGATCAAATAGGGGGTTAGGAAGGTCAAGCATTGTCCACATGGGTAGAAAAAATGGTGATTATATGAGTACAAAAGAGACAAATAAGGAAATGTATCTCAAAATACCTAATCTCTATAATAAAATATTCTCTCAATCAAACATAATCACAATGATCATAGCATTAATGACAATATTCTATAAAGTCCTAAGATAATTAAAAACCAAAACCTTGGGCATCTGCATTCTTTATCATATGGGAGGTTCTAATGTAAGGAAGGCCTTAATGTTTTTCTATTACTAATTAATTAGTAGATAAAATCATCTAGGTGAGAAACACGAGATAGCCTAGTGATAAAGGGCATTGTAACTCACCTTGAGTGATAGTGATGGACCTCTGACACCAGTGGAGTACAATGGGAACATGTTGTGTAGTAGAGCATAAAACATGAAGAACTCGAGCGAGCACTACGGTGGAAGTAGCACAGGTGGAACACAACGAATGACTGGAGCAACCTCCAAATGAACCTTGGCCAGATAGATTAGATTAGTTTAAGGCTAGAATAATTTATAATTACCCCTATGTAATGAGAAAAAAAAGTCATCTTGGTGCTTAAGTTGCATGACCAATAAAAGGGCCAACAAAACTTGACTGAGTGTCTAACTTTGGTGGGGCCTAAAGCATCTATCCATGTTTGGAAGTACTAATGGGGTTGAAATGCTTGGCTTGGGTCTCCCATTTTCAAAATAGGCGTACTAAACTCTGAGCTCTCTATGGTTCATGTTAGAGTCAGACACAGAACTCATCCGAAACAGGTTAGTCCTCCGCTTGATTGTTTATTAGTCCGATCCTTATTGGGATCTATACAAATGATAACCATTGGAAAATTTTGAGGCCCTTAAACAACACCCCTGTGATTGAGGAAAACGTTCTCCTATACACAATGCACATGTGCATTGTGCTCAAGGACCACTCAAGAGGGCAGTGCCCACCCTTACAAAACACCCCTTTGCGCCTCTTGGATGCAAACTGTGTGCAGGAGAATATTCTCCTTGTGATTGATGGTTTTATTTCTTTTAATCATAAGGGTAAATCATAGGGAAACCTTTTTCTCTCTTTGTTGGTGCCATATCTCAAACCCAGGAATCACAGGGAAACCTTTTAAATCTCTATGTGACAAACACATGATTTTAAGATTTTTATGCTTTTAGGTGAGCAACATTATTGGGATATTCTCATATATTGCCACAAGGAAACGGTGCACCTTGAGTACGAGGTCTATCCCCCCACCATTCTGGATATCCAAGAAGCTGAAAACAGTTTGCAATGTCATGCCCGGACCGATGACAGTGAGAACACATGAGCCCAGACTTATCAACCTTCTCTGGTTTCCCCTTTCAAAACAAGTAATAGAAGCCATAGAGCGGTATTCGGCTTCTGCTGAAGAACGAGCGACTGTGTGTTGTTTCTTGGTTTTCCAAGAAATCGGAGAATGACCAAGAAACACAAGCCAACCTGTGAGAGAACGACGAGTAAGAGGGCATGCGGCCCAATCTGAATCACACCAACCTGTTAAAGAGAGAGAGCTATCAGCTCGTAGTAAGATGCCCTGTCCAGGAGAGCCCTTCAAATAGCGAACCACACGCAAGGCTGCCTCCCAATGTTCTTGTCTAGGTTCCTGCAGAAACTGTGATAGGATATGAACAGAGTATGCCAAATCTGGGCGAGTGACAGACAAGTAAATTAGACGACCAATCAAGCGCCTATAAGACTCTGAGTTAGACAAAGGATCCCCAGATGCATGAGCTAACCGATGATTCTGTTCAATGGGAAAGGAGACAGGCTTGGCACCCAAAAGCCCAGTCTCAGAGATGATATCAAGAGAATACTTTCGTTGACAAAGAAAAATGCCCTCGGGACTACGCGCCACCTCGATACCAAGAAAGTATTTAAGGACCCCGAGATCCTTCATATGGAAACAAGAGCTCAAATAGGTCTTAAAAATTGTCAAAGCAGCGGAATCATTCCCAGAAATAATTAGATCGTCAACATACACCAAAACATTTATTTGAATTTCGCCCTTAGCAAAAGTAAAGAGTGAATAATCAGCATATGATTGTAAGAAACCATACTCTTTCAAAGCAGTGACAAGCTTGGCAAACCAACATCGAGGTGCCTGCTTCAAACCGTATAATGATTTTCGAAGACGACACACCATAGCAGGATTAGTTGACTGAAAACCAGGAGGAAGTTTCATATAAACCTCCTCATCGAGATCCCCGTGCAAAAAAGCATTATGCACGTCCATCTGATGCAGCTCCCAATTTTTAGATGCTGCAATAGCTAAGAAGACACGAACCGTCACCATCTTTGCAACGGGTGCAAATGTCTCGTTATAGTCTATCCCTGCAACCTGATGATTACCAAACACAACCAAATGAGCTTTAAGCCTCTCAATGCTCCCGTCGGAATTATACTTGATCTTATACACCCATTGACTACCAAGAGCACGCTTGCCAGGTGGTAATGTTTCCATAGTCCAAGTACCATTATTCTCCAAAGCACGAATTTCTGTTTTCATAGCATGACGCCAACCTGCATCTTTCATAGCTTCTTTAAAGGATTGCGGCTCACAACCTGCAGTTACAGCTGCAAGAAATTTCCGGTGGCCCATAGAAAATTTGTCGCAATTAATATAGTGTGCTATAGGAAAGGGCGTACCTGAGGATGCCGATGGCGCGGGTGAAATTGGAGAGAGTAGATGGACTTTTCGTGGAAACAGTGTGGGCAACATAGTCACGGAGCCGAACTGACGGGAGCTTATCTCGTAACCCACGACCCAGTTGGGTTTCGGTAGTAGAAGCTTCAGTTGGTGGATCAGTAGTAGGTGTTTGGTCTTGTGAGGTGGCTGGTGAGAATTCATATGTGTGCTCAGGTTGGGGAATATGTGTGGGATCCGGTTGGGTAGTTTGTGTGGGCTGAGATTGAGTAGTGTATGTGGGCTCAGGTTGAGGAGGATTAGTGGGCTGCTGTTGGATAGTTTGGGTAGAGATCGAATCAGGCATTCCCAAAAGATCATCAAAAAAACAATCATCTCCACTCAAATTTATATTTCCAAAGTTAACATCAGAGACACTAATGGCAGTAGCCTTTTCAGCAAAAGGGAAATTGTTTTCAAAAAATTTAACGTCCCTAGAAACAAAAAAAGATTTAGTTTCTAGATCAAAAAGCCTCCACCCTTTCTTACCAAAAGGGTACCCAACAAATACACATTTTCGGCTTCTACTGGCAAATTTATCGCCCTTGGCACGTTGATTATGAGCATAACATAAGGAACCAATCACACGCAATTCTTCGAAGGCAGGCAAAGTATTAAATAAGACTTCGTAAGGAGTTTTATTCTTTAGAACACTAGAAGGTGTTCTATTGATCAAATGACTTGCCGCCAAAACACATTCACCCCAAAAAGAACGAGGAAGATGACCTTGAAAAAGTAAGGCCCTTGCCACAGATAAAATATGACGGTGCTTACGTTCAACCCTGCCGTTTTGTTGTGGAGTCCCTACACAGGACGTTTGAAATAATATCCCATTGGCAAGGAAATAATTTTCTAAACAGTGAAACTCCGTCCCATTATCACTTCGAACAATTTTAATTTTTTGACCAAATTGTCGATCAACCATGGCAAAAAATGACATAAACATATTAAAAACCTCCAATTTATCAATCAGCAAATAAACCCATACAGCACGGGAAAAATCATCCACAATAGTTAAAAAATAACGAGCCCCACAAGAGGAGACCGTATTGTAAGGGCCCCATAAATCACAATGAACTAACTCAAAAATCCGAGAAGCCTTATTATCACTAATAGGGAAAGAATCCCTAGATTGTTTTGCATGAGGACACACATCACAAGGCCTATTTAATTTATATCTAGAGTTACGAAAAAAAGGCAATGACTTTACTACTTTCTCCGAAGGATGTCCAAGTCGTTGATGCCAAAGCTCTACCGAAGAATGAGAACCATCCACTGTAATAGCTTGCACTGTAGACGGTTGCCTGTAGTAGTAAAGTCCATCTCTCCGTTCACCCGTTCCAATCAGTGTCCTCGAACGTAGGTCCTGTATAACACACATATTTGAGGCAAAATGGACAAAACAGTTCATGTCGTCAATAAGTTGTGAAACCGAAATCAAGTTGCAGTGTAAAGTAGGTACATAAAGAACATTTTTTAGACAAAATCCTTCCGAAAGCATCACACTTCCTTCTGTGGTAGCAACAATTTTCTGTCCATCGGGAAGTCCAACGGGACACGCAACAACATGCTTGATATCAAACAAGTATGATATATCTCCCGTCACATGATTAGAGGCCCCAGTATCAATAATCCAAGAAGTTTTAGAGAACTCACCGTGCAAACGATTGCTAGATGGTTGAACGTTACCGAACATGGCAGCAATGGCTTGCCATTGCTCCGTACTCATGTTAGGAAGGGGTACCGGAGTATTGGAAGAAGTGGTAAAAGAAGTGGGCATGGTGCCATCCACCGCTACAGCACGAACAGTGGCACCTCTGCCACGCCCAGCTGTTGGTGGATTATCCGAACCCCTACCACCATTCCCCTTGCCACAAGGAAACGGTGCACCTTGAGTACGAGGTCTATCCCCCCACCATTCTGGATATCCAAGAAGCTGAAAACAGTTTGCAATGTCATGCCCGGACCGATGACAGTGAGAACACATGAGCCCAGACTTATCAACCTTCTCTGGTTTCCCCTTTCCCCGTCCCTCCGGACGCACAGAAAAACCCACTACCTCTGGTGGAGATTCTTTGGCACGTTTAATCCCACGAACTTGTTCTTCCTGAGTAACTTGTTGATAAACACGATCAAGGGAAGGTAAAGGCTCTTGAGATAATAGAGTAGATCGTAGTTGGGCATAATATTCAAAATTTAAACCCATCAAAAATTGATGGAGACGCTCATTGTCACGACGCTTCTCGTGCGCCTTACCCAAACTGTAGGTACACTTTCCACACTTACAAGCAAGAATTGGTTCATGATTAGCTAAATCATCCCATAAAACCTTAAGCTTCCCAAAATATGTAGCAACAGGCATAGTTTTGAATTGTTCACACTTAACAATATCTGTTTTCAATTGTTGTATTTTTGGGCCATTAGTAACAGAAAAACGAGCCTTCAATTCATCCCACAAAAGTTTAGCATCATCATAAAAAGATATTGTAGACTTAACCTCTGGATCAATAGTATGCATCAGCCAAGATATAAGCATCGAGTGAATGGTGAGCCAATCCTCCTGCGTGAAGGGTGCCTTGGGTTCCATAATCGTGCCGTCGACGAAGCCGAATTTTCGTCGAGATCGAAGAGCGAGACGCACAGATCTTGCCCATTCGTCGTAATTATCATTCCGAAGCCGAACAGGTGTAATCAAATCGCCAGGTCTGTCCTGCGATCCAAGAAAAAAAGGTGATGTATGGTCATTTCTAGAAGGTGGAGGTGGTGTAGCGTCTTCTTCACCAGGCATGATGGTGATCAATCGTGTATCTTAACCTGGCTCTGATACCATGAAAGAATAGATATTAGGGTAGAAAGATTGCTTGCCTTGAATTGATATGACCCAGTAATTTATACAAATGAGGCAGAGGAAAACTCCAAGCACAAGCCTAAACTCATGCCTAAACTCACGCCTCACCTTAGCTGTAGACCTAAACTCAAGCCTAAATATCAGAATATTATACAAGAAGATATATCCCTACAATACATGATTGAGATAATAAATGGCAATATATGAGAATATCCCAATAAACATAGAGAGGACCATCCCTAAGATAGGAACCAACATACCAATGCCTAAAATGTAAATATGATTATCTCCTTTAAAAAAGAAAAAGAAAAGAGCCATGCACAAGCACCTTCATCATACACAAAATGGGGCCTCATCCCTGGAAAACCCAAACAGACTATCCCATCCCTGGAAGATCCAAACAGACTATGTTTTCAAGACCCATTACATTATATTGACCCATCTAAATACTAAAGTCCACTTTTATTGGGCCAACCATTAGATTGTTCGCTATATTTTACACATGATGAACCACATCTTAAAACAAGAGAACAGTGAAGTTGATCCCCTATTCTTGACCACTTAATAATTTGAGCAATATTTTGTATGCAATCAATACAGGGGAGTCTAAGGGCAGGTAGAATCTGTGAATTCTCATAGATGGACCTCATTGAGTATTTAGTAGGGGTGCCAGTGCCACACAGTACTACAATGAGGACATGCTACATTATATATATGTCTTTAAGATCAATTTGTGTCCGAACGGCATTTAACTGTAAGTCAAGAACCAACCTATGCGTTCATATTATGGTTTGTGTCAGGCAGGGTCATGTCAGGTTTTACCAACGACCTCAGATTTTACAATAAAAGGGATGGCATGAGCATCCAAGGGGGTTGACACAAAATGCTACATCCAGCAGTTTTAGATTACAACAACCCAAAGTCCAAACATAATTGGGTTCAAATATAGATAGAAAGGCATTTGTGGTTGGGTGATAGGAGGTCTCTATAACTTCACATCAAAGAAGCATAAACATGAAATGTTTGTGGTTGCCGACCATTGGCGACTTTTGACCACTGGCCAATGATCCCATCAACCATGGGCCCCACAGGAAGGACATCCCAATCTAGATTGTCAATCTCTGGTGCCACATGTAATTCAGTGTCACCAGTCGCTTGCAACAATCTTTATCAACATTAATTTGTTTGATTTCAACCTTCAAACCAAACAATGACCTAAAAGGTTGACACGGAACTCGGAGATCAACTCATGTGGGCACATTATCTGCTAAATCTCGTGTTCTGTGAAAATAAGCAGAGCCCGTTTAGTAGGAGAATGAAAAATTTTTCATCTAAGACACCCAGTTTTTTCGAAAATTGGTCAATTCTTCTCTTAGTTAGGAATTGAGTTTTGACAAATTTTCCAACAGTCCCATCATTTTTCACCAAACTACCTTTTTTATGCATGAACTTTGAACAATTCTTAGATTTCTGGAATCCAAGCTTCATATCTGTATGCTAGGAATTATTCCAATGTTAGAAATTTTTATTCTCCTAAGTTTACTCCCAAAAGAGTCCTTGGATTGATATTGATTGATGGGAATTTGAAGGGAGAATTCTCACCATCAGTGGCCGTTTGGAAAGTACAGAGTGGTATTAGGATGTGAGAGGAAGCACATGGCTTGTTGGTTGAGAGTTAGGGCCTATGGGACTATTCTGCCATGTCGTAGACCTCATTCTAGGACTGTCAATGGGCAGGCCTGGGTGGGGACACTTAATTTTTTGATAGCTCCAGCATGAAAGCCTTTAGCCAACCCAATTAATTCAAAATCCGTTTGTGCTGAATCAAATTGTAGCCACATTTGATCTTTCGGTCCTTCCCTAAAAAAGATAAGGAATTCCGGATACTCCATGGATCTTAACCAAACCTGACTCGTTTATTTTGTTAGTTCAAACCATCCAAGTTTCCAAGGATATTGCGGGTTTGGGTCAAGTGGGTAGGTTAGAATGCACAAAGTTGCGAGCAGTATGGACTCACCCCACACACAACTCATTTATTAATCGACTTTTGAAATGTTAACTAGAACCCAACTTGAAAGCTAAATTGATCAATCTGAACCCTGAATTGCCACTTTGGGTTGCAAGTAGAATCTTGAATTCCTCCTCCTAATTTTCTTTTTCTATCAGAAATAAAAACATTCATTCATTAAATAATGAGATTACAATGAGGGAAGAAAAGGTACAAGTACCCTCACCTACCAAATACATTCAAAAGACATCACCCAAAACTTACATAATCATACCCTTGGTGTCTTGGTATTGGAAAATGGGTATATTTATTGGGATAAGATTCATTTCCAGCCTAAAAAATGAAAAATGAAAGCAATAGATAGCCTACAAGTAAATGGGCTGAACCAAAATATCTCCCACCCAACCTTGCACGAGCTGTTTGCAACCCTACTTACGATGCTTTAGGCAAGGATTCCTCTAATGAGTAAGGAGAAGCTTTCAAAGGTTTATCACATGGTGGGTTCAATCTCTCATTTAGTACCTTATCATCTCAATCCCAATCCCTTTTTAGGCTTTTTAATCTTTCACCTCTAACTTGGAATCATAACCAATTTCAGATAAAATGGCCGCAGTATTGTGATACCATTTGCAGCCATATGCCCATTTTTATTCCCTTGTCTTTCTCCGGATTTGTTAGGCTGAGGCTAAGATATGGTGGGACCAGGTGCAAATGCACTTCTGCAGCTTGACTGGAACCAATAATCACATCAAGGTATCTTTTCTAAGTAATCCAAAAGGCCCCCAACCCATTTCTAGTTCACAGTTTTCTTAACCACATCCACCTAAAAAAAAAAGGTGACAAAGACAACCTCCTAATTCAAAAGCAGACTTCATCAGAGAGCCAATTTCTTTTCCTTTTTTTTTTTTCCTTCAGTTGTGGTGTTAGCACCTCTCTCTCTCTCTCTCTCTCTCATTTTAGAAAACTTGGTTCATTTTTCACATATAGCCCCCAAAAATGCCTTCTTTACATAATGCCCCCAAAGAAAACTTTCTTGTTCGATCATTGCTTATGAGTTTATGTGCACATCATGGCTATTTATCTGGCACATTGTTAGAGAATAAGGGGTATAGAAAATGCTTATTGGTTGGCAATCTCAAATCTCACCAGTTGCTATGAGATCAATTCCTGAGTATGCCGCTCTTCCCACTTGTGTGGGCTTTTCTTTTTATGTGTTTGGACTCTCTTGGGTCGTAACCTCATGGCAGGGGTAATAAAAAAGGTACACATTGTTAGATTGTCACAAATCCTCTGTATTATTTTTTTTTCAGCTAGACCTTGAAGCCAATGATCACAAAATACCAAAAGTAGAGAAGCAATTAGGCCTACTTGTATCCATGCTTAAACTTGAGCAATGCGGATCTATAGAATTTATGGAGAGTTCCTTGCTGTCGGTTAGAGTTTGATATCTATAGGACATATCTAAATATGGGCTTACTAAAAATCTAAGTTTTATGAAAGTAAAAACTTATGCCATACTGTCTCTACCCACGCCCTCAAGCACATTTTGTTCTCCACCATACCACGGCCACTGGGATCTGTCAACTCTCCACGACACAATAGAGGGTCAAAGAAGAGTAAGCCTCCGAAGGAGCATGACCAACATAATTGAGATAAGGCTTTAACGAATATCTATTTTAAAATAGATATGTGGAACTCTAACATGTGTTGCTACTATGTCACGCCAGCTTAACAAATGTCTTTGTGGTCGCGTCCTCTTACATCTCCATAATAATACCTATAGTAAATAACTCAAGTCTTTCACTAATGGGGTACCCTACCATCTCCATGTGGGAGTAGGAACAACGACTTTGTCTAACATATCAATGAGTTTACCGTACATTTTATAAAGTCAACTCAAGATAGATGTTATAAAAATTCAATAAAAGAATAATTATGAAAAATAATAAAAGATTAATTATGACAAAATAGATTGATTGATAAATAGATGGATGGATATATAATATTATTATTTACAATTACATGTGGTTCATGCCCATTCACATTATCCACTTGTGTATTAAGGGGAGTAATGGTATCTATGTAACTAATTTGGCCTATAATCTCCGAAATTGCAATTGCTAATTTAAGTAAGAGGAAATTTTTTTCTATAAATCGACTCTAGAACTCATATGTGCTGTGGTGCCACCCTCAATCCATGCCCAGTTAGTTGTAGGGTAAGGCTGGGATCGAAAGGTCTAATTTTTGTTAGAGTGGGCCAATGTATTTAACAGTTTTGGCGATACTAACCATGTATTTAAGGGCCTAAAGTTTAGATACATGCATACACATATGAGAGCTTAAAATCTTGTAGCATTTAAGTAGATAGTTACAATTATCAAATTAGGATGATATTTAGCTTACCTCTAGCTCATAATGATACCTTTCAATATAATTTTAATACTATGATTGGTCAAAATTCTCATTGACGCACTCCCACACATAAGGACTCTGCAAGATTTTTAATCTCCGCCAATTTTGACTTTTGAAGCCGGTTCTTCAGCAAATTTTTTTCTTAAATAAAATCTTCATAGTAATCATTATATCATTGGGAACCCTAAAAAAAAGTCAAAATATCATGAAGTGTGAATTGGCTCATGCGTGTGTTACCCTTCACCCACTAAAAGCTCTGGATCCAATAAAGTATGGTAGATAGAAGTCAAAGAAATCTATTGGGAGCGGCACCAGCTACAAAGTATACGATGGAATTCCTCTAACAATCTTTACATGTGTTATGCATGGAACGGGTATAAAAATTGAACTCTTCCTTATTTAAATGTAGATAGAAAACATACGCTACTTCATGACATTGGTTCTTTGGGATACTGATGCTTTGTAGAGGGGAAAAAAAAATTACCGTCAAAGAATAGGACATGGGTCATGGTCCTCATGGATGGGGTGTGTGGTTCATAATTCTAAGCCTCTTTGGTTTTTTGGGGTTTGGGTCATAGATTTAGTTCCATGTCCCTACCTAGTAACAAACAATTTGTTTGAATGAAGAGTGGACCAACTATTCTTGTTCCTTCTGAAGAGGTTGCTTGCAAGTCCAACCTCAAGGGCACAACTTGCTTCTTTACAGGAGAAAAAGATAAAAAGAGATCAAAATCAATCTATATAAATTAATTCTTAGACCAACTCAGTCAGAGAGCTCTCTCTATCTCTATATATAAATTAATTCTTAGACCAACTCAGTCAGAGCTCTCTCTCTCTCTCATGTTTTAATATTTTTCTTTTGTTAGAAAGCAACCCATAAAGAAATCTACCCTGTTGAATGGTCCTAATAGAACTTGACTTGGTGAGCAGACTTGGGCATGGAGAATGGGGTGAGTCAACTCGTCCAATATAAAACATCTTATGATTCCATCGCTGTCTTTTCTTCAATTAATGAAATGGTTTCTCTTTCTGTTTTTAGTTGAGCAAGATATACTTAATTATGGGACTGGATAAAATTTGTTAAAGAAAAAGCAATTAATATTTGTGCTTGGCATACTGGATAGACCAAGGCCTATATGTTCAGGTTGACATTTTTTTTTTTTTTTGGCTACTAGTTTAGGTTGACAATTTAAATTTGCAAATTCAACCTTTTTACTAGTCATCAATGTCAAGTTACCTTTCTACAATAACTGAGAAAGGTTTGAGGAAGAATTCCTCAATACTGTCTGCTAGACTGTTTCTTCTAATGCTTATAACAAAAGAAAAGTGAGGAATGTTTCACTGTGCCATAGTCCCATAGTTAGTTTGATAGATGGTTTTAATGGGAACATTGGCTTAAGCATTTCTAGGGGCAGGTTACATAGTACTTTTATGAGATGCTGGTGCTTACTATAGTTAGGCTCATAATAACTTTGAGACGACTGTCTCTTGCCGCTTATCCTAGTTATGAGCAGACCATATTTGCAATAAAGGGGCTGAAGATGCCTTTTAAGCAGTTGAAGTTTTACTTTTCTTTCTACATTGGAGACTCGAACTCAGGCTGAGCTAGAATTCGGAGACAACGCTCAACTTTGATCAATATTCTAGATATCGATTTGAATGTTGGATCAGTTAAAATCAGTCAAAACTACCCACTCTTTGATATTTCTTTCGGGGTAAATAGTCACTTGTAGGAGGGACGTCTCAATCTCTTTTAGCCCTCTCCACACATATTTGCCTTTTTGTTTATTTGTCCCCTGTGGGGAGCCTCCCCAGGAGTCGATCCCGCGACGTCTCAGTCTCTTATAGTCTGTAGGGCTAAAAGAGATTGAGACGTCCCTCCTACATCACTCATAGAGTTAGGACTTTTGATCCCCTAAGTGTCTCTACTTCCTATTAGTAGAAGAGTGAAACTCTATATTAGAGCCCAACAAGTGAAAATCTTAGGTGCTCAAAATGAAAATCCTCTCCATATGTTAAATGCCCTCAAATCTTTTTACAATAGGAGTTGGTCCCATTGTAACAATGAGCATATGAATAAGAATGTGATTCTTGTATATAATTAATATGAAAATGATTGTCTTAATGAAATTTTAACCATGTAATTAATCTTACGGTGAGACCGACCTCTATTTTGAAACTTATTTGAGGACATTTGATACAAGAGGAAGGCGTTTATTTTGAGTGGTTTGAATCTTTCAATAAATGAGCCGAGTTCCTTTCACACTCACAAGAAGTGCGAGGAAGTCACTCGGGGGGATCTAGAGTCCGGCATCCGAGATCCTACCATTTCTACCCTGCTTTTTTACTGTTGTAATATGATTGACAAAATCTCCCAAATTCCTAAATCTGATTTTCAAATTGTAAAACTCACTTCCATTTCGTACACTGAGACTTACTGTATGTTCAATCGAAATCCCCTGTACAAATGCCCCTTTGAATCGACACTCATAACATTGACATAAATTTAACCATTATCCAAGTATGAATTAATCTATTATGACATAAGCAGGCACAAAACTAATTTACGATGAGGTTTTACAATTAAGGGTGAGGATGATATCATTAGAGTGATGCTTGGCAATCACATGATCTCAAACACACATCTGTCATCGCTCTTAATTAGGTGCTCAATGTCCATGGGCCGAGCCAGATCGGGCACAACTCGCTTTGGACCACCTTGGACCTTAGGTTTTAGTATTTGAGTTGAGCCCGGATAAAAACCAGAGGCCATGCCTCGATTGAGATAGAAAGCCCAAAGCCCAATATGAGTTTGTATCTTTCAAGCCCAACCAGGCCTAGATCATATGCCTCAGCTCCCGGCCAATAAACACCTTTACTCCTAATTAAGTTTTTTTTTTTTACCCTGCCAAGAGGCTAAAACCCATGATATATAGCACCCATACAAGTGGGTAGAGAGCCCACAGACACATAGAAAGGGAGCCCACAAATATGGAAAATAAGCCACCCACTTGTGACGGGAGCCTGTACATGTGGGAAAGGACGGTTAACCCATAGATCAAAGCATCGGGCAACTGGGATTGAGATATGGGGTTGCTAACCAACTGAGCGACCCCTAGTTCTCCCTAATCCAGGGATTTAATACATCCAGGTGGCCCCTTTATATGGAGGGGCATACTTTTTAAAAGCAAATCTTGGGTCTTTTTGTGGCATTAACCTCCTAAACGGTCAAGAACTGCTCTTGACTATTCCATCGATTTAGGTTAGACCAAACTACTGCCCAAAGCACCACTTCATGTTGAACCAGGTCCAAGTCAGTTCAGTTTTAAAAGACCGTTTTCAGTAGCTACAAAATATATAATATTAATAACATTAAAATAAAAAAGATAATAACAATATAAGTAGGTAGATAGTTTCCAATTTGTCATTTCTAGAAGGAACCATTATCTCATGTTAAAATGAACAGAAAGTTGATCAAACATTAGATCAAAACCTCTAGATGCTCTAAATGTGAAAACATTTAAACCCAAACCACATACGACTCTGCCAACGGCCATGTTGCACATACACATTCACATTGTGTATATGGTTCAAGGCTTTGACCGCTTATGCGGACAAGGTGCCTCTGCCTGCCCATTTATCAGACTTAGAATGCATGTGAATGCGTGTGAGCCAATACACGTTCACATTTGTGTAAAACATAAAATTGGCTTCCTTCCCTCCCTTCCCTTCATACACATCTTCCTTGAGTCTAGTTTCTTTTTATAATCACATGCGTCTGTGTCAGTAAGATTCCTTCTCATGTATCGGCCTAACAAACAAAAAATAAAAACCTACCCCATCTTCCCTTTGATTGAGACCTTTGAAATGTCTAAATACCATTCATATCTATATCTCTATGTTTATAATAAAAGGACCAACAAGGTCAACAATATCATGCTCTTATTGTATTCTACCCCCTCATCAAAAAAGTCTTCTTACCACTTAAAAGGAACAGGTTTCATCCATCTGATCTGAACAATGCTGGAGAATCGACACCGTCATCTCTTCAAACCATCTATGATATTTATTGGGTACTAGTCAATATACAAGCTCTTCTAGAGTCTATACCCTCTTCTATTTTCTACTCAAACATCATTTAACAATGTTCTAATTTTCTATCAAGTATGTATATTATACTCATTTTGCTCTTGTGGGTATCGTTTTCTGTATTTGACGATTCCAAGAGAGGATGAAATGGGGTGTAAAAAGCTTCTAGTACATACAAATTCATGGACAAAGATTACGAAATTGTGCCGATGACTTAGGCATGACAAGCTGCATACTTGCCTTGCTTATGGGGAAATAAAAAAAGAAAAAAAAAAACTGAAGAATCTTGTTACAAGTACACCAATGCTAATGTGTGGATGTCTTGCACCATGAGAGACAGCCGAGAGAGCCCACCTTGTCCCTAAGGGTCTGTTTGGATAGGCAAAAAATAGAGTATAGTGAAGTTAAATGGGCTCTAACTGTCTAAAATTTCAACTCTACCCCGTTTGGATGAGTCAGGCCTAATAGATGAAGTAATGTTGTGAGCCATGTGTACTCCATTTCACTTCAACTCTAACTACTTCCATTTTCTTGAGTAAAAGTAGATTCTACTTCAAACCTTAACTTCAAAATAAGCATCCAAATGGAGTGATATAAAGTATTATATTTTAACTTCAACCTACTTCTCTTCACTACACTCCACATGTAAAATCCACTTCATTTCACTCCACTCCTCATTTATCCAAACAGACCCTAATAATCCATCCAATCCCTCAAACACACTACCTTCCTATATGTCACATGCCCAATGTATTTTTTAATACCGATCTGAATGGAATGCAACTCAAGATTGAAATAAAAGTAAAAAATTATGCCCTGTACAACCTTAAACTTGAGGGCCATCAATAATGGCGTTAGGATGATAGAATAAACTTGAGATTTTGCATATAGGTAAGTTTCATTTAGGTTTTTCGATTTCCACCTTCTCCATGATTGATGGGGCTCCAAGTGGGCTTTATAGAAAAGTACACATGGCGTTTCGTGTGCGAGACATCTGTCCGAATTCTCAGTGTAGTGGGACTGACCGGCCTTATTGAATTGTGACGTATGAGCCGAGCCCACAAAGTGATGAGAATCTTGACCAAAGGGAAAGAAGAAGATCATGAGAAATGACCTTCTTTAGAACATCCTCAGCAACTTACAATTTGATACATCTTTGCAATTGTCAAACATTGATCAAATAATTGTTGTGTGGTAAGGGCCTACTCCTGGCTGGTGATTTGCGAAGGTGGTTCCCATACCTAAAAAAGTATTCGATAAAAGATCAAACGACCATTATAATGTCCCACATGCTTTTCTAAGTGGCTATATACTTTGACCTGGCCCTTGATGGGATAGGTGATGAATCGCTCTTGATTTGATCTATTGTGAGCCCTACAACTTTGCCAAGCGCGCCCTCCACTGCATTTTTTTTTAATCACTATAATTGGCAAGAACCCTTTGCCGTCAATCCAGGTAGGCAAAGTGATACTTTCTTTCAATACTTTCCGCAACACCTTATATCAAACAAAATAGATGACCATAGGACATGGAATCCAATTCACTGTTGTCTTGACAAGAGACAATCTGCACATAATTAGATTGGATGAATTTTCTTAATGCAAGAAAATTGGAGGATCACTCTAGATCACAATGGATTAACAGTTCTGAATTTTTCTCTTTTTTTTTTTTTTTTTAACATTAAGGGTTGAACTGCTGGAATGGTGGCGGCCAAGGCCTCCGAAAACTTTTTGAAAACCTAGGATCATTTTTTTTTTTCATAAAATGGTGTCCTCATGAAGGAAAATTTCTTGGATCTGTACCAGATACGACATGTTCTAGTACTCATGTTACAGTGGTAGAAAATCTTCTAAACATCTTCATAGCATATTTGTGTTAAGAATTATATCAATTCATAATCCGTCTATAATGACACAACATTAAAAATAATCATGAGATCGTAACATCTAAATACCCTTCATTCCAACTTGACTTTGACATTTAAATCTGAAATATCAAAGCATAGTACGTTGTGGAAATCAGCCATCAGAAAGTAAAGCCCATGATAAATCCAACTCTAAATTGGTATACAAACATTGATTTATTGTCTTTGATGCTGATGATAGTGAAAGCTCACCTTATAAACTACAGATTAAAAAAATTCAAGTTCTTCCTTTGGAGGATAAAAAATTTATATCAACATCATTGTCTTCATACAATGTGTGAAAAGCCAAGTTCTGATGCCGAGCTAACAATTTATTCAAAGTCCAAACAGCGTGCGACCTGGGCAGGGGCATGTTTATAATTTTCTTACAAATAGCGTCTTCTTCTTGCAATGTGTATCCCCTGCAAAAAGGACCACCCCAACCTTTTGTAATGTATGATGACAACTAAATCATGTCCGTACAATCTGGACCATTGATTTCTTGACCATAGGTACGATCTTCCAAGTGGGCCATCCAAGTTGGTCCGTGTAGGGGTTGGTCTCATGAACTACAAGGGCAGCTGACGTGCACCGACTACTCACCTACGTTTTTTAGCGGCCGTTGGCTGCACCCAATTACAAGCGAAAGTGTCGATGACGTCGGCCCACATCAGTATTCACACGTGCTACGCGAGTCTCGCATGTGCCACGGGAGAATCCATCTTTTAGTCAAAAGCCGGTGCTGGAGAAGGACACGTGTCGGTGTGCTGCAAGGAACCTAGATCTTTGAAACATTGACCGCTGCAAAGCACGTGACCGGCACTTGCCAGTGGTCTTGCTGAGTCACGTGGTGCTACCGAAGACTATTCAAACATATCAAGGGAAGAGTAGAACTCACACAAGAAATCTCTCTCTCTCTCTCTCTCTCTCTCTTTCTTCCCCTCCATAAGAACAAAATCTCAGCTGCCTTCAAACCTCTCTCTCTATCTCTCTATCTCAAGACCCATGTCGGAAAATAGAGAACCTGGGCACCGTGACACTTACAACGGAGGTTCAGCCATGGGTTTCTCCTTCATGGACCATCCATCCCTCTACAGCAACAACATGGCTACACCTCCAGGGGGCTCTGATCAGAGCCAAACAATGAGAGATCTAAATGGGTTCGACCCATTGCAGTACATTAGCTTCACTGACTGTCTACAATCTCCTATGGATTATAGCGCGATATCGAAGACTTTCGACTTATCGTGTTCTTCGTCGGAGGTGATTGGGTTGGGGGATGGTGGAGGTGGTGCAGCTAATGAGTCTATGGAGTCTAGAGGGCGTGGAACTGTTCCAGCGACGCCGAATTCTTCGGTCTCTTCGTCGTCAACTGAGGCTGTGGGAGAAGAGGATGTGGGTAGGTGCAAGAAGGATCAGCAGGGTAAGGGGAGTGAAGATGGGACTGAGACTGCTAAGAAAGTGTAAGTCAAATGGATCTTTTTAGTAGAGATCTCTTGTAGAATTCTTATGATCACATGTTTTGTGATTGAGTTTGAGCTTTTTTCCTGTTTTTGGCTCTTCATAGCCATTTGAAGATTTTAGACATCTTTAAAAGTTGCTTTTGGATTCCTTTTTAACCCTAATGAGCTTCAAAAGTTTTTATCTTTTGAACTTTCTATGCTTCTTCTTCTTTTTTTCAAAGAATGCACATGACTGAGATGAAAACCTATGAGAAACTACCTTTCTATCTTTTAGATTGTTTTGGAAATAGTGTAATCGATCACCCATGTCCTTTTTTTTGTTTGGATGATTTGATTATGGTGCAATAACGGATTGTGGGTATTACTTATCCTTATGAAAAACCCTAAGTTTCATTCGTGGTTTGGATTTTAGTACTCCACCCATTGTATAAATGGAGGAGAAACTATGATATGACTAGGTCGTTGGAAGTGGGTATTTCACAAATTAAAGTTCTATGGATGCTTTTTTTTTTTCAGGAATAAGCCAAGGAAGAAAGGAGAGAAGCGACAAAGGGAGCCGCGTTTTGCGTTCATGACCAAGAGCGAGGTGGATCATCTCGAAGATGGATATAGATGGAGAAAATATGGACAAAAGGCAGTAAAAAATAGCCCATATCCAAGGTTGGTTTGTTGCTTCTCACTAGAGATTTCCAAATGCAACTGTAGCTAAATGAATGGTGTAATTACAATCTCTTAGCATTTGGTATTGTGCCTAGTCAAATTTTATCTAAACCTAACATTCATCTTTATATCATGTAGGGTTCGCATATCTTAATTAGATAAGTTAGTGCTTCCTCTCGCAATACTGCTAGTGGCATATACACCCACAATGAGTTTTCTTGTTTATCCAATGCATTGTGTGATCAATTGAATTTTGTGTATATTTGTCTAAGTAGCTTTCCCAAGTGCACTATATTGTTTATCCAATGCATTGTGTGATCTCTAGAATTTTGTCTATATTTGTCTATGTAGCTATCCCAAGTGCACTATACAATCAATTGTATTCAATTTTCTAAATTGATATTGTTTTAGTTCGAGTTCCATGAGCAGTATTTGTGATGAATTATCGCACACAAGAAAGTGGTGGTGTTAATAAACTTAGTTGGGCCTCTTTATGATTTCTTGTACAAAATTGAGCAAGAGAGCTTTCGCAACTAATGAGTTGATAACTACCATCGCAGAAGCTATTACCGGTGCACTACCCAAAAGTGTTCAGTGAAGAAACGAGTAGAGAGATCATTTCAGGATCCGAGCATTGTCATTACCACATATGAAGGCCAGCACACCCATCAGAGCCCCGCAACTCTTCGAGGGAACGCTGGTGGGATGTTGGCACCCTCCATGCTGAGCTCGACACAACAGGCGCCTAGTTTCCACCATGAACTATTGATGCAGTTTCCAACAACAAATACTCAAGGAGAATCAAGTTCTATGTACCTTCAAAACTTTACTCCTCATCAGCAATTCCAGCTTCCTGACTTTGGGCTTTTGCAGGATGTTGTTCCTTCATACTTCCCCAGACAACCATGAACAAGCTGTCTCTCTCTCTCATATGTACATGTACCTAAATTTTGCATATATGAACAATTACTAGTATGGGTATCATAAAGAATTATATTAATAACTTTTACATGTTTAAGTGCAAATTTTTTTTTTTTTGTCTTACAAAACCCATATCAGTCTCACAAAAAGCCGATGACCGTTTTGCCATGGAGAGGAGGAAAGGGCCCTTTTTTTTTTTGTAATGGTTGACTTGTGAAATAGTCATCTATGTGGAAGAAGATTCGTGGATGGAAGTGACATGAACTGTGGCTTTCTCTGAATAATCCACTCTTCTGCTTCAACTACATTTAATGTATCAATTGTTTCATGGAAGAGATATTTGGGGTTGAGATTTGAAGAGGCTGGAGGTTTGAACTATGTCGACAGGTAAGACTTTGTTTTGTAAAGCTAGAACTTTAGCCGAGAAGGAAACGGTTTATGTGGTTACATTATGAGGGGCCTTTGGAATTAGTCCCTTTTCGGTAGCAGTAGCAGAAGTCCAGATAACAAAGAGGCAGTGAGCTCATCTGGTTTGCTAAACATAAATTGTCAGGAAAGAAGCAGTCGTCCTTATTCAACATATATGTGTGACCCACATGATGATTGGCCTTGCCTTACACATGGCATGTTCTTGGCGGGGCCTTGCTTGATAATGGCCTTAATCTCACATACTTGTGTGGATGCTGCAAAGATCATATCAAAATCATCTTGGTGCAGATGTTCTTGATAAGGTTATTTCCAAATATTGTTCTGCATTTTCACATATAGGCTACTACAGCAATAAAGTATAACATAGGTGGATTTTGAGATTTCTGAACTCTTTGTATAGTTAACATGGCTGATTGGGGCATCTTCTCTTTCAGATGGGTATGTAGTGAAAATGTTGAATTGACTAAAGCTGAGATTTAAATATATATATATATATATGTGCCTATAGATTTTCTTTTGCTTGCAGAATGTTTGGATGTGTGAATGTCAAATCTTATTGGAGGGAAAGCAGGAGTCCTAATTAGTTTCACGTCGATGTATGTATTCATCAACATGAGATTAAAAAATTCCTAGCATGAATGTGTCTAGTGATGGTTACTACTGGGCTGATCCGGGCCTGAGCTTCGTATATATCAGGCCTAAATATAAACTTGGCTGGAAGGCTCAACAGGCCAACATAGCCTTCAAAGCCATCCTGACTCTAATTTAACCAAGTTCGTCTTGGTACGTGGCTAATGGGCCCCTATGTTCTTGGGTCTAGGTTTTTAGCTCAATGGATATCGGAGTCTACCTACAAGTTGCACCTATTACTAAATGGTCCTGTTTGGATCCTTGGAACTCAATAGTTTTTGCTATAATAGTTTCTCTGTATCATAATCTTCTGTAAACTTGTGATTACATTCTTTCCTCTTTAAAGGTGGAAAATGGTTGTTAAGATAAAAGGAAAGTTTTAGGTGCAAATCCATCTTGCCTTCAGCCACATCAGTGTTAAGGAGTTGGCTCTACCCGAGGGTGAGTATTAAAAAGTATTTATGTTGCCTCTACTAAAGCCTTTAAATTTTGGTAAAGAAATTTAAGAATCAACATATGGGACCCAGTACTCCTACCTCTCAAATTTGAGATTTGAAAACAAAACAATCTCATCTAAGAGTTTCATTTGGTTGGTCCCTCTTCATCTAGACTAAATAGAATTCGTCTCTCCTCTCTCTCCTCTCCCTTTTTAATCTCCACGGCCTCTCTATATCTCACATATTTGCCACAATTTACAACTGCATTGATCTAAACATTTCCTATCTCTCACATAATTAGCCCGGCTTACTGTCCTCTCCCATATCAGCAACTACGAAGGATACTATTCCAACATAATTGCTATTAAAGATTAAAATGCTTGAAGTACGTTGGATGCACTCACATTTCTTTCTATACAAATTGATTTTTTTGTCTAAGCCATGAAACCATTGCCAAAATTGAAGCCTTTTTCTTTATTATTTAATCGAAAAAAAAATTTGCTCAACATATTTAAGACCTCAAAGCCCTCCACTCAGACTAATTTTGCCCTAACCAATATCACTGAATTTTTCCATTGATGCAACAAACACTTTAATAGTAAATAAGTAGACGTGATGCACTGCCACCAAATTAGGTTTGGCCTTACACAATCTAGTGTAATTTCTTATGTCAAGTAAATCTTATTTGAAAAAGCGCAATCTATCCAAGAACTTCACCGGTAATAGATTAAAATGGTGAAACATAATTCGTATCACTGAGTCACATTGTTGGATCAAGACTTTGATGATGAATAGAATAACTGTGAATTACAAGTAACTAAGGTTGTTCGACCGCATGAACTCTGATTTATGCTTAAACCAATCTATCCAAGGTTTTTACAAAGATCTAAATCAGCCATTTGTGTTTGCCTCTTCATTGGCCAAGGTCATGGCTCTTGTCACCACAGTGAATTTAACATCACATTATCTTTTCTACCAAAAAAAAAAAAAAAAACAAGAAAAACATCACTTTTATCTTTTGGTAGTATGGATGCATGGTTTCACTTTCAATTAGACTCATTGTACAATCCTAGTTATTGGATGGTAAGCTTGTACATTACTCTTAAATTTTTCAAAAAAAAAAAAGTACAACCAAGATTCCTTATTCAGTTGGGAAGACAAAAAAAAAAAAAAAAAAAAAAAAAAAAAAAAACAATCAGATTATGCCTGTTTGTCTTGTGAATGTTGTTCCACGGCCAATCCATGGCTGGGCCTACCAGATGAATTGAGCTCGATAACTGAAGGAAAGTGTTCCACTTGTATGCTGACCCACATGAAGATCTGTCAATCTGGCCCACACCATTGTGCACTGCAATCTTTCATTGTTAGGTGTTGATTGTTGGAAAATTGTGTCTTAGCAATCATATTATTTTCATGTTACACTTTATTTTGCCGTATCAAAAAGCCATCCCAGATAAAGCCTTCATGATGATGACAACGATTGATCACACCAAAATGGTAGGTTCTTTTGCTTTCACATCATCTATTTTTAAATTCTAAAACTCCTGAACTTGGGTTTTGGGCCTCAGTTAGAGCTGGGTCAGGAGAGAGCTCCACGGCTCCACCTGGTTGCGGCTAGTGTTTGTTCTTGTGGAGCAGACATTTTGATGACCGAGTCTACTAAACCAATGGAATCACTCTGAATTCCAAGTGGGAGAAATCATTCACTTTATTGATCTTGTATCTAATGAATCTCATTATATTTATATAAGAGGAGCCCCTTCAAGTAATCGCATATTCGATAAGGAATTTAAGGGCCTTGTTTCTTTACAAGAAATGAAAGAATTCATATCCGGAGAATTTGGAAATCCTCCGAATCCCCTCTCCTGCATGGAATTCCAAAACCCCCCTTGCCAGAAAAGAACTTCGAAATTCTATGGAGGTTGGAATTATGAGAATTCCATAGGAGATTTGACTCTTTTCATGTGTTTGGAATTTAAACTAAAACTAAGAAACAAATATGGTATACACATGGGACATTCCTCATTCAAAGGTCCTACAACATCCATTCATCATGCGGTGGTAAATGCGATGTGGGGTCCACTGCGTGGTGAGTCCAGATGTATCAACTGGATCCCACACGTCTAATATAGTGCTTCATCATTATAGAATAATGCTATCTAGACATACTTTTTGATCATTATATTCATGGTGTTTAGAGTAGTAATGCATCAGGTCAATCCTCTCAGCTCTTCTAGCTTTCTTCATATGTAGATTCATTTCAGTTTGGTAAAGGGACCATAAACAGTGAGCAATGATGGTGAAGAATCATGGACTTATGGTGCTTTGATGTGATTACTCTAATTTCATCGACAAGAGATCCCGCTGATTATGATGCACCAGGGAAACTTTTAATTTTGTTTTTTAAGATAAATGGTCCCCTATAGTAGGTTAGCTATATTTCTCTCCCATAGAAATTGAGGCCCCAAACCCTTTTTAGGATCTATTGACAAAAATGAGAGAACATGATGAGTGTGGGAGGAGAAAATCAGAATTTCCTCACATGTGATATATGATGGTTTTTCCTTTTACTTGTCTTTTTTTTTTTTTAATTTTTTTTTCTTGTTTTCACTTCTAAAGATGATCATAAGAACTTTGTTGGACTTTTAACTTAAGTTTAATGGTTACATTTGGATGGCCCATCTATATATATGGATAATTTACAAATGATCCATATTTTCATTAGTCCCTTACCGATTTTTTTATTTTATTTATTTTGCTTTATAAGAGATTCGAACTCATACATCCACACACATGCCTCACGTCCCTAACAAGCTGAGCAGCAGCTAGGGGGCCAATTGATCCATTTTAAAGGCACTTTAGACGTCTATTTTTTGATAACCTGATTGGGATTCCTCCACTAATCAAGGAACTACCCTAGAGAATGAAGTGATTCTGGTAACTAATACTTGGAGTAGAGGATCTAGGCATGTTTGTTTCATGTAAGTGAACACATGGAATTCAATTTCTAATAGTGGTTAAAATGAAAGAAACACTCTAAATGGAAAAAATGAATCAGAGTAGGTGCGGGAAATGAATACACAGCCACAATCCTAGTTATTCAAATCCTATAGAAGTGAGGATTTCTTCTTATCCAAGTCACTACCTTATATCCTTCACGCACACTTCTTTGATAATTCTTCTGATGAAACTTATTTGATCTGAAATGTCATTTATTATATTCATTTCTATATGTATTCTATGCAAATAAAAGGCCAAAGTAGAGCTCATTTGACCTTGAGTTCCTGTGTCAAGATTTCTTTTTTCTTTATGATAATCCTGAGCTAACAACTTATATTTGTGGTGTGGAAGTACAGAACAAGTTCAACCCTGTGCCAAACATGCTGGATGACTCTTTTGACTTGCCACATTAAACGAATTAAAAATAGACTCAGAAGTTATTTTATAAAAGAACAGAACAAATGAGGCCCACCATGTTATCCCTTTACCAGAAATGACTGTGATTGGCTCTCCTTGCACATTTAGAATGTTTTTTTTTTTTTTTAAACATTTAGAATGGTGGAAACAGCATTGAGAGAGAGAGAGAGAGAGAGAGACTAGACAATAAGGTCAGCTGTATGTCAATTAATTAGGTTTGCCTAACTAATCCCACTTAGATGTCTACTTCATTTCCCTTTAAATGTTGCCTCCTCTGCTTATAAAGTCTATACCACATTTGCAAAGCCATCAATGAGAAAGGAATCACACAGATTGAATAGGTCACACGGCAACATGTAACGTTCACATGTACTATAGCTCACTCGAAGTGCCTAAAATACGCACAACAGGAGGCCAAAACAGAGGCTAAAACGCTATATTTTAAAATAATTATATGTCCAGAGCGCCTTCGAAACTCTTATACAACATAGTGCTTGTGAGTTTATAAACAATTAACTAATAAACACAAATATATCTTATCCGTATATTTAAGTATAAAAAAAGGAGAAAAAAATTGAACTTCGCAATTTGATCATATAAAATAGAAAATAATTAATAAGAAAGAAGAAGTTTCTTCATTCAAAAGATAAATGTCAAGCTTACGGAAAAAGAAAATGCACAAAACCAAAGATTCTGTGCGGTTCGCTCCATATTTGGTCGAACTGCGCTCCGAGAATAGTTGAACTGCACTCCGAAAATAGTTGAATCATGTTCCGAGAAAATATAGTCGAACTGCGCTCCGAAGACGGATCCGCTCCAAAAACGCCGACCCGCGTTTGGGAGTGAGATCGAGAAGGCTAAGAGGAGTTTCCGGGCACTAAAATCTCACCAATCATCAAGAAGGACCCACTGCAATGAAAAGGAAAAAAAAAAAAAAAAACAAGGCCGATCCACTCACCAAGTGGGTCACAACATGGGTACGAGGAGATCAGGACTTACTCACCATACACGTGGCTATCCTGTTTAGTGGTCCCATGGATTACTTGGTCGGGGCCTATTTTTGATTGGCAGGCCCACCTGATCAATAGCTGAATGTCTTATTTACTAATTACCCCATAAAGCACAAGCCGCCTCATTTGACTTGGTAGAAGGTTATTTAGATAAATGGTCAATGGATGATACTCTTTGATTGGTGTCAACGCTGCTTTTAAAAAGGATGTTGGATTGAAATGGGTGCATCAAATCAAAGGATGATGAAGACATTGAAGCCTAAATTCACAGCTGCAGTTCGCTTGTAAGAGTCAATCGTTGGTGGGCTATGATCACAACTTCTCTATAGTATTTTTTTTTTTTTTTTTTTTTTTAACCCTAACGAAAGATTTTATTTAAAGAAAAAAAGGTATAGAGTAAAAAAAAAACCAAAGAAAGAAAGAAAGGAGAAGTGCAGGAGAAATGCACCACCTCCAACCAAACTAACAAAATCACACCCACCCCAAAAAATCAACCTATCAACCATTTACAAGATACAACTTCTCTTATAGCAATTGATTGGAGTTGGACCCACTGCTCCAAACATGCAGCGGGTGATGAGCTTTCCCACAAAAATTGTTCACCCAAAAATTATTGCCATTAATTGTGTAGATGGTGATGGCAGTGACATTCAAGAGCTGCCTGTTTTTTTTTTTTCTTCAATGCAAGATGTATTAATCAAAAAGCGAAAGGCCCCCAAAAAGAATTACATGACCCTGAAAAGGCAGAAGCAAAGAAAGGAAAACTGTTTCAGTGTTCCCAAAGACACAAAAAAAAAAAAAAAAAAAAAAAAAAAAAAAAGAAAAAGCCAGAGCAGTACAAGATGCATGCCCAAAGAAGATAATAAGATAAGGTAATTGATATTGACACTCCATTTTTCCCCCTTTTTTATGGAGGCACTCCAAAATTTTGTGAAGAAAAAAGAGTGCCTCCATAAAAAAAAGGAGTGCCAATATCACTTCTCTAAGATAATAGAGACAGAAGATGGGGACTTCTGTAGCCGTTTTTAAGCCAAGGAACTTGTATAGGTCTTGTTTGATCCACCTGATTGTTGTAGTGGGAATAGGCTTCACATTATCAAAGAAACTTTGATTCCTAGTGATCCATATGCCATACACAATAAAGATTCAGATTAAACTATAGTAATTTAACACTATATATATCTTTTCTTATTACATTTTTTTTAATATCATCATGGTTTCCCATGATATTTCCAAATCCTGTAATATATTGGAAATATCATGATATTATTAGAAAATATTGTTTTAGGTAAATACTAGATTGATTTTGCAAATATTTTCAAAATATCTGAGATTTGCAACAATGATATTATTAGAAAATATTGTTTTAGGTCAATATTAGACTGATTTTGCAAATATTTTCAAAATATCTGAGATTTGCAACAATACCTAAGATTTTACTTGTCTTAATCGACCATTAAAGCTGCAGAAAAAAAAAATTACATGGGATCCATTAGCGATTTTATGGAATTCCATCGTGGGGCCAATATAGAGATAATCAATCTGGACCGTTCAAGATGAATGACATCCCCTCAACTTATAGAACCTTGGACTTCAATTCAAGCGGATGGATCCCACTATATGCATTGAGCACTATGACAGAAACATGATTAACATCACGTCAACAATGGTGCCACGTTAGCGCACAGATTTATTTCTATTATAGTTTTCAATTGGACAGTGGAACCCAACTTTATATATATATATATATATATATGAGAAATATTCATGTGCATTCATCCCTCACCATGTTATGGTGAGGGACAAACTTAATGGGGCCCACTTAGGGACCCACTAATCATGAGACTTGTGGGAGATGGGAAGAGACACCTTGAATGATATCATATATCAAATTTGGGCTCAATCTCATGCCTCTAACCCCTTCATCCGTGACCCACAAATTTAATGACTTTATATTAAAGGAAAAAATTTGACCATCGATCCAACGGTCCAATCCATTTGAATAGGCGAAAATTCAATGGATCTAGTGTACTTAAGGGGTTTCCATGTGTGTGGATAGTTTGAATGTATTATAAAGTCAACCCTACTATGTTGTCCCTCACCATAACATGGTGAGGGATGGATGCACATGAATATTATTGTCAACTACAAAATGTACTTTTCAAGTAGATAGGGTGATATACAAAATACACTTTTTATGTGCAAAAAGGAGAGTATCCCTCACCATATGATGAGAGAAAGATGCATATGAATATTCATATATATATATATATATTGGTGGAGAGATGCATACGAGTGTTAGAGGGTTCCGTATAATACCTGTGACAAGAAGATATGGATTCAAAAGAAAACGGTGTGTTTTGTAAAAGTGTCATTCTCCATAAGCACAACTACAATAGAAGACGCAAAGAAATCACACAACATACCTGTGTCATCCATTTGTCCTTCCAAATGAACAGAGTTGGTGGATATGTTCATCTAAGAAATTATCACTGTCAATCTTCTAGTTCAAGGCAGGCAAAGAGACGACTGCGTAGACTACTTGGCTATAGCTAAGTTCAAGTGATCATATGAACTTCTAGGGCCTGCTTGATTCATGTCATTAAATCCTTAGAATTGTGTTTCTTTATAGTGATTGAAAACAAAGAATCAAATGTTAAATTCAAAACGGCCATCAAATAGCTTCAATTATAACATAAATTAAATTAGGGGATGAAAAATATCAACATTCAGCCATCACTCTAATAATCAAAATTCAAAAAAAAACTTAATTTATCCTTCAACCCTCTCCTTTTTAATAATGACAAAAGCAGCTAATTAACATCAACATATACCACCTATGACCAAAACACAACAAAACATCCATGACAAGAGATCCAAGCTGCGATACTTGATATATTTTAATGTGGAGGTACAACACATATTTAGAGTGAATGTTAGCCATCAAGAAAAGGAATATTTATAATAATTTAAGTGGGTGGACCCCATGTGAATATGACATAGGAAACATATATATAATAATTTCTCAAATACATTACCAATATTAAATTTCATGCCGCACCAAAAATATAATAAAACATAAGTGGCTGGGTGTTTTTTTAATTTTAGAATAGGTGGGCCCACTGTGGAGACCTACAAGTGGGGCGCCATAGTCATGAAAAGGACATGGCACGGCCGAGCTAAGGATGGGCTCAGGTTGCTGGGGCTCAGCCCCGCACGGCCTAGGGTACAAATTTTTCTGAGCCGTGCAGCCCATGGACCGGCCCACATGCTCTAATGTAATTTTTAAAAATTATTTTTAATTTTTTATATAAATTGAAAGAGAAATTATAGACTTTTAGGCGATCTTAACTTGAAATAAAGTCCAAACTATTAAAATAAATACATAGATATTGATTCTAATTTACAACCGAGTACTTAATTCTACAAATGAGTAATAAATCTTTAATTATTTTAAGTGTTATATTTTATTTACTAAATATATATAAATGCGTCGTGCCGTGTCTTGGTCCAGGCACCCTTGCCAGCACAGCATGGGTCATTCTTGTTCGGCATCGTGGCCTAGGCACCCTTGACTAGCACGGCCCAGGGAGGCCGGGCCGTGCCGTGCCAGCATGTTGACCTGGTCAACAGGCCATGCACATGCCGGCCGAGATCTTCATCTCTAGGGCGCCCCCATATAAAAAATAGAAAAATATTCAAGTGCATCTATCCCTCACCATTTTTTGTTAGGGACACCCCCATTTAGAAAGTGTCAAGTACAAAACGGGGAGTCCTATGTACTTGACACTTCCCTTTTGTACTTGACATGACTTTCCAAAGAGGGGTGTCCCTCACAAAAAATGGTGAGGGATGGATGCACTTGAATACTTCCCTAAAAAAATATCCTTTGGTGAGGTGACCTAACGATGCAAACCAATGCTTTAAACCATCAACAGGACAAAAATAAGAGTCTAGGTGGCGAGTTTCTATTGGCTGACTGAGGCAACCGAGTCAATGGCTCAGACTCGCAACTCAGAGGATCCGGACTCTCTGTCTCTCTCCTCTCATATCACATGGCAGTACATGTGCAGGCCTGCATGACAGTGTATTATTTGCATTGGAGATGATGGTGGATTGCTCATTTGTTCCCCATTTTTACAGCTTTATAACTTGGGAAGCCATGTAGGCGTCTATGGTGTTGATGATGGATTTATTCTCACCATTTCCAAGTTCTGTTGCAAGCTCTCTTCCTAGATCATAGAAAGCAGAAACTCCCATTCCATCATCACATCCCTTCTTCACATTGTTTTCTTCCCTCCCCAGAAGGCATAGCATAACCCTTTGCCTTTCATTTTTCTTAAGAAAATGGAAAATCTCCTCTCCATTTTACTGATGGCGTTTTCAGCCTTTCTATTTGTACTGTTTGTGTGTTTCTTGCAGCTTTACACTCTTGGTGGACACCCAACCCAACTTGTAAGGAGTCCACCAAAGAGTGTAAGCTGCTGGAAATACATATATTACATAGGGATAGATAATGGAAGTGCCATCAGAAAAAATAGAAAGAATTTCTTCCAGTTGAAGAAGCAGGATCAAAGGCTATTTCTAAGCTCTTGATAGGAGAATATATATAAGAGCTCTGAAGATTGATGAAGGAAGAATGGTACGGTAGACCCATGTGATCGGCTCTGATCCCACGATCAGAAGGTTTGTGGCCCACCAATTCTTGTTGATATAAAAAATTTTATTTTCATTGTTCCCTTGTAATTAAGAAGTAAAATTTTCTCATCTGAAGTACAATCTTCTTTTTTACTTTTATTCTGTTAGGATCTGCCCATCAGATTGTGGTGGGTGGACGGATTTGATGCATTAGATTAGTCCTGCAGGGTCATTACATATAATTTTTAGTGGGCCACTTACCATCACAAAGGACCAATCAAGAGCTGAAACAGATTACTAGCTCCCATGAGCTGATGATACAATCATGTAATCGGACAAATCGCGCGAATTTACTCCTTGCGATCAACTTGGATGATAGCCGCAGCAACTTAAGATCAACCAAATATTGGCCGGCCATGATCACACAGTTATATACTGAAATAAATGTACCTAGACCTGACCTGAACAGGATTTAGATCGTACCTTGACCTGGCCTGAACTGTATTTAGATCCTCCTAGAAACTTGATGGAGTGTATGGAGGACTCTGTTGCTCAAATTCACTATTGTTGTGTTCTCAACCCAGCCAACTGGGTTACAATGGGCCTCCACTGTGGGTCACAACGCTTGTGCCTATGATGGCCTAAGTCCAACATATTAGACAGGAGTCAGGTCTTGGCCAGGCCATTTTAAGTAGCCTATCTTGACAGTAATCTACTTGATATATAGCCCATTCAGGCTCGTTTGGCTTGGAAATTGAGAGGGGTTGCAAGTTGCAACATTCAGGTAAAAGGCTGTGTGTGAATTGTGAAGCTGTAGCAGGACTGACCCTCCACTTACGGCTGTGACTATCATTACAATTAAAGGAAGAATCAATTCTGAGTAGTCTGCGAGACCAGATGATTTTGGGCAAATGGGTTTCACTTCCATGTGATTTTCAATTGATTTGTTTGGATGAATTTAAAGGATACCCATTTGTGAAAATATACATGAAAGAAGAAACATGAGCAGGTTTCCTCAAATATGTATTGAGATTTGAGAGAGAGGGGGCTCGGACCCATTGATTAGTGTTACTGTTTTAACAGGAAATCAAGAGAACAATTTGGATCACACTGTGGAATCCGACAGCATCACCAATGGCATTGTCCACTGTGCAGTTTGCAGATGCACCCATTTCCAGTATGTAGTGGCTCATTGCCTCTTTTCCAGTATGCTTTTGTCTCATTTGAACCTTTGCACCCTACTCGCTGGACTTTCAACTTCTAGGAGTAAACCGTGGTCACTGAACTACCCCTTAGGGTTATTAAAGCTTCTAGTTACCTTGCCTTTCCAGAAAACTACTCTACCATCAACCCTAACATTTTATATTTCTGTTGTGGCGTGGAAGAAAAGAACAAGTTCATCTAGGGATGTAAATGGTGGGACATCGATTTTCCGATTATCTAGAGGTTCCGATCCGTTAAAAATCATATTTGGGTACATACTTAGGCCTTGATAAGTAAATGGGTCCAGGTCCACCTTGGTTCCGACTCGTGGCCCCAAGACCAGACATACTACCTCTATTTTCAAGAATATCTCCTAAAAACTAGGTTTTTTTTTCATATTATTTTCTAACTAGACCCGGTCTGGGACCCAGACCCATCCCATATACGGTTTCAGTTCCGGATCCACATCCTCATTAACGGCTCAGGTTTCGGATCCACCATGGACCCAGAATCGGAACCGACCCGAATATATCCCAATTTTGGGCCAGTTTGGAAACTCTATTAATATAGTCAAGTGAAGTAAAGTTGATTTTGAAGAAAGAGTAAAATATAAGTGGGTTATGATGGTATTTTAATTTTAGTGGTTTGTTATGAAATCTTTTTTACTTCTTACCAGGAAAAGTGGTTGTCCAAACTAGGGCTAAGTTCATCCCCCTTGCAAACACGCTCGGTGACTCTTTTGACTTGCACATTTGAACTAATTAGAAACATAAGAAGTGATTTTATAAAAGAAATCAACCATGCTGTCCTTTTACCAGAATTGACTCTGATTGGCCTACCACACTAGCCTTGTTCTAGAAATGACTTGACTGATTGCCTCTCCTGGTCCTGGTCCTGGTCCTGGTCCATTTAGAACGGTTGAGAGAGAGCGCGCAATAAATGAAGTTTGGGTGATGATCTGACTGGGGAACAAGGTTAGCTATATGTCAATTAATTAGGTTAGCCTAACTAATCCCACTTAGATGACTATTTCCTTTACCTTTAAATGAAGCTTCATCTCTGCTTATTAAGTCCATATCACATGTGCAAAGACATTAATGGCAACGACTTACAGTACACAGATTGAAGAAGTCACACGCCAACCTGTCACTTCCACATATGCAACATCTCACCTTTCATCATGATGGGCCTACTGCGGACCCAAAAAAAAAAAAGGCTAACCCATTCACCAAGTGGGTCAGACGATCACATCGGTACGAGGAGATCCGCACTGACTCACCATATTCTTTAGTGTGCCCGCTGACTGCCGGGTCAGGGCCCGCCTAGACAGACGTCTTATTTTTATCTCTCCATTGGAGTCCAACTAATACACCTTCTCAATTGCTTTCTTTAAATGAGAAAATCAAGGAAGTGATTTTCCACTCTTGTCGCTAATTTTGATTGGCGCTAATTTTGATTGGATGAAAAAACATAACCCTATTACGTAGAAACTAGGGATCCAGACACCTCTCCATTTTATGCAGCTATAAGCATTAATTTTACGCGAGAGAAGATTTCATAATCCCACCTTCCCCCTCATATTTTTGTCTCTGCTGGCATTACACAAACGAGCCCAATATTATAATATTTCTCATGTTGTTTTCAAATTTTGTAATATTACCCGATTAATAGATGGGTCAGGCTTGGCTAAATCCATTGTTATGATTTGACCCACCAATCCAAACTGAACCCAACTTTGTGCTCACATTAACTCATCTAACTTTCAGATTGGGCTCAATTTGAACCTATACATGAATACAACCTGACCCAACTTGTTGCTGCTGTATCGTTTTTTCCCCCTCTTTTTCTCCATCAAAGATGGGCGTTCCTATGGCAAACAGTGTGAATACTGCATAAGTTTGAATCGATGTCCCCCACTCTTGTTGGCATTGGTTCAGTTATGAATAATTTGTGTTACATTGCTTCATTGTAAATAGAAAGGCACAGCTATAAACATTTCTAGTGGATAAGTATGCCACCCTTCCCACTTTTGTGAGCTATCCATCGCACTTGGATGGACTTCTCTTCGCTCCCAACACCCTAGGCGGTAAAAAATAGAAAGAATCAAGCACATGCCCGATAACTTTTTCTTTGGGTCGGGGCTTGGGATTGAAAATCTAAAGCATTTTTCAAGTTATAGTTAGCTCAAAAGGCAAGTTTAATGCTGTTGGATCACTTATTATGACTTGGTGGCCAAGATCGAATCCCCTAGACTTTATATACATGAGAATGTAATGCTTTTGGCTCACACACCCGCGCGCACTCACCAAATCCCCCCACAATGAACACCACATCCCTCATTGATTCTTTAGTAGGGCTGTGAAAATTGATCGAAATAACCGAACCGCCTGGCCAAACCGACCGTTTGGGCGGTTCTATATATATATATATATATATATTTTAAAGAAAACCGACCAATCGGTTATTTGTTTCACCTAAAAATTACACGACGGTTGGTTTTTTTATAAACTAAAAAACCGTTCGGTTAAAACCGAACCGACCAAATTGTTAAGCAGCTGGAGACAAAACTAATTAGTGACTTGAACTGTTGAGCATCTGCATTTTTTAAGTACTACTAGCTAGTTGATGGGCATGTACTTATTGTTAATTGTTATTGGGCCTGTTTTATTTGTGTGTAAGTTACTAAATTAGATTCGACACTTAACTTATATAATGAAATTAAAGGCCCAATGGCCAATTAGACCAATACAAAACGAGGCTTGACCCATTTAAATTAGAACTCAGCCTAAAATCGAAAACCGACCGGAAACCGACCAAACCGAATATTCGGTTTTCCCACTTGCACTAAATACAGTGGTCGATTTTCGGTTATCTGTATCCAAAAAACCGAACATTTGGCCCGGGTGCAGAGGTGACTGAAAACCGACCAAGACCGACCACCGACAGCCTTATTCTTTAGAAAGGAGGTGCCTCACCACCGAACTACTAGCCCTATACTTACATACATGAGAATAAAAAAAAAAAAAACCATCTTATTTTCACAACTATTACAAAGCCTGTCCCCACTCCCCACTCCACTCTTCAGCACAACTTTTAGACTTAGTCGCATTCCCAAGATCAAAGTCACTTCCAAGTGAAATCCAACTTGTTCTAGTCTGATGATCCATTCATCTTGGTGGGCCACATGTTCTTATCTGTGGGCCGCTAGTCAGTTCATAGATCCAATCCCCATATCCATATGAGCACTTAACATTCTTTTTTCACATAAAAACTTTTACCTTTATATTCTAATGTTACATACAAACAAGCTATATGAGGATTTGGTTCAAGATAGATCGGAATGGAGAAATAAAATTCGTCTGGCTGACCCCAACATACAAGACTTTGATGATGATGATATACAAACAAGCCCTTAATTACCCAGACTAATTACAGACCCCTAATTTTGAAAATCACATCTCACACAACATGTTATTTAAAGTAGATGTAGAACAACTATGACTTGAAAAAAAAAAAAAAAAAAGCTACCTTTAAAGCCTATGTAGAATGATTTGAGCTCCGTGTTGTGGTTGAAGAGTGATAAGAGTGAAGGGAGCATGAGTATATAGAGGTGACAGCTCAAAAGAAAAGCGTTGCAAGATCATAGACATTGCCATCCTAGCCTCTATCATCGCAAAATTCATGCCGACACAGATCTTTGGGCCCCATCCAAAAGGAAAGAATGCGAGTTCATCATTGGATGCTTTTGAAATCCCATCTGAAAACCTCTCCGGATTGAATTCTTGTGCGTCACTGCCCCAAGTATGAGGATCATGATGGATGAGGATTGTTGGAAACAAGAGTTCTACACCAGGCGGGATAGACATGTCACCTACTTGGGTTCTAACGCGGGTATGTCGATATACAGAAGGCACAGGTGGATATAGCCTTAGAACTTCATACAGGATCATAGTCACCTGCAATCGAAACATGTAGGTGTAAGCAAAGCTAGTACTATGTTTATACTGTACTGAGAAACAAGAACAAAGATTTGCTTTTCTTTTTCCGTGTATTAGTTAAAAGGGAAGAATAACAGTGTCTTTGAAATTACATAAAACAACTTTTTGTTTATATATGCATCTAAATGCCCAATAATAATAATAATAATAATAAAAACTACGGGCCCATTTGGATGTAGAGTACAATTTTCTCCACATGTTTTTCTCCATATCCAAATAGGCCTTAAACATGAAATGTTGAAGATGAGGTCACCTCACAGGGATAAGAGTAGCATAACTTTGGTTAAGACTTCCATGAATGATACGTCCTTTCAGCAAGAGGGAATACTTACAATAGTAGCTTTGAACGTCTTTTGGGCCACATCAGTATTTCAAAGATCTTGGGGTCATAGAATAATGAGTTCTAGGCCATTCATTAGATTTATGAACACTTGTGCCCAAAATCTTGACAGTACACTCATCAAATCAGATATGAAAGCAAAATGTTAACTATTGCATGAAAAATCTATTCGTAGCACAAGTGTGAATTGAGACCCACCAAACCCCTGCACCGGCCTGATCTTCGGCAAGGATGAGTGCATAAGTGATGGGGCGGGCCCATGTTTGTGCATGTGTCCAATGAAGATCCTCTTCAATCTGTACTTGTGAAAAGACTTCAAAAGATGAAGTTCAAATAAAAGAAGAAAACTCACAATCTTAAGCTGGTTTATGCTCTCAATATTGGGAGAATTTTTCCCACATACATGTAGGACCTCCTCCCTTGCCCGCTCTTGCCATCTCGGGTGCATAGATAAGACGATCAATGTCCATGTTAGTAAAACAGCAGTTGTTTCCTGGCCAGCAAAATAGAACAACTTGCATTCTTCTATAACTTCTTCGATCGTAAGTCCGCTATCCTTTGGGGTACTATTATTGCTGTTAGATTGTAGCAGCAAGCCTAATAAGTCATCGTTGCTTGATTCCCCATTTTTCATTCCTTGCTCTTTCTTGTGGATCAAATCTCTTAATATAGCTTTGATCTCTTTGTCCAAATACATTCTCCGCTTGTTCTTTCTTGTAGGGATGAATCTATATAAATCAGTAAACGGAGACTGTAAGGTTAAATGACATTTTCAAACCTGCATTATTCCTTCAAAGAAACTACTGATGTTGCTCCTTGGTTCAATTGTTTTGCAAAAACAGCGTGAATGTATTTTGGAAAGTGAAAATTTAGCTACTACTGCTGTAACATTTCTATGTTGATAAACAAAGTCCAAAAATAATTAAGGTGTCCAATCAATTTATCATTGAAGCGTCACATTTCTTTGTTAAAATATCTTCTTTTCTAGATTCAAGTCCAATATGATCAGAATGTAGGAAAAGAAAAGAAAAAAGACAAAGATAGGGGAATGGGAGTGCACTTGAAACCAGGGACATAGATATTATAGGCTGCTTCAATCATCAGAGCAATTTGCTCCTTCTGGAGTTGGAAGATCCTCTGGCCTTCTTTGTAGTTGCTACTGAATGCTGTTCGAGAGATGACATCTCCAGTAAGATTCTGTAGCTCAGGCGAGACATCCAATTCATAAGATCCTTGAGGAAGCGTAAGCTCCTCCCATCTCTTGATCAGCTCATTGCAACTAGTAGAAATTGCGGGTATCATCCCCTGTAATAAGGACATTTAGCTCTAGTCATATATACAAACATAGTACACTAATTACGGTATTATCTACTACTTGTAAAGATTAGAACTTGCAATAAATGCTTGTTTAATTTATAAGCCTAGCTATAACACTTCTATATTATAATGATACTACTTGAAATTTTAATGCAGAGACAAATTTCACACTACTATAGTTAAACAGAAGAAAGGAACATTCTATCAAAGTTAAGATAATCAATTTTTCCTATTGATGGGATCAAGTCCTTTGGCCTTGCGAAAAATCAGCTGAGAGATGTATTGCAACCAAGAAGATTTTGGAAGAAGCCTAGAATTTGGGCTGGAACATTGCTCAAGACTCAAGAGTAAACTGTCCTTTCACCGGAGTTCTTTGATCCCTCGTAAATAAAGAATAAGGCATCAAGTCCGAATACTCATACAAAAGTTTTAACTGTTCTTCATCATCGTTATCTTGGCCTCATCCCATCCATGGTTGACTAAATTCAACTCTTAAAAGTATACACATAATTCGCTAACTATTAACAGCAATGAAATTCTATTCAAGAATTTAAACAAAGAAAACATAAAATTCAACTTGAAACAAGCACTTTTTAGGGAAAAAAACAAAAAGCCTAAAACAAGTACTAGGTGTTCAATATTTCAGAAATATAAATAGATAATCATGTCTAGTTTGATCATCAGTACCATCAAAAGCTAAAAACAATAAACATATCCAAATGGGTCAATCATAGAGTTAGTAGAGGTGAAGGAAACAACCTTCAATTTCTCCAGGTGGAAAGCAGGGTTTATTATTCTCCTGTGTTTAGCCCATTTCTCCCCATCCATTGTGGAAACACCCATGGCTAATAGCTTTATAAAGGGGTTTGTGATTCTTGTCTGCTCAATGTGACCCAACTTGTTTGAGAGGACTACTTTCATCAATTCTGGGTCTGATATGATCACCCTTGGCTGTGTCCCAATCCACAATACTGATATCTTGCCTGTAATTTCAATATCCAAATACCACCAATAAATGTGAAAAGACTTGCAATTAATTCAGAACAGGATGGAAACCCTTAATGATTAAATAAAAAGAGAAAATCAGTAATGGAAAAATTAATATAAATGATCAGATAAAACACAAAATTGGCAGTACTTGTTACAAACACCAATGCCAATCCAGGCTATTCTACTGTGCATTCTCCAAGTATTACCCTGATGAGAGAATCATAATATTCTGATAGGTAGTATTCACAAAATGTAAATTAAAATGAGAAGAAATGTTCACAGGTTGATTAAAACTGCCTTATCGTTGCAACATGGGTGTCAATTGGGTCCAATTCCTACAGAAGCTGTTGATCAAATCAATCTCTCCATTGATCAAAGAGAAGTCTGGATGATTGATATGATAGAATCAAGTGAACTAGCCCAAACCCCTGGTGCTTGATTGGAGATAGAGAACCTCAATTGGAAAGTCAGCATTAGGTTTGGCTTTGATTAGCTTCAATTGGTATTTAATACATCTACTTGTAACCATCTAACTAATTAGAGTATGAATCAGGTAGCAAGCTAATTCCTAGCTACTTAATAATTTCCTGATAACATTGTGGACCAAACCATTAAAACAGGGGCTTCTTTGGGCCTTGGAGATCTTATAAGATCACTCCATCCACTGTGGGGCACATGATCAAAAGGGACTGGTTGTCACTTGTGTGCATGTGAGTGTAACACCATTTGTCAAAAGTTACATGCCAACCATGGTATTATGATTGAATGGCCCATTTGGAGGATACTTTAGGCCAATGTTTGGATTCATGGATTTCTATATTCATCTTGAGTCCACACTAACACTTAAAAGCTTATGTTATTCTGCTGAAAAAAAAAAAGGGGTCTAACCGTGGCCTACCATACCATGCTTTTGCAGAGCTTCATGTAGGAAGGGGATGGCACGTGGCACGATCCGGTGGTTCAAATCCATGGGTTTGGACCATCCTTCCTTCATGGACCTTCCAAGCTCTCTATAGTCTCCGATCAAGAGCCTGTAAGGAGAACCTTTAATCCCTTCCTGCTTCAACTCCTTGTCTAGTTTCATGGGTATCCACCAAAGAGTGTAAGCCGCTCGAAATACACAGAACACCAGCAAAGATGATGAAATTATCATCAGAAAAATGGAGAGTAAGCCTTCCATTTCCTCAGAACGAATTATGCTATGCCTTCTTCAAAGGGGAGAAAAACTGTGAATAGAGAAAGATGGGTCAAGATTTTTAGGTTCTATAAACTATAAACTAGTGGAAGATAGCCAACGACAAAAATGTCATGTCTACAGTTCACAAGATTGACTTTGGAAGGCATATACAATTATTTTTTGAGCTTTTTTTTTTTGTATATACCAACCTGGGTTTTCTATATTTAAAAAAAAGGCCCTGGGAGCCATTGGGCGCCTATTGCTTCTTTTTGTCTATGATTTTGTCCATGAGCTAGTAGCATGACTCTTTTGCAATAAAAAGTCTACATGGACTAACAGATGGAGTTACTTCATGGTTCTGTCCATGAGTTAGTTTATATAGCAAACTCATTTGCAACAAAAAATTTATATGGACTAACCATGGTTCTCATCCAAATATTGAATTGATTCATGAGTTAGTACATGCGGCAGGACTCATTTTACAATAGATCTTCTTGAGTGAGTTGCAGGGTTCACTTCATTCTTCTCCCCCATATGTTGTTTTTAGAAGACAGTCTTCTTTCCTGATGATGCAATGGGTTACAAACTATATAACCCATTTCTCACCAAGGAACAAGATCATAAAACCAACAGAAAGGAAAACATAATTGACAACTAAAACCCACATCAGATCTTAGTGTGATGATATTTACCTCGATCTAACTACATCAAGAAAGTATATCAAAAGCTCAAATCACATCATAGTTGGCTGATGCAAATCACTGTGAAAAGTAATTACTTCTCCCATTCGGTTTTTACAAACGAAGAAGAGGATGATGGAAAATTACTTGGTTTGGGCTGGATCTATAATCCGACAAAGTGCAGCTGTGAAGAACAAGGTCCAGAGGAAATGAGGAAGTCGAATGGATATGAACAGGTGCTTCGTCTCTGGGAGTATTTATGATGGTACTGGTCAAGTTACCACTTCATCATCATACTTTCTTCGTGTGGTAAAGTTTCTGGCGGTGTGGTAAGGTAAAGGTGGAATGCAATGGCAGCTGAGATTTTAATTACCTGTCCCCTTGACCATTCAATTTTCAAACTTTATTTAAAACACCAACTTTTTAGTCAACTTTGCTTTGTTTAAATTACTTCCCTTGTTCAGTTGGCTATTAGGGGTGCTAATGGATTGGACTAGACTAACTCCAATCCACATTGAGCTGGGTTTGGGCCCGGTTTTAGATTATTTTCTTGCCTACTATGATGGGCTGGACTAGACCCTATGTAGCCTTAGAGTCCCAGCTCGGCCTGATGTATTTAACACACTGTGGATGAATCCCAGTCTGGATGGTCAACAACTAAACGAACAAGCTTGAATAAGCTTTGACATGGGTTGCTGGGCCTGACCATGAGTGCCCTTTCTTCCAGTGGATTGATGGGATTGGGTGGTTTATCTACTGAGTTCCTAACTTCCAATGGTTTAGCTACTGTACCCTTGCTTTGTTGAGCTACTCTACAGTCTCTACCCTTGCTTTGTTGAGCTACTGTTGCTGCAGGAGGGGTCTTAATCTATTTCCCTCTTTCTTGTATAAGCCCTGAGCGCTGCCAGGAGGGGTCTTAATTTATTTTCATCTTTCTTGTATAAGCCCTGAGTCCAGCCAGGAGGGGTCTTAATTTATTCCTCTTTCTTGAATAAGCCACGAGCCCTGCCATGCCAGTAGGTTGGATGAGGCTAACCCCACTGGACTAACCTCCAAAGAGCCAACTCAGCACCACTGAGCATTAATGCAGACGAGTTTGACTGACCTGGACAACTGATCTACGCAGCAAGTGAGCGCTCGCAGTATATTCATGTTTCTATTGCATTCAAATCAATATGAAAATGTTGGATACTGACCCAGGTCAACTGGTTGGGACGGGTGTGGGACTGGGAGTGTGCGTGTTGAATAGGAAATAAAATGTTGATTTGATCCTCAAATGAAATTAAAAAAATTCTATATCGGTATAAATATGGAGATACATATTTTAAGAATGCGATCTATTTGTGTAGGTTTTTTTTCGTTTTTCTTTTTATAATGGAGGGTGTCCCATCCCTTTAAGCCGGATTAATTAAATCTCATGTCACCCTAGTGTGGTAGTGTAGTTTCGAACCCTCAACTTTCGGAAACAAAGTCCAAGGCCAACCGAGCTACCCCTCAAGGTTATTCACTTATTTGTGTAGCAAATATGGAGATATCTGCTGTTTTCAAATGACAAGTATCAGTTATATCCTTTACAGGTACTTGGCATCTATATTGTAAACAACAAATATATTCAGATTTGAAATTATCAGGATAATTTAATTTTCTAATCTTTTCTTTAAAGCTTATCATGATTTCTTTAATAATCTTATTGCAATATTATCATGTAGATGTAATTTTGACGACAAAATGGTTTTTATCACCCCTCCCTCATAGGGTTGTAAACGGGTCGGTTACGGTCCGGGTCGATGGTGGACCCAGAACCAGAACCATTAAGGAGAAGATGGAACCGGATCCGGACCTGGAACCGTTTCAGAACCGGTTTCTTTGCTCCGAAACTGGAACCAGAACCATATATGGGACGGGTCTGGATCCGGGTCCGGGTCTAGGTAGAGAATGGTATTAAAAAAATATGATTTTTAGGAGAGAATTTCGAAAATTAAGGTAATATGTCGGGTCTTGGGTCCACGGGTCCGAACCAAGGTGGAACCGGACCCTAACCTATTTACTTATCGGGGGCCTAAATAAGGACCCAAACCCAGTTTTTAACGGATCGGAACATTCCGGTAATCGAAGAATCGATGACCTATTTACATCCCTACTCCCTCAGCAACCAAATGATTACATGCATTGGGTTTGAATGAGAAGAAAAATAGAGAGCAGTATTCACTAAGGACCCCAGCCATGCTATTGCACGGGCTGGGCCGGGCCGGGCCATTTCATCACATGGGCCTCAGCACCCTAGGCCAATATGACTCAGGCTGGGCCGGGCGGTGCCACAGCACATTGACCACTGTGCAGTGATGGGCCTGGGAGTCCGGGCCCAGTTAGTATCCTTTCATACAGTCTGCAACAAAATCTTCCTATAAGCTAAATTATGAAGTATATTTTTTTGTGCCTGGCCCGGATGGTACGTATAGGTACCCAAGCACCATTTTCCACTTGTCTAGCATGGTCCTAGATCTTGACCGTTTATCATTTAGGGCCTGCTTGGTAATTTTCTCGTAAAATAAAGGTAAAGTAAAATATCAAATCAAGAGAGAATATAATATAGAGAGACATGATCGCCCATAGTGATGTGGCGGACCATGATAGGTCCACTCACGATCACCATGAGTCAAAACCCTCATAAGATTCTGATTCGATTGGATGTGGCTTTGGGGGCCTCTATTCTCAGACCCTCTGAGAAGGAAAAGCTACTGAAACTGGCTTCATGAAGATCAACAAATGTATTCTACTCTCCGGGGCAATAGAAAGGTCTACACTCCCACATTACCTTGTAGTAAAGTTGAAAACACTTATGGCTGGCACGGCTGATCCTAGCACAATAATCCATCAGTGTGGGTCTTAGGGTGGGGAAAAATGTAGTGATTTTGGCTCGTGTGTTTTAGATGTCATCCACATGGTTGAATGTGATCAGATCTAATATTGGAGAATTCACACAAGGAGCTTCATGATAATGTGACAGGGCTCTGACATGGCATCTCTGCTGACGTGGTGTTAAGAACATTTTTGTCATTGTGTTCAATTGGATGTGGGACATGAGGGGAGGGGAATTATCTTGACTCGTTCCGATTATCTCTAGGTAGGGCCCACGATGGAGTTCTAGGCATGTAATACAATTCTCGTGTAGTAGCTGCCACAGGGAACTGAAATTTTCCTTTGCAACATTGTGGGATGGTGAGAGTGGTTTGAAAAAAACAGGGAACGTATTCCTAGCTCCCTCTTGGTCAGTCCTGGAATATGAATTCAGAAACATGTATTAAAGATGTAACTGAGGGGTTATTAGAGATAAATCAAACCTATGCATCTAGACTTATGCATTAAACAATGGATAATCACATAAATGAAAAGCATACCTTCTGCCTTGATCTTGATGACGATTGACGATTGACGAGCGGTTCGGATCTAATCTAAAGATTGTCCCATCTTCGGATTAACGTACGGCTTTTATCAAATAGAGTTTTCTACTATCTCCTTTGTCACTCACTCCAAGATCCAAGATGCATGAGAGTCAATGGGTACTTTGTAAATATTGTTAGTATCTTCATTGGGGAGAGACTGAAAAACCACTTTTATAGATTATCTTAGAGAGATTTCGAAATATATTAGATATAAGTTTCCTTAATTCTCTCATTGATTAATCAAACAAAAATCTTAAATGGATTGGGCTTTCTAAAATTGAATCCAACTCAGGTTTATTCAAATCAAAACTAAAGGGGAGAGCTTATCTAAAATCAATTGACTAAAAAGTATGGCCCTATCATTATTAGACATGTGGTCATGTGGACCACTTACGCTTTAACTAGTCTGATCAGTTCCTCAATAAAGTTATCGGGGCCCATAATTGTATAAAAAACAAAAAAAGAAAAAGAAACAAAAATCGATATTCTTCATGTGGGGGTAGGGGTGGGAGTGGTTTATTTTCTAAAATCCAGGAAATGACCTCATTTATGATCTAATCCAATCTCTCTCTCTCTCTCCACACTATATGTTTGTGTGGTTTCCTCCCCTCAACTCAACCAAGCGGTATCCTCCACTCAAATTCGTGTGGTACTCGATTGGGCTTAAAAAAACCCTTCATGACAACTAAAATGTGGAGGACTTTTCGTCAGAAATTTATTTATTTCCGCTTTAAAAAGCCCCTTTTTTCCAACTTTTGGTCATGGGGCCCACTCACCTTGAGTCAATCTATTCTTTTCACACGCACTATCCCGCTGCCCCTAATGAAAATTCACAAGTCCAAGTTTTACGCTCATCCAACTTTCTTTCACCATTGGATTGAAATTATAAGAAAATAATGTCTCTAAAATTATTAAATTTGAGGGCCATAGATCAAAGGGTTAGGATGCTCTTATATAGTCAAACTTTTGAATATAAGTAGGTCTCACAAGGACCTTCCATCTAATGGACTTCCATAATCATCATACATCCTAGTTAGCCAAACTCGTATCTCTAGCGCTACCCTACACACATAAACACTTGGTCTTTCTTTATATCTTGTACGATCATTTCTTTGCTAGTGATCACCGTTCATCTTTAGCCTATATCAGTGCCTTAACCCGCTCATTTTGAGCCTATCGATGCCCATGGTCCACCGGATCAAATCTATTATTACTCTTATAGAAGCATTTGTCATGTTGCTTAATGATGAAGGTGGAGATTGTAAGGTATAGATGATGCATGGATAAGGGAGGATGCTTGACTTTATCCAAGAGGAAGAAAAAGAATTTGATTGTGAGATTATTGCACAAGCTGAATGACTCGATGGTGAAATAACAACTGGCCCACACACACTGATACCATGTGAAAACTAAAGATATGCTATATTGCCATAGAAATCACCTTACCTTTTATTGACTTAAACTTCTCTCTATATATATAGGAGCCCTTATCTCATTCAAATCCTAAATCTTTAATCCTATCCTAATGTCTTTAACCCCTCTATGTTACTTTCTATTTTTAAATGATGATGAAATCTCTCTCCAGCAGGTGTAATCTGAAAGACACATTTTTCTTAAAATGGCATGGGCCACATTTCTCCAACCCATTTTTAGCTGCTATAGACGTAATCACTGAGGTCATTCTTCTTGAGCCTTTTACAAGTTTAAAAGGAAGAAGATGTGCATGCATTGGCCATGACCAATAACACACACAAGTAGGCATATATATATAGTTTTGTGCACGGGATTAGTGCTTCAGAGTCTATTTATTTGGTGTTGGAAGTTTGGAATTTGGAGGGCTTTAACTTTGAGAGGGAGAAAATGGGAGATGTTCTGCTAATATTTCTTATATTCTTCTGTGTTTTCCTTCTCTCATGGATTTGGAAGTCTTTCTACACAAACTGGTGGAGACCCATGAAGATGCAGAGGTATCTGAACCAACAAGGGATCCATGGCCATCCTTACAAATTGTTCTATGGAAACTTCAAAGACCTCAATAGGTCCACGAGGCAAGCACAATCCCAACCTATCAATCTGACCCACAAGATTGTATCACGTGTCCTTCCCTTCCTCGATCAAACAGTCAAGAGCTATGGTATGTCTTGGGTAACTAATTTCTTGTAGCTTAAGCTATTTGTTTCCTTGTTCTTTCCTATGGTTGCCCAACCATGCTTCGATGCATAAATCACTTACTGGTCTTGAAAGCCTTGGTTCCATTACCCGATTACGTCAAGGACCAACCCGGGAAAGTCTGGATTACGGTTGGCAATGGAGCGGGTTTGGTCCGGGTTGGGGTCAATCCAAATCTACCCGATCTCAAATTTATCTCATCCAAATTTGACCCAACCTGTGGCTGTGACGGGTCACTAATATGCTCCAAACCCATCCCGTTTGGGTGGGTTAAGTCGGGTTTAAAGCTTAAAACTTTTAAAATATATAAAAATGTTTATGTGTGGTCGAGATAGAACACACCATCTTCTATTCCCATATGCCTTAAGTTATGGCCCAAAACAGCAGACCTTTAAGTTTTGTATATCACTTTAGTAATAAGTATATAAATATTATATATTTGGGTGGGGAGGGTTGGGACAATAAAACCCAAACTCGCCCGAGTAGGTTGGGGTGGGCTCTGTTTATCCCCGACCCATTCCCATCCAGGGGCGGACCTACCTGTATAGGTCGGGGGCTTTAGCCCTCCAAAATTGGTAAAAGCTCATTAGGGCCCTAAGAGAAGTCTGGCCCAACCCCCACTTAAAACTACCCATAGCCCCCACCTCCCTTTCCCAAGTAAAAGAATCTCATTTCCTGATCTCTCTTTCCCTCTCTCAAAAAGCCATTAAAACCTAAAAGAACTAAGCATATTGATGATTGCCATTAATCTAAGAATGTTAATTATTTGGGTCAAAAAATTGTAACCCACATATCTATAGGTTGGATCTTTTTATATATATATTTCTTCACAAATTGCTCAAAACCCACAATTTTTTTGTCACTTGGAATATGGGTTTTGAAGAACAAACCCTAAAACACTAATGCAAATGTCATATAAATTTTGATGATAGAATGTTAGTTGATGTAATTAGATATTTTGTAATTGCAATACTTTATCTTTTGTTAATTAACGAAATAATGATTGACTTCTTCAAGTGACTATCGTAAGTCCCCTTCAAACGAAAATTCTGGATCAACCATTGTTGCCATCCCTAGTCTGGACGTACCCAAGTTTCCAAACAAATAGATTACCGCACCGTCTTTGCATCCATTAGATTCTTGTTAACTCGATCATCCCAAGGACCTAACACAAAGTTCATAAGATTTTGACCACGTACCTTGACCCAACCTATCTAATTTCTTTGTTAGTTATGTGGAAAGCACACACACTGAAGTAAAATCGTCACTTTGGTTGCTGGTGGAAAGTGTTGTTGGCATTGGTTATCAGATTCAGGAACAACCATGCACAGCATGTTTCAAAAAATTCATCAAAAATTGTAGACCATTTTAAAATCCATATGAAAATCCTCAATTTGCCCCCAAAATAAACTACCTACTAATATTTGCACTCATTAAACAAAAATCTTGGGTAGGGTAGGCCACTGTCGGTATTGGTTTTGGTTATGATCTTTCTCTCTCCTCAACAGAGTGGAGCCCGCCTAAGATGAGTTCAATCAGCTCGTGCCACATGGCCGCTCCCTTGAGAATTGCTAGTTCTTAAATAAAAAATTCAATGCAGTCGGAGTAAACCCACCATAAGATTTATTGCATTTAATAATATTATTTAGTACACCGGAGTTAATCATGTGTTTTCAATGTAATCCATCCAATAATTTCCCACCACATTTGTGGCGAATTTGTTCGAGTTGTCTGTATATAGTCTTGGCCTTGTCATGTATTGGTTCATGAATAAGGGCATGATGCACTCTTTCCGGAAGAAAAAGTGTAGGATACTTCTTTATAAACGCAATAATAAACTATAGTTGTAAGTTGTATCTCAGCATGCTAGGAAGATGGTTGTGTGGGTAAGAGAGTTCAAATTCCCTGTGATGCAAAAAAAGAAAAATGCAATACCAAGCTGTAAGAAAACCATCAATCCTCATTTTGACAAAGAAGCCTCAGCTTAGTCTTGGGCTGCAACTGGTTTCAGGTATCACAATTGCATTGCTTGCATTTTGTGATGCTCTGTGTGCTTCCTTTTCCTGGCCCGAATTGTGGGTTTTATTTCTTTCTTTCAGCCATTTGTGCCTTTTTTTGATTTCCTGTTTTCTGGTGCTGTGGGATATCTATTATGCTCACATTGCCAGAAAACAGATTCGGCCTTTAATTTGTTGTAATTTTGTTATATTGTCTATAATATACCAATACTTGCAAAACTATGTCTCTCTGTCTAGGCGCGCACCCTTCACAAGCTCTTTGCATAAGATAACGTTGCAAACAAAGTTGAGAGAAAACTCACATAGCTGACTACAAATAGTTGGAGCAAGGCATCCCTTCCCAAAAGGCCTTCTCATTAACTTATTTTAAAGCTGGTATTGGAGGGGTGCTTTGAAATTGCAATGGAGACGTTTTATTTATGTTCTTCAAATATGTGGGGGTTTGTGACTCCTCTAATGAAGCAAAAGTTTTAGCTATTTTGGAATCTCTTTGGTGTTTTTTGAGGTACTACCATGACAATCTTATTGTGGAGAGTAATTCTTCTAATGCAGTGGGTTGGGTTTCGAACCGGAAGGCTTATCCATGGAAGTTTTAGTTCCTCTTCAATGAAATCCGGGTATTATCCACCACCATTAATGTTAGCTTTCAGTATAAGAGTGGGTTATAAAAAATGATGGCGGATGCTTTAACCAAGCACGGTGTTGAGAGAGTTTCCCCTTGGGAGGGTTTTATTATGTAATGTGGTGTAAGGGGTACATTACTCTTGTACCTTTGTATTTTCTTTCCCCTTTTTTTCTTCTTCTTGTATTCTCTATTAGTATTCTATTCTCTTTTAATATAAGTTATTGTTACCCATAAAAAATAAAAATAAAAAAATTTTTTTGTTAGCACTGAACTTTTAGCCATTCTGAAAAACAGGCAAAATATCTTTTTATTGGGCTGGAACATGTCCAGTTGTGAACATCATGGACCCCGAGCTGATAAGGGAAGTTGTGTCCACCAAGGCTGGTCACTTTGCGAAGCCAGAGCAGAACCCATCCACAAAATTGTTCATAGCAGGGTTTGTATTCTATGATGGCGAGAAATGGGCCAGGCACAAAAGGATTCTCAACGCTGCATTCCATCAAGAGAACTTAAAGGTCTGTTTTCTACAACACAGGTAGGGCTGTAAATGGGTCGGTTCTGATTTGGGTCCATGGTGGACCTGGAACCGAAATTGTTAAGGAGAAGGTAGAACTGGATCCGGACCCGGAATCGTTTCAGAACTGATTCTTGGCTCCGGAACCGGAACCAGACCCATATATGGGACGGGTCTTTATCCAGGTACGGGATTAGGCAGAGAATGATATTAAAAAAATATAATTTCTAGGAGAGATTTTCGAAAATTGAGGTAATATATCGGGTCTAGGGTCTACGGGTCCAAACCAAGGTGGAACCGGATCCGGGCCCATTTACTTATCAGGGCCTAAGTAAGGACCCATACCCGATTTTTAATGGATCGGAACCTCCGAGTAATCGGAGAATCGGATACCTATTTACATCCCCAAACACGAGAAATTCTCTTTGGAACTAAACCCAAAGCACAACTTTAGCTTGCATGATGAACAAGAAATGATGAGTCCTGAAAAACGCACATTTTCATACACATTTTAGACCATTTTAAGGGCTTATTGATATTAAAGAGCTTTATTTAGTGTCAAATCATGTTTTTATGCATTGAGGGTCCATTGTAGTGCATTCATGCGTAATTTGCTAAAAAAATCACACTTTTTGCATAAAGTCATGAAACCTACCATTTTTGGAGATTTATTTTTGGAAAGTCGGTTATTTTGGGTGCATCAAGTAGGGTCTCATGTATCGTCCATTTAAATTCATTACATATAATTATTCTTGAATCCATTTGTTTTAATTGTGTAGGAGAAATCAAGAATGGGACCCACAATATTGGTGAAATTTGAGATAAGAGATCAAGGGTAGGACATCTTTCATGGTGGACCCACATTGGTGAAATTTGAGATAAAAGATCAAGGGTAGGACATCTTTCATGGTGGACCCACATATCTTGGTATTTTTGGAGAGTTTGAAAAGTCAACAATGGAAAGCTTGATTTGTGATCTCAAAATCAAGAAAGAAATTTAAGAAAGGAAAGTGTTAGTCAATAAAGAAGCTTGGAAACAAACCAAAGATAGAAGGGGAGTCAAGAAACCAGGAAAGAAAGATCCCAAGATCCCTTTCGACGTCCACATGGTTAGAGATGTCAAGTGGGCCGTGCCGTGCCACATCCCGGTCAACGGCACGGCCCATGACGTGGGCCGTGCTGGGCCGGGCCTTGCTGGCCCGCTTGGCCAGGCCCGCCTGGCAAACGGGCCAACCCCTGCGGCCCGCCAGGATTGGCCAGCTGGCACGCCAGCCCGTCAGCCCTCCAGCCCGCTGGCACGGCCCGTCCGGCGAGCTGACCCAACAGCCAAAAAACGGCTATATTTGAAAAAAATACCATTTTACCCCCCCCCCCCCCCCCCCAACAGTTATAAAACAGTCATATAAACGGTACGTATTTTGTATCATTTTTCATTATATTAAGTATATAAATACCCTAACCCTCCCATTCCCATTCCTCACCAATTTACACACTCATTTCTCACCAATTTACATAACTCTCTCATTCTCCAACTCTCTCTCAAAGCATTCAACTCTTTCACTCTCTCTAAGAAGTTTTTGGAGGACCAAAGATCAAGTCATCAAGAGACAAGATTAAAGGGGCCTTCAAAGATTTAGAGGTATTTATATTATTTAGATTTGAGATTCCTTAAATATAAGTTTATATTATATTATATTAACTCTCATTTTCTCCCATTTCTTATAATAAATTATCACAAAAGAAGGCTATTAGCATATATTACTGTTATTATTTATAAATTTATTTTTTTTGAAATATGCTAGAAGATTTCCCACAGAATCTTCTTCCGTTAATTTAGAGGTAGAAGAAAATTTTATTGAATTACAAGATGAAGTATGTGATTTACCACCCCCCCTTTCCTCAAAGTTCCCATAAACCAAATAAGAGGAGTAGAACTTCAGTAGTTTGGGATATATATACAAGGTATGATGTTATTGAAAATGGAAAGAATGTTGAAAAGGCAAAATGCAAATTCTGTGGTACGATTTATAGTGCCCAATCAAAAGGGGGTACCAGCCATTTGTCAAGACATAGGAAAACATGTTTAGTAAAGCATAAGCCAGAGAATGCAAGGACAGGGGGGCCTGGTTCACAGACCCAAATTTCTACAACTGGTGGTGGTGGTGGTAGTAGTAGTTTGGGTCTTTTTTCTTTTAATGCACAAAGTGCTAGACAAGGTCTTGTTAAATTGATTGTGTTATCCGAATTACCATTTGCTTTTGTTGAAAATGAGTTTTTTGAACAATGGGTCCAGGAATACTGCCAACCACAATTTCACAGTATTTCAAGAAATACAGCCAGAAATGATGCTATTAGACTCTGGCAGGAAGAGAAAATAAATATAAAAAAATTTTTTGCAAAAATTCCTGGTAGAATAGCCATAACCATAGATATGTGGACTTCTAAAGGGGGTGATAGTTATCTTTGTATTACTATACATAATATAGATGCAAAATGGATTATGAATAAACGTATACTTAGTTTTAGCTGTCTTGAATGGCCACACAATAGAACTAGAATAAGTACATTAATTTTGAAAAACTAGATGAATATAATATTAAGGAAAAAGTTTTATCTGTAACTTTAAATAATGCCAGTAATAATACAATGGCTATTGAATTAATAAGAATGCAGATGACACTTGCAACTTTGATAGATAGTTCTATCTTTCAAAATAGATGTAAAAAGTTGTCACATCTTAAATCTTATTGCAAATGTTGGTTTAAAGTATATTATAAGTTATACAGATATTATTAAAGACATTGCTAGATTTATTTTTTGCTCCACACAAAGAAGACAATTGTATGCCCAAATATGTGCGAGGCAATGCGTATCAACTATTAAAATGCCTAAAGAGGTAGAACATAGATGGAATTCTATGTATGATTTGTTAAACAAGGCACTTTCTCGGAAAACTGTTTTGAATGAATTTTGTGCTTTTCATGCACAAGATTTGATGATGAACATTGGGAGTTATGTGCCCATATAAGAGATTTATTATAATCTTTTTATACTTCAACATTATTTTTTTCCGGGATATATTATCCCACATCTAATGAAGCTTTTTAAAATTACTTTACAATTCAGGAGATTTAGAGATCATTTTTTATTGGGTGACACTATTAGAGACATGGAAGAAAATTTTAATAAATATTGGAAAGAGGCTCCAATGACATTTTCTTTAGCTGCTGTATTTGATCCTAGGTTAAAATTAAGTGGTGTACAGTTTTTTTATTGATGGAATAAATAAAAATATGAATTATATAGATTTAAATGTTTTTTTCAAATATAAGGGCAAATTTACAAGCACTTTTTCAATTTTATTGTGAGCAAATGGATATAGCTGGGCTTAGTATGAGCAATTCAGAAGTCCAGTAGACAGGTGTTGGTGAATGGGATGTGTGGTATTCTTCCTTGTCCACGGGCATGGCATCCAGCTCAAGCTCAAGTAACAACACTGTGACGAGGTTATCATCGGATCTTGACGTCGGTGTAATACGGATGCGAGATGCATCTAGCTTTGACCTTTTAGCCTGGTGGAAGCAACAAGAAAGTATTTATCCGGTGTTGGCAGCCATGGCTCGTGATCTATTGACTATTCCTATGTCTTCTGTAGCATCAAAACATGCTTTTAGTGCAGGTTGACGTATAGTAGATGACAGAAGAACAAATCACACTGAAGAAACGGTGGAGTGTTGTGTTTGCCTACGAGACTGGTATTTGGCAGATAAGAGGAAGCAAGAGTTGACATCATCAATGGAAGATTTTGATCCAGCAGAATACGTTAGTGGACTACAAATCTTAGAGGTGTACAAAATTAACCGTGATCCGACCCGACTCGGTAACCCGACCCGACCCGTGAGTCAATGGGTGGGTCACAGTAGCATATTTTTGCCGCTCGACCCGACCCGACCCGACCCGTGACCGTTGGTACCGGTTAACGGGTTTCACGGGTCGGGTTACCGGGTGACCCGTAAACTCGGTAATATTTTTTTTTAATTTTTTTATTCTCCCCTGTCTTTATATTGATGCAGGCATGCAGCTATAGGTAGGCATGTCAAACCCGCTAAAATCCTGGCCCGCCCGTGCCGTGGGCCGGGCCGGCACGGCACGGCCCGCCAGGGGAAAACCCGGGCACGGCACGGCCCACTGGCACGGCCCACAGTGGGGCGGGCTGGAGCGGGCCGTGCCAGCGGGCTGGCGGGCCCTTTTTTTTTTTTTGATAGACTAATATAAATATATAATTACCGTAAGGCGTTAACGTAAGCGTAAGTCCGTAACGACATGGATTTGAATTTGATTTTCGATCAATAGTCATTAATTTTTCAATAGTTACTTTTCTAAACATTTAAACTTATACAAACATTTGACAAATGATTGAGTGGTTCAAATTAATTTATAGATATTTACTCACATATTACTTAAGTACTATATATGATTTTTTTTTTTCTTATCAGTATTAAAAATAAAAATTAGAACACAAGCAAGGAGAATGACAAAGATATTTAAGTGGTTCGGTCAAACTCGACCTACTCCACTGAGAAGAGAGAACCATTTGGATCTTAACTTCTTGAAGGTTTCTAAATAGGATTACCTTCAAAACCTTACAATCTTTTTAGAAAATAAAAAAAAAAGAATGAACAACTTATAAATTACAATGAAGAAAAAAGTAAAAAATCAGATTTGTAGTCCACTAATGTATTCTGCTGGATCAAAATCTTCCATTAATGATGTTAACTCTTGCTTCCTCTTATCTGCCAAGTACCAGTCTCGTAGGCAAACACAACACTCCACCGTTTCTTCAGTGAGATTTGTTCTTCTGTCATCTACTACACGTCCACCTGCACTAAAAGCCTGTTCTGATGCTACAGAAGACATAGGAATAGTCAATAGATCACGAGCCATGGCTGCCAACACCGGATAAATGCTTTCTTGTTGCTTCCACCAGGCTAAAAGGTCAAAGGTAGATGCATCCTGCATCCTAATTACACCTACGTCAAGATACGATGATAACTCCGTCACAGTGTTGTTACTTGAACTTGAGCTGGATGCCATGCCCGTGGACAGGGAAGAATACCACACCTCCCACTCAGCAACACCTGTATACTGGACTTCTGAATTGCCCATACTAAGCCCAGCTGTACCCATTTGCTCACAATAAAATTGAAAAAGTGCTTGTAAATTTGCCCTTATATTTGAAAAAACATTTGAATCTATATAATTCATATTTTTATTTATTCCATCAATAAAAAACTGTACACCACTTAATTTTAACCTAGGATCAAATACAGCAGCTAAAGAAAATGTCATTGGAGCCTCTTTCCAATATTTATTAAAATTTTCTTCCATGTCTCTAATAGTGCTACCAAGTAAAAAATGATCTCTAAATCTACTGAATTGTAAAGTAATTTTAAAAAGTTTCATTAAAGCTTCATTAGATGTGGGATAATATATCCCGGAAAAAAATAATGTTGAAGTATAAAAAGGTTCTAATAAATCTCTTATATGGGCACATAACTCCCAATGTTCATCACTAATCATTAAATCTTGTGCATGAAAAGCACAAAATTCATTCAAAACAGTTTTTCTAGAAAGTGCCTTGTTTAACAAATCATACATAGAATTCCATCTATGTTCAACTTCTTTAGGCATTTTAATAGCTGATACGCCTTGCCTCGCACATATTTGGGCATACAATTGTCTTCTTTGTGCGGAGCAAAAAACAAATCTAGCAATGTCTTTAATAGCATCTGTATAACTTGTAATGTGCTTTAAACCAACTTTTGCAATAAGATTTAAGATATGACATACACATCTATTTTGAAAGATAGAACTATCTATCAAAGTTGCAAGTGGCATCTGCATTTTCATTAATTCATGAATAGCCACTGTATTATTACTAGCATTATCTAAAGTTACAGATAAAACTTTTTCCTTAATACTATATTCATCTAGTTTTTCCAAAATTAATGTACTTATCCTAGTTCCATTGTGTGGCCATTCAAGAGTGCTAAAACTAAGTATACGTTTATTCATAATCCATTTTGCATCTATATTATGTGCAGTAATACAAAGATAACTATCACCCCCTTTAGAAGTCCACATATCTGTGGTTATGGATATTCTACCAGGAGATTCTGCAAAATAGTTTTTTATATTTATTTTCTCTTCCTGCCAGAGTCTAATAGCATCATTTCTGGCTGTATTTCTTGAAATACTGTGAAATTGTGGTTGACAGTATTGCTGGACCCATTGTTCAAAAAACTCATTTTCAACAAAAGCAAATGGTAATTCGGATAAAACAATCATTTTAACAAGACCTTGTCTAGCACTTTGTGCATTAAAAGAAAAAAAACCCAAACTGCTACTACTACTACCACCACCACCACCAGTAGTAGAAATTTGGGTTTGTGAACCAGGCCCCCCTGTCCCTGCATTCTCTGGCTTATGCTTTTGTAAACATGTTTTTCTATGTCTTGACAAATGGCCGGTACCCCCTTTTGACTGGGCACTATAAATCTTACCACACAATGTGCATTTTGCCTTTTCAACATTCTTTCCATTTTCAAAAACATCATACCTTGTATATATCCCAAACTGCTGAAGTTCTACTCCTCTTGTTTGGTTTATGGGAACTCTGAGGAAAGGGGGGTGGTAAATCACCTACTTCATCTTGTAATTCAATAAAATCTTCTTCTACATTAACGGAAGAACCTTCTGTGGGAAATCTTCTAGCCATATTTCAAAAGAATAAATTTATAAATAATAATAGTAATATGCTAATAGCCTTCTTTTGTGATAATTTATTATAAGAAAGGGGAGAAAATGAGAGTTAATATAATATAATATAAACTTATTTATATGGAATCTCAAATCTAAATATTATAAATACCTCTAAATCTTTGAAGGCCCCTTTAATCTTGTCTCTTGATGACTTGATCTTTGGTCCTCCAAAAACTTCTTAGAGAGAGTGAAAGAGTTGAATACTTGAATGCTTTGAGAGAGAGTTAGAGAATGAGAGAGTTGTGTAAATTGGTGAGGAATGAGAATGGGAGGGTTAGGATATTTATAGACTTAGTATAATGAAAAATGACACAGAATACCCCTTATATGACCGTTTTATAGCTGTTGGGGGGGGGGGGTAAAATGGTATTTTTAAAAAAATTTGGCTGTTGGGCGTGCTGGCGGGCCGTGCTGGCGGGCCGGCCCATCGGGCCGACCGTTGGGCGGGCCTGGCGGGCCGGCCCGTCGGGCCGACCGTTGGGTGGACTATCGGGTTGGCGGGCCTATACTGGCGGGCTGCAAGGGCTGGCCCACTAGGCCGGCGGGCCTGGCGGGCCGTGCCAAACGGGCCAGCGGGCCGTGCGCAGCTCGGCCCAGCACGGCCCGCGTCATGGGCCGTGCCGTTGACCGGCCCGTGCCGTGCCACGGCCCGTTGACTGGCGGGCCGGGTCGGGCCGGGCCGGGCCAGCACGGCCCACTTGACATCTCGAGCTATAGGTCAACTGCAGAGTATAGGTCAGGGTTAGAGTTAGGGCTAGTTTCAATTGAAAACTGGGCCCTTTTGCACAGATATATCTTGGGCCAATTTCCCTTCATAAGGACCCAGTTTTGGAAAAAATACAAGCAGAGAGTTCATGTCAACATGCAAATCAGACCCATTTATTCTTTCAGAGACAAGTCTGCATAAGAGCAGCATCAATATGGTTGTTTTATTTTACTAAAAAAACATGGTTATTTTTAATGTAGTTACAAGGCCCAACAAGTGCAGCACCCATGTGCAATGTAGACCTATCACAAGTTAAAAGCCAGGTTCTTACTGTCATAAGCAGATTTAACTTTTAAGGCCCAACAAGTGTTACACCCATATGGAGTGCAGATCTATCCCAAGCTAAAAGTTAGGTCAAACCAACACATCTACTCCTTGTCAGGCATATTTTACATTTAGTATTGGTCTAATTTGGTCATCTGTTTGTAGGCCCAGTTGGTTCATTGCATAAATTTGGTCAAGTATGTGTGGATCCAGGTCATTGCATGGCATGGTTCTAAGCTACTGCCCGGGCGTTTATACACGCAGTGCAGGTCCTTTTTTTTTTTTTTTGGGGGGACAAGTTTTAGATCCAAGCTCTGCTCCAACTGGGCCAGGTCCGCCTAAATCATAACCAGGCCTTGTTAATATGAGTGTTTGTTGACTCTTTAGTCATCTAGACAAACTTATTGTGAAAAAAAAAAAAAAAAAAAACTCATTTGTTTGTATCCTTTTTAATAAAACCACATGTTTTTTACAAATTTTTTATTATTTCTTTTTTACCCGAACCCGGCCCGTGACCCACTGACCCGTGACCCGATTGACCCATGACCCGACCAACCTGTGACCCAAACGGGTTGGGTTCGGGTGGGTTTTCACCCATATAATTTTTTCGGGTTGGGTCGGGTTTGACCCGTTGAACACCCCTAACAAATCTGATTTTTTACTTTTTTCTTCATTGTAATTTATAAGTTTTTCATTCTTTTTTTTTTATTTTTATTTTCTAAAAAGATTGTAAGGTTTTGAAGGTAATCCTATTTAGAAACCTTCAAGAGGTTAAGATCCAAATGGTTCTATCTTCTCAGTGGAGTAGGTCGAGTTTGATCGAACGACTTAAATATCTTTGTCATTCTCCCTGCTTGTGTTCTAATTTTTATTTTTAATACTGATAAGAAAAAGAAAATTCATATATAGCACTTAAGTAATATGTGAGTAAATATCTATAAATTAATTTGAACTACTCAATCATTTGTTAAATGTTTGTATAAGTTTAAATGTTTAGGAAAAGTAACTATTGAAAAACTAATATGTCTATTGATCGAAAATCAAATTCAAACATATGTCGTTACGGACTTACGATAACTCTATCAGAAAGAAATAAAGAAAGCAAAAAAAAAAAAAAGCACGCCTGGTTCACGGGCCGGCCCGGCACGACCCTCTCCAGCCCGCCCCACTGCAGGCCGTGCCATGCCAGGGGTTTTCCCTGGTGGGCCGTGCCGTGCCGGCCCTCTAGCTGGGGCGGGCCAGGTTTGGAGCGGGCACGGCCCGTTTGACATCTCTACACATGGGTCCTACGCACCCCATTGCACAACTAACATTCCATATGTGCACAAGTATTCTCGGATTTTTCAAGGGCATCAATATAAAAATGGGCATAACTCTTAATCCAACCGTCGGATTGGTGCAATCCATATAACGTTGGAAAGTTAGCTATTTTCGAGTAGATATCTTCAGAACCCAAGATTGTGTCAATCGGAGCTAAAACGAGGAAGATATGGCATCTGGAAGTTGGTGCTATAATTTCTACTCGGGATTGCAATTTTGCACATGGAAAGCACCAAGAATCTCTCACTCACCTTGCTATTTCTTTGAAGACTTGTTGGCAAAGGAAGCGATTTGCCATACAAAGAAGATTGCATTCTACAAACTTGGAACAAAGAAATGAAAGAAAGAAAGCAAAAATCTATAAATTGAAGGCATAAGCATCCCTCTCATCTTATGGGAAGATAAATCAGCTCTCTCTAGAATTACTACTACACTCCATCTTCTTCCTCTTTCTTTCTCTCCATTGAAGTCCTCAAGGAGATTTGGCCGAAAATCACACTACGCCATTGGGGTTTTCATCTAGAAAAGGCTTCTCATCCTAGTATGTAATTGTCATTGTTTATTTATTTTTTTTATCTTATGTAAGACTTTGCATATTAGTAAAACTGTTTCTTACTCTTTTCGATTTTTCTTTCTTGTCTTTCGGTAATTGGTGCTTGTTTTATGTTTCTTTTCTTGTTAATGTTTGGATTAACGACCCAAAGGCCCTAAGAGCATGATTCAAATTATGACCCCGCTTAATTAGAAAATAATTTTGAAAGAGAAGAATACACTTCCATACATTTAAATTTATGTTCTTCCACACATTTAAATTCTTGTTTTTACCACACATTTAAATTCTTGAACTTTTGTTTATTGTCTTTATTTTTATGATCAATTCAATTTTATTTTTATATTGTGCATAGTTTATGGTTGGAAGTAGTGATCATTGCATGCATTGCATATGGTGGAATCTCTTACATGTTTAAGTGGCTGAGGAATCTAGTTAAGAAAAAAATATATGATTTGAATGGTGAATTTCAGCCAAACATAGTGCTAAATCTCGGATCCAGCATATAAACAACACTTTTTGCACAATTTCAGTAATACTGCAGAAATAGTTTTTGGCAAAAGTTCGAAGTTGGTAGACCAGTCAAATCATGGTATTTTTATGTAAAATTTGGGGAAATTGAAGTTCAGCATGTGGTCTATCACGTCCCAAATTTTTAGATCAAAAAGATTTCAGGAGGTTAGTGAACCAGTGGCTTGAACATTACATGTTAGGCTACCTGTGTGCAGAATTTCTACACAGTTTCTGTTTTTAAGTCATGTTCATACACTCATATCTCATTCATTTTAAATTGTTTTCCACTTCCGTTTTTTTTTTTATTTGATTCATGAATCATTATAGTTTAAATTTCAGCCATCAAACTCAGTTTTAGGTTGCATTAGATTAGGAGAAATCATGTATCAAAACAGCTCAGCATACTAGTTTTTCAGACTTTTTTTTTTTTTTGTCATAGCATAGCACGCATTGCATTACTAACTTTCTAACTTTAGTATAGTTTCTAATTTTGTTTAATTTTATTAATTTTCTATTTTTGGAAGTTTTAACTTGTGTATTATTTTGCAGCAATTTTAGTTTTTAGTTTAGGATTTTTAGATTTAGGAAGTTTACTTTTTATTGGATTGTAATTAATTTAATTTTTGGAAAGTAAGAATGATGGTTGTAATTTTTTAGTTTTTTTTGCTAGATTTAGATTTTTAATTTAGGGAAGTACAAGTTGAGAAGGAACCTTAGTTTACATTGCTCCCTGTGGATCGACCTGGTCTCACCAGTTTTATTACTACAATCGCACCCTACACTCGGAGTCCGATAAAAAAACATAAACTACAATGTGAAGGGGAATTGTTAGTTCTTAGCAATGCGCTTGGGGTTGAAGTATGTAGCTTGTTGCTACACATTCTATATATTCAAATTAGACAGTGGTTCGTAAGTAAAAAAATTGTTTAATGGTTCCATGTGTTTCCCAAATTACACGTTAGGTTGGACATGTGGAATAGAAGGCAAATTTATGCAAGATCCAAGCCTTCTTCAAGATGCGCCACATATAGATACTTTATCCCAAAGATTAAACTAGATCATTGATCACTTTGTTGCAATCTATGAAATAAATGGATTTATCAAGAAACTTCCTCCCTCAGTCAATGCCTGAGCAAGCTCCATTTGATGGACTGACTAGGTGTGGAAATATCCATTCATGGTATACAAAACTCTTTCGGTGGACACTACCGAATCCTCAATACGTATTGTGGTTCACTAAATTTGAATTTTTGATCCGGTTGCTTCTTTCGCTGAGTCCACCAAGTGTGTCATTTTTAATTGTTCATTGCTAAGGTATTGACTGATTTGTGTCTTGCTCTCTTTTCAGGGGCGGATCAAGGGGGCGGGGGTGAGGGGGGGCTGTAGCCCACCCAAGCTTTCTGCCCAAAAAAAAAAATTCGAGTCTTACCATAACCTAAAGCTGCCCAGCCAAGGAAGAAAAAAAAAAAGAAAAAAGCTAATGAGAAGAAGGTTAACAATGGGAAGAAGTGTCCTTTTTTGAAAGTTCATTCCTTGTCATCACCATAGATGGCTGCAACTTAATGATCACAGATGCTAGCTCCTTGTGGTTGAATTTGGAAGCTAGGTGCAAAGGGGTGTCCTGTGATCCAGCGGTCCTTTGGTCGAGAACTGATCCATCTTCTTTATGGAGCCTTAACAAGGTGATTGTGTCGCCCATTGCACAAGCTTGGAAGAGAAGATGTTGCATGTTTGCTGCTAAGAAGTGGTGGGAGGGATGGTGCGATTCACAACAAGCTTTGGGAGAGGTGGAGAAGGGGGTGGTTTTATCATTTTCATAGAGGAATGCTACAGCCTGCTGTTGCTTTACATGGGAAAGTATTACTTACATAGCAAGAAGTCAAAAGGAAAGAGACAAACATGACGGAATCGTCCTCACATAGATTAGTTGGATTGAATTTTTTAGAAAATATAATTTAAAAATCTTGGAGTTACTTTGTTTTGGATTAAAGAAATCTTGGTCAATCAAGAGGTCAATTTCCATGTATAAAATATTAGTGACTTGTTGACCAAGTTGCCTTGTTCCTTGATCATCAAGAATTCTTTTTAAAATCCTACGTTCATTTCTAACTATGTTTATTTTGAAAATTCATATTTGGCGGATATGTGAGAGACTCAAATCCTGGAGTTATGAAATGATGCCAAATTATCCCGTTCTTAAGTTTCTTAAATTTCATGCACCCTAAATTTGATAAATACGTATTTCATGCATCATCAAAGCCTTGCCAACTATATTGAGGTTGGCTACATGAATTTTATTTATCCATTCCGATCTATCCTGAATCAAATCCTCAAATAGATTGTACATCTTTAAATCTAATTTTACTACCTTCATCTCAAATGTGTTGGTAGTGAATGTCTGAATTCGCATGTGATTGTTACGATACAATACTTTTTTTTATTGAATCTGACAATTCAAGAATTGAAACATGAAGGTGGTCTTTGTTCTCCACATAAGTCGGCGACAATGTAGAATCTAATGAATCCTTCTCGACATATAGATAGTGTTTTCAATACACTTTCTAAAGAAGCAATTGCAAATAATTAGTTGTTTCTCCGAAATGTTATTCAATGTATTCTGATGCTTGCACTACAAAGGTTTCCTTTTAGAGGACATGATGAATAGAAGAATTTTTTATAGTTTTTGGTGAGACATTGTTGCTATTTTTTAGTATAACTTAAGTGCACCCCCCATTAGAAGTCCTGGATCCGCCCGTCTCTTTGCTGCTTGGCTACAGCGTATGGTAACTGCAATGTTTACCAGTTGTGGTGAATTGATGAGCAGATGGGAGAAGCTGGTTGGTTCGGAAGGCTCCCGTGAAATCGACGTCTGGCCAGAACTAGAAAATCTAACATCCGATGTCATCTCTCGGACAGAATTTGGTAGTAGTTGCAGAGAGGGGATGAAAATATTCCAGCTCCAAAAGGAACAAGCTGAGCTTTTTTTTTAAGGCCTCTAATAGCGTCTACATCCCGGGTTCATGGTGCATTTTTCTTCTCTCTTCTCTTTCTCACACAGCTTGGGACCTCTTAATGTTATTTGATCTAGCCTTCTATTCCTATTCCTCTATGATTATATGAATTTCCTATTGGTTAGTAATCTCACATGCCTTCTTTCCCGATGGATTCTGTTGTAGGAAATATATTGTTTATCATTTAGTAGTGTAGGGACGCGAACTGAGGAGGTAACCCGTAGGAGTCGCACAGCTGGTCCCCCACAGGGGGTAGGCGGGGCCCAGAGCCCCGCGCCTATTGTATACACTCGGGTTGTAACCTTTGGTTGTAACCCTCATGCGTTTGTCCCGGGCAGGAGCGTGTCACGTACCCAGGGGCCTCCCCAGGTTTCGAACCCGAGACCTCCTGTATAAAGGATAATCTGGGTGAAACCTGGTACCACTTGAGCTAGCTCAAGTGGTACCAGGTTTCACCCAGATTATCCTTTATACAGGAGGTCTCGGGTTCGAAACCTGGGGAGGCCCCTGGGTACGTGACACGCTCCTGCCCGGGACAAACGCATGAGGGTTACAACCAAAGGTTACAACCCGAGTGTATACAATAGGCGCGGGGCTCTGGGCCCCGCCTACCCCCTGTGGGGGACCAGCTGTGCGACTCCTACGGGTTACCTCCTCAGTTCGCGTCCCTACAAGTAGTACATGATTATGTTGGATAAAATCATTCCACCTTTGTGGGTAAGTTTGTTTCGACTTATGAGCCACTTTGGAGGTGGGCTATTTGGAGCATGGTGGTTGTAGGCTATGATACCCAAATAATTCAAAACAGGCAACGGTTCTGAACCATATTGTACATGATACTTCAATAATTTAATTTATATAAAATCTGTGTTCTTGCTATGTCCATGTCTTATCTTGGTGATTATAGATGCAGAGATGGATGCAACAATAAGAGTTAGGTTGAGGAAGGTTGTGGGGGTGCAGATGTGAAAATTGGATTTGGGTTAATGATTGAGGTGGGGTTCATTTTATATAATCTGCAGGCTGCCTCATAAGGAGATGGGGTAATGTTTGAGAGATTGGGTTGTAAGAATAGAGTTGGTGGAGCATGTAGGGTAGATGGGGAGAGTAGTAACTATTTATAGAGTGTTTACCAAGAGATTACAAGATATTTAAGATAATTAAAATAGTAACTCCACATTTGACCCGAATTTATGTTGCGGTGGAGGTCAAATATCTTAATTATAACCATGTGTTATTGGGTAAGATTTGGGGAGATGATTTCCTTAGCAGAGATACATATCTTATCAATTGTTTAGCATTACCAGTTTGTTACATGGATTCTGTAGCAATCTAGAACACCATTCCAGTACAATTAGGGCCTGATTGTTTCACGTAATTGAATGCATAGGATGATTTTCTACAAGTAGTTAAAAATGAAGAATCAAAGGAGAATGTCCAGAAATGACTATCAAATAACCTCCCATTCAATGGAAATTGAATGAAGGGAAGATGACAGATGAATAACCGGCCAACACCCTAGTAATTCAATACCTAGGGGAAAGTGAAGGTTCCATCTACATTTTCACCCCTCACCTCATATTGTTTCAACCCTCACCTCTTTAATAATCTTTTGACGCAGCTCATATCACCATGAATTCGTATATATTCTATTCCTTGTATGTAATTTATGCAGACAAGCAAGCCCTTACTTTTAAAATCAAATAGAGTGAAGTGAAATAAAAAGTATGAATAAAATATGTAGTGGGTAATGATGATATTTTATTTTTAGTTGTATGTGATGGAATATTATTGACTTTTGGTATTGGAAGTGAAGTTTTTTTGTCTTTTAGTTAATAAATGTAGTTGATTTTTTACTTTTTGTTGGAAAAGTTTGAAGGAGTTTTGGTAAAAAAGTACTTTTGATGTGATGTTTAACTTGACTTCACTCAACTTAACTTTACAAGTGGAATTACCAAACTAGGCCAAGATGTACTAAATTTTAGTTAACCATACTTGTTGCTTGACTTGTATTTACATGATTGCAAGTTGAATTGACATCACCATGGGCAGTAGCATCAAGAGTTTGTTGTGGTCAAACATATACCATTCACCTAGAGTAAGCTAAATATACTTAATGCTAGAGGTTGCTAGGGCTGTGGACTGCATGATTGTAGGGGAATACAGATTTCATTAGAGGTTTTCAACTATACCAGGTTTTGAAAAGAAGGCCAAGAGGCATTATATGAACCTTGACTCAAAGACGTGTTTCTCATGCTTCTATAAAAGCTTGTACGCATGGGACCATTGATTTCAATGATTTAGTCTACTGATCCAAAACTCCTACCATTGTTATAGAACGCCATGTGAGCAATTTTTATGGATGATTCCAATTATGCATGATAGGTACTTTTCCATATTGCATGTGGTCAGCTTTATCTCATATGACTATTCGATTTTTAAGTGTCTGATCACGATTAGGATTGTCCCATCATGAAGATTTTTTGGGGCAATCCTTAGTGGTTCCCTTGATATTGATGGATGCTCACTAGGCCTTCACTATGCGTATCCGTGATGGGGATACTACATTCATGGTTAGATAAATCCTTATCATTCCATGTCCAAATGATATTTTATTGCAAGTTTCATGCCCTGTTGCACTGCTGTCACCAACATGTTCATGTCTTCTTTTACAGGCTTTTGCTCACAAAAGATATAATCAGGAGGAAGGAGATTAACAAAGAAGTGAGAACCATACTGAGAGGGATGATTGATTTGATCAATGGAGGCTTTAGTAAAAAGAGCAAATGTAAGGGCCTCTGAGGTTGTATGAAAATATAGGGGTCTTTTTGTAAAAAAACTCAAAAAATGATTAACACACTTTTATGCATATTCAATATTATATTACCTTTATTGGTGTTAAAATTTATAGATACCCCATATCTTAAGAGAGTGTTTATATTGAGGGACTTGATTTTTAATAGGTGGGCCCTAATATAGAGTTCCACTCAGTCAACTCGAGCCCATTTACTTACATTTGAGAAAGGGTAAATGTAAGTTGGATGTCATGACATCATGAAAAAGATAAGCGTGTTTGGATGTATGGTGAATTCTTCACTCAACCTTTTTTTTTACTCACATATAATGATGTAAAAATTGTTACATCATATGCCTCTACTCCACTCCACTCCTTGTTTGGTAACTTCACTAGTGAAGTGAAGTAAAATGAGGTGAATGGTCAATGTAAGGGGAAAAAAAAAGAAGAAGGGTCAAATCCAAAAGTGATGGCTTTTTATTATTTAGTGAAAATGTGAATATAGTTTTTTTACTTAAAAAAAAGATAACTTTTTTTCATTTAGTGACATGAAAAAATAACATTTTGACTTTTTTGTAAAAAGTATATATGTTTTTTGAAATATGATACTTTCTGATTTGACTCCTTTTCTTTTAAATTGTCTTTTGAAATGATCATTCGCCCCACTTCACTAGTAAAATGAATTTACTAAATAGGCCAGAAACTACCCTATGGGTGAAAATCCTAAATTCCCCTCTTGAGTGGAGGATTTGCAAATATCATAAAAAAAAAAGTTGAAATTATGAAAACTTCAAAAGTCATTTGAAGCTTTAGGGTGGCAAAATTTTAAGTTTTTTTTTTTTTAAAAAGGCATTTACAAGGAAACGGATCCCTGTTAGGACCAAACAAGGAAACCATGTTTGGACTAATCAGGAGGTATCACATGGGGGAGATGATTTTTTTTTTTTTTTTTTTTTGTATTCATGGGAGGAGATGGGATGTCAGCTGATTTGACATCATCCACCCATGTGTCATCCCCTGATTGGTCCAAATAGGGGATCCGGATCCCATTTACAAATATTAAAAAGACAAGCCATCACATCATTCTTATGAATTCCCAACATAAAAATTCCCATATAATAATTCCTAGGGAAAGAATAGGTCCTTTGTCGTGAATAGATTGAGTCAACGTTCAGGAACATCTAATGTAGTAAAAAAAAAGATTTTTTTTTTATATACCTCTCTAAGGTTTGTAGGATTTGTAAATAAGCCCTTAAGATTTTAGTATTTACAAATAGGCCCCTGTATTTTTATTTTAATACCTTATGTGTCCCCAAAATCAATAGTCTTCCAATTACCATAGATTTTTAGAGAGAAATGACACTTTTGACCATCTATTTTATCCTTATATACATAATTCCAAAAGCTTGTACTCAATTTTTTTTATAAAGCATGTAACATTAACAATTGCACTTGGTGGGAGAAAATAACCCTATATAAATTCATTTTCTCTTATCAATAGATGGTTCATTTCATTACGTATAACCGGTTATGATTTACCCAATCCATACATGACCCACCATTGGATTGTTGAAAGTCTCAAAATACATGATTTTGCTTCATGTGTAGTGGGTGCAAAAGAAATATTGGGGGAACGGGCAAATGTTAAAAAAAATTAATTTTTAAGAATTTGCGAGTGTGTGTGTGTGTGGGGGGGGGTGGGGGGATTTTTTTCTCATATATGGGTGGGGGCTTCAGTCCCCCGCCCTTGTACTTGAGTCCACCTTTGGTCTTGTGCATTAGAAAGTTACTGAGAGAAATCATTGGGACTTGAGATTAAATAATGGTATTTTTATAAATAATAATATACTCATTTTGTGTAAGGACACAATCCCTAGGTCTTTATTGTGATTATTGTTATTATTATCGTTGTTATTTTTTCTATTTAATTTTGATCATAGATTGGATCATGCTTGGACCCCACCCATTGATCGGACCCAAGTGTAGGGTGCGATTGTAGTAATAAAACTGGTGAGACCAGGTCGATCCACAGGGAGCAATGTAAACTAAGGTTCCTTCTCAACTTGTACTTACCCTAAATTAAAAATCTAAATCTAGCCTAAAAACTAAAAAAATTACAACCATCATTCTTACTTTCCAAAAATTACATTAATTACAATCCAATGAAAAGAAAACTTTCTAAATCTAAAAATCCTAAACTAAAAACTAAAATTGCTACAAAAGAACAAACAAGTTAGAACATCAAGAATAAAAAGTACCAAAATTAAAAATAAGAAACTACACTAGAAACAAAAGAAACTTAAGTTAGAAAGTTAATAATGCAATGCATGCCATGCTATCTAGTTCCAAACATAAACTTTGCAAAAATAGACATAAAATTGAATTGATCATAAAAATAAAGACAATAAATAAAAGTTCAAGAATTTAAATGTGTGGTGAAAACAAGAATTTAAATGTGTGGTTTTAACATAAATTTAAATGTGTGGATGAACATAAATTTAAATGTGTGGAAGTATATTCTTCTCTTTCAAAATTCTTTTCTAAGCGGGGTCATAATTTGAATCATGCTCTTAGGGCGCGCCTTTGGGTCGTCAATCCAAATACCAACAAGAAAAGAAACATAAAACAAGCACCAATCACCCAAGGATAAGAAAGAAAATTGAAAAGAGAAAGCAATACTTTTACTAATATGCAAAGTCTTACATAAGATAAAAAAAAATAAACCAAGACAATTACATACTAGGATGAGAAGCCTCTTCTAGATGAAAAATCCAAGGGTGTAGTGTGATTTCCGGGTCAAATCTCCTTGAGGACTCCAATGGAGAGAAAGAGAGAGGAAGAAGATGGAGTGTAGTAGTAATTCTAGAGAGATCTGGTTTATCTTCCCATAGGAGGAGATGGATGCTTATGCCTTCAATTTATAGATTTTTTCTCCCTTTCTTTCCTTCTTTGTTCCAAGCTTGTAGCATGCAATCTTGTTTGTATGGCAAGTCCTTTCCTTGGCCAACAAGTCTTCAAAGAAATAGCAAGGTGAGTGAGAGATTCTTGGTGCTTTCCAAGTGCAAAAATGCAATCCCGAGTAGAAATTACAGCACTAACTTCCAGAGGCCATATCATCCTTATTTTAGCTCCGATTGACACAATCTTCGATTCTAAAGATATCTACTCGAAAAGAGCTTTCCAACGGTGTATGAATTGCATCAATCCGACGGTTGGATTAAGAGTTATAACCATTTTAATCTTGTTGCCCCTGAAAAATCCGAGAATACTTGTGCACATATGGAATGCTAGTTGTGCAATGGGGTGTGTGGGACCCATGTGGACGTCCAAAGGGATCTTGTGATCTTTCTTTCCTTGTTTCTTGACTCTCCTTCCATCTTTAGTTTGCTTCCAAGCTTCTTTGATTGACTAGTCAACTCTTCTAGTACACTTTCCTTTCTTGATTTTTGAGTTTTCAAACTTAGTAAGAATCAGATCTTACCAAATCTGAAGTTTTCTTTCTTGATCTTGAGATCACAAATCTAGCTTTCATTGTTGACTTTTCAAACTCTCTAAAAATACCAAGATATGTGGATCCACTATGAAAGATGTCATACCCTTGATCTCTCTCAAATTTCACCAATGTGGGTTCCATTCTTGATTTCTCCTACACAAATTAAAACAAATGGATTCGAGAATAATTCTATGTAAGGAATTTAAATGGACGATGCATAGGACCCTACTTGATGCACCCAAAATAACCGACTTTCCAAAAAATAATTCTCCAAAAATGATAGGTTTCATGAATTTATGCAAAAAGTGTGATTTTTTAGCAAATTATGCATGAAAGCACTACAATGGACCCTAAATACATAAAAACATGATTTGACACTAAATAAAGCTCTTTAATATTAATAAGCCCTTAAATTGGTCCAAAATGTGTATGAAAATGTGTGCTTTTGAGGACTCATCACACCCCCCAACTAGCATTTTGCTAGTCCCTAGCAAAAACTGCGAAAAATATGAGGCTTTCATCCTTACTTAATCTAAAACTAATTTAACAAAACTAACTAAAAATGCCACTTTCGCTGGCACTCTCGACTGCATTTAGCGTATGCAGTAAGCCGTTAAACCCCTAGGTTCCCCCTAGTGGACGAGTTGTGTCTCGTGAGGGTTTGCAGTAAATTTACCCACAAAATTCTATTTTTTTTCTTTTTTTTTAATATCAATAAAGAATCCTAGTAGAAACCTAATAAAAACAAATGATCTTTTTCAAAAGAAGATTTACAAACACCGGATATTCTTGATTATCGAAATTTTCAAAGCAAAGGCAAATTTGAAACTCGGTTCACAAATCCCATCTTTTGGTCCGAAATTCGCGAATTTATGATAAATTGATCGTGCACGGTGAAATAGTGTGTATATGTAAAAACACATAAGCTTCAAATTATTTGCCCAGATTTCCGTGAAAACAATTTTCAATCCAAAATTCTGGGCCACCTAACCTTAGCAAAGAAAAACAATGTTCCTCTCAAGGCAACCATGACGGCTTTCGCACTACTATTTTTTTTTTTTTAACACACACAAGTGACTGTGCAATGCCTAGGTTCCTTAAGCTTTCTAATTAACCCATGTAACGAGCTTTAGGCCAATGACTCCCAAAACAGATGTCTTTAGGGCACTAGGTATGTAAATACCCCTACGGACTTACTGGCTCGGGTTAAAAAGGCTCTGAACCCAAACTAGTCACACAACTTTTTATTCTTTTCAAGACTAAACACTTTTTTTTTCTCTTTTTTTTTTTACGGTCTCCAACAATAGGCAGCCCTTTTCATGTGCCCGCATTAATTCACTAGCTTTGTGGCAAACAAAACCAGATGAACCAGGAAACTGTGAAACTAAGGGTCAGTTTTCCATCATATTTTCAATCCAATTGTCAAAGAAAAACGGAAATCATGGCTTGGCATTCAAAAACTTTGAAAACATATACAGACTGTGTGAAAGTGAGGGATCAAAATTCAGCACTTTTCCAAAAATCCTTTCCATAAACAAAATAGTAAACCATTGTTCTCTTTCTTTGCCCAAAGCACCAAAAATTCCAAAGTCCAAGGTATCTTTGTTTCATAAAAATCCTCTCGAAATTTCTTTTTTTTTTTTTTTCAAAACCTAAAAATCAAGAACAAATTGTGTAATACTATTGTCTAAAGATGGACAAGTGTGCTTGTTCCCACCCCCCAACCTAGCATGAACATCGTCCTCGATGTTATGCATGCGGTGCAAAAGTAAATATAACATGAGGAAAGTGAATCACAAGAGGGTAAAGGGGAAGAAGTCACCTGAAGATGCAGCTTTTTCGATCTCTGTCCATGGTGAGACAAAACAAAGAAAACAAAAGGGAAAGAAGCTACTCTACTAACAGAAAAGAAAAATCTACAATAAAAAGAAAGAAAAATCCTACACTACTTGATCCGAAACCATGAATCCACCCGGATCCCAGATGAAATTTTCCTCCACACAATTCACATGAAGCACAAAAAGAGATGTTACCATGGAAACGTGAACCACATTGAACATAAGGACTGCATGATGTGTGTTGTAAATGTGTGTAAAAAGGACCACCATGAAAAATGAATCCTCCTCCCTTAAAAATGGGTCTTTGAATGGAAGGAGAGGAGGACGCAATGAACAACTGAGTGGCCCCATTTCCTCCCATGCCACAAATTCTTTTGAATTAACTTCCACAATGTCCTTAGGCACGTGCTCAAATGATTCCAACGTGTCAGACTCGAAGGTCTGACTGGGTCCAATCTCCTTTAATTCCAAAAGTTTCCCTGAATTACATTGAGGGCCAAGAAATGTGAGTGCAATTTCTCTAAGGGTCGGATCATCAGATTTCATGAAGAACTCAGTACATGATTCCAAGGATTCCACATTGTCCGAATCAGAAATCTGAAAAATGGGGTCATCCTCCCAATAGTAATTTTGCATTTGGGGCTCATTGGGCACATTCGTGGTTCCGTTAATCATGGGAAAATCAATTTCTAGAAAATCCGCAATGCGGAAATCATCAGAAGAATTGGACCCAAAGTAAGGATCAACATAGAAGGGCACGGTATCTTCTTCGAAGGAGTCCACATTCTCCTTCTGATCAGAAAAGTGAGGGTCGGAGGAATGTGGCTCATAGGGTTCATAATCTGATTCATGCAGCGCACCATCATCCATATCCATAGGTGCACCCTTGGATACCCTCTGCGTATTTATGCAATCCATATCCGTCGGATTTTCAATGAGTGATGGATCATCATGTTGAAATTCTTTCTCACTGCCAAGGGTGTCGTTTACTTTCTTCATTTGAAGTGCAGTTAGACTAATTGAAGTCATTAGTCTTTCCATGGATTGTGCTTTGTTCTGAATGGATTCCATGGTGTTTTGCATGAACGTGATGAATCTGCCTAAAGTGTCTTCCAAGGATCCCTCCGGGGGTGGTGGTGGTGGTTCATATGACCATTCAGGCGGTGGGGTGTCATTAGGTGCATATGAACAAGGGGAAGAATGGGGTGCATATGAAATATCCTGTGAGGGGTAATCATACGACCCACCCGGAGTAAATTCTTGGAGATAAAAATTTTCCATATCAAACCCATCTTGCCAATTATCAAGAGCCTTATTGCCCAGGCTACTCATGTTACTCATTTCATCGTGGCAAGGCCATTGATTTGCATTTGATTCTGCTTGCCATTGAATTCCCACATCCATATTTGAAGGAGCGAATGAGTGTGGGGGGCATGAGTAATCATGTGGGGGCCATGTTGGTTGTTCATCTTCAATTATCATTCCATTGATACCCTCCATGCACTCCTCATTATAATCATGACCATAGTGATTGGCCCACTTCCGTCCATATGTGGTACCTCTTTCCAACGACCAAGTTATTTGATGTATATTTGCATTCTATTCTTGTTCACACAACTCCCTTTTTGAAGAATCATTGGAGTTGCTTTGATAAAATCCCCACTCATTCGTATATGAGTTAATGTAAGTTGATAGGTATGTATCCGTGGGGTGTAGGTACTCACGCCAGGACTTCTTTGGGCTATCACTATCGGTTTTAACCTCATTGGTTTGTCCAAAATTTGGTCTCCTCATGTTTGTGGATTTCCATTGGTCCATTTTTGGAATCACTTCATCTTGTTTTTTCTTTTTCTTTTTTTTTATGAGAAAAGAAAGGAAATTAGCCTACACAAGCAGTTACTAAGTTAATTCCTGAAGTTGAAAAGTTTTCCAAAGTTTGCCAACCCGGCCCTATGAAACCAGCTCGGCTAGTTCAGCCCCCAGGTAAGGGTAGGATCACGAACGGACCCGTTTGAAGGACCCTTGCCTCGAATAGTCTGACTATCTCCACACTCTGGACAAGGCTTTGTTTCAGCACCAAGATGATCAAGGACAGCAATTAGGTCACTTTGGTTCACTTTCTTCTAAAAAGAATTAAAATAAGTTGAGAAAAAAAAAATAACTTTGCCAATTTTTAGAAATTTTCTAAAAAAATTCAATGATGTGTCCTTTCTAATTTAGCAATCCATGCACTTTCCTAATCCAATTTAAGGCGGTTTAACATTCCATGCATGCACCTCCTATATCTACAAAGATGCAAAAAATAGCACACCCATAAAGCAAAGTAAATAAGGAAAGTTAGCAGAGTTACCTTATATGGCGCTCCCCGGCAACGGCGCCAAAAACTTGATCGGACCCAAGTGTAGGGTGCGATTGTAGTAATAAAACTGGTGAGACCAGGTCGATCTACAGGGAGCAATGTAAACTAAGGTTCCTTCTCAACTTGTACTTACCCTAAATTAAAAATCTAAATCTAGCCTAAAAACTAAAAAAATTACAACCATCATTCTTACTTTCCAAAAATTACATTAATTACAATCCAATGAAAAGAAAACTTCCTAAATCTAAAAATCCTAAACTAAAAACTAAAATTGCTACAAAAGAACAAACAAGTTAGAACATCAAGAATAAAAAGTACCAAAATTAAAAATAAGAAACTACACTAGAAACAAAAGAAACTTAAGTTAGAAAGTTAATAATGCAATGCATGCCATGCTATCTAGTTCCAAACATAAACTTAGCAAAAATAGACATAAAATTGAATTGATCATAAAAATAAAGACAATAAATAAAAGTTCAAGAATTTAAATGTGTGGTGAAAATAAGAATTTAAATGTGTGGTTTTAACATAAATTTAAATGTGTGGATGAACATAAATTTAAATGTGTGGAAGTATATTCTTCTCTTTCAAAATTCTTTTCTAAGCGGGGTCATAATTTGAATCATACTCTTAGGGCGCGCCTTTGGGTCGTCAATCCAAATACCAACAAGAAAAGAAACATAAAACAAGCACCAATCACCCAAGGATAAGAAAGAAAATTGAAAAGAGAAAGCAATACTTTTACTAATATGCAAAGTCTTACATAAGATAAAAAAAATAAACCAAGACAATTACATACTAGGATGAGAAGCCTCTTCTAGATGAAAAACCCAAGGGTGTAGTGTGATTTCCGGGTCAAATCTCCTTGAGGACTCCAATGGAGAGAAAGAGAGAGGAAGAAGATGGAGTGTAGTAGTAATTCTAGAGAGAGCTGGTCTATCTTCCCATATGAGGAGATGGATGCTTATGCCTTCAATTTATAGATTTTTGCTCCCTTTCTTTCCTTCTTTGTTCCAAGCTTGTAACATGCAATCTTGTTTGTATGGCAAGTCCTTTCCTTGGCCAACAAGTCTTCAAAGAAATAGCAAGGTGAGTGACAGATTCTTGGTGCTTTCCAAGTGCAAAAATGCAATCCCGAGTAGAAATCATAGCACTAACTTCCAGAGGCCATATCATCCTTATTTTAGCTCCGATTGACACAATCTTGGATTCTAAAGATATCTACTCGAAAAGAGCTTTCCAACGGTGTATGAATTGCATCAATCCGACGGTTGGATTAAGAGTTATAACCATTTTAATCTTGCTGCCCCTGAAAAATCCGAGAATACTTGTGCACATATGGAATGCTAGTTGTGCAATGGGGTGTGTGGGACCCATGTGGACGTCCAAAGGGATCTTGGGATCTTTCTTTCCTTGTTTCTTGACTCTCCTTCCATCTTTAGTTTGCTTCCAAGCTTCTTTGATTGACTAGTCAACTCTTCTAGCACACTTTCCTTTCTTGATTTTTGAGTTTTCAAACTTAGTAAGAATCAGATCTTACCAAATCTGAAGTTTTCTTTCTTGATCTTGAGATCACAAATCTAGCTTTCATTGTTGACTTTTCAAACTCTCCAAAAATACCAAGATATGTGGATCCACTATGAAAGATGTCATACCCTTGATCTCTCTCAAATTTCACCAATGTGGGTTCCATTCTTGATTTCTCCTACACAAATTAAAACAAATGAATTCAAGAATAATTCTATGTAAGGAATTTAAATGGACGATGCATGGGACCCTACTTGATGCACCCAAAATAACCGACTTTCCAAAAAATAATTCTCCAAAAATGACAGGTTTCATGAATTTATGCAAAAAGTGTGATTTTTTAGCAAATTATGCATGAAAGCACTACAATGGACCCTAAATACATAAAAACATGATTTGACACTAAATAAAGCTCTTTAATATTAATAAGCCCTTAAATTGGTCCAAAATGTGTATGAAAATGTGTGCTTTTGAGGACTCATCACACCCCCCAACTAGCATTTTGCTAGTCCCTAGCAAAAACAGCGAAAAACATGAGGCTTTCATCCTTACTTAATCTAAAACTAATTTAACAAAACTAACTAAAAACGCCACTTTCGCTGGCACTCTCGACTGCATTTAGCGTATGCAGTAAGCCGTTAAACCCCTCCACCTTTCAATCTCTCTTCCTCTCATACGAATCTCCTCTCCATCTCAAGCTCTCTCTATTCCAGGTACTTCCCCTCACACTTTCTGGTTCGTTTATTTCATTTACTATGTATGTTTATTTTTATTTCATTATTGCTTCACTCCATTTATGTTCATGGTAGGCTTTTAGCTTCTTGTTGCTTCTTTTCTGTTAAAACTTCTTTAGCATGTTGGATCACACCATTAATGAGACTCATCCACAACCTTGGGTTCGTTTTGCATCTAGGCCACCCCCTCCCACCTTACAATAAGTGCATTAACAGCCCTGTATTCATGAATTCATCCACTATCATCATGGCCTTCATCAACAATTCATACCTCTACAATAGTATCTTTGTCACTATAGAGCCCATATGATGATCAGATTTCATCTCAACTTAGTGCATGACGCCAACATCAGCAACCAAGGTACCCAACCCATGCCCACCAGCACTTGTAACCTCATCATCACTCCATGCCACCATCGTTCATACAAACTAGTTCACCTTAACATCTGTGCCCACTTCACAAATTGTATAACCCAACGAAACTCCACCTCTTCAGCCTATGTTCCTTTTCTTTCTTTCTTCATCATCATTCTTCCCCTGCTTCTTTAATTTTTCTCTATTTCTTATCATCTCTCGATCAAACGCCACTAACCAATCTAAGCCGCCCATCATCATTCAGCCATGTCATATCCCCTAGGATAGACCAGTCTCTCATAATCCAGGTCCAACCCACTCCGACTTGCACACCCAGTAGTCCTACCCATCAATTAAAGCCTTAAACTAACAACATATAAGTCAACCAAAAACCAATATGTATTGGCTCATTACACATGACCCATACTCAAGCCTGACCCAAGTCAAACAATTGGTGCATGAATCCAATCTTTAACCCCATCGCTAATTCAGTTGTGACCTGTCATTAACAGGGACCCCAAACCAAGCAGTCAAGTCAGGCTGGGTTAAATCCATCATTTACCTTTATTGAGGCAAATAACCTTACTATGGTTCTCTAGTAGTTAGAGCTTTCCAACCCCTGCTTTCCAATATGTTAAATTGATATACAATCATTTTGTTTCATGCGGGGCCCGGTCTTGGCATCTTAGCTTATTTTAGGGCCATTGATTTTATTGATATAATTGTACCTTTATGAACTAATTCGTGTACTCATCAATGGTCAAAATTGTAATTATCGAACTTGTTACATGTTCATCTGATGCTACTATGAGATATAGAAATTTTGATATGAATCATTGCTAGAAATATTTATATCATGGTTGGACTTCAAAATTATGACACAATTCCAATTATGTTGGAAAAATGCTCCAAATCATATTTTGATTAGAAACCTGAATTCTGAGTTTTATGGTCCACCCTTGAATGTAAACCTTGATCTCTAAGGCATCATCCAACGTATTTGGGAAACGTGATGTAGGGTAGCCCAAACGCGATGTGGGGTATGACATTGGGGCCTGGGAACCCCTTTGTGCGTGATAACTAGACTGCAACTAGTCCCTTATGGCTTCGGGTCCTTATGTACGTGTGTGTTATTATAGCTTCGGGCCCTTATATGTGTGATCATATTATACCTGGTCAAGGCTTAATTTTGACGGGTACTTTTGTGTATTGTGACCGTGGATATGCCTTTTCTTAGATTAGATCATGTGATCTATAATTACTGCCACTATTCATGAATCCTTGCACGATTATTCACCATTGTTCAAATTATCTTGTTAGTATTTTCTAGCATTTCAATTTTATTGGAATACCCTTGAATTAACTATATTTATTCATCGTACGCAAATTGCTAACATTTGATTGAATAATCGTTTGCTATAGCTCTATAGTTTGTTTACTTGTGGAGCTTTATGTTCATATGCGTTTATTCTTTTTTTTTCCTCAGATGTTGAGGTTGATTCTGACAATGAAGAATCTTAGCTTGGCAGGGACAAGTGAAGCTTGAGAAGCGAACTACTATTTAGCACCTTAGATTTCATTTTCTTTGCAGTGGCTTAGATGGACCATGTTATATTTCTGTGAATATGTTATATTTCTTTGAATATGTTGAGACTATTGATCGCTTTGATATTAGTGCTCAACTTACTTAATAGTAGTTTGTTCATTGATGCATTAATTTAAATTAGTTGATTAGATTGTCTCCATTATGTTTATTAAGGGAATTGACCCGTCATGTACAATGTGGATCGTCGCGCCGGGGTGTGACATTTTGTTTAATGGATGTAAGGGCAAAGCTGTCATTTATATAAAAATCCAACATAAATCTCATGATGGCTATCCATACTTGTTAGGAATATTGATTTTTGGGACATAAAAGGTATTAAAAAGAAAAAGATAAGGGCCTATTTACAAATACTAAAACTTTGGGACCTATTTTTAAATCCTACAAACATTAGGGGGTATTTATATACAAAACGCTAAAAAAAAGGGGGTAAATTAGCCAACAGTCCCTGAGCTTGGTCTTCTAAGGCATCAAGGACAACAATTTTTTCTCTAATGTCTCTAGTCTAGACGGTTGGAGATATTTTGGTGAGAGGTCTCTAATATGCCATATCATATATTTTTATGACTAATTCGCCCCTTTCAACAGTTTCAGCATAACACCTTCCGTCTTCTTCTCTGTTGTCTTGGAGATCCCCTTCCGTCTTCTTCTCTAGGAACGAGGGATTTCAGCAGAGAGCTCTGCAAATCGAAGTCGGCCATCTCCGACTACACCAGCCACGATGGCGACGGCCCAGCGATGGAAACGCGACCAGTCCGGGCCTTTTCCGTTGATGAATTCTGCATAACACAAAAACCCGATACTATCTTTGCCTTTTCTTTCCTTCTTCAGTTTCATGTAAGTCTATCTCTTTTAATCATAGCAACCAAAAAATTTTTTGTGAAATAACTCACACAGATTTGTTCAAAAATTCAATTAAAAATTTCAAAACGAAGATAAATTTTTTGAAAACTTTGATAAAGATAAATTTGTAAAACTCAGATAATTTATCTAAGTTTTGGCAATTTTATCTGAGTTTCCGAAAAATTTGCCTAAAACTTAGATAAATTTATATGAGTTTTGTAAATTTATCTGAGTTTTTGGCAAAACTCGGACAAATTTATCTGAGTTTCTGGCAAAATTCAGACAAATTTATCTGAGTTTTGAACAACTTTTCTGAGTTTCGAACAAATAGCTATGTGAAGTGGTGCCATACGACGACCCACATTTACCAAATTCAAGCAACTCATGCCGGCATCCACTTCTTTAACTATGTCCTCTTGAGTGTCATTCTCTTGTACCTTTGAAACTGTACCCATATCATCCAGGCAAATGGTTTCTGCACGCATGGAAAAATTTCTTAAGGAGATACACTTATTTTCTACAGTATGGTCCTCATTATTTTTCATTTTTTCACCAAACTTCTCATTTTGGCCATTTAGCTTTGAAGATAGCTCCAACTCAGTTCTCCTTGGTAAATTATCCACCACTTGAATTCCTTGCAGATTTGTTTGCACTTCTGCTAGGAATGGAGTCACTGGATAATTCTTCTTCAAGAACGAGTGTAACCGTTTAGAGTGTTCCACTGACTCTTGGAAACAGATCTGGGAAGCTTCTGCAAAAGCTTGTCTGGCGAGGCTCTCATTGGTCTCAAACATAGACAGAACCTGGAAGGAGAGAAGTTCGTTTGAATTATTGCTGAGTTTTGTTGACAAATTTATCTGAGTTTTGCCAAAACTCAGATAAATTGTCTGAGTTCTGCTTTTGCTGACGTGTACAAGGGTTTTTTTGAATTATTGCTGAGTTTTGACAAATTTATCTGAGTTTTATCTGAGTTTTGCAAAAACTCATATAAATTGTCTGAGTTCTGCTTTTGCTGACGTGTACAAGGATTTTTTTGTCTTTTTCAGTGAGTTACTTTTACAAGAGGATTACCGTCAGTACGATAAAATATTGTAGACTGTTTTGCAATAAAAAATAGAGTTGAGGGACCTCCGCACAAATGCCAAAAAAAAAAAAAACGATGGAACGAACAGACAAAACAAACAAACGACACCCGGCCCATCTCTTTCCATCCAAGTTTCTAAAGACGTAATCGCTGAGGTCATTCTTCTTGGACCTTCTGGGTAGGCAGAATCCATCAAACCTAGTGATAGTCATACCCAAAACGAGTGTGTCTAGAACGCTTTGATCTCATTTTCAACTTACCAGCCCTCACAGTCACACACTCACGCCACAGATATTCTGCTCCGCGGGACACACTTCCTACCTACATTATCTAATCTTTTTCAGTCCACTTACCCCCTGCATCACAATCCTAGCCATCACAATCCTAGCCGTTGAATCCATCAGTGTGGACTGTGGGTTTGCCATTTTTCTCCTTTTTTCTTTTTTGCACCCGTTTGCCATTGTTCTTGCATTGTTGTCAATTTTATATTTATATCAAATTGTGCTGGGATCAGGTTTTGCACTCTGTGGAACTTGTTTGGCGTTGTTATATTAAATAACTTTATTGAGAATATGCTTTGATATTTATGAGATCTACAATTTAGGCTCACCTTTACAAGAATTATAATATGAGGCCACCTTTTTGTGAATGTAAATATGGGACCACTTTAAAAATTATAATATAGTATGCACCTTTAGAAATTATAATATGGTACTCACCTTTAGAAATTTGAACATAGAGCACATTGATAGGATTTAGAATGTGGGGCCATCGTTTTTTTTTATAATTATGAACCCGGGACCCATCTTTAAAAATTATAACGTGGTATCCGCTTTTAGAAATTAAAACATGAGGTCACATTCATAGGATTTACAGTATGAGTCTAAATTCATAAGATTTACATTGTGGTTCCACCTTTTGATTGTGACCATATGACCCATCTTTAAAAATTATAAAGTGGGGCTACATATATTTGCTATGATTGTGCACACAAGACACACTTTTAGAAACCACAACATTATGCCGCTTTTAAAAATTAGAATATGTGGCACACATTCATAGGATTTATAATGTAGTTCCACCATTATAGGAATTTTAATATGGACCCACCTTTTATAATTGTAACCATGTGACCTACTTTTAGGAATAACAAAGTGGGGTCACTTTTTTTGAGATTGTGAACATAGAGCCTACTTTTATTATAAACGAGAGGATTTGGAGTCTTAAAATAGTCTTCTTTAAAAGGTGAGAGATAAGTAGGAAAAAAATTATTTCAGAAAGTTGTTTCTTAAAAAAATAAAATTTTTCCGTTCCTCCCTTCTTATGCTAGTGTGTTAAGATTTTGATTTTGAGATTTCTTCATGTAAACTCAAAATTCAAAACAATAATTTATATTTACCAAATATGTTTTTCATATCTTCGTCTCATAGGAACACGTGAATATCCAAATATATTAAGATGTGAAACACCCCGTTCGCAAAGTAACTTTTTGACTTTCTTTTATAAATAATAGATTTTTTTTTTGAAATATGATCGTTTTTAATTTTAGCCCTTTTCTTTTAGTGGCTTGACCAGTCAACCCCCTCAACTCACTCTATTAGTAAAGTAAATTTAACAAAGAGGTGCACATATAAACTAGATAAAAGCAAAGTAGAAGAAAAGGACAATAATACTATATATTTATCCCATGGGTTATGGATGCATAATGCATTGGCCATCTCCAATTACACAAGAATGAAGAAGGTGTGTATCTTCTTTCATTAGTTTCGTGCAGGGGCGGGGCTTCTTTAATCACCTTCTTTTCAATCACTGTGAGGTGGTGTTTCAGTGTCTACCTATTTGGTGTTGGAAGTTGGAGGGCTGAAACTGTGTGGTTTGGGGATAAGGAAATGGGAGCTGTTGTGTTTATATCTCTTATGTTCTGCAGTGTTGTGCTTCTCTCATGGATTTGGAAGCTTTTCTGCAAAATCTGGTTGAAACCCATAGAGCTGCAGAGGCAGCTGAACCAGCAGGGGATCTATGGCCATCGTTACAAATTGCTCTATGGAAACCTCAAGGAAATCGTTAGGTCCGCGAGGCAAGCACAATCCCAACCTATCAATCTGAACCACAAGATTGTGTCGCGTGTCATTCCCTTCCTCCATCAGACGGTCAAGAGCTACGGTATGTTTCCTATTTCTTTTTCTTTCTTTCTTTCTTTCTTTCTCGACTTTCCTCTCTGTGTTTCAACCATCCTTGATGCATACAAGTAAACTCAACTTGTCTCAGGCTTTCAGCTGATGAAATTTTTTGGATTATCCCAAGGACCCGACCCGAGAAACTTCTGGTTTTACCCAATGATCCAAACAAATTGGTCCCCAACTTTTTTGGATCTTGCATGTTTTTTGTTTGATTAGTCTTAAAAGACCCTGACCCAAAGTCCACTAGTTTTGGACCCACTGTTTAATTTCTCTCATAACTTGCTGCTAGTCAGCTGCCCCCATATTATGAAGAATTTTATGAGATTTTTACATATGTATCCCCTAGAAATTTTTTTTTTTTTTACAGAGAGCCCCCAAAGGAAAATTTCCTGGTTACATAGACCTCTCTCTAATCTTTGCACTGGTGCCCGCCTAGAATGATTTCAATAGCCTCGTACCACATGGCCCTCCCTTGAGAGTCGGTGCTAATTTAATATTCTATCCAATTAAATATTCACCCAATCATGAGATTGGTCTATTATTTACTATTATATAATACAGCAAGACTCTCCTAAGCTTGAATAGAATTTCGTAAACTCATGTTTGTGGGGCCCACCTTTGGTCCATCCAAATGGACCAAACACACGACCCTCCTAAATTGCACATGTCCACCAATTTTCCGTCGAATCCGAATTTACTGGACCGTTAGCTCGACTATGTATCGATCTAAAAGGACTGTTGACCATTAAACTTTTGGGCCCATATGGAGATGATAGAAATTACGGTTGGGGCTAATTTTTTTGTAGAGAAGAAGATCCAGGGAGTCCTTGAAATCCTCCCATCCCCATCCCTTGTGGGTCCCCAGGTGGGCCCCACCACACGCTTGAGCTTACCTTATCCTAAGCTTGAGCTTAAGAGAGCCTTGCTCTATATAATATATTAAAGCTCATGGTTTTGGATTCAATTTTGACTTTTTATTAAGCATTTGTAAAACAAAAAATGTATACGTAAAGAGATTTGAACTTATGACCACCTTTTTTTTTTTTTTTTAATAACTAACCTAATCACTACACCAACCAAAAATCCTTGTTTATATTCATTTATCAAAAAATTGTCAAAACTAATTAGATAGCATGGAGTCGTGGACCCTAGCCACGTGGGTCATGCCCGTGCTTAGCGTGAGTTATTGTGCTTGTATTGAAATTAATCATGTGTTTTCAATGTGATCCATCCAACAATTTTCCACTCCATCTATTGCGAATATGAAATCTAGGGGTGGAAGTACGGGTTTTCGGTTCGGTTTTAGATCGAAACCGAAAAAACTGAAAATCGAAATTTCAAAATATTACAAACCGAACCGGACCAAATAACATGTAAAACCAAACCGAACCTAAAATAATTAAACGGTTTGGTTTTCCGATTTTTCGGTGTAAACCAAAATTTTCAATATTTGCACCTACACCCTTTTCCATTTGGTCTTTTACTCTTTTAGTCTTTAGACTATAGTCTATTAGTCTGTGTAAATTACAGTAATACTATACTAATATTATTCTAATAGAGTAATAGTCTGTCTAATACTGACATATATATATTTAATTTAAAACATGAAATATAGTTCGTTTTTTCGGTTTAAACAGAAATTATTTTCTAAAATCCGAAACCGAACCGAACACCGAACTTGCTAAAAACTCAAAACCGAAACCGAACCATAAACCAATAAACCGAACCGAACTTAATTTTACGGTTCGGTTTACGGTCCAAAGTTTGGTTCGGTTCGGTTTCTTCCATTCCACTCCTAATGAAATCTGTCTCTCTCTCACCCCTTATTTTTATTTCCACTCAGTTGATCATTTGAGTTTTCATGAGCTGCTCGCATTAGATATTGTTGCAAAAACAGATTGACTGAAAATGTAGAACCCGCAAAGCTGACTCTAAAATAATTGGAGCAAAGCATCTCTTCCCAAAAGGCCTTCTTGTTTTAAAGCTTTTCTGCATTAATCCTTGTTAGTACTAAACTTTTAGCCATTTGGAATCACAGGCAAAACGTCTATTATTTGGGTTGGAACACATCCAAGGGTGAACATCATGGACCCCGAGCTGATAAGGGAAGTTCTGTCGAACAAGTTTGGTCACTTCGCAAAGCCAGAGTCGAACCCACTCACAAAATTGTTGGCAACAGGGCTTGCAAACTACGATGGCGAGAAATGGGCCAAACACAGGAGGATTCTCAACCCCGCATTCCATCAGGAGAAAATAAAGGTTTGCTTTCTACAATGCAAGAGGTTCTGTTTGGAACTACCCCTAGAGCACACCTTTTCCTTGCATGAGGAACAAGAAAACATATAGTACAATGTGAAGAGAAATTGCTCAATTGCAAGCCAACACACTCATGGTTGAGTGTTGTTGGCACCTTAGTTTCACACACATACCTAAGGATCTGGGTCCTCAAGTTAAAGTACTGCCTTTGGACCAGTATCCTAACTTAGCAAAAAATTACTCAATTGCAAGATCTTAGCATTGCACTTGTTTGAAATATGTAGCTTGGTGCTACACATTCTAATGATACCATACTCAAAGCAAGTCAAGAGTCTTGTAAATGGTTTTTTAAAAGAAACTTATTGAATCAATGCATGGGCAAGCTCCACCTGATCAATGGACTGACTAGGTGTGGAAATAGCCACACAGTGTATACAACCTCTTTTGATGGACACTACCAATTCCACATGCGTATTGTGGTTCACTAAAGTTGAAATTTTGCTCTGTTAGCTTTCCGCACTGATTCCTTTAAGTGCGTCATTTTTTATTGTTCATTGCTAAGATATTGACTGGTTCTGTCTTTGCTGCTTGGCCGCAGCGTATGGTACCTGCAATGTTTACCAGTGCTAGTGAATTGATAAGCAGATGGGAGGAGTTGGTTGGTTCAGAAGGCTCACGTGAAATCAATGTGTGGCCAGAACTACAAAATTTAACGGCAGATGTCATATCTCGGACAGCATTCGGTAGTAACTACAGAGAGGGGATGCAGATATTCCAGCTCCAAACAGAACAAGCTGAGCTTGTTATAAAGGCCAGTCAGACCATATACATCCCAGGTTTAAGGTGCATTTTTCCATCTCCCTGTTTGTTGCTTTTTGTTAATGTATTATATGTTATTTATTTAGTTTTGGGGCTTTACAAAGGACTCAAACTCACCCACGCCCGCACACTACATGCATCCCTGACCTGCTGACAAACAGCGCGGGACCCGTAATGTTATTTGATAAAGATGAGAAAAACATATCAGTAAAACGACTCCATGAAAGGAAATAAACCTCCAATATTATATGGTTTTCCTATTGGTAAGTAACCTCACATGCTTGCCTGCCTGTCTGCTTGCTGGGTTCTATTGAGGGAAATACATGTTTACCAGTTAGTAGTTCATGATTATGTTGGATAAAATCATTCATTTTTGTGGGGTCGGTTTGTTTTAACTTTTGAGCCATTTTGAGGTGGTGTATTTGGAGCATAGTGATGGTGGGCTGCAATCTTGATGTCGATTATGATACCACGATACTTCAAAACAGCCAACAGCTCTGAAACATACGATATTTGATATTTCAATTTTATAGGTAAAATCCGTGTCCTTGCCATATCTAGGTCTTATATGGTGATCGTAGACGCAGCAATGGACACAACAATAAGGGTTAGGATGATGGAGGTTGAGGGGTGTGGTTGTGAAAATTGGATTTCGGTTAATGTTTGAGATGGGGTAAAGTTTAATGTTATTTGGAGGCTGGTTGATAAGAAGATCGAGTAATGTTGGAGAGATAGGGTTGTTAGAACAGAGGTGGTGCAGCATATAGGGTAGATAGGGAGAGTAGAACCTGGAGACGACCAGATCATTTATAGCATAGCTAGAGGCCAAATGGATAAGAGAGGTTTTGTGGTATTGGCAGTACTGTAGGGCTGGTGTTGGAAGATAGGTAGGATTGCATTCATATGGCATAAAACTAACCTTCTGATCAGTGAGACAAAAAATGGAGTTTTTTCAAAAACAAAAGTAAATTGTACAGAAAGCGAAGCTACCTGACAAGAGGTTAGCCATAATTGAAAGTGAAATGATACTTCCCGCCTCAACTTGAGAAAAAAAGAGACATTTTCTGTAACTATCTATAGTGGTTACAAATAGATTACGAAATATCTAAGCTAATTACACTATACAATAGTCAATATTTTTCTTAATTTAAATTATATGATTGGCTAAGATTTGGTGAGATGATTTCCACATCTGAGATAGTATCCATTTCTTATTATTTTATTTCGAATTCCCAGTTTGTCTCGTGGATTCTGCTTGAATCTAGAAAACTATTCCGATATGTTCAATGTATTCTTCTATTTTAGTTCACGATAAATTGCTTGGTATTGTATTTAAATGAGTTGGCGTCACCATGGATAGTTTTATGAAGAGTTGTTGTGGTAGTACATGTACTATGGGAATACCAAGAATAACCTGAATGTACTTAAAAAAGATGTTGCTAGGGCTATGAACTGCATGATTGTAGGGGAAGCTAGATTTCATTAAAGATTTTCAACTATACCAGGCTTTATGAAGAAGGCCAAGAGGCATTTTGAGCCTTGACTCAAAGATGGGTATCTTATCCTTCTATAAATGTTTTGGAACACAGAGGACCATTGTTTCAGTGATTTAGCATAATGATCCAAAACTCCCACCATTGTTGTGGCAAGCTTAGAGAGCAACTGTTTTGATGAGGATGATTCCAACTATTCAATAATAGGTATTTTTTCATATTGCATGTGATCAGGTGTATCTCATATTACCATTGATCAAGATTACGATTGCCCCATCATGAAGATCTTTTTGGGCAATCCTTAGTGGTGGTGCCCATGATATTGATGGTCAAGCTCACTAAGCCACAATTCACTATGCGCCTGTATTGGGGACCCATATTCATGGTTCGGCTAATTCTTATCATTCCATGTCCGAGAAACATGAAATGGGAACTCAAAGGCCAAAATAATTGTTTACTGTAGTTTCATGCCCCGTTGCTCCACTGTCACCAACATTGTTCATGTCTGCTTTCACAGGTTTTTGCCCACAAAAGACAACGTTAGGAGGAATGAAATTAGTAGAGAAGTGGAAACCTTAGTGAGAGGAATGGTTGAGAAGAGACAAAAGGCTATGAAAATGGGAGATGCCATTAATGATGATTTGCTGGGCGTGCTGATGGAATCTAACTCGAAAGAATCTCAAGAAAATGGCAACTCCAAGAGCATGGGAATGACAATGGATGATGTGGTTGAGGAGTGCAAGCTATTCTACTTTGCTGGACAAGAGACTACATCCGTTTTGCTAACATGGACGATGATTGTGCTAAGTATGCATCCAAACTGGCAAGAGAAAGCAAGGGAAGAGGTTTTGCAAGTCTTTGGAAAAAACAAACCAGACTTAGATGGATTGAACCATTTAAAGATTGTAAGTATTTGATATTTCTTTTATTTGCTCTTTTCAGTTGGTTACAAAATTAACACCGAGGGGTTGGCCAAGTGTTAAGGACCATTCCTCCTTCTTCTAGAGTTAGAGGCCTTGGCATCGACCCTTGGTTCCCCCCTTTTCAGGAACCGAAGGTTGAGCCCACCAGTGCTCTCTTCCTGGGGCCACAGGGGATTTACCCGGCTTCCTTCTGGGCCAGAGGGATTAGTCCAATCCAAAAGATTGGGATACCTCTGTCAGCAAAAAGAAAAAAAAAAGTTGGTTACGTAATTCATGCAAGGCAATTTGAAGTGCCATTTTTTATATATTGAAATATCCTAAATGCTCTGAATCAATTACTCCCAAGTCTAAGAAATTCCAGCCATGTCAGTTTTTTAGGTGCATTTCCTACAGAAATCATCATGGTTAGTCTGATGTTTATCATGCCCGTATTTCATCAAATAAGACCCTTTTTCACTTCTTGTTTTGCCATCTAAATCGACCCTGTAAAATGCCTGTAATCTAAACAGGTTTATTTTACTTCAGAAAATTGCACATTTTGGAGTGTATATTTGAAAATGCTTGCTTTGCACTTCTTTATAACCCGATCAAATTCATGGTTTTACTTTGCCCTACAAACATCAACTTCATTTTTTTTGTTTCTTGTGATATGGCTTCATATATTCTTTTGCTATTACAAGATTTACTCTTGGCTCTTCTTTTTAATATTATTTGTATGGTTAGGTTAAGGGTGACTTTGTTGCGGTGTGTATGGAAGTAACATGGGTTGGTTCCATTTGATTCGACCCAAACTTGGTGTCAGTATCATTCATTTAAATGAAGAGCACATCATTTTATTTTTTTTATTAGCAGTGCAATCCATAATATGATAGGAAATAGACAAAAGAACAATAAAAAGGGTACTGGCGCATTATACCCAACACAACTATGGAACTGCTGAACCTCCTGCTGTTCCCAATAAGTGGTTGATTTCCAGCATTGAATATTTTAGATTAACTTGTAGCTCAAAGTTAGACTGTGATCATTAGACTAATTAGAAATTTTCATTTCAGGTGACCATGATTCTATTTGAGGTTCTCCGATTGTATCCACCTGGAGTTTTCCTTATCAGGCGCACTTACAAGGAAATGAAACTAGGAGAACTCACACTTCCTCCTGGAGTACAACTGTCTCTACCAATACTCCTTATTCACCATGATCCTGAGATTTGGGGTGAAGATGTGGAAGAATTCAAACCCGACAGATTCTCTGAAGGAGTTGCGAAGGCATCAAACCATCAACTCGCGTTCTTTCCATTTGGTTGGGGACCACGAATCTGTATTGGGCAGAACTTTGCGCTGCTGGAAGCTAAGTTAGCTTTGGCCATGATTCTCCAGCAATTCTCATTCGAGTTATCTCCCTCATATGCTCATGCTCCTTACACTATTATAACTCTCCAGCCCCAACATGGTGCTCAAATCATCTTACACAAACTCTGAAGTCATTTTCACTTAGTCCTGATTATTAAACTCTACTGTAGCATGTCGATATTTCTTCAATAAAGTGTGCTTTGAAGAGCTTGAAGATTTGAAACACCTTGTAGTGCAAGCCTTTGTAAAGTGGTTTTGCGTAATTTGAGCAGTCCCCTATGTAGGAACTCTGATCATATCAAATGTGTTTTTTGGCGTGAACTCTCTCTCTCTCTCTCTCTCTCAGAGAGAAAATGTAGCAAAACTAATTGGCTACCATAATAAAAGTTGTGTAGGAATTTAAACTGTGAACCTCAGATAAACGTATCCAATAAATTCTAACAGAATAGGTCTTTGTGAGTTTACTCTCTGGATTCAATGGTCAAATAAGTGCCAGATTGCCTTCATAATCTATCAATTTGGACCCAATATTTTGTGGGGGAGAGTGGGAGATGATGTGGTATTAAAGTGGTTGCGTTCCTCCTCCCTAGTGTAACATTTCCAATATAAAAAAAAAATTGTCAGTTGGAGTATGATTGGTCTTCTTCCTGAGCTGAATTTCTATCTCAGCCGTGAGTGTGTTGGCTACATCTCGTCACCTTTTCATGTATGTTTGTTTACATAGTATACATACAAATTGAATGCATATGAATTCATACCCAAAGTATTTATAAATAAAGACCTAAGGTGAATAAACAATAATGACCATGAAATAAACTTCTCTTTAGCAGAAAGTGAATCAAGAGAGGATGGGCATTTATATCCAATTATCACTCTAGTAATTCAAATCCTAAGAACGTCAAGTCTCATATATTATTATTTAGCATTCACACTTCACCTCTTTAATAATCTTTTAGTGTAGCTCATTCGACCATAAACTCATATGTATTCTAATACTAACAAACAGGCCCATAATCAAAGTTACTTCGAACCCTCAATAGGTTTGCGGCCATTCTATTTATTAAGAGGTCATCATCATGGGCCCAAACCCACTAACTGGATCGCTTGCTTTCAATCAGGCCCGCCTTATACATACGACCGGGCCCTCGAGCATTACGAGCTCTTCATTACCGCGACCCGGCCCAAGAACTCTGGTGCGGGATTCGGAATCTTAGATATGGGCTCGGATCTAAAAAAGGCCCAGACCCAACCCGCTAACTTCCATCATGGGCCGAGCATGCAATGTATTATATGATTCTATTTTGCACTGCATGCAGTAGGAGAGAAGAAAAAATAGATGAAGCGTTTCTCGACCTTGTTGGCTTCTACAAAGAGGATCCATCCACCGTCCGATGCTCAACACCAACTCATCTCCATCGTTGATTTCTGCAAATCAATGGACCAGATCAAGCAAACCCATGCCCAGATGATCACCACAGGCCTTATTCTACACGCCTTTCCTGCAAGCAGGCTCATCAAACAGCTTGCTCTTCAAAAATTCGCATCCCTCTCGTATGCACACCAGGTGTTCGACCAAATTCCTCTTCCAGACCTCTTCATCTACAATACCCTCATCCAAGCCCATGCTCCCACAAACCATTCCTCCCACATTTCTCTTCTCCTCTTCCGGTCTTTGCTACGCCATTCGTGCCATCAACCCAACCGATACACCTTCGTTTTCGTCCTCAATTCGTGTTGTTATGGATTGGGTGTTTTGGAGGGCGAGCAAGTCCGAGTCCACGCGATCAAACGTGGGTTCGAGACGAGCGTTTTTGTTAGTAATGTGTTGATTCGAATGTATGCGAGTCGGGGGTCGATTGGCGATGCGAGGCGGGTGTTTGATTGGAGTGTTGAGTTGGACATGTTCTCTTGGAACTCGTTGATTGGTGGGTATGTGGGATTGGGTGATTTGGAGATGGCTAGAGAATTGTTTGATGATATGCCTCAAAGGGATGTTGTCTCTTGGAGCACCATGATTGGTGGATGTGTGCAGGTATGCTGGCTCATCTTAGTGTGTTCTTTTATTGCATTGAATTGTGCTAACTGTATTGTGGGGTCCTTTATTTTCAAGGTGTTGAATTAAAACAAAAGCCTCATGAATTGTAGTTTGTCCAAACATCACACATTGATCAAGTGATGTTCACCCTTTGAATTTAAGTTGTCTTCTTCAAAGGTTGACCTCAATTGAATTTGAGTGATATGAGGACCAGCTATTGTTCATATGGTGTACCTTCTTGAGAAGTAGGGACCCATTGCACTCTATATCTATTGTTTTTTTAAAGTTTTATCGTAGTTAGTTTAGCTGACTTTCCATATTGAGTTTTGTCCGTAAAAAGGAGCTTTGGACAATTAGTTAGTATAGGTAAGTTTCCATATTAAGTTTGGTTAGTAAAAGAGATTTGGAAAAATTAGAAAGAATTGTAATATTCAAATATAAAAATTCAATTAAACGAAAATATGAAATGGAGATTTTTAAGAAGAATTAGGTTAAACTTGAGATATGTGAATTGGGAAACATCATAATCTTTAAGGTTACAATGAAAAAACAGGAATTTTCTTTGACAAAAATGTAATACATTTTTTTACCCCATGTTGCTCTATGAAGTGATTGTTTGTTTCCTATTGTATATTTAAATGGATGTTTAAAGTTTAAACAATCATTTGAGTGAACAAAACAGGCTGTGTTTTTTTTTTTTTACTGAATGCTTATATGGTGAGCCCTTGATAGATTGAAAGATACCCCAAAAATCTTCCCCATTAGACTGAATGGTTCTGATAGGAGTGCATTGGTTCATGGGCCATTCCTTGATAGCCCAACAGTTCAACTGGTTACATAATAAAAGGTAGATCACCTCTACCATATTCTGGTCCAACAAAATAGCTGTTTCCTTGTGTCAAACATGATTGTATTATACCACTTCTTTTATTTATTTTGCCCTAGATGGATTCCTGTTCTTTGTTCATTAAGGAACCACTCTAAATGCAAATTGTCTACTGCTTTTCAATTTTCTTTCTTGTGCTGACATTAAGCATTGTACTGAAGTTCATTTAAAAGATTATATTTAGTTTGTTGCATTGATATGCAATTTTCTGTCATGTAATTCCTCAAAATATCACTAGTTTTGGTCAGGTGGGATGCTTCATGGAAGCTATGGAGCTGTTTCGTGAGATGCAGCTTGCAGGTGCCATGCCAAATGAGTTCACACTCGCAAGTGCTCTTGCAGCATGCGCTAATCTCGTAGCTTTGGATCAAGGGAGATGGATTCATGTCTACATAGAGAAGGCCGGGGTCATGATAAATGAGCGATTACTTGCCAGCCTCATAGATATGTATGCTAAGTGTGGAGAAATAAAATTTGCATCGAAGATTTTCTTTGATGAGCATGGTCCCACCCACAAAGTCTGGCCTTGGAATGCCATGATTGGTGGGCTTGCCATGCATGGGCTATCCAAGGAAGCCATTAATCTTTTTGAACAAATGAAACTCACAAACGTAGCACCTGATCATGTCACATTCGTTGCGTTACTTAATGCCTGTAGTCATGGATTATTGGTAGACGAGGGATGCCTATATTTTAAATCAATGAGTTGTGTGCATGGCGTGGAACCCAAAATCGAGCATTATGGGTGCATGGTGGATCTTTTTGGCCGTGCCGGATATATAAGGGAGGCAGAAGAATTAATACTAACTATGCCTATGGCTCCAGATGCTGTCATATGGGGGGCTTTGTTAGGTGCCTGTCGAATTCATGGAGATATGGAAATGGGGGAGAAGATAGGGAGACTCATTAGAGAATTGAAACCTAATCTTGTGGGTTGTCATCTTCTGTTGGCTAACATGTATTCTGATGTTGGGAGATGGAATGACGCAGTGAGTCAGAGAAATAAAATTGAAATTAGTGGTATGAAGAAAACACCAGGTTGCAGTTCCATTGAATTAAACGGAATGTTTCATCAGTTCCTTGTGGGTGATCGATCGCATCCTCAGACTAAGCAAATTTATTCATTTTTGGATGAGATGGCTATTAAGTTGAAGATTGCTGGGTATGTTCCGGAAGTCCGAGAAGTGTTGCTTGATCTCGATGAGGAAGACAAGGAGACTGCTTTATCAAGACACAGTGAGAGGTTAGCCATTGCTTTCGGGTTGATCAACACAGCACATGGAACCACAATTAGAATAGTCAAGAACTTACGTGTATGTGGGGATTGCCATCAGGCAACAAAATTTATCTCCAAGGTTTATGATCGAGAAATCATCGTGAGGGACCGGATTAGATTTCACCATTTCAAAGATGGATTGTGTTCATGCAATGATTATTGGTAAACATGATGTTTTCACCTCCTCTTTCCGGACTGTAATTAATGCTGAGCTCATGAAGATCAAATGCAATTCATTATCATTCAGTTAACTACACTTCGATGCACAGAATTCAGAATTTTCCCAATTGAAAAATAGATTAATTGTAGCTTGGGTTTTAACTGATGGGAGTTGAATAACACAACGTATGCAGAATGAAGAGCACCCGAATCTTGGACTGCCATGCATGCTCGATGGCGCTGATGGCTCCTACCAAATCGATCTTGACCAATGCAGCTTATCAACTAACTGAACCGCCTTTCCCTCAAGTTCAGTGTATAATCACTTGTGTTGTGGGGATTCAAAGAATGCATCAGAGGAGTTTGAAGTGAAATGAGGAAGGCAGTTCAGGGTGGGGGATAAAAAAAGGGAGAGCCATAAACAGGGGGAAGAGCTGTATGCATGCATGCACATGTAAAAGAATTACCTTCTTTGCTCACATTTTGGGTTAAAGAGATCAAATGTAACTGTATTTTATATTGTGTATCTTTCTTTTCATATTATGTGGGAATATGATCATTTTAATCTGCTAGTGTCTGTAGGACTCAAAATCTGGAAATGTTTACCTTCTTAAAAGGAAATAATTTTTGTTTTTTTTTTTTCATATACCCCGTCTGTCCTGCCTATTTTAAAAAGACCCTCATAAATTGATATATATTACAAATTTACTTTTCTGTAAATGTTCAAAAGTCATTTTGACCAGTGGTCAAACTATTTTTTACCAGAATCTGCGCTCTGCTCTTTCCGTTTCAAAGACCACTATGCTCATTAAGGGTTTTAATTTTTTTCCCCTAATATGATCCCTTTCTTTTTGCCTATTGATAAATGACCACCTAATGATTCGAGAATTTACGATAAAACCTGCCCTTTTGTGTATCTATAAATAATCCCCTAATGGACCAAGATCTTCTTCTTTTTTTTCATTCTGGCTACACTAGATCAGGCTAGGATGCTAGGGACAGAGCCCGTTAACAATGGTCGGCAGTGGATCAAGCATTCATAAAACCGCCTAATGCCACTAATAAAACTGTTAAACTTTGAAGCCCTTCAATGAGTTGTTTTGATCATCTAATCACCACCCTATGGGTTGCCCCCAAGTAGGCCTCATGTAAAATCTTTACATTGATGCGGATGGTTTGCGGCCGAATATTCTTAGAAGAGCAAGAAATTTTGTTTGGAACTTTTGCAATCATCTCCCCCCCCCCCCCCCCCCCCCCCCCCCACCCCACCCCACCCCACACACACACACACACACACATCTTCGTTGGAGTCAAAACCCTAGTTTAAAAACTCCAAACTGAATTCAACTTTGAAGTTCACCTGGCCGATTACTCATTTTGACTTTCCCTAAACTTGTTCCAATTAGTGTCTACATTCAAGTCCATGTGTCCCAAGGACCAAACAATTTGTTTGGGATCACAGAGAGAATGTTAAAGCACCAATTATCTTAAACCTAGCCAACCCCAAACAGTAGTAAATTGGTTTGCTGGACTCAGTTGTGCTTTCGAATTCAGATCACACCCAATTAACTTATTACTGGCTTCTGTCCATTTCATTTCCTTCTGCAACAAAATCTCTCCTAAACTACAGAATCCCACTTAAAACACATTAACCTATTATTTCTCTCTTCCTTTTTCATTTATTGTCGTTCTTGCATCAGGTTCAATTCGTGGAAAGATCTGATCCGTGCAAAGCTAGATTCTGATGCCGTCCTGATTCCTTATCGCAATTACCTGGCTATTGCTTGACCACCCATCTTCATCTCTCGGATAAATGGGCCCTGCCCCTCTCTGTCGTTGCTTCCCGTCCCTCCCTTGAACCATCAATCTACCTCAAGTCACTGCTCTCCCACGTCTCCCCACATGATAATAAGAACCCAAAGCAGAACACTTCCTGTGCACCTCATGAATCCACCACAGAAGCCTTCTTTCTATCGTAAGGTACTTGTAACACTTCCCACAGGCCGTTTTCTTCTCTCCACATGCATTTCTTTGCTAGCTACAACTCAAGTCAACTGGGGTTGCTGATACAACTCTGAAACTCTTATGTTAATGCTGTCTATTTCATGTCTGCGTAGGAATCAGTTTCTGGGTGTTTGAGATATGAGTGTGTTCGCATGTTTTTGATTTGGGGATCAATTGAAGGCTTGGGTCTTGCTGGGTTTAGGTGATTGTGTGAGGGTTTCTTGGTTCTGGGTATTTTGAATGATGTTGTCATTGACATACCCAACTGTCGAACTTAGCAGAATGGGATTGGATTGGGTTGGTTGTGGGTGTTCTTCTAGCGGAGGGGGATTATCGCTTGTTGGGTCTTGGGGTAGGAAGTGTGGGAGGTGGGATCGTCGGCCAGAGAGGTTGTTGTGCAGGGGAAAGGTTGCTAGGAGTGGAGTTTGTTCGGCCCAGATTCCTGATACAGTGAGCAATGGTGAGTTCTGCTTGCGAAGACTCAATTGCTGATATAGTTATTGAATTTGTTTTTTTTTTTTTTCTCATGGATTTCTCTGATGGGTATTCTGCAGATGTTCTAGATGCAGCCACATTGGAGGATAAATCGAAGTCTAGTAGTCCTATCTCGATATCTTCTTTGCTGGATGCAGTTGCTGATGACCTCAAAACCTTGAATAAAAACCTCAAAACAGTGAGTACTTATTAATAAGCTAAAGTGGTTTCCTATTATTTGCTTTAAAATTATTGCATACTAAGTACATGCCTGCATTTGTTTTTTATGACTCTGTTTCATTTCTGGCCATTTTCGGAGCAGAGAGGTCCTTATGTCAGGGATTTCTTTTAGTACAAAGAAATCAAAAATTATTTTTCTCTGCTACTGAAATGTCATGGAGCTAAAAGAGCATAAGCCGATTCTTTTTTGGGGGGGAAGAGTATTTTGTTACTTAAGTAGCACCATATCTTGTTAAGTAGATTAGTCTTCTGCTTAGAGCCATGCCAGGTCTTGAGTTCGAATCCTGGGGAGGTGTTGTTTCCCCAGGTCACATGGGCACACACATCTCGTGGGTAGGCACGTGTGGGTTGCGAATTCGAATGGTGTCCCATGCGGGGAAAGGGGGTGTTAAGTGGATTGGCCCGCTGCGTCCTAACTGCTTAAGCTTTTGGCTGTATTGGCTAGCTGGACTTGACAATGTACATGTACCATGTATAGGCATTGTTCTGAGAAATCAGTTATACCTTGTATGAACCAATTTTAGTGAACTGTGAAATGTGATAATTTGAAGCAAGTTGGTCATTGAGACTTCATACTGAATGGGTAGTGGTTTTGATCCCAGATTAACATCCTGGAAAAGGTTGCTCTGCATATTATTTCTTCTTTGTTGCCTTTGGGGTTGTTTTCTGTTACGTTGGCTCATCAGCTTTTTTTATTTTATTTTATCAGTAACGATAAATTGTATTAAAAGAGAAAGCCTGATACAAGAAACCACACGAACAAACAAAAAAAAGCACGATGGTATAAAAGAATTATACCACGAAAAGCAAAAGCAAAAGACAAAGAAACATCACTCAATGAAAGCCACCAAATTAGAAGACCTATTCACCCCTTGTTTAGCTAACGAATCAGCAAAACCATTAGCCGACCTCCGAACGTGTTGAAACTTTACTTGAATCAAGGATGCTACAGCTCTAATCTCATTAAGGTAAAATTGAAATCTCCAAGGAATGACAGCCGAAGAGGACACCCACGAAATAGCATTGAGAGAATCGCTTTCCACCTCTAACATTGAATTAAATGGAAGAGGTAAAAATTCGAACCGCTTAAAGGATAGCTAACACCTCCGCCTCATTAGACTCCATAGTCCCAACTTGCTTGGAAAACATTACCAACACAAGCCCTCCACTATCGCGAAGCACCCTAAAATCATCAGCTTATTATCAAGTGCTTTTATTAGAAAAGAATGTAGAGAAAATATGCTGAAGGGATCAAACCCATATTGTACTTGGAGCAGCACTTAATTGAAAAAAATACTTGCCTGATTCACAATTTAATGGTTATTCAGATTATTATTAAATCTTTTTGAAATGATTTATTAAAATATAGTAAAAAGTGCCAAAATCACTCTATCAAGTGTTAGAAGATGCCGCCAGAATCTCAAGATATCGCGTACAGATTAATTGCGGAAATAACGATGATCGAAGATCATACCTGCGAGATCTCTCTGATTTGACCTCGGTAACACAGCAACTCGAAAATCTCAAGATCTTCTACTGTATTCCTCTATGCTAGAATCTACACCAAGGAGTGGGCCTCTTCTGCAAATTCTCTCTGCTCTAAAAACGAGATTTCTCTTGTGTGTTTTACCTAGAGAGCAGTAGCGCATATGTATAGGCTACAATAAGGACCCTAAGAAGTAAATAAGAATAGGCTTCTTATGGAATCAGGAAACCCTAATTTGACCCAAATTAGAATCCTTGTTTCATAAATTACAATTCAGCCCACTAGAGAATTATAATTGCACTCATATCCTTATTATCAAAATAATATTTCGAGCTTCTTGTTATTAAATGCTTATTAATCTTCCCACGTTAAGATTTCAGATATCCATCGATTACATAATTGTTGCAATCCCCCACTTAATCGATATCTTTATAATTCCTTGAGACCTAACGCTCAACTTATTTGATATGTCGGACACAAAGTTCACCTGCAGGGTTTGACAATATCAAAACTTATAAGCTTCATCAAGGGGATATCATCAATCCCTATCACGAGACGTGGATTCCGTCAATAAACTAATATGCACCATACACATAGTGGAGTCATCCAATTTATTGAGATTATTGACCCATAAAAGATCTCACTCCTTTGTAAATCAAAATGTGAAACACTAAATGTATGTGTATATTATTTATGTCGGGATTAAGAGTACAAGCACTCATAATAACCATTTGGATATTGATCGTCTTATATAGTCAATATACAGACAATAAACCCAAAAGCGGTCATGTTCAATACACACAAAGTGTACTAGTACAATGAGTTGAAACTATTCCGTTTCCCGCAGCTAAGACAAGCACATTATGCTACAATCATACCAATGGTTTATCCAAATCCATCTAGATTGTGAACAACTACTTATATTCTATAAGAACCGACAAACAAGTCTTACGTGTATAAGTTGAACTCTACACACCAATTTGTCTACTTTATAGAATAAGAGACACACATGGATAATATTAAACAATACAATGATTTTCCCATACATAATTCTCATAAAGATGAAACAACAAAACATACTAATAACTAAATCAGTTAAAGACAAATACATAAAAGTATGTTTTCAATATAAATTTCCAACAATCTACCACTTAGACTTAAAACCATGCTGACATGTTTTTCAACCACATGCCTTCCACATGACTATCAAAGCTCTTTGCTAGTAAACTCTTTGTAAAAGGATCTGCCAAATTGTTCGCCGATGCAATCTTGGTCACAATTATATCACCTCTCTGTACGATTTCTCGTATGAGATGATACTTACGCTGGACGTGCTTACTCTTCTTATGCATCCTGGGTTCCTTTGCATTAGTCACCGCTCCGGTATTATCACAATAAAGAATTATAGGTGATTTTACCGAAAGCACCACTTCTAGATCCGTCAAGAAGTTTCTGAGCCAAACTGCCTCCTTGGTTGCTTCAGAAGCTGCCACATATTCGGCTTCCATGGTAGAGTCGGCAGTACAAGATTGCTTGACACTCCTCCAACTTATAGCTCCACCTCCCAAGGTAAATACAAATCCTAAGGTTGACTTTCTGACATCATTATCTGACTGGAGTTCCGAGTCAGTGTACTTAATGGGTATCAAACTCTCGGCCTGGTAAATAAGCATATAATTTCTAGTCCTCTTAAGGTACTTAAGTATATGCTTTACCGCAGTCCAATGTTCTCTCCCTGGATTAGACTGGTATCTGCTAACCATGCCAACGGCAAAACAAATATCAGGTCTAGTACATAGCATTGCATACATGAGGCTTCCCACTGCCGAAGCATAAGGTACTTCCTTCATTTTTTTCTATTCATCAGGTGTCTTAGGACACTGATCCTTGGATAAAGTAATTCCATGCCTGAAAGGAAGAAATCCTTTCTTGGAATCTAGCATGCTAAAGCGGGCAAGAATCGTATCAATATAAACCGCTTGAGATAAGCCCAACATTCTTTGAAATGATTTATTAAAATATAGTAAAAAGTGCCAAAATCAGTCTATCAAGAACATGGACTACCAAAGGCAGCAAGCAAGAAATGGATTGCAAAGATAGATTCTTGTTGGCAACCATATAATGTCCTAGTACTCCTGCCTTTACTAATGAGTCTGCTTCCTTGTTCCAATTCCTTAGAATATGAACGAGGTACATCTCAACAGTGGATATCCACTAACAAATGGTAACATTCTCCAAGGAGAGTTAGCACTTCCTTTCATCCACTTTGAAGCCTTTACTGAATCAATTTTAATAAGCAGTAGGACTACACATGACTTTGAGAACAGTCAAAACTACTCCTCTAGCTTCTAAAGTTTCAGCTCTATTAAAGTCACCAATCCTGACAGAACTTAAAAAAGGAAGGACACTTTCTACAATAAATTTTAGTTGTTCCTCCGATCCTGGAAAGTTGGGCTTTCCAATCAATTCACCGTCTTTATCATTTCTACTGTCCTGGTATGAGCTCCACCCTTGAGTCAACATTAAAACAAGCAGGTGCATATGTAACGCCCCACCCCTTACCCATGCATGATATTGTCCGCTTTGGCCCACTGGCCTCACGGTTTTGCTTCTGATGGGCCTGAACCCATCAAAAGGCCTCATGCAAGGTAAGGGTGTAAGCTCTACATATAATCCCAATCACTTTCCTCTCTATAGTCGATGTGGGACTCCGGGGCGTCACATTCCACCCCCCTTAAGGCTGCACGTCCCTGTGCAGTAGCCTGCCAGCCCCTGTAGCCTGCCAGCCCTCTTGGCCCGCCCACATGGAAGCCCGCCCACTTGCACCAGACCACGGCAGGGGACCCACACTCGAACTAGTCGAGAGTCGGCTCTGATACCATTTGTAACGCCCCACCCCTTATCCATGCATGATATTGTCCGCTTTGGCCCACTGGCCTCACGGTTTTGCTTCTGATGGGCCTCAACCCATCAAAAGGCCTCATGCTAAGTAAGGGTGTAAGCTCTACATATAATCCCAATCACTTTCCTCTCTATAGTCGATGTGGGACTCCGGGGCGTCACAGCATATCCTCTAATAACAACTGCTCGTCCTCTATCTAATTCTGAAAATCACACTAAATAAAGAGTTCTTTGATTGTAACCCCCATTGAAAAATCCATAAAGCCACAATTAAAAAAAAAAAAAAAAAAAAAAGGTGATCGACTCTATTAACTAACACAAAGCAAATATTTGGCTAGGCAAAATTGTGATTTTTTTTTTTTTTTTTTATGATCAAGGGTTACAATTTTATTGGACGAAGCAGGGAAAAAAAGGCTTTTCAGTGGGTGAAGGCGTGAAGCACAAGAACACCTTACAATCTTGAAAGGAAAATGAATTGAAAACTTTGATGTTATTAGTTCGGGAAATGCTTATGCTCAAAAAGATCCCTTGGGGTTCTGGTATTGTGATCTTCCTTTTTTTTTTTTTTTTTTTTTTTTTTAACGGAGGGTGTCCTAGCCCTTTGGCTTTCCTATCAAATCCGTCAAAAGGAAACACCACACTTCCAACTCCAAGTATATCCATTTACTCCATTTGCTGAATTTAAGAATCCAACAAAAGTTCCTTCTAAATATGATGTTCCACCTCTTCTTTCCAACTCCAATGCAATCTTTTACTTGCACGCTTCTACAACTATGAAATCACAAATAACCTTTGAGATGTTGATACCCATGGAACCTCCACTACACAATGTCCCATAGTCAAATACAACTACCAAGCTCAATAACAAAGCCAGAAATCTCCTGAAATAATTTTCCACCTTTACTTTATTCATCCTTTAGTTTCACAATATCCATATTCCATACCCATGACCCAATGCTAAGCACTCTTCACGCCCCACGGGCAACCACTATTTTCTCTCCCTATTTTTAAGCAATCACTTTTCCCACTAAACATCAATTTCCAATCCAAACCTTTGTCTCCATTTTGAAAATAATGCACAATTCTTTCTCCACAATATTGCCTGAACCCAGAACTTCAATTTGATTTGACAATTTAACATATCCAATTCACAATGTAAAATTACTATTTTCACTGTCTGCCTCCCACAAGAAATCCCCCTAGATCTTTTCGAAATTTAAATAAATAAAAATAACATGGGAATATTAGCAAGAACAGCTTTATGAGAGTATTCCACCTTCAAAAGAAAGTAAACTTTTCCACAGAAGCCAACTTTTTTTGTAAAATAAATGAGAGTAATTCAATTTCCAAAAAAAATATAGTATTTTGATAACTTGCTCCTAGTTCCTCCTCTGCTTCTGGTAAATGAAAGGGTAATTATTACCTTCGGCTAGGGAAGAAATTAGAAAAACTGTATTTTTACTATGCCTCAACTATATCATTGTAGTTGAACTGTTCGATAATCATAATTGACGATAACATCACTATTCCCATCGCTATTCTAGAACCACACATGAGACCTCAGCTTCATATGGCTCCTTGATTGCGTTTATTACCTTGGCATATTTGTAGGGTGGATAGAGTAAAGATGCGTTGAAGAGTCCCAAATTACACCAATGGATTTACAAAAGAAATTACACCAATGGAATTCTGTCTGCCATAATAACAAACAAAAAAAAATTGCATATCGATCTCGTCCTTTATTTTAGAATGAGATTCAACATATTGCAGGTGAATGTAATTCCATCACTACATCTTAAACGCGCCGTTCACATGCTTTTCCCTCACTTCAAATGAGTTCAAGGACTCTATTGCAAAATGCAACTTCTTGGACCTCGGCTTCTCTGGTTCAAACAAGAGCCAATGTGGTGGTGTTTATAGTGTGGACCGTCTGGATAGGGCTTTTACTAATGGTGACTACTAACTAGAGTTTTTCCAAGAGGGTAACTTTTTCGTGCCTTTTAGTGGTTGGATTCTGAAGAGAAGGTGATCCTGGATTCACCCTAATATGAGGCCAAGGTAAATAAATGGTAAAAATACCTCATGTAAACGAACGAGTTCAAAGAAAGTAATAAAAGATCCTCTACTCTTGCAGTGAAGCTCTTATATAAACTCACCTTCAACCCAAAACCGCTTCAAAGCTTCTTAAAGTCGGAATGAGGTTATAAAGGTGCTCCAAAGAGCATCACAAAAAATTACAGTGTCACGTGCGAAGTCTAAATTTGAAACTTCAACTTCCTGATGACCAACAATGTCAGAGCATATAGAGTTGGGTCAAAACTCTATATGCTCTGTGGCTTCCATTAAAAATAAGAAGGGAGAAAGAAGATGATTTAACTTCATTCTCTTGAAGTTCTAAAATTACGTCTGGAGACCCACTAAGGACTGAAAACTGGTCTGTTGATATACTTTTTTCTATCCATCTAACCAATTCTCCTTAAATCTACCTAGTTCTCAAAATCTATTTTCTTCAAAAGGTATGAAATAATGGCCAACCAACATGATTATAGTCTTTTTCCATGTCAATTTTGCATATCAACTTGGGTTCACGTCTTTTCTCTTTGGAATAAATACATTCATTTGCACCCAAGCTTCCATCCAAGATTTTCCCCTTAATGCACAGAAGTGCTTTGATAACAAAAAAATCATTAATATTATTAACTTCTTAAGTCTACTGACCAATATGTCCATAGTAATCACCATTCAAATAAATAAATCAATTCAAAGCGATCATGTAGGGACTACCATTAGGCTTATCAGCCTAAAACCACCACCTTCATGTCTTGGAATAGGTGCAATGACATTGTATTCGCACATTCATTCAATCTTCCTCTGCCAAGGAACTCATTATAAGACCTGTAAAAGATCCTTATTTAGGTTCCACTAACATGCTTAATGTAACGCAAATGAAAATCCATCCTGGTTTGGCTAGCTCTGTTCGATCCTTGGAAATTCCATGAAAATTACTGTTATCAATTAGCTTGGACACCCTTTATATTCCTTTCATATTCTAATGATGTGACAAATTGACCCCTTGTTCCATAACTAGAGAAGTCCAACTATTTGCATCATGTAAAAAGGGAAAAAAAAAAAAAGGATAACCTTTCTATTGTGATAGTAAATCAGTTAATATAATTTGTCATAAATAATTCACAATTAAGATTTAGTGCTTGGGCTTCCCAAGATTGGCGTAATTTATTTCAGCAACAACTTGTTTTGATTCACTTGCCAATAGTAAAAAGGAAAAAAATACATAAATAAAATGCCTTGATTAAGTTTTTATGATATTTGTTACATTGGATGATCATTTTTATTTGAAATTAGTTGCTTCAGCTTAATTAGTCTTACTTTTCTCTAGGATGCATTGTGATGCTCCAAACTGCAAATTGACTGAATATTTGGTTGACTATTCATCTGTGGTTGTTTGAGTTTTTTGGTTGATTCCAACCATTATAGCAGCATCCCAACTATTTTGAGTTTTCATTTCCACCTCGTCCCAAATGTGGCAAAAAAATAGTGATACAGTCCACCAAAATATTCAAACAATTTGCAATTTGAGGTTTCACTTGAACTCTTTGATTGCATTTTTTACCTATGATCTACCTCCATTAGTAATGACAAATTTCGTAGAGCGTTAACGTTATCTATTGATATCTGATACACTTAATCCTTATATCTTTTGTCTGATAAAGATATTTTGGTAGATTGTTGGTACAGAAACTCCAGTCTTAGCATCTGCAGCAGAACAGATATTTGGTGCTGGTGGAAAAAGATTAAGACCAGCTTTAGTGTTCCTGGTGTCGAGAGCTACAGCAAAAGTAGCTGGCTTAAGGTAGGTAGCTCAGCATTCTGCCAATATTCACATGCAAAGTTCTTATGCTGAATGGTTGTCATTCACCTACTATTTAAATCTAGGGAGCTGACACCACAACATCGACGCTTAGCAGAGATCATTGAGATGATTCATACCGCAAGCTTAATACATGATGATGTATTAGATGACAGTGGAATGCGAAGAGGTAATCCTACATTGATTAGATGTAGCCCATAGAATGTTGTTAATAGTTTGTGTTTTGATGAATCTAACTGTGCATGAATTCTTCACTATTATAGAAATGAAAGCTACATCATCACACTATGCAATAATGCTATTACCTCCAAAATATATTGTTGAGATCAAAAAATATATGTCAATTATCCATTGAGAAAAGGCCGTACTGACTTTTCCATGAAACCTTAAGGGATCAGTTATGGACGACATTATTGTGAAGTATACCAGTGTTCAAAATGTTCTCATAATACATGATTGCATATTGTGAAATCTAATGGCATGGATGCCTAAACAACCTTTTCTTTAATGTTCTCTTTCTCGATTACTTGGTCGTCTGGGATGTGCCCTCGGTGAGTTTGAATTAATCTTTAAGTTTTTAAAGGAACTTCCATATCTTTCTCCAGGAAAGGAAACCATTCACCAAATATATGGCACTAGGGTTGCAGTACTAGCAGGTGACTTCATGTTTGCACAGTCGTCATGGTACCTTGCAAACCTTGAAAACCTGGAAGTCATAAAGCTTATTAGCCAGGTATGTACGAGGAGATTCCCAGCCATTTCTTTAGTTATTGTAAGCATTACATTGTATAGATTAGGTCTCAATTTTTTGTTTCCTCAGGTCATTAAAGATTTCGCAAGTGGTGAAATAAAGCAAGCATCAAGCCTCTTTGACTGCGATCTTCCACTTGATGAATATTTGCTCAAGAGCTACTATAAAACTGCCTCCTTAATTTCCGCAAGCACAAAGGCTGCTGCTATCTTCAGCGGTGTCAGTGAGACCATATGTGAGCAGATGTTTGACTATGGAAAGAATCTCGGTTTATCGTTCCAAGTTGTTGACGACATTCTTGATTTTACTCAGTCAGCAGAACAGTTAGGCAAACCAGCTGCCAGTGATCTGGCCAAGGGGAACCTTACTGCACCTGTCATTTTTGCACTGGAGAAGGAGCCCAAGTTGAGAGAGATCATCGACCTAGAATTTGGTGAAGCAGGCTCTCTGGATGATGCTATTGATTTGGTTTTTAAAAGTGGGGGAATTGAGAGGGCTCGAGATCTAGCTAAAGAGAAAGCTGATCTAGCAGTTAGTAAGCTTCAGTGCCTTCCTCAGGATGAGTTCAGATCATCACTTGAGGGGATGGTGAAGTATAATCTCGAACGGATTGATTAGATTAGCGCCATACTAGAAATTTGAAGCTGGAAAATATTCATACATGGTGTTGGGTTCTGATTGCAACACCTAGTTTCATGTAATAATGCATTGCAGCATGTTTTATCCATCCTTCAAGAGGAAAATAATGCCAAATACCTGTTGTATATTCTATATTCTAACATTCAGAGCCTTTGCCATTAGAACCATTTTGTTGTATTTGAAGGTTATTTATTCAATCAATCAAATGATCAATCTTGTCTGAAATAACAATGGTTTTTGCTAGATTGTGAGAGAATTGTGAGACACAACTATTTTTGTGATGAATGTGGATTTTCAGTGATTAAAATACCCCCCCCCCCCCCCCCCCCCCCCCCCCCCCCCCCCCATGTATCTTTTTGCTCTTGCAGCAAGGATCTTATGGAGAACAGTTTAACCAGTAAGTCTAAAAGCTAGCCAATCCACTGGTAGCTCAGTTGGTGAGGCACCTTCCTTCCACAAACAACCAAAAATCAATCATTGGCTATAGCACTGGTGGTAGGGACTTGGGTGGGTGAATGTGTAGGGGGTGTGTGTGTTGAGTACTTTCCTTTCCAAAGAAGAAGAATAATCACTAGTAGTGCCGCCTTCTCCATTCATCATTTCTATACTATGTTTTTGTAGAAAAAACCTCAAAAATAAGAAATGATATCTTTTTTCAATTGCAAGAAATTGGAAAATTCATGTTAGGATAGTTCCTAAAACATCCAAAAAATTATGCTATTGGAATTCCTTAAACGCTAATGCCAAAAGAAATATTTCAAATTTTAAAAGGCTATGTCAGGCTCTTTATTCTTGCGAACTCGCATTTTCTTTAAAACCCTTCTCATCAATTTGGAAATTTGAAGAATTCCGAACGAAGAACTTACATGAATTTGGAATTATCTATCAAGAAATCTCTGTAAAGAATTCAGGTGTTTGATCATCATATCATTAACATACAAAAGTGGATATAATTGAAAGGACTCAAGATGAAAGCTACTTGTGGTAGAATCCATTAACATATGAAAGTGGATACGTTTGAGAGGACTTAAAGTGAAAGATAATATACAAACAAGCATGAAGAAGGCTACAGCTGTCAAACTTTCCCGACATGTGGTGGAATCTATTTTCACAAGAAACTATTTACCACTAGAAGTGACTATTGAGTGTAAAAAAAAGTTTGTATGTAAAAAAAATGAGATTGTCTTCTCTGCAAGTCAATACTCATTTGCACGTAATCTTCCACGTCCTCTCACACTTCTCCAACCTCTCCAATTTTAAATCTAAATGATATGAAATGTCAAGCACCGGACTGTCGATGTTAGTATTGTCATTTCACAGGATTATCAACACGAGTCATGCTATCTACACACTGCATTCTATTCTCTACCCACTGTATTTAAAAAAAAATTCTTAAACTATCCCTCCTTCTCTCTCCTTCCCTCTCTCTCCCTGCTCGTCGCTGGCTCCGCCACCCGTCGCCCGCCCACCCTCTGCCATTCCTCTCATCTTCCTCTCCTCTCCTTCTCCTTCTCTATTTCCCTCTCTTTCCCTCTCCCTGCTAAACCCTTCCCGTCGCCGCCCGCCCACCCTCTCTCCTTCTCCCTCTCTATTTCCCTCTCCCTGCTCGTCGCCGACCGCTGCCCTTCCACCTTCTCTCCTTCCTCTCTCCCTCTCCTTCTCAATGGCCAAAGGAAGCTCAACATTTCTAGTGTGTTTCTGCCATTTTGATTCGGGCTCAAATCGAATTTGTTCGGCGACGCAGGGCCAAACAAATCGAGTTTGTTCGGCCACACGAAGCCGAACAAATAGAGTTTGTTCGGCCCTATGTGGCCGAAGAATCACATTGAACATGAAAACTCGTCGAATCTGATTCGTTCGGCCACATAGGGCCGAACAAACTCGATCTGTTCGGCCTCGTGTGGCCAACGCATGCAGGCAGCTCGCACAGTTCCTCGCCGCCATCGTCTTTTTCCACGACACCGAGTACTTCTTCGCCATTGGCATACACGGAAAGCCTCGTGTATCTAGCAGCTGTAACCTCTCTCTCGCTTTCTCTCTCTCTCTCTCTCTCTCTCTCTGCGTCTTGAACTGTTGTTGTTGGTAACGGTGATGGGGAGCGGGATGGGGTGGGGAAGGGGAGAGTGATGAGGGCGGGGAAGGGGAGAGAAGGAGGGAGAGAGGGAGATTGGGCTGGAGTCGGCGCAGGGCGGCGACGGGGTTGGTGCAGGCGACCGGAGGAGGGAGGGGGAGAGAGGGAATGAGAGGGAGGGGTAGTTTAGGAATTTTTATTTTTATTTTAAATGCAGTGTGGATTGAGTCAAATGTAGTGTGCAGGTAGCAGCTCTCTATCAATACCTTTGATCCCTAGTCACAACGGACTAAATCTCAACTAGTGTATAAAACGGTGGATCTAGATCTTATAAATTTAGAGCCAAGACCTTAACCAGGAAACTCGCTTAACTGACAAGCTTACACCGGGAAAATTACTGTCTTTTAGTACAAGCTTAATAGCGCGCCTGGATTATTTATATCACTGTTAGTGAACGACGAAATAATGTATGTCAAAAGATTCCGATAGAAGTTTTAATTCATAATTGGAAACAACACCAACAAAATACTCTCAAAAACAAAAAAAAAAACAAAAATCTAGTGGGATGAATTTGGGCTTAAAGCCAATGAGCTGGACGTAGGCATTATTGGCCATTTCCTTCTCAGCCCACGGCAGTGTTTTCAATGGTGAATATCAACCCACATGGCTGTTCCCATTGTGGGGTCCCAAATAGGCAGGCACATGGTGTTCACAAATATGCATTTGTCCTACCTTGGCCTTCTAGGTTGAAAAATTAAAAAAGAGTATCATAAAATTAATAGTATTCTCGAAGTTTCACCTATTCGCTGTGGGCCCATTAAGTCAATTTTTCTAGATTATTTACCTTGGGGCCCCCCACTTTTTTTGTGGGCCGTCATCGCAATAGAGGGATTCTTCCACCTCTTGATGTATAATTGCAATGTTGAATTGATTCCTCTAAATGGGAATAAACAAACAGTTGATGTAAAGAGAGATCCTCAAAGTAAGAAATGAAAGTAAAGAGGCAGTAAATGAGATAAAGTAAAGTTGTATTAATTAAGTATGAAACAGACGATTTGTTGTACTTATGACTCACCTGGTGTCAACCAGATCCAGTCATATCATACAGTGGCTTCTAAGTTCTATCTATCTATCTGACCGTCCACCCCTGTTTCAGCCATAAAAATGGGTTACTAAGCATCCCAATTTGATAATGGTTGGGTATTATCTCTTGTAAAACATGTTGAAGATTTTTTTTTCAAAAATTCATGAATGTCATATTTGGGAGCTGGGTTCATGCAAACATATTTTCAAAAGCATGTTTTTCATTGAAATATTTCATGGGAAAGTATCTTCCAAGAGCTCTTTGAAAAATCTCATCTTGTGATCCTTGTTCTAGCCATTTTAGACTTCATTGCCTTGCTCCACAATGGCTAAAGTTTAAAGAAGAAATAGAGTTTTCTAAATATTTTCATTCTTAAATCTTTTTTAGTTAATCATTCCTATCAAAATATTGAGATATTAGTAGAGATAATATAAATATTTTTTACTATTCATAACTACCACTTTTGAGTTCCTTGTCAGGACCCATGACCTTGGCTCTTCTGTCTCTTTTTTGCAATTTGCATTTTGAGTGCTTGCATTTTCAATTGTTAGTTGGGTTGGATAATGGACAGCTGACTTCATAGTTGATTTTTGGGACAGCAAATGATAGGCAACATTCATATCTTCTTATTTGCTAAGATCAAAGAGATCTGGACTGAACAAAACCCAAAGTTCATCTAATGGTGATTATACTCAGATCAAAGTGATATACAAATCATGGGGCGTGCCTTAGGTGATAAGTTTGGATGAGTGAGAGAATGAGTGGAACTAGGAGGGGTTGGAAAAAACCCCTCTATTACGAGGAACTTCATTTCAGTTTGTTGATGGGATACTGTCTGATTCACATGTGAAATTAGCATCCACATGTGAACAATCTGCCAATGAATCAAGCTAATATGGTTAGATTTGGGCAGGTCAATTGATGGTGTAAATGTGTAATAACAAATTTGAACCGACTGAAAGAATCCAGATGCCTTTTACTTCTGACAAAAAGCGTGAGATTGGACAAGACACAGTGGGGGACACAGTTTTTGAGTACCAGAGATCAAAGTCCCTAATCACATGAAAATCACAATCAAACAACCTTTTCTCGTGGGAAGACCAGAAATAAAGACCTACTTATATCTAAGGCTATAAAAATATCAGACAATCCGTCAACACCGTATGAACCCATAGATGATAATGGTTGGGTCGTTAACGGGTTAAATTCGTTAATATATTAAGTTAACGGTTCGTATGCGAATTAAATTAATAATTTATTAGAAATCCATTTAACCCATTAAAAGAATTTTAGTCCTTAAGTGTAGTTAGAATTAATTTATATTCATAAAGAAGAAATTAAAATTTATTATTTTATAGTAGAGTTTTAGGTGGGATCCACTCGAAATCCTTACTTATAGTTTCGTGTGACTTATATATTTTTCTCATTATATATTTTTATATGAATTTTATTTTAATTTTTGAAATGACTTAATTACTTAACGACTTAACGGGTTGGGTCTTGTAATCCCTTAAATTAAGGGGTCGTATTCAGGTTGGATTTTTTAATCCTTTCAATTAACGGATCGTATACAAGTTGAGGTGATTTTAACACGAATTTGTTAATCCGAATTCGTTAATACGACACAATTAACCGCCATACTTTTAACAAAAAAAAAAAGTCATCGCCTATGCTTTTTTAGAAATAAACCCTCATATGCATGGTTTAAAATCTCGGTATCGGTCGCGGTATCGGCCGGGCCGAAAAACCGATACGTCGCGGATATCGGTCCGTCGCGGTCGTCGCGGTGTGAATTTTTTTTTTAATTCAAAAAAATCTGTAAAAATATTCAAAAAATCCAGAATATTAGAAAATATTGGAAAACAATATTTTTTTCCATTAGTAACAATAATAAATCAAAATCTCGATCACCTTAAGTTATGAGTCCTGTCTGTATCGCTGTTCGCTTTATTCTCCAGTATTTTATATAATGCAACCATTATCGATGCTCATGATCAATAAGATGAAATATCATAAATCTGACATAATGCAACCACAATTTTTGGCAAAAACTCATACTTTTTTGTTCCAAAAGTATAGATCTATTTTAAACTAATACATTATCAATGCATTTGAACACTAATGTGAAAAAATGTAATTGATTTCAAGAAAAGCCCCAAATTTTGGAAATAAAAAAATTTAGATCTACACTTTAAAATACTAGATCTAGGGGAAAATAAGTGAGTAACATCGAATCTAACTCAATATAAAGCCTTTTGGTTTATGAATTAGCATATTACACAATCTTTACTACTATATCATTCCAAAAATAATTAAATAGGTTTAATATCATATCTAGTAGTTTATGATAATAATAGATATCCAAGCACAAAAAAAAGAAAGACAATTAGCAAAAGATTCCTAGCTATCATGGTCAAGTAGATCATTTTGTTTTCTTGAATTTTGATTGTCATTTATCTAAAACATGCGCTTCGCAGAGGGGGTCCGGGGGTATCCTCCGGCGGGGGTCGAGCTGACCGGTCAGCTCGCGGGGGTCCAGGGGGCAGCGCCCCCGAAAAAAAAAAAAGGAGATCGGCCAATATTTTCAAAATATCGGCCGAGATATCGCCACGGCCGATATTTTGAAAATATCGGTCGATATATGGTGATATTTTGGCGATATTTTGTCCGTATCGCCGCGACCGATATCTCGCTGAGATATCGGTGCGGTACCGACCGGTACGTACCGGTACCGGCCGATATTTTCAACCATGCTCGTATGCCCCTCTCAAACTTAGCCTTGGTGCAATGATGCATCATGATAGATCTTTCAAAGAAAAATGATCTATCCCTCACCACTTCAATATTCCTCACTTATATTCCAAATTCCGTCGAGATAAGGACCCTTGACAGTTGAGCAATTCCCTTTCCCGTTTTGTATTTTGTGTACAGCGAACCTTGTGAAGTCATTGATATGTATGTGATGACAACAATGTTAAAACACTGGATAGCCGTTGGATAAAGATTAAGATGTAAGCTGCTGTCAATTTGACAATAAATGATGAAGGTGGTCCATGGCAGACCACACAGATTCCAAGCGTGTTCTTGTCTCCAACTGTTTCCGTTTTCTTATGTTAGTTTCTATTTATCATTTTTCTGTGGACTTTACAATTTGCACATGGCTTGAAATCTGTTTCGTGGGAAAGAAAAAGAAAAATTTCTGCATCCAGCCTACCTTTTTTAGGGGTAATATGGGCTAGCACTAGTGGGATTCAAGCCCACCTTTTTAGGCATAGGGCCTAATTTTCAGGCTTAACTATGGTCCACAGGACATCATATCTATCTTAGCTACACCTGATGAAATTCGATCCAGCTATTTCTCTTAAATGGATGATTCACCTTCTCATTATTGTGCAACTGTGGATGACTTCTTGGAACAGAATATCAATGACAATGAATGAACAATTTATGGGTTGGGTTTGACATTCCATATGAGAGACATCACCTCACCTCCAAGCTGCCGGCCCTGCTTCTTATGGGGAAAAGAAAAAGTAAGAAGCCACCATGTCTCACAGCTCCACGTTGCATGTAGAGAGGCCAATATACAGGGGCCCCTCTCAGTGGTTGAGACTTGAGAGGGGCCTGGCCTGCTCAAAACCGATTCATTGAATATATCATATATGGATGTCTAATTAATTATGGGGGACGTGCAAACGTGGTAGTTAATCTGCAAATATATCATCAATGTCTCATGAATCTGTCTCTTCCTAAAAAAATAATAATAATAATAATATCCGGTACTGAATTAAAGAAATAATAAAAAAAAGAATTATAGAAAAATTAATCTTAAATTTTGTTCCGACCCAGTCAACGATATCGTCAATTGGTTATTCTTCGTTATAAAGAGGAACTCTCAAATCTCATTGTTTCAATTTGCAGGCAAGAGAAGAGGGTCTTATTAGATCCAGTTCAGAGCATAATCATCTTTAGAAAGTCACAGAAAATCAGCATTGGAGGATGAATGAAAGTGGGAGAAAAATATATATAAAGATTTAAAAACTATTGTCAACGAATCTTCATGAAGCACGCCCTGTCTATTTGCAATAAGTATAGGCACAATCAACTACACGATCATATATAAAGATAACTGAGGAAATAAATGTGCTTTGTACTGATTGGAATCATTTATATATTATCCAAGAAAGTGGATGCATTTTTCTAACATAGGAATACAAAAAGGAGAAATGGAATATCTTACGATAACATTTAATATAAAAAAAAATGAACACTTTGTGAATTCAATTGAAAACAACATGAGAATGCGAAAAAAAAAATTGTAGAATTCATGAGTTCATGCAAAAAAAAAAAAAGCGCTAAGGGAGAAAACTTTATGGTGAAAGAAAGAAAGGCAAAAACATAGATGAAAATGAATATCCTAACTGTAAAACATAAACTTCAAAAATATATGAAAAAGTAAAAATAAGACAACAATCTCAAAAGATTAGCTTTTTTAATAAGATATCAGAAAATGAGAAAATGGGACAAAGGGAAAATGGGCACTTTGAAGATTTTCTTCCTAGGAGAGTAAGGATAGTACCATATCTAAGTAATGGGTCTCCATAACCAATAGGGATACACAAACTGAAAATCTATGGCTGCTTTTCCTAGATGTAGGATCCGTTTCCTGATGAGTGTATCCCCTCGTACAGTCAGATGAACCCCATGGACACATGTGTATCTAAACGTGCGCAAGTGAATATCACTCACCTGAAAATACAGCTGATCACATTCTAAATTTAGTACTCATATCAATGTAAACACATTAATGGGGAAGATTACCCTCCTGTTGTCAATTCTGTTTAGAAAAGAAATAGCAGTGCAACCACTGTATCAGAAAGAGAGGGAGGGAGGGAGTGTACAACTACAACATGGATTTACACTGCAATCAATTATCAAAAGCTAAAGTGAACAGTGAAGAGAACTTCTCAAAGAATCAAAGCTTCAAGAAAAAGCAGGATGCAGAATAAACTGAAACATCATATTGTTCAAGTAATCATAAGAAGAGGAAGCTAAGAAACTGTTGGCAAGATGTTCAATATACCTGTCTCCTTCAACATGGTCAACCTGGCCTTCTTTATTTTCTATAATCCATTGCAGCTGCAATAGCGAGGCAAGAACAAGTTCTAACCTGCTGGCTATTTTAGTAATGAAAAAGATAATTGAACGTTCCCCACGTGTTTAAGGCCACGTGGATGGGCTACGGCTCGTAGATCACAGACGTGATGGTGACCCAGGACCAAACATAGATTGATCAGATTGACCTTTTAGGTCGTGACACACACAATGCCCAGATACAAAGGGAAGATAAAATAAATGTAAAAATGAAGGTGCATGTATTTGATAAAAAGAAGCATAAACCGAGCTCATGTTCTACTTGAGAAAAACGAAGCATGCTCCTGAATCAATTAAGATGTGGGCCCAGCTTAAATAGTCCATGGTTGGTGCACTGGTCACCCCGATAGTTCCCACCCACACAAGCAAACCACGTCACATAATCAAATGGTTGCCATCATTTGTTCACGGAATGATAGCCGACGCTTACATATAGTATTATTAGGATAAAAAAACAGTTTAATCTAATAATGAATATCACTTTAACACCAATAAAATACTAATAATAAACTACAAATAAAATAAAAAAAAAATAATTACCAAAAACGCTTCTATAAAAGGCTTTTATCAGTTTTGGAGGGGGAAAATAAAGGCCATGTCTTAAAAAAGGCAAAAGAAAGAAGAAAAATTAAAAACACATCTACATACAAGTGAAAGAATTTACAATAAAACCCACATAATTGTCGAATACCCCCGAAAACGAGTCAACTCAGCTCTCCGCGCCAGAACTCACTGTTGCAGAGGAGAAGAGATCGGCTAACGTGCGCATGGCCTCCACCTGCATCTCCAGCGCAGCCACGTAATCCGCTGCCTCTTCTAGAAGCGTCGGGGTGGAGAGCTTCCGGCACCCAGGAACCAATCGCGAGAGGACATGTAAGCGTCCCCTCACCTTCTCCTCCTCCGCCTGTCTCGGGTCTGCAGCCGAGCCCGAACCCGAACCCGAACCAAAACCCGGTCTTCCGATCCGCTTCGGATTCGAACAACGCCTTCTAATCTTCCCACCCGCCTTCAGCAACAATTTACGAGTTCGCCATCGTCTAGAAAGAATCGCCCGACTCCACCGAGTCTGGCCTTTAGCAGTCAAGGCAAGAGCCGAGTCGGCCGCTTCTTTGATAGCTCGGGAGGGCGCCAACGGCCGGGATGAAGAAGACCGCCTGGTGGATTTGAGCGCCTGCAGCAATCTCTGACCGTAGATCCTCTGCTGAGCTGGGGTTCTCCATCTCGTTTCGGGCTTTGTCTGAGCCGGACGATTCCAAGTGAGTTTACCCGTAACGGTCTCGATGCTCTGGACGGGCATCGTGTCGGATGATGAATTGAAAACTGAGGAGAAGCGTTACAAAGCGGAGTTTCGGAATTCCCCTGAGCTGGTATTTATAAAAGAGTTACCCATGATTCCACATTTAATACGCCTGTTTGGGGCTACCCACTAATGGGAGTGCGTGTGGGGCCCACCTCCTTTTTTTTTTTTTTTCCTCCTCCTCCTTTTTTATTATTTTTATTTTTTATTTTATTTAAGCATGGGGCCCCATGGGAAAGTGGGATGGTTAGGTGATGAATGAATGTCTGTATTGGACGGCACGGGAAAAGCGAACTCGGCACATGCTTGCTTAATCCTGGTCGATCACATGGTGGGCCCCACTTTCTATTGACTGGTGATGGACATTTACATGTCGGCTTTTCTTTTCTTTTTTTTTAATTGTTCTTGTGCTTATCAGCGACGACTGCTGTTGTGATTGTTTGGCAGAGGCTTTTGACCATGTTATATATCAATTATCAATGGGGTCCACTCATTTGAACAGTAGCCTGCCTCACGTAATCTGAATAGTTCAAAATAAATGTCTTAAAAATAGATGGACTCACGTAATCTGAATAGCTCAAAATAAATGTCTTAAAAATAGATGGGGGTATCTGTAAATTTTATATTAATAGGAGTTTTACCAACAATTAGACTGATGGTTTGATAAAAAAAAATTATGATAATGAATACACATGAAATTCTGTTAATAATTATTTTTTTGTCCATTTTCAATTATTTGAATTTTTATGAGGTGGGCCCGTCTTTGGCCAAGGAATTGTCTAGGTTAATGCATCCGTACTGATAATGAATCACGTGCAGCGCGAATTATGGGAAGCCATCAAAGGACAGTGGGAGTACTGTTAAAGGGTACCCTAGACAGCACGTGCTGATGTGGGTCCTGCATTGCATAAGCCCTGAGCCCCTGAGTCCTGACCGAAATCTATGTTGCAAAACATGTGCTGGCCAACCCATCTATCAGCTAAACGGGTCGTAATTTGACTGATGCAAGGTGTGGCCCACGTGATGAGCCGTCCAGATCTTTCGTCAACAGAAGTTTTGGTACTATTGTTTTTGGGCAGGAACAATAAATAGGTCTCCCACATGCCTCACCAATGAACGTACTGTTGTTTTGTTTGTAGTTTGTGATAATTGGCAGATCTTGCAGCCGTAGGGAGGAGCCACAGGAAAGTCCCAACTGGAACAAGGACTGGACGTGACTTGTATACACTTTTATTAGGGACAGTCCCATCCCTTCCTCGAGAGGGATTTGAGCTTATTCAAAACTTCTAGGTGACTACTCTTTTGGGGGTGCTTATCCAAATAGTCAATAGACATTTTAGTATAGGGCCCCCCTCCACATGCTTATTACCTTTAGAAGCCAGAAGCATTGTATGTACATGCAGATGATGTTTGACCCATATTTTGGGTGTATACCACCAAATTTAGGGAGATCTATCCAAGAAGGCAATCCAACGTTGCCCACATGTGGGCTGCTTTGGATGCTTGGGCTTTCACAATATATATATATATATATAAAATATCCTTTTTTAATTTTATAAACTAAAACGTTATTTTATATGGCGTGCTCTCTCATACAGATGATTAATTTCTACTGAGCTCCGTGTGGACAATATAGTGGGGCCCACTAAAGATCCATCAATCGTGGGGATGGTGGGAAATTGAAAGATCTAGATGTAACCTATCTATATGTAAAATTATAAGGTCATCTGATCATCCTAATTCCTAATTAATGACCCACAAGTTTAAGACCTCTCGATCCAACCATCTAGTCCATTCGGCGTGGTGCAAATCCAACAAATAAAGTGTAAATAGGGGGTGGGTGTTTTGATGGTCAATTTGGATCATTGGCCATGGTTGGGTGGGCCCCAAATGGCAATCTGCATAGATGTCCCCATGTGGATCATCTGTAGGAGAGTATATTTCCACTTTATATATGGTGGCAATGGAGAAACAAAGGGCCGGAATGAGAAATGAATTGAGACATGGAGGGTTGCCGGGGAAAATAGATATCTCAACACTAGTCACTTTTTGGTATTGCCTAAAAATAATGCACTACACCAAAGACAGCCACAATTGAATTGGAAAGAGAGCACAAATGTTATAACTATTGCACGGGACTGTATGTACATGTGAACGAATGATTTGGAGTTTCAACTCTCTTTTTTTTTTGTTTTTGGTAAAAGGAGGTTCAACTTGAAAGGAGGGGACCGGAAATTTCCATTTTAGTTTCTTTGTTCTCATACGCTGATAGGCAATAACCAATGTATACTATCTTGTAATGCATCATAAATCTTATTAGTTATTGAAGTAAATTAGAATTCAAGAGTCCATACCAACCAATCACAACAATAACTGTATACAGGACACATGTACATGATATGTAATGTTTTAGAGCTTGTTATTTTGAAAAAATAATCATAGGAATTGTTGGTGAAATAAGTTCCACCCAAGGATTATTAAAGAGGTGAATGTGAAGGTGAAAGATACGTACGAGGTGAGAGCTAGAAGATACATGGTAGAGATAAAGATAGGTCTTTCAAGGTGTTGAATTACCATTCTGACAACTGGATATTTATTTTTCATCTTTTTTTATTTGATTTTCATTAAAGTAGATATTATTTTATAGTCATTACTAGATATTTATCTTTATTTCTTTATTTTAACCACTTTTAAAAATACAATCCTTTGTGGTCAATCATGTGAAAGAAACAGCCCTAATAACCACAATAACAGAAGGCAATGAAAGTGAACATTAAACAAAAAAACTGTGGAGCGGTTGTTATCGCCATCTTTAATAAGTTTTCACATATTGTACTTAGAGCTTGATTTATATGGAGAGTTAGTCCACTAAATCCTCTTTTATATGTGGACAACTGGCTCCACCTATGTATTGATTGCTGTAATAATAAGTAGGTAACACTAAAAGTGCATTCTTACACTAGAATTTTAAATCTAAGCGAAATAAAACCTATGCACAGATTGATTTTTCATCTAAAATAGTGCGGGACCTTGGTAGGTTCCTTATAGGCTTGCAATATATATATACGTGAAGTACTTGTCAATTAAGGGTGGATAACAAACTAGTCTCATTGAACATTGCTAACATTGTATGATGAAAGATGAAGAAATTGACATGATCAAAATAAAATAAAATAATTAAAAATATTTTCAACCATCAATTAATATTGGCTATAACCATCTTTGTAAGGTTGACAGTCGATAGTCCTCTTAATTTATAGATCACTTATTCATTTGATACCGTCAGTGGAAATTGGAAGATGCACATGAAATCGATTGGCTATTTGGATGATCGAAAAACCTCCATCTTTGGCCAGCTAGCATACCAGCATGACTGCAATTCAAAAGATAAATGTTAGAAAAAAAAAAAAAAAGAATTGGACAAGCAAGGAAAGGAGCTGCAAACAGCACAAGTTTCCTCACGTTAAATACTCTCTCCTGCCCCCCTCTAATTTTCTCTTTTATATATATATATATATATATATGCATCAATCAATAAATTGAAAGATTGGAAGGTCTTTAAATTTTCCTTGGCTTCTATATCCCATGGGATCCCACTTTCATTTTCCTCACATCCAAACAACGCCTTACTTTGTCTTAAGTGCAAGATAAATGCAAAGAGAATATCTTGCACCTCAAGATGTTGAGCATCCAAACTCTAAACATTTTGGGCACATTTGGTAACAAGTGAGGAATCTGTAGATTTGAAGATTTCTCACTTCCGCTGGAATAAGAATTCTTCAAAAAAGATTTGTATAGCTGAATATTTCACATCAATATTAGTCCATATCAATGCATATAGTTGAGCAAAATTGGTATATGTGCGTAAATCCACAAAAAAAGAAGATTTTAAAATCCTATGGTAAGAAGTCGAAACTAAAAATCCTCACAATTGAGGATTTCCACTGGTCCACTGGCCCAATTAATCATCGGGGATTTGCATGTCTTTTCATGACTGAAAGTGTGTGTGTGTGTGTGTGTGTGTGTGTGGGGGGGGGGGGGGGGGGGGGGGGGGACTTGCATGGCTTTTCATGACTATGTTGAAAGGGTGCGAGGGTTCCCTGAGGATTTAATTGTCAAACATAACCTTTAAGTTAGAAAGGATGACTGTGATTTCTTTCTTTAGGGCCTGTTAATTTGCATACTTGATCTGGGTTAAGGTCACTCATCATAGCTCTTATTTTTTTAACTCTGCTTACCTACATTCAATTATGGAAAAAGCAAAACTTGATTTACAGTATAGGTTCATTTTCCCTAGATCCAAATATGGTGCCTGAATTATCTTTTTCATGAGGCTTACTAGGTACTATATATACCGTGGGGCTTGTACAGACCGAAAAACCCAAGCAACATGTCCATTGCTTAAAGGCATATAGCATAACATCAAGCCCAAGGTGTCTATGGCCCACCCCCGACAGAATCTACAGTTCGTTCGGGCTAAATATGTAGTAAATAAGGTGCACTGTTCCTTTCAATGAATAATCCACACTACTCTTTAAGTCTAAACCAATGAAAATACCAATTTTCACTGTCGTCTAACTTTAGAGCCAATTACTATACTTGGACAATAATCAGGTTGAGCTCTTTGATGCACCAATTATCCGCGATGGGCTCCACCTGTGTTTAATGCTTTGCAACCACAAATCTCACTTCATGCAACTCTACCGACGCACACGAGTCCTAAATACCATCAAATCCAGTCGTAATCGTGTTGATGCAACATACTTCCTACCATTATAGCTAGCCATCACTTTTTGATGCAAACTGCACGAGCAGGATCGTATGTCCAAGGCTAAAAAAATCTATGAAAACACAGTACATGTAACAATTCCAGATCTTATTTATATCGATCATGTCATCTTCATCGACCCACTAAAGCTATGGGTGCGTAAGGGTTAAGGGGCAGTCGTTTTCTTAGTGACAAGTAAAGAGAATCTCGGGACCCCATCTTGGAATTGCCAAGGCATCTACTGACTGACTTTTCTTATTGCTGAGAATCAATTAATCATCTAACCTTAGACTGGTTTTGGCCCTCGTGTGAGCACTATTGGTAGATTAGAGAACATGGTTAGTGGCATTTCCTGTCATATGATTATTGTTGGTATTGGTCATGGCCCATGGGTCTACTAAATTCAGTGAATTTTGATGCTTTTCCACCGGCAACTAAAAGTGCCCCATGTTCCAAAACGGTTTTGTTCACATCTCATTTGATCCTTGAAAGGAGAATTGGAAGGAAGGGCCCACAGTGTATTTACTGGTCTCCACAGGCCCTTATCAACTTGATCATCATATGATCCTAGTTGTGTATCAAGAACCTGCAAGAGGCTGCTGTTATCTTAAGCACTCGAATATTGACAAGTATCAAAATGGGTCTATTAATGCAACGATGGCTGGCAGTTCATGAAGAAAAAGAATTGGTAGGTCTCACTACTACATGGGCGAAGTGGGCCAATCAAATTAGTCCGCAAAGGGGTTGTTTCTTATTTGTTATGCACATGCATGGTTCGGTGGAGGGGGAAAGAAGTCATATAAGATTCTCCTCCTGCAATAAACAAAAAATTGTATGGAGAGACGTCAGAATCTATCTTTGCACACGCACCTCTCTCTCTCTCTCTCTCTCTAAATCAGATGTTCGAGAAGGACAATGTATAGCCAATGTGGGGGGCCTTCAATATATTGTAGATTAATGAGAACACAAGACCCCCTGCACTTGGATCTTGTTGAGTGAAGTTCTCAACCAAGTATTAAATGTTCAGAATTCGTAATAAGCTAGCTAATCTAATTTGGTTATTCGAAATAGGTGCTTTTTTGTTTTCCATGAGGAACTCCTACACTACACTTGTGTGGTGTGGGATTTTCAATTTCCACCATCCAAGCAACAACGAGATTCTACTTGAAAGGCGGGATCGAAAATCCAACAGAGCCACCAAAGTGGAGAAAGCTCATGATTCGTTTCATTCCCCCTGTGGTTCCACTGAGTTTCACAACTGATGGTCTAATTGAGAACTTCTTAATTCCTGAACGAGTGTTCAGCTAAGAGGAGTAAATTAAAATAAGATTTTCAACTTGAAAGAAACTTGGAACTAGGTGAGGGACATTCCACTGTTGTGGATGGAGCCACCCACATGGCCCCATTGCTGACAGTTAAAAGGTGTTCCCCTTGCATAATTTCATGTGAAGAAAAAGTAGGCAGTTAACCTCGGGTTGTTAATGGAAAACTAGGGGTCCTTCACAGGTCTTTTCATTCTATATAGTAATATTACACAGTGGTTACATAAGGAATTTTATAACACTTCAGTTAATTCGGTTCTTGACACCCTAACTAACAACTATAACACTATAATTATATATTAATGAACGTGGCCACTCAAGCCTTCACATTCCTTTCATCATAGATAAGAGATAAGGTTGGAACAGATCTTTCTTCTCAAGAAAAAAGACAACCTTTCGAAGTCAATATATATCTTTGGGCATTTGACATCCACTAACCCTAAACAACAACCATGCTTTCAACACTTGAATCCAGGGCCCCGGTTATTGATAAGCAAAATCAAACTCACACCAATACATATGATAAAATATGGTTAGAATTTAATAAAAGAAGTTATGGGTTTTGTTGCTTTCCTAATTCCAAGTCATAATCATACCTAATCTCTCCTCTTGTTGAGTGGTCACAAAATGGCAATTGAACTTTTATTATCAGATGTGATTGTGGAAATATAGGATAGAAAGTAGAAACATGTGTATATGTCTACAATAATTATTGTCTGTCATTAGTCTTTCAAATCATATGCTTGTGTGGAACTTTATTAAACTTTGGAGCTCCAAAATGCTCTTTTTTTTTACATTTCTTTGACCCATGATCAAAGATCCTTTTAATTGAACATGAAGATGCCCAACAATGATGGTGACTTGACTTCAAGTTCTCCTGTAGATTGAAAGATTATAACCCTTTGAATGGAGTTTCAGAAAGATAGAAATGGCAGAAAAAGAAGCTTTTGGATCCGTTCAAACAATGATAATTTTAGGGCACCCTAATCCATTCTGGGATCCATCATTTCAAGTATTTGGATCACTTGAACATAGTGTGGGAACTTGGCATTTAGGCTTGGATTTGATCTAGAAAAAAAAACAATGAGTCTCACACAGATTAGATCGTTTAAAGGTTTCTTAAATTTTTGAAATGAGGGTAGTTTACTACGTACCTCTGAGAGAATTTTTTTTTTCTATGACATTTGAGTTGATAAACTGGATTTGGCCCATATCCTTTTATTTTGACCGATCTGAATTTGTGTCAGGGTTTGCAAGCCAAAATCCAAGTTTGCCCTGTTTTGCACGTGTATTATTTGAATCCGATTCAGATTTCTAAATAGGCCAACAACAGACATAGGACAAATCCAAAATCTAGATGGCCCATTGGGTCGTACGGGTTTTAAATATCAAAATCAACATATTAAGCTCATAGGTAGTTTAGAAATATATCATGCGGACCTCCCCTAGGTGAATATTTTGATTACACTCGTCAAAAATTTTGCCAACTGGATATGCTTATGTCGGACAGTAGAAAATACAATGTCACTTAGAGTAAGAAAGACTTGATTTGTTCCCACAAATAAGACTCTTAGTATGATTTCTAATAGGATATTAGTGGATGTAGGTTTCTTGACGAAGAAGTCTCCAGTGTATGTATTACTTTTTGGAACTTGTCTATATCATAATAGTGGAGCGAGGGCGTGTTTGGATGGAAGGTGGGTTGAAGCTATTAAGTCAAGAAAGAATAAAATGTAAGAGGGTTATGATGGTCTTTTATTTTTAGTTGCTTGATTGATAATCATTTTTACTTTTTGTGTAAAAAGATGTTATTTTTTTGCCATTTAGTGGAGAAAATAGGCTACTTTTTGAGTTTTTCTTTTTTTAAAGAATAAATAATTTTAAATTTATGTACTTGTGATATGACCCTTGGTCATTTCTTGTATAGATAATGGATGCTTTACCTCACGTTACTTCAAAATTCAAATCACCATCCATATTCCAAATTCGCTCGGTTGGACATTCTCCATCCTCATAGCCTAAGTAAGACAAAAGGCGAAGAGATCTTAGGAGCTTTCAAATCGTTAGAATGCATAAATCTCTGAACACATGTCGGCGTTTCCACATGCAGATCCATCACACAAATTTATCTCACTTCACCTGATCAGACAGTGGGCCATCAGCAGTGATAAGCCCAGATAGGTGACCCTGTAGCAGCATCATGAGAATGCATAGACTGTCCAGGCCACTGTAATCACTGCACTAATGTCCCCAGCAACAGTTAAATAGCATGGGGTGGGCCCTCTATAAATTAACTATAAAGAGTAAAATCACTGGTGGGGCCCTCTAGTATCCCCAGTGTAGTCAAAAGACTCAAAACCTGAAATCATTTTGAGTTCCCAGACACTGAAAAATGCCCCCAACCTTTTATTTGTCAAATAGATAGAGGATGTAATCAATCAATGGGGGCCCACATAAAAGGTGGGCCACTAAGTCATAATCATTGAATAAAAAGAGCAAAAAAGGCTCAAGACAAAGGGGGAGGACTGATTTGATAGAAATATATAATAAATGGGAGGAGATGAAAAGATTGGGAAGGCCATGTGCACGGATGACTTTTTTTATTATTTGGATGCTGATGATGATATGATACAAATGGTGTGAAAGAAGGTGTGGGCCAGATGTTCCCTGCACAGCAACAATGCCTTTTGTGATCTCTCATTTCACAAATCTCACTGGTCCAACTCCAACAAGGGCTGGTTTCATGACAATGAAGCTGAATGCTGATGTTACTCTTCACATGGCTTTCTTTGATGCCTCATGCATGCCTCACTTATTTTAGGGTATGTCGACACCATACTTCTGGACAGGCCACTTATATTGGAAACATTTATTGGTACTGATAGGCTCGGGTTGGCCAACTTCATTGAAAAGCATATGCCAAGTCAACAGATAAATGGACTTGATCAAACCTTGATCGATGATGGCTTGATGTTATATATTCTGCCCCATAAACTTGAGGACGTTAAACCAAGGATAGGATCAAATGAATGACTTGATGTTATCACTGCACCAAAAATAAAAAATTGGAACGAATTATTGTTCTTAATCCGTGTGTTCCTACTCCGTTTATCCATTCCTAAATCATTCCTAATATGTTCATCCGTTCCAAAAACAGGAAATTGAAACGGATAAACGGATTAGGAACACACGGATTAAGAATGGTAATCAGTTCCAATTTTTCGTTTTTGATGTGGTGTATATATTTTCTTGATCTACATCCAAACCTTTTTATTGTCATGCCTAAAAAAAGTACCACCAAGTGCTAACCAGTGAATTTTTTTCAAAAGAGAGATGAAGCTCCTCTTCCTCCTCATCACCATCATCAAATTAAAGAGAGAAGTTAGAGCATGCAGAATAAATAATATAAAACAGAATATACGCTTTCATTTTGTAAGTTTAAAAGATTTTGCTTCTTCGCCAATACAAGGAAAGCGAAATTTATCTAGAAGTCGAATCTTTTTACTTATAGTTCTCCCCTCTAAAACACTTTTTATAATATAATTTTTTTGAAATGGGGACTTCAAAAAAATCCCCCAATTGTATGGCATGGCAATGATATCGTGACTGTAGCGACAATGACAGTGATGGTGATGCGATGAAGGCAATTGTGATGATGTTAGTGGTGATTGTGCTTTATCATGATGTCCAATCCAATCTTGTTTTATCATCAAAGGAAAGTTTTACTCCTCAAAATTAGATTTATTTCCACCGTAACAATGATGACATGAAATGCATGTAATTTGAAGTTTTCGATTATCAATTATTTTAGTCATGTATTTTAGACATAACCAATCTTATAGTAGGGCGTAAAATTAATTAATTATAATATATTTTTTTATTAATGATAGAACAAGGTGTAAAAGTATATTTGAGTAATTTGGATTTCTAAATTGAGGTCCGTTATATTTATCGATTGAAGCAACAAATTATATAAAAAGAAAGTGCTTATAAGTAACTAATTTTATAATTAGCCTATTTTGGTCAAGAACATTAAAATCTTTGGATGTGCAAATACCCATGAGACGGTGATATGGAGGAGGATCATAGTCCAAATATGTTTAGGCAGGCTTTGACATGCATCTAGGTCTTCTCAGCGCATTCTAATTCGACCCGCTTTTGAGTGTGTTTAGAGCCTTTGTTGAGTCTTTTTCCTAGATTGTTTAGAGTTTCTTCCAACAAAGAGTCTCTAGTCAGAGAGAGAGAGAGAGAGAGAGAGAGAGAGAGAGAGAGAGAGAGAATAATGTCCATGAGGGGAAGAATGTTTCTTGGGTGGTGTTTTTGACAAGAATTTTTTGAGTCTGTGGAAGATCCAACAACTTTGCATAGGAAGATCCAAACCTCCCAAACTATGTTAATCAAACAAATAAATTAGCCTTGGGTAGAGGTTTTTTAGATTTTTTTTGTAGTTCCAATTTTATCAGGTGTCTCTGATGAGACTTCATATTTTTTATAGTTAAAACTAAAATGATGATGCCAAGTATTTGTCTTAATTCTCACATTTAAGTAGAAGTAATTTACCATTTTTCTAATTAAGATTATGAAGCTCAGGCCTGGGTTTCAGTTCAGGCTTGACATTTTTCGCAAAGGATGGGCCTGGGCTTGACATGTTCGCCAGTAGGCCAGGCCGGGCCTAATTTAAGGGCCAATTATAAATGGGCCAGTTTTGAATACACCTTGGGCTGCTGATAAGCCGGCCCATTGACTCCCATGGAAGATCCAAGTACAGTCCATGGTAGTTATGAATGATCTATAAACCAATACTCAATATTATTTCAACAGGAAGCTGACAGACCCAAACTGCAGTCCGGCTTGTTTACCCATAGACATTAATTTCACAGCAAAAGCTTCGGTCTTGACCCAAACAGACCAAGCTGGGCTTTGAGATATCAAGGCCCACTTATGGCGCCAAATGGCGTAGGGCTGACATTGTGGGTCACCTAATCATATTTTTCTTTTTGGGACTCAAGAAAGAACACCAGCACACGCACACCGGAAAAAAGTCCATACAAGTGGGAATGGAGCCCGCACACGTGAGAAGAGGTGGCGTACTCAGGGTTCGAATCCGGGCAGCCAGAGCCAGGTGAGAACTGTCACTCCTTATCACTCATATAAGGAGCCGTTCTCGGGTCACCTAATTTTATTAAAATATGCTATGCGACGATTTTTATCCACATGACGTGGGTATATATTCTAATCCAAACAAACTGGCCCTTATTGCCACCCAAAATCAGAGTACTGAATAACCAGCTAGGCCCCACCATAGATGGGCCAGAACTGGAGATTTAGATCCGACCCATGGACCTACTGCTAAACTGGATAGGCACAGTCCCGAACCTGGGATAATGAACACCACGGTCTGGCTTGGACATTGACATCAGCTTCATGGGTTAGGCCCAAGCCTTAATTAGCCCTACAAATAATTTACCAGGCTTGGATTTGAGCTTGGTGGGAGCACAGACCTCCATGCGCAGATCCTTGTCAAGCAAGGCCTATTCCATTTCATTGTTCGAGCCTGAATAAGTAACCATTAGCCCGCAGTAATAAAACTCTAGCCCTGGTCCAGCTCATTAGCAGTTTACTAGGCCATTTGCGGTCGCATTTCCCACACCTAGCCTGTTCAATTATTAGACCCAAACAAGACTGGGCTCAAACGGGCCCTCCTGGCCTGGACAATCAGCAACAGTCCAGTACCCTTCTAAGTGGGCCCAATCCGGTCTTTCAGGTTTAGATGGGGCAATCTTGCTGCATTTGCAAAATCAACGGCTGGAGATTCAATTGCACTATAATAATCACGAACTAGCTGATTATCATTCAAACAGGGCCCCAAGCCCAGCCCAATTAAATGTCTTTTCAGTATATACTTAGGCCCCACCCCATATGTACAGTACAAAATTCCAGTGGTCTGTGCCTGGGCCTCTGTCCACCTAAAGGACCCAACAAAGCCTGTTTGGGCGGTCCGAGTTATTTACACAACTAGGCCTAGCAGACCTAATGACTTGCCTGTTGGATGAATTGATGTGGGCTAAGATCATAAATGAGTCAGGCTTCAGATTCTTAATGGTCCAGTTTGGCACTACATATTTATTACGATGGGTTGCAGTTATTTAATCAAGTCGTAGGCCTTCTATCCCTTTCTTTTCCTTGATTGTGCATAAACAAAAGTGGACGTGCGCAGATGAGTGGGGCCAAAGATCTTTGATCAAGTCTGATTTAAGTTGGACTCGACCTCATACCTGATATGCATTGTCAAGTATATATAGCTCAAGCCTGTTGGGGGGCTTGATTGGAGCTTAGCTCAAGCTCAATTTAGTACTATCAAGCTAGGCTCGACTTAGTTCAAACCTAGCTCAAGTTGGGCTGAGTTCAGCTTGGATCGATCGAACTCAAAGTGGCCTCGTTAGGGCCTGTTTGTTTCGAGTAATTGGATTCTTAAGATTGTATATCTATTAGTGGTTAAGAATGAAGAATTAAAAGTGAATAAATGACCATTAGATAACCTCTACTCTAATGAAAATTGAATGAAGGGAAGATAGGAAATGAATACCCCATCCATCACCTAGTAATTCAAATCGTTAATGATCCTTAGGTAGAGCTCATTTGACCGAGTTTATATCCTTCCAATTCCTAAGTATTCTATTCAATCAACAAGCCCTTAATGTTCAAACCAAGCTCAAGCCTTGATAAGTTTCCTCGTTTCATTTAAACCACATGATTGTAAACCATGTGTGGGGGGAGATTTGAATTAGTGCGGGGGTCAAGCCTGGGTCAAGATCAACCTAACCTGGCCCACTAATCCAACTCAATAACCGCCGGTGTGTAGTTACTGAGGAAGTAATTCCTGGATTCAAGGCGCCCCACGATCTAAGGTCAAGCAGTTACCAGATTGAGATTATGGGGAGGAGGCGGAGAATGTGCGCGGGGAGAAAATCCAGGGAAACGGAAAACATATAAGGAGGAAGGAGCAAAAAGAAAGGTAGATAATTTTTGGAGAACAACTCAAATAAAAAAAAAAAAAAGAACACAGCCAGTAACTAACTTAACCATCGGAGGATCCTTAGTCGGATAACCCGATCGAGTCTTCACGGTGATTTTCTATGATTTCAGGAATAGTGATTTGATACGAAAGAGAAGGCAAGTCAACCTTGCCATCGACAAGCCGAGCCGACCTCCAGTTCAAGGTTTGTTCAAATCCAGATCTTACACCTTGTATAGGCAATTAAAATCCCAAGCTAAAGCCAAAATCAAAACAGAGAATGTTAAGTAGTCCCAAATCAAAGGAGTTAAAGAACTTTGAAGGAAATGTAGGTGTGATGCAAGTATCCCATCTTCTGAAGTTAACAGAATAAGACTCTTGATCTCAGCTTACCTCAAGGCCAAAACAACAACTGCAACCTACCATCGGGAGAGCAGTCCCCTTCATCTCCACCTACTCCCCTATATTCTAGAAAACCAATTAAACCAAGCTAGAAAGAGATACTTCAGATACAACACCAACTCTTCCCAATCATTAAAATATATATATATATATATATCAAGAACCATCAAAATAGAACATGTTAAATGGGTCTATCTAGCATTTACTTCGAGCTAAACCTAACCTGATTAGTGAGAGAGAATAACTAGGAAGAATTCTCAAGCACATCCACAAACTTCAAATTTATCCACCTCAAATCATGTTAATAAAATGAAAGAGATTCTTGAGGGGGGAGGGGGGAAATAAAAAAAAGGTAATTGATATTGGCACTCCCTTTTTCCCATTTTCTGATGGAGGCACTCCAAAATTTTGTGAAGGAAAAAGAATGCCTCCATAAAAAAAAAAAAAAAAAAAAATGCCAATATCACTTCTCCAAAAACAAAAAGAAAGTATTATCATGATTAAAGTTAGATGAAAGATCAGATTTCTCTTTTCAGGCTGTAGCCTATAAGATCCAATGTGATTGATCTCTCTATAAATTGTAAATTGTGACATTAATCTGCCCACCGAACCCATAATGTGGTCCTCTGAATCATCTGTTTTCCCTTCTGACACGTACAAATTAAAGCCAATAAGGAACACAAGGGTCAAATCCAATTAATTATGTGTAAAATCAATGTACGTAATTGATTATATTAAATGCTAATCTACGTGTGTCAATGGCAGCCGTTCACACTGCTGATATTTTGACAACTTGGTTAGGAAGAGGATCTCATGAACATCTTCAACATGAATCACGTGCCCAAGGATATATATATATATATATATATATATATAGGGAGATATATTGGATTTTGGCGTTATTGGTCCAATTGAAAGAGACATGTAATATGCAATTGGACAAAAATTGACTCTGTTTGTGACTGCATTTTACTGTGCCTGCCTTCCTCCTTTCATTACATTTTCCATGAATTCCAGATCCAAACAAGTTAAATTCACAAAAAGGTGAGGATGGGATTTCTGATGCAAGATGCCAACCGTATATTCCAATCAAATAAGATAATTCTCTTGTCTGTATGATTGTCCTTTTATGGGTTGTCAAAAGAGTCTAATTGTTAGACAAATGGGAGGAGAAGATGGAAGTTTAAATATGCAAGAAGGGTACAAGAGAGATGGGGAACAGGGTAAGGTGGCCATAAATCTTCTGTAGGGCTCTTATGTGGGCACTTTAGTGATTAAACATTTCAACTCACATATATGTGCCGACAGGTTAATGTGAATTAAACAGATGAACAGATGTTGAAATGAATGATATATTATCCAGCAGTTAAAAGTGTTACATCGGATCCAAGTATCCCAATGATGATGATGATTGTACATGAAGATGATGTTTGGCCCATGAGCGCAGACCCTACTGCCGTTGGTGGTGATGAGGTCTAAATGTATGTATGCCTAGGATTTTCTAAGGTCACCTTTCCCAACAAAATTTTTAGGAGAAAAATTTCCGATTTTTCTAAAAAGTTGTGGTAAACTCATCATTGGTAATGATTTGGACGAATGAAAATCTTCATTTGTTAGAATTTTTAAATCCGACCACCCCCATAAGATTTGAAAATCCCCACTTAAGTAGATTTACAAACCGAACTCTATTTTCCTCAGCTATATGCATCGATACACACCAATATCAATCTAAAATCATCAACTATGCAAATCTCCAATGAGAAACCCTTATTCCAGTGATAATGAAGAATCATCAGATCTATAGAGTCGTCACACGTTACCAAACATGCTCTAAAACTTCATTCGTGTCAAAAGGGCTAAAATTACCTTATACCGGAACCATCAAATATCTGTCTTTTAATAGAAATAAGGCTATCCCCCCCCCCCCCCCCCCCCCCCCGTCTCAAAAAAAAAAAAAAAGAGTACAGTAGACTTTTGAAGGAATGAGGCGTGGCTGTTTTAAAAAGATTAAGTGAAGACTTTTGTTAAAGTAATTATAGTAAAAAAAAAAATTACTCATTTTCCATTGGTCACAACAAGTGATAAAGTCCAGGAATTTACTTTTACTTTGCCACCTACCAAAAAATTGTACTTCATGAAATATAAATAAACCAGTTGCTTTAACCAATGTTAACTTTCCATCTCACTCTTTTCTCAAATTACTTTACTCCATGAAATCAAATGCACAAATATAATTATTTACATCAAAGTATACTTCTCCTTTCATCAAAGGATTTTACCGATAAAATTTCGAAATATGGCCATATATCCCGAAGGGTCCTGGCCATTTGTGCAGTACTGATTGGGTCCGTCAGTACCCAATTAGTTTTTTTTTTTTTAAATCTGGGGTGAGTGACGCTAGCATCAATGTGTTCCTGATGACAGTGACGTATGTGTCGTAGTTCACCGAGGCGGCCAGCCCCATCCATTCTTCTTCAAATAAACCTCTCTCTCTTTCCATCTTTCATTGAAGGAGACTGAGAGAGACGAAAGATATGAGTCAAGTTTTAGGGCTCGTTTTCGTCAAATTTATTCTCCTAATCTCCTCTTCGATCCATGAAATCGATGGCAGATCCTTCAAATTCTTCTCCATCTGCTCCTCTGATCACTCATTCTCCCATTCCAGAACCGAGCGAAATCGACGGTAATTTCCCAATTCCTCTCTCCATTTCTCTATTAGGATTTTCTTCATTCACTGTCGTACAATTACGACTCGATTTCTGTTGAATTACACGTTTTCTGGTGCAATGATTTCTTCTGTTTTTGCCATTTCTAGGTAATTATATGCATTTGGGGTACCAAAAGTCTAAACTCCTGTTTAAAATATGGAAGACCCATTAGACTGTTGATCTCAGTGGCCTGGGAAATCAAGATTTCACATGTAATCTTCATGTCCAATTCAGAAATGGATAGTTTGAAACACTAGTTTTGGTGGGTGGGGTTTTGGGTTTCTCATTTCTGCTTTGTGGGTGTCTGAGAAATGATTTCCACAATATAATTCATCCATGATGAGGCTTAGTACAATGAGGTCTGCATATTGTTTGGTGTCCACATTGCCATGGGGTGGCTTGATATTGATATATACAGCGCGTAAAGCGACGATAGTGTCACTCAATATTTCTTTGAGTGACGCTTTCGTCAGTAGGAATAAAAGATAAAAAAAAAAAAGAAATAGAAATAGAAATATGACGGGAGGACCCAATTAGTACTGCACAGATGGCCATGACCCATAGGGATAAATGCCTGTATTTTAGAATTTTTCCAATAAAATCCTCTTATATCAAAGTATACTTCTCCTTTACAAACTATTACATTCTAACTAATTCGACATTTGTTTTATATTATATTTCTCCGTAAAATTTTCAAACACCACGATGACAAAATTTAATAGCTTCTTATTATTGACTCCTATGGATATTATGGAGATCCCCATGAGGCAAGGGCCACCACCATTGTATATTTGTATTTGTACAAGGACTTTACAGGCTTTCTTGTTTTATTATTATTATTATTTTAATTATCGTTATATTTACTTCTCAATGGGTCCTACTCTAATAATTGACTTAAAATACTAATATTGTGTTGTCTTATGGATTATAGGCTTAAAATACTAATATTGTGTTGTCTTATGGATTATAGGATATTACCATTTCAACAATACTCTAATGAGAGTATTATAAGACTGATGAGGATTAAGTTTGTACCATCTAAGATGATTGATGTGATAACCCTGCAAGCGTTTGTTAGACAGTACGTAGGAATTCTTGGAAATATATATAGCTATTGTGGGGTGATTCTAATATTTCTAGTTTCATTTTTTTTACACAAACACTTTCAGCTACTTTTGGAGTCAGAGATTAGAGAAATTCTCACCAAAAGGACATCCACACAGCACATTCTCGGTGTATGAAAGCCAATCCTATCACCTATGCTTTAATGGATAATGACTCTTCCCGCATTCACACGGGAAAAGTTGCATGTGGACGTCGTCGTGAAAAGAATTCTCGAACTTAAGTCTTTGTAATATGAGTAAATATTTGATATTTAAGATAAAGGTGATGGTTGATTAGGCATGTATTTAAAGCTAATTTTATTTTTCATTTTTAATTATTTAATTTAAGACGATCATTGTGAGCAATCAAATGATCTTTCTTTTGAACATTAATATTAAATTTTAGTGGTGTCCACATCCACATTCTCAGCATGAAAAAGGGCAAACAATGGATGGTTAGGATCTTTAGAAATATCAATCATTGACATTGCATAACTCCATCTTCCACATTTTTGAAATGGAGAATTTCAAGAGGGCATATGATTTTTTGCTCTTATTTAAAAAAAAAATGTACAAGATTTGAATACTTCAAAATAGTATAAAAGTTTTTCCATGATTCTTTCAATCAAATCATCTCCATATTTTTTTACAAAAATGACAAAAATACACTTCCCTTACTATATATAGGTTTTTATTTATTCTATTTTCTCACTAAAACTAGTCGTTTTAATTGTGATGATCATTATCATTTAATGGAGCTAGTTTCTAAGTCATTTGGAATCTCTTTTTTCGAACCATCCATGTAAATGGATCGTTAAAGAAAACCATAGGTAATTTGGGTTGGACTTCATCATTTCTCTTAAATAATTTATTAAATTAAAAAATAAAAAATAACATAGAGGTATTTTTGTTATTTTCTAAAAAAAATTATAAAAAAAAATTAATTAGAAGAATTATTTTTTAAAAATGAGCCAAAAGTTTTACACCTTACTAAGAATTTTCCTTTTTAAAATCCGAAAACCTCGGTGACTTCTAAGAATTTTCCTTTGGGTTTGCTAAATTTTTCTTTGGGTTTACTAAACTATCACTGAGGTATGTCAGCTTTGTGTTTTCTCTGGGTTTAGGCAGCACTGGTTTTCTTCTTGGATAGTCTGTTTGCCTGGATGATAGGTTGCCTTTTGCTGCCTATGTTGCTGGAACCTCTCTTTTTATTTCTTATTCCTCCTCCTTATCTGTTTTTTGTTGTAAAGTTTTTTCTTAAGTAGTTTTGTTGTGCAGCTTGGCTGGGTCGGTTGTCATCTTTTGTAAGCCTTCCCTCTCCCTTTGTTTTCTTGTTTTGGGGGTATTTTGCCCTGTTTTTTTCCTTTAATACTCAATTACCATTAAGCCAAAAAAAAAAAAAAAACTACAACTGCATCGAAGGAGATCAATTGATGTCAAATTGTCAATTAATAGAGAGTTGCTATACATGAGCCTTATGGCCCTTATCTCATGTTGCTATAAATTAATGAGCCTTATCTCATCTTAAACATTACTAAATTTTGAAATTGACAAAAGGCATATGGGAGCCACCGATCATTTGAAGGTAAGAGCCCTGCTACATGGACTAACTCATGGACCGATCCATGGACTAACTCCATAGTTTTGGGGGGAAAATCACATCACATCATGTGATTTTCCCCCCAAAACTATGGGCCATGTAGACTTTTTGTTGAAGGTAATCATCCATTCTCCAATCAGCATAAGACACCCCCACCTATAGTAGTGTATCCAAATCACTCGATTATGAGCCTAGTTAGAAAAAACACAAAGAACCAACATCCAACTTTGACTGACATGAAAAAAAAAAAACTTGAATAACTGCAAGAGCTCAATCATTAAATGCATGGCAGTTGGGCTCAAATGAGCCTTCCAATCCATGCAATGCCACTTGTCATTGAGCCATGATGCAACATTGATTGCTTGTTGAGTTGTCTACAGGTGAGATGGTAATTGTGGGACACATGAGATGTAGAGACTAGAGAGTTGGAATTAGAAGCCCATCCAAATGAGGAGGTGAGAAATGAAACATGTGATTGATTCTTGTGGTCACATACTCACATGGGTACTTGCAAAATACGTCAAGAATCCTTCAATTAAGAGAGGAGGCTTCCAAGTTCAAACTAAATCCACTAGTGGAATATTATTGTTGTGAGAGAGAGAGAAAAGGTGCCCATTGTCCACAACATGCAATCCACATGCCATTGCTCATGTGGGACCCCGCTCCGTTTATCAAGTCAATTGAGGACACCTGTGTAAATTCATTGTTTATCTGATTAAACTATCAGTAATGTAGATAGGGCTTTGTGTAATCAAGTTTTACATAAATTGGTATGTGATTTTCTTGATGTTAGGATACTTTATTTTCGACCACGATGTTACTTGTGATTGTGTGAATTGAGTGAGCTATGTAGTACTTGTATTTGTTCAGTTTTTTAAAGTAATTCATGCATGGTAAAAGAGTCATCAATCTTTTAAGATATAAATAGTCTACCAATTAAAATCATCATCATCAAAGTCTTGTATCAACTATATTGAATTCATTATTATTATTATTAGTTCTACCACTACTACTATTATTTTATAGACCCATGAGAGTATCTGCATAGGCGGGGAGGGAACACCCACAAACATGGGGAGGAGGTACCTGCACACCCATTGAGAGAACACCCACATATGTGAGGAAAGGTCATCAATGCAAAGAAAGAGAACAAACATAGGTGAAAGAGAGCATACTCAAAGATAGGCAGTTGGGATCCTTAGATAGATTGATTTAGTTACATGAATTCTTATTCGCCTTTTTAAACCTATCCTAAGTTAAGTCCTGAGATAGGATGGGATCTCTCTTTACAATTTTCATCCATATTTTCTTTGGCGTATTTCTCTTTTTTGAAATGTAATCAATCCGAAAAAGAAGAACTTTCACTCGCGTCATCGTTAGCCTCTACATTGGATATGTTCAAAAGCCTATCAATTAAATTATGGTACCAAACCTTTTTTTTTTTTTTTTACCCCAACCTAGAGGTATGGAACTCAAGAGAGCCCACATAAGTGAAAAGAAAATGCTCACACCGTAAAACGAAGAGCCTACACAAGTGGAAAGAGCTGCATATCCACGGATCAATTTTAATGACGTATGAGATTGCCAACCAACTGAATAACCCTAGTTGTCGTGTGACTTACAATAGCATGCATATGAAACCGGATCCCCTGATTGGTCCATACAGGGGATCCTTTTCCATGCATATTGTATGGAGTAATAACCAAAAAACACAAGCAAATGACCAATGTCCTTTTCCAACAATCAGATGTGCGGATGAAATGTATGTAGGGTTTCTGTGGGAACCATAGTGTACCCCTTGATGGGATCAGTACATAACTGCACGCATGTGTACATGGACCCACATGTCTTTAAACTTGCCATGTGTATCTAAAGTCTAAAACCCTACTCATTACCTGATCAAAACTTTAATAATTCATGCTGGATTTCTTGTAGAGATTAATCATGGAACACTCTAGTTTCTTGAGTACCACTCATTTAAACATTTGATCCGAAAATATCAACACATTCCAACATTTGGGTCCACAAATAAGGAATCCACGGATCCCCAGAATTTCAAATCTTTGAACCGTACCCAATGGGTCCTTGGGAACCCGGACAGCATGAGGAGTCTTTTTCGAAAGGCACAATCAGATCACTACATTTCTTAAATTGGAGGGAAAGGTTCAGATCTTTTTCATCAGATCACCATTTCTGATTCGGGTGATTTGTGGGAACTCTATTATTGCTGACTTGCTACAAGATAGGGCCAAGATAGGATGTATTGTATTTCGTGTAAAGGACAAGATGTTCTTGCAGGTGTGTGTTCCTATGGCCTTTTTTTTTTCTTGGAGGAAGGTAAGATCAGAGAAAAGGTTTTCCTTTTCCATTCAAAATCTTTGGATGAGTTCTTTTAATTAGTTCTAAGTTTGTTGGTTACGTTAAGAAAGATTATAATAAATAAAAAAAAGTAAAAGAAAACCCAAATCTTAGGTCTATTTGGATTAGGTTCATGTATGAAAATGACAATAATGCCTTTAAGCAACCTCATTTATTTTAAGTTATAGTTGGTTGTTCTTTGTCATTAATAATAAGGCTAATGCATTTAAGACACTTCATTTACAGTTAAAACCGGGTCTAGAGAGCTAAGCCCCTACTAAAGGGACCATACTTTAGGGTTTTGTTTGGATGGAGGATATCTAATTAAGAATTCCATATGATATATAAATTCTTCAAAAGCCCCCCCCCCCCCCCCCCCCCCCCCCCCAAAGATTTCTAAGCGTTTTCAAATGTGAAATTTGAAGAAATTTTTAAGTAAAAAAAAAAAGTCATGCCACAATGCTGACTTTTCAAAACTTATAAACCAAACAGAGATTTCAAATAGTGGAAGACAACCAACTTTTTTTTTTTGCTAACCGGGAGTATCTAAGACCTATTAGAGCACTTGACTAAATCCTCAGGGGCAGTGGCATCCCCCTGTTTCCACTCACCGGGTACGTCGGACTAGGAAGCCTAGCCTGGAGTTCCAACACTTGGTGAGATTCGATGCTGAGACCTCCGGGTGGTTACGGAGTGCCCCAACTAACTATTCTACCCAGCGTTGGTAGACAACTAACTAATGTGCTATAAATCCCTAATAGCAAGATTTCTAGTTAGAAACTCTTGTTAATGTTAATAAATAGGCCTTTGAAACTGTCTTATAAGAGTTGGTCGAATTAAGATCATTTGTACAAGGTAATAAGTAGAGGATGATGGGAGCATATATGTTGGAAACATTTTTTTTATCTAATTTATCTCTAGTGACGTCCATCTTTCTATGATCAAATTTGTCCATATAACATCTTTCTTATTAGTACTTTGGCTTGAATTCACAATTTCAAAGTTGTAATTGTGAATGCATTTTTTTTTTTTTTACTAACGAGAGTGTCCGGCCTCTTCGAGAACCATTTAGGTAACATAATTATATATTTCACAAATGAACAATTTAAAGATTCGTATCACTTCAATTGAAATTAAAGTTCGCATGATCCTTATTATATAGAGGAAGAGTTTGGGTACTATAAATGAACTTGATCACGGAAAGATTAGTCTCATACAAGACAAATTAAACATCAATAAGCTACACTCTACAGGGATTTAAAAAATAAAAAAATTGCCTTCAGTTCCAGGCTCCACCAAAATTGCAACTTTATTGAGAGAGAGAGAGAGAGTGAGAGTGTGTGTATTGTGCCATTGTTATCGTGTGGAAGAAAGGCCACGAAATGCATTGCCGCACTTTTTTGGATATTCAGATAGCAATAGATATGAATAGATTGGATATAGATAGATATCTATTGAACCCATTTGACAAAGAGTCTTTGGCCTATCTTTTTTTTTTTTTTTTCCTTCCACTTTGACATTTCCTAGTTCCCTCTGTGCTCACCTAAGCATTCTCCCGTTATCCTCTTGGACTTTATGTGAGCTCACTTGCTCAATGCATCAAATTCGGAAATAAGGGGTTGCTTAGTTGTTGTTGTTTTTATTTTGGTGTAAAATGCTCAATTCTGTGTCAACATCATTTGTCACCAGTGGGCTGAGGGACCAACTCTAATATTCCTTTCTTCTCACTTTTTTGACTCCTCTTTTCACTTGTATGGGTTCTCCTGGATCCCAACTTCATTAAGTTAATGTACCAAAAAATTATTTCTACGAATAGGGGATATTGAGAAGAAGAGGTGGGTCATACGCTCGAATCAAATAATTGAAAAACCCAATTTCCTCATGTCTCGAGATTTATTAAAATCCTAAGAGCACTTAATATCATAATTAAATCCAATGGTGATTAGTAATAGGATCAACATCAAATTAGAATAGCTAAACCATTCACGAGAGAGTTAAATTATTGTAAACATAAAATTGGATATAAATAAACATAAGTTGATTTGGAAAAGATCAATAGTAGATATCCATGATCCATCTATCCATTATTTTTCTTCTGTGCCAGATGGAGGGACCTTTACTGCGTGATGTGGGACTCACACCAGGCCTTCAAGGCCTCCCAATCCACGTGTTCCAAGCTGGCGTATCACGTGCTTGTCGTATTGAGCATGTGCACATCTCCTACCTTGCTTGCCCTTTCTCCTTAGTCCTTCCTTTACCACCCGTGAAAGTTTGACTTCTTCCATCCTCTCTCTCTCTCTCTCTACTTGGATATTATCAGTTATCACCCCATCTTTTTCCCTTCTACACTTCATCCTTTTTAAGCCTTAAAACCCTTATAACCTCTGAGATCCATCTAAGGATAATTATAATAAATATCATATATCTTTTCCACTTAGCATTGGAACATGGACTCTGTTATGTATGACCTATGATCTGCTCCAATTATCTCTTGGAGGGCTTACAAGTATCCCTTTACTCTACTCAAATGAATGTTGATTAATAGAAAAGCCTCAACTTGCATTAAAATATTAAAGACATGCCCTTAATGTAATTGTAGCATAGTTAGACTTTAAATACCATGAATCATGAGATGAAAATTGAAAAATGGCCATTGTATGTATTTCACTTCTTAATTTTGGTGTATGTAAGAACTTACCACAGTAAAACTTTTGTCACACTGCTTACAGTATGATTTTTTAAGAGAGAGAAACAAAAACTCACACAGTCGACCCAACATAGATTTAATATGTGTATGTGGTTTGCCCTGAATTTTGTTGTGTGAAACATTGCACAAGTGCACATGAATCAAACCTTGGGCAGGTGGCTCGTCCTGCGATTACTTTACCACTATCTCATTCTAGTAAAATAAAATAGAGTTAAAAACCGGCCCAAGATCACATGGACATTACATACATAGTAATTGACCAGTATAAAATATTAGAATTGATTGACATTTTATATTACAAAATATTACAAAAGATGGGCTGGTCTGAAACACGCATGGCCAGAAATTGTTGTCAAAACCTTATAACCATCCAGTGTGAAAAGTACACCTGTAATGGCGCGTGGCATGCACTATACTACTACAAATTTTGCCGACAATGGGAAATTATGCACCCCACACTTTCATGCTGGTCATATATCCTTTCCTCATAGCATAGAGAAACGGAAAAAATCTGGAAGGGCACATTTGAAAATCACAATGGGTTGGACTCTATTGTCTGCCGAATTAGTATTACGTGCAGGATTTTTATTTAGTATAATGATTGAAGGAGTACAGTTTCATAGAAACAAGTCATAAATCCAATCTCCCTCTCCCTCTCCCTCTCATTTTTAAAATTCTCAAAAATTATGAATTTTTGTCATTTTCCCACACAACTTTTTTACACCAAACATCTATTATCACATATATGAGAAAAAAAAAGATTTTAGAAGAAAGGGGTTTTTCTATTTAGTGACCAAAGCCCACATATTTTTATGCATGTTCTCTGCATTATCCGTACATTGGATGACTTGAAAAGATTTTTATTTTTGTGATATCGTAATATACTTTATGCGATCTCACAAATACTTTATACGATATCGCAAAAAACTTATGCTTCTTATTGTGAGGGTGTGGGGGTTTCGGTTATTTCAAGGTGATAAAAAATAAACGAAAAGTAAAGAAAGACCATAGAAATCATGGTTTTTCTCTATCACAAGGTCCTATGAAAATACAACCATATGATAGGTGTAACTCTTTTTTCTTTTTTCTTTTTTGTTTTTGCTTGCTCTAAAGGAACCTGTTTTGTTATCTCTACTCTAACCTGTTTGGATAAACGAAGAGTGGAGTAAAATGAAGTGGATTGAAGTTAAAGTAGAGTATTTCACTTCACATCACTCTATTTGGATGCTTATTTTGAAATTAAGGTTTAGAGTAGAATCCACTTTTATTCAAGGAAATGAAAGTATTTAGAGTTGAAGTGAAATATAGTACATGTGGCTCACAACATAACTTCATCTATCAGCTAGACTCATCCAAACATAATAGAGTTGAAATTTTAGACTGTTATTGCTAATTTTACTTCACTCTACTCTATTTTGTGCCTATCCAAATAGGCCCAAAGAAAGAGATAAAATGGGTTCATGTGTCATGCACTTTGCTTTTGTGGACGCTATGGCAAACAAAATGCCTGTAGTTAATATGACTGCCAATGGAACCCTCAACATCGTCATTGTGTAAAAAAAATGATGGGTGCGTGAGAGTTAAAAAAAAAAAAAAAAACCCATAAAAAATCATATTTAAACAAAATCTCAGTAAATCTAAGACTATATCAAAAAAAAAAAAATCTAGAGTTGAGAAGATGAAGGGACACAAAGAGTTTAAAGGCAAGAAAACAAAAGAATGTGCGTATATGTGGTGCAATAACTACAAATAGAAAATGTTGAGTTTAACAATCCGGTTACCTTTTACAAAGAGAATAAAAATGATGATGAGATTAGGTCTTTGACGAGTTAGGGTTTTACAGAACATCGATCTACAATTGCAAAACGACCCGAGATAACTAGTAAAAGCTCTACCAAGCCTAATATGCTTGCATATTAGCAAAGAGGCTGGTGAGAAAGGAGGAAAACGAAAGTGATAGGGAGAGGAGTTACAGACAGTGAAAAAGAAAAAAAGATGGTGCTAGAGGAGATAAAAGAAATTCACCTTTTGCGACTTTGCATAAATTAATTTTTTTTGCGATATCACAAATCTTTTGACCATTTTCTCATCTTCAACACAAAGATTGTATCACCTAGACAAACAATTCAAAGAGGTCGACTGTCACATGCAAACTACAGCAATGGACCACACGGCTAACATGGCCTCCTCACTGAGAAACGGCAAGAACGCCTTATTAATTTCAAGCAGGTGAAACGCCAAAACGTCGTAATCTTTAAACCACGCTACATCTTCATGTCAATCGCTCAAAAGGTCGGGAGAAGAGAGTCCAATGGAATGGTGGCATACCACATTCACCTGTTCAGAACTTCTGCTGCACGAATGTTTGGTGGGTAGCCTTCTAAATACAAACTTCCACTGCTGAATCATGGTTTCAGCCGGGGGCTGACCCAGGCTTTGATGACCTGGGGCGGTCTTAAATTCTTCATTGATTTAAATGGGCTCGCCCCAGGTTGATTTTAAATACTTCATTGATTTAAATGGGCCCCCATACATATTTGTCTAAACACTATACAATCGTCCCATGTCCAAAGCACATATGTTTAAATGGTAAATAATCGCCCCACCTAAATAAAAATTATGGGTCCGCCCCTGGTTTCAGCACAAGACTTTCCCACACGTTTCGACCAAGAGCCCAACCTGGTAGAAACAGTGTTTTTTTTTCTCTCTCTCTCTCAAGACTGACACCTAGATTTTGATTTAGCAATCCTTGTTAAAATTTATGGTAGAAAAAGTCATAGAATATAAAAGTTGCATCTGTTTCTCTTTTTCATATTGAATGATTCAAACATTAATAAGATAGCACAGTACAATGTATGGGTGGAAAATAGTGTTTATATTAATTATGGTTGAACAGGTTAATTTGGATTGGCTATTTTACCTCATCACTTTTATATTTTACAATGCGATTTTATTTATATCTTCAACACTAAAATAACAATAAGAATAGCATAAATAATTAAAAAAAATAAAAAAGAATAGCATACATAGTTTTTTTTTTAATTATCCTAATAAAACTAAAGCACCCTAAGAATGGAAAATTTTCTCCTACAAGTATGGGGTCCACTTGGCCCATCCTTATCAATGCAGCTCCTTCCACCCTCTTTTCCGGTGAAGCTTATATTCATCAAATATTTACTAACAGTTGGATTAAATTATAGAAAAATCTAAATTTAAAAGATCGTCAAACTTTTACAGTTATTAAATCAAGAACTAAGGCAAACACATAGGGCTGATTTTTTCTACGGCCCTTATTTGGGACTCGGATAATAAGAATGCACGGACAACAAATACACATTCTTGAAGGTGACAATCTTCCCTCTTAAGAATATCTTAAAGAACTCTTATTCTAATGAAATAAGAAAAACTACCCTAGAGCAAAACTGTTGTATGTTAAACATCTACCAAACCCATCAACCACCCAATGTGAAATTGAATGGAGAAAACACAAATAGTCCATAAACCTTATCCATACTGGTGCCTCTGGGACCATTATAAAATACATAAAGCCCCGTCAATGGCCTGCAGTGATTGATTTCCACAACCGTAGTACCTACCACACCACACCACACCGCACCGCTCAAGAGAGCCTCGAGCGTAATTATACGTATGTCCATGACCATAAAACTATTAATGGCAGAAGCAGGTCGGTGCCATCTAAGGCACGCGTGTTTCTGCCGTCCAATTTTAGTTTAGCACGTGAACTAAATGAGAGTGACACGGTAACGTAGATTTGCATAAAGTTGAAAGTTGGCAGAAGGTTTCCCTCTTCTTCTTTCCACCACATTTCCAGGTGCCTACCCAAACAAGCCAAGATGACCAATATGCCCCTCTTTCCTATTTTTTTTTTTTTTTTTTTTTTTTTTTTTTTTTTTCATTTTTTCATTTTTACACTAGCATTGTCTAAGTCCCTATCCAACATACCAAGAATAGTTGACAGTGGCCATACCACTCGGCCCGCTTATGGATTGGTGAGGAATATGTTCTTTCAAATGGCCTAGATGTCGATTGATACGTCATCGTCATTGTGTGGGAGATTTTTCAGACACCGAAATCACCTTGGCTTCGGTAAAGAGTATCAGTGATGTAGTGCAGATCGAAACAGATGAATACATAGATGCATTGGATCGAAGTAAAGTACACCGTGCAACGCCCAAACGGTACTAGGCGAAATGACGGTCCCGGAGTTAGAATCGCGAACGAAACCCCATTCTGAAAGAGAATTATCGAGATCTTCAAAATCCATTGCTATGCAATGGAATTCATATTTTTAAGCCAAATTCCATCGTTTCGACCTCGAAAAAGTTGTTTTTACCATTTTCGCCATATTCTTGTTTCTGGTCTCGGCACCTCAGCAATAGTGCCAACCGAGACCACCAGCAGCAGTGCCAGACCCTCCATCTCGGCAGGTCTTGGTCTCGGCCTCCTCCATCTCGGCTAGGTGCCCAGGGACTCCCATCTCAGCACAGCGCACGGCCCGCAGTGTCAGGCGTCTCGACAGCATGTTTCGGTCTCGGCCTTGGTAAAAGCACTGACAGCTGTACCTCTATAGAGACTCAACCACGTTACAGAACGTACGACAAGACAAGGGCACCGCCCATATCTCCTGACAAAGTGGCATCCACAACTCCCAAAGCGTCAGGATAAGGCCCGATGGGACTGCAATTAAAGAAAGATTGGCTACGATGGGACAGAGTAAGCTATGATGGGATGATTCTTTTCCCTAAGTCAACTTTCTCCCTCTATATATTCACAGGAGCCATTCCAAGCAAAGGATGACCAATACGCTGGTATGAACAACCAAACTCTCTCTTTCTTCTCCATCTCCATCCTATTATCGAGTTGTTAAACTGACTTAGGCATTGGAGAACCTTGCGCTGATAGCAGTTAGGGTCCTCTAACCTACTGTTCTTCTCTCCTCTTTTAGGTTTTAGGCACTCAATCTTCTCCAAATAAGCTTCTTCATCCACAATTACAGAGATCCTAATCTTCTTCCAAGTCCGTGAATTTTTAGGCACTTACAGTCATCAACTCCAAATTCTTTGGACGGGTCGGCGATTTGAATTTTTTTTTTGCAAAGTTTTTAAACTTATCACACGTCAAGTCTTAATTATATAGATTGTTTCTTACTACTACTTGTAGGTTTTGATCTTCATACGTGAAGTTTTCTATATAAGCTAACCTTTCTCCTCTATATAATGAGCCACGTCCCGATCGTGAGTGAGGCCCAACTTACCCATCCTCATGATCAATCCAACTCCGTGTATTCAAATTTGACTTGCGTGGGTTATTTAATTGATCATACACATTATTAAACTCATCTTATTTTATCTAATGGAAAAAATTTAGACTACCTTAAAAAAACTCTTGAAATAATTATATCTTTCTTGATTGAATAGTTTTAGTTTTTGGATAAGATTAATTAATAGGGAGACCAAAACTCCTAATCACCCATTATTTGCAAGCTTTTTTAAGTGGGTCTCACATGGGACTGGTTGTTACAAGCCGTAAGGATGGTTTGGTCATTTCAAAAGAGGTTCCCCTTTGCAAAAGTAAGAAAGGGTGTGAAGAGGAAAAATGATGTAGGTTGAAGTAGGGAGCCCGCTACAATCTTATTCCCGATCGTCTTGTAGGACCTACTTCAGCTACTTGTTTGCATGGTATAAGAAAAGCTTTATATCTGATTGGATAAGGATATAATATTCTTCAATTTTGCTTGTTATTGATTTGTATGTTATATTAAGACTGTCAAGAGTAAATTGATACTTGGGGAAAATCATGCAGCTTTGTTATACATCATTAAGGGGTCAAGGGGTCGTTTGTTTTCTACACTGCTGTGCTATTTCTTTTCTATATGATAAGATAGGGTAATTGATTTCCATATAGAGTCTTAATTAGAGTAGATTTTAGATGCCTCTTAGCACAAAGACATCTTTTAGGTTAACCACTTTCCAAAAACAACAAACATACCTCTTATAATAAATAAGTCTTAACCAATATGAGTCTTAACAAGTGTTGGTCGTTCATATATATATATATATATGAGAGGGGCCCACATATTAGTTGCGGTGGTCATTGGGCCACACTGAATGGCCCAATAATTCTAATAAGGAGTTGCTGATGCTAATTCAACTAATCTTTCCAATTTACAGGTGGGACCTAAGTTTTATACATTAGATTCCAAAACCAAACCATTGATAAGATGCATTATGTTTCAACCTGGCTCTATTGCAAATTAAATGAGAGATTATGAAAATCTCTGTCACAATCAGTCGGTGGTGACGAAGATTCCAACTCTATATGAATTAAATCCTGCTCTAAAATCACAAACGGTGTTTTATAGTACAACTTGTAAAGTGGTGAATTTGCAAGTTAGATTGTTGGTGGCCAGTTACAAAATTGCTGGTTCCATATATGGATGGATCCAGATAACCTGCTCAAAATCGACACCAACATGCTGTCACTTACACATACATGTAGAAAACAAAAAAAAAAGAACCCACCTTCTATAATGAGACAACAAGGTGGACTAAGACGATTGCCACTTTATATAAGTGGGTGATCCAAATGCATCCAACTTCATTTAAAAGAGCTACTTAAATATCTTATCACACGACTATCCCAAAAGGAGCATCCAATCCGGATATGAGATACAACTTTCTAATAGGACTCACCTATTAAAAATATATTAGAACTTAATATAAATACAATCTTAATATGCACGAAACTCCAAAATAAACTTTACCCTTTTACCGTAATATTAATCATTTGGTGAAAAATGTGATTGACAATAATCATATAAATATTCATTAATCAATGTTCTTATCAAACGCTCAACTCAATCTTAATCTTAGAGTAGAATTTAGAAATATCTTTATATAAGGAGGAGGAGGTGTTCGTTTAGAGCGAGTCGAATTTTTAATACGCAGGCTACACCAAGGGTGGACCCAAGTATTGTCACCTATGTGCGGTCATACCCGCATGATTCGAAAAATTTCTTAGATATTATTTAAAAATTTATAGATTCGAAAAATTTCTTAAATATTATTTAAAATTTTCTAATATTATTATTTAACATCTTTCAATTCAATTGACTATCTACCGCACCACCCAGATTTTCAAATTTCAACTAGTGATTTCTTCTCAAAGTGAAGTGCCAGAAGATGAAGATGAGGGGTGCCAGGTGCCAGGTGCCCAATCCAGCAAGTAATATAAAATGCTGTGCTGTGCCGTCGGTAATTGAAAAGCCCATAAAAAGAAAAGAATCTCTTACCATACTTTTTATAATTCCCAAAACACCATCCGATATGAATCTAATTACGATATACTACCACAATGCCGTATACATGCGTACATGCAGTCTAGAATGCCGGTACAAAACGCCCTAGATCGACGCAACGAAACTCCATTTTCATCTCTCTCTTTCCTCCTAAAATCTCCCCCAATCTAGGGTTCTTCTTCAATCCCTTTTCTTCTCCTCCAATCTCTATTTCTCTCTCTGTGATCAGAATCATCAGATCCAGATCGAGTTATACGCACGTGATATTCTCGCCGAATCCGGCGATGGTGGAACTGAAGCGTCAGTTTCTCAATCTATGATCGTGGTGGAGGCTGGTGTGAGGATTAAGAAGGGGAAGTGCATGAGGGATTTGGACTCGTCTCTATGTTTGGCGAAGAATTCGAAGAGATTGAGTCGGGATTCCGGGTTGGTGATCCGGAGCAGGGGTAGGTGGGGGAAATGTGGTTGATTTTTGCAGCGACGGAGACCGATTTCTCGTGATTCTGCGTTTGATTTTTGTTGGGGTGGGGGAAAGATTGGATTTTTTTGGGAGGGGATAGGTTAGGAGGAGCAATGCAGCAAGATCAGCGGAAGAAGGTTAGGGTTTTGCTTCTTTGTTTGAGTGCTTTGTTCTGGTTTTGGAAGATTGGAATCTGTTTTGTTAGGGTTTAGGGATTGTAGCCTTCTGGTTAGATCTGGTTTGATAGCAATGGAAAAAGCTCAAATTTGCTGCTTTTTTTGTTTTAATTTGCTGGATGCTCACTTTAGCAAACCTCTTGATGGATTTGTTGGAGTGAATTGTCTTTAGTTTGCTTTCCGATTCGCCTCTCTCTCTCTCTCTCTCTCAAACGTGATTTTTCCTTGTTAGTTGTACTTTTTTTTTTTCATTCCTGGAGAGATTTCATGTTTCACACATTTTTTTTTCCTTTTTTCCCTTCTGTTAGTTGTACTTTTTTTTTTTTCCTTTTTTCCCTTCTGTTTTGTGCAGTGATTGAAAATTGGAATCTCTTCTCTACTCCTTCATGTTTCCAGCTTCAATTTCAGGCCTCATTTTGATACCCATATTTTTGTTTTTTGATATTTTTGGGAGGACCCAAAAGCTCAATATCTTCTGCAGGCAGTAAAAACTGGGATTTTTATTCTTTCAGTTTAGTTTTGTTCATGAACATTGCTTTAGAAATTAGTGAAGGTTCTCATTACTATATGAATAGATAACTAGTTTCTGAAAATTCTCTATGTGCAACTCAATGCAACAGTTGTAGTTTCCTTTCCTGTTTCTGAAATTTTAGATTATGGATCATAATCATCAGACCCTTGCCCATCTTGATCTACCTAGGTTTGACATGGTGCATTAGCTTCTATTGTGTATGAAATAGCCTTCCCTTGAATTACTGCCAAGTGTTTTGGTATTCAGGCAACTTAAGTTTGGTTGAAGAGGCAGAGGGATCATTATCTGTATACATCTATTGGATGAAATCGGCGGATCCATATTTTAATTATTCAAAAAGTGCTATTGCATACCTTTTATTGGCCTTTGTGAGTCTTTTTTTTTTTTCCAAACATTGGTGTCTGTAAGGAAGAGAAATAAAACAAAGTTTATATGTAGGAACTATACTATGCAACAGAAGAAAAGATCCTCCATATGTTTAAACATTTGTTGTCATTAATCAAAAAAAGATTTCTCAGTCTTTTTTTTATTTGTGATTTTCGATTTAGTTCTATACAGAACATAGAAAAGCTCATTAAATGAAAATGTTCTTCTTGGTAAGTTAACTGTGAAATTGCACCTAGGTTTTTCTCTGGATCTGATAATGATTTGCCCCTATAGATACAATGCATGCATAGATTATATATATAGCATTGTTACTATTATCATCCACTCTAGCATTATTTCATCCCTTTTTTATTTTGGTTTTGTTGATTTCACTGTTTATTTTTCTACAACTACCAGTGTTTGAATTTGTTTCCCATAAATCATAGCACAGCAGTGGGCTTTATATTTGGTCTAGCTAAGATGTACTTTTTCATGAAACTGACTGGCTTCTAATATCTTTGAAGTCTCAATCTGAGGTGGACTTTTTCACTGAATATGGAGATGCGAACAGATACAAAATTCAGGAGGTAATTGGGAAAGGAAGCTATGGTGTCGTGTGCTCAGCCACTGATACACATACAGGAGAAAAGGTGGCAATTAAGAAAATTCATGACATCTTTGAACATATTTCTGATGCTGCTCGGATCCTTCGTGAGATCAAGCTGCTCAGGCTTCTACGTCATCCTGATATTGTGGAGATCAAACATATTATGTTGCCACCTTCAAGAAGGGATTTTAAAGATATTTATGTTGTCTTTGAACTCATGGAGTCAGATCTCCACCAAGTCATCAAAGCTAATGATGACTTGACAAAGGAACATTATCAGTTTTTTCTTTATCAGCTGCTGCGTGCATTGAAGTATATTCATACAGGTACTCTATTCTTTAATTTCCCTGCTTATATTTGGGTTAGATGGGATGTTGTGAATTCAAAATAGTGTCATGCACCCTAAATGCCCTCTTCAAGTATCTAGTTATAAGTTGCATCTCATTTTTATAGCCTTAACTCTTAAGAGCTTTGGTTTTGTGACATGAAGATATATGAACTTGTGGCTAATTCTAGTGTTAGTCTAATACTAATGCATCTACAAGTTCACCCTTCATAAGTTAATCATTTCCTCTACTCTTCGCTTTTTTTTTTCATGGCCTCTGTCTTCATTTCTTTCCCTCCTTGATTAAAACCCTGATACTCTCTTCATTTGGACTTCTAACTTTCACCAAGGAATTTCAGTTAATCTTACAGTTTGATTTTTTTTTTTAACTTTCCAAAAATTGCTGTAGGTACTAGGTAGTATATGTACCAACAGATCTGGTTATGCCAGAAAAGTTGGTTAGTGCCTTTCTAGTCTAATTGTGTGGTTTTTGTACTGATGGGGATGCTATTTGGCTGCAGCTAATGTGTATCATCGAGATTTAAAGCCAAAGAATATACTTGCAAATGCAAATTGCAAGCTCAAAATCTGTGACTTTGGATTAGCAAGAGTTGCGTTCAATGATACTCCGACAACAATTTTTTGGACGGTATGTAACCAAAATGACGGTTATCTATTTAATCTCTTGTTTCGTTATGAAAAGCACTTCATTTCATATAATTATCTTTGCTAGACAAGACCCATGGCAAAGTGGAAGGTGCTCACTATTGCAACCTTGAGGTTGTGGGTCCGGGTCATTTTTTTAATAAAAAAAATATATACATGTAATTGCCTTCACTACCAGTTAATTTGCCAACATCATAATTTTTTAAGGGCAACTTATTCATTGATGAAGAATATTAGAACTAATCGTTATAAGAGATGTACATTGACTGTACAAATTCACAAAAACTGACACTTCAAACACCCTCAAAGCAGCCCAAACCAAAGGGAGGCTAAAGAAAAACCAGATCAAAGCAGCAAAGGTGCAACACTGACAAGAGTTGTTTCTAATCTGGGTAGTCCATGCTTACATAACATGTATCTATCCATCACACTCGTATAAATGTGTCTCAGCACAGTCCAGAAATGTAGAATCAAATATTGGATTTCCTTCGCTATGTCAAGGAATCTCTTAGATGACACTGATCACTTGCCCCCTGGATAGCACACGTGAGTCACCCTTAATAATAAACTACTGAAGATTCCTCCTGTTAACTTCTGTTAGACCCGAGCACAAAGCAAGCAACTCAGATTCATTACTGCTGCAGAACCCAACTGGTCCCAGAAGGGAGGAAAGAATATTGGAGTAGTAATCTATGATCAACCTTCGAATGCCAGCCAGCCCAAGGCTGCTCTATGAGCTTCCATCAAGGTTCAACTTGTACCACCCAGCAGGAGGCAGCTGCCATCTAGGCAGATTGCTTTATAGTCGTCGAGTCTGTGTTCGCCTCCTTCCTACACCGCTCAGGGGTGGGGATATTGACATTCTTTTAGCACTTAAAAAGATATGACTGATCCAAGAGGCCATGCAGCAGCGAGTCTTCAGCTTGACGCCTTCTAGGCCAATTGAATTACCATCAAAATATCCCCTCTTTCATTTCTTCCGGATGTTCCAAATAACCACAAAATAATCATCCACAGAGCTTTGCACCTTTTCCCCTCTCCAGACTATAATCAAATTATTATGCCACAGCCAACAGACTCATGGTTGCATGATGTTGGCACCTTGGTATTGCACACATGTCCAGGGATTGATCTCCGGGCCTACAAGGTAGAAGTATAACTCCTTACCAGTCGAACCTAGCAAAATAAATAAATAAATAAAACAGTTATTATGCCACAAACAGCTGTCTTTCCCATGTAAATGTTTTTTTAATATGTGAACGAGTGATCTTTCTGATATTTCATCATAATTTTGCACCACAATATTTCTTTTTCTTGCACTGCTTCTAAGGTTAAAAAATTATATATATATTTTTGTAGGATTACGTGGCAACGAGATGGTATCGAGCTCCAGAGCTATGTGGATCCTTTTTCTCTAAAGTAAGCTTTAACCTCCCCATTGAATTGCATAGATAGATGAGAATAATGAAAGTAGCACTTGGCTAGGCACCCCAACCAAGGTAGTAGGCCTGGAGTCAAGATCTTGAGGATTCTACTGCTTTTGATCTTGCATTGACTTATTAAATAATGACTGAGATCAGCATTATTGTCATCCATTAACATGAAGTTTCTCTATTTCTTATCTTGAACAATTGACCAACCTCGCATGCCATTTTTACAGATAATATTATTTTTGTATGGATAGATTTTGGCGATAGCAGTATATTTCTCTTGGGTCCTTGTGATGTTGTTGCATATTTTTGGGATGAAAAAAGGATTTTTATGTTTCTATTCCTGTTTGTAAATAGATAATATGCCACTCTTTTTTCTAGGAACTCAACAAAGGTGCCGTATTTTTTAGTGTAGCCATCACTATATTTCTATTAGATTTTATTTTTTGATTTATTAGTCTGCCATTCTCCACACCCACACATTTGTGATTAATGGAAAAGGAATTTTTTAGTTAGCAATTGAGAGCTCGACTCGAGTTGAACTGGGATAGGCCTCAAATCATCTTCTTCAATTGGACTTGAGTTCACTTGTCATATATATCTTTTCTCGGTCAACAAGTCTTGCATTACTTAGAAGGCAGTTTTCGAGTCCTGGTATGTCATTAAAGTTGTTGAGAGAAGCTGGAGGAATATTTTTGACAGATCCGAAGAAAAATGAGGGGTTGCACACAATACTGCAATAGGAATTACTTGAAATTAATTTTTAGGAAATATGATAAGTCACTTCTGTGAATGATATGTCATCATTAGGTAATTCATATAACTTTTTACACTAAATTTCTCTGTGCTTGGTATACTTCTCAGTAGGATTCCTTTTCTCACAACATTATTGAATAGGGTGATGGTTTTTGGATCTGCAGTACACTCCGGCTATAGATATTTGGAGCATAGGTTGCATTTTTGCTGAGGTTTTAACAGGGAAGCCACTATTTCCGGGAAAAAATGTTGTCCATCAATTGGATTTGATGACTGATCTGCTAGGCACTCCGTCTTTAGATACCATATCCCGGGTATGCTATGTTATGTGGTTGTAACATTTGGATCTTTTACTAATGAAAAAATTTTCTTTTCAAAGGACTAGCATTTGATATCTTTTACTTTGGGTCCAGGTAAGAAATGAAAAGGCAAGGAGATACTTGATGAGTATGAAGAAGAAGCAGCCTGTTCCATTTGCACAGAAATTTCCAAATGCAGATCCTTTAGCTCTAAAATTGCTGGAGAGATTGTTGGCTTTTGATCCAAAGGACCGGCCAACTGCTGAAGAGGCATGCATATTTTTTTTAAAACAACTTGAAATTTACACAATTGTCGCAACAGTTTATAAGTACCGGCACCTGTTTGTTGTTTCGATTCCAGTCGCCAAAATTTGATATCGATGTCGTTTATACTTTTATATATCCTGTAACCAGGTTTGTAATGTTGATATTGTTTGGTTTATAACCAGGCGCTCGCTGATCCTTATTTTAAAGGGCTGTCCAGAGTTGAGAGAGAGCCATCTTGTCAACCAATAACAAAGATTGAGTTTGAATTTGAGAGACGGAGGGTAACGAAAGAGGACATTCGAGAACTTATATTCCGGGAGATATTGGAGTACCACCCTCAACTGCTCAAGGACTACCTTAATGGAACCGAAAGGACAAACTTCCTTTATCCTAGGTTTTAGTTACTGCATACTTCTGTTTTAATTTCATAATGTGAGATGGATTTTTTTAATTTTTTTTTTGGGAATGGACTCATTTTACGTATATTTTTCTACTCAGCGCTGTTGATCAATTCCGGAAACAGTTTGCTCATCTTGAGGAAAATGGTGGTAAGAGTGGGCCAGTGATACCAATGGAACGGAAGCATGTGTCTCTCCCAAGGTACCTTCCAACAAGTAGTTTATCTGTCTGTCTTCCAAGTATAGTTTCTTTCAGTTCATAAGTTTTTAGTGCACAGTATGTTTTGAGTTCTAAGAGTTTACACCAATCTGTTGCATGAGTCTTGCAGTAGATTATTCTTGTCCAATTCTTCATTATATGTAATTCATTATACATGCTGTCCTCCATATGCAAATACATTCAATAGGAATGCATACTGTACACCTCCAAATGCAAATATGCACTGCTAGTGGATACATTCTACTCAAGTGCATGCCTAAATGAATAGCACTTGTTTTATTGAATATGAATTTACCTTGTGATCATAGGAGGATACATGTGGGGATAAGATATTATGTATAGTGCCATGATAAGATGAACTCTGATGCCTATCAAGAAATATTTATATGAAAGAACTGCAATGTTGAAATTTGCATTTAAATTCACATGGGCATTTTTAAACATTTTTGTATTTGAAATCATCAGCACCGGCATCATCATCAAAGCCTTCTTCCATCTATTTGGGGTCAACTTCATAGGATTTATTTTTCTACTTAACCCTACTTAAAGCTGCGTCCTTGTAAATCCACAATCTATCATGTCTTCCTCGCAACATCACTCTAGGTCTTTTTTGGTCTCCCCCCTCCTGGTTCCTCAAACTTGTACCTTCATTACACCATACAAGGTCTTTTATGTATATGTTCTACGTTCATGTGCACACATCCATGTGTGGTGTTCCTTGGTTTTGTTTCTATTAAAGCATTACCTGTAAGCATGGTTCAAAATAGCGGCAACTATTCATTATCCCAGCCAGCCACTAGGGATATCTCTTCTTTTTTTGTTACCGACCATTCGGCTCCATACAGCAAAGTAACTGTTGTCTTGTAAAAGTGCCCCGTATCTTCTTATTTCTTGTAATTCCACACTTCTATATTGCTGTGCACATCCCAGCCACTTATTTTTTAATACAGGTAGATTTGGATTGCCAAAATAATAATAATAATAGTGATCATGCATAAAACACGAGTTGTTTGTACTATTGCATTCACATGTTTGATATGTGATCAGTCTCATCGTGTGCGCTACACATTGCTGCAAGATTTGGCCAGATCTCTTACAAGAGGATGGCATTTATTTCAAGTGATTTAGATTTAAATATGTGATCCCCACTATGGAGCCTCATGAATTTCTTGCAAGTCCAAGCCTCAAAGGATATGGGCTCTATTTTCATATGTGCTTGTAAGCTTGCTGGTTTAGATTGTTTTGGGTTTTGGTGTAACTTATGAGATCTCTTGAAGGGAACTAATTCGAGTGACTTACTGTTTGTATTTTAATGGTTGTTTTGCCTTGTAGATCTACAGTTGTCCATTCAAATACAATTCCCATCAAGGAACCACAACAACCAACTATGGCTTCATTCAAAGAGAGACAAGTTGCTGATGAGTCATGTAAGAATCCTAGGGACACTGATGTTATGGCTGGCAATCTGTCAAGGCCGCCTTCACATGCACAACAGAGAATCCCAGTGGGTATGTACAGTTCATTTTGAACTTCACATATATACATATGTATTATGATAGTGGCTGCCACTGCCATTACCTATTATTTTTCACTTCCAAATTTCAAACTGTGAATATTGGGTAACCATAAATCTGCTTGGTATAACCCAACTCACAGTGCACCTTATCTGAAAATTGTGTTTCTATTATCTCACCTGTCAATGTCATCACACTTGGTCTATTTTTTGTTCAGCTAAACCTGGAAAAGTTGTGGGACCAGTTGTACCTTACGAAAATGGAAGCATCAAAGACGCCTATGATCCGAGAAGGTTGATCAGGAATACCATTCTCCCTCAAGCCATTCCTCCATATTGTTTGCGCCGGAGCACCACAAAGCCAGATAGGTCAGATCATGCGGCAGAGGCAGAGAGGGAGTTGCAACCTAAACCCACACAATATGTGGCGGGCAAATTGGCTCCAGACATAGCTATCGACATAAATGCTTCCCCATTCTACCACTCACGGACAGTCAAGGCCGATCCTGTCGATGATAGAATTGTGATGGATACAAATCTGCTGCAGGCAAAATCTCAGTTCAGTGGGATTAGTGCAGCAGCTGCGGCCACAGCAGCACATAGAAAGGTTGGCGCCGTTCAGTTTGGCATGACGAGGATGTACTAGAAGAGGGTTCTTCATATATATTTGTGAAACAGCCCTGGGAGAAGGTAGAGTCAGTCTCCCCAGACTGGGGAAAAAAATTGGTACGTTACATCTTTCCATCACGTCATTTTAGATGTTAGTTGTAAATGTTGTGCTGAAAGAGATAGGAAAGAGGGGAGTTGTGCTTGTGTGCGTACATGCATTGCTCCTCGTCAGGCAAAGAAGAGCAGGCTCGTATGAGCCTCTCATTTGCTGGCACAAGCAACGATACAAAACAAATGTGCAGTAGCAACCAGCAGTTTATTATCACACTTGTAACTATATTTGTAGTTGGAATCCATACAATACACTGCAGTGGATAAAATGGAAGTATTTTCTTTTAAAAAGATTCATTGTTAGTCCTTCATGTCGTTTTAATTTTTATTTATGCATATATGTAACAGCCAAACTGCCTTCTTTTTATAAATACATGCACTGGGTACTCACTAACCACTAGTGGACCAGGCCCTGCAATGGCTTTGTTTGATGACTGAAATCTCTTTGCCCCGAATTGTGGGGTTGGGGGTGACAAGTGGGAAAAGGTGTAAAATCTGGAAGAAAAAGAAAACGTACGTGCAACTCAAGAGATAGATGATTGTGTACTCAGATAAGATACACCATACACCACGAAGTGAAATGAATGCTCTAGAAGAGAGATCCACTTGTAAAAAGGATGCAAGTTGATTCATATTATCAACCCAAAAATAAATTTAAATAAAATCAATGGCTTCCAAAGTAACTACATTGTCATATGCCTTGATACATTCATTTGAGCTTGAGGACCCATGGATCTATCTCTGGGCTCTTGTATGAGGCTAAGGTGTCAACATCACTCAACCGTGAGTGTGCTAGCCTGGATCTAGGTGTTGTATAATGGAGGATATGGATGATCTACTCATCTCCGCAGGAGAGTATGGTGTTGAAGATTGGAGTTCCTCCTTTTACCTAAATCTATTGGTAGAATGCATCCGTGGGGCTGTTGTATTGGAAATTCCTCACTGTGAACCCATCCAAAACAGGGTCCCTTTGAGACTCTTAGAAGGGTTGGGTGGGTGTGAACGAGTAAGATGATGTAGGTCCTCAACAGCTCTCCATGATATAGCCCTCCGACTCCAATCTGATTATTTCATAACCCAGGAGTATATATATTCATCATGTATCAGATGTGGGAATTGGGTTCAATACCAACTCCTGAATATACACTGAAATGGCCGTGTTCCAGTTGTAAGGAATAGCAAGGCATCCGCAAGGGTAACAATCTTATGAAGTTCCTTGGCTAACCATTCCCGGCGAAGTCGAACCCATCATTTGCTTTATTTTGAAATTTCTGCGAGCTTATTTTCGTCCATTACACTTTGTATTGTCCACCTCTATCTGCTTAACTTAAAAGTGTTCTAAAAAAAACACTCCCTTTTTAACTTACTTTTTTTTTTAGAGACAAAAGCTCTAATTTGTAAATAAGCGCCGAAAACACAATTATAAGTTTACAAAACATTCTAATATATGAATAAGTTTTAAATCATAAAATAAGAGGTTATTTTTAGAGCTTCCAAACTCCAGTCTTACATTGTAAGAATGCCCCGAACTCTCTGCTAGCGCTGGCCATTTCCTGGTAATGATCTCGACATTACTAATCTGCACAGTTTCTCACTCCTGATTAGACTGATATTTAGAGTATTATAAGTCTAGGAAAAAACCTACTCCTTTCATTGAGCTACGGCACAAATGTGGAAAAGAAGAGAAGAACTTTCACAACAATCACTCTCAGCATTATTACTCTAAAAAATCCTTCCTACAATAATTTGAAGCTTGCACCTCTTTATAAAGAAATCTTAATTCCAGTCATAAATCCCAAAAAAAAAAAAAAATCCTAGTCTCCCTGGAATAATGTACGTCCACTTGTTGAATGGATGGATATCTGTGGCGTAACGTTTACATGCAAAATAAGCACGCTGCCTGAGAGATTAGTCGGTACAAAAATGACACTAAAACATATTCCAACTCCACCAAATCCCAGCTATAGGAATAGGATGTATTATGTATTCTCAGTTGGAATTCAGGGAGCTTGATTGAAAGAATTGTGAAAGACTTACATGTTTTTTTTTTTGAAATATTCAAATCTGGACGTACTTTTTTGAAGATGAGCAAAAAGTATTGTAATTTTTTTGAAAAACTCCCTTTTGTAACTGTAACATGGGCTGAGCCCCAAACCTCAAGGTTGCAGTACTGAGCACCTTCTATTGTCCCATAGGCTCTTGTAATACTGACCCGGGGACCAAGATTCACCCTCCCTATCAACGGTGCCGCTGCTGTCATCTGCCTCCCAAAATTCTTCCCCACTGAAGTTGGAGTCGGGTCGGATCTGGAACCAAAACTGAACTCCAGAGGTGAAGTCGAAACCAAACTCGTATCCATGTGATAAGTCTTCAGTCGAATCCAAGGTTCTTGCTGAATCCGGATTAGAAAAAAAAAAAAAAATGATGCCGCCCCAGACTGGACCCTCAGCCCTAAACTAGAAACTGGCAGTCAACTTGTAAACAGAACATTGACATGAACTGTTTGTACAATGACACGAGCCAGAATTCAAAATAGACAAATAATAAACCCCAATGGAACAACGAAATTGGGTTTTTTGTATCAATATTCAAAATGGACTTATATGTTGGAGATTTCCGCAGTCCGCACATCTCCAATCAAATATCAATTTTTTACTCTTATTACTTGGATTATGGGACTTTATGGAGGAAAAAATACAGCCTACAATATAAGAATCAAAATTCAAAGTGTAATAAATACGGCTTGTTTGTTTGCATTATCATACGTAAGAATTGAATACGTAGAATTTATACCTCAAGTGATTAAAAATGAAGACCAAAGGTGAATTTACTCCCTATATAAGTGCCAAAAAATAATAGTGGTTAAAAATGAAGACCAAATGTGAAGTTACTTCCTACACAAACCTTCAAAACATTACAAGAGTAACAAGAATACAAAGGTTCAAAGAAAATAGTCTATTGTATATTTATCAATAGGAAGGGCATGCACCAACTCAATTGTTTTTCATCATATCTCACCACTCGATCCTCACCTCCAATCCTTTCAGCGCATCACCGTGCTCTTCATATACCTGCATGAAAGGTATCTGTTGATGCTACACATCAATAATCGACAGGCACGTCTTTTAGGGTTAAGATTTGTTTTTACATAGCAAGGGATCCCCCAAACTCTGCGAGCGCCCCTCATTTGTTGATAAGGAGTGCAAATCTAGACTGAGTATTGTAAGATTATGGAAATAATCGAATAGTGTAATAGAGTAATAAAGTAATGTTCTCGTGTTGAATGGATGTGTCTGTGGCCAAACAAACAATTACATGGAAAAGAGGCCCGAGATTCAGTTGGCAAACTAAAGTCGGCCTCAATATAAGTGAGGCAATTGAACCCAGAACCACAAGGTTACAATACTGAGCACCTTTCACACTGTGTACTAAGGGCTCATCAGCCGGCAAAATTCTCACACTCCATTCCATTGAGTAACAGGCACTAGGAAATCAAACATAATCCATCCTAGCAAAAATATTCCAGTGCACCAAATCATACTATATTAACTAGGGGCTTATCGGCTGCCAAATTCTCACTCCATTGAGTAATACAGGCACTAGGAAATCAAACATAATCCATCCTAGTGAATATTGCAGTTCCAAATCATACTATATTAACCAGAGAACAGAAATCAAAACTACAATGCTCATGAAATTAAAACTAGCAGTTCAAGATATGCAAACTACAATGCTCATGAAATTAAACTAGTAGTTCAAGATTTGCAAATTTATAGATCCAAAGCAGCTCCCTATTGAAACTAGTTGCTCATTCATCCTCCTGGCTACGCAACCTCGCCAATTTGTTTGTAACAACAACGTCCAGCTGCGCAGCTCGCTCTACAATAGCTTTCCTCTTCTGTGTGGACACATTGTGGGCAATTTCAGCACAGTACGTCCTGCATTAAATCATCAGATCATTAAATCATCAGATATAAAACATTAAAGATGATTTACTTTAGTGAATATAAATGAAAGGGAATTGAGGTGTAGCACCCATCCTGAACATATCAGTTAGAAAGATACCTGTTGTGCATCATCAACAGTTCAAGCTCTGAGACGTTGTGCACCACAAACTTCTTGAACCCATTGGGAAGATAGTGGCGGGTCTTTTTATCTGAACCATAGCCAATATTTGGCATTAAAGTGCATCCCTTAAACTTTCTTCTCACACGAGAGTCAATGCCCTTGGGTCTGCGCCAGTTTGTCTGTCACCAAAAGACAAAATCAATCTGAAAGGTTCTCAATAGAATGGAAAAGAAAAGAAAAATTGTAAATGATACATAGGTACACTCGCAATTTATACTAAGTATTTGACAAATGAATAGAAGCAGAAAGTAAAACATAAACCTCTCTTCTTTGCAGATGCAATGGGAGTTTCAAATGCAAATGACATGTGAATTTCCTGTTGGGCTAGGTCAGAAGCAAAGCTGTTGAAATGCATTGGAAGTTCTTAACATTTAACAACCAGGATATATGCAGTGTTCCTTTCAATTATAATGTGCAGAGATTAAAAAAAAAAACAGTATAAAAGATAAGGTACTCTCGCATAATATAGTATTGACGAATGAAATAGAAGTAGCAAGTAAAACATAAATCTGTCATATTCGCAGAAGTGATGGGAGTTACAAATGCAAATGACATAATGCCTCGGAAGTTCTTAATATTCAACAATCTTGTTAGTCCCTCAGCAACCAGATGTAAACTTGGCTATATGCACACTCCAATGTTCTGTTCGATTATAATATATTAATACATGCCCATGACTTTGAAAAATTAGGATGTTGCTTTTGCTAATGCCCATGTCCCACATGTAGCCCATATTGACATCCCACAGTATTTTTAGAGGAAGGATGTACTAGCAGAAATGAGAATGTTGAGATTGATGTGTGGTAAAACTAGGAAGGATAAAATTAGAAATGAGCACTTTCGAGAGCATTTAGCGGAAGTATCGACGGGGGAGAAAATTAGAGAAACCCGTTTGAGATGGTTTGGGCATATCCAACACAGGCTGGCAACGGCGTCAATAAGAAATTTTTTGGCAATGAAGGTCGATAACCCACGAAGGGGAAGGGGTAGGCAAAGAGGACGTGGATGGAGGTTGCAAAAATAGATATGAAGAAGTGCAATTTATTTAAGGATTTGGCTCAAGATAGATCGGAATGGAGAAACAAAATTCACGTAGCCGACCCCAACATAGTTGGAACAAGGCTTTGATGATGATGATGATGATGAGTATTTTGAGAGGAAAATGGACACAATAATTCTAATCTTACTTCAATATTCCAAGATATTTCAAAAATTCAGGATTTCAAAAAAAAATTCCAAGATGTTTGAAAATAATACCTAAAATCCATGTACTTCAAAGAATAATAACATTTTTTTACTATATTTTATATTTAACTATTAAACATGACCTTGCCTACATGGATCTAACGGAGGACATGGCCCCAAACAGATTTGATTGGCGTCGTCAAATCCATATAGCCAACCCCACCTAGTGGGAAAAGGCTTGGTTTGGTTTGGTTTATATTTAATTATTTTTATGAGATTTTCTATATAATATTACCTAAAACCCCCAAGCTTTTTAAACACTAATATTTTCCTAAGATGAAAAGAAGATATCGAGAACAAGATGTTCTAGACTGCTACTTATTTGCATGACAAAACATAACTGCATAATAATTACAAAAACTATTTTTGAGGAATCATGCACCACTGCACCATAGCAAATTTACAGTTTGCTGCAGCACCCATTTCAAGATATATGGGGTCCATGGTCCAGGCTTCTCCAAGATACCCACCCATGAGTCATAACCATAAGAACCAATACACTCCATAACTATAATGTAAGAACTGGGGTTGCAAATGGATATCCGATTATCAACTTCTCGCCCACCCTTGCTGAGATGGAACACAGCCACAACAACACCTACTCCACCCTCCCTTGCCTCCAAGCCTTCATTACTGACAGCACCTCTGCCTCCCAGAATCCTTCCCCACTGAAGAAGGAGTGGGAACCATGACCAGACCCTGGAGATGAAGTAGAAACCGGATCCAGATCCATGTGATATGTTCCGGCCAGAATGGGATGCAATCCTTTAAAACAGATCCAAATCCAGATACAGCATGGTTTTGTCCCTGACCAGACCCATTTGCAACCCCAGTAAGAACCGATGTCTTTATAGTCAATAAGAAGCAAATATAACATCTAAGCATGCCTGACATGGGAAAATGCAGATGTAATTGTTTGTACAAAGATAAAAGGCCATCATTCAAAATAGACAAATAATAAACCAAATGGAACAAGGAAATCTTTTAGGTTTTTTTGTGTCAATATTCAACATGGACATAAAGATGTCAGAGATTTCTGCACATCTCCAAACATCAAATATCACTTTTTTTTTTCTTTTCTTACTTGTAGATTATGGAAATGTTATGAAAAAATACAACCTACAATTTAAAAAAATCAAAATTCAAAGTGTAACAGTTAGGGCCCACTTGTTTGCTCGATGGTGAATTACTAGAATTTATAATAAAGTGGGGTCTTACTAAAAAATGATAAAGAAGAGGGGAGTTAAAAATATAAGTGGAGATGTAAATTGCACTCACTTTCCTTGGATTTCACTTAATAGGATGATGGCTACGTTATCATTTCCTACCAAAGTGGAGACAATCTGTAAGGCGATTAGTAGATCTTCACCTTCACCTCTTCAACTTTATCCCCATTAAACTGGAAGGCATTGCTTAGGATTCTTAGGAATTCAATATCAATCAAACAAAAGGGACCTTAATGGAAGACAGAGCTTCTTAAAATCAATCCTCCAAAACCCCATACACTGTGGAGAGAATCAGTTCGAGAAGTCATGTAATGTAGTAAATAAATCAATTGTTTTTGAAATGTAAGCTAACTATAGTGATATATAATACTATTAGAAATACTCCATTGGGCACTCGGGCTCCCTCTTGGATTTTAAATTACAATTAATGTGGCGTCAATTTGTTATTACTCCCTACACAAACCCCTCAAGACATCACAAGAGCAACGAGAATATAGAGGTTCCCACCCACCCACCCCATCTCTCTCACTCTCTCTCTCTCTGTGTGCCTTGACTCATACCAGAACACATTGCAAACACGAGTCAAGGTATAAATCAAAGAACAAACCTGATAATTCAGGGCCCCAACATCAACACCTGACAAAAGAGATTACAACCAACGTTGTATTTGGACGCACAAATTAAAATCATGGATTATTTCTTTTCCCTCTTCATCTAGAAATGTCAATTCATCATAATTCACTGCAGGTGTTGTTGCATCAAGCTCTACTTAGTTAAAGTTGACAGAATCAAGTTTTTGCAACTTGCAACACCAACATTTCACTTCAGCAAAAAAGTAAATTTAGCAAACATATAATCTGCAAGTTCGTCTTGCCCATGATAAAGGAAATGTAGAAGAGAAGAAGCAGACCTTCACGCAGATCTTCCAGTCGCTCTGGGGCCTCTTAAACTTCTTGACGCGCTTCTTCACGATCTTCTTGGTGAGCAGCGGCACAGCCATGGTTCCTTTTACATCATCAAACATCACCATCAAAAAATCATATTCAAAAGTTGCAGAAAGAAGAAAAAATACAGCAAATCAGCTTATACGATTTAAGGGAACCAAACCCTAATGCAACAAACACTGGAAGAAGAAGAAAAAAGAGATCTTGATTTCACAAAAGCACAAGTGTAAACAGATCTCAGAAGTTTTGTATGAAAAGAGAGAGAGAGAGAGAGAGAGAGAGAGAGAGAGAGAGAGAGAGAGAGAGAGAGAGAGAGAGAGAGAGAGATGAGAGAGCCCTAACTTGGTTAGATTCAAATCGAAAGGATCGATCGAAATGAAAGGAGATTTGAGAACAAAATCAAGCAACAGCTTCAATTTTACTCTATAGAAAGAAGTACAATCGAAAGAGAGAGTACCTGAGTTTCAGCAGCTGCACAAAAACCCTAACCCTAAAAAATGAAGAGGCGCTCTCGTTTTGGTTAGGGTTTTTAGTGCTAAATAATAAACGGGTAAGGGGCATTTTGGTCATAAAAAATACATAGAGGACTAGGGATCGGGTGGGGAGGTGGCAATCGGGTCGGGTTGTGCTAAACGGGTCCGACCTATTTATTAAACGGGTTATACATGTCCAACCCGCATTAAACGGGTCAGAAACCCCTAACCCTCATCCACCATAGGTCAACCCGACCCGACCTGCTTAACCTGCATAACCATTGCGGGTTATACAGTCAGGTCGACCAGCATAACCCACATCCATCTAGTAAATAAATCGACTCAACTATGGTTCCTACTTGACCAAAACTGACTTTGAAACTCAAATTTGGTCTAATCTCATTTTAACAATCATTTGATGCGCATTACCTTGCTTTCCATTAATAAAAAGTGTGGGGTTTAATTGGTTAAGGTCCATTTATTCTTTTGTAGCATTTGTTTTAATCCAATTTTAGCTTAAATAAGAGGGTTATGCAGGTCAAGCGGGTCAACCCTAATCCGACCCGCTTAATGGCGGGTCATGAATACTTGACCCGTGACCGACCCGCCTAAACGGGTCGGGTTAAGCGGGTAATAAGCAGGGCCAGGGTCGGGTGGGGTTGGCGGGTCGGGTCATATTTTGCCACCTCTAGGTGGAGCCACCTTTTCATTCAAATGAAAAATAGTTCTTCAAAATCATCGTAACCATTGGATTGATCACTTTTTTTTATTTTTTATTTACTATTGGAGGGTTTTCAATCTTTTGGGCTGGTGTAATTCTTCTGGGCCCAAAGGAAAGCCGAGTAAACTCCCATATAGCCCCCAGTGTGGTAATACAGTTTTGAACTCACAACCTCCGGTGCAAACTGTGGTCTTAAGCCAATTGAGCTACCTCTTGGGGTTGGATTGATCACTTATAAATTAATCGGTTACAAGTAATTGGTTTCAATTACTTTAGTTTTTTTTTTTTTGTATTTTAACATTAGTTAATCAAAATGTGCCCCTATATCCAATCAAATAATCAAAGAAAGTTTGTGTTCGAACGGAAAAATTATATATTGGTTGATTTTAAAATGAGAACACCTTATAGAGATTTAGAAGAGAAATGGAATGAAAGTTGTTATAATTAATTTTAATTTTAGTCCTTAGTTTTTTTTTCTTAAACTATGAGAAGTGGAGCCATTATATATTAAGTTATTTTCTAATTGTTTTTCTTTATCTGATTTGATAGATTTTTATAATTTTTAAATTGAAAGGTAGTGGTTAAAAATGAAATGTTTGAAATAAATTATAGGCTTTGCGAGCTCTATAAAAAGTCAAAATTGAGGGGTTAAAATTGAGTTTGAGTCGATCAAAATCAACGTCTTTCAAATGTAATGCAGAACCAAGTACTTCACCAAAATATATATATATATATATATAACCAACTAGAAACTACGCATCACCATTCACCACACCACTAGAAGGATATAATTTGTTTTCAATGATTTAAACTTCAAAGATGGGTTTCGTTAACAGAATTTTATCAAAAAAAAATTCTATTAGACTAAGTGAAGACCAAAGAGAACCCAAAGTATAGTTATCCACCGTAGTGGTCTTAAGGGCCCTTTCCAGTTTTTTATTATGATTATTATTATTATTATTTCTTGAGTGGGGATATCCCCACTCTTGTGTTCTTAAAAATCCACCTAAATCTCTTCTCTTCTATGAGCTTTCTTCCTCCTCATCTTTTCTCATCAGTAATCTTTTTTCTTCTTCCTCCACTCTTCTCCTCCTCCATGAGCTTCCCTCTTTTCTTCTTCTTCATCCTCTCTTTTTCTTCCACAAGTTTTTTTTTTTCTTCTTCCTCTCCTTCTTCCTTCCTCCTTCTCTCATCTTCAACTTCTACTCTCCTCCGCCAATGGCGAGTGCCGGCCACTACAAGGTGACCCCGAGTTACTTCTCTTCCCTCCCTCTTTTCCCTTCTACCCTTTTTGTCTCTTTCTTTTCCCTCTTTCTCCCATAATCATAGCCAACCCCAACTGGGCTAGTTTCCCTGAGAAATGGATTTCCTTTTACTTAAAACTTTTTAAACCCTTATAAACAGTGTGAGAGACACTGATAAAGATTGAGATGGAACAAAAATGAAGTGGTACCCCCTCTTGATATTCCCCCTAACACATTTAGCACATTCGGTTAAGCAAGGATTTCCCCGCCCAGCATAGTTAAAATACTCAGATAGGCGGTTATTTTAATTCTGATGAGCGGGGATATCCCCACCCACTTGTGAACGGCTGAATGGAGATTTCTATGCTCACCGAAAAAGTGAAAAAAGGACAAAATGGTGGTATCTCCTCTCATGTATAAACCAACGGCAGCTCAACGAAAAACACGAAAAAAAGGATAAAAAGTGACAAGAGGACCTATACGGTTTATATTAAAATTTAAAAGCCTTTTTGGAATTCAGTGAGTCGAAGGGATTTCTCCGGTAAAACCCTCTTTCATTAATGGATTTAAAGACCTTTCTTTATTAAAAAAATTATTTTTAAAGTGGAATTAAGTGAAAGACCTTTCTTTCATTAATGGATTTAAACCCTCTTTAAAGTGGAATGACAGGTGTAAAAAAGGGAGCTTAATCTAGCTCTTCCTTATGCCACATCAAATTCTTGAATATCTAACATGTGGAGAGCCTTTCATACCAACAACAGTTGAGAGACTGGAATAGAGAGCCCTGGTGGGAGCCCTTTACTTTCTATTTCCTAGCCACTGGACAACCGAGAAACAGAAAAACAACAACAGCGGTAGTTGAGAGCCTCTCCATGCAACATCGTCAACAGTTTTTTATTTGGACACCATAAATTTTCATAGGGCATGTTTGTGGAGACTCATTTCCTCTTTTTGCTGATTGTTATTGTTCAGTGCTGCATAAGTTGCCGCGGCAATTTGCTCACTGGTGGGCCACATTTTAAAGAATAGGGAAGGCACTTGGATGGTTGATATTAATAACCTCTCTAAATGTTATTAAAAAATAAATAATAGCCTCTCTAAATACTCTACATTCCTCAATAACCCAAAGGTTCAAACTCCAAATTGACAGAGGATCCGAACACTCTTGAGTCTTTGTGAGGCCTTCCTTCCCTCAAATAAATCTTGAGTTTAAGGAATGTAATTATTAGTGGGATCCACCAATTGAAAATTCAAGATGGTCGAAATAAACTCCCTCCTAGGTTATTGATATTATAGAATTTTACCCCTTGAGTTGGCCTCACAATAATATTAACCATTTGATAAAAAAAAATAGAAGTGATCAATGAATATGCACAAATTGTATATTACATTTTTTTAAACAAACGATCAATTTTACGGTGGACCCAACTTCTGTTGGACTAAAATTTGGGGATAGATATGGCTATCAAGGGGGCTTATTTTGGAGGCTTGGATTCTCAGTAGGCTGATTCTACATTGGGGTTCCACTCTTACAACTTCGGATTTATCTCGGTCAAAGCCTCACAGGATCCAGACTCGTGTCTGCCTTATCTGGATCTACTCTTCATTTTCTTCAACCCTTCGCTTTTCAAATGATTACCAATTTACTCTCAACACCCATCTCCATCTTCCACATCAATTTTCTTCGTCTTCCTCTATTATCTTCTATTTGTGTGGCATGCATTTTTTTTTCTTGGTTTATCTGAAATTGGGTTCAGCTTTTGTATTGTTTTTGGTGGAATTTCATGGAACTTGAAAGCTTGAAGGTAGGGTGTACACGGATCGGATTGGTGCAGATTGGGCCAAATCCGTCACCAATCCGTTATCTACGGATTGATGGATTTGGAGTCCGTCACCAATCCGTGGCTTTTAAAAACCGATCCGATCTGGATTGGATCGGATTAATCCGTTCAATCCGTTCAAATTAATGTTAAAAGAAAGATATCAAACATGTTGTAAAAAATTTCATATTTAACCCTTTAATTTTTTTTTCTTATTTTATATTTAGACATCTTAACTTATATTTAGACCCCTTAAATTTTTTTTATTTATATTTAATGTCAACTGATCGGATCGGATTGAATCCGCGAATTGAGGGTGAAATCCGTCACCGATCCGTTGCTAATAGATTACAAGATTTTTAATTCGTCACCAATTTGTTTACCTTCGGAACGGTTAAAAATCTGCGGATCAAATCGGATCGACGGATTTTTTGTGCACCACTACTTGAAGGTGGGCAAGGGGTTCAGCTTTTGCATTTTTTTTTTTTTTTTTGGTGGAATTACATGGAACCAGAAAACCTGAAAAACTTGAGGGGGAGTAGTTGCCACCTGTGTGAAACGTATGGATAATGCACGAGGTGCTTTCATGGTCTGCTCTGCTTTGCCTATGATACATACCTTTTTATTTATATCCACCATTTTCACACCTATAAAGCAAAAAAGATAAACCAGCCATCTCAGTGCCCTCATGTTTTCTGTTCTGTTACAAGATAAGGAAAAAGCATCTACTCTCATTTGATTTTTATGGACTAGTGTAGTCAATATTAACAAATTTTTACTTTTTTTTCTTTGGATCAAAAGGAGGGAAATAGAAGAGAAATACTCATTTGAGAAAATCATGATTGGGAGTCTCCGGTGATGATAATCTTGAAACCACAAAATCTTTTCAATACATTTTTTAATGCTTGAAGAGCAGGTAAGACTTCATCCTCAAGTGATTCTTTGCAGCCCATCAGATTCCATCATACTATCACACATAAATATGAGAACGAGTTCTCACATATTATATGAGAATTTTTTTGCTTGCGGGGTCCAACTAACAATCCATGTGGGCTACGGATGAAGGGGATAAGAGTTAGTTTGAATTTGAATTTGACATATCGTTGTGAAAAAATTGAGTGGAGTTCCTCTTATGAAACTTACTGTGAATTTATCTAAAAATCTTTATGGTATCAGAGAGTGGGCCCAGCAATGACGATGTCAAAATTTTTTTTTTTCAATAAAGAAAACCAGCATCTCTCCTATCTAGTCATCCTTTCACCTCAAGCCTCTCAAGCCTTACTTTCACCTCAAGCCTCTCAAGCCTTACGATCTTCAAAACTTCTGAAAGAGAGTGTATCAGAGATCTGATCTAGTGGACCATCGGCACCGACAGACTCAAGATGAGCGGGTTGCGACAGAGATGGATCAACAGATGGGGTGGTGATTCCCAAGAAGAAGATATAATCATTTATGCAAAATATACGTATTTTTTTTTTAACATCAACAATAAACAAATTATATATATTAAAGGAAAGGGGGAGGTGGGCTGTGAGGGATGCCACATCATCCCTAAAAAGTCTCTCATTTCAAATAAATATGCACAAAAAACCCACATCACTTTGGGCTACTCTTTCTCTCCTAAAACATCTCTCATAAGATATTTTTATGAATATTTGAATTTGAGTCTTATTTCTTGCCATTATCCAAATTATAAGCAAATCTTTATAGTCAGTTTGTTTTCTTTTCCTTAGATCTTCAATCATCAATGGGTCTCATGTTAAATATGTTTTGTGGGCCCTACTGATGAATGAAATCCAAGTTGTTGCTCATTTACTCTCCTTTCAATTTTTTTCCTCAAATGGATGAACCCAGTAGTGGGCACCAGTTCGTATGAAATATATTTCAAGATTGGACTCCAGTATTTGAATAAATCCCAATGGCCTTCTCTTAACCCCTTTTTTCTAAGAGTGGGCCCCACTTATGTAGGAAGGCTAAGTGAGAGGCAAGCATGTTGGCCATTGTCTGGTTTCTTAATGGATGCAAATCAATTAGTGGGACCCACTCATGGATTATACATAGATATTGGTTTTCAAGGTCAGTATGTATCCATAGTGGGCAATCAGACTGAGTTGGTATCATACACAAGATTAATTTCTTTAAAAATTGTTAAAATGTGATTTGCGTGCATATGAGTTAGAACTATTAGAAACATACTATGATGACTCATATCTATATCCACGTACACTCATCCCATGTAATGTACATCTTTTATGTTGTTTTATTCTCTTACACTTGTTCGCCCCCCTCTCTTTTAATTTTTTTTTTCTTATACTATCAATCATCTGTGGGGGCCAACTGTTCCATCACCATAAATTCAAATGTGGTGTGTGGCCCATTGAGGATGAAATCATTTGACTTCCATTTCCTTTCTTCTTATCTTCCCTTTTTTCTTCTTTGAATGCAGGGCCATCAGTGGGTCCCACACATTAAAAATATTTCAAAGGTGGCCCCCACTGATGGATTAAACACGTTAATTTTTTATCCCTTTCTTTTGGTTCTTCTTAGTAGATGTAGATCCATCCTGTTTGTTTTCTTTTTCTTATATTTTCAATTATCAATGGTAAAATATGAGATGGTCGTAATGGTCAACGCCTTTAAATTCAAGGGGTCGTCGTGTTATGTAAATTTACTTTATTTTATATTTATTTTCATACATAGAAATTTTTTTAATATTCAAAGATAAGAAAAAAAAACTATTTTCTATTTATTTTATCTTAATAATATTTCAAAAGAATTCTTAAATTTTAACATATTTTTATAAGCCCGGGCCTTTTGTTGTTAGTCATTTCTTTAAAATGATCATGTGATTGAAGGGAGATGTCAGAGAATATTGAGTTGTTAGAAAATTGTTAGAATTATGATAAGAGTTAGATTAAATTTAAATTTGAAATATCTTTGTATTTGAATTTGAATTTAAAATATCTTTGTTATGAAAGTTAGTGAATTTATCTAAAAGTCTTTGGGTTCCTCGCTTATTTTTTTTATCAGGCCTTTTGTCTCCTTGCCTCCTTGGTATCTTCCAAAGGAACGTTTCTTTCTAGTTTTTACTGACCGCGGGCTCCATGACAAGTGCATTCACCACCATAAAATGATAGAATCTGATGCTTTTCTCCCAAAGACACCCACATGGAGTCAACTCTCCTAATCTTCTCCCTCACCTTCATCCTCCTCTCTCCGGCCACCTCTGCAACTTTCTTGCCCAAAGAAGCCCTCCCAACAAAATCAGGCTACCTACCGGTCAGCCCCACATCTGGCTCCGCCATCTTCTACACCTTCTATGAAGCCCAACACCACACCTCCTCTCTCTCCCAGACCCCACTCCTACTCTGGCTCCAAGGCGGCCCTGGCTGCTCCTCCTCGCTCGGCAACTTCTTTGAGCTCGGCCCATGGCGTGTCAACTCCATTGACTCCACTGACAACGCCCCACTTCTCAAAGCCAATCCAGGTGCCTGGAACCGCCTCTTCGGCCTCCTCTTCGTCGACAACCCCATCGGAGCTGGCTTCAGCATCGCGGCCACCAACGAAGAGATCCCCAGAGACCAAAATGCAGTTGCCAAACACCTTTTCCTTGCACTCCAAACATTTTTCTCTTTGAACCCGTCTTTCAGATCCCGCCCACTGTACATCACTGGAGAGAGCTATGGCGGAAAATATGTCCCCGCGATTGGATACTACATACTGCAGCAGAATTCACGGCTGTCCGCGTCGAAACAAATGAATTTGCAGGGAGTTGCAATTGGGAATGGGCTGACCCACCCTGTCACCCAGGTGGCGACCCACGCCGAGACTGCCTACTACTCCGGCCTGATCAATGCAAAGCAGAAGAGCGAACTCGAGGAACTTCAGGCTGTGGCGGTGAGGCTGACTCGAGAGGGGAACTGGAGCGAGGCCACGAATGCGCGGAACCGGGTATTGCGTTGGTTGGAGAATGCCACAGGCTTGGCTACACTTTATGATTTGACCAAGAAGAAACCTTATCAATCACAAATGGTCAGTGTTCTTCTGAATAAGGAAGAGGTAAAGAAGGCGTTGGGTGTGGATAAAGATATGGTCTGGGTTGAATGCAGTGATGTGGTGGAGAGTGCTTTGCACAGTGATGTGATGAAGAGTGTGAAGTTTATGGTGGAGGAATTGGTGAAGAAGAGTCGAGTTCTGCTGTATCAAGGACAGTTTGATTTGAGAGATGGGGTGGTTTCGACAGAGGCGTGGATGATGGAAATGGACTGGGAGGGATTGGAGAACTTCTTAATGGCAGAGAGGAAGGTGTGGAAAGTGAATGGAGAGTTAAGTGGGTATGTGCAGAAATGGGGAAGTCTAACACATGTGGTTGTTGGGGGAGCTGGGCACCTTGTTCCTGCTGATCAGGCAGTGAGTTCTCAGGCAATGATTGAAGATTGGATCCTGGAGGAGGGTTTGTTTGGTGAAGGAGACGTGATTTCAAGTTTCAGGGGCTCTCTTTAAATCACATGTATTGTGAATCTGTAGTCTGTACTGAATTTTACGAACTTAAATAAATGGTGCAGGAATGCTGAAGTTGTGAGTTTCTGATGGACTTTAGGAACTTTGATTTTCTTGTTGAAATAAATTGTATAGTAAAGGTGAAGTTGATATGTGCATTGCTGCCTGGTAGAGGAGAGTAGTTTTAGCTGAAGGAGCGTTTAATTGTTGGGCTTCTGCAGCAGACTGCTACTCTCCTTGAATCCTCATAACATATCATTGAAAAAACTCATTAAGGCTTAATGTTTATTTATCTTTTGTGTTTTATCCAACTGATAAATGAGAATGCCCATTAATATGCGTACACTAGCGGTAACCCGTGCCGTTGGCACGATAAAAAAATTGTCGTAAATTAACTTATTTGGATTTGGGGTTTACAATTTCTTTTTCGGATTTTGGTTTACTTATAGGATTTAGTGTTATTAGAATTTTTGGTTTAGGTTAAATTTTTTTTGTGTTTAGTATATATGATCTATGCTTTATTAATGTTTAAGAGTTTACACTCCAAATTTCAAAAAACTTTATTTTTTTAATTTTTTTTAACACTCTTGGCCAACCAAACCGGACCCGACTTCCCTACTTTTCTTTTCTGTTATTTTTTTCTATTTTTCTCTCACGCCGCCCCCCCCCCCCTCTTCTTCCACGTAGGACAAACGTCCCATCAAACACTGTCCTGTTTTGTAAGATAGATATGCCATGGGGTCTTTTTATGAGGTTTTAACATATTTTTTTTTCTAGCTGGGGAGATCAAAGCACTACTGCCAAAAAGGAAGAAAGGGACAGAGATCTCTTTCATGCAGCTAATAACAAGTGTGACACTGTAATCTTCTTTCAAATCAACCAATAACATCTTCAGGATACAAAAACTTCTTCAGAGAAAAAAAAAATCTACCAATAGCATTGCTCTCCACATTGCAGTTGCTCATATTTATAAGAAACCACACATCTATAGATTACATACATTGCTTCATTTGGACAAGTAACAAAATAAGTAAATGGATACAAGAAAATAGCATTCAATCAGGATAACGAACTGCTTAAAAGAAAAGTCCAAATATAAGATCAAACATTGGCCTGCACGGCAGCACCACAGAACCATGAGCAAAAGAAACTGCCAATTTGGCAAGTGAATCAGCCTCTTAGTTCAGCTCTCTAGGAACTTTAGCGAAAGAAATGCCCTCTATGGCAAGAAGAAATCTCTGATAGAGACTAGCTTCGATGGGGTTGAAGCCAGTCCCAAAGTCCACTTGAAAGTCATTTACAAAATCAGCATCAATAAGCAGAGCACCAACATGATTTAGCCTTCACCTATTCTCTAATTGCCAGAATATCAGCTCCATTAAAATCTCCAAACCAGCTTAAGCCAGAAAAAGCTGCTAATGATGACCTTTATCATATTTTATTGTTCCTCTAATTCATGATTAGCGTTGCTTTCCCATGACACTACCATCCATATTGTGTTTCATTGACCTGGTTTGAGATGAACTTTCAATAGCTTTATTCTTGCAGGTGAAGCATGCCCTTCTGTGAACAGACTGTTCTCCTTTTATTTTAGTCCCTATGTTAGAAAGACATAACTTCAAGAGTCTTGTATTCTGTTCTTCGGTTCTTCCAGATCCCCAATGCAGTTCGACATAGGTAACATTTCATATAATATGAAAATATAAAGTAAAAATATAGTATATAATTTCTTTATGCTCCCAATGCAGAAGATGCTAGAGTTTCAACAATTATTTTTATGAACAGTAATTCATCTCTCCCATTATAGAGATCAGTGAAGGCCTTCTTTGCTTTGTTCTGTCTCCACAGCATAGCCATCCCAAACTAATTTTGTAATCTTATCCCGACTCTGCCGCCTTTTCTGAATGTTTCAATCGATCCCACAAGAACAGTCAACGTCCTTCACCAGTCCAGCTATATATTATCCATTCAATCCTTTTTCAATAATTAAACATAATTGTTGGACTTCCACAAGTTCAATGATAAGTAACATCATTATGATCATCTTGAGTTACAAGACATTTTCTCCCACCATCTCTCTCTTGGTGCATTCAAGCTGGTTCCATATTACCAATTTTCAAAATCTCCACTATAGGATATAGTTAAAATGCAGATTCTAGTTATGTGTTTAATTCCAGCGCCCCTCATGCTTCTCGGTGTATTAAAGCCACTTCCCGATCTATTATCTGGTTACATGGTCTTCCACTTATTCATTCCTGTCTCCTCCAAATTGGGCTTTGAGACCACAGTCATTAAGACCACAAAGCCATCTCTTTTCTCATTCACTTCATTAGTTGCCTTCTAAAACCCACTAGGAAAAATGATTTTTTTTTTCTTCTGGGAATCTCATGCATCACAGAATGTAAATGAATTAGGCCTAAGATATGATTCAGTCACCAGTACTCCCCAGATGAACAACCAACTATCAAAATGATGAAAGCAATTGGAGTGCCATAGAATTATCGGCCTATAGACTATCTTGGATATGAGCTTAATAGCATTGCGGCAGTCTTCACACACTCACAGATTCTTTATTGTTCGAATGGGTTGACCAGGCAGCACATTCAGAATACCAATACCAAATGCAACAGCTAGTTTTTCACTGCGATACTTGAGCATATGCTCATTCTCTTCCTCTTTCACATCATGCAAAAACGTCTTTTTTGCAGACACATGCCCTAGATTTTTTATCTCAAGATCCAGTTCCTCCAGGAACGCATAAATTTTTTTCCCTTACAGGATGCACTGAATCACAGACTAAAAATATATGAACTTTGTTCTGCAGACCGCACCTCAATCCAAGTGAAACCAGGCACCTTTTCACACCTCTCCCTCATGGTCATTTTCATCTTCCCAACATCACTCATACACCCGCTGCTACATATAAATTTGAGAGAAGAACATACATCCTGAATTATCAGGCTCTATCTCAAAAATCCTTTCAGCTGCTTTTTTTCCTTTTTCTTATCAGAAACAAAACACTTTCACTAAAAAGAGATGATAATACAAGGAAAGGAAAGGGAAAGAAACATAAGGTACTAGCGCATTGTACCCCACACAGTACTCAACTACATAATTAAAGCCTCCCAAGGGGCTCAACCCCTTATTTGGCTACAGCATCTGCCATGAAACTGGCCAATCTAAATTCATGACGAAAGATAACATTTATGCTTACCAATAAAAAAAAAAAAAAAGAAGATAACATTTATGCTTGAAGAAAGAACCTGGATGTCATTTAAAAGGAATTGGAGCTTCCAAGGATTTGCTTTTCGGCGTGACACTCAAGCGATGACAATGGAAGAATCGCTCTCCACAATAAGGACGCCATTAAAAAATTTCAAAAAGCATCAAAGAGCTTCCAAATAGCTAACACCTCCGCTCCATTAGAATCATGAACACCCACATATTTAGAAAACATAAATAGAACCTCAATTTCAACACTTGGGGGAGTGGGGCACCAAAAAATCTCCTTACCTTGGCATGGCTCAAGCAAAGCACCCCACATTATTGCATGGCATCTGGTTTAAATGGCATATTTTTCATGAGAGCTTGAGCATCTTCAAAGCACCCTACCCAGCATAAAAGATCGATCATGCAAGTGTAGTGCTGTGCTTTTGCTGTTGTACCATAATCTCAATTCATTGAGTAAAAGTAATCTATGCCTTTATCTACCAAGCCAGCATGACTACATGCCGACAGGACTCCAACCTGAAGAATGTGCAACAAAGGAAAATATGAGAAGACATAGGATAAAAGTAACTGACTAAACAGCTAAGATCATGAGAAAAAGATAGCCCCACATCAAGTAGAGAACGCAAAACAACTCATGTCCATCCCATTTTCTGCACAGTTCCACCATCAAAGAAAAGCATTTCAACAAAAAGGAAGTCACATTTAATTTAAACGTGGCTTTCAAGTTAATATCTTAGTTCATCAAAGTGCAACAAGGAAAAAATATTATAAATTTAACCATGACAGCATAAATATATGGGATACAAGGTAAGCAACAAAACCTTTCTTTATGATAGCAACTGCCATAAGGCAGAATCCAGCTAAAAATTATTCACAAGTACCAGAAAGATTTCAATCTATAAGGATACAGCTATGAGAAATTGCATCAGGGAAAAGAAAAACTAGAAAACATTTTTTAAAAGGGCTCACATATTGTAAGGGAGGAGGACAAGAAAAGGCTCTAATATGCAGATATATGAAAAAAGTTAGATCTTTTGTTCAATGAAAACAATGCTTAGTGTCACTCCCTGATCAGTAGCCCAAAGAAATTATAACAAAATGAAAAGAACAACAACAAGAACAAGAAGGAAAACAATGCTTAGTACTAGATAAAAAAGCAAAAGAGCAATTAACTTATAAAAATATAATTACCATGGTAACATCTTCCAAACTCTGAAACCCCATTTCTCCAAACTTTCCTCCCTCATCTCCCTTTCTCTCCCCCCCACATCTTCCAAACCCTTAAAACCCCTCATTTCTCCAAACCCACAAATCCAAACATCCATCTCCAAAACCCCACCACTACCAATTTCCCCATCTCTGCCAAATCCTCATCGTCCGATGTACCCCTCTCCACCAATCCCTCCCCAAGACCCTCACCCTCGCTGGCGGCAACATCCTCTGTGATATCTTCCTCCTCGGCTTCTCCCCCACCCTCGCTGAGATCGCTGGCTATGCCTTCGAATTCGAAGTCAACAACTGATACGATAAAATGCAGATGAACTGTTTGTAAAATGATACGAGCCAACATTCAAAATGTGCATGTAATAAACGGTATAAACCCATGGAACGAGGAAATGTTGGGAGATTTTTGCACGTCTCGAAGCATCAACTATAAAATTTGTACGTTTCAGCACTTTGAGCTAAGGGTAAAATTTTCTAGTGGCTCCAATGTGGCAGTGAAAATCTTAGGTTTATGTCAACTAAGCTACCTCCATCGGGATTAATTTGTGTTTTTATTATTTTTAGATTATGGGACTTTCATTAAAAAGAAAATACAATCTATTATTAATTCATAAAACCTAAAATCAAAGTGTAACAAAGGGCACATTTGTTTGGCCAATATTTAATTCCTAGAGTTCATAGTAAAGTGGGACCTAACTGATAAATATTATTTTGAGGCACTTATATGTTCAACCTTGTTTGGTAAAATTATTGAGGTGAAGTCTAAAATATAGAGAGAATAAAATATGAGGGGGTTCTGCATCATGATATGATAAAAATTTATTTTTAGTGGTTTAATAATGAATTTTCTTGACTTTTTTGATAAAAGGTAGATGAATTTTTGTTTTTTAGTGGCATGGGAATGTTGCTTTTCGATTTTTAGTGGATTGAGAATATTATTTTTTGCCTTTTTTTTAATGGAAGGGAGAATTTTAAAATTTTATATTTTTGATATGACCCTTTACTATTTTCATGTATGACAAATGAAGGCTTCACTTTACTTCACCTTATTAGTGAAGTTGCCAAACAATTAATGGTAGGACCAACTCGTATTAGAGTAAACTTTGGCAAAAGCCCTACAAAAGATAAGAGCATTTATTTTGAGGAGTTTGGTAATCCAATAGGTGGGCCCCATTGGAGAATCTCACACATCTCATAGAAAGCGTGAGTGAGAGAATTAAGAGAACAGACTCCTAACTTTACATTATTATATCATTTACACCTTCATCGGTCACCTTATAATGACTTTGTGAATGACTATTAATCACGGTGGCATAGTATTGCCCCTCCTCAACTCTTTGTCTTCTCACTCGAGTCCAAATACAATACATGAGTAGAACCCACAATACGACCCACTTAATGAAAATCCAATCCATTTAAAATGGATTTCTTGCCCTATCAATGTGACTTTCTCAAGTTTTAATTGAAACAATCTTATGCACTATAAAATCTACACGGATAATATTCATGTCACATGGATATGCATTTACATTGAAATGATAATTAAAAAGTAAATTACATTTGAATGATGTGATTATTAAAACCATATTATGACATTTAAGAAAATTATTTAATTTGAATTTTCATATTTATAATAATGTGCTCACAAGTAAGTTTGTTAAAATCATGAAATTGAATTTTGTTGGATGTGGAAAGCAATACAAGTTTATTATTTTTTTTATCATTTTGGGGATAATCTCATGACTTGTTTTTGAGAATAATTATTTATATTACGTTAACTAATTATTTTATGTTACACTTTTAATTATATCATGTTTTTTTGTTAGAAAAAAATAATTTTCTTATTATTTCTCAAATTTCTCGCTAAGAGAGATTTTTTATCCCCTCTAGGAGAAAATCTTGGCTCCGCCACTAGTTATTAACGGTGTCCTTTCTATCATTCTGGTTAACTGTAACATTGTGGGCTATCAACAATCCCAACAAACTAAGTAATGGATTTTTATTATTTAATTATGGTGGATTAGCAGTCCCTACTAACTAAGCAATGATTTTTTTATCAATTAATTGTGGGTAGATTAATTCACATGTGATCAATTCGACATGAGCCCTACTCTTATTGGAGTGAGCCAATTGTCATGCTAAATCAGGATACAAGAATTACTTTGAGCGGTTTTGATTCATTATGGTGAGCCTTTAGTATCCCCATATTTCAATTGTGCTTAGAAAATTTTGAGAAGCTATGTCTTTGGAATGTTGAAATATTTTCAAATTAGGACTTCTCTTTGTATGTTATTGAGAAATTTGAAAGAAAATTAAATTTTTAAATGATCATTATAAATCATGGCAAGAAAATAATAGCTCAGCCATTGCAAATTTGTAGGCATTCCGAAGGCTTTCACTTACTCTAGAGTCTAGACCAACATGCATATGTTGAGGGTAGGGTAAGCCTTGTCTCGGACTTTAGACATTTGATGGATATACTGATCAAGATGAAGAGTGTATGGGGATCTAAAAATTCACGGAAAAAAGGAAAAATGCTAAGCAGGTGATGATAGTGAAAAGGGCACACTGCGTAACTGCCAAATAAAAAAGAGGATTTTACCTCAAAAATTCCTTAAGACTTGTCAAAAGCCAAAAGCACCATCAACATCTTATAAAGACCACAATAGTCTCAAAGGCCCCTATTCGGTATTTTTTTTAGCTTTTAGTGCTGAGCGGGGATATCCCCGAGGGGATATCGCAGTTCATTTTAAGTAAATGAGCATGGATATCCCCGTTCACCATTCATTACAACTTAAAGACCGTCAAACTTTCTTTTCCCCTTTGCCTATTCTATTATCCAGACGAATCTCTCTACAACCCCTCTTCCACATTACCTTGCTTTATGGGAGAATCCCATTCTTGAATCTTTTAAGTAGAAAGGTTTGTGCTCCATTAAAGAGGTTGGTAGTCTAGACTTACCTTTTTTATATTTGATTAAACCTAGAAGCACAATCTCCACATGTATTTTTCTTTTACCCAAAAAGTTGATGTTTGGAAGTACTCATTAAAGCTTTTATCTCCTTGATGGATAATTAATATTTACTCCATGGGTAGTCCACATTAACTTTTTTATGATAAAAAGACCATATTTCAGTAAGACAAATGGGCATTGGCTTTGAATGTAATAGAAAATGATAGAATTGGCATCATCAGCTTTTGCTTACATAGAAATGGTTGGATATGGGTATCTAGGAAGGGCATTGGCTGACATAGAAGTGGTTAAGCTTTGAAAATAGTTTTGTGATTCTATCAGTTACATACACATGGGCATTAGCTCAATAAGGAATGGACATCCGGTCATAATTCCTCAAATGAGAGATACAAATGGATAAGGGCTCACATGTGTATGTTATATTGGTTAAATATAATTCTCAATGGCCATTGCCAATACCACTTTGACCAACCACGTCATGGAGTGCTAAAGATTTGCTTCCAAAGCAATAAAAAATTAGGTAGTCATATTTCTTTGTCCATCTGTTGATATATTAATACAATTCATTTAATATTTTTTGATAACAATGGATAGAGTCCATAATGTAACATTTTTGTCATAGGAATCTATGTCATTGTTTATATTTGTTATTGATGTTAAACCCATTTCAAGCATTTTTTTTATTGAATGTTAGGATGTCAGACAATGAAGTTTTGGTCATCTTCCACTATGATGGAGAGTTTGATTTTGATATTAACCGTCCGACGTACAAAGGTGGAAATACGTGCGAAACTGATGGAGTTCTACCAAAGGCGCGGTCTACATTCAGAAACTATTAATTCTCGGTTAACTCCTTACGCAAAAAGGATTCTTAGTCAAGGGTTCGAGGAATCTCGCAAACTTCATGTCCGTGTTGCTGGACTTTTTGAATTACAGGTTCAATCAGCAGAATTCATTGATGTAGTACATCTCGATCAAAGAACGTGCACATATCGCCAATGGCAAATATTGGGGATCCCGTGCTTGCACGCAATAGCCGCAATGCAGTTGAAAAACAAGTGCCCGTATGACTTCTATGAGCATTGGTTCTTGACAGAAACCTATCGACTCACGTACAATGAGGTTTTGCATGCTACTCGAGATATAAGACAATGAGATCATACGCCAGTTGAAATGGTTTTGCCTCTACATGCATCCAAGTGACTTGGGCGACAAAAAAAAAATAGAATTCGCACAGAGGATAGGGACAGGCAGTGTAGGCAAGTAACGTGTTCTAACTGTAAAGAGAGGGGATACAATCGACAGAGATGTCGCAATCCACCAGTGCAGTAGTGTTTTGAATTTGAAAACTACCTAGCACGTATCTTCTTTTGTGTGATGTTCTGATATTCTAATGTAGGAAAGTATCATGTCTCAAAATGTAAAGAGAGATGACATAGTTCAGAGATGTCATAATCCATTAGTGAGTAGTGTTTTGCTACCGAAACACTCTATAACATGTGTCTTTTGTTTTTGGTGATGCTTTGATGTTCTTAAAAAACTTGAGATTTGTATACATAATTGTTAATGCTACTTAACATATATTTTGGTGTTGATGGATGTTTTTTATACATATTTTTGGGGTTAATGGATATTTCTGATAAGTAACATTGATGTAGTACCTAATGTGTCTGTTGAAACTCTATTTGGAGTAATAATATCTCAGCCACAAGTATCAGGTGAGCGAGGATGTCCCCATCCATAATACTCTAGTGAGCGGGGATATCCCTGTCCCAACTGATACCAAGCCACCCACAGTACTCTGGTGGGCGGGGATATCCCCGCTCACAGCACTAATAGAGGTAGGGATATCCCTGTTGACAACACTAATTTGGGCGGAGATATCCCCATCCCAACTAAAATCACCTTGAGAGACATCACTCACAATATTATGGTGGGCGCACGTCTCCGGATAGCAGTTCGGGAGGCAGCTTCCATCTCGCCGGAGATCGAGTAGAACAAAGGCAGCAGGGCGCTGCATCCTGGTTCTGATTACAGAACCCAAACTCATTCTAGAACGTCAGAGGAAGAAGAAGACAATGTACGCTCGTGCTCCGTCGTCGCTGCATACACCTCGCTATAGAAGAGAACCAAGAAGGTTTTTCAGTTCCCAGGTTCTGTTTGCAGAACTTAGACTGGTACAGTTTCTGTTGCAGAAACGCAAGGGGGAAGAAAACCAGTTGGGTCGGTTTCCAGGCCGGTTCAAGTCTAGGTCAGAATATGCATGTAATTGGCAAGCAACTTGTTGTTAAATGTTAATTGACAGATGTGAATATGAATGTGAATGTGAATGTCTACCATTGATGGACGCATGTGTGATTGTCAAGGAACTTGTTGACTGATGTGAATGTGAAGGTGCATGTCTACCTTTGAAGCATGTTTTCTTTATGTCTTCATAAGCTGTAGAGATGCATTTCTCTTAGGATTGGACAGGGATATCCACGTAAGGGATATCTTGTAGGCGGGGATATCCCCGCCAGTGACAGTGTTTTGGAAGGGGATATCCCTGACCGTGTTAGTGCTGTGAGCGGGGATATCCCCGCCCACCAGAGTACCGTCTCTCAAGGTGGTTTCAGTTGTGATGGGGATATCCTCGCCCAAATTAGTGATGTGAACAGGGATATCTGACTGACCGATCCTATTTTGGTTCTGCAACAGAATCCCTGTGTGGCGATGGAGATGCGACGGAACTGGGTTGTGTATGATCTGTGTCTGCGCTGGAACTAGGTTGCAAAATCTTGAGCAAAAATCCCTGAATCCCGTTCTCTTCTGTGATCGAGAGAAAAAAAAATTCTACGAGATCCAATCTCTGCCCTTGATCACGTGAATCAAGCCCTAATCCTAGGAAAACCCAGAAGAGAGAAGTAGTCGAATGGGAAAAAGGGGAAAATGGTTTTGGGGTTTGTTTAAGGGAAATGAGCAGAGATATCCCCACTTAAAGAAAAAATTTAAAAAAAAAAACCAAACACGACCTTTGAGACTACTGTGGTCTTTATAAGATATTGATGGTGCTTTCGGCTTTTGACAAGTCTTAAGGGATTTTTTTTGGGTAAAATCCTCAATAAAAAATATAAAAAGAAAAAAGAAGAAAAAAATGTCTACTCTCAAATATTTTAATCAAAACAAAAAAGGATTACAGTTTTTTTTCCTACAATAGGATGCGGTTCAGCCAACTTTTACTCAAATCAAGCCTAATTATACTAAAATTACAAATCTAGTTTTTTTTATTAATCATATAACGCAAATTAAAATGAGTTCAAATATTCAACAAAAATCTAATTTCTCAAGATTTTAAGCCTTTATCCAAATTCAAACCCAGCTTTCTTTGAATCGCATAATTAAAATTAGGGGATTTATCCGGAAAAAACAGATTAGGTGACCACCATACCAAAATGGTAATTCAAAGTGCTCTTGCACCCAATTAGTCATTTTGTCCGAAAACATTTTTTTTTTTTTTTAACATTCTCTACTAAGGTCCCTATCGACTTTCATTTGTAATCTTAACGGTCGATTGAGACCCTGCGGTCCATCATAACTTTCATAGAACTCCCATTTACTTTGCTTGTAAGGTCTCAATCGACCTTTATTTGTAATGTTAAAGGTTTCTATCGACCTTGCAGTGTAAGCTTATAAATGCACGAAACTCATCCCCCATTCACTGTTCTTGAAAAAAAAAACGACCATGCTTGACTTGCTTCCCCTCCGTAGGATATTCTCACCTCTTGAAGACCATTAAAACCACATTCCATTGTTTGGTGGAGAGCATTAAAGTGCATATACTATTATCTGGGGCAGACCAATGGAAAGATGGAGTTTGTACTTTGTCCTAAAACATGATTTTTTACTTTTCAGAAACTCTTTTCATAATTCCTAGTTCCATGTCACCATGGCCCGATAAAAGACCACTAGGAACCATTGTGAATACGCATGGCAGTCGATATGGAGTTGCAGTCGACGCTAAGAAAGAAGAAGGAAACAAACAAGAGAGAAAATCGAGCTTCTAAGTCCTAAAATGTATGAACGGGTCGAACGCATGGTCACTATGGACCCTTAATATTAAAAAAAAAGGCAATAAAGACCCTAGTAGAGAATATTAAGAAAATTTACGTTTTCGGACAAAATGATTGATTTGGTGCAATGACACTTAAAATTATATTTTCAGTATGATGGTCACCTAATCTATTTTTTTCAATAAAATCCTTTTAAAATTAATATCGGTCAAAATATTAGATATATTTGAATGTTCTTTATCCACTTATTTATAGTCAATGACTAATATCCTTCTTGCTAAGCAAACCCAAGTACAACATTAAAGAGAGAAGCACACAACCAACGAGAATAAAGCACACAGAAACCTACGATAGCAGTCCCCACAATAAATGATTGAACTCATTCTCACAAATAAAAATCCAGTCTTTTTACTAATAGCAGGATTATCCGCAGCCAAACAGCAGACACCCATCCACATGGAGTCAACTTTCCTCATCTTCTCCCTCACCTTCATCCTCCTCTCTCCGGCCACCTCTGCAACTTTCTTGCCCAAAGAAGCCCTCCCAACAAAATCAGGCTACCTACCGGTCAGCCCCACATCCGGCTCCGCCATCTTCTACACCTTCTATGAAGCCCAACAGCCACACCTCCTCTCTCTCCCAGACCCCCCTCCTAGTCTGGCTCCAAGGCGGCCCTGGCTGCTCCTCCTCGCTCGGCAACTTCTTTGAGCTCGGCCCATGGCTTGTCAACTCCATCGACTCCACTGACAACGCCTCACTTCTCAAAGCCAATCCAGGTGCCTGGAACCGCCTCTTCGGCCTCCTCTTCGTCGACAACCCCATCGGAGCTGGCTTCAGCATCGCGGCCACCAACGAAGAGATCCCCAGAGACCAAAATTCAGTTGCCAAACACCTTTTCCTTGCACTCCAAACATTTTTCTCTTTGAACCCGTCTTTCAGATCCCGCCCTCTGTACATCACTGGAGAGAGCTATGGCGGAAAATATGTCCCCGCGATTGGATACTACATACTGCAGCAGAATTCACGACTGTCTGCGTCGAAACAAATGAATTTGCAGGGAATTGCAATTGGGAATGGGCTGACCCACCCTGTCACCCAGGTGGCGACCAACGCGGAGACTGCCTACTACTCCGGCCTGATCAATGCAAAGCAGAAGAGCGAACTCGAGGAACTTCAGGCTGAGGCGGTGAGGCTGACCCGAGAGGGAAATTGGAGCGAGGCCACGAATGCGAGAAACCAGGTGTTGCTTTGGTTGGAGAATGCCACAGGCTTGGCTACACTTAATGATTTGACGAAGAAGAAACCATTATCAAACACAAATGGTCAGTGCTCTTCTGAATAAGGAAGAGGTGAAGGAGGCCTTGGGGGTGGCGGAAGATATGGTCTGGGTTGAATGCAGTGATGTGGTGGGGAGTGCTTTGCACAGTGATGTGATGAAGAGTGTAAAGTTTATGGTGGAAGAATTGGTGAAGAAAAGCCGGGTTCTGCTGTATCAAGGACAGTTTGATTTGAGAGACGGCGTGGTTTCGACGGAGGCATGGATGAAGGAAATGGACTGGGAGGGATTGGAGAGCTTCTTAATGGCAGAGAGGAAAGTGTGGAAAGTGAATGGAGAGTTAAGTGGGTATGTGCAGAAATGGGGAAGTCTGACACATGCGGTGGTTGGGGGAGCTGGGCACCTTGTTCCTGCTGATCAGGCAGTGAATTCTCAGGCAATGATTGAAGATTGGGTCCTGGAGAAGGGCTTGTTTGGCGAGAGAGATTAGATTTCAAGTTTCAGGGTCTCTCTTTAAATGGCATGAGTTGTTGGTTAGTGATGAATTTTAAGAACTTTTATCTTCTGGTTGAAATAAATTCTATGGGAACAGCGTAGTTGATCATATGTGCATTGCTTCCTGGTAGAGGAATAACTGAATAAGAACAGTTTTAGCTGAAGGAGCATTTAGTTGTTGGGCTTCTGCAGCAGACTGGTAAAGGTCGTTGCTTTCATTTTGACATGGTAACTTGTATTAGACAAAAGCTTTACAGTATAAAAGGATTCACTGTCCTTGTTTCTTCAGAACACAGAACAAAACATTAAAAAGCTCATAAGGCTTAATGTTTATTTATCTTTTGTCATATCCAACTGAGAAGTGGGAATGCCCCTTAATCTGAATAGATGCCATGGGGTCTTTTAATGAGGTTTTCCTATTTTTCATAGCTTGAGAGTTCAAAGCATGACTACGAAAAAAGTAGAAAGGGACACAGCTCTATCATCCAGCTAATAATGAGTGCGACACTGTAATCTTCTTTCAAATCTACCAGTAACATGGCTCTCCACATTGCATTTACTCATATTTATAAGCAATCACAACATTCTATAGATTACATGCATTGCTTCATTTGTTTTATATATATATATATATAACAAAAATAAATTTATTAAATGAAGTAAATCTTTGCATGAAAATAGCAGTCAATCAGGATAGTGAACTGCTTAAAAGAAAAATTAATTCTAAAGATCAATAATTGGCCAGCACGACAGGACCATTATTAGTGAAAGAAACTGCCAATTTGGCGAGTGAATGGGCTTCTTGATTCAGCTCTCTAGGAACATTAGTGAAAGAAACATCCTATGTGGTAAGGATAAATCTCGTCTCATGATGGTAAAGACTAGCTTACATGGGGTTGGAGCCAGTCCCAAAGCACACTTGGTGGTCGTTTACAAAATCAGCTTTGATAAGCAGAGCACCATCATGATTTAGCCTTCACCTATTCTCTGATTGCCAGAATATCAGCTTCATTAGAATCACCAAATCAGTGCAACCCAGAAAAACACTAATAATGATGCACCTTTGTCATATTTTATTGTTCCTCTGACAGATGATAAGCATTGCTTTCCAATCATCCCATGGCACTACCATCCATATTATGTTTCATTGACCTGGTTTGAAATGAACTTTTAATGGCTTTCTTCTTGCAGGTGATCCAAGCCATTCTATGACCAGACCCTTCAAATCTAACAAGGGACCTCCCCCAAACTCCTTTTTATTTTAGTCCCTATAGAAGAAAGACATAACTAGTTTCAACAATTCTTTCTATGAACAATATTTCTCATCTCCCATTGTAGAGATAAGTGAAGGCCTCCTTTGATTTGTTCTGTCTCCACAACAAAACCAACCCACACTAATTTTGGCATTCAAGCTGGTTCCATATTACCAGCAGTGGCCATAACAAGAAGCAATTTTCATTGCATCCACTATAGGGTATAGTTAAAATGCAGTTTCTTAGCTACATATTTATTTCCACTGTCCCCCATGCTTCTCAATATCTACTCTCCCGATTCATTGTCTTGTTCACTGGCTTAACATCAAGTCAGCTCAAGTAGTCCTGATTCTTCCTTGATCCTGCCCCATTCTGATGGCTCCATAAAAGCCTTTTTGAGTCGCTCACAATCTTCACAAGAACATAAAGCTCACTGGAGTAGACTTAAAAACTTTAGTCTAATATTGACCGAATTTCTCTCTCAAGCATCATTAGTTATGCTTTTTGGCTATCACTTACTGAGATTGACATGGTCTTCCACTTATTCACTTTTGAGTCTTTCAAATTGGGCCTTCAGTCCACAGTCATTAAAACAATAAAGCCATCTCTTGCCTCATTCATTTTGTCAGTTGCATTCTAAACCCCACTAAGAAACATGATTTTTTCTGGGGATCTCATGCGTCATAGAATGTAAATTAATTAGGCCCAAGATATGATTCAGTCACCAGTAATCCCCACATGAACAACCACCACCATCAAAATGGTGAAACCGATTGGAGTCCCTTAGAATTATTGACCTATTGACTATCTTGGATATGTGCTTAATAGCATTGTGGCAGTCTTCACACACTCGGAGATTCTTTATTACTCGAATGGGTCGACCACTTGGCACATTCAAAATACCAAATGCAACAGCTAGTTTTTCACTGTGATACTTGAGCATATGCTCCTTCTCCTCCTCTTCCACATCATGCAAAACTGTCTTAGTTGCAGACACATACCCTAGCTTTTTTATCTCAAGATCCAATTCCTCCAAGAACGCATAGATTTTTTCCCTTTCAGGATGCACTGAATCACCGACTGAAAATGTATGAACTTTGTTCTGCACCTCAATCCAACTGAAACCAGGCACCTTTTTCACACCTCTCTCCCTCATGGTTACTCTCATCTTCCCAACATCACTCCATCTACCTGCTGCTGCGTATAGATTTGAGAGAAGAACATACATTCCTGAATTATCGGGCTCCATCTCAAAAATCCTTTCAGCTGCCTTTTCTCCTAGTTTGGTGTTACCGTGAATCCTACTTGCACCAAGCAAAGCACCCCACATTGTTGCATCTGGTTCAAATGGCATACTTTTCATGAGAGCTTGAGCATCTTCCAAGTGCCCTGCCCGGCCTAAAAGATCAATCATGCAAGTATAGTGCTGTGCCTTTGCTGTTATACCATAATCTCGATTCATTGAGTAGAAGTAATCTATGCCTTTATCTACCAAGCCAGCATGACTACATGCCGATAGGACTGCAACCTGAAGAATGTGCAACAAAGGAAAATATGAGAAGACATAGGATTAAGAAACCGACTAAACAGCTAAAAACATCAGAAAAAGATAGCCCCACATCAATGCAAACTGTGGAGATTGCAAAACAACTCATGTCCATCCCATTCTCTACAGTTTCGTCATCAAGGAAAAACATTTTGACTAAAGTAAGTCACATTTAAATGTGGGCTTTCAAGTTATATCTTAGTTCATCAAAGTGCAACCATTCATAGAAAATATTCTAAGGAAAAAATATAAATTTATCCATGACAACATGGCATACAAGGGAAGCAACAAAATCTTTCTTTACGATAGCTACTGCCATAAGGCAGAAACCAGCTAAAAGTTATTCACGAGTAAAAGAAAGATTTCAATCTATAAGGATATAGCTATCAAAAATTGCATCAGGAAAAAAAACCAGAAAACATTATTTAAAAGGTCTCATATATTGTAAGGGAGGATGGGGAAAATCTCTAATATGCAAATATATGATAAAAGTTAGATCTTTCATTCAATGAAAACAATGCTTAGTACAAGATACAAAAATAAAGAGAAAAATCATGAAAGGTCTTTAACTTATAAATATAATTACCATGGTAACATCATCAGGTTTGATGCTGGTCATCCTCATAGATTCAAATATTACCAATGCTTTTTTGCCAAATCCATGCTTGGCATAGCCATCAATCATAGTGTTCCATGTGACTAAATCCTTCTCTGGCATCTCCTTAAATGCATCATATGCTTCGTCTATGCTCCCACACTTGCAATACATTGCCAGAAGTGCATTCCCCACAAAGCAACCCATCTCGTATCCCGCTTGGACAAGCCGCCCATGCAGTTGCTTTCCACACTCTAAAGCTGCAATATCTGCACAAGTGCTAAGAGCACATGTAAATGCTGACCTATTCATCCTCTCCCCATCTCTATTCATCTGTATGAAAAGGTGTAAAGCCCCTTCACTGTATCCACCCTGAGCATACCCTGCAAGCATCGCTGCCCAAGAGATAGAGTCACGCTTTGGCATCTCATTGAACAGTTGGCGAGCATGATCAATCTCTCCATTTTGTGCATAACCTGTTATCATTGTATTCCAAGAGCTAATATTTCGACATGGCATTGCTTCAAACAATTCCTTTGCCTCGGCCATCATTCTACACTGTGAATACCCAGCAATCATTGCATTCCAAGAAACTGAATTCTTCACTGGCATTTCATCAAAAACTCTCCTTGCTTCCACCAGCATCCCATTCTGCACATACCCAGAAACCATTGCAGTCCAAGTGAAGACATCCCTCGTCGGAGATTCTTCAAATAGTTTCTGCGCTTCTGACAAGTTTCCATCTTGTGCATAACCTGAAATCATAGTATTCCAAGAAACCAAATCTCTCCCTGGCATCCTATTGAACAGCATCCTGGCATCAACCAGTCTCTTCCTATGCACATAACCTGCCATCAATGCATTCCATGAAACAGTGTCCCAGTTTGAATTTGACTCAAAAAGCTGGCGGGCCGCCTCCATACGCCCATTCTGTATATACCCAGAAAGTATTCCATTCCAGGAAATCGAATTCTTAACAGGCATTTGATAAAAAATCTCTCTTGCCTCATCGACATACCCATTCTGTGCATAACCTGAAATCATCGTATTCCAAGAAACAACATCCCGCTCGGGCATTTTATCAAAAAGGCACCTTGCAGCGTGCATATTGTGATTTCGAACATACCCACTAAGCATCACATTCCAGGAAACCAATTTCTTAACAGGCATCCGATCAAAAATCTCCCTCGCCTCATCAACAAACCCATTCCGTGCATAACCTGAAATCATCGTATTCCAAGAAACAACATCCCGCTCCGGCATTTCATCAAACAGACGCCGGGCGGCAAACAGATCGTAGTTACGAACATAACCACTGATCATCACATTCCAAGAAACCAAGTTTCTGTCCGGCATTTCATCAAAGAAGCGTCGGGCAAGATCGAACCAGTCGTTGTTGAGGTACCCGGATATCATGGCGTTCCACGAGACGGTCGTTCGGCCGGGCATTGTGTCGAACAGGTGGCGTGCGGCTTTGCATCGGCCGTTTCGCATGTGATCGCTTATGGCTTTGTTCCATTTGACGATCTCAGCGTCTGTGGGGGAAGATGGTTCGTTGTTCTTGTTGGGACTTGGTTTCGAACGCCTAACGGCTAAGTTTTGGGGGGATGGATTTGAATTTCCCGCCAATCGCTTTTGAAGTCTATTCACAGCTACGTTTCGCAGTAAGCGTGTTGCGCTGTGGCGGGTAAGCATTGCTTACCATACTAATTCAAATTCACATTCTCGTGTTGTAGTCGAGTACTATAACGACCGAGCTGACCCAGAGTCAATGAGTTGGGCTGGGCCGATGCAAATGGGTCAGGTCTAGGGCGGTATCATGGTGGACCCAGACCCGGACCCGGTTCCATCTTTATAGATTGGAATAGATATGGAACCTGTGTTAGTATCTGAATCCGGTATCAACTTTAAAAAAATGGGAACTAAATAGGACTTTTATTCTTGAATACAAATCCAAAATAAGATGTGGAGTGCATGGGTAAAATTGGATAAAAGTGTCTTAAAATATATTTTTAAATATATATGTTGGGATATTAAATAAGAAAAATATTCAAGTGCATCCATCCCTCACCATTTTTGGTGAGGGACATCGCCTTTTAGAAAGTGTCAAGTACAAAAAGGGTAGTCTTATGTACTTGACACTCCCCTTTTGTACTTGACACTTTCTAAGGGGGGTGTCCCTCACCAAAAATGGTGAGGGATGGATGCACTTGAATACTTCTCAATAATAATTAAAGTTAAGTGAACCCTCAAATATGAAAATAACTTAAATTAGGTAGGCACTTAAAAGCCATATACATACATTTAAAATTTTTGAAAAGGCCCTCCTCTTCTCAAACTAATTCTACTGTGACATGGTGGCCCCTAGCTCTTATTTTCTGGTTCTGCCCCTGAAATCTGCTTTATTGAAAGATAAGACATCTGATATTCCCATTTGTAACCCTACAAAAGAGCATGACTACATGAGAGTAATATTTTTTTTTTTTTTTTTTTTTGCTGACGCAGGGTGTCCCAGCCCTTCGGGCCGAACTAAATCCCTGCGGGCCCAGGAGGCAAAGCCGGGTAAAAACCCCCTGTGGCCACATGAGAGTAATATACATCATAGGTTTAATTGTGTATAGAAAACCTAACTGCCTAGGTTGCACATTTAAATTTTGAAGTAAAATTGGAACAAGAAGTTGATTGCTAAGCAGGGCCTTAGCGTCCACTAGTGATAGCTCTAGATTCATTCCTATTTCTTGAAAAGCTCGAGAGTGTTTTAGGTGCTATGCCATGTCAACCAATCAAATTTCTTTAATTAGTATGCCAAAAGTTGCTAATTTGAGGAAAGACATGTTGTAAAAGGTCTCCATAACTTGCCTCGCGTGCATAGAAGTGGTGTCCTGGTGTCTATGTGTTCATAGGAGGTAAACTTTTGAGAGCCTCAAAATTGTCAAAATCCTAGCATTTTGATAAAGCTGAATAAATGTCAAACCTGTATGATCAATTCAAGACCTTGCTGGACTCGAATGAGAAATTTGGGTGTAGGCTATTTGAAAAGCTAGGCGTGACTTCCTTTTAAAATTGTTCGGTTGGTTAGAAAGCTTGTTGAGGGGATGAAGCCTCAACCTGATAAGATGACTAAAGAGGTCAAGGTTGAAACCCTAAATTTTAATAAGATCGCTCTTAGGGAGGATTTGCTTTTTTTTCCCCCATGATGCAGCCTTTAGGGACGCAGATGGTAAAGCCAATTATAGCTTTTTAATGAAACTCGGAGAAGTTATTATAAATGCAAGTGCAATTCAAGGATCAAAGGGGTCATCTTATCAAAAGAGGCCAAAACGAGGGCGATCTTCATAGCTCTTTTTGAAGGCTAAAGAAAAGATAGAGGCTTCCATGGACATTAACCGGATTATTTTGAATATTAAGGCACTTTTTTTTGTAATTCGGGCAAGGGGGTTGGGACCCAAGAGAGAGCCTGCAAACACATGGGAACGCAGCCCACTCAAGTGGGCGGAAAGAAAGTCCACACAAGTGGGAATGGAAAGGTGACGTACCCGGGTTGTAAGAACTTAGTCTTTTCTTTTGATCACGTAAATTTTGTTTTCATTAGGATGGAGTGTCTCACCTTCTTGCTAAGTTGAGAAACACTCTAAATCGGAATATTAATTGGGATGGGGATCTTGGGATTAGGGCTTGCTGTTGGGGTTTGTGTTTTGCATTTTTGTGCATATTCTTTTTTAGTGTCCCTTCTTGTTTGTCTTTAATGAATTTTTTTTCCTTTACCACCAGAAGAAATGTACAGAAGTCTCACAATCTCCAAATGTAGTGATATTATTATATAATGCATGTATCCAAACACCCATCTCGCCAAAAGCATATGACCGGACCTCTCAATTTTCTCATACAAAGACAGCTAGCAATCCACCCGGACCTAATTATAAAAATGGAGGAATGGCATCTTCTCAGCAGAGCAGAAGATACCGGTTTTAGTTTTCTGCATTTGATCAAGCCTTGTGCACATAAGAAATGACAAGGATTGGGTAGCTGAGAAGATGCTACAAATGGATTATGATTATAACAGAGAAAAAAAGAAGAATCAAACAAGAGAGGTTTCCAAAGCTGATATTGACCACCTACTCAATTGGGTCAGGCCAAAAACAAGAATCCACCCGTGTACAGAATAACATGAATCTTCAATCGACGATCAGCTTAAACTGTATATGTGATTTCTCTATAAATCAGTCGGTTCATGTGGATATAGAGTAACATAGCTCAGTAGCAAAATAGAACACATTGCCTATTGAAAGCTAGTGAGAATGGGGTGCTACCATAGTTTGCTGTTGTTGCTGTCTCTCTGTTGTGCATGGGTCATAGCTCAGGGCAGGGTTTCACCAACAACATTGTCGAGCACAAAGCGGTTCCATTTCAATGTAATATAGGAAAGATGGAGTTGTATACAGTAACAAAATTGTGTCCATAATCCTGCTGTAGATCCAAAGAAGATAACCAACAAATTTTGTGTTTGCACTTTGCAGGTTGAATGGAAGATGGTCACACGTTTATGCAGCACCAAGCCTCTCCTCACAGTAAATGGAGAGTATCCTGGGCCCAACAGTCATGGTTCAAGAGGGCGATGAGGTTGAGATTGTCGTCACTAATGGAGTCGCCATGAACAGTACCATCCACTGGTTAGCTTTCCTCTCAACTCATTAAATTTCTTAAAATCCATGAAGTCATTCCTCTGATGGAGAGTGAATTTTGTAAGAGAACTACATATCTAAGTGCAAGATACTTTAATATTGTAGTCTGCATGCTGCCAAAAACAATATAACATGCAAATATTCTTAATTCTATTTTCTCAGAACAAAATACAGTGTTCCAAGAGGGGTGAGTATTATGTAGTTGTCAGGCTAATCTCTTCTGTTCCATGTTCTTCTATTTCATCACAGGCATGGTGTAAAACAAGTGAGAAGCGGGTGGGCTGATGGGCCAGCCTACATAACCCAATGCCCCATACAAAGCAACAAATCTTACACCTACAAGTTCAGAGTCATCAAACAGAGGGGCACACTATGGTGGCATGCTCATCTCTCCTGGCAGAGAGCGTCTGTTCATGGGGCTTTCATCATCAGCCCTCGATCCCCATATCCGTTTTCTATTCCCATCGCCGCGGAGATCCCCATAATACTAGGTAACTTGAAAAAAAAATTATAAAGCATCTGTTATAATATAGTGTACCGGAGAACATGTAAGTGGTTGACAGTTCCAAAGTCTACAAATTCCTAGTGAGGGAAGCAGTTAGGCCCAGCAACAGATACAAAGTGATGGCATGATCATTGATTAAAAAGTCAGTTTTGGGTAATCCATCTAATAACAATAGAAATGTTGCCAATTCTTAAATACCCTAATAAACAATGCAGTGCCATTAAAAATCAAGCTCCATGACTGCTGCGATTTTCAGAATTGATAAACCATGAGAATGCACTGGAGACCAAAAATTCCATTTTAATGGTGTTACAGTTCAATTCACTGCCACCAGAAACAGAGTCGAGACTGAACACTACATAAAAGTTGCCATGAACAGTTTTTTTTTTCCCGACCTCTACAACTATGGACCCGATCTTTCATAACAATGGGAGGATGTGGACCAAACCTTACCAAAAAAGAATAAAAAAAGAAAAAAGGAAATTTATTTCTGATTTTTCTAGTGGCAAAATATGCTAATTACCAATATTGACAACAGGTGAATGGTGGAATGGAGATGTTCTAGCAATAGAAGAAGGTACCATAAAGTATGGGGAAGGCCCTAATGTTTCAGATGCTTACACCATCAACGGCTTACCAGGACCCTTGTACCCATGCTCTGCTAAAGGTAAAATGGCATGCCCTTTATTTACATTAGATGTCAAATCATTGGAAAATGATATGGAAGTTCACCCATGGCGTGGAGTTGCTCCGTGGATGCATTCTCATTGCCTGATATTTGCAACCCATGAATGCAACATATATAGTCATACAGTACAACTGACTCCTTGTATGTGTTCTTTTCTTCTTGTGTAGACACATTCATGCAAGGTGTAGAGAGGGGCAAGAACTACATGCTCAGAATCATCAATGCTGCCCTCAATGGTGAGCTGTTCTTCACCATTGCAAACCACACACTAACTGTTGTAGAGATTGACGCCGCATATGTAAAGGCCTTCACCACCCGGGCTATCATGATCGCTCCAGGACAGACCACCACTGTCCTGTTCACAGCAGACCAAGCATCTAACAGCAAAAGCTTCGCGATGGCAGCGACCCCATATGTAACCGCCATTGTCCCATTTGACGGAAGCACCACTGTTGGCTTCATAAATTATGAAAACAAGAAAGCACAATACACCCTAATTCCCTACAACCTTACAGGAAACTTTTCTCTCAGCTTCCTCCCTCCCATGCGTGACACCCTTTTTAACACTTGGTTCTCCAAGAAACTTCGAAGCCTCGACTCCAGAGACTACCCTTGCAAAGTCCCCAAGGCAGTTGACAAGCAGGTGTTTCTCACTTTAAGCCTCAACCTCCAGGACTGCCCTGTCAATCAGACATGTAAAGGCTTCCTAGGCAAGAGATTCTCAGCCTCCATTAACAACCAGTCCTTCGTTCGCCCCGCGGTTTCCATCTTGGAGTCGCAGTACCACCACCCACACAATGTGGAGTTTTTGTCATACTTCCCTGAAAAGCCGCCGCATCCCTACAACTACACAGGCGCGATTTTACCGAATGCTAACATGAACCCAGAGTTCGGCACCAAGCTCCTGGTGGTCCCCTACGGTACTCGCTTGGAGTTCGTGCTGCAAGACACAAGTTTTATTAATGTGGAGAATCACCCAATCCATATCCATGGATATAACTTCTTCATTGTTGGCAGTGGGTTTGGAAATTTTGACCCAGAGCAAGATCCAGCAGGTTTCAACCTGGTGGACCCACCAGAGAGGAATACAGTGGCAGTTCCAAGTGGAGGATGGGCAATGATCAGGTTCAAGGCAAATAATCCTGGGGTTTGGTTCATGCATTGCCATCTGGAGGTGCACACTACATGGGGTCTGGCAATGGCATTCATAGTTGAAAATGGTCCCAAGCCTTCTCAATCCATCCTCCCTCCTCCAAAGGATTACCCTCCATGCTAATGCTTCTATCACTTGCCATCCCATCATTCAAAACTATAACTGCAGCTCTATAAGGCTAGACACAATGTCCATGTCTTCCACCTCCAATGCTTTGCTTAGCAAATAAATTTGCTGCAGTTATTGAGCAAAGACCAAAGAATAATACAATTTTTTTTTCTTATATTGTCGGAATGCATCATCAAGTACTTTTTATTGAGCGAAGTTCAGAATTTACTTGGACTGTGTCAAAAGCATCACTCATGAGCACCATCACAGGCATAAACAAGATAACCACTTTTGTGTTTATCAGTTTCTTTTTTCCTTTTTTTCCTTTCCTTTCCTCCTTTTTTTTTTTTTTCACAGCCAAACTCAAATATAACCTAATTACTTGAAATGGTAGGGCTTGGGCCCATCTTATACAAGTTGGGTTGGGTTAGATCAAGCTAAATGGGTTGACCCCACATCGAGTGCAGGTTGGGTTACCTGACCCATATTGAAAACAGTTTAGCTACAGGTTGAGCTTCAACCTATAAGAAACCTAGGGAAACCTGCAGACCTATTTGTCCTTTTTCTCTTGATCAGAATTTCAAGAATTCTTGTCTAGGGGAATTTCAAGTTCTCCAAAAACTGTCCCCTTGAAGTTGAATTCCAAGTCCCTTCTCTTGGTGCATAATTTAAAATTCCAAAAAAAAAAAAATGAGAGTGGAATTTTTGGAATCCTAAAAGGCCATTTCAGAATTCAGATCTTTTAGGTGCTGAAATTTGAAACTCTTGTGGAAGAAACATATCATTTCAAATTCCAGAGGACAGGCATCACATTAAGTAAAAAAAAAAAAAAAAAATCTCCAACTTCTCGAATTCTTGTCATAAATTCTGATAAAAAAATATGTGCATCTATCCTAGTTCTTGAAGGCCCCAAAAGATTTTCTTGTGAAGCATACCAAACAACAAAAGTGCATCTCTCCTAGGTCTTGAAGGCGTTTCTCATAAGTGAAGACAGATATTCATGCAATTGTTCACTAACCAATATAAGGTGCATGAGGAATCCTTTCAGACACCCATCACGACCAGAACGTGCAAGTCACCAACCAAATACTTATCCTCCGCATGTTTAATCACATAAGGCTGCACTGGCAACACAGAGTTCATGCAACTTTTCTCCAATATATATAAAAACACATTTATATATAGACACCTTTTATGGAAATAAAAACCCATCATTCCTCTGCACAGAATACAAACAAGAAAACAATAACACTCAGAGCGAGCAACTAGCTTTAATGCTACGAACTTGAAAATTGCAATTAAAAAAAGTAGATAAGACGGTTGACGAATTGCAGTAGGTGAAGCACCCTAAGTCTCTAACAATGAGAGTAATCATAGCTGACTAACTTATTGTATGATCAATGCATCAATTCACAAAGGGTTGTGAGTAGGGAGTACATGAGTGGGTTTGAGAGAGGGGAGAAGAGAGGATCACCGAGTTTAAATTAACACGGCATCACTGTTATTTACAGGAGCATTGGTAGTAATGATAGATTTGAAGAAGCGCAGTCTATTTAAGGATTTGATTTAATTGAAATGGAGAGAGAATTCATGTAGTTGACCTCCAATATAGTTGTTGGCGACAAATACTTTAATGATGATGATGATGAAACATAACTTAAACCCACAGCCTCAATAATATAATGGTGCGCACTTTCTACTCCCACAGGCTGTGTCTAACAACAACAATAATATTAAAATACTCCCACGGGCTCTTGTTTAACAACAACAATAATGTTAAAATAATTATTACTAAATGGCCTACAGATACATTAATGTTGGTCAACATTAAAAAACAATAGATTTTATTTTTTGAATTGTTTTGTCATGCTGAAGCAGGGGCTTAGAACTTAAAACCTAGTGCCATAACCATTAGCCTGCGATGATTGGACTGTCCTATGTCACTCCTATCAAGTGTACTACTTAAGTTAAAAAAATTACATGTGCAAAGAACTTTAACAATAGGAAAAAAAAAAAAAAAACTTTCTCCTTAATTCTCTCCTATGTTTAACAAAGGCAAGAGAATATCCTCAACAAGGGAGGGAGTATTTTAATCAGTGAGTATTCAGGACAGGTTGCAGGTTTATTTCAGGTCATCTATATTAATGTGAGAGTTTTAAAGATTAACACTTCTGAAGATTTCTAATTTCTAAATTGATGGAATCCCCTGTGATGGTCGATCCTATGTATATGATACAGTTTTCTTGTTCCTTAAAATCACGTTGATGGGTGTGTTGCAACATTGAAGAATGAAGAATTACTGATGTTCTTCAATATTTGTAGGGAAATTTTTAAGTACATCTATCCCTCACCCTATGGTGAGGGACATTTCCTTTTTTTGAGAAGTTTCAAGTATATAGTTTTTCAAGTACATAGAAATACTCTCTATGTACTTGAAACTTTCCAAAAGGGGGAATGTGGTGATGGATAGATGCATATGAATACTCCCCATATTTATATAACCCAACATCCAATCTCATTGAAAAACTTTTGTGGAATGGGACATCTTAGATGGTCTCCATCTGATAAGAGGAACAAGTCTATGCACATCAGACTAGGCTAGAGTGCAGAAAATGCCCCTGTTGGCCACTGTGCACTGTTATCTTCCTGAACTCATCTTATAATAATCTAATCATACTTTCATTGCATAGTTATAAATCAATTATAAGTAAAATTGATTAGGATAAAATCTCTTGATTTCATGAATTATTCTAATTTGGAATGGCCATCATAGATCGGACATGATTCACCCCATCTTGATCGGCGCGACGAGGCCCACCTTAATCATTGAATTCTGGGTATGATGTAACCAATGTTCGTTCTTTACATAGACTTGTAGAGTTCTAGTCAATTGGAATGATAAAAGCCTTTAACATTCTTAAACATCTCTATTTTCATGCAGACGCGATTTTTTCAGATCAGATGATCAATTACCCAAGACATTAGATACAAACATGGTTTAAAATCTCGGTATCGGCCGCGGTATCGGCCGGGCCGAAAAACGATATCGTCGTGGATATCGGTCCATCGCGGTCGTCGCGCTGTGAATTGTTTTTTAATAAAAAAAATTCGCAAAAATATTCAAAAAATTCAGAATATTAGAAAATGCTGGAAAACAATATTTTTTTCATTAGTAACAACAATAAATCAAAATCTCGGTCACCTAAGTTATGAGTCATGTCTGTGTCGCTGTTCGCTTGTTTTCTCTAGTATTTCATATAATGCAACCATTATGATGCCTCATGATCAATTTTTAATTTAAATATAAGAAAATAAAGATAAGTAGATAACAAACATATCAATCATCATTAATACTAACTCAATCATCAAATTAGTTGTGAAATTCATGACCATGAAGATAACATATTAAAATCTGAAACATGATAGTGGGATAGATAAATCATAAAGCACTTGGGCATCAAAAGGTTCATGGTTTACCTGAAATTAGAGGGGACTAGAGAGTAGAAACTAGAGAGAGATTGATGAGTATGAGTGTATGATAGTTGATAGATTGACAACCTAATACCAAGTGGAGTATTGCCCAGGCTCAATATCATCATCATCATTTCTTCGGTATTGGTTAAAAAGATATGCTCCATACTGTTGTGCAGCACTACTATACCCATGACCATATTCAGATTGTTCTTGATAAGATGATGAACTATCTTCATCCCCTGTAGATTGTTCTTGGTAATTGTGCAGAAATGGCATGAAATAGCCATGAGGGGCATATAAAGGTCATTGGGGATCATGTGGTGGTGGGGGAAGCCTCCCTTGCTCAATTAATATCTGTTCGATAGACATTATCGGTGTTGGTGAAGGGGGTACCCAATTAGGGTCATATGAATAATTCATATGATGTTCATACATGGCACCTTGTTGGCCAACATAACCCCCATGATGACCATGAGTACCTTCCCCCACTCCATGAATCATTAAAAGAACATATTTGTGATGAAATTTCAAAAAAAAAAAGATATATTTTTATTATAATATTAAAAATTTTGAAAATTAAAAAATAAAAAAAAATATACAAAATCATGTGTATGAGTAGATCTAGCATGAAAGTATATAGATCTAACTTAGTTCTAAGTGAAGAACACAACACAAGTGACATTCTCATGATTTTAATGCTTCATTTAAAAAAAAAACACATAAACACATAATAAATCCGAAAATAAAAAAATTGAAAAAAAAATTCAAAATCATGTGTATGAGTAGTAGATCTAGCATGAAAGTATATGGATCTAACTTAGTTTTAAGTGAACAATACAACACAAATGACATTCTCGTGATTTCCATGCTTCATCTAAAAAAAAAAAAAACACATAAATACATAATAAAATGCTTTAAGATGATTTTCTCTTACTTAAATAATTTTTTCTTGAAGAAAATATGCAAGAGGGACGTGTGAATGAGTGGCTGCTGCTCTAAGGTGTTTGGATATGAGAGGAGAGGGGAAGAAGATGAAAAATGTGAAAAAAATTAGGGTTAGTGTTTTTTTTAAAGGATATCGGCCGATATTTTGAAAATATCGGCCGATATCTCGTTACGGTCAAGATGAAGTTCATCTCGGCCGATATATACTGATATTTTGGGGATTTTTTACCGATATTTTCGAAACTGATATCTCGTCCCGATATCGTACCGGTTCCGACCGATACCAGTTCGTACCGGCCGATACGAACCGGTATCGGCTGGTTTTTTAATCCATGGATATAAAGGTCTACATCTAACGCAAACCGGACTCAAAGTCCACCTTTTAACATCCCTAGAGTATATAGGCCTGTCATTCTGGGCCCTAAGACAAGGGGGTTGGCCCGGCCCTCTCCGGCCCTCAAAAAGCCTTTAAAATGAGGGATTATATTTTTAAGAAAAAGCCATACGGTCATAGACTGTGTTTTTTTCGGGCCCTAAAATTAGAAGCCGGGCTAGGACAATATTACTTAGCCTAGGCTTGGCGCTAGCCCTACTACTTTTCTTTATTTATGTAATATATATAATTATATGTGTAAATATAAACTAAAATGCCCTTGTAAGCTGTGACCGTCACTTTAGAACCTGTCTATTTGTAATAGAATCATAGAAATTGAACACATAAGGTTCATCCCATTAGCACTTAAAGATTAAGATCAAAGGTTGATTTTTAAAAAAAAGAATCAAATAGACTTTTTCTTTTTATGGAAATTGAATAAAAAGGAGATAGGAAATGAACTACTAGAGTGATGGCTGTTATATTTATTTTTCATCTTCTTTTGATTCTACTTTCTAAAAATAAAGGTTATTTGATGCTTATTTTTAAAAAATCACTTTGGTCGTTATTTTTAATAACTTATGGTACAAAATCTATGCATTTAGTCCCTAGCAGTATTAAAATGGAGATATGAAGGCATTTTAATACCCCCATACTCATTACAAAATGCACTAAAAAACTCATACACACAATCGATTCATTTCATCTTCATTTAATTATTTAAGTTATGTCACATGCAATCCTTCTCTTCTAACTTTATTGCTTCTTATCTAAGCCTTTTATATTATTTTTATTATATTCTTATTCATCCATTGAGGAAGGATCATATTTATGAGCAGCCACACAGCATTCTATAGATTACATATATTGCTACATTTGTTTTGTATTTTTTTTTTTTTTGGGAAAAGTAACCAACATAATCTTATTAAACAAAGTAAATCTGCACATGAAAATAGCAGTCAATCAGGATAATAAACTGCTTAAAAGAAATACCATTTATAAAGATCCAACATGGGCCGTCACCGTCACTAAAGGACCATGAGTGAAAGAAACTGCCTATTTGGCAAGTGAATCAGCTTCTTCATTCAGCTCTCTAGGAACATTAGCGAAAGAAACGCCTTCGGTGGCAAGGAGAAATCTGTGTCTTATTGAGATAGAGAGTAGCTTGTCAGGGCACATTTAACTTCACTCTACTCTATTTTTTATCTATTCAAACTTGCTCTAATGGCCATGAACCATCATCAATGAGATTCAAATAGCTGGGCCTTTGTGTATTTTCTGGATAGCTATCGGCCATATGTCACGGCTATCAAGAGAAAGGAAGAAGAAGAAGAAGATGCAAGGAACTGCTTTGCTTGCTTGTCACAGAGAACCAAGGTTTTAAAGGAGAGAAACTTTTCTAGTCAACAAAGAGGAGGAACAAGAAAGAAAAAAGAATGGAATGGGGTCAAATATATGGGTCAACCCTGATCCGACCCATTTTACTACAAGTTAGATATCTCTGATCTTCAGCCAACCCATATCCAATCAGGTTATGCAGGTCAGTCAAAAGTCTAGTAAGATTTTGCCACTCCTGGATGAGAGTCAAATCTAAACAAGTACTAATCTGCAAGGAGGAATTAGCTTCAGGGGGTTTGGATTGATCATAGGCTGGGGTAGGTAAGCCCGAGGGGCCAGACCGTTCCTTCCTTAAAAAGTCCCAATAGATTGTTTGGTAAAAATGAATAAACTCACAAACTGGACTGTAAATGGATGTCAGATGCTTTATTAATGACAAAGACGGTGATACATAATATAATCAGCAGCAGAATGATCTTTACTATGTCTCAAAACTTGACATTCAATGGTCCAACCAATTGTCCAACTTGGGCAAGGCCCTGATAGAAATGAAAGTTGGGCGCAGGCTTCTTTCGGGTTCGAGTTTGGGCTCAGGCCTTGATTTTGAAGCCCAAAAGGAATTTGGGCTGCGCCCAAGTTCAGGCCCTGGATACTCAAATTGGGTATTGGTACCAAAAGTTAAACATATATAGAGGAAGTCATATAATAACCAAATGTGATGATATGATTATAAAAAGACAACTGGGATCCACACTGCCACAATCGACTGGAACTTATAAAAATTGGAGGAATGGCATCTTCCCAGCAGAGTAGAAGATACCGGCTTTAGTTTTCACCATTGGACCAAACCTTAAAAAAATAAAGCAATAGCTTGCAGTTAACCACCTAACTTCACGCACATGAGAATTGAGAAATGACAATGATTGGGTAGCTGAGAAGATGCTAAGGAATGCATTATTGAACATAAAAAAGAGAAAAAGAAGAATCAAAGAACAGAGATCTCCAAAACTAACCACCTACTCAATTGGGTCAGGCCAAATACAATAATCTACCCCTATACAGAATAACATGAATCTATACTCAGCTTAAACTGTATACGTGATTCTCTATAAATCAGTCAGTCCATGTGGATAAAGAGAACCATAGCTTAGTAGCAAAACAGAACACATTGCCTATTGTTTTGTTACCATAACTTAGTAGCAAAACAGAACACATTGCCTACTGTATTGTCTATTAAAGCTAGTGAGAATGGAGAGCTACCATTGCAGGAGTCATGGTTCACTTTTGTTGCTGGTTCTCTGTTGTGCATGGGTCATAGCTCAGGGCAGGGTCTCGCCAGTAACATTGTCAACCACGAAACGATTCCATTTCAATGTAAGATAAGAGATATGGAGATGCATACCTAACAAAAATGTGTTTGGTCATCTGTAATCCTACTGTAGCTCCGAAAATGATAACCTACAGATTTTGTATTTGTAGGTGGAATGGAAGATGGTCACACGTTTATGCAGCACCAAGCCTCTCCTCACAGTAAATGGAGAGTATCCAGGGCCCAACATCATGGTTCAAGAGGGTGATGATGTTGAGATTGTCGTCACGAATGGAGTCGCCATGAACACTACCATCCACTGGTTAGCTTTCCTCTCAAGTCATTAAATTTCTTAGCACCCATGAAGTCGTTCTTCTGATGGAATGTGAATTTTGTATGAGAATCGCATATCTGAGTGCAACGTACTTTAGTATTATAGTCTGCATGCTGCTAAAAACAGTATAACATGCATCTATTCTTAATTCTGTTCTTTTTCAGAACAAAATACATGTGTTCCAAGAGGAGTGAGCATTCTATAACTATCAGGTTAATATCTTCTGTTCCATGTTTTTCTATTTCATCACAGGCATGGTGTAAAACAAGTGAGAAGCGGGTGGGCTGATGGGCCAGCCTACATAACCCAGTGCCCCATACAAAGCAACAAATCTTACACCTACAAGTTCAGAGTCATCAAACAAAGGGGCACACTATGGTGGCATGCCCATCTCTCCTGGCAGAGAGCGTCTGTTCATGGGGCTTTCATCATCAACCCTCGATCCCCATATCCGTTTTCTATTCCCATCGCCGCGGAGATCCCCATAATACTAGGTAACTTGAAAAATAATTTATAAAGCATCTGTTATAATATAGTGTACAGGAGAACACATGTAAGTGGTTGACAGTTCCAAAGTCTACAAATTCCTAGTGAGGGAAGCAGTTAGGCCCAGCAACAGATACAAAGTGATGGCATGATCATTGATTAAAAAGTCAGTTTTGGGTAATCCATCTATTAACAATAGAAATGTTGCCAATTCTTAAATACCCTAATAAACAATGCAGTGGCATTAAAAATCAAGCTCCATGACTGCTGCGATTTTCACAATTGATAAACCATGAGAATGCACCGGAGACCAAAAATTCCATTTTAATGGTGTTACAGTTCAATTCACTGCCACCAGAAACAGAGTCGAGACTGAACACTACATGAAAGTTGCCATGAACAGTTTTTTTTTTCCCGACCTCTACAACTATGGACCCGATCTTTCATAACAATGGGAGGATGTGGACCAAACCTTACCAAAAAAGAATAAAAAAAGAAAAAAGGAAATTTATTTCTGATTTTTCTAGTGGCAAAATATGCTAATTACCAATATTGACAACAGGTGAATGGTGGAATGGAGATGTTCTAGCAATAGAAGAAGGTACCATAAAGTATGGGGAAGGCCCTAATGTTTCAGATGCTTACACCATCAACGGCTTACCAGGACCCTTGTACCCATGCTCTGCTAAAGGTAAAATGACATGGCCTTTATTTACATTAGATGTCTAATCATTGCAAAATGCTATGGAAGTTCACCCACGGCGTGGAGTTGCTCCGTGGATGCATTCTTCATTGCCTGATATTTGCAACCCATGAATGCAACATATATAGTCATACAGTACAACTGACTCCTTGTATGTGTTCTTTTCTTCTTGTGTAGACACATTCATGCAAGGTGTAGAGAGGGGCAAGAACTACATGCTCAGAATCATCAATGCTGCCCTCAATGATGAGCTGTTCTTCACCATTGCAAACCACACACTAACTGTTGTAGAGATCGACGCCGCATATGTAAAGGCCTTCACCACCCGGGCTGTCATGATCGCTCCAGGACAGACCACCACTGTCCTGTTCACAGCAGACCAAGCATCTAACAGCAAAGGCTTCGCGATGGCAGCGACCCCATATGTCACCGCCATTGTCCCATTTGACGGAAGCACCACTGTTGGCTTCATAAATTATGAAAACAAGAAAGCACAATACACCCTAATTCCCTACAACCTTACAGGAAACTTTTCTCTCAGCTTCCTCCCTCCCATGCGTGACACCCTTTTTAACACTTGGTTCTCCAAGAAACTTCGAAGCCTCGACTCCAGAGACTACCCTTGCAGAGTCCCCAAGGCAGTTGACAAGCAGGTGTTTCTCACTTTAAGCCTCAACCTCCAGGACTGCCCTGTCAATCAGACATGTAAAGGCTTCCTAGGCAAGAGATTCTCAGCCTCCATTAACAACCAGTCCTTCGTTCGCCCCGCGGTTTCCATCTTGGAGTCGCAGTACCACCACCTACACAATGTGGAGTTTTTGTCATACTTCCCTGAAAAGCCGCCGCATCCCTACAACTACACAGGCGCGATTTTACCGAATGCTAACATGAACCCAGAGTTCGGCACCAAGCTCCTGGTGGTCCCCTACGGTACCCGCTTGGAGTTCGTGCTGCAAGACACAAGTTTTATTAATGTGGAGAATCACCCAATCCATATCCATGGACATAACTTCTTCATTGTTGGCAGTGGGTTTGGAAATTTTGACCCAGAGCAAGATCCAGCAGGTTTCAACCTGGTGGACCCACCAGAGAGGAATACAGTGGCAGTTCCAAGTGGAGGATGGGCAGTGATCAGGTTCAAGGCAAATAATCCTGGGGTTTGGTTCATGCACTGCCATCTTGAGGTGCACACTACATGGGGTCTGGCAATGGCATTCATAGTTGAAAATGGTCCCAAGCCTTCTCAATCCATCCTCCCTCCTCCAAAGGATTACCCTCCATGCTAATGCTTCTATCACTTGCCATCCCATCATTCAAAACTATAACTGCAACTCTATAAGGCTAGACACAATGTCCATGTCTTCCACCTCCAATGCTTTGCTTAGCAAATAAATTTGCTGCAGTTATTGAGCAAAGACCAAAGAATAATACAATTTTTTTTTTCTTATATTGTCGGAATGCATCATCAAGTACTTTTTATTGAGCGAAGTTCAGAATTTACTTGGACTGTGTCAAAAGCATCACTCATGAGCACCATCACAGGCATAAACAAGATAACCACTTTTGTGTTTATCAGTTTCTTTTTTCCTTTTTTTTCCTTTCCTTTCCTCCTTTTTTTATTTTTTTTTATTTTTTTATTTTTTAATTTTTACAGCCAAACTCAAATATAACCTAATTACTTGAAATGGTAGGGCTTGGGCCCATCTTATACAAGTTGGGTTGGGTTAGATCAAGCTGAATGGGTTGACCCCACATCGAGTGCAGGTTGGGTTACCTGACCCATATTGAAAACAGTTTGGCTACAGGTTGAGCTTCAACCTATAAGAAACCTAAGGAAACCCGCATACCCATTTGTCCTTTTTCTCTTGATCAGAATTTCAAGAATTCTTGTCTAGGGGAATTCCAAGTTCTCCAAAAGTTGTCCCCTTAAAGTGGAATTCCAAGTCCCTTCTCTTGGTGCATCATTTAAAATTCCCCAAAAAAACAATGAGAGTGGAATTTTTGGAATCCTAAAAGGCCATTTCAGATTTTTGAGGTGCTGAAACTTGAAACTCTTGTGGAAGAAACATATCATTTCAAATTCCAGAGAACAACCATCACATTAAGTAAAAAAAAAGGAAAAAAAAAATCTCCAACATCTCAAATTCTTATCATAAATTCTGATAAAAAAATATGTGCATCTGTCCTAGTTCTTGAAGGCGTTTCTCAGAAGTGAAGACAGATATTCATGCAATTGTTCACTAACCAATATAAGGTGCATGAGGAATCCTTTCAGACACCCATCACGACCAGAACGTGCAAGTCACCAACCAAATACTTATCCTCCGCATGTTTAATCACATAAGGCTGCACTGGCAACACAGAGATCATGCAACTTTTCTCCAATATATATAAAGGGGAGTATTCATATGCATCTATTCCACACTATAGGGTGAGGGACACTCCCCTTTTTGAGAAGTTTCAAGTACTTAGGAAGTATTTCTATGTACTCGAAAAATTACTTTTGTACTTGAAACTTTTCAAAAAGAGAGAGCGTCACTTATCCTATATCAAAAGATAGATGCACTTGAATATTTTTCATATATAAAATCACATTTATATATAGACACCTTTTTATGGAAATAAAAACCCATCATTCCTCTACACAGAATACAAAAAAAAAAAAAACAATAACACTCAGAGCGAGCAACTAGCTTTAATGCTACGAACTTTAAAATTGCTATTAAAAAAAGTAGATAAGACGGTTGACGAATTGCAGTAGGTGAAGCACCCTAAGGGCCTGTTTCTTTCCAAGCATTTCTGACAGGAATTCAGGCTGTCTGTGAATTCCTGAATTCCAGTCAGAAATTCTATGTTCATTTACTAGAATTCGCAGCATTTGAGGCAAGCAGTATTTTGGAATTCCAAAAAAGTGGAATTCCCAAATGCTAGCCCCTCCTCCAGCATTTACAAATTCTGGCATTCCGGGAGGCTTCCTTAGAACACCGGCTCTTCCTTATCGTCAAAGAAGAAAGATTAATCAATATGAGTTTGGTGGAGATTGAGAACATCTGGCGGGGCCCACTGAGTGATTGATCACAATCTCGTCCGTTACAATGGCCGTACAGGGTTGGGCGATTTTGATGGAGGAGCCTGATCTAAATTTGATCAGTGGGGCCCATATTTTGTAGCAAATCAAAATCCCAGGCGAGAACGTGTTCTCTGTTTGGGAGAAGTTCTGTTGCAGAACGTGTAAGGATAAAGAAGAGATGGAGGGGTTCCAGCGGTCTGTGAGTGTATGAGAAATAGTGTGGCCACCACCCTCCTTTTTAGTTTCTAGAAAAGTGGAGAAGAATTTCATACACAGGATTCAGTCCTACCGGTCTGTGAGTGCATGAGAAATAGTGTGGCCACCACCCTCTTTTTTAGGCGAGAATGTGTTTTCTAGAAATGAGTTTCATACACAGGATTCAGTACTACCGTTGTTGGCAATTTCTGATGAGACCCACTCTTTGGCTCATGGACATGTGATTAATTTTTGTATGAATGTTGTTTTTTATTTTTTTATTTTTGCTACTTGAATTGTGAAATTGGTATGTAAATAATGCATACATGAGTAAAATTTCAGTAAAAAATCATTATAGTTATGAAACAGAGAATTCAGAAAATCCAGGAATTCATGAATTCTCCGGCATAAATTCAGACATAAAAGAAACAGGGAATTCAGAAATGACAGAATTCAATAGCATTTCAGAATTCCAGCATTTAAAAATCCCAGACAGCCACCAGACATGAATTCCAGGAATTCTAGGAAAGAAACGGGCCCTAAGTCCCTAACAATGAGAGTAATCATAGCTGACTAACTTATTGTATGATCAATGCATCACTTCCCAAAGGGTTGTGAGTAGGGAGTACATGAGTGGGTTTGAGAGAGGGGAGAAGAGAGGACCACCGAGTTTAAATTAACACGGCATCACTATTTATTATAGGAGGATTGATAGTAATGATAGATTTGAAGAAGCGTAGTCTATTCAAGGATTTAATTTAATTGAAATGGAGAGAGAAATCATATAGTTGACCTCCAATATAGTTGTTAGCGACAAATACTTTAATGATGATGATGAAACATAACTTAAACCGACAGCCTCAATAATGTAATGGTGAGCACTTTCTACTCCCAAAGGCTCTGTCTAACAACAACAATAATATTAAAATACTCCCACGGGCTCTTGTCTAAAAACAACAATAATGTTAAAATAAGTAATACTAAATGGCCTACAGATACATTAATGTTGGTCAACATTAAAAAACAATAGATTTTTTTTTTTGAATTGTTTTGTCATGCCGAAGCAGGGGTTAGAACTTAAAACCTAGTGCCATAACCATTAGCCTGCGATGATTGGACTGTCCTATGTCACTCCTATCAAGTGTACTACTTAAGTTAAAAAAATTACATGTGCAAAGAACTTTAACAATAGGAAAAAAAAAAAAAACTTTCTCCTTAATTCTCTCCTATGTTTAACAAAGGCAAGAGAATATCCTCAACAAGGGAGGGAGTACGCAGGACGGATATTTTAATCAGTGAGTATTCAGGACAGGTTGCAGGTTTATTTCAGGTCATCTATATTAATGTGAGAGTTTTAAAGATTAACACTTCTGAAGATTTCTAATTTCTAAATTGATGGAATCCCCTGTGATGGTCGATCCTATGTATATGATACAGTTTTCTTGTTCCTTAAAATCACGTTGATGGGTGTGTTGCAACGTTGAAGAATGAAGAATTACTGATGTTCTTCGATATTTGTAGGGAAATTTTCAAGTACATCTATCCCTCATCATAGGGTGAGGGACATTTCCTTTTTTTGAGAAGTTTCAAGTACATAGTTTTTCAAGTACATAGGAATACTCTCTTTGTACTTGAAACTTTCCGAAAAGAGGAATGTGGTGAGGGATAGATGCATATGAATACTCCCCATATTTGAATAACCCAACATCCAATCTCATTGAAAAACTTTTGTGGAATGGGACATCTTAGATGGTCTCCATCTGATAAGAGGAACAAGTCTATGCACATCAGACTAGGCTAGAGTGCAGAACATGCCCCTGTTGGCCACTGTGCACTGTTATCTTCCTGAACTCATCTTATAATAATCTAATCATACTTTCATTGCATAGTTATAAATCAATTATAAGTAAAATTGATTAGGATAAAATCTCTTGATTTCATGAATTATTCTAATTTGGAATGGCCATCATAGATCGGACATGATTCACCCCATCTTGATCGGCGCGACGAGGCCCACCTTAATCATTGAATTCTGGGTATGATGTAAACAAGGTTCGTTCTTTACATAGACTTCTAGTCAATTGGAATGACAAAAGCCATTTAACATCCCTAAACATCTCTATTTTCATGCAGATGCGATTTTTTCAGATCAGATGATCAATTACCCAAGACATTAGATATGAAGGTTTACATCTAACGCAAACCGACTCAAAGTCCACCTTTTAACATCCCTAGAGAATTTAGGCCTGTCAATCTGGGCCCAAAGACAAGGGGGTTGGCCCAGTCCGGCCATCAAAAAGCCTTTAAAATGTGGGCTTATATTTTTAAGAAAAAACCACAAGGTCAGGCTTAGACCGTGTTTTTTTCGGGCCCTAAAATTAGAAGCCGGGCTTGGACAATATTACTCAGCCTAGGCCTGGCGCTAGCCCTACTACTTTTCTTTATTTATGTAAGATATATAATTATATATGTAAATATATACTAAAATGCCTTTGTAAGCTGTGACCGTCACTTTAGAGCCTGTCTATTTGTAATAGAATCATAGAAATTTAACACATAAGGTTCATCCCATTAGCACTTAAAGATTAAGATCAAAGGTTGATTTAAAAAAAAATAAGAATCAAATAGACTATTTCTTTTTATGGAAATTGAATAAAAAGGAGATAGGAAATGAACTACTAGAGTGATGGCTGTTATATTTATTTTTCATCTTCTTTTGATTCTACTTCCCAAGAATAAAGGTTATTTGATGCTTATTTTTAAAAACTCACTTTGGTCTTTATTTTTAATAACTTATGGTACAAAATCTATGCATTTAGTCCCTAGCAGTATTAAAATGGAGATATGAAGGCATTTTAATACCCCCATACTCATTACAAAATGCACTAAAAAACTCATACACACAATCGATTCATTTCATCTTCATTTAATTATTTAAGTTATGTAACATGCAATCCTTTTCTTCTAACTTTATTGCTTCTTATCTAAGCCTTTTATATTATTTTTATTTATTCTTGCCAGTATATTCTTATTCATCCATTGAGGAAGGATCATATTTATGAGCAGCCACACAGCATTCTATAGATTACATATATTGCTACATTTGTTTTGTATTTTTTTTTTTTTGGGAAAAGTAACCAACATAATCTTATTAAAAAAAGTAAATCTGCACATGAAAATAGCAGTCAATCAGGATAATAAACTGCTTAAAAGAAATACCATTTATAAAGATCCAACATGGGCCGTCACCGTCACTAAAGGACCATGAGTGAAAGAAACTGCCTATTTGGCAAGTGAATCAGCTTCTTCATTCAGCTCTCTAGGAACATTAGCGAAAGAAACGCCTTCGGTGGCAAGGAGAAATCTGTGTCTTATTGAGATATAGAGTAGCTTGTTAGGGCATATTTAACTTCACTCTACTCTATTTTTTATCTATTCAAACTTGCCCTAATGGCCATGAACCATCATCAATGAGATTCAAATAGCTGGGCCTTTGTGTATTTTCTGGATAGCTATCGGCCATATGTCACGGCTATCAAGAGAAAGGAAGAAGAAGAAGAAGATGCAAGGAACTGCTTTGCTTGCTTGTCACAGAGAACCAAGGTTTTAAAGGAGAGAAACTTTTCTAGTCAACAAAGAGGAGGAACAAGAAAGAAAAAAGAATGGAATGGGGTCAAATATATGGGTCAACCCTGATCCGTTCCATTTTACTGCAAGTTAGATATCTCTGATCTTCAGCCAACCCATATCCAATCAGGTTATGCGGGTCAGTCAAAAGTCTAGTAAGATTTTGCCACTCCTGAAAGAGAGTCAAATCTGAGCAAGTACTAATCCACAAGGAGGAATTAACTTCAAGGGGTTTGGATTGATCATAGGCTGGGGTAGGTAAGCCCGAGGGGCCAGACCGTTCCTTCCTTAAAAAGTCCCAATAGATTGTTTGGTAAAAATGAATAAACTCACAAACTGGACTGTAAATGGATGTTAGATGCTTTATTAATGACAAAGACGGTGATACATAATATAATCAGCAGCAGAATGATCTTTACTATGTCTCAAAACTTGACATTCAATGGTCCAACCAATTGTCCAACTTGGGCAAGGCCCTGATAGAAATGAAAGTTGGGCGCAGGCTTCTTTCGGGTTCGAGTTTGGGCTCAGGCCTTGATTTTGAAGCCCAAAAGGAATTTGGGCTGCGCCCAAGTTCAGGCCCTGGGTACTCAAATTGGGTATTGGTACCAAAAGTTAAACATGTATAGAGGAAGTCTTATAATAACCAAATGTGATGATATGATTATAAAAAGACAACTGGGATCCACACTGCCACAATCGACTGGAACTTATAAAAATTGGAGGAATGGCATCTTCCCAGCAGAGTAGAAGATACCGGCTTTAGTTTTCACCATTGGACCAAACCTTAAAAAAATAAAGCAATAGCTTGCAGTTAACCACCTAACTTCACGCACATGAGAATTGAGAAATGACAATGATTGGGTAGCTGAGAAGATGCTAAGGAATGCATTATTGAACATAAAAAAGAGAAAAAGAAGAATCAAAGAACAGAGATCTCCAAAACTAACCACCTACTCAATTGGGTCAGGCCAAATACAATAATCTACCCCTATACAGAATAACATGAATCTATACTCAGCTTAAACTGTATACGTGATTCTCTATAAATCAGTCAGTCCATGTGGATAAAGAGAACCATAGCTTAGTAGCAAAACAGAACACATTGCCTATTGTTTTGTTACCATAACTTAGTAGCAAAACAGAACACATTGCCTACTGTATTGTCTATTAAAGCTAGTGAGAATGGAGAGCTACCATTGCAGGAGTCATGGTTCACTTTTGTTGCTGGTTCTCTGTTGTGCATGGGTCATAGCTCAGGGCAGGGTCTCGCCAGTAACATTGTCAACCACGAAACGATTCCATTTCAATGTAAGATAAGAGATATGGAGATGCATACCTAACAAAAATGTGTTTGGTCATCTGTAATCCTACTGTAGCTCCAAAAATGATAACCTACAGATTTTGTATTTGTAGGTGGAATGGAAGATGGTCACACGTTTATGCAGCACCAAGCCTCTCCTCACAGTAAATGGAGAGTATCCAGGGCCCAACATCATGGTTCAAGAGGGCGATGATGTTGAGATTGTCGTCACGAATGGAGTCGCCATGAACAGTACCATCCACTGGTTAGCTTTCCTCTCAAGTCATTAAATTTCTTAGCACCCATGAAGTCATTCTTCTGATGGAATGTGAATTTTGTATGAGAATCGCATATCTGAGTGCAACATACTTTAGTATTATAGTCTGCATGCTGCTAAAAACAGTATAACATGCATCTATTCTTAATTCTATTTTTTTTCAGAACAAAATACATGTGTTCCAAGAGGAGTGAGCATTCTATAACTATCAGGTTAATATCTTCTGTTCCATGTTTTTCTATTTCATCACAGGCATGGTGTAAAACAAGTGAGAAGCGGGTGGGCTGATGGGCCAGCCTACATAACCCAGTGCCCCATACAAAGCAACAAATCTTACACCTACAAGTTCAGAGTCATCAAACAAAGGGGCACACTATGGTGGCATGCCCATCTCTCCTGGCAGAGAGCATCTGTTCATGGGGCTTTCATCATCAGCCCTCGATCCCCATATCCGTTTTCTATTCCCATCGCCGCGGAGATCCCCATAATACTAGGTAACTTGAAAAAAAATTTATAAAGCATCTGTTATAATATAGTGTACCGGAGAACATGTAAGTGGTTGACAGTTCCAAAGTCTACAAATTCCTTGTGAGGGAAGCAGTTAGGCCCAGTAACAGATACAAAGTGATGGCATGATCATTGATTAAAAAGTCAGTTTTGGGCAATCAATCTAACAATAGAAATGTTGCCAATTCTTAAATACCCTAATAACCAATGCAGTGGCATTAAAAATCAAGCTCCATGACTGCTGCTATTTTAAGAATTGATAAACCATGAGAATGCACCGGAGACCAAAAATTCCATTTTAATGGTGTTTCAGTTCAAACCACTGCCACAAAAGCCGAGTCAAGGATGAATATTGCATGAAAGTTGACATGAACAGGTTTTTTCCCGTCCTCTAAAACTGTGGACCCAATGGGAGGATGTGGATCAAGCCTTGTCAAAAAAGAAAAAAATAAGAAAAAAAGGAAATTTATTTCTGATTGTTCTAGTGGCAAAATATGCTAATTACCAATATTGACAACAGGTGAATGGTGGAATGGAGATGTTCTAGCAATAGAAGAAGGTACCATAAAGTATGGGGAAGGCCCTAATGTTTCAGATGCTTACACCATCAACGGCTTACCAGGACCCTTGTACCGATGCTCTGCTAAAGGTAAAATGACATGGCCTTTATTTACATTAGATGTCTAATCATTGCAAAATGATATGGAAGCTCACCCATGGCGTGGAGTTGCTCCGTGGATGCATTCTTCATTGCCTGATATTTGCAACCCATGACTGCAACAGTCATACAGTACAACTGACTCCTTGTATGTGTTCTTTTCTTCTTGTGTAGACACGTTCATGCAAGGTGTAGAGAGGGGCAAGAACTACATGCTCAGAATCATCAATGCTGCCCTCAATGATGAGCTGTTCTTCACCATTGCAAACCACACACTAACTGTTGTAGAGATCGACGCCGCATATGTAAAGGCCTTCACCACCCAGGCTATCATGATCGCTCCAGGACAGACCACCACTGTCCTGTTCACAGCAGACCAAGCATCTAACAGCAAAAGCTTCGCGATGGCAGCGACCCCATATGTAACCGCCATTGTCCCATTTGACGGAAGCACCACTGTTGGCTTCATAAATTATGAAAACAAGAAAGCACAATACACCCTAATTCCCTACCACCTTACAGGAAACTTTTCTCTCAGCTTCCTCCCTCCCATGCGTGACACCCTTTTTAACACTTGGTTCTCCAAGAAACTTCGAAGCCTCGACTCCAGAGACTACCCTTGCAAAGTCCCCAAGGCAGTTGACAAGCAGGTGTTTCTCACTTTAAGCCTCAACCTCCAGGACTGCCCCGTCAATCAGACATGTAAAGGCTTCCTAGGCAAGAGATTCTCAGCCTCCATTAACAACCAGTCCTTCGTTCGCCCCGCGGTTTCCATCTTGGAGTCGCACTACCACCACCTACGCAATGTGGAGTTATTGTCATACTTCCCTGAAAAGCCGCCGCATCCCTACAACTACACAGGCGCGATTTTACCGAATGCTAACATGAACCCAGAGTTCGGCACCAAGCTCCTGGTGGTCCCCTACGGTACCCGCTTGGAGTTCGTGCTGCAAGACACAAGTTTTATTAATGTGGAGAATCACCCAATCCACATCCATGGACATAACTTCTTCATTGTTGGCAGTGGGTTCGGAAATTTTGACCCAGAGCAAGATCCAGCAGGTTTCAACCTAGTGGACCCACCAGAGAGGAATACAGTGGCAGTTCCAAGTGGAGGATGGGCAGTGATCAGGTTCAAGGCAAATAATCCTGGGGTTTGGTTCATGCATTGCCATCTGGAGGTGCACACTACATGGGGTCTGGCAATGGCATTCATAGTTGAAAATGGTCCCAAGCCTTCTCAATCCATCCTCCCTCCTCCAAAGGATTACCCCCCATGCTAATGCTTCTATCACTTGCCATCCCATCATTCAAAACTATAACTGCAGCTCTATAAGGCTAGACACAATGTCCATGTCTTCCACCTCCAATGCTTTGCTTAGCAAATAAATTTGCTGCAGTGATTGAACAAAGTCCAAAGAATAATACATTTTGTTTCTTATATTCTCGGAATGCATCATCAAGTACTTTTAATTGAGTGATGTTCAGAAAATGTTTTAGAGTTTAACTTGTACGTGTCAAAATCATCACTCATGAGCACCATCACAGGCATAAACAAGATAACTGCTTTTGTGTTATGGGTTTCTTTTTTCTACAACAAACTCAAATATAACCTAAATACTTGAAATCGGTAGGATTTGGGCTCAACTTATACAGGATGGGTTGGGTTAGATCAAGTTAAATGGGCTGGCCAATGTTGGATGCACGTTGATGCAGGCCGCGTTAGGTTGGGTTGACTCCACATCAGGTTCAAGTTGGGTTACCTGTCCTATTTTGAAAATGGGTCAGCTATGGGTTGAGGTTCAACAGGGTGGGAGGGAGGACTAGTCTGTTTGATCCAATTTGCACTCATCCAAAAGGAAATCAAGGTTTGTGGAAGTCAGAAATCTAACATTGTATTCCCAAAATTGTGCATTTTGGGATCTATTTTCATTCTAGCGTTGTCCATGCTAAGTTTCTGGTGTTCCTAGACTAGGGGCAAATTTGGATCCATGTAAACCGAGTGCAAAGAACTTGCTAATCATATTGAGTATATATCAAGCATTACTCCTAGGGTTCACAATTTGGATCCATGTAAACCGAGTGCAAAGAACTTGCTAATCATATTGAGTATATATCAAGCATTACTCCTAGGGTTCACAATTTGGATCAACCATGAACATTGGACAACAGTCTGACTGCGCACCATGTGTCCTGAGAGATCGTAACTCCAGCAGATAAGAATAAGACACACAACATAAACAAATGAAAAGGAAAACAAGTGATGCAGTGCACTGGGATCATACCCATTCAGTCCATAACCCGAAATCATCGCATTCCAAACCAAGAAACTAAGCTTCTATCCCGCATTTTATCAAACAAGCGCTGAGCAAGACCGAACCTGTCGGTGCTGAGGCATCCGGATATCATGGCGTGTTCCAAGAGACGGTCGTTCGGCTGGGCATTGTGTCGAACAGGTGGAGCGCGGTTTCGCAGCGGCCGTTTCTCGCATGAGAATGCTTATTGCTTCGTTCCATTTGACGATATCGCAGCTCATAGCGTGTTAATTTTTAGGATAAGTATATAACAATTGGATAATAGAGCCTCATAATAAAAATCTTGAATATACAAGTGGAGCTATTTAATAATATATGATTATATGGAAGTGAACTTTCAAATATTGATATGAATTAAGTTATATATGCCTTTAAAACCTATATATATACATTTAATAGGTTAATTTAATCATCTTGGATCCAAATTCTTAGGTCAAAACATGTAATCATTCAAGTTCGAATCTTTCAAATCCTTTGTACTTGAATCTAGATCCGAATTTAAATTTCTCCTTAATCTAAAAAATAGACTTCATACTTGTTTTATTTGGAAGGAAAGACTTCAGATATTCGAATGATCAGATGCCCATTTGCAACACCAGTTCCAAGAGGATATGGGTTACATTGTTTTTTCGCAAACTCTAGGGCCGATGCTTAAGCCAATTAGAGGATCGAGAGGATGCTTTCTTGGGAGGATATTATTATGTAATTGTTGTTTTGGTGAGGTAGAATGCTCTCTTTTTTTATTTTTTTTTTTTTTTTTGTAAGGTATTAATTTTTTTTATAAAGAATTTTCTTTTCTTTTGCAAGGTATTATTTTTTTTCGCAAGGTATAATGTTCTTGTAAGTCATTGTTCTTTGTTTTTCATTCTTCTTGATTCTTTGTTCTCTCTTTTGTAATTTTTTCAGTTAATGGTAGTCTCCATTGATGTTTAAAAAAAAAGAAAGAAAGAAAACATGTGCTACTTCATTATAGTATTACCTATTTATTTTGAAATTTGACTGTATAGCTATTCTAAGACCTAACTTTTGCCGCTCAGTAGTTGAAATTTAAAAAAAAATGTCTACAAAAATATTCATATAACAAAGGACGTTGCAAAAATTAAGATCTTGCCTTTAAAATGTGCAATGTCCTATACCATAAGATATCGCACATATTCATCTTTTTTCCCAAATCCAGAAACTCTGTTTTCTCTGCAACATGCCTACTTGATGCAGAAATCCTATCCCAAAGCTCTTAGAATAATCTCTCCTATTATCCAATTTATCAATCTCAATCATTACAAAAAGTATACGGGCACTATCTCATCATTTGAAGACAGAAAAATGGGTTTTATATTGTGAAAAAAAAGTTCTGTTTTTTTGGTTTTCTTTACTGATGAAATATGTAAAATCACATGCCAGTAGATTCTTATACTCCTTGTGCAATCTAAAAGGAGAATGTGATAAGGAAGAAAAAAGATAAGGAGAAGAGAAAATGGGTTGCAATAAAACTCTTTTTTTTTTTAACAATATGCAGGGGTTAGAGATGCATTAGAAAAAGGCGGTTTTTGTACAATATCCTATGATTGTAGGATATCGCACATTTTTAAGGTCAATAGTGAGATTTTTGCAGGCATTTTTTCAAATTTCAACCAATGAGACGCGAAAGTCTAGGTGTCATTGCATGTAAACAAGCATCCTTTTTAGTAAGCCAAAGTTTAGGGATATACCATTCGCACGTATAGGTTCAATATGTTGGTCAAGCAGGTCTGGGGCGTCAAAAAAGTGGGATCAAAGTTTAGGGATATACCATTCGCACGTGTAGGTTCAATATGTTGGTCAAGCAGGTCTGAGGCATAAAAAAAGTGGGATCATGTGAGCTTAAATGTTTCAACCAAAATCCTAGACCATACACAGTGAAGGCATTCATCTCAAGCGGCTTCGATTTTCAATAGGCGGACACCAATACAGAGTTTCACTTCTCTAATTCAAGAATTCTCCTCTAAAGAAGTCAGAGGCAGAGGATCTGGACAACATGTTGGTACAATATTCTGCATGCTCACAAACATCGAACCTAGCTTTATATATTTCTGTAAAGTTACATATTATATTTGTGAAATAATATCAACCAGGATTTGGCTTGGGCTTGGCTTCTGCTTAGGTTGGGAATCTGGATTTGGACTTGCACTCAGGTTTCATAAATCATGTTTCATCTGGTATCCGTATCGGACTTGGGCTCGGGCTTACCTACATACAATTCAGTCTGGATTTAGGTGGCTCCAGCACCCAGTCCAACCTCCTTTAGTTGCACCTTTAGCCTCAACTCGGAGCCAGGAGGTCCATTTCATTTCCCAGGCCCACACTGACTCGGCCCACTCACAATCTTGCTTGAAAAAGTCAGAAGCTCATAGATGTTGCCAAAAGGCTGCGACCAGACCGCTCACAAGTCTCTCACATAAAGACATGGAATCCACAATGCCACAATTGACCAGACCTTATAAAAAATGAAGCAATAGCATCTTCTCAGCTGAGTAGAAGATGCTGGTTTTAGTTTTCACCATCTGACCAAACCTTATAATAATTAAGTAATAGCTCTCATTTAACTACCTAATCCCATGCCCATGAGAAATGATGAGGATTGGCTTAGCTAAGAAGATGCTATGAATGGATTATGAATATAAAAGAGGCCAAAAGAAGCATCAAAGAACAGGGGTCTCCAAAGCTAACCACCTACTCATTTGGGTCTGGCCAAAAACAATAATCTACGTATACTAATTAAAAACATGAGTCTTATACTTAGCTTGAACTGTAAATGTGACTCTCTATAAATCAGCCAGTCCATGTGGATACAGAATATCATAGCTTAGTAGCAAAACAGAACACATTGTATTATTGAAAGCTAGTGAGAATGGAGAGCTACCATTGCAAGCGTCATGGTTTGTTGCTGTTGCTGGTTCTCTGTTATGCATGGGTCATAGCTCAGGGCAGGGTCTCACCAACAACATTGTCAACCACAAAACAGTTTCATTTTAATGTAAGATACAAGAATACCATAAATGTGTTGGGTCATCTGTAATACTACTGTAGCTCCAAATATGCTACCTGCAATTTTTGCGTTTGCAGGTGGAGTGGACGATGGTCACACGTTTATGCAGCACCAAGCCTCTTCTCACAGTAAATGGAGAGTATCCAGGGCCGACCATCCAGGTTCAAGAGGGTGATGAGGTTGAGGTCATCATCACCAATAAAGTCTCCTTGAATACTACCATCCACTGGTTAGCTTCTCTCATGTCATTAAATTTCTTAGAATCCATGAAGTCATAGTTCTGATAAAGAGTGAGTTTTGTATGAGAATCGCATGTCTTGATGCAACATACTTTTGTAGTCCGCAATCTGCATGCTGCTAACAACAATATAGCATGCATCTATTATTCTGAGTAGCGTGTCATGTCTTAATTCTTTTTTTTTTTTTTCAGAACAAAATACATGTTCTCCAAGAGGGGTGAGCATTCTATGACTGTCAGGCTAATCTCTTCTGTTCCATTGTTTTCCTATTCATTACAGGCATGGTGTAAAACAAGTGAGAACTGGGTGGGCTGATGGGCCAGCTTACATAACCCAATGCCCCATACAAAGCAACAAATCTTACACCTACAAGTTCAGAGTCCTCGACCAAAGGGGCACGCTATGGTGGCATGCCCATCTCTCCTGGCAAAGGGCATCTGTTCATGGGGCTTTCATCATCCACCCTCGATCCCCATATCCGTTTTCTATTCCCATTGCTGCAGAGATTCCTATAATACTAGGTAACTTTAAAAAAAGGCAAACAAAGAGAAAAATACTAAATATTGAAAAAGTATTTACGCCGTCTCTGCTAATACATCGAGGTTTTGGTAAGAATGGTTAGCTAAGGAAATTTAATGTGGTACCAAAGCCAACCAGTCTTGAGTTAAATTCTAGAAGAAACAGCTTGATGCAAAAAAAAAAAAAATTCGCCAAAATGCGCAGGCCGGGTTCCACCTTCTGCCTCTACTAACACATCAAGATTTTTGGTAAAAATGGTTCGCTAATGAAATTTAATACTAAATCTGTGATCTGTTATAATGGAAAATGTTCTTCTACAAGTGGACTACATGTGCAGCAAAAAACAAAATTTAGAATTAAGATGCCATTAAACTTTTAAGGCTATCAGTAGGATGATCTGGTGGGGCTATTTTTTGGCTCCATTTTGTCCAGAAGGAGAACTTTCAATCTATTGCCCTCCAATTGATAGACACGCATCTTAGTGGGCCCCATGAGCTGGACTCTATATAAGCAATATGATGTCTGCTCATAGGAGAACATTATCACTGTTATAATATAGTCTACTGGAGAACATGTAGGTGGTTTGCACTACCAAAGCCTACAGATTCCTAAGTGATAGAAGCAGTGAGGCCCAATAAAAGATACAAATTGATGGCATGATCATTGCTTAAAGTCAGTTTTGGGTTAATCCATATGACAGTTGAATGTTGCCAATTCTCAAATACCCCAGGAAAGAATGCAGTGAAATAAACGCTCCATGACTGATGTAATCTTCAAAATTGATAAACCATAGAATGTAATAGCACTGTAGACCAAAAATACCATTTTAATGGTGTTTCAGTTCAATTCACTGCCACCAGAAACAGAAGTTGAGACTGAACACTACATGAAAGCTGCTAGGAACAGTTTTTTTATTGTCTTAGAAAAATGTGGACCTTACCTTTTTTCAAAAGGATGTAGTTCATGTCTTGCCAGGGGAAGGTTCTAGTAGCACAATATGTTTAACCAATATTGACAACAGGTGAATGGTGGAATGAAGATGTTCTAGCAATAGAATCTGATACCATAAAGTATGGGGGTGGGCCTAATCATCAACGGCTGACCAGGACCCTTGTACCCATGCTCTACTAAAGGTACAATGACATGCCCTTTGCTTGTATTGGATTTCTAAATATTGGAAAATGATATGGAGTGAAGAGACTGTCACAGCAAAAGTTTACCCATGGCGCGAAGTTGCTCTGTGCATGCATTCTGCAGTGTCTGACTTTTGCAGCCCATGTATGCAACATAGATAAGTCATACAGTACAACTGACTCCATGTATTTGTTCTTTTCTTCTTGTGTAGACACATTCATGCAAGGTGTAGAGAGAGGCAAGAACTACATGCTCAGAATCATCAATGCTGCCCTCAATGATGAGCTGTTCTTCACCATTGCAAACCACACACTAAACTGTTGTAGAGATCGATGCCACATATGTAAAGGCGTTACGCCTTCACCACCCGGGCTATCATGATCGCTCCAGGACAGACCACCACTGTCCTGTTCACAGCAGACCAAGCATCTAACAGCAAAAACTGCCCGATGGCAGCGACCCCATATGTCACCGCCATGGTCCCATTTGACGGAAGCACCACTGTTGGCTTCATAAATTATGAAAAGAAGAAAGCACAAAACACCTCAATTCCCTACGACCATACTGGAAACTTCTCTCAGCTTCCTCCCTCCCATGCGTGACACCCCTTTTAACACTTGGTTCTCCAAGAAACTTCGAATGCCTCGACTCCAGTGACTACCCTTGCAAAGTCCCCAAGGCAGTTGACAAGCAGGTATTTCTCACTATAAGCCTCAACCTCCAGGACTGCCCTCTCAATCAGCCCCCATTAATAACCAGTCCTTCGTTCGCCCCGCGGTTTCCATCTTGGAGTCACACTACCACCACCTACACAACCGTTGGATTATTGTCATACTTCCCTGAAAAGCCGCCGCATCCTACAAGCTACACAGGCGCGATTTTACCGGATGCTAACATGAACCCAGAGTTCGGCACCAACCACCAAGCTCCTAGTGGTCCCCTACGGTACTCGCTTGGAGTTCGTGCTGCAAGAGACGAGTTCTATTAATGTGGAGAACCACCCAATCCACATCCATGGGCATAACTTCTTCATTGTAGGCAGTGGGTTTGGAAATTTTGACCCAGAGAGAGATCCAGCAGGTTTCAACCTAGTGGACCCACCAGAGAGGAATACAGTGGCAGTTCCAAGTGGAGGATGGGCAGTGATCAGGTTCAAGGCAAATAATCCTGGGGTTTGGTTCATGCACTGCCATCTTGAGGTGCACACTACATGGGGTCTGGCAATGGCATTCATAGTTGAAAATGGTCCCAAGCCTTCTCAATCCATCCTCCCTCCTCCAAAGGATTACCCTCCATGTTAATCTGCTTCCACAACTGTCCATCCCATCATTCAAAACTATGACAACAATTCTATTAGGCTAGACACCATGCATTTATCCCTCTCATCCACCTCGAATGATTCCGCTTAGAACATAAATTTGTTGCAGTCACTTAGCAAAGCTGCAAAGAATAATACTTCCTTTTTCTGATATAGATGGAATGCTTCTTCAAGCACCTTTTATGGAGCCAATGTTCAGAATTTACTTGGGACTTTGTCAAAATCATCACTCATGAGCAACTTGGCAGGCTTAAACAAGATATATCTTTTTCCGATTTGGGCTTTCTGTTTTTTTTTTTTTTTTAAACAGCCAAACTACTTGAAATGGGCAGGGCTTGGGCCTAACTTCTACAAGTTGGGTTGGATCAGATCGAGTTACATGGGTTAAGCCACATTGAGTGCGGGTTATGCGGGTCAGGTCTCGTTGACCACATTGGGTGCAGGTTGGAGTTACCTGACACATCTTGAAAATAGGTTAGATACAGGTTGGGCTTCAAACTGTAAGCAACCCAGGTTAACCGACCTGTTTTCACCTGTCCTGACCTGTTTACCACCCCTAACTCATGTATTGTGAAGAATGCCAACGACAAAAGTGACAAAAGTGCAGCTCTCCTAGTGCTTGAAGACGTTACGAAGAACACCCAACAGGTTTTCATGCAATTGTTCACTACTCAATAAAATGTGCATGGGAATCCTTAAGACACCCGGCAAGACCAGAAAGTGCAAGTTACCAACCAAAGTTTTAACCCTTACATGTTTGATCACAACAGCTTGCACAGGCAAAACAGAGTCCATGCAACTTCTCTACTATAAAATTCACATTTATATACGAACACCTTTATGGAAATAAAAATCATCATTCTCTACACATAAAGCAAACAAGAATACAATAACACCCAGCAACTAGATTTAATGCTACGCCCTTGAAAATTACAAATACAAAATGTAGATAACACGGTTGACGAGTTGCAGTGGTGAAGCAGCCTAAAAGTGACAGTAATCATTGCTAACTAACTTTTGGAATGGTCAATGCACCACTTCACAAAGTATATGGCTTGGAAACCCACCAGTGAGAGAGAGAGAGAACCAATGAGTTTAAATTAACACGCATCACTCTTTATTACCAAATTGCTTTGCAATGATAGGACGGACATCATCAGCATTAACCAAGGTCTCTAAGAAAGGAAGCAAAGAAATTAGCGCACAATCCGATGGGTCATCAAACCAACTCCTTATAGGAATTCCATTATTCACTTGTAAGCGATAAACCTGAAACAATGAGAAAAGAATAATTCTATTCATCAAAAATGTTAATATTAAAAACAATATCAATAGACAACAATAACAGCATTTTTTTATTGGTAACAGACATGACATGAACCCACAACCTCAAGGTTGCAATGTGAGCACTTTCACTGCCAGTGGCTCGTCTAGAAAACAACCATTACATAAAAAAAATTAAAAAGTTAAAATAAATGGCCTACAGATGCATTAAATTGTTTCTGGCATGCTGAAGCAGCGGCTATGAACTCGAAACCAAGCCCTATAAGTATAATCACTGGGCTGCAGTGTTTGGGCTGTCCAATCTAGTGTGCTAATTAAGTTGAAAAATTTTATGTGTGGAGAACTTTAATAAAGGGAGAAAAAAATTCCCCAATGCCCTCCTATGTTGAGTGGCAGGAGCATATCCTCGAGGGAGGGGATGCACACAGGAGGGGGGATATTTTTGATCAGTGAGTATGCAGCACAGGTTGCATGTTCTATTTCAGGTCATCCATATTAATGTATGAAATGTGTGTAATGATCACCACCAATAGTTGCATTTAAAAAATGGAATTTCTGACCTGAATCTGGACCATCTATTCAGCCACCCTATTATCCCTGAGGTACCATGAAAAATAAAATGACTAGATAATCATAAGCATCTGAACATGATCCCTTTTGTCGTATTTGTCCATCCAAACAACATCATACAATGTAAGTGGTTCTTAGGAACCATATGTAATCCAAGGTGAGGAACGCCAAATGGATAATCAATATTGACCTGTTTTTGGCACAAGTAGTTCTAATGTTTCCATTCAATTTGGATTGTTAACTTATCCAACATAGCTGCTACTCTCTATGAAGTTTCTGAATTAATCAATAACACACTAATAGGAGAATAAATCTGTGCTGAAACATCAACTGTTCAAGTATAATGTGCAATTGTGATGGTTGAAGGGAAGTGATCACATTGTGGAAGTGGATACTGACTTGTCAATCACAAGGAAACTTAGAAGACTATCTATTCCATTGCGAGAAAAATTACATGGAAAATATTACCTGTGGGGAATTATCAACTATAGCAACCTTTGCCAGGTCAAGTCCCAAAACCGTCAGATCTTTCGTATACCCTCCGTCTGAGAATACACAAGATTCCCGATAAACACGCTGGGAAATGAATTTTCTGTCTGGATCCAATATATTTAATAGCTGTTCAGCATAGATGCTTTGACTAGCTGTGAAGACGATGACTTCAAACATCTCTGCAACTCTCTTTAAGAACACCTCAAGGTAGGGCCTTTGACGTACATACACGGTGTGCTCTTTCATGTTAAAATACACCAAAAAGGTGAAGTCTGCATCATCACAGTGCTCCAAAGTAGAGTGTACAAGTGTTTCTGTGCAAAAGGGAATGCAACTCCAAATCATTAAAATATGCCTGTACTCGAGGAAAAAAAGAGGGCCTAATTGACAAAAAAAATACAGCGGTAGTACAAATAAACATGCAACCAATTTCACCAAATAATTGCTAACCTAGTCTGTTTGACCTTTGCACTCATTCAAAAGAAAATGAAGCTCTGCAATTGCCAATAAATTCAGAAATTTAAGATTGTATTCCCAGGATTGTGCATTTTGAGATCTATTTCCATTCTAGCCTCAGCCTTGGTAAATTTCTGGTGTTTCCTAGACTAGTGGCCTATTTGGATCCATGTAACCCAAGTGCACATAACTTGCTAGTCAAATTGAGTATATCTAACATGAAACTACTGGGTTTTACACATTTGGATCAAACAATAAAAATGGACAACAGTACGCGTACCATGTGTCCTGAAAGAATCTTAAGAATCAGTCTTCTTTCAGAAAAATGGACTAAATTGTAAATACTAACATGTTTTACTAATTTCTGAGAGAATCTTAAGATACAAGACTACACGCATATTTTCGTTAGGCTTACTCAGACTAAAGTCTGCATGCCATGTTCACAAAATCGAGCTCTCAAAGATAAGGAGGAGATTAGAGACTTTTTTCAACAAGCAAAAATCCTATAGGCAAAGAAAGAAGAAGAAAGCAATATAAGCAATATAAAAACCTGTTGGCCGAGAATACCAATTCAGCCAATAAATTGAATCGATACAGCTGACCAACCTTTATTTTGTACACGTGGAGCCCATGATTCTGTGGTCTGGACCACTGATATGATAGGCCCCAGTGTGGAGACAACCCTAAAATCCTGGCCCTTTCTAATGCAAAAGCTGTCCCTAATTATCAAATCTACCAACCGCCAATTTTCAAAGCCCCTAACTGTTTTATCTGAAAATAACAGTTAAAAATAAAATGACGGAAAACAAGGTGACAAAGGGCCAAATATTGAATGGATAGAAGCATCCAATTGCCCCCATGCCTCCACATATAAAAACTATGTATGAGGATGGTAACCTGTAAGTCGTAGTTCTTTTCTGGGTAGAAATTCTGTAAGTCATGGTTGGATTATTCTTTGACGGCCAATTACAACAGGCATGCAGGTAATTAAAGTTATGGGTACGCAGGACAAACAAGTTACAATGCAAAGCAGGCGAAGGATTTTCGACCACAGTATGGAGCAAACCCTTTACACTTCTTCAAAAGTCTTCTAATAAATGGAAAGAAAAATACTAAAGCTCAAGCTGAAAACATAAAAAAATATATCATACTGTTGTTTGTGGAAAGATAATGGAAATATAACAAGTCATATTAGCACATGGATGCTAACATGACCCTTGTTTAGCCAATAATGTCCCTTACCATCCAAATCTAACACTAGTGTGACAGGCTTCCTTTTCCGTGTTTCCTTTGGTAAAAGTAGTGGCTGCAGAGACGGAACCACCTCAGACAGGTCTGGTAGATTTTTAATGAATAAATGTGGATCAAAGCCATCTACTTCATCTGGATTTTCACAGTGAGCACTAATAGTTTCCTGGTCAGATGGTTTCATCTGATGAATCGCCAAATATAAGCATGCATCATCAGAGTTCATTGTAACTTCTTCAACTGATCCCCTGTCATGAACCTTACGCGTTTCCACTGTATCGTCTAGAAAGGGAAGAATCATGTATCTGTCTGCCACATCAATCATCATATCAGGGTCCGTACATTCATAATCAGGAGATTCAGGACAGGTATTTGCCGTTATTATATCATGAAGTCCTTCATCTTCATCAAAGGGCAAACTTGCAACACTCATGTCAGAAATGTGGAAATCTGAAACATTGCAAGCTTGTTGATAATCACTGGAGCTACAGCTACCATCATCACTATCATCGGATGCCCCATCAAGCCTAGGCTGTTGATGACTCACAACTGCAAAATGGGAAATCTGGAGTGTATTGGAAAGTTTTAAATAAATAATAAAATGAACATACTATGAAAGCTTTGGTCACATATTTTCCTAATGAATTTTCCAAAGGTTCTGAAAGAGTGCATTTGAACCAAATAGAATGGAAAAGACAACATGGATGTTCTTTGTTGTGGCATTTTTATTTTCCATACTGGTTAGATGAAGAAATGACTCGGACATGAATTGTCTTCAATTGAGAAATATGGAGTGAGTAACTATCCCAAATAAAAGTAAATTGCATATCAGGAATACCTGCAATATCGTGATCTAGTGGAATACAATGAGCATCATTGGGCTCAAAAATAGGAGAGAAGATAGTCTCCAAGATAGACGGACATGTGGGTGGGAGAGACCCCTACCAGCAAATGATCAAGTCAGATATAGAGTATATGAGTAAAGTAGCAGCAGATAGCAGACAAATGAGATAAAATACCTTAAATGAGCAAAAATGCATATATTGTCAACCAAAGAAATTGGAAATAGGGAAGGTAAACATGTCAAGTCAGGTTCGGGTATTGGCTTAGCTGAACCCAACCCGACCCACGGCAGGTTTATGGTTTTTGGCAGTATGAGGCAGGTAGAGTTTGATCCTGTTTGGTTCTCTTTTTTTTATTATTATTCAAAATAAATGGCCTAACTCCTGCTGGTATTCAAACCCACAACCTGTGAGAGCACAAGTACCCCCCCCCCCCCCCCCCCACAGACACACACACACACACACACTACCACTTACCATTGATATTTTGCGTGAAGAGCTTACAAAACATTATATAAATTTAGGGGAAGCATAGTGGGATGGGTCAAGCACAACCAAGACCTGAATCTGCCACACCAATTTAGATTAAAATCTTGAAACCCATAGTTGCCACGAAACCTAGCAACTTACTACCAAACACACTCTTATTAGGAAAGGGTCAGGGCAGGTCCCCGTTTAAACCCGACTCGTTGCCATCCCTAGTTGGAAATGAAAATTACATACAACTTTGACGTTTTACAAATGCCAAGGGTCGTTACTATGCACCCATAGACAGAGAAAAAAAAAATCACTAAATGAAGCAATGGTCCAAGCAATACTGCCAAGTAAATGTTGTATTTCGTCATGAGTACAGATCGGCCAATTCCATGGCTGATGCTTTAGCCAAACAAGGGGTTGAGAGGTTGTTTCCTTGGGAGGGTTTAATTCTGTAGTTGTGTTGTGTGTGGGGTACAATGCTTTTGTACCTTATGCTTCTTTTCCCTTCTTTCCCTTGTTTTTTATTCTATTTTTAATGAAAGTTTTTTCTTTGTTAGTGATTAAAATATATATATCTTGGACAAGGCTTCGCCACTGTTACTGCAGTGAGGGAAAATAACAGAATCTTTTTCTTGTAGCGGTTTAAAACAACAAGAAACTTATTCAAGAAACTAAATACAGTACAACCAATCTATAAGAAAATACAAGTTTCAAGTGTAAATGTATGGGATATATAGCTCCGCATTCAGCAGAAGAGTGCATTTCTGAGGTCTCCAGTCATTACTCATTACCTAAGCTAGGATGTGAGTCTTAAGCCATAGACGACTATGATCTAAGAACGGATTGCTTGTGGAGATTGGTATTTTGATTCTAAAGGCCAAAAGAAATAGATGTCCTACACAAAGATCAGGGAAGCTGAATACTGACGAGTCCATGAGACCCATAAAGTAAGGAAGGAACCATAGGGATGATAAGGAACTTCATTATGGCCTTTTCTTTTCCAGGGACAATGGGTGGGGTATTTGAATTGAATGGAGATAATGAAAGTCCAAGGAATTGTAATTCTTAGAAATCCCTTCTCCAAGGACGTGATTACAATCAAACTCGCATGCAAGTCCTTAATGTAGAAAAGAAATGGTATAAGAGATGGAACCCAGGAAGCTAGATTCTTTAGGGCATATTTGGCGTTCCCCCACATGTTACAAAGCAAAGGGGCTTTGATCAAGGTTGGATATCTATGAGTGGATCAAGGGTGGAGATCTACATCGGCCATCATACTTTCCACCTTTTATAAGAAATAGTTCACCTATCACCCTGTGAAAAACAATTACAAGTGTATAATGGATGACTTTTTGGCAACATTATATCTCCATCCTTGACCCTTTGCCCCTTCAATTGAAGCCATTTTCCTATCAAACATAGGAAAATGTCAAACATGCCCTTGCTCCCATCAAACAATTCCGGTATTAACAAAGGTTAGTCATTCATTTATACATGAAGAAATTCAGCTATTAAAGTAAACCTAAGCATAATGAGTATAAGAAAATCAGAAGAAACAATGCAATTTCCTCCAAACAAATGAAGGTGATGGAATCCATGACACGAGAACCGGTCAACCAAGAGGACCTGCTTTTGGACACTATCCATGTAACCTTGGAGTCTTAGGTGGAGCTCATCAAAGCCTTACAAAGACTTGAACACCAAAAAAAGGAATGTACTAATAAAATCCTAAGTGCTCCTTGATCATAAGAACCAAGCCTGAGACCTCCCTCATTAGATTACAACCTTTTTGTCAAATATTTCATAACTGCCTAAGAAAACTCCAGTGCCAACCTCTAAGGGCCTTTTTGTTTCCAAGATGGATATAGTAAGAGCAGAGTAAATCTCAGATTAGGAATAAAATTAAAGTTAAGTGGGTTGAAATAAAATGAATATTGAATTACCTTACATGTATTTGGTGTGTTGGAATAAAGTAAGATGAAAGTGAGGAGTAGCAACTTTCATAGGAAAGAAAGAAAGAAAGAAGGTGGGGGGTAAAGAGAGCAAGTTACTCAGGTTGGCTGGAATGAAATTTTGATGGGTTGAGTAGAGTAAAGAGGGGTGCCATGTCACCCGACAGCTTTATTTCACTTGTCCCCTATGCTCCATCCAAACACACTTTGAGGTAAAAATTTCAACCGTTGGGACCTTTTTTACTCCACTTCTACTCTATCCTATGGCAAACAAACAGGCCCAAGGAATTGGATACATTTGCACTTAGAGATCCAATAAAATCTCCTACTCTCTCTCTTTATATATATATATATAAATATATATAGTATAACCTACCTTCTAATATCAGATCACTCTGCATGATGAGAACTAGGTTTCAAACGATACCATAACATGATGATAAATCAGCAAAAGGAATTAGAATAACAAGATGGCAGGAGAAGCAAGCATGGAGAAATGAAACTAAATTAGAGTTTTGTCAGGTGCTATGAGTGATTGAGTGACACCAGTATTACCAATCTGTCCAGCAGTGAGGAATCAAATGAAGGCACTGTTGTCTTTTGAATATGAACGGTTGCTCCTGTTAACAAATCTTGATGTTCCATATCTTCAGAACATTCAGATTCCTGATCACATACTTCAACAACAGAAGCCACTGTATCAAGCAGAAGCAATAGTTACTATTGAACATGAAAGATTAACGGTAAACATTGTAGATTGCGAATTAAATTTAAGGCGCAATGAAAATGTCTCGATATATAGTGAATATTACTATGATGTTAGATATTCAAGCACATTGCCATCATGGGAGAAGGTATGATCCAATCTGTCTTCAAGAAAGGTGGGGCTTATTGCAAGTGAGGAAGCAACACTGTGTTAACATTACCAGTGCGGGTCCTGCCGAAGTAGGGTCCTGGGAGAATACAGACTGGAGACAGACATAACCTTTAGCAATTTTGCACAAAGTGGGTGCTCGCAGGTCTCGAACATGCATTATCATCCATGGCACCCGAGACTTTTAACATTGCACCAAAGCAATGACCGATGACCCCATCTGGCAATACGCTTGGTACACAAATAAATTCAGACCTCTATAGGTGGAATAGAAGATCTCATTATGGAATGTGAAAGTGGATTATTTATAATTAAAATTTTAAGGCAGAAAAAAAAAGAAAAAAAAAAAAGAAACGGGTGATTCAGTCTAATAGTGAATGTATGATCACTAAGGTCCATCTAACTCCCTCACAAACACCTTTCTCATGGGTGAATCAGCACGCTCATCCCACTTTGAACACAATCGGAGTGACCCTCGTCATTGGACAGAACCACCCAATCTTTTACACCATTTGATCTTTACTAATCCTTTCTTGAAATATGGGCATTCCTGATCTAATCAAGATGATTTTTGAGCCATCACTAAACCACCATAAGACCCTCTGATTGCCTACCCCTCTCCTTCCCCTTGAAGGCATAGGCCTCACAAAGTAGACCATACAAAAGAAATATGTAGGTAGGCAAACTGTGAACAGGCCATACACAGAGACATGCATATGTGCATCAGATATTTTCAGCAATGACCAAGCTGTTCCTGGCATAGGATTGGTCCAAGCTTGTAGGGACTGCCAGGCCCTCTATACAATATATGAGCCATTCACAACGACTTAGTAAAAAAAAAAACCACTACCACCATCCACCCACCCACACAAAAACAAACCACCAGTCCAAACTTGGTGCTCATCCAATCCAAGTTTTTGTAGGTTCCCCAACTGAAAGGGGGAAAATATGACAACAAACTGCTGGTATTTGACATAAACAGATAAAAAGACTATTATATATCCCACTTCATAAAAGAGAATTTACAGGGGAAAAATTCTTAACTTGGCTAGAATAGAACAATTGCTCACCATCTTCATGACTTTGAGCAGAAGTGTCCAACATTGCTGCTTGTTTAGATATTTTGACCTGAAAGCCTGATCTTTTGGATATTTTAGTTGAATGGTGACCTGTATGAAGGCTGCTCCCTTCTCTTAAGCAGCCCACATTTGGTTTAGCCTTCATCTGTAGTGCTGGCATATGACCTGTGGCTATGGCATATATCCTACCTGATGACAAAAATTGTATGTTAAATCCATGGGATGCTTAATGGAATAATAAAGGTATGAGATACTGAAATGCAGTCTACAAAAGAGGCAACAAGCTTTCCAAAGAGGAAAACATAGAGCATGTTACACTTCAAGAGCCTTGCCAGTTGATTTAAAAGTAGCTCGCTTTCTTTTCATTTTATCTATATGAATTATTTGTTATGTAAAAACAGATCAGCCTAGCTAAACTCAAAGTAGTTGCATTAGATCTAAAGCAACCAGCAGCAACCCCTAGGCATAATCATTTATCTTTAACCAATGCACACTCTTGTGAGTACTTGCAACTTTATCAAGCATGCAGAAGAATTATAGTCAAAGGTGAGAACATTGATCTCACTCGCTGAAGATTAAATTTGCATTGAGTCCTCTCAATGGCATCACCCCAAAGAAAAAATAGGCCACATGTTCAAATCTTATCTGAAAAAAAAAAAAAAAAACAAAGAGTGTTCTCTCCAAAAAAGATGTAACGAGTTATCTTTGCCCCCTTTCTATTAGATACTCCTAACCTTCAATTTGTGTGCCTCAAAGGTTAACAATTTTCAGCCCTTAGATAAATTACATCTTTTTTTTTTTGCTAAATGAGTGTCAATTTGGAAGTTACTGGAAACTTGCTCCTTAAAATTAAAAAATTATGGAAAAAGAGCCCATGGCTCAGGGGAAGGTGCTCACTATTGCAACCTTGAGGTTGTGGGTTCAAGTCATTTTTCCAATTAGAGAAAAAAAAATGTTCCTAAACATCTTTTTTTTTTCTTTTATAAATGTTCCTAAAAAAATAAATAAAAACTATTTTTTTCTTTTATCCTAAAAAATAAATAAAAACTATTTTTTTTCTTTTATCCTAAAAAATAAATAAAAACTATTTTTTTTTCTTTTATCCTAAAAAAGACCCCTTAAACTGGAGAAAGGAATATGCTGCTTGAAAGTTGAAACCTGACTAGTCTTGATGATGAAAATAAACTGAATTTTACAGGAACAATATATCTAAAGTGCAGAACCAAGCATCATAAGTACATTAAAGAAAAAACTTTAAAATCCAAAACACCTAGCCAATATGTGTTACAAAACCAACTCAAATATCAAAATCCTAATTTTCACAAAACATAATTTTAAGCGATAAAGAAAAATCCATTCCTCCAAAACATACTAATTAAAAAGGATCAAAACAGAAAAAAAAAAAAAAAAGAAAGTAACTTGCACCTACAAAATCTGTAACAAACACATAAACCCAAAAAACCTACCATAATTCAAAAGAGGAGATCACAAAAAACCATAACCATACCAAAATCACAGCACCCAAATTACCAAAGCATGGTAAGTGAGAAAGAAAACCCAAGAATCAAACAACTCCCACAACTAAAACCCATCAACAAAAAACAAAAATAAACAAGAACTAAACAAAACCCACCACCGACCCAAATCACAGAACCATAACCCAATTTAAAGGAAACCCAATTCAGCAAACTAAAATTCGAAACAAACCCACAAGCACAAACCACCGAACAAGATCAGAAACCACCTTAAAAGTCAGAAGCCATTAATAGCAGAAAGAAAAGAAACAATCAACTCACAGAGAAAAGAAGAACAAGCATACAATTACAAGTGCAGACAGAAAAACAGCAGAAAAGATAGAATCTTTCAGTACCTGCAGCAGCTGAGCAGCTCTCTCTCTTTCTCTCTCTCTCTCTCTCTCTCTGGCTTTCTCTCTCTCTGTTTTTCTTTGAGAGACGAAGAGGGAGAGGAGAGAGAGAGAGAGAGAAAAAGGCGAAAAGGGGGAGAAATGAAGGCCTCTAATAAGTTGCAATAAGAAACGTCAGAGAGACTCCCACTCCAGTTGACGACGGAAGATTCTCAGGGACGGTCAGGATGCGATCTTCGAGAGCTTGTGTTGGCCGATGGGGTGAGGACGCGTGTTCTTTTTCCTCCACGTCAGCACGACACGTCTGCACGTGCGGGGGATCTCGGAAATAGAGGAGGTGTGGGACAGGGAGCCGGCAGAGAAAACCGATTTCTACTACTTCTTCTTCTCTCGTCGACGCTGTCAAGGCCCAAGACCCCCCCCTCCTTCCTTCCGTCTGGGACCCAGGCTGAGCCCTCTGGCTTTGACCGTTGGCTTTGACCGTTGGCATAGTGGGTCCCAAGGACTACTTTTCCTTCTCACTGTATGTGGGCTAAGAAATTTAGGTATCACCACTCACCAGCTGATCTGAGCTTGAACCCTCATTCTTTTTCTAATGCGGGCCACCTATGATTACCTGTCAACCAGGTCCGTCCAATTTTTTTTTTTCCCAGCGAAAGGGGTTGAAACCCAAGAAAGAGCCCGCACATAAGTGTGTCATATCTTAACCGTTAATATAATAAATGACCTATGATAAAATAGTTGGCGCCATGATGTACCTGATTTGTATCTAAACCATTCATTTACCGTTCTATAAATAGAGAACTGTTGTCTCCTGCTACTGTGCTCAGCAGTCCAATTGGATGGGGCTCACCCTAACAAGGGAGGATCCCAACTTCATGGATAGTTTGTGTGGTAGAGAAAATTTTACATAGTGAGATAAGTGAGATAAGTGGCAACGTGAATGAACTTTTGTTTTTCTTTTTTTTTTTTAATGGTTGGATCCCAAAGCCTGCTTTTAGGTTAATGAGTCCTGCAAACTCTGATTATATATCCTATTTTAATCTCATGCTACCTAATGCATGTGTTAAAAGCATAATATGTGGAATGTTAGAGGTGTCGGATTGGTTTATACCATACCATGAATAAATTAATTTAGTCATTGTTTGTCATCTAATTTAAGACTATGATAATAGATGGAGATGGTTAAAATAGGATGAATGATGGAGTTATGACCACAATCATTAATTTGATGGGTGGCAACCATTTTTCTTCTGTATGCAACATAACACTTGAATGCTCTTTCATTTAGTACCATCGTACCACTTGGCTGTCACTCTGTTGTCACCCATAACCTTGCCCTCCATTGATCAGAAGTCAAAACAGAAAGAGAAAATGATTCTGATAGCTATTTATCTCTTCTTCTTTTCTACACTTTTTACATTAGCATAGTTAAGCAAAAATGATACTAAGATAATACAATTTAAATTGATCTCATTACATTACTCCTGTGATTGGAGTGTGAAGATACCTGATCAACACATGAATCACATTTTCTTTTTCGTTTTCAAGCCTTTCTATTTGGAGCTTGCATTGTCAGTTTATTGAAAGGTTTGATGAAGTTGTAAAATTATTATGGACAAGTGGAGATTTTTATTGAAGATGGGGTAACTGATAAACCTATAGTCACCTAGAAGGCTCAAATAACATTTGGGGTATGCAAAAAGGGGAAGTGAGTGGTCCTAGGAGGAAGTTTTCCTGATTTGTTTAGTGTTACCTTGTATACAAGGGAGGTTATTTGAGGTAGGACTCAATTAGGCCATTGGCCACGTATGGAGCTTGCTTCCATAATCTTATTTTCTATTTTTTAGTGGCAAATGGAGGTTAAAGGTGATGTTGGTTTAAATTAGCTATAAACAACAACTAAATTAAACATCATGCATTTAAACACTGTACTCTTTATATAAAAGTTCTCCTTTTTGGCAAACAAACAGTCATTAGAATGACTGTCTCAATCATACACTGTAGACATGGATGTTAGTCACAAGAGTCAGGACACATGTAAACAGAGCAACAAATTTCGATGCCAGCACGACTCAGAACACATTGCACTACATACAAAACAATGGCAGGACCAGAAATATTTCCTTGAGAGGGCCTCTGTGTAAAAATAAATAAATCATGGGAGGAGACATGAAAAAATATATATACTTTTCTACAACATTATTTTTTATCAATCACAGTAAATTAAATTAAGGATAAGATAACTGTCTAACAAAATCTATAACAAAAAAAAAAAAAGAGTTGGTACAAAAACCTTATACCAATATCAAAAATAACAAAACTAAGCAATAGCGGCTACAAGCTGAACAACTCTATACACTTTTTATATGGCTAGAGAGTTTGTTATATCATTTGCTAACGATGAGTAAAAAGAAAAAACCTTTAGTCAAAGAAAACATCATTGACATAAAGCCTATCCCTTGTTTTCCACAACGGACACGGGGTGTGTGTGTGTTAATCCTTAGACTAGTAAAATTAGGAACAGCCAGATTTGACCAACTTTTACTGTTTTTAGTATTTCTTATTTCTTTTTAGTTTTTTAATTATGTTTTGTAGATTTTTATTTGATTGAACCGACCATCAAATCAGTTTGACTAAACCTTCTAGTCCACAAGTTTGACCTCCCAATCGAATGTTTGGAACATTGTTTAATTTGATGTAAGAGTCGTATCAATCTTAATAGATGAAAAGGATGGATAGGGGACGATATGGTTGGTCAAAATCCTGTTCTGCAAATGAAATTGTCAGAATCAAAAGTCTTTGGGTCAACTGTACAAATGAATTTCGGTGGTTTCGTTGTAACATCGGATTGCACCAAGTTAGCCCAAGTTGGATTGTTTAATTATGGGCCTATTATGGAGGCCCTGATCCATATCATGGGCAGACATAAGCCCAGGCCCATCCAAAGGCCTACAATATCCAGCCGAAAGTTGGATGGGCTAGGAATGGGCTGGCCCAGTTCGGGCACAACCCTGGCACGCCCTGTTGAGTCACAATTGATGAACCACCTTTTTTTTTTTTTATGAGGTATCCCTCGCCAGCTCAGCCTTGGACCTTTGGCCTCCGGCCGGGGGTGACTGAAGCACTTCGTGTCAACATCGGTCCAAATGATCACCAAGATGGTTTGCACCTTAATGTTTATACGTGGATGTGTGGCTCATGGATCTCTGATCCAGACCACTGAGTTAATTTGGCCCTGTTGGATGAATATTAATATCACTTTTATTGGGAAAAAGAAAAAAAGGGTGAAAAAGAGTTGGGACCTAGGGCGATTCCATGGTAAACTGAATGCAAATCTAACTGGGGCACAAATACCCCAAATCAGGGGGCGGAACTACATGGGAGCTGGGGGTGGCCATGTCCTAGGGTATTGAGAAATTTCACTTTTTTACATTGGCCTCTATTCAAGAAAAAAAAAAAACTCCAAATTACTTCATTTTTTCAACTTTTTTTCAATAATAACTCAAAAAATCTCCAAATTTGAAAATATCCTATCCTAGACAATAATTTGTTGAGAAAGATGTTCATGACAAATTGCCTATGATCACCATCTCAATAAATTGATGACTCAAGGATGATGCTCATATGTCAGCCATTTAACAGTGGAAACGAGTGATTCTTCTAATGTGATTGCTTAGGTGTCTAATAAGAAGCTTTTTTTCTTGGAAATTTTAATTCCTCTTTAACGAAATTCAATCTTTCACTATTAGTATTAATGTTGTCTTCCGTCATGAGCTTAAAATAGCCAACAGTATGGCTGATGCTTTAGCCAAGCAAGAGGTAGAGAAAAGCTATCATTAGGAGGATTTTATTATGTAATTGGGGTTGTGTGGGGTATAATCAGGGTTTAAAATAACGGCCGTTATGTAACGGTAACGGCCGATACCGTGCCGATATTTAGTATATAACGGCCGGTATGTCGCGGGGCCCTTCATATCGTGTAAATAACGGCTGTTACGTGCCGTTATTTTGAATATAACGGCCATAGCGTTATAACGGCCGTTATATTCAAAATAACGGCCGTTATGTACGCTGACGGAATTTTTTTTTTTTAAAACCTGTGCAGTCCTTCATTTCTTCATTTCTTTCACCTATTCTCTTACCTGAGAGAGCTTCCTAAGGGCTGTAAGTTGGTTGGAGGAGACCTAAGGCTTAGATCTAAGAGTTTTGGGTGGATTTGTATGTTGGGAAAGCTAATCAAAGTCAAGAGACCTCTTTGGTACCCTCAGTCTTCTCAGTCTACTAATGACTCGGCCTCACTTTATGAAGCAATCTTCGTTCCTCAACCACATCCACAGGCACAACAACTTTATGGGCAGTATGGGAGTGGAGGCTATGTAACACAACAATTTGGTGCCTTCTACCCTTCAAGAAATAATGATGATGATGATAATATCGAGCCAGGACGCCACTCGTTCTGGCATTAGGGCCTTTGGGCTTTGGGACATGCACTAACTCTATTAGTATTTATTGTTTGATTGTAGACTTTAAATGTTTAAGTGTTAACACTGTTAGTTTGCCCAATATTATAGTTGAATTATGTCAAATTTATGATATTTCAGCTTATTTTAGTATATATATCGTTACAGGCTTACAGCAATGAATTCAGGATGTTATAACTTGAGGGGACCGTTATTTTTCTTTTAAGTGTGCACTAATGGAAAAAAAACTTTAGTTTCAATCATTTTATAATATTCTGGATTTTTTGGATATTTTTTTGGATTTTTTTTTTGTCAAATAAAAATTCGCTCCGCGATGGGCCGCGATGACCACAAACCGCGATAACCGCGACGACCGCGAACCGCGATTTTAAACCATGGGTACAATGCTTTTGTACCCTTTAGTTTGATTTCTCTTCTCTTTTTTTTCTTGTGTTCTTGCCTCATTTTTATTTGTCCTTTTGTATTCTCTCGTTCTCTTAATGAAAGTTTCAGTTACCTATAAAAAAAAAAAATCGAAACAGTGGAAAATGTGTTTGAGCCTTGGCACAAACATTTGACAGAGAAACTCTCTATAGGGAGAGTCAATTGTAGGGATTAATCACTAGTTAAATAATGATGGCTGGCTCTTCTTACTCATCTGACTACTAATACAGAAGGAAAAAGCTTGGCAGTTCACAATTTCATATGACACAACACCTTGTAAAGTATGTAAGTGGGCCACAGATGAATGGAGTCCATCATCTTTTATTTTGACCGTTCAATATGCAGGCTGTTGATCAAACAGTTCCACCACCTATGGTCCATTCTGTTTCGCCAACTATGGGACCCATCAAAGATCAAAGAAACAAATGACCATACACCTCAAACATTGACCTTCATGAAAAATGATGCTCTTCTATTTCACAGAAAAAACAGAACATTTACATTAAAAAAATGGAACAACAGAGGCAAACATAACAAAGATACATACAAATGAGTAAAAAAAATTGTAAAATCCATCTGATGGGTTTTATCATGCCATATCCTTCTTATTATCCCAATGTCCTGTTCAAGCGGTCGAGATCTTTGGAAATGGAAGAGTTAGATAGGAGCTCAGGGTCTATTGCTAGAGTTTCCACAAGCTCTTTGGGGACAATACACTGCTCTTCCATGTACAGTTTCTCTTGGATTTTTGGGGATGCAAGCACACGAAGTTCTTCCACATGTGCAAGTTGGGCACCTTCCTCAGCTTCCTGCAAGTGCACATGTTTAGCCATTGGACAATGATAACAGCAATCCATGCCACACATTCATAAATTCATGCTAGTAGTAAAGGTAAATTTTGGTGTAAAACAGTGAATTTTACCTGAAGTGAGCCCATAAGCTCAAGAATTCCGACTTGAGCCTGCAAATACTTCACGTAATTAAAAGCAGCTTGAAACATCTCAGCCGTGTTCATCTTATTTCCACCTGGAATAAACTTCCCAAGCTCTTGAGTCTTCTCACTAATCCTCTTCCTCCTCTGCCTGGCAGCCATGCTCTGTGCTGACAAGCAACCGACATTTGGTTTCTTCGAGCCCTCGCCGCTGCCGGGCGAGAAACCCATCATTGGCAGCTGAAGTTCTGCTGAAGAAAATGTGAATGCCGGCAAGAACTCGGGTACAGGGCAAGCAGCAGCAGCAGCAACAGACCCATCAGAGTAACCATAGATGAAATCCGGGGAATCGAACTCTCCGCAGTTTCTTGAGCGTTTCGGGTACTGGTAACACTCCCATTCATCCAATGGATAGGAATTTGGTGGGAGAGAAGTGATTGTTTCTGGGGTATTGAGGTAAGCAAGGGGATGGGTGTTGTTATCAAAGTAGGAGAGATCTTCTGGCTCGAAGAAAGAGTCGACCAAAGTGTTTGGAACGCCACAATCATCACAGAAACAGAGGAGTTCTGTAGCTATATCAGCTTGTTCATGCTGTAATGCTGCCATCTCTGTATCTACGTGCGGAAATGCTTCCCAACTCGGACAGTAACTCAGCGCCATCGAGATGAAAGAAATCTGTAAACCTGAGTAAAACTCACTTACAATGGTACTGATTCTACTGAATATAAGGTTAACAAAACTAAAATAATCCCATCATGGGTTTCATTCCCCTGCACTAGGCTTGCTAAAATAACTGAAAAACAGAGCTTATTCTCATGCATTTTGGTCCTCTTCACTAGTACATGGAAATATCCACTTCATGAATATGATGCAGTGCTCTTTGTAAATTGTAACTGTAAACCATTCAAAGCAATGGAAAGAAAAGAAGCTTTTTGATGAACAAGACCAGCTTCTCTTGAAAGTAAAATGTAGATGCAAAAGAGTCAACTGACCCATGTTTGTTGTTTGTGCATATGTATGAGAGGGAGAGGGAAGAAAGAGAGAGAGAGATACCTACAAAAGATACTGTCCAAGATACTGTAGACTTCACTCCCAGATAAGCCTGTCTTTAGTTGAATTAAGTGGACAAAAATGGAAGACTTTACAGCTTAAAACCGGATGAGAGAGAGAGAGAGAGGTGGGGGTTCAGTTATTCAGTTGCCGCATGAACTGCTACCACTTGCACTTAATTCGGTTGCTGGTGACTTCGTAAACAGACGCAGATTAACAGACACGTGTACCTTGTTTTTAGTGGGGCGATGGACTATGTGTTTAGTTGGGGATCGTGGCCCACCCAAGTCCTATGAGGTGATCTTGCCCAATGATCACCTGCAATTCCTCCTCAAACTTTCAGACTTTTTTGATGGGAGTCCCAAGCTGTCACGGCCCCGTCCTGAGATTGATTAATTCAGAAAAATCCCAAGTTGCGAATGCATATTTATTTCCGTAAATTCCGAATTAACAAAAGCTAAACGAAACTCACAAGGGATCATAACATATAACGTGTCAAATGTATAAAATTGCGAAAGATATACATTGACGAAAACATAACACAATAAGAGTTTTTTACTAAACGTAAGTCTAATATACATGTTCTATCTTCACTAACGAAGTCAACCACTGTATGCTCAATACAATACAGGGACTTCTATTTACATTCCAAAATGATTAATACAAAATCTATTTCCAAAATGTGTTAAAGTTCTAGTTCATTCGCTCTTCGATCTAAATCCATTCGATTAAACCTCCTGGAGGTATCGGCTGGGTATTCTCCGCTGGCGGCGCGGCCGCTGCAGGATTGGCACGGGCACTAGGCCTGTGACATTCATCAATAGCACCATGAACACGACGGTTCAACAAGTATATATACATATCTATGATAGTACATGAGTTATCCATTAGGAGAACCTGTCGATTCATCAATCTAATAGTTCTATTCAATATAAACAATATACACTTCATTCCATTGAGTAATGAGTCAAGTAATACCATTGAGTTAATATCTACTATGACATGATCAATTTCATTTCAATTGAGTTCTTCCTACAGAAGCAATATAGTCGAGTAATATCATTCGATTGATATCTACTAAGACATTCACTGTTCAGTGATTATTCAATTTCAAATTCAATTACATGGCTTTGGTGATTTGTCAAATGGGTGGAATTTGTCAGTGTCTTGATCAGAGATCACTAACTTTCCACGAGGCTCCAGAACACCTCATACATCTACTGCAACAGGAATTATTCATTTATTCAATTCAATTCCATGTTACCTTTAGTAACTTTCCACTCATTCATTAATTCAGTGTATTATGCCAATTCAGCTCCATATGAGCTTAGGGGATTACAATACTGCCTTAACTACGGAAATCAATTCTATTCTTATTCAACCTTCTAAACCAAGCAGATGAGTGAAGTCTTCATTACCCATGCACGTGCTATTTTCGATGAATATCATTTCATATATTAATGTTGTGCATTCGGAAACTTAACTTACACTTATGAAGGCTTAGACATAGACTAACACTAGCCTGTATGATTAAGGCTTCAAAATAGGAAAAATCAGATTTCAAATCTGAAAAATTCCAAAATTTCCATAATGTTGGTTCGTTGTCGGCTGACCGATATCACGTCGGTCAGAATTCCAGAAACTGGATTTTTTGTCCATTTCCATCAGGTACTGTCGGTCGGGTTGTCGGTCGACCTACAGTTCTGTCGGTCCGATATCCAGAGACATGAAATTCCTGCACTTTTGTCGGTCCGATATCCAGAGACATGAAATTCCTGCACTTTTCTACATCGGTTCACTCGTCGGTTGCTGTTGGTTGACTTGTCGGTCGACCGACAAGTGCCCATAAATCCTTTTTAGCTTCAGAATTTCTGAAGCCAATTTCGTGGGATTTCTTCCAATTGAGTTCCAACATGCCTAAAACAACACAAATCATAGGAAAACATATGTACTTGCCTCTAGTGATGATCAAGGGAAGAAAACCCTTTTGATTAGCTTGAGATTGAGAAGAAAATCTCTTGAATCCAAGCTTTGCAACTTCAAACTTGACTTTGAACTTGAGGAAGAAGATGAAGAGAGTGTAGTCTCTACACAAACCACTTGCAAAACTCTATTTTGGTGCTTGATAGAGATGAAATGGAAGAAAGAAGAGAAAATGAGAAGAGAAAGGTGTGCCTAGGTTTGAGATTGAGTTAAATCAATCTCAAACCATCTCTTAAGCTTATATAAGTTTAGGTTTTGCGATTAGACCCTCCACCTCTCTATTCACTACGAATCAAGTCAAATGAAGGGTCACTTGACTCAATACTCATCGAACGAGTTCATGTTTTTTACGGAAGTTAACGTACTCGTCAAGATACACGTGTGGATATCAAGAGTTTCCGTATTCGACGAAATACGTAAAAACTCATATTTACATAAAAGTCCTTGGTTTCACTTGTTTGAGTCTAAAACTCATTCATTTCATTTACAATCCTTCATTAACCTATCCTTAAGCTTAATCCACTCATTAAGGGCTAATTCAATACCATTTGGTCATAAACCAATGTTAGCTTAATTAAACATAGTTAATTAGCCTTAATTCCACTTAAGATGAGTTGATCTTAATTAACTCGGGACGGGGTCTTACACAACCTCTTCAAGGGTAAAGTCCCATTAGTTTCCAGAAGCGGTTAGATTTATTTGTGATTATAGGTACTTTTGGATTCAATACAGAGAACTTGGATTTGGTAGCTTCAAAGGAAACCCCACCCACATGGTACAGGTCTGAGGTCGCTTTGACTATCGTTGAGTGAATTATAGTATATTAAAGTCAAGGTTTCTTATTCAATTTTGACCCGATTCATTTCAATTTTAACTTTTTTACTAAGCATTTGTAGAAATGTACAGGTTAAAAGATTTGAACTCGTGACCTTTTACATTTTTAAATAACTAACCTAACCTTATATATATATACTAGTCATTGCCCGTGCCTTCACGTTTTGAGCACAACTAAATATGGGGAAAACCAAACCCACACCGCCCATAATTTAACAAATTTAACTCAAATTTTCTATGTGACCCATCGGATCAATCAGCTTCAAATCAAGCCCGGCCGGATTTTTTTTTTTAGGTAAAACAGCCCAGCTAATTGAACCCTTATTTAACCACCATTGAAAACCAGAGTGGCCCACTACTATAAGCAGTCTAGTTCAATTGCATGCAAGTCACGTTTGCATCTGCTACCAAAATAATCCAAGTTAGATAAGATTCCATAATCCGTGAAAAACAACATATATATGTGAAGGGGCAAACTGATAAGTTGTGGGCACAAATTCCACACCGTTCAATCACTCAATTGCAATCATAGCCGTGTATTTAATCATATCTTTACTTGCATGGAAGTTTTGAAAAGATAATGGCACGTTTCGTAATTTCACAGAAAACCAAGGCCACTCCTATATCCTCTTGTCTTTTGTAATAGGATCTTGAATCTCTTCTCAGCCTTAGGATTTATATACAGAAATATGTACATAAATCCAAGGGTCCAAAATATCCAAGGATTCAAAAACTGAGCTCCCTTATTATATAGATTGTATAAGACATGTGTCTATAAATTATGAAATTGATTTTTTGTAATTATGTTATATAAATATGGATGTTTTTAATCTACATATGTATTCAATTGCATGCAGACAAATATGATCGTTTCACAATGAATTTTTATGTATTCCAATTCCATGCAAATAAACAAAGCCCATTTGAATCAATTGCTTTCAATGCATCCCAATTCTAAACAAACAGAAATTCCCCATTTGACTTAATTACTTTCCATATATTATAATTTCATAGAAGCAAACAGGCACATTTGACAATGAATCCCTGTGTATTCTCATTTGACAATGAATTCTTACGTAGTATCTGGCCAACTCACAAATACACATCCAGATTTTAAAAAAGAATATACACACCTAGACTTAAGTAGTGTATCAGAATTGAGGTGTAATCGAAATTAGTGTAGGGAGTTGGCCAAATACTATTTCAGTTAAAGAGCTATATCAGCCATAAGAGCCATATCATTTGATGTGGTTTAATTTCTTATTTTTTTTATATTAATTTTAATCAAATTTGTAAATGATCAATTTAAAGATGAGTCCCACTTCAATTCAAGGTGCTAGGATTACATAAGAAAAGCCTTAATTTGAAAGTTGCTATTAGAGAGGTGAGAAACCGGGCATTTGTAAGCATTAGAGAGGTGGGTCCCTTTTTATATTTATGTGGAGAAAACATTGAGGTGGGAACCTTTTATTTAAGAAAATTTTACTGGAAAAGTCTCGGAATTTAGTCATTTCTCGCGAAGGGTCCTTGCAAATTGTACAGCACAAACGGGGTTCGTCAGGACCTCTTCCGTTTTTTTTTTTTTTTAATGTTGAGGGGATGTTTGATAGGAGCTATGCTAGCGACGCTCTACGCAATTTTCTTAAAATATAGAACTCCTTTGTTTCTTCTTCCTCTTATTTCTTCCTCTTCTCCCACCTATTTCTCTATCTCCCCCACTCAATTTTCACCCAATCATCTTGGAAAAAAATAGTATCACATGCTTTATAAAAAAATTACTACTAACCGACATACAGTTTCTTTCTTTCTTATTTTCATATTATCAAGATTTATCTTGGAAAGTGAAAGAGACGGAAAAAAAACTGGCAAACATAACACGGAAGAAAGGTTCCGATAACAATCTTATGCTCATACATTGTCATGTAGAGCTTACCCTCAATCCATGAACTCATCGATGAGAAAACGAGAGAGAGGAGCGTCTCTGCAGGTTTGGAAAACCTATATTTGCAGCTTTTTTGCCGGTATGAACAATGAAATAACTCATAGCTTTTTCCACCAATGTGTATATAACCCAAATATGTTGCCCAAAAGATTCAGGGATATTTGGACAGAAAGGTGAGAGGTAACAATCATCCTTCCCTATACTTGAGGATGATGAGAGGATGATGGAAGTATTGTGTGTGGTGGGTTGGGTGAGAAATGGAGTGTGGGGATTTGGAGAAATATGAAGGAGATGAGAAAGAAGAAGACGTAAACCACTGACCATCTATTAGTGCATTGCCCGGTTACAAAAGACATTTGGAAGAAGTTTCCTCAGGCTATCAAAAATCCGACCCAATTCCAATCCTTCTCTCAATGGTTCCGGTAAATTAAGGCTCTCATCTTCCTTACTAAAAACTGGAGTCTACGTGAGCTGGTATATATGGAAAATGAGAAATGAGCATCTCTTTAATCATTCCCTAATAAACCCCCTTTAAGTTAAACACAAATCTCTATTTGCATTGCATGAGTGGAATATGTCTGATTTCGTCTCTATGACAATCTCTTCTGCAAATGTTCCACCATATATTTGGATCCCGCCCCCTGGAAAACATATAAAGCTGAAATTTGATGGTGCTTTCAACCCCTTCACGCAAACTACAGGGATTGGAGGTATTATACGGAGTTCGGCATGCACTCTTGTCATGGGTTTTGCTAAGTAGCAAATGCTCTTGAAGAAGAATTGCAGGCTCTCTTAAAAGGGGCTGAGATTTGCAGCAGTTTGAATCTTCATCATGTGATAATTGAAGGCAATTGTCTCAACTATAGTTAACTGCTTTACATGATCAGCTGGAAGAAAGTCATTCAAACTCTCATGAAGCTGAATTAGTGTGGGAAGCAAGATTTTGCAAAAGAACAGCTCATAGGGTAGCAGATATGCTATCAAAGTTCGAGATACCAAAGCCAACCCTATTCCAATCAACAGTCCCGTCGGGCATTCATGAGCAACACATGCAGGATCTTTAGGCCGCTATGACTTATCATAGTATATTTGAGTTTGGCAGTCAATGTGCTCATGCTTCCTCTTCTTCTGTTCTAACATATTGTATCAAGCGTCAACACTCGGTATGCGACCAGGTTTCGATGGTCAGTGGATCAAGGTGTATCTTGGAAAGGCACTTCCTATAGTGTTTTGTCTCCTTTCTTGTTTTGGTGGTGGTTGTAATAGGCTTTTGTCAGTTTAGTTATGGTTGGTTTGTGTTTGGGGTTTGTACTATTGGTCCAGTAGAGTCTTCTTTTGGTGGTTTTTCCTGGCTTCTGGTTGTCTTCTTTTGTTTTAAATGAAATCCCTTTTCTCAGCAAACAAAAAAGATAAAATGAAAAGCGAGAGACCTTAAAACTAATTGAATCAGATATTGCTAACACACCCAAACATGTGTTCTGACTCTCTTAAGCCGTCACTTTGAGAAATCTAGATTTGAAGGACTAGAAATCTACAGTTAGGTCCACTTATTGAAAATCCAAGCTGCTCAATAAAATCCCTCTTGTTAATGGGGTATCACTAAATTTTACCCTAATAAGATTTGTGATCATGCATGACCTAGGGTTAGGGTTTGAATGAAAAGTGTTCAAAGAATAATGGGCGCCGAAGCACATATCCAAAGACACAATGGGAAGTCTCTTTAGAGACGATAACAATGACACACCTCAATGGGAAAATCCAACTTTAATTAATCAGCTATCTGAGAATTTCTATTATCTACAATGTCAAATAAATAAGAAACATAACTTAGGACCTAAGAAACCTAATAACCTATCTTAGGAAAATAAAATAAGAATCCTAATGGAATTGAAAACTAATTCCTAATTACAACTTTTGAATAAAATTAGAAATAAAACCCATACTTGGGCCCTACACATGTGGCATGAGGTCCATCTGCATCAATTTAGTCACATTATATGATTGACCATTTGATAAAAATGTGATACTGAATAATGCATAAAATTATTTTAGCCATAGCCTTTTATTAAATGATTAATCTTATGGTGTACCTCATACTTTTTTTTTATTATAATAGAGGGTGTTCCAGCCTTTTAGGCCGAACTAATCCCTTCGGGCCCGAGGGAGCTGAGTAAATCCCCCCATACCCCAAGTGTGGTAGCACATTTTCGAACCCTCAGCCTTTTTCGAGCCAACCCCAGTCCTAAGACAACTGAGCCCCCTCAAGGTTTATGGTGTACCTTATACACAAGGTGGGATTCTATTTTGAGCATATTTCTTTAAGTCAAAGCCTAAGAGAATATCTTTTCTTTTTTCATTTTTCTTTTTTCATTTTTCTTTTTTTCTTTTTTCTTTTAATGAAGATATCCTTGTGATATTAACTCGTTACGATTAATCATTCACGCACACTGCCCTCACGCCACAAGTGCATCGGTTATATTTTGTGGGATTCGAACACAAAACCTCTAGAAGTTAACCCGTGCCTTATTCCGAGAGCTAAACACTTAGGCGGTGTAATCAATAATCTAATATTTGAATCAGGTCAGTTAGACCCAAAACAACTCCGGGTATGTTTTTCTCCTCTCAAATATTTGCTAGAATAAATCTGAAAAAAAAAAGAAAAAAGAAAAAAAAAAGACCTCAAGAGTCAAGACATTCTAGTCTTTCTAGGGCAGTGGGTCTCTATATATTCTACCCCAAAATATACAAAATCGCCCCTCTCGACTGCCCAAAAACTTTATTTTCTCCTCCCGCAGCCGGCTGCCAAGCAAAGAACTAGTCGACACAGGAGTCAGCTTAGCACTTCCGCATACATAGAATAGTTGGGTGGGTGGCAGAGAGTTTGACACAGAAGAAGACGAAGACGTAACCACATCGTCGATGGAGAAGCAAGGCAGCAACAAGAAACAGATACTCCTTTTCTACTGTGTGGAGTCGGAAGATCTCGCTCGTAAAATCGCTGCAGAATCCGACTCTATTCAGCTCCAATCCATAAACTGGAGGTCCCTCTCTTTTTCTTTCCCATTACCCCCTTTTTCCATTTCTGCGTTTGCGTATCTATATCTTTGATTACTTTCCCTTTTCATTTCCTCTTGTTCGTTTCTTCTTCTGTTGTGCTGTTTCTTTCTCATGGGCAGTCATTATTTTCTTTTTCTTTTTTAGATTTTTTCCCCATTTCATCTGGGTTTTCTTCTTGTTTTTGTAATGAAGTTGCTTTGCGTTCATATTAATGATATCTATGCTTTGGGTGCCAAATTTCTAAGTGAATTGGAAGTGGGTTTCTTCTTTTAGCTATTTTTACTGGGTTTCCTGTTGGGGTATTTATGGAAGCACCCAGATTGCAATTGGTTTGAATTTGTTGGCAGAACAGATGTTACTATCATTGCTCTGTTGTGTTTCTGAATGGTGCTTATATGGGACATATCAATGCATATGATACTTACAAGTTTTTCTGTTATGTTTTTTTTTCTTTGTAACTTACAAGTGTTCAATTGATAAGATGAATGTGCACTGTCATGGTTTGGGCAGAAAATGTGAAAATGATACATGTCCTAATACAATTTCTAATTTCTTTGCTACCCCTAATATGTGGAGGAAGGAATAGATAACCCTGACCCTTCTGACAATTTCTAAAATACATCTGCCTTGAGCACATACAAACCTAAGAAGGTGGTTTTAATGGAGATCTTACCATCGCTTTACCCTGTGCGTATGCACCCAGCTTTTACCATCATTGTTGAATTAGATGTTGAAGGTGACTCTGCAAGTTTGCTGTTTGCTTGCTGTCATTTTGGGTGTGATACTTTTATGTTTGGTTCTGTGTATCTCAACAGCTGACCTAGGCTCCGACGGCAGCAGACCCTTTTCTGTGGTTGTCGAAGTGAATAGCTGCCCGGGCATCAGAAGAGGTTGTTGTAAATTGTTATTAAAGCGATCATTCCATTTGTCAGAGTTCCTCTTAAGGGATCCTCTTATTCTGTGTCTTTTATACTTGTTTCAAATTCTTAGATTATGCCTTTGATGAGGGGGTGGGAGGTCAAATGATTTACCAATGCTGATGCAGGGACTTTTTAATAACTCCAGGAAGGAGGGGGTAAGAATAAGGACACTGAACTTTCAAAAAAAGATTAAAGAGACACTGAGAGGTGAATATATTTTTAATAGGAATGTGGAATTGGATGTCTTCAATAGAGCCAGAGTAACTTCTCTTTTTGGTTAATTGATAATATCAAAGTAGGATTTAGTACAAATGGTTGATCTGGGTGGTCAGCAAATGTATTGCTTTTGAAGGATTAACTACAAATGGTTGGTCTGAGTTGTCAGAAAATGTATTTCTATTTTTGAAGTACAGCACTCTATACTATATTTTTTTCCAACACTGATGCCCCCAAATTCTCTATGTTGTATCTAAATCTGTTGCACATTATTGTGCTTTCACAACAGAGCTTAACCCGTACACAGCTTGCATTTTTTGTAGCCTTTGGGTACTTTGAGAGGGTTTCTATTTAAATTACTGCTGAGAAAATGGCTTGTTTTGCTGGAACTTCTCTGTATATTCTGTATTTGTTATTGAGTAGAAACAGAGAAATGATGTATCTGGTGTTTATTTCAGGAGCTTTGATGATGGATTCCCAAACCTTTTCATTAATAATGCACATCACATCAGAGGCCAGCATGTTGCCTTTCTGGCTTCTTTCAGCTCTCCTGCTGTCATTTTCGAGCAGATTTCTGTCATATTTGCTTTGCCACGACTGTTTGTTGCTTCTTTTCAGTTGGTTCTACCATTCTTTCCAACTGGTTCTTTTGAACGCATGGAAGAGGAAGGGGATGTAGCAACTGCATTTACATTGGCACGGATATTGTCCAATATACCCATATCCAGGGGTGGCCCAACTAGTTTGGTCATCTATGACATACATGCTTTGCAGGTTTGTTTTGCTTTCATTCTAGAGCTTTTAAGGGGTGGTTGGGTTCTTTCGGTCACATGCATGTTTATTACTCTTTAATGATTTCTTTTTCTTTCTATATGACATTTTGAGAGACAGAGAAAGAGAGAGAAACACAGAATGAGAGATGAATGTCGTCCCTTTCTTGGATCGACTGAAGTATATTTATAAGGGCTTAATACCCTAATTACAATCCTAATTATAATCATTCGTAATCAATTACAGATCCTAAATTTAAGTTACAATCAATCATAGATCCTAAATTTAAGTAAAATCTTTGACTAATTACAAAGCATTAAATAGGAACAATAAATGGGCCTGGACATGGGCCAAAATGGATGGGCCTGGATTGACACCCCCCCTCAAATTGATGCTGGGGAGTCATAAAGCAGCAATTTGGAGACAAGAAATTGATGACGAGGCCGAGGAAGTCCCTTAGTGAAAATATCGGCAAACTGAAATTCTGTAGGGACATGTGGTAGCCGAATGACATCACGCTTATATTCATCACGAATAAAGTGGCAGTCAACTTCAATATGTTTGGTGCGTTCATGAAAGACTGGATTTGCAGTGATGCGGATAGCCCCAGTATTATCAGCATGCAATGGAGTAGGAGTGGATTGAGCGAAGCCGAGTTCTGAAAGGAGTCCACGTAGCCATAAGATCTCAGAGCAAGCAGAAGACATGGCCCTATATTCAGCTTCCGTGGAAGATCTGGACACCCGTTCTTGTTTCTTGCATTTCCAAGAAATGAGAGAATTTCCAAGGTACATGCACCAACCAGTAGTAGAACGGCGTGTGTCTTGACAGCCCGCCCAGTCAGCATCCGCATAAGCGGTTAGATGAAGAGGATTATCCTTTGGATAATAGAGACCACGAGTGACAGTTCGCAACAGATAGCGAATAATACGCTTCACAGCTACCAGATGAAGATGACGAGGAGCGGTCATGAACTGGCTCACAAGATTAACAGCATAGGAGATGTCAGGTCTAGTGATGGTGAGATAGACAAGACTTCCCACCAGGCGCCGGTATGTATGAGGATCAGGAAGTAGATCGCCATTATCTTTACTTAACTTGAGATTGACCTCTACAGGTGTATCAACAGGTGAAGAATCATGGAGATCAGCCAACTCGATAAGGTCAGATGTGTATTTGTGTTGATTAACAAATAGACCTTTCGGAGATTGATGCACCTCTAACCCCAAAAAATACTGTAAAGGGCCCAAATCCTTCATACGGAAGGAATCCTTGAGAGAAGCTTGGAGAGAGGTGATCATATCAGCATCCGTGCCAGTGATAATAATATCGTCAACATACACGAGAAGCACAGTAATACCAGTAGAAGTGTGACAGAGAAATAGAGATGGATCATAAGGACTCTGGGTAAAGCCACTCTCGCATAAGCGACGCTGGAAGGTTTCAAACCATGCCCGAGGAGCTTGTTTTAGACCATAAAGCGATTTTCGCAGGCGACAGACAGTCCTCTTGGAGGGAGAGGGGATACCTTGTGGTATCCGCATATAGACTTCTTCTTGCAGATCCCCATGGAGAAATGCATTTTTGACATCCATTTGGTATAACGGCCAGGAGTGAGATGCAGCAATGGCGAGAAGTATCCGAACAGATGTCATTTTGGCCACAGGTGCAAAAGTTTCCTCATAGTCAATTCCATACTCCTGACGGTTGCCGAGTGCCACAAGTCTAGCTTTGTGTCTATCCAAGGACCCATCAGACTTAAGTTTGATCGAGTAGATCCATTTGCAACCAATGGGTTTAACTGTTGAAGGACACTCCACAATATCCCAGGTGTGATTCTGATCCAATGCATCCAATTCCTCCTTCATGGCCTGGTTCCAACAATCTTGTTGTACAGCCTGCAGATAAGAACTAGGGATAGGGACAGAAGATAGAGTGGTCATCAAAGAAGTATGGGTAAAGCCATACCTTGCAGGTGGTCGAGAATCTCGGGAGGAGCGACGCAAGGCTGGAGTAGGTGCGAAACCAGTGGTCGGTGGAGGATCAGGAGGACGGCCATCTGAAATAGTAGGTTTTTCCCGTCGGTGATACACAAAATCAGGATTAAACCTAGTAACAGTAGGTTGATCCGTTGGTTGATCCGAGAAACCAGGTAAGAGAGCTGGTGAAGAGGATGAAGGACAGTCTATGTGAGTCGGGAAGAAATTCTGATTTTCAAAGAAAATAACATTGCGAGAAACCCTGATACGACGTCCAATGGGATCATAACAAACAAAACCTTTTTGATTAGTGGCATAACCCAAAAATGCACACCTGCGAGATTGCGCAGTTAGTTTTGTTCGTTCCGTGAGAGGAAGGTGAACAAAACAAACACACCCAAATGTATGAAGGTGATCAAACACAGGTTGTTGCCCAAGCAGTTTAAAATACGGTGTGAAATGATCAATGGTAGATGAGGGAAGACGATTGATGAGATAAACTGCGGTGGTGAGGGCTTCAGTCCAAAAACGAGGAGGAACGGAAGATTGAAGGAGAAGTGTTCGAGTTACATCAAGGAGATGTCTGTTTTTCCGTTCCGCAACTCCATTTTGTTGTGGAGTATATGGACATGTACGTTGAGAAATGATTCCTTTCTTGTTGAGAAAAGATTGAAAATCATTGGACACATACTCCCCCCCTGAGTCTGATCGCAAAATCTTAATGCATGTGGAGAATTGTGTTTCAACATAGCTTAAAAAATTTTTAAAAGCATGGAGAACATCAGACTTGGAATGTAATAAATAAAGCCAAGTAAATCTGCTGAAGTCATCAATGAAAGTGACAAAGTACTTAAAATGACTATGAGAAAGAGTCGGAGCAATGCCCCAAACATCACTGTGAATTAAGTCAAAACATGCAGTGCTTCGTGTGTTAGAGTGTGGAAAAGGTAAAATTTTACTCTTTCCTAATTTACAAGCATCACATTCAAAAGAAGCAGAATCAACAGTTTATTTATTAATCCAGATTGAAATAAATTAGACATGGTAGAAGCATTTGGATGTCCAAGTCTATTATGCCACAACCGAGAATTATTCTTAATGAAAAAACAAAAGAACTGATGTAAGGAGTTTTTCGGAGTAAATGAAGACACTGGTAATGAAAAAAGCCTTCCACGCTTAGGCCCCCTCGCGATCACTTCCCCCGACTCCTGGTCCTGCACAACACAGCCAGAGGAAGAAAAAGAGACATTGCAGTTATTTTCAACAAGTTGACCCACAGAAACTAAATTGGTAGCAAGATGAGGAGAAACTAAAACATTGGTTAATGGTAAGGGACTAGGGGTATCACCAACAGAGATGATGGGAAGATGATCTCCATTGGCAGCTTGGACAGTAAGATGACCAGTGTAAGGAACAACATTTTGTAATTTGAGGGCTGAAGTGGTCATATGGTTACTGGCACCAGAATCTAAGTACCAAGTATTGGAAAGAGAGGAAGCATTACCTGCGATGTTCATGGAGGCTAAAGCATTGATTATCATTTGGTTTACCATCTCAGGGGTGAGAGGGGCTGGTGATGCAGAGTTTGAGGAACCAGGTTGGGAGGAAGAATCAGACTGCAGAGAACTACTGAAGTCAGATAAAGCATATGATGGAGTGGTGACGGTGTAAGCACTTGGAGCGGACTGCACTGACTGCACATAGTTGCGGGAAGTAGAATTGCGAGCCTTCTTCCGGCATTCTTCGATAACATGACCAGTGGCTTTACAATACCGGCATATTTTTGCCTTGCATTGATTGGCATAGTGACCATATTTCTTACAGTTATGGCACTGAACTTTACTGATGTCCCGAGGAGGAGGTCTGACTGTAGCAACATATGCAAGAGGAGTCTCACTAGCTGTCTGTTGTTCCAGAGTAGTTCTAGTAAGCAGGCGTTGTTCTTCCCGCAGAAGTTCCTGAAGACAGGTATCCAGACTTGGAAGAGGAGCCCTGCTCATCAAGTTCGATCTAACTGTTTCAAACTCCAGACGAAGTTTCATAAGAAGCTGATCTCGATGACTACTTTGCTGCAATGGAAGCAATTCTGGTAAAAGTGCGGCAGATACCGTGGCAAACTTAATCTCATCATATTCAGTCCACAGGCGGCGAAAGCCATTGTAATACTCTTGAATTGTCTGGGTGCCTTGAGTAAATTGAGAGATTTCAAGTTCCAATTGAAACTGACGAGCAGCATTGCCTTGTTGATAAATTTTCTGAAGATAGTCCCACATTTCACGGGCAGTTTTGCATGGTTTTAAGTTGAGAATAAAATGTGACTCAACAGAGCCCAGCAACCATGTCTTGATTTTAGCATCCTTTGTTTTCCAGGCTAAAATCTTTTTATCATCTTCCATAGGTTGAGGTTCAGATCCATCAATGTGTGCCCATAGTTCTTTTCCTTCCAAGTAAATTTGAAATTGGAAGGCCCATGAAGTATAATTTGTGCCATCAAATCGAATCAGGGTTATCTCATGTTTATCCATTACTACAGATCCAGAAAAGGCACACAAAGCAGTAGCAGCAATAAGAATTCCAACCAAGAGACAATTGAACCAACAGCAGCAGTAGAATTGGCAATCACAGCAGTAGACAATAACTGTGCTGTTTGGCTCTAGTAGTGGGCCCCACGAAGTTGCCCAATCACAGATCAGATCAGATCTGTTTGTGAGTGATGAAAACCACTACCAGCAGTATAAACTTGGATGGAATTGGATAAAAGAACCACAAAACTAGACAATCGAGATGAAAAACAGCAAACAGGGCACTAATACAGCCACTGTGATACACGACGACCTGGTCGTCAGTGTATAGATCTGTATGTGGATCCCAGGAAATGATCTGCTTACAGATCTGAGGAAGAGGATGAGTGCACAACAAATTTCCACAACTATTGGAAGCAGTTTCAGGTAAAACTAATCCAAATCAAAACTTTTGAACGGCTGAGATGAAAAGATATTGACCAAACTGACGATCCACAAAAAATGATATATGGCCTACCTCTGATGATCCATAAATCCTGAGAAAATCTCCATAAAGATGTATAATTCCAGGCGACCAAGATGGGTTGTGTCAGCTGAGAAGCAGATGATGATCAATGGTGGGCCACGTTAGCTCTGATGCAATCGGAGGACGCTGACTGTCGACTGGACTGTAGTTTGATCACAGATGATCAAAAAACAGGGAAAAAATCTTCACAAATCCAAGAAACTTCTGTCGACCAAGATGGGACTAATTCGCTGATGTAGTGATGAAGATCACAGATGGGCCACTCTGATCAGTCTGAGATGATCAGGGAAGATCAGATATGATCTGGCTGAAGAAGATGATCTCAAATGATCATAAACAGGCTCCCAATGATTGGAAGATGAGTTAGGAGAAGATCAAAGATGATTGACCTAGCTCTGATACCATGACATTTTGAGAGACAGAGAAAGAGAGAGAAACACAGAATGAGAGATGAATGTCGTCCCTTTCTTGGATCGACTGAAGTATATTTATAAGGGCTTAATACCCTAATTACAATCCTAATTATAATCATTCGTAATCAATTACAGATCCTAAATTTAAGTTACAATCAATCATAGATCCTAAATTTAAGTAAAATCTTTGACTAATTACAAAGCATTAAATAGGAACAATAAATGGGCCTGGACATGGGCCAAAATGGATGGGCCTGGATTGACACTATATAGCTTCTCTTCATTTACAAAGTTTCTTTGTGTTTTACTAAATGAGAAGTGATCAAGCCCAATCGGTTGTACCAGTTGTGTACTATCCACTATGTATGGTGTAGTTGAACCACTTAATTGTTTGGTTGATAGTTGGGTGATAGAAAGGGAACTTCATGGGTTACATATGATCAAAGTTTTCATTTGATTTGATGATCATAACTGTTAAATCAAGACAAAACAGAATGAATGGTTGGATCAAGTTGTTCTAGCCGTCTATCTTGAAGGCCCTTTATGCAAAGGTTATGAACTTATGATTGTTGAATAAAATTGGAATTAGGTCATATGTAATCCATGCAGTGCCCTTTTTATCCCTCAGTCCACTAAACATTTAAGTGACTGAACTGGATCCCACAAGTGGGTGTACAAGCAGCTGCTCTTAATCTTTCTCTTACTATAGTTAAATAAGTGCACAAGATATGCAATATGCTATTTTATCTCCTTGAGTCCAATGTGTTATTCCCGAGAAGAAGCTGATGAACACAATTGCTTCAGTGGTACTTTAATTTCTTAGGCTACATCTGGGTGGAATATTTCCGTGTTTTTTTTTCTCCACTAAATATTCCAATATTGGTTTTGATGATTAATTATTTTCACCATGAAAATTTTCATATTGCAATATTTGGTGGGAATGACCAGTCTAGTTAAATATGCTTGTTTCCCCCCCCCAACCACCCCCCACCCCCCCCCCCCCTATATTTTTTACCCATTCTCTGAGTCTTTTTGTACAGTGTGAAAAAAAGAAACTTATCCAGAATTAAGGACAATACCATAAAATCTTTTATTACCATGTGAAAAAAAGAACCTTCTCCAGAATTAAGGACAATACCATAAACCAGATTTTCCGAAGTTATCAGAAAATGTAAGGTGGCAGATACCTTTCTTTTTAGAAGTTAGCCTATTTTGTCATTTTTACTGTCAATTCTTTCATTGTATGACAATTTCTTCAAATTATTTACTATGGATTATTTTTGTAATTGGTCTATGTTGTGATTGTGTACGCGTATTTTTTCTCATCTCTTTCTACTGGCAGGTGAGGTAATTTGTTACTGTTCAATTCCTCTTTGATGCCCTTTTGATATCTCCTGCTGGTGTCCATAATCTTGATGACCTTAAAAAATCTTTTTTTCTTGATGACCTTCACCTTTGCATATAATTGCCTTTCTTCACCCCCCCCTCTTTCTGATTGCTAATGAGGAAGTAGAATTCTGAAGCAAGCTGAGCCCCACAAACCCCATTGAGCTGAAGTCTAAGCACCACAACAGGTCTGTCCATAGCAGGGCCTCCATAGCAGGAGGCCCTGACCTCTCAGCCGAGCAAATCAATCCATCCAGCTAGGCATGCAGTCCTAGCAGGGCCCACTAGATGTTTATTATAATGTTTTCTTTGAGAGATCTTAACTATATTAAGTCTTTCCTCTCTTTTCCCCCTTCTTTAGATGGTTCTTTTCTATTTCCTTTTCCCTTTTTCAGTTTACTTGATTGACAAGCATTTAGAATTGAAAAAGGAAATTTTAGATGTTGATTTTTTTTATTGTTTAGAAAGAGTATCAATTAATAATAACGTTAGTTTGCTGTAACCCAACAACTGAATCACCCAGGAAATGAATGGCCGAGTCTTCTTCTCTATCTTTTGTGCTATGTGATTTGATCATTTGGCAAGTGAAACCAATGAATTGGTATTCTCTTGGGATTTTCTTTCGAATTATCCTGTGTCTCTCCTCCAGTTGCGTCAAACTTACAAGGCTGACACCAAGTAGATGGGGGTAAGGATTAGATGATGACAATGATGGCTTGTTCTATTAGTCGCACTCCTAGTTTGGGCACGGTTCTTGCTTCATAGTTCATACACCTCCTTGTTTGTTGGTATTCCCTTGTTTTTTTTCGAGAGTGGCATTACTTTCCTACAACAAAATATAGAATTGTTCGCTATACTACCAATTTGTGTTATACTCAACAAATTCAGCCCTTTAGTAGCTTCAATTGTCATGATTAATTCATACTTACATGTATCAAGATTAATGTTTCTCTCCTCAGAAACAGCATTGTAGCCTTTTACATATAATGGACATGCCTTATATAGTCCAACCTACTGTTTTCTTTTTGCAACAACGCTTGTGTTGAATCCAACTTGCACTCAATACCCCTACCACAGTTTGAACTCGATCAGATTGGTATGCACTATTGAATTGACCCTAAATTTACAATGTTAAATTTGTAGGGCCTTTAAGGTGGCTATCATCATCCAACAAGGGTTTTTTAGCCAAACCTCCTCCATTAGGAGACCTTTCCATTCCATCCCACACCATGATTGGTCGTGGTCCCAAGTGGGCACTGGAAAAAAAGAGCATTCCTTATTTTGGTGCAGTTGGCACATGCTGCATTGTGCCTCATAATACATGAGGGAAACATTGCATGGCATCGGCTCTTTTCACTTCTTGGCAAGAAGTGTTGCAAGTATTGGATCTATTCATTGGAGTATCACTTCTCTTGTATCTGTTTTGGACTACAAGTACACATTTTCATGACTACATCTCTACTTGTTTTTGCTTTTTAGTAATCTACCTTTTTTCCACTTTTTTTTTTTAATAAAAATACTTGATTAATGCAGGAACGATTTTATTTTGGAGACCATGTTTTGCCTTACTTTGAAACTGGGATCCCTTTACTGAAGCAACGCCTTCACCAGCTTCCTGATGCTGACAATGTGGGTGTAGTAGCCCTCTACTGCAGTCTTGTCAATTTCTATTCTCACTGCATTGCTACTTAATTCAGTTCCATTTGTTTTGATGAACTGATTATTGTCAAAATCTGTTTATTGTTTTCTTGGGAGGTAGAATATCTGTTTAACAGTTGCAAGCATTTACTTGCTGATCTTCCTCAATCGTTGTTTCACTCTTGATCTATAAATTTAGAATTTCTCCAGATAGTTGTGGCATTTCCTGATGATGGAGCATGGAAACGGTTCTACAAGCAATTGCAGCATTTTCCCATGGTTGGAATTCTAACTCAAGGATATCAAATGTACTCACTGTGGTTTATTCAAGCTGGTGAAGTGTTGCTTAATGGTAGCATGGCAGGTTGTTTGCACAAAGGTTCGTGAAGGTGACAAACGGATTGTTCGTCTTAAGGAGGGGAATCCTGATGGTCGCCATGTTGTCATTGTTGATGACCTAGTTCAGTCGGGAGGGACACTTATTGAATGCCAGGTACAGCATGTTCTTCTCCCTTATGCCCCCTTTCTTGAGTCTAGAAAGATGTGCTCTTATGAAGTGTTGTATCTGCTGAATATCTGGCTACCTTGAGCATGCAATAAATATGCATCTTATGCTGAACTGCTGATGCAGTTTTCTTAATTTGCTTGCCTTGCTTGTACAATTTTCAAAATAAGTTCTCGTGTCTGTTTTCTTAATTTACTCTGCTTATGGCATCAGTTCATGGATAGAATATATTTTTTTGGATGCTAACTTTTATTTATGAGAAGAAATAGGAGAGGTATGCAGCCACCAAAACTACAAGCTAACTACACAGCCCTCAAAAGTAGGAGAAAACAACAAAAAGTCAAGGCAGTAAAACATTATCAGTAGAGAAGTCCAAACTCGGTCGCCTAAGCCCCACCTTAGCTAGTATGCCAGCCATTGAATTTGCACTTCGCTTTACATGGTGGAATAAAACACCATGGTCCCATATCTCTTCCGCTACATCTGCTAATCTCCAAGGAGGCTTACATCTTCCAGAATCCCACTTTATAGCTCATAAAGAATCACCTTCCACCATGATGCCCTGAAGATTTAGTCGAAACACTTCCCAAAGACCAGTACTTACCGCCAAAATTCCACCTCATTTACACGACAATACCCTGTGGGGCACGAAGAAGATAAAATATGTGAAGAGGCACTGTCACTAAAGACGACTCCTATATCAGCTATATCCGGATTCTGAGCACACTTCCCTCAAAATTTAAATTAAGAATTCCACGTGGCAGGGGAGAGCACCTTACCAAGGCAAAGCATCTGAGGGGAAAACGCCGCCACCTTCCCATTTCTTAGGATCAAGGAGATAGGTTTATAACGAAATTCAGGAGGATGGATCTCCATGAAGCACAGAATTCTACCTTAGTTACCATTAAAGGTAAAACAAATTTCCTTATTTACCAATGAGTCATGCAAGGAAGGTTTTCCATCCAAGGATCATGCATTGCAGTCTTTCCTAATTACCCATGGAGTTGCCAAGACCGAAGCTTCCCATGTGATTCTGCCTCTAGTCAACCCTATTCCTATTTTCCATGCTTCAAACTAGTCAAGAAGAGTACAAGGGAGCACCAACACTGATTTGCATCACCAACCCTATTCCTATTTTCCATGCTTCAAACAAGTTGAGAAGAGTATAAGGGAGCACCAACACTGATTTGCAGCCAAACCATCTCATGACCAAGTACCACAAATCTTGCCTTGCACTTGAGCATCAAGTGGCCTTGCAATTGAGCATCAAGTGATCTACTGATTCTGCCTCCTTCAAGCACATGGAACAAGCATTGACTATCCAAAATGAGAATCTTTCCGAGAAGTGACACCCAACCAAAAGCTAGATTCGTCGGCAGAGCTTTGATGTTCCAAACATCATGAATTGTGCTAGGGGGCTGGAAACCAAATGAGCTAGGGCCCTGAAAATGAAGTCACCGAGAAACTACATTCCACCGAACCCATCCATTATTCATGGATAAAATATACTTGAAAGTTGAATTAGTCAAAATGTACCTTCTATCTGTAAAGTTACCTTGCAAGTGATGTTACTATTTATTGTTGGAACTTTTTTTTTTTTTTTCTCTTTTTCTCAGAAAGTTCTGACTGCTCATGGTGCGAGAAAAGTAAGCGCTTACGTCACTCATGGTGTGTTCCCTAATCAATCATGGGAGCGATTTACACACAAGAATTCTGGTAAATACTCTGACTTCTCAAATATTCTCTTTAGTCATTTATCAGGGTTTAATTTTGAATTTCATTGCTTTCAGAGGGATCAGAAAAGGCTTTTGAATATTTTTGGATCACGGATTCCTGCCCACGCACTGTAAAGGCCATTGCGGGCAAGGCTCCTTTTGAAGTATTGAGTCTTGCAGGATCCATTGCAGATGCCCTTCAAATTTGATACTTATGAGAGGCCTTGTGTTACATGGATGGCAGTTAAGTGGAGTGCTTGAAACAGAGGCCTATTTGAATTTATGGTAGACTATGAATCCTGTGATCATTTTTGTCAAAACAGTCTTGATTTATTGCGGATATGCAAAACATAGATTATCTACCCGTGGTTAATGCCTTCTATATTGGTGCATGGAAATTTGGAGTTCATGAATTCTTTTTGGGTTGTCAATGCACTGACTCAGCTGACAGACTACTGTGGATCCAAACCAGCCTCAACCGAATAAAAGACAGACCTGTACCTGATCCATTGCAACCCCAAAGTGGCCTATCCTACTGATACCAATGTCAGAGCCCTGGGGCTGTTCCTTCTGAAATGTTGTGGCCGTTAAGAGGATAGGGTGACTGAAATTTTCAGCAGGAAATACTTGAAAGATGTTGTCTAGGATCTCCACAACCGCCCAAGTTAGAGGCATTTATCTGATGCCAGGAGGACAGATTCCCTACTAGAGAAGATGGGAAACCATCTCCTCTGTCGTGTGTGCGCGCGCGCAGAGCCTTAGAAGAGGAAACCTGTTGTGTGGCTCTGCATTTCCGATGGGGGTAGATGGGAAACCCGTCTCCGTTCCGGCAAGGAAATACAGAGAAATGAGGCGGAAAATCCAGCCCTTTCTGTGCTGCACCAAACTATTGCAAGATGGCACCGGAAGCCTGCACAAACGTGCCCGTAGTAATCTGCAGATGAGGTGGCGGTGGCATTGTTTTCTTTATTAGAGAGGCTGGGTCTGTGTTGTTTTTGGATATTTTTTTGGGGCATTCGGCGACAGGTCCTGAAAAGGTCCCTCCCACACTTTCTCATATCTGAAATCTCTAGTTTACTATTTTTTTAAAGTCATAATCCATGATATATTAGTTGCCCACGATTAATGGAATTCTCAGATTTTCAAATAAATTCTGAAAACATACAAATAAATTTTAAAATAACGAAAATAAATTTTAAAAAATGAAATAATTTCAAAAAATGCAATAAATTAAAAAAAAGCAATATATAATCAAATAACGCAAATAAATTTAAAAAGTTGCAAATAAGTTTTAAAATTTCAAAATAAATTTCAAAAGACTCAAATAAATCTCAAAAGATCCAAAGAAAATTTCAAAAAAATGCAAATAAATTTAAAATAACAAAATAAATTTTAAAAAATGCAATAATTTTAAAAAATATAATAAATTTGAAAAGATACAAATAAATTTCAAAAGACGCAAATAAATTTAAAAAACGTAGATTTCAAAAAACGTAAATAAATTTGCTAAAAAAATTTAGATAAATTTTGAAAAAAAATTCAGATAAATTTACCAAAAATAGAAAGAAATATGACAAAAAATAGATAAATTTGAACAACACTCAGATAAATATGACAAAAAACAGATAAATTTGAACAAAATTCAGATAAATTTACCAAAAACTCAGATAAATTTTGAAAAATACTCAGATAAATTTACAAAAATCACAAAGAAATATGACAGAAAACAGATAAATGTAAACAACACTCAGATAAATTTGAACAAAACTCACATAAATTTGACAAAAACTCAGATAAATTTGACAAAAGAGACAAATAGGGCCAAAAGCGATCACTGAGGAGAAGTCAGTCCTCCGCGGAATTTGACAAAAGACAAAAACAGAGTGAAAAACAGGTCAGGTCGGACCGGACCTAGAATCAACCCGTGACCTCGTAGACCCTTCAACTGTTATTGGGCTTCAGAAGCGGGTGGGTCGGACCTGACCTGGAACCGACCCAAGACCTGGGACCTGAGCCGGTCTTCTTCCTCTTCGGTCTATGTTCTCTGATACAGAACAGAGAACCCAACCCACTCTCCTTCCTGCGTTGGTTTTCTCCGATGACGCTGGCGGGCGGCCTGACTGGCGAGACGATGACGGCGACGATGACGGTAGTCTCCAACGACTTGCGGCGATCGATCCCGGTGTGGCTGCAGCTGGGATGGGCGATGCAGATTAATCCCAGAACCTAGATGACGATGGTGATTCGACTGCGCAAGTAGCAGTCGTCTTCTTTGGCTCCGGGCCCAGCGACGACAATGAAAACCGGTAGTGAGGGATCCTTTGCCCAATCTTCCAAGATCTGATTCGATAGCCGAAATTCAGATCACCGTGCACAGCCCTTGATTCGATGGACGGCGACTGTGGTCAGTCCGGGTTCTTGGATTACTGTGCCATCTCGATCTCAGATCTGGAGCGTTCGTGGACGGAGCTTCTGCTCTGGCGTCGTCGTTGGAGCCGCCGTAGCCGGAGACAGAGGCGGAGACAGAGAAGACGAGGAAGATGACGAGGAGGAGAGATCTAGCCATGGCTGAGTGAGAGAGGAGGAGATAGGCATTTTGTTGAATCCAAACCCACCCAGCAAACCTAGACTCGTTGCAAAAGAAGAGGGATAATATAAAATTTAAAATTTTATGCCTAAAATGGTTGGAATGGCAATTTAGTCTTGAAAAATGAGATCATGTGGATGCAGGGACCTAAGGTTAGAAAAAGTCTAGCTGCTTGGACCTTTCGCTAATTTTGCCTATTTTTTTTTTGTACGTTTTTATAGAGCATTTCTGTGGTCTCCCAGTTCAGCGACAGAGAACTGTGAAAAATTAGGAAGTGATGGTTGGAGGAAGAGACTACAAATAGGCAAGTGATACTGTAGACAGCTTTGTTTATGAAAATGTAAAGCACCCAATGGACTTGTGAAGAAAATCTTTTGATATGCGTTTCGATATGTTGCCAAAAAAATTTGTTGAAAGTGACTTCTAAAAACTTAGTTTTTGTTTTGAGCAAGTTGCAGAAAGCAAATAGCCATGGTGGTTGCTTTCAGTTTTCCTTGAATTTCACCCTCTTTCCAATCCGTTCAACACTTGTATTTGCAAAATTATTAAGAAGAGTAAATATTTTAAGGGGATTTTCACAATAATTTACTCCACCTTCATGTATGTGGCATTTTGTCCTTAGCAATTTCATTTTCTCACCTTGTCATTTTCCTCTATTAGTTTCCATCTCTATATGCAGATAGAAATTACAATATCTAACAATGGGTCCTTAGTAGAAACCATGAAAGGCCGAGGAGTTGCAAACGGTGTTCATGGAACTCATTTTCTCATTAAGTCAAGAGATCTGTACATTTACCTTTATTTTAAGGCAAGCCAAAATGACTAAACAAGTAGGAAGTAAGCAGATGCAAGTAGTAGACATTTTAAAATAAAGCATCTTTAGAGATTTTGTTAGTTAAGTTGAAATACAAACAAAGATACCTGCTGCATTCATATTTCATTAAAACTACACACATTTCATGTGTTTTGCCCCCTGTCATTTTAGTCGGAGCAAATGAATGATAACAGGGAAGTAATAAACACTAAAAACAAGGAGACAGAGGATAAAAAGAACTAAGAGGACACACACAAAAAAAAAAAGCATCCAAACCTCTGCTATATTAAGAATTAAAGGAGCAATTTCGATTCTTTTTTAAACTTTTAGCTTATTTTTAAAAAAGTATATAAAGATTTAAATATTGCAAAAAGATAAAAAATCTGTACTTCATTCAATGTTTATTATATTTTATTTATACGTTTTATAAGTGATAAATACGACAGTGGACCTATTATTTTCTTTTATTGAAGTGAGTCTTAAAAAAAAAAAAGGACCAATACACACACTATAAGGCCATTTACTTTGAAGGGTTTTGATTTTCTTTATAAGTGGGTCCCAACCCAAGGACGAGCATTACGAATTCTTATCATCAGTGGAAGCCCAGAGGATCCGGAATTTTCCTAATCAGCTGACTCAGCTACACGCCATCGTCACCCAGTACAGTATTCAAAATTCTGTTGCCACTTGCCAGTCCGAGTTCTGATCATCTCCATCCTTTTTAAAATTTGAAGAATCAAACAAAACCCTTCTCATCACATAAGAATAATCCACACCCAAATCAAAACCACTCTCTCTCTCTCTCTCTCTCTCTCATCAAAACATCATTTAACAACAAATCCATCCCTTACTAACCCAAAAAAAGAAAAGAAAAGCAAATCCAGCCCAGTCCCAGAATCCCCCATGGCAGCAATCAACCTCCACTCTCACACGCCCTGCTTCCAACCCAAAAGCCCCACAACCAAACAGCACCCCATCATCAAAACCTCACCACCCAAAAGGACCCACCTGTCCTTTGCCTCCAAAACCCCATCCCAAACACCCCTCACCACCTCCCATCAAACCCCAGCAGCCCAAAACCAGAACCCCTTGGTGGTTGTGGGTTCTGCCAATGCAGACATCTATGTGGAGATAGAGAGGCTCCCAGAGGAAGGTGAGACCATCTCTGCCAAGACAGGCCAGACCCTTGCGGGTGGGAAGGGGGCCAACCAGGCTGCATGTGGTGGGAAGCTGTCCCACCCAACCTACTTCATTGGGCAGGTTGGGGAGGATGCCCATGGGAGGCTGATCACTGATGCTTTGGAAGGTAGTGGGGTCCACCTGGCCCACCTCAGGACTGTCCCTGGTGCGCCCACTGGGCATGCTGTGGTCATGCTCCAGTCTGATGGCCAGAACTCCATCATCATTGTGGGTGGTTCTAATATGAGCTGTTGGCCTCATGAGCTCCCTCATGAAGACTTGGAGGCTGTGAGGAAAGCAGGGATCTTGCTCCTGCAGAGGGAGATTCCAGATTGGGTGAACACCCAAGTTGCAAAGGTAAGTTGGCTTTCCTAATTGCTACACTTTATTTTTTCTGTTGTACTTGCTACTTTGATTAGATGCTTTTGGTTTTGGTACTGGTTCCTTGGAAAGGATATGAGTGCTATCCTAGCAGTAACTTCTCATTTCTGTTTTATATTGTGGGAAGGAGAGATTCCTTTGTAGGCCTTAGAAAGGTAGCTGATGAAAGGAACCATTCAATAAGCTTCTAATTTATCTTTTGTTTATTAATCAGGATACTATGATCTATCAGTTCTTTCTTTGTGGTGGTGGAATGCCAAGGAATGTTAAATATCAATATTGATTTTGATTTTGATGTTTGAGTCATCTGGTATTCACAATTTGATTGACTTCTAACTTCTAAACAATGCCTGATATGGTAACAGCAACACTTGCTCAAATAACATTCATAATTTATCTTTGAAGTGGAAATGATATGTATAAACTATCAACTATTGCTGTTGGGTATATGGCTTCCTCTGAAATTAACCGGGTCCCAGTTTACATAACGATTTGAATCTGACAATACTCCAAATAAATTCAACACGATGCAGTATGATGGAAAAATAAGGAGAAAGAGCACGCAAACTGTACAATGCACATAAGTTTATGTGGTTCACCCGAAAGGACCATGTTAATGTTTAGTTTGGATAAATACTTAGTACTATGCGGACAAGAGTATTACACAGAGAGATACAAGGTTACATCATATAAGATCCCAGCCCACCACCAGTTTTGAAACTCTGAATATTCCCCGGACAAACCGAGAGAGAAACTCCAACTAAGCCTCAAACTGAGCTTGAATCCATGTGGCACAATTAGGATGTGCATAGGACCTTTAAGAGAAGCTCCCGAAAGCATCCCTTATTGTTGTTGAGAGTTAATCCTTAGAGAACTCCCTTCCAAAGAAGTGCCCTTTCATCGCTCCCCTCCACTGTCTAACCCAAAGAGCTTCCTTTTTCCAACCGACTTGAGTTAAAAAGTCCCTCATTATCGCAGCGATTTAATGAAATTCTGTTAACTTTATAAATTGATTAACAATCACCATCCAGCAATTACAATATAAGATACTAAACTATGTGAGCAATAAATTAAGGTGTTCAAAACACTCTTAAGACGTTGATACATTCTAATAAATGAGATAAAATCAATGTTACTTATATATGTACTATGAATTTATGATACAACATTTGAATTGTACATCCGAAGGATTTATTTCTACAGAAATGCAATATGATGTGACAGATTTTGATATTCTGAGAAGTGGTTTTAAGCAGATCAAAGGCATAAAAAACCATAGCCATATGATTGGATTTTCGTCATTTGGTGGAACATGAGAGTCAAACGACTCTCCGATTTTATATGTTTTGTGGTGGCCATTGGGTTGTCATATATTTTTTTCCCCCGTAATCGTGTTACTACTACAATTACTGCTTTGACTCTTTCAAGGTAGCCAAATGCCCTATAGTCTAATCAGTGGGTGCATTTTGATGGATCTAATTGCCTTAAGGATGGCCTCTCCTTTGATGGTCCCTTTCTAATGGCCCTTATTCGAGCAAACATTGGGCGAGCAGTATCTATATTTGTACATTCCTAGCCATGACAGATTATCTAGAATAAAATTCTTTCTTATACTGGTTAGAATCCATGATACAGCCCAGTACTAGCAAGTAGTTTGGACTGGATTATGGAATGGCCTCAATCCATTGAATAAACAAGCTGTCAATTGGATGGTTCCACTACTTGTTTAGCCTCCAATCTGTCAAGCATGCAGCCAGTCCTCACTCCTCAGCACTCATCAACTGGTGCTCTGTAAGCCAGTGAATACATATAACCAAAGAAAGAAAGTTCCACACAGAAGAACACTAGCAATCCAAAAAACTACCCGGAAACCTGTTGCTTCTTTAACCCCTTCCCTCCATCCACACCCCCTTCACACAAGCACACAAAAATTATGATCCTGTTCACGGAAATAAATCTAAACACTTGAAATGGATGATATTTTATAATCAAACTAGAAGTCCTAATCTAAGCATATAAAGAAGCATATAGTCTTAAGCTTAAAACAAAACCAATTTAGAATGAACAGATGAATCTTCAGGGCTTGTTCAAATACAACCCTCTAAATGTGGGCCCCATGTGGGCCTGTCGTACAGCATCAGTTTCCCCACAAATAAGTAGCGTATCTAAGAAATCTCAAGTGTCAAATCGCTCCATTTAGGAATCCAACCATAACATCCTTATCCTAGTTGTTTGTAAAGCTTTAATTCTTGTTCAATTTAACAAAATCTCAATTTCTCCTTGAGAAATGAGAAGGCGCCTATTCATTTTGTAGATGTTCTACCATGCTTGATCCACCTTGTCAATGCCCAATTGCAAGCGTTGACACATCTTATGTTTGAAAGGAGAATCATGCAAAAATATGGTGAGGCAGTGATTGGAGATGGAACTTAGGACTGCTTTTGAACATCCAACAGAAAACCGGCATCCACTCCCACTCACCATGAAATTGCCTAAGATAATCAGAATTCAGAGATTGACCGTTAGACCACAATTGTCTGTTGCTTTATCATTACTTTTCAGTTTTCATGAACTGAATATCTTATGCCATTTTTCTTATTGCTGATAAAATAAAATCATCTGTTTGTTTGGGTAGAATTATCTGATGCCATTTTGTGGTGACACATAGATTGGTTTTTGTTCAAGAAACATATCTCAGTTTCCTTAATTTCCTTAGCATACTAGGTCAAGATCTCCACTTCTCTGCCTTGTTGAGTTCTTTGAAAGGCACTTCTATCAATTGGACAGACATGATTTAATCGATAGTCATATGTTGACATCAGCTGCAAGAGCTTGTTTGAGAACACTGCAGATATGAAGTGCCTAACACCATCATAACTATTCTGATGTATCGCCATAGGATTTCGTAGTAGCCAAATTGCCATTTTTTCACAGTTGGGATACTGAATCTTGCACCGCACGCATATTGGTGGAACTAGTGTCAAAATGGATCTAGGATTGTTTGAGTTAAAGAACCTGAAACCTGCAGTACTAACCCAATTCAAAGCATGCTGTTCTTTCTTACATATATAGGTTTCAAGGGCTGCACAGCCTGCACTTGTGCAACTAACTTCCTGACATATTTGGTATTGGAAAATAACAAATGGTGTCAGATAAATTTGCAACTTTGAGGGCATGATTTGTAATGAGAGTATTCCGGGCTCCCCAAATTCTATTTCCATGCTTGAGAGGCATTCTGCTTTTCTTCTCCATAGGAAATTGAAATCCTCTATCGCATCGCAGAAAATTAGTTCAAGTTGGCTGCACAAAAATCAGAGTGATTTTCTTTGCTATTGCATAATCCTCTCGTTACACAAATGTGCCATTAGGTTTAATATGGCCAGTTCTTTCAGGAGACAACTGAGGCAAGTAGCTAGTTGACTGTAGGTTTAGAGCACGCTAGGATAGATTCTAACTAATTATCTCTCTCCGGTCTTGCTCTTCCTCTTGCTAGGCGAATGGGCTTTGGTGGATCCGATCCCCCAAGCAAGGTTTTCATTCCCTCACCTGAGACCAAATAGAAAGCCGTTTCATACGCATAAGCAGACACACGAACAGACGACGCGGATACAGTCGCATTCGCAGAGGGAGGTCCCAACCCCTCTGCCGAATCGTAGGAATAAATATACACTCTTTCATCCGTCATCAGAGGAAAACCCCGACGATCCAGAGCGGCGGGTGGGGAAGTCCAGTAGCCAAAAGATATGAACTCGCTTCAAAGATTAGGGGATCTAGCTAGAACCAAAATAGGAGACTTTTGGTCCGGTACGGGATGAATTTCCATATCCAGCATATGTAAATCTTTCGTCTTTCAGTTGTGTTGGCTCAGAAGCTAATCAATCAGTAAATGCTTAATCTCTCTCTCTTACTGATTGATCTCCTGAACCTTCGGTAAACCTGTAGAAGATTATTTGGTAAGAAGGAAACTGCAAATCAGTTAAACACATCTTAGATTTTAGGCTATTCACATTAGGCCATCCCCAACTCGTTTTGCTTTGAATACAAAGAATGAAAGGTCGCTAGTTAGCAAGGTTTTCAGAGATCAGACTCGGGGGCAACTTGGTAACCTTCGATTCAAGTCACTTACCCAATAACCTTTAGAACACGTATGGAAAATAGAATAAAATAAAATAAAAATAGAGATGTATGAATCTAGAATTTAAGTCCTATAGTGTTTCATTTATAAATAATGAATTTAATTTGTTAATAGGTACCTGTATTTGTATTTCATTTAGGCAACTGAACAGTACCACTGATCTTCAAATGCTTTGATCTTTAAAGAAAATGGTTTTGATATTCTTGAATCATTTTAGAATGTCTCTAAGAGCCTCCTACAGCTTTTCCTAGAGAAATAGGAAATAAGTGCATTTAAGGCAAAAGTCTGATAGGACTCGGCCAACTAGATTCTGCCGTTTCTTAAGTAATCAGAGACTGAATATCAAGCCCAAGCCTTATGTACAACTAAGTTCCAGGCTTGTCTTGAACGTTGTTGGTGTTCCTCAAAAGAAGGGTTAGGTCACTGTCGCTGACCCAGCTGTGTTTTTTTAATGTCATTTTTGGCCTTTCTTTTCATTGAATGCAAGGCTTCTATCATTATCGTGTATAATTCTGATGTGAGATCAGGAGTAGAATGTCTTCAGGTTGCAAGGAGTGCTGGTGTTCCTGTCATTTTGGATGCTGGAGGAATGGAGGGCCAGATCCCACCTGAACTGCTAAGTTTTGTGGATATACTGAGCCCAAATGAAACTGAATTGGCACGTTTGACTGGAATGCCAACTGAATCTTTTGAGCAGATTTGTCAAGCTGCAGGAAACTGCCATAAAATGGTAAGCTTGGGTAGAACCATTCTCCGTGTGGCAAAATGTGCAAATGTCTTTTACATTCTAGATTGTTTACTTGTTTATTGTTGTCTCATCAATCAATTTCAACTATCACACATGTTATTGTGTTTTTCTCTTAAAAATTTAAAAATTGTCCAATACAAAATTAATGTGCAAATATGCTTCATATATTTTGTCAGATTTAATGGATAGTTTCTAATTCTTTTCTTTTTCACTGAGAAGGAAAAAACGAACTTGTCTAAATAAATTTTATGATAAAAGATGGATACCACTAGATGCATGCACCTGTGCCAAGTAGTCAAGTATCATATTCGAGAACAGCTTAATCTCTTTATATCGCCCTTTTTTCTGACTAACCATATTATGAACTAATTTAAATCTTCAATTCTTATTATCTCATTTCTTTTCCTAAGTTCCAACTTCCGAATAAGGTACATGTGAGTGTGACACATCCTTCTGCCATCCTGCATTTGTAAGCATGTCTAATATTTTGTTTGGAGGGGATGACCCATACTCAAACTGGTTCTGGGTTTGGTCAACATGAGCAAATCTTGAGCTGACAATCTAAGTTCTTAATCGTTTTCTTTCAGTGGGAAGAAACTTGAAGTAACCTGGTCCTCATGGACTTAAACTCGAGACCTCTCCCATACCAGGAGTATGCCTTACCACTACGCCATGTGCTCATTCGGCCTTGTTGTTGGTCTGCTTGTACGAAGTTACATTTGAACCATTCCCAAATGTTTTAACTGAGTGTTGGGTTTCAATGCTCTGTACTGAAGACCTAAGATGCCCAGATATGACATGGACATGGCTGGGACATGGATTTTACATATAAAAAGTGAAGTATCGGATACGATATGACATGATACATTGCCCATTTTGAAGTATGCGTGCACCATAGTTGAAGACCCAGCAATATTAGGTCTGTGCATCATATGTTTGAAGTGCATATTATCTTGCACAGTTGCGTCAAGGTCATGGCATTCATTGTTTTTCCCATAGTAATATACTAATATTAACAGTATGTAGAATATATTATTCAATACCAAATTTCACGATGCTATACTGTTGTGAATATTCCAGGGTGTCAGACAAGTTCTAGTGAAGCTTGGGGCGAAAGGTTCAGCTCTTTTTGTAGAAGGGGAGGACCCAATTCATCAACCAATCATTCCAGCTTCAAAAGTTTTGGATACAACTGGAGCAGGTGATACTTTCACTGCTGCTTTTGCCGTGGCTCTTGTGGAGGGCAAGTCCAGAAGGGAATGCCTGAAGTTTGCTGGTATGCAAATTTATGCTTCTTTCGTCATAACTTTCTGAGCAGTTCTCTCAGCATTTGGCCATTATGATTGGTTATTTGCGGTATTGCAGCTGCTGCAGCGTCGCTTTGTGTTCAAGTGAAGGGGGCCATTCCAAGCATGCCCAACAGGAAAGCAGTTTTTGAGCTTCTTCAGTCACTTTGAGTGTGACCCTCCTCTTTCTTTTGTGAGTATTATGTCGTTTTAGTATTTTACATGCTAACTAGAAGCAGATATGTTTCAAGGCAAAGTTTTCTCCTTCAGATGTCCGCATGGGACATCCTGTGGGAAAATGCATCCCCGACTCTTAGATTTTATTCATCTCGAACCATAGCTTGTATTTTTCTGTACACTAAGGGCAGAGATGTATTTTCGCGCAGGATGCCTCTTGCGGACATCTGCAGGGGAAAATCCTCCATATTTCAAGTGGAAAAATGATGCAAACATTTAAAGACAGAAAGCATATACTTTTCCTATGGAATTTTATTTTACATCTTATAGTACATATGAGAAAATCCAAGTCGTTTATCGTGCATGCATATGTACCTAAATTATGTACAACCCTGTACAGAGAAATGGGAGTACATTTATCATGTTTCCTATTTGTCGGAGATGCGGGAGGAAACCTACAAGCTGAGGAGCATTTCCCTCCATTGAGGTTTATTTTTACGAGCATCAGAAACAAAAAAATGTCTCTCATTTTTCCATACTCAGCCAGCATGTGTCTGCTTTCAGCTCTGGACATCAACTTCACTTTTCATCTAGTTTTCTGATTTCTTCCATTGATATTTATAGTTTCGAGTATTGTTTATTTTAACATTGGTTCAGGTGGGCGTGGAAACTTGTAGATATGCTGTCAGTTCATTTTGGTTTCAATGTGGTGGGTTTTAGCATTTCAGATCTCCCTTTACACTGCGATCAAATGCATTGATGTTTGACAGCCTTCCCAGGACATAAGGTGGTACCTAAAGAATAAGGACTTGCAGGCAAAGAGTGAGTTTTTTTTTTTTTATTTTTTTTTTTTTTCTGTCAATAAGGCACCTTCCCCAATAGGTACAAAGAGAATGTCATGCACCAAGCTTACAATTTCAATGACAGTTGTATTTCCTTTCTAATACTTGTTCTGTTTGAATTCCAACTCAAGTACTGTTTTGAGAGATCATGTTAAAACAAGCAGTGTTTAAAAGACTTGGAATCGGAACCAAGTTGGGTCTTGAGTTTTTTTTTTTTCTTCTTCTTTCGAGGAAGAAGATGAGTTGGTCTTGGTGGTTAAGCAGCAGAAGAGGGTGGAGAAGAGGAGATTGAAATGGGAGGGGGAGAAATTGATGATGGATTTTGTGTTAGAGGTGAGATTGGGGCAACTGAAAAAGAAGAAAAATAGAAGGGATGGGTGGATATGGTAGACATGGCTGAGTATCTAAACCCTTTATATGAAAGCACATGAAATATTCAATGTCAGATGCTTAAGTAGGTAATAATATCCCAGGGGTGTTTGGCAATGCTCATATAATCATATTAACATCACATTATGAGGATGTTTCAACATTCCACTGTTGGTGCAACAATTTATTTGAATTCTTTCAGGTAAACCCCGTGTTGGTTTATCCACGCTTCATGAATACAATCTATTTGGATTATTCTAGTTGTCCAATTAATGGTGGTTTGATTCAACTAACCAAAGAGGTTTGGTCACTATCCCATTCCTCAAGTGTTTCTCCAATTTTTTGTGTAGCTTTTGCATATGAAGAATCACTGTGACCAGTTTTTGATGATCTGTTTGTCATTGATTTTAGACCATAATGCCTGAACCCTGTTTACAAGTGTTCAACCCTCCTAACCCAGTTGGACCCTAACAATGTAACTGCTACTTGCTGCAGTTCGATTCAATCAAAACCCCTTCTAACCATTCTAATTATTCAAACCAGCCAGTCTTTACAGTAAAATGGATCACAAGCTAAACCTAAGATTTTAACTTATGATGTCATGCTGATGTCACTAGTAAATTAGAATGAACTACTGGTTGAACCAGGTTGGACCAAACCATAACCGGTTTAATGGCCTCTATAGTGGTTGTAACTAATTATTGGACTAAACATTTCAATACATCATGAGCAAAGTGGATGATCCACCTTGGTGTTTTTTGTTATTTTTGAAATCAGCCAATGCTTTTTACATGGGATCACCATCATCATCTTTGAATCCTTATATTTTTTTTATTAGGAGTGATCTTTTAGATTAACCCTATGAAGAGTAAGAGCAATGCATGCGTTGCCTTCTGTCATTTCTTGCTTATCCATCTAATCTAATAAATTGCAAGCCAAACCATTGAGCTGTACAATTACAGTGAAGGTCTAATCATCAACTAAGGGCACCTATGAAGTAGTCCCCTCTGTGCTCCTCTGCCTTCAATAAATGATGAGGAAAATTGACGGGTCTGGATCAGTTAAAACAACATAGTACTAATTTTGCATGCTACAACTTACAATACCTGAGAATAGAGGGATAACCCAGTAGTTTTTCCTTTTTATTATTATTATTATTATTATTATTTAATGCAAGGTCACCATTAGCACGTCAAGAGACAATAGTTGGGAAGATTTTCCAACTTTGTGATATCACAGCAACTTTTTATGATATTACAAAATTTTAGTTAGATTATGCGATATCGTATAAAACTGCTTCGTTAAAAAGTCAATGGGGGCACATTTCTTTTATGTATTTTAATGCCCATTTCCAATTACATTTTCATGTCTCACTCCCTCTTCTTAGTGAATGAAAATAAGCTTTTAAGATATGGAGAGAAAAGGTGTCCCGTTCACTTTTTAACAAAATAGTTTTACGTGATATCTCATAATCCAACTAAAATTTTGAGATATCGAAAAAATGTAGAAATGAAAATTTTCTCGACTTTCGCCACTATATGTAGATTTTAATGGTTAATGGTTACCATACAGGAAAAATTCCTTCTTTTTTTCTATATAGATAAGGCATTCTCACTCAATTGCAATGAGTTTGATCCATAGATGGCTGGATCCTCTCTTTTATGCTGGTGGCCCTGTGTGCAAGTGGTCCTTAGTAATTTATGCTGCCTAGGCGGGCAAAAAAAAAAAAAAAACCACTTAGAAGACATGACTGTGAAGAAAAACTTTTCATCATATAACTTCAATAATCATTAAAGATCAATGGAGCGAAGTGGATGGTCCTGGTATCCAAACTGCAAAAAGGGAAGAAGATGAACTTTTCCGTTCATCCATCTTAAAACTTGCATGGTGCACGATTTGGAGCGTTGAAAATTGGATCTAGAGTTCTTGACTGTCCATGCCAAAAGTATGGAAGATCCTAGCCATCAAATGACTCAGCCCTGCTTGATGATGTTAGGTGGACCCGTATGGTCCACGCATAAATCGATGAGGACGGCTTGAAGATGGTGGAATTTTCAGGCCCCCATGCAAAGCCACACTCTTTCATGATAATACATTAATACTACACAAGGTGGTCAGCATCATTCTTTCTACCTCCATCGTTTTTGTCCTACTAGTATCTGCATCTATACACTGTGATCGAAACAATAGGATCCGAACCCGAAACCAGCTCACACTCTCCACCTCGTGTACATGAGGCCTATCAGATTTCATATTTGTGAAACGATAGGATCGAAACCTGCTTTGAACAACCACCTACCTAAAAAAATACAGGAAAGAGTTGCTGACTCAAGCAAAATGGGGCCCAGCCCATCCGTTTTTCCAAGTTAATAAAAAAAAAGGACCTACTTCATAAGGTCATCTGTGTACTCAAGAGTGGATTAAAAATTTGAGCCATTTAAATGCCCTCCTAAAATATGTGATATCTCTGAATTTTACGTCAATAGGAATAGAAAGGATGCAGTTTGAATTCCACAGGAGTAGGAATCTTCAGTCAACCTTTTTCACCAATGGAAGGAGGCTAGTACCTAAAACAGGTTTGTGATAGATGGCAATAGAATGGATAGATACAAACAAGAGACCGAACCAGACACAACCTATCCGAGCAGGTTTTAGTGCTATTAAAAGGTTAAGAGGAGAGTGAGTTCAACTTGAGTTTGGGCTTTGGCTTATCCAACTTTATCTGCACTTTTTTTTATTTTATTTTTTATAACGCAGGTTCCAGCCCTTAGGGCTAGAATAATTCCAACGGACTCGGGAGAGAAAGTCGGATAAAATTCCCCTATAGCCCAGTGTGGTATTACAGTTTCGAACCCACAACCTTCGAGTGCAAACTGTGGTCCTAGACCAACTGAGCTACCCCTCGAGATTATCTGCACTGATTATTAGATTATAAAACATTTCAAATCTGATCCGACCCATATGAGTCACTGGGTGAGTTTGATTTCACATATCACAAATCCATGACAGGTAATTCATGAAAGGCAGATGTGGGACAGGATGATATATGTTGAAAGGAATTTGTATCAAACCCAACCTATTGCTCTCTCTGCTAACTTCCATAGTTCTGGAAAATGGCGAAAGATATAGCATGACTTTGAGGAGTACTTTAAAATTTTCTTTTCCTTGTTGTCCCATGCCTCAACTATATCAACTCATCTCACACATTTAATTTTATCATCTCCTGATTCTCACGACCTCACAAGTCACAACCATATGTCTCATCCGTTTTAGTTAGGTATCATCTCCCTTTCATTGTTTCAATAACTACAATTAATGTATACGCATCTTAAATAGAAACATGTTTTACAACTCAGACATAAATCTAGTCCATTCCTTCGCTTCCCTAAAATTGTCCATTTCCTTTTACCAAAAAAAAAAGGAGAAAAACATTGCCTATTTTCCATGTATCAACTCCACAATTTATTTATTTATAAGATGGTTAACAATCCTATATTTCACCCAGCTGTCCAGGGTTTGATCCCTGGGTATTATTGTCTTTTTCCATTTGAGTGCGCTCCTTTCCTATATGTGCGGGCTCTTTGCCCCTGTCCGTGTGTGTGTGGTTGCTATCATGGCCCAACTCCTTTAATTTGGCTCGGGTTTAAAAAAAAAAAAAGAAGTCAAAGGCTTATTTATCAAAAAAAAAAAAATCAAAAACTGGAAAGATGTATTGGAACTCAACTGTCATCACCTTATCTTCTATTTTGATATTTTATTTGTATCTAAAACACTGTAAAAACAAATAAAAAATATGAGAATTGAAGAATCTCTTTTTTTAGAAGTTTTTTGGGATTTCTCATTTGGAGTAGAAATTAAAATGACTAAAACAAATTTACATAGAACTTTAAATGCTAATATATGGGCCAACATATAAGAGGGCCGGGAGTTGCATTCTACTCATCTAAGAAGACATCGAATCCTCTAGGACATTGTTTGGTTGCGTTAGAACTCATAGGAATTGAATACATAGGATGGTAAAAAATGAAGATTAAAGGCGAATTTTAAAAAAATTAACATCAAATAACATTTTCTTTTACAGAATTAGAATCACAAGAAGAATGTTTATCAAGGGCTTTGTTCTAGTGAGAACAGTTCTCACATAGTCACATGTGGGAACTTTTTATGGGACGCATTTATGGGTCTCCTTTAAGGGATTGGGCAACTAGAGGGGAATGGAAAGATCTTGTGAGATCACCCCAAATATCAAATTTGACCCTAATCTCATGCCTTAACTCCATCATTCCAGTTCCCGCGAGTTTAATGGCTTCATATTAAGAAAAAAATTAATCATTCATCCAACGGCCCAATCCATTTGGATGGGTGTCAAACCTCAGGATTAGTAACTATCAAGGGAGGTCACTGTTTATGCAACGGTTTGGATTGGTTTCTAAGTGGGCCCCACCAATAGTTCTCATGGAAGCATGGTGAGAACTAGTTCTCACTTGAATATTTTATTTGATTCAATGCTCATTTTTAGAAATTTATCTTTGTTCTTCATTTTTAACCATCCTATGTATTCAATCCCTATATGTATTTGAATGCAAACAAATAGGGCCCTAATGTCAGTAGTTGTTTAATCTAAAACTTAAAATTTAAGTATGGACTCAACTTTCTTTAGATGATTAGATCCTAAAGCTATGTTGTAGTAAGCCAATAGGCCCCACAAATTCTATCATTTATGTTTTTTTTTAAAGAAAAAGGAGAAGAGAGGTTCTTGTTAAAAAGTAGTAGAGGATTCAGATTCCTTGAATTAGTCTTGAAAAGTTTTTTTTTTTTTTTCCTTTTTTCTTTTTCTTTTTACCATAAAGAATTCAATAACATTGGGTATAATCGTTTGTACGCCTATACGTACCCTAGTGTGTGTGCGCCACTTGCATGGGCAATTTTTGTTTGATTATCATGATCGAAGTACGTCATTTTTGGGATTAAACTTGGAATCAACTAACCATGTGTATGTGAACAAAAGGGTTCTGAAAATAAAGAGATTTGGATCTTGCATGCAGCCAGAATTCTCAAAGACTGGCTTTATATTCATCAGTGGGGTTCACCTTTAATATAAAAAAAAATTAATATATAAAAATATACATAAATGAATACAAATGTTGATTGCAAATTGCTGGTATAATGATCCTCTCCCATTACATTCTACTTCATAAATTTTCTTTTCTTTTCTTTTAGGTCAAGTTCTAATTAGTCATTTTGATATCTAATCAAAAATATTTTTGAATCAACTTAAAAAAATAATTTTCTTTTTTCTCGGCACTAGCCCAACCCTGGCCTTTGTGGGTAAGATAAGGTCCTTAGTATTATAGGCTTGCCAAAGGCATCAAGGACTATCGCTTGAACCAGGCCAAACTTACGGGTGAGGATAGGGAAAACGGGCTTACCTTAGGCCCCATCCAAGTTTTCATTAGTCCGGATCCTCTGAGGCTTTAATAAAATCCTTAGTTAAACCGGTGAAACTCTATAGTAGGGCCTACCTATTGAAATCCCAACTGTTCAAAATGAGCACCCACCATGCATATGTGCCAGGGTATCTTCAAATTTCACATGAATCCAAGTTTTTCCCACAGTTAGATTAACTATTTGATGAAAACGTGCACTACATCAAAAACGGAAAATTGGAATGGGTTACCTTCCTAATTCGTGTGTTCCTAATCCGTTCATCCGTTTCTAAACCATTCCTAATCCGTTAATCCATTCCAAAAATAGGAAATTAGAACGGATGAACGGATTAGGAACACACGGATTAGGAACGGTAATCCGTTCCAATTTTTCATTTTTGGTGTAGTGGTGAGAATGAATATGCTTAAGATTGTGTTAGTCACGTTTCCATCAAAATCAATCCAATAGCAAGACAAACTCAAATTGACATAAAATTTGAAAATACCCCATATACCCAGAGTGAATTTATTTTGAACAATTTAGATTACAATAGATGGCCCCACTGTAAAGTTCTATTTTGTTGAACTCAGGACTTCTTAGGTTAAAGCTTCAGAGGAGAGGATCAGGATTTAATTAAGTTTTCAACCAAACAAAGCATGTGTTTATCACGTACACGTGGGACCGACTTGGATTATGTAGTTGCCAAATGTTCAGACCGGTCCAGGTATATATGACCATGAGCTATCTCCTTGTACCATTTTTTTTTTTCACTTAGAGTGGGAGAACATTGGCAGATTTTCTTACTTTTTCTTGCCTCCAGACATATGCTCCAGAATGTGGGACACAGTAGATGAATGCAGCTGTGCTACATGGATAAATTTTTTGGCCTGAATTTGTGATAACCCCTATGATATCCCTTGAATTATTAGGGATATCATAGGGGTTGTCACAAATTCAGGCCAAAAGTTTATCTATGTAGAATTCAAGGGATATCATAGGGGTTGTCACAACTTCAGGCCAAAAAAGTTTGTTCATGTAGACTTTTTCAGATGAATATTGCACTTCTTATGCACTTTTTTTTTTCTTGGCATGTGTCTTTGGGCTGGTCCCTTTGTAGAATTAGGTCAATGTCATTGTCCTAATCAGAATTACTAAAGGGATCCTGCCCGGATACAGCTCAGGTCCAAATTAAATTAAAAACTCAAAGCCAGACCTGAACGGTTGAACCCCAATGGAGATGCTAATAGTCATATTCTTCTACAATGTAATTAATAAACCTTTATACATACACTTGGAATATATAGTGATGGATTGGTATTAAGGTCCTCAATGTGACCCATTGGACCTAGACCAGGATTGGGATTTCCTTTGATATAAAACATAGACATTAGTTATGCCAATCTGGCCCTTCGATTAGGGGGCTTAATTAATTGGCCGAGCCCTTAAAATGCCAATAAAATGAGGACTTTTATTTATTTTTTAAATTAAAGGGTGGGGCTTGGACAAGCTTGACCCTCTCATTTTCTTATATGACACACACGCGCACGCGCACGCACAATAAAAATACCCTGATCTCAAGTCACATATATATAGTAGTATTAATATAGTGTGGCATGAAATTAAATCTCTATGTTATTCTCCTTTCATATTTATTAATAGATAAAAGCAAAATGCTTTTGAGGGGTTCTAATATTTAGAAACTCTGTTTACGGGTTTTATCATATGGATTGATGGATCATCATGATAAGCTCTCTTTTTTCTTATCATTTCTATACACTGTACATATGTATGTGGTATGTAAGTGGCTGGACAAAGTAAAGAAGCATGCATGATGTTTAAAAGTAATATGCTATAGTTGAATATGTTAAGGATAAAGAAGAGAAGATGAGGTGTAATTAGCATTCCAATCCAATAAAACTCAGGCATTGTGAATGTTTGATTGACAGTTGACTGTCAATGCCTAGTGGCAGCGTAAAAAATAGGATTTCTTGTTTTGAGGCCCTCGGCCTTGCTTGGCCAGCGAGAGTTTGGGTAAGGCCTAGATAGCGCATGCATTTTGAGGGCTTTAGCCGCTTTAGGCCCCATGTATTGACATTAACAAAAATGATTCAATTAATAGATTCATATATAGAGAGTTTGGAGATGATTTAAAATATACGATAAGAGTGGAATGGTTGAAGTGGAGACTTGAGTTCTTTATGTTTGGTGCATGCCAACAAAGTTAAAGAAAAATTTTACAAAGTACCAATTAGATTAGTTTTAACTTATGAAGCCAAATTGTGGCCAATTAAGAAGCTACGTACCCTTACACAAAATGAGTGTACCAAAGATGAAAATCTTGAGATGGGTGTTTTATAAAACTAGAAAAGTTAGAATTAAAAATGTGCCAACAATGACACGGTAAGGAAAAACTTTTCTATACATGTTCTTAACCCACCCAAAAAAAGAAAAAAGGATAGCAATGAATATAAACAGTAAAAATAGATGCAAAAGAAGTGTAATATATCGAAGACTATGCTCATTAAAAAGAGTGCAACGATGATGAGAAGGATTCCCTGGACCCTTTTTCATCCTTTACTACAGCTTTCTCATATAAAATATTGAAAAAATGGGCAAGCGTAGATTTGCTTCAGGTACATTGTTAGGTAAGAAATCCATGCATCCATGAAAATAAAATTTTTTTCCCCTCCGAAGTGTTGTGTATTTTTCTATCTGTTTTCACGCAAAGATCTCTCTCTCTCTCTCATGCATGAATTATGTTGCCACCAACTTCCCTTTAACGGATTCAATGCAACACTCAATGCCGTGCATTTAACATATCATTTATGGCATGGAGATGCTCACAACTCACAAGCGTTCAATGATCAGTACTCCCACACATCACTATGTAAATTGGGAAACGAAAGCTATCAAATGCACGAAAGAGACTGATAAAAATATCTCCATCCGAGACAAGTTCGAAATCAAACACACCAGCTTGTAAACAACATGTTTTCCCTGTTGGAATTATTTTCATTCTTTTTCACCCTTTCTTTTCTCATTCCATACATACCCATCTAGCACAAACATTGAAAAGAGGGGGTAAGAGGTCCACAATCCACAAGTCGATAGTGCATCACCACATCTCCTAAAACGAAACATTTGATGGCACCAACAAAATAACCAATCCTTTTACAAAAAAAAATACAAAATGACCAATCACAATAATTATCAGAACCAAAAAAAAAAAAAAAAATACTGATAAGAAAGATCAGATACAGTAAAAATGAAATGGGTTTTTGTATTTCTCAAGCAACAACTCCTTGAGCATCAAGACTATTACTTTTGTTCGGTTTTTTCCCCTTATCATCAGGCACCACCCCTTCATTCCCTGCTAGCATCAAGTACTTGTCCCTTCTAGTAAGGTTGGTGCACTCAAAGCCCAATGCATCAGCCAGCTGTTTCTGTATATGGTTGGCCACCTCAAAGCTGGACTTCCCCCCGGCACATGTTAGCTCCCTAGGGACCTTCTCAAGGAACTCTAAACTATAGCCAGGAGATGGGTTCATCAAGAAGAAGATGGGGTCCAAGCACTTGAGGCCACTTGCTGTGGTCCCATAGAACATGCTCACATGAGTGTTCATGGCAACAGGCACTATCTCATCAGCTAGCTCAGCAAACAATGAGCTAAACCTCAAGAGGTATGGTTCCCTACATGTGGTTCCCTCAGGGCACACCACCAAATCCCCCTCACTCAGCAACCTCTGCATGGTCTCTCCATCTTGGCTCCTGTCCCTTGTCAGCCTCACTGTTTTGATGGGTGCAATGACCTCAGACATCTTGCTTAAGCTGTAAGTGACTGCTGTTACAGGCTTCTCAAGTGCTGTACTCAAGAAGACAGGGTCAAGGAGGGTCCTGTGAGAGCACACATACAAGACCCCCTTCTCATTTCTTGATCTTGATGGTTTGAACCCTTTGACTTCCAAATTCACACCACTCCCACATCCCAGAAAGATGGCAAGCTTGTAGGGAAGAAGGATCCCCACAAGCAACCTAAAGATGGCCAGAACTAGTCCTACGGGAAGCCACAAGAACATGGCTAAGGTGGCAGAGGGTGTAGGCAGGAAAGCTAGCCTCCCATCATGAAATATCAAAGGTTTTGGGTATTTCTCCCTCGGCATCACTGAGCTTGCATTGTTCGCCACATAAGCTTCCTGTCAAAGGCTTGCAAATTTAAGTACATGCATAAATAGATAAAAAAAGCTAACAAAGTAAACCACATATGTAAGTAATGGCTGTCATGTTCATGAGGCTGAAATGGACATTTGCAAATGCATGCAAAGTTTGTTGATCATAACAACGAAGAAAAATAAAAATGGTCCCTTCCAGAGTAACGCTGTTTTTTCATGTGACCATTATTTGCCCCATTTTTTACAGAAAGCATAGGCCAGACTCATGTAGTAGGTACACATTTCATACAATTAATTACATGAGAAGTTCAGCTTAAGAAAAATGGTTTACCAGATAAAACGGTAGAAAAGTCTTCATTTTTATTAGGAGCAAAAAATGAAATTATAGGTAAAAAAAGAAAAAAAAATGTTCTATGCAAACTATTTCACATGAAATTAAAATAGTTTCTGAGAGAGTGATTTGTTGTTCTTTTCTTCTTCTTCTTATTTATTTATTTTTTGAGATGGAAGTTCATTTCACAATTTTGCAAAAAGCAGCTTCACATCTAAGAGGTTAAAAAAACTTTTTCCTCAACAAACACATTTCATGGAAAAAAAATTGTTTCACCATACAAAAAGGGCTGAAATTGTAGAAAATGAAGTATTCAGTGTTTGTTTTCAGCAGAAAATGAAATTACTAACAAAATAGTGTTGCAGAAAAATGTCATGCAGAAACATATAGGTACCATGAACCGCACTGGTTATGGACATTGGAGAATAATAAAGCTCCATAAATGAAGGCAATAATTCAATAAATCAAATAAAATGAAAAATAAAAAACGAATGACAGAAATTAATAAAGCACAGTAATTTGAACAAAATTTTTATGTGAGTAAATGGTCATGTAATTCGTGCAGCAAATGCCTATTGACATCCACCCACACACAAACCATGATAGATGATGGTTATGTGCATGGATAAGGAAGATCATCATTTTGTAGCATGCATACACAAAACAAATCTATCAGTGCAAACAGAAAAGGGCAAAAAAACAGAGAAATTGTTCTTCTATTTCTTCTTTTTAATATTTCAATTAGCTTCTCATGATATGATATATAGATTTGTAAGCATATACCTTGCAAAGGGAGATGAAGAGCTGATCATGAAGACTGCATCCTCCAATACCAATGTCAGGCATGCTCTCTCCAAAGATCTCCCTAAGAGCTTTATGTTTAACAAGTACCCCAGAGTCAGTGAGAAGGCCAGTAAAGTAACCACCCACCACATGCAACTCAGTCCCCACAACATCATTCACCATCAAATAATCCTTGAGAAACCCTTCAACCATCACTCTAGGCACACTAGTAAAAACAACCCTCCTCCCAGTGGAAAGCAACACTTCATAGGCCTGGAGGTTTAGGTTCTCAAGATAAAACTTGGGCAAAACTGCCCTTCCAACACACTCCATATCCTTCAACCTGAGCCCACAAAAGGTGACAAAGACCATAACCCTCATTCTCAGCTCATGATTCAAAACCCACAAGATGGGGCATGTCAAAAGCAGCAACAAGGCCCTAAAAATGCTACCCCCTTCAAAAGCAACCAACATGAAGTAAGGAAAGAAAGATGGGGTCTTTAGCAAGGTGCCATGGATATCACACACCAGAGTCTTGGTAGCCCTTCCCTCCCACGGGCACTTACTCACGCTAGGGTACATAGAACTTTGGTGTGATCTAAAAGAAGGGTTCCTAAAGAGAAACCCATAGTTCCCTATCTTTCTAGCTGCCCTGTAACATGAGTTTGCCAGGAGTTGGCACAAGACCCAATCAGCAAGCTTGAGCAGAACAATAGGGAAGACCATATTTTCTATCCTTTCTTAGCCTTGGATGTGGGTTGTAGATATGTTAGCAGTCCATGGGAAAGAGGTGATAGATATAGGGAGGATTTATAGCAATAGAAGCAAAAGGATGTGATGTGGAGGTAAGGTTGACCAGGAATCCATTTAATTCTCATGAAGCTTGCATTAACTTTACCCCCAACATAGAAAGGCTCTTTTTTCTCCTTCCCAGCACGGTAGGTTGGGGTGTTGGTGACCGCCATGGAGTTTGAGATCTTTGAGAGCATTGAAACTTGATGGGTCTATGTTCAATATTATTACATTTGCATGGCTATATATTTATATATTCTAGTTCTTTGCCCCTCTCTCTTTATCAGGTAGAGGGTGCTCACCTAGCTACTAACGTCTTCATGTTTGAAATTTTCACTCTCTTTCTCTTTGACCAAAATTTTCCACAAAAACTATGTAAAGGACGTGTTAGTGTGTAGAAGGAAGCTGGAAATTGAAGAAATATAGGCGGCTGCTTTGGTCTATGGGCAGAGTAGTGCCCAGTAGTTCACCAATATTAGCAGTACATGACTTTTTAGACTCTTGTCGCATGTGGAAGTTGACCTTGGGAGAAGGTAGCCTACATCTCAATTTGCAAAGTGAAGGAAACTTCTTACCTGGTCATGGCATGCAATCTATAATCCTTTTCCAAGGGCAGACTTTACTAGAAAATTATATCCTCCAAGGTCGGTTTGGCTGCAAGCACTTGGAGATTTCTTGTCTGGTTCAAATGCTATCCTCTAGTAAAATCCCAAAAATGCTCAGGGCAGTCTCGCATTGGAATGCTGGATTTCTGAGAATTATGGGTGAAAAAAAAATGACATTTGGAATGCCAAGTTGTAAATTCTCCTTATTTAAATAGAGAATTTAATATTCAGGATATGTATCCAATTCCAACAGAAATTTTGGATTACAGAACCTGCACCCTTGTCAGGAATTCTCAATAAGGGGAAATTCCCATAGTAAATGCCCCTAAACAAACAGGCCCCTAGCAAGCACTGTAAATCCTCACATTTAGTCCTAACCTATCAAAATCACTCTCTCTCTTTGTTTTGCCTTAGCCAAAAATCTCATTTCAATCGAAATTAAGCTCATCATTTTACTGATTATGTATAGAAAACTTGATTTCATTCATTTGTTTTGTTCAGATGTTTCTACGTGATTAATTTTGCACGGCAGAAATAAACTCCAAATGGGCTGAAATTTGGCTGAAAGTTAAATTGAAGGTAGGATGGGCATTTTGAGCAGTTTGGAACTTGGGATTTCTGAGTTATCCACCAATGATGGAGCTACAGCATCGGATTGGAAATTGAATGAGGCTAGCCCACAGAAGTTTGGACCCTTCATCGTCAATGGAATGAATGGTGTGGCCTATCCACCAAAGATGGAGCTAAATCATCAGGTTGGAAATTAAATGAGGCCAGTCCACAGAAGATTGGACCCATCATCATCAATGGAATGGTGTGGCCCACCACCGATGTATAGTGTAGAGAAGTAAGTAACCATCCACATCCAAAAAGAGAAAGGCCAGGCAACCCAACATTGGGGTGTTATGGCCTAATAAATACGCCGAAAGTCCTGAGACTGATTGAACGTGTTAAATCATGGGACTGATTGAACGTGTTAAATCAAGTCTTATAATTATTTAAGATCTTAGCAATTGGATATTATTAATGAATGATTTGAAAGATGTTCCTCATAGGAGTATACACGGATCGGATTGGTGCGGATTGGGTCAAATCCGTCACCAATCCGTTACCTACGGATTGACGGATTTGGAATCTATCACCATTCCGTGGCAGTTAAAATTCGATCCGTGGAGGACCGGATTGGATCGGATTAATCCGTTCAATCTAATTTTAAAATAAAAATGTCAAACATGTAGTAAAAAAAATACATTTTGACCCTTTAAATTTTTTTTTCTAATTTTAAATTGAGATATCTTAATTTATATTTAGACCCCCTATATTTAATGTCAACGGATGGGATCGGATTGAATCTGCGGATTGAGGTTGAAATCCGTCACCGATCCATTGCTAACGGATTACAAAATTTTCAATCCGTCACCAATCTGTTTACCTTCGGATCGGATAAAAATCCGCGGATCGGATCGGATTGGATTTACGGATCGACGGGTTTTTTGTACACCACTAGTACTTCCCCGCGTGGGCCAGAAATAGATCAGGTGGCCATCAGTTAAAAAAGTTGAAGTCATTACTATCTGTAGAAAGTTCTGGATGGCCAGATCTACACTCCCTACTCAGTGTAGAGTTGGCAATCCATGACTACACATATTGATTGTAACTTGCACGGAAATGCTAGCTACATCCTATGGAGTGTTGGATGTATTGTTTGTTCTAGGAGTATAACGGCTCGGTTAACCGGTCATTCTGAGAAAACCATTAACCGAACTGTAACCGCGGTTTTCTGTCTTTTAAAACCGTAACCGTATCCACAAAAAATCGTGAAAAATCAAACCGCGGTTAACCGTATTAGACGGTTCGGTTACGGTTAATAACCGTGGAAAGATAGAGAAGCTCATGAAGAGAACAAAGACATCAATTGCTGCTAAGGTGAGAAGAGAGAGGAGGATGTCCATGTTTGAAGTTGGCTGCAAGATTGTAAAGGTATCAAAGACGACATGAGTTGGGATAAAAAGATGAGAATTGCGTTGTGGGGTCTCTTCTAATTAAATCCTAATAAAGTAATTGGCCACCCTTTCACCTAACTTTACATTCATATCCATGCATCCTACAAGCAGTAAGCAGAGCACCCATGTAAACATTATTGGCTTCATAAATGAACCATGCATGCATGCATGCATAGAGCTGGGCACAAGGCTCGCCTTTACCAAGGAAACCTGTGGCATCAACCAAATTGGCGGTGATCTCTTTACCAGACTACAGCAGCTTCTTGAACACAAAAAAAAAAAAAAGGCTGAACGGCTGGGAGTCGAGAGAAAGAGGCGAGAAAAGAGCTAGGGTTTGTTACTTTGTTTGGTTACTTATTATATAAGTTAAGAAATATTTCATTTAGGCTCCTTATTTTTTCTTTTATTTGTATAATGGTACGATTAACCAAACCGTATTTTACGGTTCGGTTCGATTAATAACCGTGAGTTATTATGGAAAATCATAATCGAACCGTGAAGTGCGGATTAACCGTGAGTTATTACAGGAAATCATAACCGAACCATGAAGTGCGGTTTTTAGATTTCATTAACCGTAACCGTAATCGAACTGTGAAACACGGTTATCAACCACGGTTCGATTCGATTAGATGGTTTTTCGATTTTCTTTTACACCTCTTATTTGTTTAGCCAAACTATAGCCCATCTTCATGGCTTAAAATTTGGTTCAAATCAGAAGTAGATCATAGTTTCAAAGTTTGGGACCAACGATAGAGAAAATAGCAGTAATGGATATCTGGACTTCTAGTGTATGGGTCCGGACACACGTCTGCCAATACTAGATGTAGCGTTTGATCCGACGATTCAGATTGTTCTTGGCATGACTCCTAATTCCAAAAAGAGTACCTGTACAAAGTCCTGAGACAGTCTTTAGTTAGAGCGATGAATGTGGAGGGAGCATTCATGAGCATTTCAATTTTCAATCCAGATTCCAGAAAGGACGGCATTTGCGGAATTGAGATATCTCCCAACCGAAACTCTCGGAAAACGCTCCCCATGGAAGTTCATGGGGCTACTTAAAGCATGCATGTCAGTGGGATACAGAGTGGATGGAAATATCACTTTATACACCAGGCACATTTTTTATCAAATTTTTCGAGCCATTGATTTAATGCCTTAAAGTATAACGACTTCAAAGTGCCGATCCCTTCTTTAATGCATTATGGGGCCCACCTTTTCAAAATCCAAACCGGTCATCAGCTTTATCATCCATTATTTTGGTCGTATGTAAATTTTCAAAGAGAATTTCAATAGGTGAATTGTTATATTGATTGCACATGAGGGACTCCCACCGTTTCTATCCCAATAAGAAAAACGTACGTAAGGCAAGTTCATCATGTATTTCAATACATTCAAACCCAATGATGGTCATCTTACATATTTGACCACTATACATAAGGTGATAGCGCTGATGGATATTATCTGAATTTTGAAAAGGTGAGCCCCACAATGTATTGAAGAAGGGCATTGCACCATATTATAATGTAGTGGCGTTGCATTGTAGTTCTGACCCCATCGAGTGCAGGTTCTATGAGTGTAAACTTAGATAGCAGTAGTTTATAGGATGAAAGGAGTGTGAGAAGGGCTACACTGATGACAATTGGGCCAAAGTCGGTCCCATAGAGCTGAAGTGCACATGCCCTAGAACCATAGGAGAAAAATCTCCAAAATTCTTTGATATCTTGCAAATAAATAGGCCCTTAAATTTAGCAGCAGTCTGATGTCCTACACGCCCAATTATATCCTACACCCCTCAAGAAATTTGGTGTTGTAAAAAAGTACTGTGTGGAGAATACAGGGATGGCTTTGTGGATAGGACTCGGGCTCTCATAGTATTAGTATTGTATAGGGATGGATCCTTGGACAGAAAGATTTAGGTAATCCCTTCTAAGCCAGGTACGCAAATAAAAATAAGAAAAATGAAAAAAAAAAGAGCTGAGCCATGAAAAGGGAGGAAGAGACAGAGATGATAATGATGACATTGTTGAAAGAAAAAGAAAAGACGATAGAAAATGTCAAACATTAAAGGAGACAGGAGATATGGTTGCAAGAAAAAAAAAAAATGAAAGAAAAGGGAAAAGAAGAAAGATAGTGACATTGTAAACAAACAAAAACATGCTGCTTGAAAGGAAAGAAAAAAGAGTGTGAGAGAGAGACAGAGGGGACACAAGATTCTAGAAAAGAAAAATTGAGAAGAATTGAAATTCAAAGATTGGGCAAAGCAAGAATGAAGAAGTTGACAATGTCCATTAGTTGTACCATAACCAAATTCGCGCCTTTTAGTCCTAGAGATGACAATCACCTCTTGGAGAAGTAAGAACGTGATAGCGAGGAAGAGGAGCACATAGCCAATGGAAAGCCAAGAGGTACCGGCCCTATTCAAAAGAGATGCATGAGATCATCTCGGTTTCTTCTCTAAGTATTGGTTGGTGTTATTTAATCTTAACCATTTCTATCAAAAACTAAGGCATTAATAGAGGAACGGTGCTACACATCCCGAAAAAGCGCCGGGGCTGACGCTCCAAGGGAGACCTTGCCACAGCCCGGACTCATTTTTCGAGCCGTGTGGACTTTCTCTTAATAGAGGCAATGAGAATATATTTTTTGAGGTTTTTCTAAAGGGGCCTCCTCCCCTGCGCTCAAGTGCACGATAAGCCCGTGCGCTCAAGGGCGTGGGGCCCACATAGGGACCCACCTAGGCATGGGGATGGGGGGGGATTTGAAGCACACGCAGGGGCCCTCCTCTTACAAAAAATCACCCCAATCCTTAATTTCTATCATCTCCATCTGGGCCACAAGATTTTAACGGTGTATATATATATTTATATGTGTGTCACACGATCCAACGGTCCAATTTAATCGAATGGGGCTAAATTTTGGTGGACATGTGCTATTCAATGGGGCCCACTGTTTGGTCCATTTGGATGGGCCAAACAATGGGCCCCACCTATGCAGCGGACAAAAATCCTCCCCTGCGCATGAGCTGAGGGGAGGACTGCCCTCTTTTAAAATATAGGGGTTTATTTTGTAAAAATCTCTAGATGAATTTTTTACAAAAAGATTCTTATATTTAAAAAAAAAACCTCAAAAAAGCCCCTGCACTTTATAGCGACGCTTGAGAACAAGGGATATTGATTGCCGTCTGAACTCTCCTTCTTTAGTCCATTTTATCATTTTATCCTTGTCATTTATTAAAAAATTAAAAAAACGCATTTGCCCACCCATCATCATGAGTTGACACTTCACAGTCACCATTTCAAACTTGGGATAAAGGCTCACCAAATGGACCTGTGTTGGGATTTCATAGCTCCATAGGAATCTTACTTTATCTTGGTCACGATGATGCGTACAAGTGGGCCCACTAAAAATAAGTAATTTTAAGAAATAGCAAAATAGAAAAAAGTTGGATAAATCTATTTTGAATTATATAAATCTGCATATCATATAATAAAAAAATATAAAAAAGGACCCACCAGAATTCAATTTTTTTGAGTTGGGCAAGGCTCGATTTTCGTTTTGACTTTTTTCTAAAAAAGATTTGTGCATTGAACTTGAAGAACTGTTCATAAAAGAAGATTTATATGAGTAGTAGGCTTTCCTTTGATTTTTTTATTATTGTAATGGTTAGAACTTTAGATGTAAATATAACCACGTGATTTCATATTCAAGATGATTTATAAGACCAAATAGAACTCTCTCTCTCTAATAGATTTTAGAGGATAAGATATATTCTCCCACATAGTTAGGGACCCATAGCCTTACTGATCGGTTTTTGGGCTTGACCACATTGATTTATCTAATTTCCTATGATAGGATTTTAAGTCTAGTTCTCTTTTATCTGGTTATTACTTTTGATTATTTAAGATTTAATTCAGTTCCCACTACCGTCCTAGATAATATAATGATAAAAGCCCCATTTTTAACAATCTTTCCAAAATTTTAATAATTTCTCAAAAATAATATTTTTAACAGACATCACATTAACTACTTATCTCAGCCTCAATATAAAACTCAATATTATCTTTTATTTTGGGTTGTAACATTGATAAAATAAGTTTGTTATCTTCACTAGCCAGGGTGTTAGTCCTCTATTCATTTGACCTTACATTTTATTTTCATTTGGAGTCAACAAATTTCCATTTCAATATTTTAATTATATCTTATGTTGATTTATATCATTAAGAATATGTTTATTTTTTTACCTAAAAAAGAAAATATGTTTATTTATAATTTTTTACTAATTTATATTTCTTAAAATGCTTACTTTCAGAATACCACATATTTTTTTCTATTTTTACTAAATTCTTATTTTTCTATTTAACGTGTTTGCTTGATATATCATTTAGCATACTTTTTTTAACCTGTATTGCATGGTAACGAGATGGATTGAAACTCACGTGGAGTTATTAGCCAAACAGGTGTGCATTTTGGTGGGCCCTACCTAAGTTCGGAGAGGTGAATGCCAACTTATGATAATAGGACATATGTGTCCTTTTAACTTTCCATTAAATGAAAGGGATAAAATGGTAAAAAGTATAAAAGATAGAGAGCTGCTACCTGCACACTACATTTGACTCATCACACACTGCATTTTAAAAAAAAAATTCCTAAACTACCCCTCCCTCTCTTCCCTCTCCCTCCTCCGGCCACCTGCGCCGACCCCATCCCAGTCTCCCTCTCTCCCCTCCCCCGCCCTCATCACTCTCCCCTTCCGCAACCCATCCCGCTCCCCATCTCCCTCTTTCTCTCCCTCTCTTCCTCCCTCCCTCCCCCACCCGCCTTCATCCCCATCCCCAGCCCACCCCCAGCCCTACCCCCACCATCCCTTCAGTGTTGCCGAAGCGGAGGGAGAGGGAGAGAGACAGGAAGGGAGAGAAGGAGGGAGACTGGGCTGGGGAAGGAGAGGGAGAAAGAGGGAGAGGGTTGCGGGCACCGGGCGAGAGGGAGGAGGGATTTTCTAGCGGAGGCCGGCGACGAGCAAGGGGTCGGTGCAGGGCGGGTTGGGGTGGGGAAGGGGAGAGATGGAGGGAGAGAGGGAGAGAAAGGGGGAGATGGGGAGCGGGATGGGTGGGGAAGGGGGGTGAGGGAGACTGGGGAGGAGGGATTTTCTAGCGGGGCCGGCGACGAGCGAGGGGTCGGCGCAGGGTGGGATGGGGTCGGGAAGGGGAGAGAAGGAGGGAGAAAGGGGGAGATGGGGAACGGGATGGGGTGGGGAAGGGGAGAGAGGGAGACAGGGGAGGAGGGATTTTCTGGCGGGGCCGGCGACGAGAGAGGGGTCGGCGCAGGGCAGGCTGGGGTGGGGAAGGGGAGAGAATGAGGGAGAGAGGGAGAGAAAGGGGAGATGGGGTGGGGAAGGGGAGAGAAGGAGGGAGAGAGGGAGACTGGGCTAGGGTCGGCTCAGGGCGGCGGCGGGGTCGGCGCAGGTGGCCGGAGGAGAGAGAGGGGGAGAAAGAGGGAAGGAGAGGGAGGGGTAGTTTAGGGATTTTTATTTATTTTTTTATTTTTTAAATGCAGTGTGTGTTGAGTCTGATGTAGTGTGCATGTAGCATTACCCTAAAAGATAACCAAGCATAGACGGCAAGGTTGCTTGGTCTTACCATCACCGTCGGTTAAGGGATGCTTTAGTAAAAACGTAAAGTGTAGGGGCTTTTTTGAGGTTTTTTTTAAAATATAGGGGCTTTTTTGTAACAATCTCTAGATTATATTTTATAATGAGCAAAGCTAATCTTAATGGTAAATAGTACTCTAACTTCATAAAAAATGTAGTTCCTTTTAAGTTTGTTTTTACATGAACAAAGGCTGGGTTTCATTAAAAATCAAATAAAGTGCAGCCATGAAAATAAAAATAAACCAAAGAACATGTGATATGATTATTTCTTATGTAGAGATGAAAAGCCTAGAAGGCCCTCTGATCATTACCTAAAATATCCACAATCAGACCTTTTTATCACATTAGATTTCCATAGTTAGCATGCATCAATTCGGTTCCATAATAGTGTATTACAGGAAAAAAAAACTAGGAAAAGATGGCAGAACTGTTATAAAGCCTCCTCATTTGAGTGTATTTTTAATGAAATTATTACTTTAACTGTTTAAATAGACACCAACATTGGACAGTGCAAGCAGTGTTAAAATTATCGTAGAAGGATGGCGTAGGTGAGCAATTTTTACTCAACATGAAAACCTCACTCATTGCGCTAGGTACAATGTAAGTAGTCTTGTAGAACCCTTAATGAAGACATTACAAATTCTTACTACATTAAACTAGAAATAGTTTTTCATGCATGCCAACACACTCATGACTGATCTTTGGGATGTTGTGGTTAAAGTATTACTTCTGACCAGTAGCCCAACTTAGCGTGTAAAAAAAATTTACGTAGATGATATTGTTTTTGGTGAAAAGGGTTTTACAATGGACAATTTCCAACCCGTATTATAAAAGAGACATATTTCTCGAGATATTAGTGCCTTGAGAATTGTCGTGATATTTCAAATTAAAGTTTTTTTTTCTCAGGATATTAACAGGAATTGTTGTAGAAAAACAAATTAATTCTTAATGATTAAAATTAAGATATAAACACAAAGTATCTAGTCAAACACAGCTAAAAAAGCATTTCTATACATCTTTTTCTAATTCCCCCCTCTTAATCCAATTTTACCACAATCTCCTCGCCACATTTTCAATTTTGCTGATGTTTTGAAAATATCACAATATCTTCTTGACATTTTGAAAATACTTCCTCCCTAATATTGCAATATTTTAAGCGGGTCTAACTTATTTGAAAGGGGTCTAAATTTGTGTTAGTCTGATATAAATTTTATGATGGTTGATCCTGGTAGATAATGCATTCAATCCAACAAGTGGTATCATTAACACTTTACATTCGTTTCGTACCCTCTCTATTCAAGCTCAAGGGCAGGCCCATGATGTAAACAGGATGTGGCCACTTGTGACAAACCGGAATTTTATTTCTGATGGTGATGGTTAGGTCAATTGCAAGTAGTAAATGGTATAGGTACCCTTACCAACCCCTGTGGCCCACTGATCAGATACGAGTACGGGCAATCAATGGTGTGGGATCAGTTTCTGAACACTCGTCCACTAAATCCTTACTTTGACATGGACATGTGTTACTGAACACAAAAAAAAAAAAAAAAATCTACAATGTATGGTGTGGGTAGGTAGGGGCACATTGTGTGCATCTACTACCTTACCTATTGCGACTGATCAATGAAGGTTCTGGGACTTATTGTGTGGGGCCTATTCAAGTATCCTGTGGGATTAGGACAAGTATCGTTTTCATCCACTTTCCAGTTGTAGTGCCTATTTAAGGAACTGAACTTTGTTTGATGAGAACTTGTGCACCCATCTGTGTCATATGCACATGGGGTGCAACTTGTGTGAACCAAACTCGAGCCTCTTGTGGCCTGGCGTCTAAATGCGAATCAAATTTCAGTTTTAAGTCAATAATGGGTCCTGGATCCGATTCTCAATCCGAAATCAAAGTAATGAGCTTTTGTAAATGGTATTTATCGTCATCATCGTCAAAGTCTTATCCGAACTACGTTGTAGTCGGCTACAGAAATTATATTCCTCCATTTCGATTTATTCTGAGCAATGTTTTCATATAGATAGCATTTATTTAGATCTATTATATATTAATATTCCATCTAGGCTCTTTTGTCTTACTCATTTTTTTTTTTTTTTGTTGGGCCATCAACCTAACAAAAATAGAATCCTAACGGATATTGTCATGCTTATTCCAAACAGGTCCCATTGGATGTCAATTTCCCTTGCTTACCTCAATGGTTTGCTTTTTTGGTGGAGTGAAAGGATCCTTTGGTTTGTAGTTGATAGTGCTCTTGATTACACCCCATATTCGGAATATTTTTCAATCTCATGAGTTATTGTTTCCTCTGGTCTAGGAGTGTTAAATTGAACACGAGGACCAGGTCTTGAACGCTGGCCTGTGCTACCAGAACCATTTTTGGTAGATTAAGAGGCTCCTTTGTATTCATCATAAACATCTATTTCAATGCTTGTGATTACATGACTTGGAGGATGATCTAAAGATGAAGGCCATGTGTCACAAAAACGACCCTTGATAAAAGAAAAGGACCATGGCCTTGAATTACACTCAAATCATTGTAACTTGATCGAACTCAACCCAGAGTATTCTGTAACTTCAATCAACTCCAATTCTTATGAATGAATGCTTCAACTCACTGTATGTTTGAAAAATAAAAAAAAAAACACCATAATTCTATGTTATCTTCAAATGGGATGACCACAGGAAAACAAGTTGTGAGAGCTCAAGCTTTCAATGCAATAAAATTCTTTTTTTTTTTTTTTTAACTATCTGCCCACCGATGAACCCTTGGGCAGTATGGTGAGAGCGAGAGTCCTATCCACGAAGCCATCCCTATATTATCAATGCAATATAATCAGTAACCAATACCTAGGTGTAATGGTATCACTAATTCAACATCATAATTAAGCACCATACAGAGAGTAGTGTTATTAATTAATTAGCCGAGATTTAACTTTTCCCAATCTAGGTCACATTAAAAATGTTAAGCTTAAGCATTGATTGAGCTTGTTTTCAACTTACAACTTTAGCCCAAAATAGTCTTGGAAGCATTTCAAATAAGATACAAGCCAAGTCATGTTTGCTCATATTTGCCTCGTTCAAAAGTTAAATACCTTGGAACATTGATCAAGTCAATTGAAAGCTTGAGACAAACTTTGAGCTTGGGTTTAGACTCGGAACGGAAGCTCAAATTTAATTTTGCTTTAATGTATCATGATGTCAATAACTTTGTCAGCCTTTATTGTTCATCTTGATTTTGCTTTAATAGTCTTGTTCACATAAGGGCCGCGTTAGGTTGGTTGACGGCTAATGTAAAACTTTTGTCACAATTTAAACATGAATTATGAGAAAACAACATCCACTGAAGATAGATGAAAATGTAAAAACAGAATTTATGTAGCCGACTCCAACATAGTTTGGACAATGCTTTGATGCTGATGATGTATCATGATGTAAATTAATATATGAAGAAACAACATGCTCTTATCTTTACTAATAAACAAGGTTTAACAATCTTAATTCATATAAACACGCATAAGTGATAAAGTTAAACCTTCTCTATCTCTAAACAAGAAAAAGGTAAAAACCAACGTTCCAATCAATATACACACAGGAGTTAAAGAATAACGCAGATGCACGTGAATGACAATCAGAATAGTTGCATAACAGTCCCTTTCTGAAATTGGTTCACAAATCCAGGCCTTCTGACTAGCCCACGTCGCATCTGTTCCAAAGTCTTCATCTCAAGACTCGAAAACAGTGGGCCTTTTGTGCCTTTGTTTCGACAGCAAGAGCCAAACTTGGTGCAAGACCGGCAGCCCCCAGAAATCTAGAATTTGACATTGATTTGTTTGACTGTTTGTAGAAGGAATAACAGCCAACTTCAAGAAGTCCTGTTCCATGTCTGCAAAAGCTAACAGCAAGTTGATACGGAAGCCATGATATTTCACTGCCTTAAATCAAGGGCCAAAAACCCCCTTGGATTGAGGTTATTCGGCACCAGATTCCACCTCAAACTAATTTCAGTCCAACCTCCCTCGGAGTAGAAACAAACCTCCCCGCAAGAAACGCTCGACCTCTCTCTTCCCGTGGAGAAGGGTCACAACAAAGAATTATTAAAAAGATAAAGGATATAAGGTGGAGATATAGAATGAACGTCTAAAATTTCATTTAGTATAGAAGCGACTATTATCTGCTTCATAATCGCTTTGAATGCTATTAGTTCCACTCACGCGTCATGCTGGCACCTAAATGGGAAGGCCTGGCGCTTGGGATCGACTTGGCCCATCCATGATCAATCTAAATCCCTCACTCCTAAGATTTTTGGATTAATTTACGTTTGATATCCATTCCGATGTAATGATTAGGATTTAGATAAATTTGAGGCCTCCAAGTATACCTTTCATTATCTTATTACTATTTTCCCACAAAGGTAGTCCAAAACGAAGAAATTCTAAGCCCTCTACCTCCATGATTTAGATACTTCTAGGTGGGCCTCACACGCAAAAGTTGTTTTAATGCTTGGATGAGATCTGGCTGTCGTTGTTGAAAATGACTCGAACTTGACCACTTACGTTTATAGTTATCTATATTCATATATAATATCCGGTATAAGACTATCAAGGGTCGGTCTAAGGCTGTCCAATCTCCTACCCTCAGTATATGCAGGCCGGATCTGGGGCAGATCGTAGCCCTTGTAGGGCCTGCACTAGTTAGACCCTTATCACGTAAGAATCATTTGTAAATGACTAGAATCATAATGGCTCATGACCACTTACTTTTTTATTTTATTGATTTCTAATTTTTCCGATGAATTTAATTGAAAAAAATAGAGAAATAGAAATACTTTGGTTTAGTGTTTCACAATTTTGATTGGGTACCTAAAATATCTGTCCCAGGAGCAAAAATATGAATAATCTTAAAATATGAGGAGGGCATACCCTTAATGTAACCATTTTTTTAAAAGCAGTCTAGTGATGTGCTCATTTCCCATAGATTGCTATTGGTGGTGGACCTTCTAATTGTGCCTGGGAAAGAAAAGATAACGTTTTTTTTAAAGACTATGAGATAAAAGGATGGTTTCATATTTACTGTTGTCCCTCACATTTTTGGCTCGTCACTATCTTGATGTTATGCCTAGAAGTTTATATGCTCTTTACGGTCCCCTAAAGTCACATCTGCTCTTCCAACAGAGGGTAAGGAATTTTTTTTATTCTCTGGACTATGATATGGTTTGTCACTGTCTGGTTTGTCTTAGGGAGTCTGTGAAGTTTCATTTTTGGATGTAATGATCTTTATTTTCGTGTCTGCGGAATTGAATCTAAATTTCTGTTAAGAGATGTCTATTTGCTTTATAATACATAGGAATTAAATGCATAGATTCCACACGTTAAATAATTAAAAATAAAGATAAAATCTGAATTTTGAAAATGAGCATCAAATAATCATTCATTTCGAAAGAAAGAAGAGGGGGATTGAACAACACAACCATCACCCTAGTAGTTCATTTTGTATCTTTTTTTATTCTATTTCTCTAAAATGAAATATTATTTGATGCTTATTTTCGAAAATTAACCTTTGATCTTAATTTATATTTATAAATTGTGCAAACTTTATGTATTTTAATACAAACAAATATGCCCTTAGTTTATTTATTGTTTCATGCCACTGCCAGGTTTATTGGCATGCTGGACCAAATGGAGGTTATTTTTTTTTCTTTTGTAATTAATTCTGAATGATATCGAAAGGATTGTCTCTGTGTATGATGCATTCTTGTCTGAGTTTCCTTTATGCTATGGTTACTGGAACAAGTATGCCGCCTATCATAGACCACCGTTGTGCCCTAGGCCCCTATGGTTGCAGTTTATGAGCGAGCTGAGTCCAATCAGAGACATATTCTGTTGGTGTCTGCGTTAATTACTGTAGCTTTGCCATGTCTGTCATTCGAGGACCAAGTCCAGGCACTCTGTTGCAGCTACATGAACTCCATTGTGGGGTCTACATATAGATCATTCCGTCCGTTTAAGATGAATTTTACCCCATCCAACCAAGTATCTTAAAATTTCAGATCAAAAGGAGTGGGTCTTACCATCCCATTGAGCAACCGACAGAGTTGGGACTAGACGCTGACGTGGCATCGCTACTAAAGTGGTTTAAATCACGTTTCCATTGTCGTGCACAATCAGGCATGGGCCCCACTCCTTTTGAGCCGAAGCTTGAGGATACCTAGTTGGAGGGGATGAGATTCATCTTAAACAGTATGGTTGATCTCTATGTGGACCCCAAAACGGAGTATCAGAAAAGTGTTATAATTACTGCCAGAAAGGATCCGGACTCTTGAAGCCCAGTTGATATTAGGAGGTATTAATTTTGATGCTAGGAAGTTTATCTTTGCTCCATTAGCTCGAGGGGGAGTCTCAGCTACAGAGTGATGAATTTAATAAATGCATGTGTAATGTTGATTTATTCATTTAAACTACGCATTCAATTTCAAATTAGACTAACCATTCAGAGTTTATATCAACAAAACCAATCTTAATTAAATTATTAACAACCAATCATGAAATCTATGAAAAGATTAAATTAAGAGTATATTTTAAACTTTAATATATCTTGAGTTACGTTATGCTTTTTCGGTATGTTTGGGTAGTTAAATTATTATCCAAAAGCTAATTCATTAAGTTTATAAATATAATTTTGCACGTTCAAATTATTAAACCTTCCTCATTATTTTGTTTCAAGGTACAATTAAAAATAAATAAAATAAGATATTGGAGCCAATTGAGAAATTAAAGTAAATATTTAATAATTTTGTTATTTATAAAAAAAGAACTCTTTACTTTATCGTGCATGTATAATGTTCAGGGAGTAAATTATACACAATAAATAAGATAAATAATGTAACAATACCTATGACTTTCTCCCCAACAAACATTTCATGTTATTTATTAGTTTTTCTAGACACTTATTGATTTTTCTTTATTTTCTTTCTTTCATGTATGTTTCAGAGTTTTAATGAGTTTCAAGGAAAAAAAAATTAAGAGTACATCTGAATTCTTTATCATGAATTTAACTATTTATAGATTATTATACAAAAGCTAATCCATTATGTTCATTTATAAATATATTTTATACTTTTATGTCATTAAGATTTTCTCATTATTGTGTTTGAAGGTACAATAAAAAGGGTAAATTAAGATATTGGAGCGAACTGAGAAATTAAAGAAGAAAATTGGTGCCAATGGTAAAAGGAAGATGAATTGTATTGGAGCCAATGGTAAAAGTAAGATGAATTGTATTGGAGCCAATGGTAAAAGGAAGATGAATTGTATTCCCCAGTGACTCGATATACCAAGGAATATATTGGACCAGCCTACCCATTTGCATCACCAGCCAAGAACGCAGTGCTACAGGAGAAGCTCTTGCACAATCTGAATGTGGTGGAGATGTACCTATCTATTGGGGGGGCCTTTTTGTTCATTGGATATTTAAGGGGGCTTTCCATAAAATCCTAAAAAAAAAAAGAAATCAACTGAATCTTTTTTTAGAAAAAAGGAAACATACCTTATGAGAATTGAGAAGGGTTCCCTACACTTTTAAACCTCAATGCCTAGTGATTGTATATTTAATAGAGTAATTTATCTAATTAAAATTTTACAGTCTGGTATGAAATTAAGCCACAATTCCTACTGACGGTCTATATCATTCAGTAATTTTTCTAACTTAATTCAACTGTAGATGATTATACAGTCAGTCTGACTGAAACTATATTTTTAAGCCTCAATGCCTACTAACAGTATATTATTCAGTAATTTTTCTAATTACATTCAGCTGTAGATGATTCTACAGTTAGTCTGAAATCCTAGGGTCTGCAATCTGTTGGATGGGATGGAGATGGAGTATATGTATGAAAGGAAAAAAAAAGGGTTTTAGAGTGTTTAAAATATAATTAAAATCCCAAGGTGATGAAAATAAAGTTTCAATATCTTTCAAGTGTCAAAGTGAGCACGTGAAAACTACATGCTTGTTTAAGTGTTCAATCTGACCTTCAACTAAAATAAAGCTTAATTTATGTTGTCAATTCGAACTTTGTACTAAAAGATACAGTTCTTATAAGAGGAAAAGTAAAGATCATATCTAAATTATACCTTATATCTTCACTCTTCGCCCTATTAACCTTCCCACATTAGAACCCTAGCTGCCTTCAATTTGTAGGAATTCTATATGAAGTAGTTGAACTTGAAAGCTCTCTACAAGAGAAAATCTGCTTGGCAATGTGAAATTCCATATGGTGGGCCCTCTTGTAATTGGAGGGTCCTAACTGATGATCAAGACCGTTGTTATTTAAGTGTTCCATCATGGTATTGGTTGGGAGATGCTGTGTAAATGTTTTGAGAATAAATGATCTTAGCTGTCCATTACTATACCTTACGTTGTTCATTGTGGCATCAACTAAGCATTATGGATTTCTCTAACTAATGAAGCAGGGGGTGCTTGAACTCATGCCAGGCAGCTAAATCCATTTGGAGCAAGTTTGAGTGACTAGATGCATGTTCAAGTCAATATTTATAACTTGCTTTGTTTGAATGCCCATGATCTGTATTTTCTGTTTTTTCAATTACTATTTTTTATTTTATTTTATTTTTCACTTTGAGGGCACATTTCATCACCATCATTCATAGAATTCATATATGAAGAATTTGCAAATTCTCCAAATGCTATCTCATTCCCATACATGGAATTCCCAAATCTTACTCTCCAATGGAGAATTTTTAAATGCCAAAGGTTGTTTGTGACTTTTTAAGTGGTTGGAATTAAGATATTTAACAAAGAAACGTTGCATCGAAAAAAGAAAAAATGCCAAGGGGACAACTTGTTATAAATTCCGACATGATGAATTCTCATTAGGAATTTTGCTAGTGAATTAGGCCCTGAATGACTTTTTTTTTTAGTTTTCATTCATTTTCCATCGGAACACTACAAGTAGGTACTGATCATCAAGAGATGGAACAGAATGATGTTACAAGGCCATGGGAGATTAGTGAAGCTCTGTTCTGTCTTTTTGCTTTGAGGACCACTGCCCACCTACAGACACTTCCCATAATGTACTCGATGACGTTTATTCTTGAGAACCCGTTTTGAATCTGATTGCTGTCCATTTCATACATTGGCTAGCCTTGGTATATCTCTAAACTGAATAAAATTACCACAAAAAACTGTTCTTGTTACCTTTATCATGTTAGTTATGACAATTAAATATAGTCACATGTCAACTAAGAGAGCTCAAATGGCTGATCTTGTCATATTTCTCCTTCTTGTTGTCCCAAAAGAACATAACATTTGGTTTAAGCAAAGTCTTTACTTGGTTATACTGCATGTCAAATGTCAACTAATAGAGTGGGAAAAGGCATCACCTTCCATACTACATGACTCTTTGCTCTTTCAGTTAAAATTATCCTGCAATGTTTTTTTTTTTTTTTTTCTCGAATGGGAATGATGAAACATATATTAAATAAAGAAGATTACAAAGCCCCCGCTGTCTAGAAGCTAAGAGGGACACAATGGAATAAAAGCATTATACCAAAAAAAAAACAAAATTACATAGTGAAAGCAACCAAATTATCCTGTAATGTAACTTTTAATTTTCTTATGGGTATGTCATGAGTATGCAATGGATACATTCATGACTTTAAAACTTGAGCTATTTGTGTACTTATCCAATGCAAATATGTAATGGACCTCAACCGAGCTTGACTTTAAATGGTTCCAAACCTAGGACCCACCTGGGATTTTGAGGAACCCATTTTCAATGTAGTGAAGGCCCCATGTCGAGTAATTCAATGGAGCCAGTGTTCCACCCCTTCAATCTAAAGGTCAAATTAACAGCAGAAGGCCCACATGCAATCTCGCACTGAACTAAAAATTGGCGCCAAAAAGAAAAAGATTCCATCAATCACACAGCTTCTTCGTCCATTAGTTGTTTGGCATCATCCTGTCGTCTCAAAGAAAATAATACAAGGTTGTGTTTCTTCCAATTTCCCTACTCTCTCACTGATATCCCTTGTTTGTTTTCTTTCCCCCATTTGGTTCAGAGAATTTCCAACGGTCCTGACAAGACTGCAGTTGCTCTCCCTCGGAATTCTAAATAACCCTTTTGATTGGGATTGGGTCTAAATGGTGAGAACCAGTGATGTAAAATGTCACTTTTGGTCAGCAGAATTTTCAGAATTCTAGATTTCTTGATGCCACTTAAACCTGGATCATTCTGTCATTTCCACTATGGGAGACAACATTTGGAATACTCCAGACAAGTAGGAACAGAGATACTAAACAAATGAACAAAAACAAAACATGGGATTTCCCCTTTTCATCATTTCGAAAGGGTGCATGAGAGGAGGTATGGATGTGAAAGCAATTTCTTTGGACCCAAACCAGGTCAGTTCCTAGATCGATCTCCCCACTTTCTCTCCATCTCTTCCACAATTCAATTCCATTTGGGATTGAAATGCGAGCTCTCTTCCATGGTAAGATAGGCGGCTCCATATATGTACAGGTATGAGAACATTACATATTAGGAAAGTTTAAATAAGTAATCCATGATAATGAAGGGGAAAGAAGATGAGACACAGGGACAGGAGAAGAAAGGTGGTGCAGTGATTCGTGTTTGAAGCAGTAGTCAGGACCATGGTTGACCAAATTTTAGCTCTAACTACTAAGAAAACATGAGAAGTTATATCTCAATTCTTGTCATGTTTTTACTTTGAATTACAAGCTTATTTATGGAGTAGAATCAAATAAAACAAGAAAGCTATCGATTTCAATCAAATCTTACTATTTTGTTTCCACAGATAATTTTTTATTTCAAAATATCAAATTATGCTAACACTGTAATCTATCTTAATTCATGTTGAACAACTTCAACCTGCCCAGTAAGTTAAATATCCTACCATATGTTCTCTATCATCCTCACAATCGCATTGGTCTTTCAAGAATGGACCCGTGAAATTGCTTACCCTGAATATACTCCTTTAATCTCTTGAAAAATGGATTTTTTTTCTCTTGTAAATACTCAAGCACCCACATACACGCTACCCAAGTGCCTGACTAACAGAACTAGGCCCGAGAATTAATCCCTTTGTTTATGCGGAGGAAGATGCCACAGCACTGAGCCACCACTGGAGTGGAATTTAAAAGAAAAAAAAAAGGTTGATGTCTTGCTATTGGATATACTCCTTTGATCTCTTTAAAAAAATGGTTAATGTCTTGCTGTAACATTTATCATGATTTGCCGACAGTCACAGCCTGTTTATGAAGTCCATTATTGTCATGTCCCACTCATTTTGAGTCTGTTGGAACCGATTAGATCAGGTTTGTTACGGCCATTTCAAGTTTTCAACAAACAAATGATATGAAGATAATAAAGTTCGGAGAAAAAACTCTCATTGAAGAAGACTGGATGAAGGAGAAAGCATGATCTTGAGGCTTGAATGATTGTGTAAATTAGAAAATGTTATAGAAGGAAATAGGAAGTGCAATTTTCATTTAGATAAGAATATGTGCCAACAATGAAGAAAATAAATGAGTTTAGAATGTGAGAAGGTTCAACAGAGCTAGGACCATGGCCTACCTCATTGTAGGGCTAGCTTGCCAGGTCACCATTACAAAACTTTATGGACTACATTTAAATTCGCTTTTTTTTAATCATTGAGAATAATTGGTATATGGATGAATGAGGGTCTGTTTTTGGATACCTTGAGTTATCTGCAGGAGAGAGTTGTTTTTTACTTGTAACCAATTATACTAGAGTCACAAAGTAATCCGATTTACAGGTAAACTGAATACCTGTCAAGAGAGTTACCGCAGATCCAAACAGGCCAAAGTGAAGGATGAACTGCATGTAGTTTGATTCTATGATGAGGATGAAGCTATAAGAAAAAGAAAATTAAGATAGAAATTGCAAGTTCACTCTCTGTTCCCCAACAAGAGACTGAGAACCATACCATGTCAATATTGATTGATATCCACCATTTTGTTTATATTAAATCCTATCCTCTTAACCAAACTCCAAAACATATTAGCAGAAAGCAATTTGGACAACTAGTCCTTTCAACCATTTCCTCCTGATCATGACTAACAATCCTTCAAACTATGATCTCAAAATTTTAATAACAATCTATCATTTGGGAAATAACGTTTGCCGATATTTTATAACATGACTACAGCACTGGGATAAAAAAAACAAGTAGCATTGACCACAAAAGATATGTACGCATGGAACATAAGTGCCATAGAAACTTACTGTATATGCATTGGGACTCCAGCATGTAGAATAAATCAAAGCATCCTATTAGCAGCATGCAACATGAGGCTGCGGCTAAACATGAAGATGTCATTGAGATGAAGGGACTTGCTGTTGTGGAGGGTCAACCTGCCCGGATTGTTCACCATCATGCTGACCAGCAACTTGGCCCTGCAAATGGGAGCAGTGGCATAGGCATGTGAGACGCCAACCAAATTATGGCATCTTAAAAACCCAACCTGATGCTAATACTAATAGGGAAAAGTCATGTTAAAAACTAAACTTCATGTCCAGCAGAATATAGCTGTGCACACACAAAAGACTCAAGATCACATGCAAGTGGCCATGCCCATTATCTAAACAAATTAAACAAGTATGTTTTTGTCTTTACTACCCATGTGACCCTATAACTCCCCCTATTTGTGGCTATTACCAAGAGCAACAATGCATGTGCACTGCATTCAAGATAAAAGAGGGGAAAAAAAGATCCTTACTAAATATCTAGTGATGTCTACCTGAGATCCAATAGCTTGCTGACCATATTCCTGTCCATATTGACCACTGCCGTAGTACTGTACTGGAAGAGCCTGCTGTTCCTAGAGTTCACAATAGCAGAAATTCAGAATACTATTACAAAATATTTCATAAGGTACTTGAATTCCCATTGACAAACACCCAGCGAGAAAGTTACCCAACCCATTGGATTGACCAAATTCAGCCAGTTGCTGGTCAAGTTCGACGAAAACACTCGGCAAGAAAGTAAATTAACTTTTATTATTTCTATTATAAATATATACAATTACAAGTAATATAAAAGGAAAGCATGTACAAAAATCCATAACTATATGTCCTCTCCAAAAAATCTAGAGAAATTTCATATTCTCTTGCAAAAGAATAAATCAAAATCTCAAAAAATTAAGGGAAAATGCGGAAGAGTTGTGTTCTAGATATACATGACTATTTTGTTAAATTTTTCACTTGAGTTTGACACGGTCAACTTGTCTCAGACTGTGGGGCATAACTCGCCCCAACTGGGTTATTCCCGACCTAGTCATCCAGTGACTGAGCAGTGTTGACTTGGCCAAGTTCCAAGTTGACTCGCCAAATCAGAAACAATGGTGAGAACAACCCACAACTCATAGTCAGGCTCCCCCATGTTAGGCAGGTGCAAGTTAAACTCAAATTTGATTCACATATGGGGATGAAAACAGTACAGCGCCCTAATATCTGAATACTCAAAGGACCCAAAAGGAAAAAATTGGTAATGTTTTTTTTTTTTTTAATAACATTTTCTTAGTTTGTGTCTAGGTTGGGTCCACATGGTTCCATACCCAAGGACCTGAACACCCGATGCCATGAGAGTGTATTATATTTTTACACAAGTGTATTAAGTAACATTGAGTGTTTATACCAGTATATATTTATATATGCTTGATTTTTGTCCAGGTCCAAGGCCTTTATTTCAGTCCAGGACCCAATGCCATTACTGTGTGATGTGTTATATATTTATCTAAGTGTATTAAGTAACGTTGAGTGTTCCGTACCAGCATATATTTATATAGGCTTGTGTCCAGGTCCAAGGCCTTTATTTCAGTCCAGGGGTTCAGGTCCTTAATTTAGATTTGAGTATGAGCACCGGCCATGTAACTTGGGCCTGACTTGGGTCTGGTTTCAGCCCTTCAGGTATGGGCTCCTAATAGTAATTCCGGGACCCTGGGTACACTGTATTTGACCAGATTCAGGAATGGGCCCCTAATAATAATTCCGGGACCCTAGGTACACTACGGATTTGACCAGAACCTTGCCTGTTTTCATCCCTACTGACACAACAGGCTGGCATGGGAATATTACTTACCGTTTGGTAATTTTACCGTAAAATAAACATAAAGTAAAGCATCAAATCAAGAGAGAATAAAATATAAGTGGGTTATGATGGTATTTTATTATTAGTTGTTTGGTATGGAATCTTTTTTACTTTTTGTATAGAAAAGTGGAGTTTTTGTCTTTTAGTGGAGAAAGGAGATTGCTTTTTGAAAAAAAAAAATTAGAAAGGAGGGAATTTTGAAAAAGTGTACTTTTGATGTGACCCATTGTCTGAAAAATGGAGGCTTTACTTGATTTTTAAGTGCCAAACGGGCCCTAAAGGGAAAGTTCTAGTAGGTTAAGCTCACAAGTCTTTTTTTTTTTTTTATAACCTAAACTCACAAGCCTTGGGCAATCAATATTGGAAAACAATGGCAAGACAATCAAATTAATACAACGATTTGGAAATTACATGCATCTGAGCGTAGTAGTTGTAGTTCCACATCTGAATATGGTGCTGTTGTTGCTGATGGTATTGCTGCTGCTGTGAGTGTGGTTGCTGAAGTGGTAGCTGCTGTAGTGGTGGTTGTTGCTGTACCTGCTGCTGTGGCTGTAGCTGTTGGTGCTGTTGTTGCTGATGGTATTGCTGCTGCTGTAGGTGTAGCTGTGGCTGAGGTGGTTGCTGATGCAGTGGTAGTTGTTGTTGTACTTGTTGCTGTGGTGGCACTTGTTGCTGCAGTTGCTGCTGCTGCTGTAGTTGATACTGCTGTTGTTGGAGTTGATGTTGCTGATAATAATCCCACATCTGTGGGGTATATCCTTGGTTGCTTTGGATTTGTGATATTTGTTGACTACTCTGATATGGATACTGGTAAAACTGAGCCTGAGGGTGAGAAACAGGCTGGAGATGAGCCTGAGGATGAGAAACAGGCTGGGAATGAGCCTGAGGGTGAGAAACAGGTTGGGGGCTAGCTTGACCCTGTGGTACAGATGCATAGTTCTGTAGTTGCACATTTTGTGCTGGCAAGGCATGGGTGCCAGTTGGGTAAAACTGATCTGTAGCCACCTGATACTGGTTTGGTGATGGGTGCTGCGCCTGCTGGTTTTGCCAAGGCTGAGGTTGACAAGGATAACCCTGACTTGTAAGCATATGAGACTGCATTCCAGATGCAGGGTATTGTGGCTGGTGAGACGACTCCCACCATTGAAGCTGTTGAGCTTGAGCATGCACATGAGATCCAGGATCTCTCTGACCTTGCCCAGTATAGTTCATCTGATCCGCGTTTCCTCTTTCACCAGGGCTATGCCCCACTTGCTGTGAGTTTTCTTGTGCATGTGTCTGTTGATCTTGAGCATGCACATGAGATCTAGGATCTCTCTGACCTTGCCCAGTATAGTTCATATGATGCTCGTTTTCACTTTCAGCAGCGCTATGGCCCACTTGCTGTGAATTTTCTTGCGCATGTTCTTGTGTTTGTATTTGCATCTGAGAGCTTGCATCACTCTCCACAAGTACATTACCATTCTGCTCTTGGAGCTGTCTTTGTGGAGACATGCCAGATTGCATGCACGTCGCATCGGGTATGGAGATCTCCATGGTATTATCACCTTCATCCTGTGGTTCATTGTCATTTGACATGGAGGGTACCTCTGAAGCTCTGCAGTCAAGAGATAGAGTCGGGGAAGAATGCTGAATTTCATCCTCTTGAGTATTTATTGAGAGTGTTTCCAGTGCAGGCGGTACTAGATCATCTTGGGCTTTATGATCAGGCTGTAATTGAACTTGTTCAATCACTTCAGCATTTTCTTCTATCTGTATGCCTTGGGGACTGACACCATTTTCATGCACAGAATCATGGACCCCTATATGTTGTTCAGCTGAATCTAATTTGGGCTCCTCTTGAACAACTATAGCAGTGTGCACCTGTTGCTGTTCCTCCTTTAGGTCGTCATTAGAATTTTCTACTTTTGACTGGTCAGTTACAGCACAGTCAGGCTGAGCATCAAGATTTTTCTGCGGTGATGCATTCTTGACTATGGAATAAAGATTTGAACATTGAGTATGATCATCTCCAGAAGCATGACCAGGCAGAGTAGCTAGATTATCATTTCCTCCTGTCTTAGCATTCTCCAAGGAACCATTCCTTGAGTTCATGTCATTATATGAAGAGGCAGGCCTCATTTGATATGGAAATAGCTCTCTGTGACGATCCCATGCCTTTTTTATTTCATGGATAGACCCACAAATGTCCACAAACTGCTGGAAATACAGATTATTAAGAACAGATAAAGGCACAATGTGCTGAAACACTTCAAGTTTAAACAAATGGATCTTTGTCAGGATTTACATAATAAGAACTGTATACAATTGGTGTCTTTAATCATTACTAAAAGGAAAAAGCATAGATATGCATCAATGTATGAACAAGCAACCAGACTCCATTATAGTCTCGGCTAACATTCAAAGATACAGAAGCCAAGTAGAGCAAGGACAATCAACAACAAAATCAGATCTAGGGCCTCTTTTTTTCTTTTCTTTTTTTTTCTTTTTTTTTTTCTTTTTTTTTCAACTAACAAGACTTGAACCCTCAACTTTTTTTAATGGTAACGTGATCAAACCCGCAACCTTCTTAATTTAGCATCCTTAAAAAGGTTTGTTGATTAATTGACTAACTGCCTAAAAAAATAAAATTACAAAGATCACCTTTCTCATGTCAATCATTACAAAGATATCACTTGACTCTCTTCACCAAGTAGGCTTGGTTTGGGTGACCCAAAATGTCCATTGATTGGATAATTCAGACCATCCTATCAATGCAGCTTATTTTATGTCCCATGATATAATGGAGCCCACCTAGTACGTGAGCACATGAAAAAAATTCATTAGCCAGGCAAATCCCATGATATAATGCAGCTTATTTTATGTCTCATGAGTGGTTGTTACAAATATATGGCATAAGAGAGTTGCTAGGAAATTAACATTGTTGAAGTTCAGGGAGCTCAGATATAAAGCCTGGAGATGGGAAAACAAAATAAGAACTATCCAATATACCCACAAAATGCACGGATGAAATTCTTTTTTTTTTTTTTATAATTCGCAGAAAGAATTTATAATGGGATATACCTGGTCTTATGATGTAAGAATCATTCAAATAGGATATACAAATTCAAGACTAAGTGGTCTTAAATCATTACCAACAAGTCATGTATATATGTCAGCGGTAGGAAGTGACTGGTGAGTCAGAATGATCACAGTCTAACCTAACACTCTTTCAGCAGAATATAAGTATTATATAAATCCTTGCCTATTTAGGAACACATTCCAAATAATGACTTCGCTGCAATTGATAGATTTTTGGATAAAGACTATGGGTGTCATAATTTGCCTGTACGAGCCAAACCACGGAGGATGGTTCTATCATGAGGGCTGTTAAATCATCTAGGGTCTATCGGCACTGATGACAAATCAGACTGAAGTATATATGTTAAGAATCAATTTGGATGCAAAGAAAAAGGCCAACAGGATAGTACACCTTCTGCCCAATCAAATATGGAACACCTTGCATCTTGTCTAAAGATTGGGTGGATTTCACACATAGTTTTCAAAATTGGAATCGTATCACAAATCGTTCATACCCATGAATAGAATCGAATCTCGAATCATAGGTTTTTTATTTTTTCTAATAAAAATAAAAAATAATTAAAAATTAAAAGAAAAGAAAGAAAGTAATTATTCATAACCATCAATTATAACAAGCAAGTCTATCATACAATCATATTACGAACATCATGACATATATTAATATATATATGAAATAAATTATGCGTAAATAGTTAAATAAGTTTTAAGTATCAATATATATATTTTTATTATCTTTAAATCAAAATATAAAAATAAAAATAAAATTCAAACAATCAATCTTACAAAGAAGGATATCTCTTGAAGTTAAGAAAGTGTTCATGAAGAAAAAACCAAAATAGATTCAAATAAGAAAATATAGTCAAGCATCATACGTACAATTGAATGCTTTAATTAAATGCATGTTCTTTATTCATCTTTAAAACCTTAAGAAAGCCGAAAAAAAATCTTAGGAGGTTTCATTAACCACTAAATAACATTTTAAAAATAAAAAAGCTAAAAGAGAGAAAGAATAAAGGTAAAATATTATTAATATTAACTTATTGGTTGTAGCTATTGTCACTTAGCCGAATCGCTTGAATCGTAAGATTCGATGAAACGGGTATTGAATTGTACGATTTACACCTGAATCTTAAGATTCATTTGTAAATGGGATACGTTGCATAAATACGAATCAATTTCCTTAAGAATAAGAATTGGGATTCGGAATAAGAATCGTAGGCATAATTTTCAAAATCGGAATCGTATCGCAAATCGTTCATACCCATGAATCGAATCGAATCCCGAATCGTATCGTGAATCGTATGACTTTTTATTTTTCTCATAAAAATAAAAAATATTAAAAATTAAAAGAAAACGTTAAAAATAATTATTCATAATCATCCATTTTCCCATTTATAGTAGTATAAATATAATAACAAGTCAGTCTATCATACAATCATATCAAGAACATCATGAAATATATTAATATATATATGAAATAAATGATATGTAAATAGTTAAATAAGTTTAAAGTAACAATATATTTTTTATTATCTTTAAATCAAAATATAAAAATAAAATAAAATCTAAACTATCAATCTTACATAGTAGGATTAATCTTAAAGTTAAGAAAGTGTTATGAAGAAAAAAAAAACAAAATAAATTAAAAAAAGAAGAAGATATAGACAAGCACCATACGTACAATCGAATGCTTTAATTAAATGCATGTTCTTTATTCATCTTTAAAACCTTATCAAAGCCGCAAAAAATTCTTACGAGGCTTTGTTAGCTACAAAATAACCCTTTCAAAAATTACAAGAGATAAAAGAAAGAGAGAATAAGAAAGAATAAAGGTCAAAGATTATTAATATTAACTTATTGGTTGTAACCATTCTCGCTTAGCTGAATCGCTTGAATCGTAAAATTCGACGAAACGAGTATCGAATCGTAAGATTCACACCCAAATCCTAAGATTCATTTGTAAATGGGTTTCATTACATAGATACGAATCATTTTCCTTAAGATTCGGGATACAAACCGGGATTCGGGATACAAATCGTAGGATTTTGATAACTATGATTTCACTGGACTGGAGTGATCTGTCTAACAAGTGTCCTTAACTTATGAAAGTAGGGTTTGACTTGTAAAGGAGCTAACCATCAAGCATCAACAACTGAGGGATGAAAGCCCTTTGTCCAGTTTTGACACAAGCAGCACACATAGAGTATTCAGCATTTCATTTTAGTATTGATGATTTTACATTAACCTTTCTTGGTAACAGCACAAAAATGAAATACATAAAGCTGACCTCTAAAAATAACTTTGATATATCCTCACGGTCATTAGTACTCAATCCCTGAAGAGCATCAGTTCCTGGAGTTGTTGCTTCAGCTATAATAGAATCCAGTACATCTATTTTTTTGGGACTCCCATGCATCATCTCAAAGTGTATGAGTCTCTGCAGAAGCAACTAGCACTCAGTAACTTGCTGAATGATTCATGAAGTTCAGAATTACAATGACATCCAATGCAACACTAATTAAAAAATGACATCCAGTGTAATGCAACTCTAAATCCTCATTTTTTATCTAATTGAACCTAAGGTTACTTCAATCCAATTTGTGACATAAAAATCTAACAACCTATGAGTGCATGTTTTGCTCTATTCATGAAGTTCAGAATTACAATGATATCCAGCATGCATTGCTCTAATCTTTTGCAGCATACCAGTCGCCCAAATTTTCAAAACGCAATTATTCAAAAAAAAAAAAAAAATCAAAGCGAACAAACAAATAAAAAAATAAATAAAAGAAAAGGGCACAAAGAAAGCTACCCAGTTCATATGTACTCAAATAAAAAAAAAATCTTTTTTTCTTTTTCATTTTGCAAAGCAATGGACAATGCTATTTCCGACCCACTAAATATTACATTATTACTCCAATGGGTTAAAATGGTAATATTAGTTGTTCTGCAAGTACTTCTTAACAGTGCTTGCGATGAGGTGGATTAGTTACAGTGTAGGTAAGATGAAGTGTGTGATGTTTAGAGAAAGCAGAAGTACAAGTTCCACTGACTAAAGAAATCTAAAACCATCAATCAAGTGTTTCCACTCCAGGAAGTGAAACGTAACCATGGATTTTCTAGTGTTGCCAGGGAGCTTATAAAAGTCATTCTACAGCCTTCATACATCAATTTAAGGCATTGTGAAAGACAAGAATCAGATCAGCATGAAAAATTCAATGCACCTCTGATAACCATTTTATTTAAGCTAGAGTTTCAGCACTTGTCAAAACAAGGAGGAGAGGATCTAGAGGCAAGTTTAAAGAAAACGTGAATCAGTATTTTGCAAACATGACAGATTTTGTATTTAAATGACGAGCTAACTAGTGTTTTTTTAAGAATTAATGGGCATCACTCAGTCACTATTCAACGTGACATTTATTTGGTAGAAACATAGAGATGAATTATATTACAAACCATAAGACCATAGAGCCCTATGGAAGAAAGAGATCACTTATCCCAAATACTGTCAAGGTTGCTAGCCAGTAATCTCAAAACCAATTGGTGATAAGAAACTGCACAAACAACTACTTAACACCCCCCCTCGGGCGGGACACCACCCGGATCCAAAGCACACGCCCGCACAAGACTATAACGCGGCATGGGGCCTTTTTGCCCTGCGCATTTTGCGCCCGCACAAACACACAACGCGGCATGGGGCATTTCTGCCCTGCGTGGTTTCGAACTCTAGACCTCAGGCTCTGACACCATGTCAAGGTTGCTAGCCAATAATCTCAAAACCAATTGGTGATAAGAAACTGCACAAACAACTACTTAACAAAGGAAGGATCTAGTATAACTGTAAGTGCACCCGAGTTTTTCCATAAAAGAAAGTGCAAATGAATTTCTTAAGAACATTAATTAAATGAAACATGAGACGAAAATAGTACCTCTAAAAGTAATTTGCTATGAGGCAACTGTTGGATGCCCTTTATCAATATGTCTCTCGCCGCATCAATGCTGGCAGTGACCTGTTAAGTATAAGAGTAAGACAACAGATAAGAATCAAAGAACACATCAATTAATGGATATAGGAAGCATAAAGCTCACAAATGTTAAAGAAATACTTCTTTTTTTTTTCTTTCAATAAGAGTAAATTAGTAATTATAAAAAAAATTAGTTTAAAAATTTCTAAAAGGAGAAAAGTACTTTTCACCAAACATCATAGATCCAGGTCAAATTTCCTAATGGGTTGTTTGCCTTTTACACATGGTAGTAAAATCAGATTTACATATGAAACACATAACCATGTTTTTCAAAATCACCATTTTCACAAATTTCTCAAAATCCATGAAGAATCAAGTTATGAAACTAAACGGCATGACATTTATCATTAATGCAATAATATCGAACAGTTCGGATCACGAATTGGGGACCCAAAAAAATGGAAAAATTAGATCTATAGGTTGGGACTTTTTCACAAATTACTCAAAATCTATGAAGAATTAAGATAATCAGCATCAAGATATCCGGGTTTTTTTTTTTTTTTTTACAATGGTTAAAAAATTTATTTCACCAAAAAGAAGAGATACAAAGCGAACAGGAGAAAAGTATATCTGAGTTTATTAGTCCAATAAACAAAATAAACAGTTTGGATTACAACTATGGGGCCACAAGAATTAGGAAAAAGTAGAGGTGGTTGATGGGGCCCACAGGCCACAAGAATGCAATCACCATGTAAGATACTGTACTAGCACCTTTTACAAGAGGGATGTGAATAATTTTAACTCCTATTCAGGTGTGACAATTTTAGTGACTAAATGGCATGATTTACACACCATTTTCACACCTCATACGCACAACACATGCATAAATGAGTGCAAACAAATGTGACGATGCATAAACATTACACATAGGAATCATTTACCGATGTAAACGACTGCAAACAAATGACCCCTAAAGATAGAACCTATCTATCATCCACTCTTGAAAAAAAAGATTGCCTATTCCATTAGCCTCTCAAGATGAGCAAACAAGATGTTGAGGTAGAGCAAAGTGCCCACGTCCCAGTGCCGATGTCCCAGTAAAGATAATGCCTAATCTCCAAAGTTTTGACACATTTAGAAGCCAAAGAGGAATCCAAGGCTTCAACCTCAACCACATGGTTGCTAGTGTATACAGAAACACAAACCAACCAACCTGCCTGAAGAATGTCATCTTGATTTTCTAAACAAATCTCTAGTGCCCATTTTTTGAACAATTTGTGATTGATTTGGATGGATCAGAATCAATGAAAAGATTATCCCAATTTAAGTTGCATGATTACCTCATTACCACCACCGTTGTCAAAATCATGGTTATATTGGGCCTGTTTGGGAACTTTAGTAGAATGAAGTGAAGTAAAGGCTCAAATCAAGAAAGAATAAAATATAAATTAGTTATGATGATATTTTGTCTTTAGTTGTTTGGTAGGGAAGCTTTTTGACTTTTTGTGTAAAAAGTGGGTTTTTTTTTTTTTTTTTTTTTTTTTTTTTTTTTTTTTTTGTCTATTAGTGGAGAAAGGAGGTTGCTTTTTGGATTTTTTTTTTTTTTTTGAAAAAGGAGGGAATTTTGAAAATGTGTACTTTTGATGTGATCCTTTGTCTGAGCAATACAGGCTTTACTTCACTCCACTCTACTAGTGAAGTTCCCAAACAGGCAATTTCACCTGGTACATACCATTTTTGGCAGTCACCATTGCCCTTATATCATGTGGATCTATCCACATATATACTAAGCCAAGCCAAGTTTCATGTCATTTAGCTCTCTCCTCAATGGTTCTTGGGGCTCGGTGAATGTACTAAGGCTTGCTAAATGCACTAAAAATGCTTCAAATTGACATCTCATCCTCCCTAATAAGAAAATATCCACCTTTTTCTTCATTACTTACCTCTTTTTATCTCTATTATTTTGCTCATGGCCGGAGTTTCTTTGATGTTTCAGAAACCTAAATTCAAATCTGGATAAGTTCTTCACATTTCACTGTTTGGTTTTTAATGATATTTTATACAATATAATGTTTTCTTTTTTTTAATACAATACCATAATAAATTCAGTTACTATAATTTCAGTTTTTGAAGTGAAAAGAAAAGCAGAAGAGCAAAGAACTAGAGCACAGTATAAGCAAAAACAAGTTTATAATGGGAATGTCAAGTACACTACCATGTACGTAAAATAAGAAAAATGAGCATAAAGAATGCCAAGTGCATGAAAGTTTTGCTTCTCTTTTGCCGCATCAAGTGCCTTCTCATATATAATTGAAGCTGCTTCCACATTTCCCTGGAAAAACAGATAATAGAACTGAAGAGTGATGTATATTCTGTTGTTGCACATGAACAAGAACATTGGTAAATAAAGTACCAGACGCTTTTCCATGTTGGCTTTCCTAGTAACATTCTCAATGAAGTCAGGCTCTAAATCAGAACCACACCGAAGAAATGCAGCACGAGCACCGAATACATCTCCTATCTGCTCCTTAAACCTAGCACAGAAAAGATGGATATCTGGTACACTCTGTCTCCATAAGAACATTTAGTGAAGATCAGAAACATTTAGAAGTAAGTGCAAACAGGAAAGCTCATCCGGAAATCTGAACCATTAACAATTATATTAGACATGAGCTATAGTGAAACCTGACCGTACTTATGCTGCTTCAATCTATTATTAGTCAAACTGAATAATCTAATATGTGGTGTGCGGTCCTTGAGATTACGACGTCAGATAAACCAAAAATGTAGACAATGACCTAGACCCTTGGCGCTAGGCAAAATGTCAAATCATGTTTGCTCACATTGGTATTTCATATGACCTCGGACAGGATAAATCACAAATGACAGAGAAGCTTTTGTTATTTTGATTGGAAGGAAAACTGGGAAAATAAGTTTGGTTTAGCTTCAGCCAAAACATTCAAGTGCTATGATAATATTTAAGACGGGAGGTCAGCTTATAAATCAGTTATTTGAGTAATTTTCCTACTTCTATTCTCAACTGAGAAAAAGTCAGAAGCAAAAGATTCTCACATGAAATAATTAATAAGAATGTTAGCATCTGATATGAGGTCCATAGATGGAAATGAAACTGTAACTTTGAACTGTTTTCTTTTCTTTTCTTTTCCTTTTTTCTGATATGTAACATGACAAGAACCTGAACCTGCAGCTTCATGGTTGAGGCTACCTTGCCAACTACGTTAAGGCTGTAGACTAAAGACTTTTAACTAAGAAACTATCAAATAACATGATAGGTCAATTCTGCCTATGCTGACAAGTACCTTAAGATAAACCTCTGTTGCTCGAACAAGTGCAAGGTTAGCTATCTCTCTTCCACCCTTAGCTTCCACAAATTCCACATAACGGATCCAAAACTCGGGATAATTAGCACAGGGAATTAAACATCTCTCGTAAAGCTTTACAGTCTGTCAATAGAATGCAACAGGTTTTCAGACATTAACAGGGAAATAAGGAGAATTTCATCTAAATAAAAAGCAGAATTAACCCCTACCCAGTCAAAATCTCCTTGCATCTCTACGAAGTCAAGGTAACGATGCCAGTTTTCTAGCTGAACATCATCAAGTAGCTTTATGTGAAAATAAGGCCTCGAATACGATTCTCAAAGCATTTGATCTTTGAATCCAAATCACTCGCTTTCTGATAGAAGTATTCTCCAGCTGATAAATATTTCTTTAATGTGTGGGCTATAGGCAGGCCAACTGATGGAGCTAAAAGGTCCTCGATCACACTTGAGATTTCCTGGTTTTCATAAGCTTTTACCTCAATCATCTCACAATTGGATACAGCTTCTGAAGACATCTTAGTGGCATTGCGGTCTTTATATTCGATCTCTTCTTTGCAAATACAAATAAACCTTTCAAAACTTGAGCATAGCAACACAAAAAGATTTTCATGAGTGAAGTTTTTGAAATCTTAATTAGAAGATGGACATACCGATCAACGAAAATAACAATATCTATATGGGGGGGGGGGGCAGGATGGATCAGTTCAAATCAAGGAAGGAAAACTCGCTGAGTTGACTCTCGACTCTCCCGAGTCGGGGGGCAGGATGGATCAGTTCAAATCAAGGAAGGAAAACTCGCTGAGTTGACTCTCGACTCTCCCGAGTCATATCGTTATGATGAAGGACAAGTCAAGTACAATGGAGACTCTGCCTGGTCACCTCATTTGGTAAATTGTTTTCATTATGAACTATTTGATAGGTATATCTGGTTTTAAACAATTAACATTTACTTTTAAGTAATTATGCACAAGGTTTGGAGTCAGCAATTTACAAATGATGAATGATATGTAATTTGAAACTTATATTTAATCTTTTGCATTCAATATTTGGACCGAGAAATTATGTAATATACAATATATTTTTTCTTTTATTTTCCTCACTATAATATTTGTCTTGCACATATAAATTTACAAATTTACTAATTTGACTTGATTATCATGAATGCAAGTAAACAAATGTATATTTAGATTTTTGTAAGTATACTATTGACCTTTTTGAAATTAAAAAAAAAAAAAAATTGACTCTCAAGTCACCGCATTGACCCTATACGAGTCAAAATTTTGCATTGGGAAAGTCTGAGTCTGAGTCGCAAGTTTTCCAACCTTGGCTCCAATGCATCATTAAGACTGCTGCATGTAATAGAAGACCAAACTAACAAACAAGACTACGAATCATTCCCCACTTAGAGCAGGCCAACAAAATCCACTTTTCTAGTCTTGTTTGAAAAATCAAATCAAAGATGATAGATATATTTTTCTTTATTAAGATGGAGATCTTAGATATACTGATAATATGAAAAGAAAATAACAGATCTTGGATATACCTCTTGTGGTACATATGTAATTTTTTTGTTGGAAATCTAAGAGTTCTTAAATATATATGAGCTAGGTGACTCCACTGCTTCTGGGAATACTCATACTCAATATATTTATCCCACACAGGATAACATAAGTAGTCCTTTCCAACAAAAGATAATGCTCTTTCAAACAACCTGTCAGGTAATTTAAAAAACAACATATATTTATATCAGTGAAGGGTCCAATAATATACAAATAATCAGACAAGACCATCATAAATTTAGGAACTGAATCCATTCCAGCCAACTGTTGCATATGTTACATCCATTTCAGTGTCCCAAAAAAATAAAGAAAGAAGTTTACTGATCATAGTTTTTGCAGCTCTGATGTGCTTTTCCATATGTTTGCACTTAACTATATCTTCTTATGCCAAGTTATATAGAAAAATGAATAGCTATTAAGATGGTGGCCTAAACCAGTCAAACTGACAAGGGACCCATCAGTTAGCTTGGCCCCCTTTTCTTACAAAGAATAGGTCAGCATCCATTTACACATAAATACCAGGCATCAGATGCCACATACAACCATATATGACTGATGTCTATATAGATAAAAAGCAGAACATGCTATCATCAACAGCCCTTTGCAGGGGACTTCCAAAGAATGAAAACAGGCACATCATCGTATGTTTTTAGTCTACTTAAATTAACCTCAAGTTGGAACATGAAAGATAATTACATGAGTACTGAATCATGGCTTCTGGTATTGTTAGTTTAAATGGTGAATATTAATTGGAATGCCAGTGTCATAATAGCACTCATTACAGAGTACGTGTCAAGATCCCAGTTCCAACAGTTTCTCTATGAAAGGTGGCAACACGGGGAAAAAGTGACAAGGTAAATACATGTATCTGGATAACTGGATCACTTCCCTATTACAAATATCATAATATGTAGATGATAATGTCTAAAGTATTAGGTACCATTCCAAAAGTTGTGAATTCAAAATGTTTCTTGTGCTACTCTGTTCGATAGTTGAAAACAAGTGAATTCAAGAGTCTCTTATACTACTTCCTGATTTGTGTCAGTAGAATGATCTGGGCCCAATTTTTGTGTTGTTGCATGGAAGGGAAAGGAAAGGGCCATATGTGCACATAGGATTACCCCCCCCCCCCCCCCCCCCCCCCCCCCCCCCCCCCCCCCCCAGCTTTTTTTTTTTTTTTTTGGGAAGAGTGGGGGGAGAGGGGGGGATGGGGAAAGAGAAGAAAGTATATGATATGAAACTACTATTATGTATATACATCATCACTACCAATGCCTCCAACCTATCTGCGGTCAACAAGGTGAAATCTTTTCCACATCATATGCATGTATGTAATGATAAATTTTGAAAAGGAAAACAGGGGGGAGAGAGAGAGAGAGAGAGAGAGAGAGAGAGAGAGAGAGAGAGAGAGAGAGAGAGGATATGCACATCTATACCAGTGGCGGAGGGAGGGGGGGGGGGTTGAGGAAGGGCAATTGCCCCTCAACCTTTTGTTTTCTTCTGGCAGAGGGGGGATTTTAACTCTTTTTATGGGCATTTATGTCATACCTTATGTTGCCCCTTCTCAACTTTGCTCTCTTATAAAAAGAGAACACAATTAAGAGAAAGAATGTGGGTATCATTGTCTTTTTATTTCTTGGAAAACAAAGCGACCTGAATATCCTCTTTTCTCTTCAACCCATTTTCCTATGTCTAGCAAAATTATCTCACCTTGTCTATTGGACTGCGTACATGAGTACATCATATAGCCATACTTACAAAGATGTGTAGTAGAAAGTTTTGCTTCTGGGGAAAGCACACGAGTCTATTTAGTTTTCGTAAAGGTAAAAAAATGTTTTTACCCCTGGGGTTCCAGGGGGATAACACCTATGATTGCCTGATTTGGGTCATGTGGAGCTTGCACTACTCAAAGCTATCAATCTAGCCTGGCTTTCTATTAGATAATTCTACAAGTTGGCAGAAAAGAGAAAAGTAGGTCCCACATGTAGTCACTAGTACCACTTCTACCAACCATGAACCATCTAAGATGATGTCTCCAAGCCAGTGGCAGGCCATACTGGTTTGGACACACCCAATTATCTGTGGATTTATCTAAGTCAAAAGGTGAAGGTCACTCATACTTATTGAACCCAGTTTAACCCATGGGTCAGTTCAATTTTTAAAACGCTGGTTAAATGTGGATTGCTATCTAATTTTCAAATCCTTTAACTTAATAAGGATTTTGAAGGTCCCAAATGAGGTTTCCTTTGATTTTCTTTAACTAAAAAAGATTCCCTCATATCTGAATAGAGGACATCGTGTTAAATCTAATAAATTTCTCTCTCTTGTTAGATTAATCAAGAGAATTAATAGATTCTCTTTTTTAAATTCCTCTGTTTTAATGAAATTTAATTGATAACTTATATGTAAAATAATTAATGATTTTTTTTTATTGTTAATGGAAAAGAAAGTGCGGAAAAATAGTTACTGACATTATGTCAGTCGGCCATCTTTGCCCCCACTATGAGAAATTCCTGGCTCCGCCACTGCTCCCCAGATTCATATGTTTGTTAAAATATGTATCTACAGACTACAGGTATAGATGGTATTAAGTATCAAAGAACACACATCTGCATCAACATCATCTATGTCTGCAAATGTGATCATATAGGGGCACATAATTAGGAGTTCATGCCTACAGTTAGAGGTTACATGTGCATTTATTATCTCAATTGACGCCAACCAGTTATTCATTACTTTACAGTTGTGTCAAACTTCTTAGCATTAAAATTACCTCCGAATATCAACTGGGTCTTCAAATGACAGCATGGCAAAGCTACAATAATTAACCCAGATACCAACAGAATATATTGCTGATTGGACTGCTTGCTCATAAACTTCAACAACCTTGTCAATAGGGCACAAGCGTGCTCTATGATCTGCATACTTCTTCCAGTAACCATAGCATAAAGGAAACTCGGACAAGAATGCATCATACACAGAGGCAATCCTTTCAATGTCATTCTGCATTAATTACACACACAAAAAAACCTCCATTTGGTCCATCATGCAAATAAACCTGGCAGTGGAATAAAACAACAGATAAACTAACAGAAATTTGGATTAAATGTCGTAGCTAAGAAAATAAAGATCATCGCACCCAGAAAAAAACTTCAAGACTCCCAAAGACAAACCAGATAGTGACAAACTATATCATATATCAGAAATTAAAAATAATTTCCTTACCCTCTGCTGGAACAGCAGATGTGAGTTGAGGACCATAATGAGCATATAAACTTCTTAGTCGTAACATCAACATAGTGACGAGACAAATGTGGCTGACAACAGTAATATAAAACCATTTTTTTTATCACAATTAGAAATTGCGCACCAATAGCAGGCTATGGGAAATGATCCTATGACTAGAATGCTGTTAAAAAACAGTACTACTGCGAAATTCAGGGTACATGAAACTTTAAAAACAGATCTCATCTCGCTACCCTAAGATACATTTTTGAAGTTCACTAGCAGCCTTCTGCATTACTGATGAGAGAAATGGAAAGTTCAATAAAACAAGATCAACACCACTGAAGCTTAAAACTTATGGATTATTGTGTAGCAATGGCAAAGAAGATGTGCTCCAATAGTTCCAACCTCCAAATTACAAAGCCTTTTACTTTATAACCCATTCTCTGGGTGGAAAGGCAATCAATAAAGATTTAAGTAATCTTCACACATGGGACAAAAAAAAATTCTGGCTTGATATTTGGGTTGGTGATGGGCCGTTGGCAGAGGTGTTTCCAGATCTTGTCGGTTGTGCCAGAGATTGTCAAGCTAAGGTTTCAAGCTATTTGGTTAGAAACAGTACTGAGTTGCAGTGAGGGCCCATCTTTAGAAGGATTTCACCGAATCGGAGGAGAATCAGTTTTTCTCGCTTCTCGATATTCTCAGTCAGGTTTATATCCCTGAGGAAGAAGAGGATAGTAGGGCCAGGAAGGCTTCAAAAGAAGGTACCTTCTCAGGTTCCTCCTCCTCAGCGCTTTCCCAGGGCTCCTCTGGGATAAGTCCCTTCTCTAGGCTTCCGTCAGAAAAAGATCCTTGTGAATGCCTGTCCAATGTGTTTGGGGGGTGAGGAAACAGTTGATCACCTATTATTGCCTTGTAAAATTGCGCAAGGACTTTGGTCAGCTGTTCTTAGCTGGTTTGATTGTGCTTGGGCTCATCCGGACTCTATCCTTGGGTTTGAGGCATGGCATATGGAGATTGGATCAGAGAAAGGAAAGGCTTTGTGGAGGTCTTCTTCCCTGGCAGTTTTGTGGTCCATCTGGAAGGAAAGGAACGCACAATGTTTTGAGGACAACCAATCATCGTTGGAGTCCCTTGTGGATAGGCTCAAGTTTACCATTGCTTCATGGGTGTATATCCTTCCTCGATTTAGGGATATCCTTTCGATTACATTGTGAGGAATTGGAGGGAGTTAGCCCTCCCTTATAGGGGAGATGATCTGTAAGGGTCCATTTCAGTGTTTCTGTTTTGGATTAGTGTGTTCGGGCAGATCTGGCTTGCGGATCATGTCTTTGTGTTTCTTGCCTTTTCTTTTCTCCTCTCGCTTTCAGTATATCCCTCCTGTACTGTGAAGCTTTTTTCTTTTTGAATGTTAATATTCAAATATATATATGTGGTACCTCTAACATATGAATTCACACTCTCATCTTGAGTTCGTCCTATATCTGTATTTATCATTTTGCAGATACAAACACCTGGAAATATTTCTATAGAATCACTAAAGAAACATAGAAACAAGAAAGCCAATTCTTTTTTTATGTTCATCACTTACAAGCAGCATAGAAACAAGAAAGCCATTTTTTTTCTTTTCAAAAAGTTCACTAAGTTTAGAAGCCACAAGACTAGGATCAATCAAAGCTCATCCTATATGGCACCAGATTTCCACATTGTGCAATAGCCAGTGATGAGGTTATTAATTTAGGAACAGGCTAATGCAAGAATCCAAAGCAATCTGGGTTTATAACCATATAGCTTAAATAGTTAAAATCTTATAGTGATCATATAAGTTTCCATGTAAGGTCAGAGAGAGTATCAAGTTGGTAGTAGTATTTAATCTGGAACAGCAATCAAGGAATGGGTTGCTTAAAAAACTGTCAGTAGAGCAGCTAAATTATGGTACATCATATGGAATGTGAGGTATCTGTCATGGAAGTGAGCAGAGTCATCATCTATCAGTAGCCACTGTCGATCGTCGGTCAATGTTGGAAATAGAAACTAAGCTTAAGTGTTTAATAATGCATGCAAAATCCAGAAGTTGGAAATCATATGTACTGCCAGAGAGAAGCGAGTTTGCTCGCAGCTGGGTTGTATATCTTGAAATTAAATGATCAATTGATAAGCACCAAGTAATCCATAGAATATGGCTGACAATTAAAAAAAAATCATAGAATATGGGCTTTCTAGAGAAAGAATAAAATATCGAAAATCAGGGGTGATGATCTACAAGGAACCATCCCATTTGATAGGAAATTATTACCCACATCCATGATGGTCGATCCTATTTTATTTTCCTATATAGAGTTTTCCAACCCTGTTTTTACACATAATGGAACACATCTAATACTGGGGCAATCCCCCTTTGCTTGCAATAGAGAGGTCCTTTGCCTTTCTAGATCCAACACTTGCCTTATAAGCACTACTTGGCCTGCCATAGGTGGGGTGTCTATCCCGCCTGGTGTAGAACTCTCCCAACCAGCAATCCCCATCCACCACGATCCTCTTACTTAGGGCAGCGACATGTAAGAGTTCAATCCAAAGAGGTTCTCAGATGGGATTTCAAAGACATCCAAGGATGAACTTTAATTCTTTCCATTTAGATGGGGCCCAAAGATCTGTCTTGGCACAAACTTTTGCCATGATAGAGGCTAAGATGACAATGGCTATCATCTTGCAACATTTTTCTTATGAGCTCTCGTCTCTCTCTACACTCATGCTCCTTTGACTCTCACTATTCAACCACAGCATGGAGCTCAAATCATTCTACATAGGGTTTGAAGGTAGCTCTATTTTGAAGTTATAGTTGTTATAGCTCTACTTAAATAACATGTTGTCTGATGTGATTTTCACAATAAGGGGTCCACAATCAGTATGGGTACTACGGGCTGGCTTATATACCACATGAAAATAGAAAGGTAAAAGTTTTTAAGCAAAAAAGGAAGATCATTACAAATTTTTTTTTCTTTTGGTAATGGAGTATATGGATGAGGGCGAGGCTTGGCGCAACGGTAGAGTTGCTCCTTTGGTGACCTCGAGGTCACGGGTTCGAGGCGTGGAAACAGCCTCTTTGCAAAAATGCAAGGGTAAGGCTGCGTACACATGCGCCCACCCTCCCCCTACCCCCGCTTAGCCGGGGAGCACTTTGTGCACCGGGTGAGCCCTTTTTTTTTTTAATGGAGTATATGGATATAGTGGCTTGAGCAATGCAATTGGCCAGCAGCACACAGATGTCACCCACCCAAAGAGTGGACTGGACTGACTGGATGAGACCACATTGGATTCCACCTGAGAGTGACTTTGATTTTGATCATGTGTCATAAATTAACAGTTATGCCAACGACAGAAGAGTAAGCTTAGGCTTAGCAAGATTAATTAAAAAAGAAAAGAAAATTCACATTCTCACATGTGTTCCAAGGGACTGGATATGGGCCTCTGGCACATGACGAGTGTAAAAACATAATACTTGCATCTGAGCTTAACTTTAACCGGAAAAATGGTTTAAATTTTCAATCCCTAACCCCATCCAAAATAAGTAGTTATCAAGCATTAGCTCGATCCATTAGAAATCTTTGTAGATATGCTTTTCTATTTGCAATTAACTCGATGCAACACAAACTATAAATAGCTGAACTACTGCCAATGAGAGGGTGAGACATCGGTTCAATCCTATATATGTTCACACTTTTTTGCTAGTGGAGCTTGTTTCTTGTTTTATTCTTATTTGTATTTGGCTCCTTTTTTGTTTTATTCTTCTTTTTTATTCATCATCATCATCAAAGCCTTGTCCCAACTATATGTTGGGGTCGGCTACATGAATTATGTTTCTCCATTCTGATCTATCCTAAGTCAAATCCTCAGATAAGTTGCACGTCTTTAGATCTGTTTTTACTACTTTCATCCACATCCTCTTCAACCTACCCCTTCCCCTTGGCGGGCCATCAACCTGCATACCCAAAATTTTCCTTACCAACACTATTGTCGGCCTGCGTTGGACAAGCCCGAACCATCTCAAACGGGCTTTCTCTAATTTTATTCCCTATTGATGCTACCCCTAAAAACTCTCCAAAGCGCACGTTTCTAATTTTATTCTTCTTTTTTTTATTATAGAACATAAATAAGAAGCTTTTTTATTTGAACTTTTTTTTCTAAGTCCCTCCGAAGAATTAACTTAGTGTTGTGTGATCAACAGACTGAGCAATGGAATCATGTACGCTTTTAAATTAGACTCAATTCGTATTATTCAGATATAATCCATGATGTTCAATCCTATGATTGTGACATTGATTGCATTTAAATCCAACAAGAAGGGAACAAAAACGGCACATTAAATGCAATTGCAATTCAAGGACTGATATAAAATGGAAGAACTAATCACTTACAGGTGATGTTTTCTCAATTTCTTTAATAAGCAATGTCCAAGCATCAAAATTCCTGGGGTTTTCTTCCACTAGTGCGCGAAGTTTGGCCTCGTCAAGGCCACCTACATGAAAGGACAACATTATACAAACACATATTTGGATTATTATTTGCAGCTCAAATCCTATGAAATCCATACTCAACGCATTTAAAAATTACCCATATAGTAATACAAGAGCAATGAAGCAGGATGTAATGGCACGGCATAGTAGATCTGTTGTCCTCATTTGGGGATCTATGTATCTATCATCCCAAATTTCATGCAAATTAAAACATTGTTAATCTGTGGAAGCAAACCCTTCATGCTACTTTTTGTAACAGTGATCTTTACCGTTTGTGATTTGAGGTACATCCAAGCTTTCAATGGAATGTGTACCTAAACTAGTATCTTAACCTAGCAGGAAATTGTACAAACTGATTTCGGATTCACTATTTTTGAGCATGAGATGGTTTCATAAGTGAAGTAAGCACTGGATATTATAGATAGATAGATATATATATATATATATAGAGAGAGAGAGAGACCTGAATGCAATGAATTCGCTGCATCCATTGAAATTTCCAATTTGAGCGCAAGAGAGTGAAAGAAACGTGATAGACAGGGTCACAAGATACAACCTGTTCTTCCCTATAAAATAAAATAAAAAAAATGCTCCGGTGATCACAACTTCCTCCTGAACCCATTTGATTGATTAACTCTAGGGATGTAAACTGGTCGGATCCGGGGCAGAACCATGGTGGACTCAGAGTTGGACCCATCTTTATAGATTCAGATCCAGATAAACTTATAGGTTCAGACATTCTGAATATAAATTCTGAACCAGATGAACACAGATACTATGAGTTGAATCTGGATCTGGCATAATTTGAAAAATAGAAAAAACAGAACCGACTTTGAATCCGAATCCAAAATAAGATGTGGAGTGCATTAATATAACATGATACAATAGCTTCAAAAAAAAATTTAATGTACAAGAGGGATATTATTTAAATGGCATATAATTAAGCTAAGTAGACTCTCAAATATAAATACAATTCAAGACATGGGTCCTTAAAATCTATATATTTTAATATTTGAATGTATAGATCCTGATCCTCGACTCGAAACATAAAAGGATCAGGTTCCGGATCCGAATGTTCTACATCCGGATTTCTCTTCAATCTGACAGTAGGTTTCATACCCGCTATATTAGATATCAAGACTTTAAATACTTAGACAAACGGATACCCATTTGCAACGTACTTAAATCCAGAAACTCTAGTCCAACTCATAAAAGTGAGACTCGCTTGCCAAAAATTTTCAATACCGAAAAATTCACTTTTTATATGTGTGAAGTAAAGGTGAGGTCGTTGTCACATCACGGAAAAAAGGTAAAAGAAAGTTAAGAAAAAGTAAAAGTAAAGGTGTAGTAAGTTATTTTTTTGGATAATTATGGTAAAGTAAAATGAACTTACTTCAGCGCATTTGCATGAATCATCAGATGTAAAGGAAATTTATCAATGCAAACGCATGATATCACTATCTGATTATTATTTTTTCTAATTCCTAATCACTTGCTGTGCGCAAGATCAATATAACTGCATACATGACAGTGATATTTGGCCAACAATGATAGATGGGCAGCTAGTGATTTTGAGATGCTCAAATTTTAATGTGTGTCCAACATACTCATCCCCCATTGTTGCAGTCCTTTTTTTTTTTGTGTGTATTCATGATTTGTCATAGAATATAAAAGGTAATCAAGTTCATGGAAGATTAGAAATAAGATCATTTTGGGATTAGACAAGAGTAAAGGAATACTCTAGATCAGTATCACAGTCACATATATTGTCACTGAAAAATCATACCAACAAAAAGAACAAAATCGAAAGAAAAGAGATGCAATCCAACAGAAATTGCAAAGAAGAACATACAACTATAACAACCGCACCTTCTCTCTTACACTGAGAAAACCCCCTAAACCCAAATACCCAAAATTGAGCAAAATAACAAAGAGAAAGAGGGACAAAACCAACATTTTTTCCTTTTTATCTCAATCAGCCATTCCCAATCCAAAGCCACCCAAAACCAAAAAAAAAAACCCACTTTACTTTTTTCCTCACAGGATTACACCTCACAAAAAAAAAAATTTTATCTTTTACATTGCAAAAAGAACTGAAAAACATGAAAGAAAGAAAAAAAAAAATCACCTTGCAGCCCTTCTATGCTGTTTTCTTCTAAAAGCTCCTGTCCAGCTCCTGCAGAAGACCCATTAAAGAAATCAATTGAAGATAAAAACTGATAAGAGTTCCTTCTTTTTCTTCCTTTCTCTCTCTAAATATTTTCAAATGTTGTAATTTGCAACAGAGATTGATAGGATTTCAGGAGAAAAAGGAAAGTGGGCTTTTTTATTTCAATAAATGGATTTCTCAATAGGAAACTGGAAAATCCATTTGCTGTAAACAGAGAACTCTACATAGAAACCATACCAAGCCAGCAGAAGCAGACTGGCAGTTTGTGTAACTCTCAACACACACACAGAAATCCAAATTTTGCAAAAGAGAAAGGTTAGAAGGAGATTTAGACCAAACCCCAGCAGTTCTGCTTCTGTGTTACAACTCTCAATAATCCCAGAGAGACAAAAGATTCCAGGGAAAAGACCCAACCCCAGCATAGATGATGAACACAGACTACAGCAGATAAAAAAAAACCCAGCAGGACCCAGATGCAGGGTTGGAGGTAAGTGGGCTCCTTTTATACTATATATATTGTATATATTATCCTGTTTTATATGTAATGTAATCAATCTAAAGTAGGGTTAAAAAATCTATAGTGGGCAAATCCATATGTAATTAAGCAGGGGTTTTCATGGCCTGGGTTGGCCCATATCCAGCCCAAGACAAAATGGTCCTTAAGTGCATGGCCTGAGCCCACCCATTTAGCCAGGACGGGCGGGCTCGACTGGGCTTGCTATCACTTGTTTGGGCTTCCTAATTACTTGTTTGGGAAAATATTCACCAAATTACATGTATTAATTAGTCGGACTGGAATTCGGCCTGGCCCATAGATTAAACTGGCCAAAATTTTAGATCCAGGCCTAGACCAAAGGCGATGGGCCCAGCCCTTGAGTAGCCCAAGATTTGAGCCCCTATTATGGTTTAGGATTTTAGTAAAAGTGAATGAGTCCCATCGAGGAATCAGAATTTTTGCGGCTCCCATCATTAGAGGATTGGACTCTTTGTAATATTACTAAGCCCTACTTCTAAATTAAGATTAGGCTTAACTTGACACTTAATTCAAATTTCTTTCCTTTGATTGATAATATGAAAAGAAAGGTTATATAGGTCTTTTTTCTTTTTGAGGATTTATACAGAACTTTCTTCACCGTTTCCTACCTGATGTATTCCCAACATAAGAAACTGTTGTCTCCCAAAACAATCTTTTCTTTGTTTTTTTTTTTTTTTTTATTGTGACTCAATTTCATGGTGGACGATGATCACTTCTAATCAAATCTTTCTCAATGTCTAGCAAGGAACGCTTAACGGTCAGACCTTTCCTTGGGTCACAAAAGGGGAAATTCTATATGCACCACCATTTTTTATGAATACACCCACTTTTAAGTTTTTTTTTAATTACTAAATTGCCCTACAGTGAAATGACGAACTAGCCCTTTACCATCAACCTCCTCCTCTCCTCTTCCTTTCGTTCTTTCACAGTGGGGGAGCCGTTGTCATCTCCTATTCCTCCTCTTTTTCTTTTTCATTCTCCCTTTCATCCATTGTTTCGTAACCGTTCCCTCGCACTCATTCATGCCCGTTTATGTTCATCTCTTTCCTCATCATCTTCTTCAACCATTTAAAAGTATCCTTAAGTCTCATAAGAATCTTCAACCCTTGAAAGTGCTCATCTCCCCGAGGCACATTGTCTACTGAAAGCAGGCATTTTCAACATGGACAAGCAACTGTCAATCTACCAAGAGGAGGTATATTCTCCAAGTCCGTTTCCAGCTCGTTAATTTTTTTTTTCCGCGATATGCTCGGTATTCCAGAACCGTGCAAAATCACACTGCACGGCACATTTTAACTGTGCAATAGTATTTTTCACGGTCACAATAAACCGTGCAAAATAAACTTGCACGGTTATATTAAACCGTGCAAAAAAATAATGTACAGCTATAATTTGCCGTGCAATGTGATTTTGCACGGTCCTACAGGACCGTGCACTAATAAACTAATAATTTTGGGATCATATTTTCAGGAGATTGATTCAACTGGTGCAAGTCAGTGTTCTCTTGATTTTACTAATGTCTTCACCACTGAAACGATATTCAGAAGCCGAGATGATCTAATCCAATGGACACGGGATGTCGGAAAGAAACATGGCTTGGTGATTGTAATCAAAACTTCGGATGCTGGTGGAGATGGCAGGAAACCGATAATAGTTTTATCCTGTGAGAGAAGTGGTAGTTACAGGGCTTCATCGAAGATATACAAAAAGAAGAATCCTAACAAGGCAACGGGAACGAAGAAGTGTAATTGCCCATTTGCTTTGAAGGGTCGAAAGTTGCCTAGTGACGATGATTGGATGTTAGTAGTGGTTTGTGGGATACACAATCATCCAAACGCACAACATCTCGAATGGCACTCGTTCGCTGGGAGGCTTTCTACGGAAGAGATTAATGTTTTGATTGATATGTCTAAGAGTCTGGTGAAGCCAAGGAACATCCTTCGAACACTGCAGGAGAGGAATGTGCACAACACCACTACGATGAAGAGTATCTACAATGCTCGTCAGAAGTTTAGGGTGACAGAGATGGCCGGTCAATCACAGATGCAGCAACTTATGATGCATTTGGAAAAGAACAAGTACATTGAGTATCACACTAGCAATGATGATACAGATGCAATCTTAGACTTATTCTGGGCACATCCGTCATCTATTCAGCTATTACGTGCATTTTCAGAAGTTTTGATAATGGATCCACGTACAAGACCAATAGATATCGACTTCCATTGCTTGAGATTATTGGTGTTACATCTACCCAATTGACGTTCTCCGTTGCTTTTGTTTACCTTCATTCAGAGAGGGAGGCCAATTATAGATGGGCAATGGAGAGGCTTAAGGATGTAATGGATGGATGCATTATGCCACGTGTGATTGTCACAGATAGAGAGTTAGCGCTCATGAATGCAATCAAAGTTGTATATCCGAATGCAGCAAACTTATTATGCAGGTGGCATATATCTAGGAACATCTTGGCAAACTGTAAGAAGTTCTTTGAGACCAACGACAGATGGGATGCTTTTATCTCTTGTTGGAACATGTTGGTACTCTCTCCAACTGAAAGTGACTATATTCAACTTCTAAGTGCTTTGGAATGGAATTTTTGTGGGTATCCACATGCTGTTGATTATGTGAAGAACTCGTTATTGAATAAGCATAAGGAACAATTCGTGTCTGTTTGGACGGATCAGAATATGCATTTTGGCAACTGCACCACTAACAGGGCTGAGAGTGCACACGCAAAATTAAAGAGACATCTTGGTACATCGAGCTGTAGTTTTGATTCGTCCTGGCAGGTTATCCATTCCCTGCTTCAGTTGTTATTTACTGAAATAAAGGCTTCTTTTGAAAGGAGTTTGAACATCGTGCAACATAAATTCAAACCGGCACTGTTCCGTGAACTGAGAGGATTTGTATCAAGGAGTGCTTTAGATATAGTATTAAATGAGTCGCTAACAGCTGCTGATATTGGTTCGGATTTGAATGCATGTGGGTGCGTTGTACGACGGACCCATGGTCTACCATGTGCACATGAAATTGGAGAATGTATAAGAGAAGGGTCTCATATACCACTAACAGGCAATTTAGATCCCACTAAGATGAACAAAGCCCCTGAGTTGACCACAACTTCTGAGTTCGACTTGATCGATAAGAAATTTCGGGGAAGTGATGAGGCTGGAAAAATTCAACTACTGAAAAAATTGAGAGAAATAGCAAGTCCAGAATGTACACCTCTGATTGAACCGGACATTAAATTGAATACTCGTGGTCGGTCATCATTGAAGAAAAAGAAGTTCGATCGGTCTACGACTCGTGATCCGTCTGCATTCGAATACGCAGTAGGGGTGAAAGAGAGTGAACGACTTATATTAAGTAGTACATCTGTTAAGAAGATGAGTGAGAAGATTAGTGTCCGTCGAACTCGATCATGTACATTTTTGCAATCGCTCCCACAGCCTTTGGGACCCTACATCCATAATGTCAAGGATGTCGCAGCGGATGGTAACTGTGGATTCAGATCTATAGCAGGCCTTCTTGGCATGGGCGAGGACAGTTGGAGACAGGTTAGATTGGACTTGAGCACTGAATTGCAGAGGCATCAACAATATTATGCATTGGTATATGGAGGAGATGACCGGGTTGGAGAGCTGTACTACGCGTTGTCTTACTTCGAAAACAATCCAGGATTCGATCGTTGGATGACAATGCCGGACATGGGTCACTTGATATCTTCGTATTATAAAGTCGTATTGGTCCTGCTTTCATTGCAGCAATGCCTGACTTTCTTGCCTTTGTTATCACCCCCGATTCCAACAAGTGATCACAAAATCATCGCGATTGGTTTCGTCAATGGAAACCATTTCGTTCAGGTATTCATGAAGCCAGAAGCACCCATGCCACCTATTGCAACAAATTGGCATAGACACCATCATCCTGATGCAGATGGATGGCAGAACCCATATGCGAATCGCATTGAGCAATTCAGAGACATTTTGGAAAATAGTGTAGCAACACAAGAGTCGGTTAATCTTGACAACGATTGATTATATAAAATGATTCTCATTTGATGTAACCATATAAATTATATAATGTAACTCTTTTCGATGTAACCGTTTGCTTGTCATTTGATGTAACAATTTGATTATCATTTGATGTAACTCACACCGATATGTAAAAGTGATGTAAAACATGGTCTGCAACGCCAACATGTAATGGCTTGTCAGAATCTGCACGGCTAACGGATACTGTGCAATCTTTGTTATGCACGGCCAATATGTGCCGTGCAGACCATATTATGTCCGGCACATAATAGCCGTACAGACCATGTTATGCACGGCACATAATAGCCGTGCAGACCATATTATGCACGGCTATTAACGGCCGAGCATACTGTGCAATACACGTTAATTATATTTTGTACTGACATATGTCATTTTCATTCCATTTTGCCTAATCTTTCTTTTACACAAATATAGACTATAAGAGTAATTAAAATATTAAAATTCATCCATCATACTAGACATCTCAAAAAGAAAGAACTTGAATTCATCATTATATATGTAAAAGTGATCATTTACATAATTGCCTTAATAAAAAGTGGCTTATAATTCACCAAGTTCCAAAATAAATTACAAATCCCATGACACAATCATAAAATCCAAAAAATGCAAATCTCCTTAAGGACGCGTACGTCGTCGGTACGTCACCGGCAAGCCATCCAAGATCTCCAGAGTGGTCTGTATTGCCCGGTAGTAAAAATCAGCAGATTGACCAAGCCGTGCAATCGTAGCACGAAGATTATCACTCGCTCGGCGGATCTGTAAGAAATCATTATACATGTTAATAATTAAGAGAATTATAACTTTTAAAATGGATGCATAATGTTACAATTGCAATTTCAAACGCTCACCACTCTTGGAGTCGGGTCATCTTGATCCTCATGAGGATGATAATCGGAGTGCCGTTCAGGGTTCTGTACCCGAGGACGTGAAATCCTAACAAACCACTCCATGTAGTCGGGTGAGCACTCCCATGCATATTGTACTCGATGGCCACGGTGTGCTAGTGATAATACATGATCCTCCCAAGACTCCCAATACTGATCAAGGAATCTATAGGAGACCTTGTATTGTCCGGCAGTAGATCCTCGAGACGCACGAAGGGGCGCGAGCGGTGGTGGTGGGATGGTTTGAACATACCCAAATTGACAAAGAACCCTCTGTGGGTGGTAGGGTTCAATGACATCCATTGCTCTCAAGCAACCACAGAAGAAAGAACTCTGTTGGAATGGATGCTGAGCTCTGGCACCGGTATACGGATCCCAAGCCACCTATGTCAAGAAGTAATTGAAACAACTCATTAATATTCTAACAAATAAATATAGATCATAAAAAAAACTTAAAATAAATAGCAACAAATCTATTGGATGCTCACCTCACTAGGATGTAAGTCGTCCAGCCTCTCCCGCAACAACTTTATGTTCTCCCTTCCAATCTCGGAATCCTGGCCAGGATTCCAGCGAGCCGCATGAGGCATTGCAGCCGTAAACCCCCATGCTGCAGGAGGACGGACAAATGGGAAGTGCTCGTACACCCAAGACTGTAAGAGTTAGAGTTTTTAATTATATGATTAAAAATAATATATAAATAATAGTACAGAGATAGGCAAATGGAAACTTTAATCAAAGAGTTATGCACATTTACCGTGAGGAGTGTCAGGTACCCAGCAATCTGTCTGACATCTGCGCTCGTAGCGGTCCCCAATTGGCGATAAAGATATGCAAGTGCGGCAGCGCCCCATGCATAATGACGGACTTGTCCCAAGTCCATCAGTAAAGATAGGTACGCAATGGGGACTCTGGTGGACGACTTATCAGTGAAAATTGTGCAGCCTAATAGAAACAGAAGATAGCCTCTAACTGCACAATCTACCTGCTCAACAGACGACCGAGGACCCACACTACTGCACACTCGCTTGATCCAGGCCAGCCTCACTACCCCACCACGAGCCACTTGAAGTTCAGCAGACGCAGTCGCTCTATCCACGCCTAGTCCAGCCTCAAGTAAATCTACCTGCTCGGTAAATCCCATACTGGTCGATGCGTGGACAGGCAATCCCGTTACTGGGATGCCGAGGAGAGTACCCACATCGTCTAAGGTGATCGTCATCTCACTGAATGGCATGTGGAAGGTGTTTGTCTCGGGCTGCCACCTCTCAACGAAACTGGATATCAAAGGGGCGGAAGTATATCGGTACGACAATGACTTAAGGCCGGTCAATCCAGACTCTTCTAAAATCGCACGAAACCGAGGAACTTCGATATCGGCCCCATCCCCGGGCCGAGGTATGTACCAATCCTTCAACCCTTGCCAATGATTGATACACTTAAGCGGCTCACGTTCCTGCACATTAAAAGTTTTAAACTTAATTAATATATGTTATTATAGACTTAAACACATATTATTTGAAAAACAAATAATTCACAAATTTAAAAAAAAGCAAGATTACCTCCCCGTCCCATATGGGTATGGCCACGTGCGTCCTGACACTAGGGAGGACCGATAAATCAACCGGACCACTGGGGATAGGACCCTCCCCTGCCGCCGCTGGGGGAGGACTGGATGGCTGTTCATCCTGGCCTGATGGATGATCATCCCTTGCTGCCGCTGCAGCAGAAGTGGACGGCTGTGCCTCCTCCTCCTCTGAGGAATCATGCTCTGATGAATCCTCCTCAGATGAATCATCCTCTGACTCCTCTGACGAATCTGGGAGTGGATCCTGTCGCATTTTTTCGTCTTCGTTCAGATGCCGTTGGTCGTTGACGACCGGCAGTCGAACTACTAGTATGCAAACCTCGGCGACGTGGCAGTCTTGCCACACCGATCTTCGTCCTCACTCCTGGCTCGCTAGAAGAACTAGCCCGTCCACCTATTGAAAGTGAGCTGCCACCGCGACGAGCAGGTCTTCTAGGCATTTTCTAATCTGTTCAAAATAAAAATAAAAATTATTATTTAACATTATAAATTTGTTCTGCACGGCATACTATTAATGTGCAATCTCATATATGCACGGCCAATGTTAGCCGTGCATATTTAATTTGCACGGCATATCGACACCGTGCAAATAATATATGCACGGCTAACATTGGCCGTGCATATATGACATGCACGGTTAACATTGGCCGTGCATATAGTAAATGCACGGTGTCGATATGCCGTGCAAATTTAACCTGCACACTTCTGGTTTGCCGAGCACCACGCGAACCAGAAGAAGAAAACAAATGGGAAGGGAAAATTTGGCGTTCGAAATACACATCCATATCATGCATTAGGGAATCCACATACAATCGAAATAGGTGAAAATACAATCTAAATACACATACATTACAACCTAAAAAGAAGGTGAAAATGATTGAAAAGCTTTAACGAAGAAGAAGAAGATTACCTTACCTTGTTTGGACAAGAAGAAGAAGATGAAGAATAAGAAGAACGTGATGAGAGCAGTGGAGAAGATGTAGCAGGAGACGCCGGATTTTTTCAACTTCTGTTAGCCGAGCCAAATTTGAAAAACGAGGAAGAGGGAATGGAGAAGGAGAAGACAAGGGCTGGTGGGCAGTTTCGGCATTTTGGTGGGTGGGCTCAGCAAATAGGTTTTAAACCTAAAATGGCTGTGGTGAGCTCAGAATGTGGGTGTGTTCATTAAAAATGGTGGTGCATATAGAATTTCCCCACAAAAAGATATATCAGATATCTTCCCTAGTAATGAAATGTTGATTCTATACTCTGTTGTTTTTTTTAAAGCAATTCTATACTCTTATATTATAAGTGCTCTTATTGCGGTCAGGGTCAAGCAATAATCAGCCCAATTTATTTTATTTTTTTTTATAACGCAAGGTGTCACAGCCCTTTAGGTCAGAATAATCACTACGGCCCAGAGGAAGTGTGATAGTGTTGCAACCCTTGATTTGAGAACTACAAAGTTTAATTGACTTTTAATCAGCGCATTCTATTTTCCAACAGTGGGCGAAGGTCTGGAGTGTGAAATAGGGTCTAGTGCACACTCAATGGAGAGAGGAGGCCATACACAAACTTTAATCGGTCTGCACAGGTACAGATGTGGGTGCTTACTCAAAATCAAAAATAAAAAAAAAAGAAATTTCAATTTTATTCAGTTTAGTTATTGGTTATTGGTTACAATTGGCACAAACTTCAGTGGACAAAAAATATTTGAGGATGTACTTTCCCTTTCAAATCTTTCAAGGATAAGAGTTGAAGTAGGCTAAACCCTTCTAGTGATGGTGAATGAATTCCTTTTGTTTAGGCTAAGGACCCTTAGTGTTCTGGTAACTTGAGGAAAAACAAAAATATGAGATGAAAAAAATTCAAAAGGACAAACTTAATTGACCAGAAGCTCAGTCTGGCCTACGCCTTGCAAAATTCTCTCTCTAAAAGTAAATCACTACACAGTTACTCTCAAAAAAAAAAAAAATTTTCATACAATACTAAAACCAGGTGGCAGTCCAAATTGCTCAAATTCGACTATGTAAATTTGGGCAATCAAATCATTGGTTTCACAAGCTTCGACGCACAACTGAATAGATACTAGAGTTTCAAAACGAATGGAACCACAGATAATAAAAAGGAAAAGGGTTTGTGATGGAGAAAAGACTAATACCAAACAAAGAGATGAGAAAAGATTCATGGGTATACCTTATTACCTTCAAGCAAAAATCACAAATGATGCCTCATGAAACAAATTCAACCACAAATACATAAAAAAAAAAAGGCCTTTCTGGACCATACTACGAATATAATAAACAGCAAATGACATTTGTAAGCATATGTCATCCTACCTGGTGATCAAGAGCCACATTCACAGTATGCATACCCCAAACCATTTGTTGATCCCGCCTTGCTCAAAAACAGGTCACCATCACATCCAAAAAAAAAAAAAAAAAGAGCCTGTCAATCATTCATCTGCAAGCCGATTAATGGTGCTGTGAATGAGATACAGTTACAATTGGCGATGTGGACACTGCATTGTGTATGGTTAGAATTGATAATTGAATCACACAAACTACAGTCACTGAACAAAACCCTCCTTGTTCCTGCAATGTATAATTTTCACGTGTCCCTTCCTACAGCCAGCTATGTTACAGATTCCCTTCTGACAAATAAGCTGATGTTAAAGAAATTCAGTATACGATCTTGTGCATCAACATCAGCAAAACACACCATGGGCAAGCTACGTCAGCATAAAACTAAAAATCAATGGATGAAGCCTTGGAGGACCCTGAACAACTACCAGAAGAAGCATATGAAGTCCCACTTGAAGCATCGATGGGAGCTTGATTTAACTGTTCCAAAAGTAAAGATCTCCGACGGTGTAGCTTTATTGAGAATGTGGATGCTTCTAGAATGACGGGAACCTGCCAAAAGGATAGAATCATTTCATGACAGAAGACAAGCCATAACTCTAGTGTATACCTACACTTAAATTGTTCGTGTGGTTAGGAAGTCCAGTAATGAGCTGGAGGTCCTGGCTTCGAACTATTTGGGGCCTTAACTGATGCATAGTGGTAGTGCTAATGGGTAGTGTTGTGTATCCAGGGTTTTACCAATGATCGACTGCAAGGGGGTCGGCGGGTTCCTCATCATAAATAAATAATAAAACAAAAAAAACTGGTGTAAATCTAGTGGCAACCAGCCAATGAAGAATATTAGAACTACATCCAAGCCTTTAATTAGTCATTAACTAAATGGTTTTCATTTTTGGTTTAAGCAGAATAACCCGACTGCCAGCATGGTGATCAAGTTCTCCCTAACACAAACTAAAATAATAACATGCGACATGCTTTTGCCCAACAAGATCATTTGAACCAATAAGAAAGAGAATCTTTTATAAATTTGGAAGAAACTTCTTTAACACAATCTTCAATAAAACATGAGATAAACTCTCAGAAGAGACGGTCATACGGTGGCCGGGAAAGAGAATCATGGCAGAGACAGAAAGGAAAGTTTTGATGGGGAGTGGACATTCAAATTCAAAGATAGTCTACCAGCTAGTCTTCCAACTGTTATTGAGATCTTCCGTCGGTAAGGATATGTTATGGATGCTTTCATCCCGAGAAAAAGCAGAGGAAAAGCTCATGTTATGCTTTCGCAAGGTCAGGAGATAAATGTGAAGGGGTGAGAGCAGTCAAGCCATTTTAGAGGCGGCCCCACTGATTGATGTATAGGACTAAAATCTAAAGCAACCTCAAATATGCTTTAGATTTAAAGGTAAATTTATTGGTTGTGATTCTGAAGTCTCAGTACTCAATTTTATAGTAGCCTCATCGATAAAATCTGACCAAAATTTTGAGCGGTTTAGATTTTAAATGTAGGCCCACTGATAGTTCTGTATGTTGGCCACTACGTGAGCCTGTGATTCTGAACATTTTAGATTTTAGAGGAAGCCCCACCGATGGATTTATAGGAGTGAAGCATGAGGCAGTGATTCTGAATGCTTTAGATTTCAGAGGTGGCCCCACTAATGGATTCATACGAGTTAAACATGGGCAATGATTTTGAGTCTAGAAAATGAGATTATGAAAACAATATTAAAAAGGGAACTGATTTTTCACATACAACGAAAGAAAAATATTAAAAATTTTCAAATTAAAGAAAATAATGTGGCCCCACGCAGAATTCCATCAGTGGGCTAGCCCGATTACACCTCCAAAGGGAAGATCATATGGCGCCTCTCTTTTTTGGCTTGCATCCGGACGATTTGGAAATAAAGAAACAGGAGGTGTTTTGAAGGGATTACTTCCTCCCAAGAGGACTTAATCCTTAGATTGAAATTCTGCATTGCCTCCTGGGTCTCCTATGGATACAATTATGTTCAATTGGAGGGAAGTCACTTCAATCTAATTTGGTGCTCCCTTTCCTCTTCTTGTTTTTTGTTTCCCCTCCTTTTGGGAGGTGGCTGTTTTTTGGGGTTTTTTGCCCGGCCGCTTCTCAGTATAATTCTTTTATACTGTAAAGCTCTTTTGTAAAGCTCCTTTTTCTATCTATACAAGTTACCATTTCAAACAAAAAATTAAAGAAAATGATGTGATGGGTAAAAAATTAAATAAAAATTTAGAAATATTAAACTTTAAAGAGAGAAAATAAAGCATAAAAATCAATGAATAGTTATCATTTTCTATAAATCTGAACATTTAATCCCTCATTACATAGTCTAGTAAAATGAAACGGATATCACCAATACTATGATAAGATCCTCTTAAAAATATCACAATATATCTAATGAATCTAGATGATTTATTTTTGGAAAGAAAAGCATAGACTCTAGTTTTTTAATTATTTAAAAATATTTTATTTTCAATGATATTTTCCCAATATTGTCCTAGGAAAGATTAAAAAAAAACAAATTATCTCGACATTATATCCCGCTGATGTTATCCTGATAACGATATTTGCAACATTACTCTCGTGGTAGAGTGGCAGAGGATGCTCTTTGTAAACTTGAGGCTTATGGTTCGAGCACCAAAGAGCATGGCATGACGGCCCACTTTGTAGCTTCTATAGAGAGGCTGTATTCCATGGATGTAGCTTCAAGAGAGTTTTTTCATTCTCGAAATATATATCATAACATCTAATCAGTAACTGAAGTAAAGAAATCTCAATTTTTAAAGGAAAGATCTAAGATTGAAGGCCAAGTTAGGGAGATACGTCTGAAACTACTAAAGTTTTCTTGTCACATCCCACAATAGCTTGACAAGTGACATGATGCTTGTGTGCTCAAAGAGTTGTAATTCTCTTAATGTAGTGAATACACAATATATATATATATATATATAAACATACACATACAGAGACATAATTTTAAATACACAATTTTAAAAGATACCTGTGTATTAATGTGCGCCACCTTATGTACATGCAGAAGACCAACCATGTCTTGATATCCAGTGAGGAGTTTTGCCAATTCCTTGTCCTCATCTGGCCCAAAAGTTTCCACAACAGAACCATGAATTACGACAAGCAGCACCACTATATTAACAAAACCAAGTTTTTGAGAGAAAAATAGTTACCTGGAATCGCTCTGACAGAGAGTAAAGTATCTGCCAGGTGTTGCCATCTCTTAGAGAAGGAAGGCGAAAGAAGCGAAGGTGGGAAAGTTATCATGGCAACAGCATTTGTACTCTGAACAATGCTTTTCAGAGACCTGATGAAGGAAAGCATATCCCAGTCCTACAACGACATGTCAACAAAAGTAGCTTGATGCCACCCATTCAGACTTCGAAACAAAAGACTTTAAATATCAATGACAGAAATTCACATGTATCTATTCAAAAGATCAATTGCATGCCGAAAAGTTTATTTGTCAATATTATTTTTTCAAATGGCAAAGAGTCCATCCGTTATGGATGTTGAGATTTGGATGTAACCCGGGTTCTAAGTAGTTAAAATCCTGTGGAACATAATAGTAAACTGCTCTACAGTCTGCTGTGCATTTTGGGGTCATGAAAATCAGAAACAGAATTAAGTGAGTGGGTAGGGGGGAGGGAGGTTATACATTTATACCCAGAATCTCAATAGTATGGATTAAAATCAATTCTGGAAAATATGTAAACAATTGTGAAGTGCAGTGGCTCTGAATGTATTTCGAACTTTTAAAGGTATCTCTTTCCTTATGTGGTCTACTCAGACTTTGTCCCTTTGATTATATTTCTGATAGAAGGTGAGATAAAGCTTGACTGATGTAGTAGCAAGTCCGAACTTACCATGTCAGAGAAACCACACTGTGGAGCACAGAATGACTGTATGGCTATACGGCCTGCACCTCCAGTCCTGAAAGTGAAAGCAAAATATGTTAACGATCAACTAGAAAAATAACAAAGGAAAGAGAGTAACAGAAACTAAAATTAGTCCTTAACTTTCCTCACAATAAATGGATTTGTTTCATGAATATGTGAGGATGCATTCAATATCATTTAATCTACAGTTCATAGTTATATAAACTCAATGCTTCTCCATATAATAGTTAAAAGTGGAATAAGAATGAAAAGGAAAAAATGAAATATCATAAAACATGATTGTCGGGTAGAAAAAAACTGGAATCTGAATACCAATCTTAACATAGACAAGAGTTCAGATCAACACGACCCAAACGCATACCTTAGCAAAATGATCACCCTTTCGTGCTCAGGGGAATATCCAAGTGCACCCACATTATTTGGAATGGTTGATTCGTCCAAGGTGTATCTCACAACAGACAATGTGTTTAGAGCATTTCAATGGTTCCAGAGTACATAATTTCAGAGAGCAACAGACAAATTTATCTTTGGTGGCTGTTTTATGGTCTTTCATTTTTGTCTCTTTTCCTTTCCAATAAAACTTGAACTCATGCACTGTTGCCCCCTACAGTTGGGGGCTGGTGTCCCTAACCAGCTGTTTATCGTCTATTGGCTAGAAAGAAAGAATAAAGTCTACGGTAATAGGAAAGAGAATGCTGTTAATGTTTTTTTTTCCTAGTATATGCTTCGGATCTTTGACAAGCTTGCTGAAGAGTTTGCTGACCAATAAATATAATGCAATTAGCCAACAAATCCAATGCAACTCATGACATATCAAATAGAAATAAATTTGCCGGGCATACCAGAGCAGCCCATATACACAGAAAAATAAGTCCCAGCTACGTTTTTATAATATTAAATATTTGCAACCCATAACATATCAAATATAATGCAATTGACCAATAAATTTTGCATGGATAATAAGCATAATATTAACAATCCATTGCCATAATGATGCAAGTCCTAGCTACATTTTCTCATATTTTATACTAAACAACAAATGATTTGGCCAAACCTTGGAAGTTGAGCTAAAAATGCAGCACACTGATCCCGAAATGTTGCAAGGTTTGGGGAATCTTGAATGCTGATACAGTCAACATGTTGCGCACCAAGTAATTGCCTATCCAGAGGTTTTCGCAAGTCAAAATCATTGCAATATTGTCTATTGTCTGCAATCAATAAGTTATTAGTCTTAATCAAACTACAAAATTATCAAAATGCATTGGAATGCATAGTGAATATAATATGAGAGAGAGAGAGAGACTACACCAGAAAGTATAGTCCTTTACGGTAAATATTTTGTCCTTCAAAAAAGAAAAAAAAAAAAAAAACTCTACATCTATTATTTGTATTTGCATTGTCATTACCACCCGATTTCTTGTACACCTCTGAATGTTGATGTGATTGTCACATCCATATCTATGCCTGAATATTGATGTGACTGTCACAACCATATCTGCCTGACCTAATACCCTATTTTTAGGCATTGTTGGCCGATATCTCCCCATTCCAACCGGGCTCAAACCCAGGCACCCTGCCTCCCCCTGCAGGCCTGCACCCTTTTTTTTAAGACCAGCTAAAAGGTAAGAGGAACAAAAATCACTACTTATCTTACAACTTCTACGCACTAAGGAAGAATCAACAACATAAAAAATGCACAGATCTTCTCTACTTAGCCAAAGTATATGCAGTAACAAGGACATATGAACCGATATCGAGGTTTTAGGTATTATTATAAGAGGCAACGTCAGCTGGCTTCCTAACTGGTAAAAAGCTTTTACCTTTTTTCTTGAAAAAAATACAGGTCAATAGATGGAATTTTATGACAATGCACACTAGCATAGCGCTAGCGACTAGCGTAGAAAAACCAATGTGCAAAAAATACTGCCATCCTGCTTTCAGCTACAACCAGGACATACCTGTTCTCATGACCCAGTCCTCCAGTATAGACACAGTGGCATCAACTAGTATAATTTTTTAATACGTCTATGATGACATATTTGAGAAATCTTCTCCAGATCCATAGAGTAACATTTCTAACATCCTCATCAATTTATCAAGGTAAATAAAGTAGTAGAACCACACAATTTGCAGAAGATGGCCAACATGAAAATTCAATAGATAAAGAACGGATTCATAATTTTGTACTCCTCACTTAGTAGTCAGTAGGTAATACCTAAACTGCCATCAACAGCATCACTTGACAAAGAGGGCAATAAACCCTACTGTAGTAATAGAGACATAAAGGAGTCGATCCATCTGAGATAACAGATCTATCATCACCTTGAAAACCAATCTGCCTTCCCAAAAGTCTTTCTTTTTTTTTTTTCTGCGCAAATATCACCAATCATATTCCATTGTTTTACCTAGAGGCCAGAGCTCAATAAGAATACTATTAAGTAGGAGTTAGTTTCAAAGGACTTCAGAGTCAAGCTAGGAGTTGGTTTCAAAGGACTCAAAGTCGGGTAAAACTCAAAAGTCATCAGATAATGAAAGACGTCATGTAAACATAACCCTAAGTCATCAACCAGCCATTAAGTTCTTAGCACCAGTTCATTGTCAAAGACCAAAAATGAAAATTTCTGTGCCCAAGTGCTTGTGCAGTTAATTTCAACAGAGGACAAGAGCCCTATTCTACAACAAATGATGGATTTTCTTAGAATTAGCTGACTGGCACACGCGCACACACAATCCATCTTACCTCTATGATTTTCAACAGTCTGCTGTTCACCAAAATACTTCTTGTATTGCCAAGCAATCCTCAATCCCTTCTCCTGCACCTTACCATGACCCACAAGTGAAATCCATCAAAATCTCAAAAAAGTCAATTCATACAACTTTTTTACTATTTAGAATATAAAAAAGGGGTGAAGAAAAAGGACACCTGTTCTAGTTCCTGATGATGACCACCCGGTTCGCGTTTCTCATCCTTGGATGAAACAGGACTCGGCAAAGTACCTAGAAACGCCCTTGGGTCTTTGGAAGGGCTAGCATAAAGAATGGGTTGGTTGTGAACGATACCTTGGGACATGAAATTCCTCAAAAGGAGAAGATGGTGAGGAGCTTCTGCATCTTCCATCACCATCACAACGGTTCCTAGAGAGAACCCACCTCCTAAAATCTCTAGAAATTACAGTTATAGAAACCAAATTCATAAGAAAGGGGGAAATGTATTCATTCCAAAGGGAACCCAAGTTCTAAAAATCTCTTCTTTATGAGAAATAAAGGGGCTGAAAGAAAAAAGGATACTGTCGAGATCTGCTATTCCGGTGGAGATGAGGGTTGTTCCATTGAGTCCATGCCTGAGGCCAGGGACTCGACCCAATGCTTCTGATGTTGTTGTGGTGCGAGTGAAGCTGCTACTCTTGTTCCTACTTGCTGCCATGGTGATGCTCCTCACCACCCAAGATACGAAACCTTTATTTATTTCAAATAGATGGAGAGAGAAAGCAAGAAACACTCAATTCCCACGCTCAATTTCTCAATGCAATCTGCAATCATAGATATCAAGTCACAAGTGGCTCAACTGAGGGTCATTGCGTCGTTTCAAATGGTATCTAAATCAATCAAAACCCAATTCTTACCTCTTTATGCATCGAGCAAAGACGGTAATTGAGGGCCAACGGAAGCAAAATGCTTGCTTTCTTCTTCCACCCTCCAGGCCTTTCAATTTTACTGAAGTTCTACAATCTTCAAACAAGAAAAGAAAAGAAAATTAAAGAGAGAGAGAAAGAGAGAGATAGAAGAGAAAAGGGAAAGAGAGAGAGAGAGAGAGAGAGAAGAAAAAGGAAGAAGCAAATAGAAGGAGAAGAACGGCGAGAGGAACGAAAGGAAGAGGGTTTTCGAGAGGAAAGAAAGGTTTTTTTTTTTTTTCTTCGTGCTGCTGTTGGAACACCAAAATTTTTTTTTAAATGCAAGGAATTTGATTTTTTTTAATTACATTTTATCCCTTTATGAAATGACCAAAGTATCCATTGCCCCTCTTTTCACACACAAGCTCATCTTCTTCCCTCCCACCATCTCTTCTTCCCTCCCACCCATCTCACTCTCCACTTTCCAGAAAAACTCAAAAGGCAACTCATCTTTCTCCATTTTATGCTCTTTGGGCAACCCATCTTCCTCCATCTCCTTCAACTTTCATTCTTTTTGTACTTTATCTTTTTTCATTCTATAACTAAAGGATTTCAAGTGCAATGAAGGAAGAAAACAATAATCAAATGGTGCCTTTCAATTAGTTTTATGCCTCTTTTTTTAAAAAATTTTCTCGCCTGGAACGAGTTACAGGTTCCCGATATGTTCGGTCTTTCAGGACCGAATATATGCATATGTTCGGAAGTACAGGACCGAACAAAAGGCATTTGTTCGGTCCTGTACTTCCGAACATATGCAATATGTTCGGTCCTGAAAGACCGAACAGAGTCGCGATTTCTAATACCCTTGCGACGATGGATAAAACGCACCCAAATGCATGAAAAAACACTAACATTGTTTTTAAAAACTTACATTAAATGAGAATCTATCCCCATAACAAGTTTCCATGAAAAAAAAGATAATCTAAGTTGGAAAAAATGGTAAAGAAGAGATGAGAAAGAAGAATAAATGGTGAAGGAAAAAGGGAATGCCAGAGGATTGTGGAGATGGTGGAGAGGACTGGTACGCCGGAGGAACGCCGGAGAAAGGGAAGAAAGGGATGAGGATGTGTGTGGGAAGAAAGAGATGATGATGTGTGTGGGAAGAAAGAGGGAAATGGAGGGATGGGTAGTTTAGGAAATTTTATTATGTGTGAAAAGAACTAATGTATTTTTTAAATTATAGAAATGTGTGTAGAGAGAATTTGTGTTTGAAAAGAAAATTTTGGTGTTCCAATAGCAGCACTCTTTTTTTTTTACATTCTTCGCACTCGTGGGACCCACCTATGATCAATCGCCACACCTTAGCAGACTTTTTTACAAATGGGCCTTTTTTTTTTTCCCTTTTCCTACTGGGAATAGAAAACACATGCTCTCACAGTTGACCGGGCGGTTTCAAAAAAAAAAAGTATAAATTTTATTGTTGAAATTCAATAAAATTAGACCCAGTCCATTAACCGAAGATCGACCGAAACCGATCAAATTGAAATGTCGATTTCTAATGTCTAGTATATATACTTTGATCGGTTTCGGTTATTGCAAAATTATAAAATCAAAAATTTCGACCCGGAGTGTCATATGTCGTAAAACCGACCGCTTACAGCCCTATCTCACACACCCATGGAATCATTTTGTTGTCCTTTGAAAAAGTAGCAAAAATCTTGATGTTGCTCAAATTATACAAGATTAGAACTAAACTGTTTTTCAAGTTTGACCCAATTATGACCTAGTTTATGTTACTCTTTAAAACAAACCAAACCCATACCCAAGCTCGATCCAACTGGTACTTAATTGAAATTGAGTTTTTAATTTAGCCTGAGCAGTAGCTGAAGATGAAAATGCTCAACCCGAATTTGAGTAATGGTTGACTCAGATCAGTGAATTTCAGGTCGTGCTTAGTAAATAAAAAATAAAAAATGAAGCTTTAGATAATAATGCCTTGCACTTCTCCTGAGAATAGGAGAAGCCAAGAAGGTCCTGGCCACTGGGTGGTCCAGGTTATGGTGATTTTTCAGTCTGGCCCCTAACAGTAGAATGTCTGGAAAAGAACAAAGGCATTGATTGCATCATTCGTTCTCCCTTCAGGTACTTTTTAGGTTGTTGGTGCCTTATAACAGACCAAACACAACGAACTGTAGCCAAATGAGGGCAGTTAATTGAATTAAGAATCAGGCGGGCTATAGGAGTAAGAGAATGCAGTTTTGTTTCTCAATTTCTTTTGCTCACATGGCGGTACATAACGAAAATAAAACCACAAATATGGTTTCAAGAAGGTGCTTATAATAGAGTCAACCCAAAAGATAAAACATTTCATGTCAGCTTAGTAAATCAAGCAAGAAGACGGATAAAAATGGTCTCTAGTAGCTCTGTTTGTTCTTGCAGAGGTTACAGAAAGCTGAAGAAATACAAGCTCTACACAGTCCACTTCGAATATAAGCTTAATATGTTTAGAAGTCAAAAACAAAATACACAGAACGAAATCAGGATCTATTGTTTCAACCACTGTACAACTCAAAAGTCAGGAGACCCTGAAGAACTAGACCCACAGACTTCTATCCACATCAAAATACATGTATAGGCAAAGATAACTTAAATGCCCCCCAACCTCAAAATAAAAGGAAACAAGAGACACCATGCACATGCTGGTAAGTAATGCACTAACCAGCAGACAGACACCTATCACCTGTACACCGACTACCTTATTCGACTTCAGTTATCCGATTCTTCTCTACACAAAAAGAAGCAACATACAAACCAGCTTCATTCACACTTCTAAAATGCTTTGACGGCATCCATTGATTCAAAAGTGGACCCCGCCTGTATAATGCAAACATCACCTGCTTCCTCATTCTGTACTCACCATTTTATACACTTAACTACCTATGCAACAGTTAGCACTCAGCCCACCCCGCTCTTTCGGTGGTTGACAGCATCTCATTCATCCGAGCTGTTTCCAGCTCTAAATCTTCTCAGGTATCTCGCCAGAATTTCCTTTTGTTGGACTTTCCGGCAAATCCTCTGAGTTGGTTTCATCTTGCGGGCGCACCCGAATATTCACATTGATTGACGGGAATGGCTCCTGAATGATCTATACAAATTATCATAATCAGCTAAAAGAAATCATTTTTTCTCCTTTTCTTTAGTGGTAAATAAAATTAATCGTACTGTTAATGGTTTAAAATCATAAAATTAGTCATTGGAAAAGGCAACAATACTTCCAGCCATATAATAATAACAATAATCTCATTTTCTTCTTTGGGGATTTGCTCAAGTTAACTGTCTAGTGAAAAAGTGGAATGGAGGCACTTTATTACATCTTTCTTTCTCATGCCGGGGCCCACTGAAGAAAATTGCCCCAAATGCCTCCCTTACCCATCAGATGACCTAAACCATCCACCAAATAATTAAGCATTTGCACAATGCTCATAGGGAGGTCTAGTGGGCCATAGTCTGTTCCATAACAAGGCTCACCAGATCATTGGCCTATATTACAAGGGACAGCCACTTGCATCATTGTTGGGTATCATGTCTCTTCAAATCAAGCATCACATAATACCTTGGCAAAAGCACCTTTAGTGACAAGCAAACTAGCATTAATGAATTCAAGGGTAGGGCATTAGTCACTCCCAAAATTCAGTATTTCTTATTCAGCCTATATATGTTACCTGATCACCAGCCTCTGGTCCCTCAGAATGGAATAGTATAGGGCGGCACCTCTTGTCTTCATTCATCAAGCTTGAATTCTGAAAATGGGTAACAAGGGCCGCCTTGCCTTGAATTCGTGCATATGCCAGCGAAGCAACTTTTTCACTGTTGAACTTCTCCCATTTCTTCCCATTGAATGCCTGCAAAAGAATCAGAAGCTTCATAAATGCAATGTGCCAGGATTACTGCTCAGTGTCTTCAAGGTGAATGCAAGTTGCAAGCAAAACCTGATAGAATGGGATGATGTGCGAAGGTGAGATCATGTTTATAAATGCGTAACCCACATTGCATTTGTTCTGCACACAAAAACACCATGTGAAACAATGGAACAAAATATAAGTCATAGCTTTTTACCACTTTTTGTAAGGAATTACCTTAAAATCAATTGGCAAGTAGAGAAAATCATAGGTGCCCCTGTGGTTTTCATCAATGGCAGCCAGCAGCATCTTTGAAGTGTACCTGTGTGGCACGCAGAAAAGCATATTCCGTCAAGGACTCCAGCACTATTAGTGCAAAACAGAAGTTAGAATCAACACAAGAAGGAGCTTACTTATTCGGGATGTTTTTTATCATTAGAGTCGTCCTGGTATCTTCCCCATTAACAATTTTGTCCAAGTCAAGCTGATACAGCTTCTTGCTGTCTATCTGGTTCACATTGTTCTCAACTCGCCGACTACGACGGTCCATAAGACCTTCAAAGCCAGTGGGCATTGCCCCTGGATATGGCCCACCGCTGCCCATGAACATAGGACCCAGCCTCGGCGAGGACATCATTCTGAAATTGGGTGAACCATTTTCAGACATGTTCCCAGAAATGGCAACTCCAGGATTCAGAGCAGCTCGAGCACCCATATTTATCATGAAGTTCCCTTCATTGCGGCTTAAACCCATGCCCCCGAAAGCAACTGGACTCATGAAAGAGGTTTCTGGAGACTCGGGAAAAAAACCAAAGTTCCTCTCGAAAGGAACTCCAGATGGAGCAGACCCAACATGGTGGTGATGGTGCTGAGATCCAATAAAAGAGCCATGGCGACCAGGATAAGGAAAGCCTTGTCCCTGCCCATTGGAAGTGAACGAATGCCCAACAGATGATGTTGGCCAGGCAGACGAATGCGAGTGCTCTGAGTAAGGGGTAGGAATAGGATTACCCCAGAGAAACTGCGGCCCAGACAATGTCCCGATGCCAGATGTATTTGAGGTTGAGAGGCCAAAAGAAGAAACAGTTCCAGGACTTGGACTCATGTTTGGCATCACTCCACTGCTATGCTCGGGAAAAGAATGTGAATGCTGAAAGGGTGTTCCATTTGTTGAATTGGTGTTGTTGAATACATGGTCCACGTGGCTACCCCTAGCCTGGTCCTTTCCAATAGGTGTTATCTTGAGAGAATTTGATATAGGAGGTAGAATAGACGCTAATCCAGGCAAATGGTTACTGGCAACAGGACTAATGGTACCTAAACCTGGGGAGTGGCTAAAAGCATGCAATGAGCTATTTTCACTTGGGCTGTTGAATTGTGCCCAATTACCTGTCAGGAATTGCAGGTGGCACACAGATCAGATCGTAACAAGAATCAAATGGACAAAATTAAAACCTGCTAAATGTGACAGAACTTGAAAGGGAAAAAATGACATACCAGGAGGAGAATTGGTAATTGGCGAACCCACTGGATGACGATAACTTCTGTTTTCATCATGTTCCAGATCATGGCTCAACTGCTGCATCAAGCTGAGGACAGAAGATGTTTTATCAGTTTGATGCTAAAATAACAAATGCAAGGAAAAAGCTGAAACAAAAGTGTGCCTGACATATAAAAGTAGTGGCTTCCTGATATACAACACAAGTTGATGATTAGAGAGCCCTATAATGAGTAACAACTTAAATCAATAGTCAGAACACTTCTTGCAACACAACTCAAGAAGTATCTAGCATTCCTCCTTGATCTGCTGCCATTCTTTTCTTTACCTGCCTATAACTTCTTGGTGTTCCTTTTTTCTTCCTGTCACTTAATTCTGATCAAAAGCCCTAGAATATAACTATCCAAAAATAAACTATAAACAATCCCAATCTCACTATTAAATGGTCTATCATTTTTCTTTTATTTGGACCTTTACTGTTCTGTTGATAATGTTAGATGTCACATGTAATCTGCATAAAATAAACTATAAACAATCCCAATCTCACTATTAAATGGTCTATCATTTTTCTTTTATTTGGACCTTTACTGTTCTGTTGATAATGTTAGATGTCACATGTAATCTGCATGCCATTGATAATTCAACCCAGCCAATTCGGGAGTTGACTCATCTGAATAAGTGAATAACTAGCGTGTCACTAATGAATTGCAATATATGAGTGAAATTACCATAACTTGCACTCAAACGAGAGCAATATTAACCATTGGGTCAAAATCATATTCCTCGTATGGTTATTGCACAACAGCAACGTAAAGAAGATTACTTCAACCCAACATACGGTATCACTATCATCTAAGTAATATTTGGGCCAGTCACAATCAACCAAAAGAGGGAATTTGATCCAATATGGAACCTTGATAAGAGGTGCGCCTTACATTACAGTTTTGTAACTCGAATGTATTCGCAGTTTTGCTGATATCAGACTTGAATTATGGGATCTATCAACTGTAGGATCTTGTAATGGTGATAATATGATAGGTTGAATAGGCATCAATGAAGAAACCATATTAAAAAGAAAATACATATGATTTATTTTATTTTATTTTTTAAATCAACCTATAGCTGTGCTAGGAGAGAACAGAAGCAGTATACACACTTTCTACGTGCTCCACCTGGACGGCTAGGTTCAAGCTTAATGCGCTTCCCAGCTATATCACTCCTATTCAGTGACCTAAGAGCAGCTTCAGCCGCTCTGACATCATAAAATTCAATAAACTTATGATGCCGTTTGTGAGGTGTCTCCCTAATCTGCAAAAGGAACATCACAATCCACCTTAATGGAATCATGTAAAAGAATGACAACGGGAAAAGCATGCACGAAAAGGAAAGACATAACAAGCATCTCACCTCCTTGACTTCCCCGTAAGCCCCAAATATTTGACGGAGATCGTCATTCGAAACTGATGGATCTAAATTAAAAACTACAAGAGTTCCTTGGTTGATATCCTTGTCTGATGGATTGTCCTAGAATTTAGCATGAAAAACGTAGAAGCACCATTAAATGAATATATCAAAGGAAGACCAAAGAAGACAGACTGGATAAGAAGCATTTTTGTTTTAAACCTTTGGAATAGAAAAATGAATGTCAAGTTTTCTACGCCGTAAGGGTTTATTTTGCAATGCACGCATGGCAGTTCGGGCGGCACGGATATCATAGTAAGATATCATCACAAATCCTCTGTGCTTGCATGCAGTGTAAAGAGTCCTGATAGCACCATATTGCTGTAACAAGCAAAACAATTCCATGAAACCCACTATTAACTTAAAAAAGGAAGGAGGGGTGGGGGGGGAAGAAATTGAAGCAACTGAGTACAATATGGAATATATAAGGAGAAACAGGAAGAATTAAGAAAAAACTTGAACACAAACTAAAGGAGGCATGCAAATCTAACACAAATTTCCAATATTAGAATGAGAAATACAGTACTCCTGCATAAATGATTGGCAAGACATTGTGGAGAAACATGATGCTTACAGAATAAAAGGTGTGGGAACATGGATTGGGATCGTTCATAGTAGCAAAAAGGTCCCTTGTTTTATAGGCTCATGCTATTTAGCATGTGAAACAGTAAGACATCAAGGTTTTGGAAATAACTGTGTTGTGGGGATGATTCTTTATTTTCCATTAGCATGACTCTGCAGGAAAGCTTTTGACTGAGGAAGAAGTCTGATATTTCTATTACAAAGTCCAGAGGAGGTTGCTCTTTGTGTGTGGGGTGTGTGTGGGGGGGGGGGGGGGGGGTGTGGGTTGTTTGAAAAGAAACCTTGAAGATTATAAACAACTAATTGGTAGATCTACAAAGGATGTTAACGTCTGATTAAATCATGGAAGGTGGTGGGATCAATGATGGCCCATTCTCATCAAAGTAACTCTCTGAAGCACTTACATTGTATCTTGGGCTATTCCTCAAGCTCTTCAGTGCTCCCCCAAAGAAAAAAAAAAAGGGGGGGGGGGGGGGGGGGGGGGGGGGGGGCGGGTTGGTGTGTGTGTGTGTGTTGTGGTTGGAATTCTCTAGTATGAAAGTAGAAGAATCAATGAAGTATGTTCTCATTGATAAAACATTGGGCTCATTCCTTAAGGCTCTTCAGTGCTCTCCAAAAGCAAAAAGGAATGAAAAAGGAAATTAAAAAAAAATCTTCCCAATGACTGTGTGCAGTCAGGGCTGCACACAAACATGTCTGCATGTATAGAAATAGTCCATTTTGGGACAGAATAGAAAACTATATCAAAAGAAACGATAATTGATTTAAAGGAAGCGCTGCTTGAGCACCGGCACCGCTAACATAGACACAGACATTAACATATGAGAAAGAGAGAGAGAACAATATTTCACCAGATGTGATATCAACCAAAGGAAATTTACCTCAAAGAGAGCTCGCAATTCTGAATCTTCAACGTTACTATTAATGTTTCTCACAAACAATGTTCTGGAAGGATGCTCTCCGTATGGGTGTTCCCCAGCAATGGCTCCTACACCATTTGGAAGAGCATACTGAGCAGTTCCATTTATAACATAGCCATCAGTTATACTCGGCTTCCCAATACCAAGGGTGAGACTCTCCTGAGGATCAAAATCCATTTCCATACCCCCACCACTACCAAAAAGATCATACTCTTCCAAGTCTTCCAATTGACTAGGCAAACCACTGAGGTCAAAATCATCCATTATGCCTGCTAGAAGCTCATCCTCGTCATCAGGAAGAAGCAAGCTTCCAATTGCATGGGGCTCAATGTCTTCAATGGAATCTTTACCTTCTGAATCTAAATGCAGATCATTTAGCTTAGAAGAGGCATCATCGATAGATTGACCAACATTTTCCGATTCAGTGAAATTCACTGCACCACGTTGAGAACGAGTTAGCATGTCATTTTTATACAAATTGACAATAAATGGCTAATAGGAAACATCTGAAAAAGAAAGTCATACACTTCTCATGCGGCAAAACAGGTAATGAACAGGAAAATAGGCTAGCATCACTCGATCCATGATATGCAGCAGATTCAGCTGGGATCCCCCATGCACCAATTCCTAGTTTCTTAGGAATCCTCATCGAAGGGATCTTGGAAGGTCCTATTGCTGACAATATGAACCAGTCAATATGAATGTGATAAAAATGTAAAATCAATACATCATGTCTGATGTGTCTAGAGAGGAGGCAGAGAAACAGGGGAGCTACCAGGAAGTGAAGTATCTGAAGCCTGCTCCATTGCATCGCCGCCTGCCAATATATTAAAAAAATAACAATCTGATCATTAAGTCCTCAATTCTAACTCAATGGAGACGTTTCCACTGATGCTACAACCCTACATGCACGTGATGGCTTCAAACTTAGTTGCTTCCATAAAGGACATTCATGCCTGAAATTAAAGACACTGTATGCCTACATCCCTTGATAAACCTATAGATAACTACTGATAAAAATGTTAACATGGGTAAATTGCAAAATTAAGTAGTGCCTTCTTTCTCTGTGTTAGCTCAAACAATCTTTGAATAAACAACTTGAAATGTACCATCAAACCTACCAAACATACTTTTTTTTTATTTTAAGGGGAAAAAACGAGGCAGCTTATAGCCATGTTTCATAATTGGGTTCTACATTATAGATTCACACTGAACCCACCCACTTCTTTTTCTCCTGGCCAAAAAAGTACACTTTCAAAGAAAGGCAACCCGATATGAATGCAAAAGGTATTTCCCTTTGAGTGTCTATTAAAATATGGCCGCATTTAGGATTAAGGGAAAAGTAGAACTCACACACATGACCCCAAATTGATAATAGGGACGACAATGTTAAAATGGCTCAATCCAGCATGCATTGATGATGTTAGAATAATACAGCCCAGCCTTGGGCATGCTTGGATGTACCCCAAGTTGTAACCGGTAATATCATGGAAAAGTTGATGGGGATCCACTACACTTGAGGGATGCCAATGTTCAATTGTTCATAATCACCTTAGGTGGGATGCTTTTTTTTCTTTATTCTGAATTTTCTGCCCCAAATCATTCTCAGAACTTGGCATTGATGATGATCTACAGCAGAAAATGCAGGGAAAAACCAAAAAGAAAAACAAGAGGAAAACAAAACGAGAAAAAGAAAAGTACCCCACCCCTAACCATAGTTTCAATTCTCTGTTGCCCCAACCCACAGCCAAAATATTCAAAACATCTCATCATTATAAATAATATATCAAACTAGACATTCAGGGTGATTCAAAAAGCGCTCTCAATCAAGTAATTCACCTGATCACAGAATCCTAATCCCTAAAGTGAAAGAGAGAAAACTAAAAATCAAATAATTTCAGTTCTATAATAAAAACCAACTCGGATAAACTTCTCAAGCATATGTGGGTCCAATGGAACCCGCACTGTATTGCTTGCTTCCTTCAGTAATCCCATAATTGCATCCAAACAACCATTTTTTCTCAGTAAAGACTTGATTTTTTTCATGCAAAGAGCAGGAAGCAAGACAAGAAGTTTCCATTCCTCCAATAATTCATGCACGAAACGATTGGAATTGAAATCAGATCACAAAAGCGTGCACTAGAACAAAAAAAAAATCACTTTTTTCCGTAAAAAAAATCAAATACAAAAAGAGCAAACGGCAGATGAAAAAGAAAACGAAATTACAAACAACCAAAGCAGAATCATCATGACCAAAATCGAAATCCCAAACCCTGCCTTCCCCATCATGATCAAGAAAAAAAAAACCCATTTCACACTAAAATCATGAGCGATCAAACCCTAAAACAACTTCCCCAGCGCTACAAACTCCCCGCAATTCCGATCAAAAAGTCAAAAACCTCATTCCAACGCGATCTTCCACTAAAAACCTCAAAAGCGAAGCAAAGATCTCTAACCTCTTCAACTCACTCGAATTCCAGCCCTAAACCACTGTCCGCTTAGCAGAGACCTCGAATTCCGAGAGCGAGAAACCTAGTTACAGAGACGAAGGAGGAGAAGAAGCGAGTGAGAGAGCAACATTTCGCGTGGATCGCGGGACAGGAGAAGTTGAGAAGAAAGATTCCTTTTTTGTAAGCTCTGGTTTCTCTGAGGGTGTGTCGGAGAGAGATGATAGGAGGAAAGGAGCAAATGGAGAGCACAAAAATCACAAGAGAAAAAGAAAAATTAGGAGGGGGGGAATTGAAGTGTATTTGAATCTTTTTGGAGTCCGTTGACACAAGCTTTTTAATCTGCAGAATCATATATGCGTTTATATATATATATATATAGAGGGGGATTAGATTAGATAAAATCCACATGTTTCCAAGTAGCCCCCAGTTTTGTGGGGAATTTATGGGATTTGCCACTGGTTGGTGGAGAGGAAGGTAGGTAAGGAGATGTGGGGATAGCCAGTTAGCCACACATGCTATTAGGAAGCCCACCCTGTTTTTTATTTTCAGGGTGATCTATTCTTGATTGAGGGAGATTGGGCATTTACTTTTAACCTTTGTCAAATGTGTTTTTTAAGGGAAGAGTGAAGGTTTTTTTTCTTTTTATAATTTTGAGATTTTTTTTATAATTTATAAAAATAAAAGAGGGATTAGGAATTAATTTTGTATTTTTTACTTTTTTCTCATTTTATTCTAATAATACTAGAGTTTCTTTGTTTTTATTATAATAATTATATTATGCCATTATTCGAGATGTTTTTATTTTATTAGGAAGTTAATATTTTCTTGTAATACGAAACACTGATTTTTAGATTATTTTTTAGATTTGCTATGACATTGATTATAAATTTACCTTTTTTCTTTCTTTTTTGGATATTCTCAAGGCTATTGCAAACAACTTAGCGGGCACTTAAATGGGAATATATAGACCATGTGGGAGGAAAATTTAGCATAACAAAGGTTGTTTGAAATAGCATGGCATTAAACGCTTTTGGTAGGAGGTATTAGAGGTTTCAATGTTCAAGGTACAAATTATTTATGAGAGACTGAAAAAGAAATCTGAATAAAATAGTGGAAGATAATATAATTTATTACAGACAAAAAAAAATGAGTGAAAAAATAAAATTCACTAATAAATCATCCCTCAATAAGCAGGACAATGCTTCCCAATGATTTTGCTGATCTTAAGATTTTAGAAAATCGTTCGTACTCTTACTTACGGGTAAGAATAAAAAAGGACCTCAATAGTACTAGTGCTTCTTTTTTTTCTTTTTCATTTTGGGACCACTCGTGAGCACAAATTGTAAGATCTACTTGCGTGCTGGGGTGCATATTATCAGGGAAAGATATAATATGCAGGGAAAGATGGGGGGCGGGGGGGGCGGGCTCTACCTTCAGACCCCATTAGTCGTGGGATAGAGGGGGACCGAAAGATTCCAGTGGGACAACTTACATATCAAATTTGAAGTAAATCTAATGTCTCTAATCCTTTCATCTGTGGTTCACAAGTTTAACAGCTTTATACAAATAAAAAAAAGTGACCCTCAATCCAGCCATCCAATTCATTTGAGTCTATGCAAATTTATGAGATTCGAAAACTATAAATATGTGGTTCATTTAGTTGGGTCATAAAGTGGGCCCTACTAAGCATTCCCACAACATGGGGACCTCAAATTAATAGGAGTGCCAGTATTACGAGGAAGTCAATTGATTGCAGAAGTAGCTCGAGCCTCTTATTTATATTTCTTAGAAGGAGCTGGGACACTCGTGATAATCAGGTGAGTTGGAACTTAGGACCTTGGGATGTAACTGTTGGAATGTTTATTGGGAAGTCCATGGCTTAGAAACTTGCGTCTAAGGTACATCTTAAATACCTTGTTTGCAAAGAATACTTTCTCTGTTGACAGGCATACAATGAGGGGTCATTGACTTGGAACTTAGGACTTGAGTTTTTTCTAATGCGGAAGTCACATGGTTGGATGATCTACTGACTAATGGAACGAATTTTGTCTATTAGTATCCATCATGAGTTAGATCCTTTACTCCATCCATTAACAATCATCAAATTGCATCCACCTACACAGATAGGATCATCAGGACACTGTTTTTAAAGCCCATCGACTACAATTCAATTGATGATACAAGGTAACAAAGGAACAGGACAAGTAGCCATTTCGATGCGAAATTTAGAGATGATTGCAAGTATGTGGTGATTCAAAATTAACTAATGAGTTCTTCTGATTCACATTCACAAGATGAAAGGTGCAAAATCACTTTCTCTAGAGGGGAGAGTTTTTAAAGAGCATGTATCGATCTCTTAACCATTTGATAAAAGCAGGTTGATAAGGATGTGTATTTAAAAAAAAAAAAACTCCTTCTAATTTTGCGCTTGGATGCAATTATTATATATGAAAGAGACTGATTTCAAATTGAAATCAACACCAATTGATTTTGACTATCTCCACAATTTTGAATTCTCTTTTAATATTATTTGATCTAATTCAATTCGATAAAATATCATTTATTACTCACTCCTCACCTCTCTCCCTCTCTTCACCCCTGCTATGGAACGCCTCTCTATCTTTCTTTATTTAGTCCCCATCCAAGATTAGTCTCACTCGTTACTTTTTTTTTCCTTTCTTTGTTGTTATGATATGGGTTTTAGATAAAGGTAAGTGGCAATAACTTTTTCAATGGGAAAGCAAGTCAAACAAACCAAAATATGAGCCTGTCCTGAACCTAGATCGGGTCAAAGTCTAAAAACCTCTATACTTACCCTGAATTCAACCAACTCACTACTAAAGATGCCTCTAATTGGAAAATCTCATGTTTTAAGTCTCTTATAATTTCTCCATCTCAGTATCTCATGTTTCTACTAAAAATCTAGAATTATTTCGTTATTTCTATATTTATTATTTATTTAAAATTTTAATTGTGTGATTTTTAAGAAAGCCTATAAACTTTGTATGTGTGAGAAATAATTCTATTTTAGATTTTACAAAATATAAATATATGAAATCAAAATTAAAGTTTTTATTTATGTCATAAAACTAAATGATATTTCTTATCTAATGCCCGTGCTAAGCACTAAGCACGGAGGGCATTTTACTAGAAAATGAATGAAACAAAAAAAAAAAAAAAATCATGATCGTATGTTCTGTTGAGATTCTACTGGCCAAGAGAGTGCATTTTTTGAAATGGAGAGTAATGGGTGATTTTGAAGTTCTCTTTCTAATTTCCAAGGACGTGACTAGTATAATTATATATTTTTCTTTGGATCTTCTTAAAGTATTTATTTGGAGTGCCAGATATAGACTATTTGTTTATTTCAGCAAGGATTTCTATTGGCTCTAATAGATTCTTTAGTTATTGATAGAATAAGTGATGAGATTGTAGTGTGGTTGGATTAGATATCTTTAGTTAAGGTGGATCTCTTAATATGGTGGTATATCTGAATCCTATGGATTTATGATATAAAAAAATACATAGTTACATGCTCAAGAAACGATCAAATGCTATTTCTGCATGGGCATTATCAAATGTGAGTTCAGATGGGAATTTACACGAAAACAAACGTTAAGCCGTGTGGGCCATGTTTTCTTCAATTCTAATCATTCACATCACACGATTATTAAATGTGTAATGGATCAGATTTCTGCTATAGAAAATTAATGTACACTGTTGGATTGATCAAGATATATATATATTATGTATAAATGAGATTTAACTTAAAATAATTTCTCTCAATTTTCATATAACAAGAAATAGAATGGTGCAATTTGCTCTCGGACTAAAATGAAACATTGACTCATTGAGTTTCTTTAGTTAACCATTCATACCAAAACCTCCATTCATTAGTATATATTTGCTGCAAAAATACTACTCAATACTCTCCCTCCTATGGAATGTTAGCGCACATTTCATGACACACATTTTCACACCAAGTCATTCCTCATCAACCTTAACTTATGATCAGGGCCGGCCCTGAATTTTTCAGGGCCCAGGGCAAAAGTAAAAATTAGGCCTCAATATATATATATATAAACTTAGTAATTGCCTTATTCATTTTTCAACCAATATCTAACTTGTCAAAATTAATTAAGATTTTAACATTAAAGCATATAAATTCAAACTTCAATATATAAACATTCAAAATAAAATGCTATAATGTATAAACAAGACAAATACTTGTCAGTTGTAACAATTCAATAGTTCTTTTTCATATAGCAATAAGCAACCAACAAAATAAAAAATTTCTTTGCATCCTCAATAGCCAAAGCAAACATACCCATCCTACTTGAAATCTCCTTGCATCTTCAGCAACCAGCAAAACAAAAATGTCTTTGCATCCTCAATAGCCAAAGCAAAGAACATCAGCCTACTTGAAGTCTCTTTGCATCATGAATGGTCAAAGCAAAACAGCAGCATCACCATCTACAAAATAAGGTGAAAAACAAAATCACAACTAAAAAAGTATTATTGAAATGATTTTCTTCTTGCATTTTGAGAAGCAAAATCCTCAATTATGCTTTCAAATTCAAGATTTTCTAACATCTCCTTTTCAATGGATAAGATTGCTAGCCCATTTAGCCTTTCTTGTGACATGGTAGACCTCAAGTAAGATTTCAATAATTTTAATTTAGAAAAGCTTCTTTCTGCAGATGCTACAGTCACAGGTACAGTCAATAGTATTCTATAGGCAATCAAAATATTTGGAAAACAGTCCATATCTTTTACAAACTCTACAATTTCAAGTGTTGTGTTTACTTCTGCTGGTAAAAGAAATTGCAGTACCTGTAACTCTGAAAACAAATCACTTGCATCAAAATCAGAAGACTCACCATTTCTTAAAGTAATTTCAAGTTTCACACAATAATTTTTCAATTCATCATCACCCAATGAAGTTAACTTCTTTGAATTAAACAAGAACCCAAAAATACCTTCATATGTTTGCATTTGTTCAAATCTACTTCTTAATGAAGAAAGAGCCATATCCACTACACACATGAAATAATTGACTCTAAATGATTCTTCAACTGATTGTATTGTCTCTTCGTTAGCATTCTCATCAAATTGTTTCTTTCTATGACTTTGACGTTTTTTAGGAAATTCGGGTTCAATCCCCATATCACAAGCAATAGTTTTAGCTTCAATCATAGCAGATACAAATCCATTTTCCCTATAATTCTCAAAAAAAGAAATGAGCCCCTCCAAAATTTTTAAAGCAACATCAATGCACATATCTTTAGATTGTAATTTTTTGTTGACTAAGTTAATTTTCTACAAAATATCATGCCAAATAACCATGCCTAATAAAAACTCAAAATTTTTCAATTCATGTGTTGCTAAACTTTCTGTTTCACTTTTTACTTTAGCATCTTCACTAGTTTCTGCTACTTTAAATAAAGCTTCTTTTATTTGGTTAGATTGGTATCTTATTGCTTTAACACTCTCTACACGACTTTCCCAACGTGTAGTTGATAATGTTTTAAGAGTTTAAACCATCTATATGATCCTGTAAAATCGTCCAACGCTTTGTAGAGTTAGCAAAAACACAATAAATGCGTTGAACCACCCCAAAAAAGGATTTTGCTTTCACACAACAGTTTGCCATATCACATAGTGTTAAATTAAGAGAATGACAACCACATGGCATAAACAAAGCTCTAGGATTTATTTCAAGTAATCTTTTTTGTACACCTTGATTTTTCCCTTTCATATTAGAGCCATTATCATAACCCTGTCCTCTCACATCATCAATTTTAAGACCAAGGGACTCTATGACAGATTGTAATTCAGTGAAAAGTCCTAATCCTGATGTATTTTTCACAATTAAAAACTCTAAAAAGTACTCTTCTATTTTAACTGGACTCCTTGACACATCCACACACCGTATTATCAAAGTCATTTGTTCCTTGTGACTTGAATTAGGAGTGCAATCAAGTATCACTGAAAAATATTTTGCATGTTTGATTTTCTCAATTATTGCACTTCTGACTTTTGATGCCAGCAAAGATATCAGCTCATTTTGAATCTTATGGCTAAGATAGTGATAATGAATCTCGTCGTTTTGAATTCGTCAAAATGTTCACGCATTACTGGATCAAATTCTGCAACCATTTCCAATATACCCAAAAATTACCATTATTTTCTTCATAAATTCTCTCTTTTGTTCCACGGAATGCAATATTATTTTTAGCAAGACATTTGATAACAGAAATTATTCTTACCAAAACACGTTTCCAGTGTTCCTTCTCTCCTAATTTGTTCCTGTATCCCTTTATCAATTGTTTCATTTTTTTTCAATCTGTTATGTAATTCAATCCAAGAACTCATGTTAGTTATGTGTTCAGTGCTATTTTCATGTTGTTTAAGCCTCTCACTAAGATGTTTCCAATCTCTAAGTCCTTCATTTGCCAATTGGCTTCTACTAGACATTGTCTTAAACAACTTACAGCAGAAACAAAATACCTAATCCAATTCTTTTGAGTATACTAGCCATTTTCTATCCTGAGTCTCTCCATTTGGTAACTTTCTCATGTAATACGTTGAGGAAAAATGTCTAAAGTTTTCATCCCTAGGAAATTTGATATTATTATCTCTTGTAGGACCTTTTTCCACAAGTAAAGCTCTCATTTTTTCATCAAGATTATCCCAAATTCTAGGATCACAAAAGTTTGAAGGAAAACTTGGTTCTACACCCTCAGGTTCAATGTTTTCATTATTACAAAGATGATCAATATCTTCATTCTCAACATGTCCATCTTCTTCACCTAAGTCACCTACATGTTCATTAAAATCATTCTCAGTTCCTACTAATTCTTCCACATGATTTTGTTGTTTTAGATTCATTGACTAAATCATTATCAATTCCTACAAATTCTTCAACATGATTTTGAGTGTAAGAATTAATGACTAAATCTTCAGTTGAGTTATCAAGTGAATTATTTGTTTTATTAAGAAAAAATTTATCTAGAACTCCAGTTTGAGATTTAGTTAATTCTTCTCTTTCTTTTTTCACTTCCAGATGGTTGTTTCTTAGGGAACATTGCTACTTGAAAACAGAAACAGTACAAGTAAAACCAATGCAATTTTAATACTTAAAAGAATAAATAAAGAACAATATAACCTGGAATTTGAGAAATCTCCCTCAACAGCAGCGGGCAGCGCTAGACAAGGTTGTCACTTGTTTGGAGAAAAAAGATAGAGAGGCTGCCTGAACAGCTGAACTCAACCCAAACTGGCCTCTGGCCCGGATCTAGAAACTAGGCCCAAGTCCAAGGTCCAAGTGATGTAGGCAGGCCCACAGGCCACAGACCACAGTTCTTGGCTTCTTCCTTCTTGTTCGTGTTCTGTGCCCAGATTGGAGAAATCACTAAATCAGAATAAAGGGTATTAGCCTACTCTGCCTAGGGTAAACTTAAAAGTCAAAACCCTTCTTGCAATCTTGCTTTTCTCTTTCGTTCCTATGTCACTGCCTCAATGGAATGAATGGATGGCGCCTGGCGCCTGGTGGGAGTCAGGGGTGAAGACTGAGTGAAGAGCGCAGGCGGCAGCTGCCTGTGGAGTGTGGAGTGTGGACGTGGTGACTGGAGAGTGGAGACGACGGCAGGCGGCAGCGCAGCTGGCAGGCGGTCCGGTGCCAGGTACTTCTCCCCTTCTCCGCCTCGCTGCTTCTTCTTCTTCTTTCCTTTTTTTTTTTTTGTTTGCTGTTTGATTCAATTGAAGAAGAGGGGCTGACCGCCACCGGCTGAGATCGGCGAGATGGTTTTTTTGCTGTTTGATTCAATCAGAGAAGAGGGGCTGACCGGATGAGATCGGCGTGATGACTGATGACTGATGAGTGAAGCCTGTTGTCTGTTGATGCCAAAGGGACTGATGATGATGATATTGATTGATGAATTGATGATGGCCCCTTGCTGATGAGTGATGCACTGATGCGATGACGGGGTCCGGGACTCTGGGGAATGGGGATTGGGGATGGAGAAGATTGAAGAAGTGCTGCTGGGCCGCTGCTTCTCAGTTCTCAGATCTCAGATCTGTTGCCTTGAAGAGCTCGATTTGGTGTGGCCGTGTGGGGGGCTGGAATTGGGGGACAGTGATGGCTATTGGCTATTATCAGAGATCAATTTCTTTTTTGGCTTGTTGTTTGCTAGTTCATGGAGAATAAAACAATGGGTATTGGTTATTGGGTAGAGGAGATAAATAGAGAGATAGGGGTGGGTTGTGGAGAACGAAGAGTTGCAGTTGGCCAGTTGCAGATGGTTAATGCATTTTTTGGGATTTGGCATTGTGATTAATGTGTTTACCGTTAATTAGCTTTGGATATGGGTTAGAATTTTTTTAAATTGAAAAATTTGGAAATTTTGGGCCCCCCTGAAAATAGGGTCCGGGGCGATCGCACCGTCTGGCCCCTGGCCAGGGCCGGCCCTGCTTATGATTGGTTGGCTTTAACACCATCTTAAATTCCTTACACTATCAATAAGATCATTTGTTTGCTTGGCTTTGAATTTTTAGGAGTTTTAGGACATACATTCATACTAGTTCAAATAACACGAATATAGGTGAAAACCTATAAATTTCCATCTCACATCGCGCTTCTAAGTAGGAAATGTACTTACTTATTATTCCCATAAATCAAGATCTAGAAAAGCGAAGACTATATATGCATCTCCACTTTATCCTTACTTTTCGCCTCTTTAATATTCCTTGAGATAACCCAATTGCCATAAATTCCTACAAATACAATACAAAGTATACACATGGGCCTTAAAATTGAAAACCTCCTCCACTTATTTTCCTCGATTAATTGTGATACTAGACATCAAACAAGACCAGCTCAAATGTGCCAAACAAGTGGCATTATCGTCAATTTAAAGTAACAAAGAAACCCATCCATCCAATACTTAATCATCCACCAATGACAAAGAAATGATATGCACATTCCTTTCTTTCTCAGCATGACGAATATCTCTCTTACCTTTCAGAAACAATTATTATAGTGATCAATGTATTATGTATTAGAAAAGGTTGATATAACCAAATCCTGTTCCTAATCTCCACCTCCTCACCCTTTTCAAAGCACTTGAGCTTTCTTTTAACTTGAGTCTATGCTTTTAAAAAAGCTAAGGTTTGATCATGCCATGTTCTCCAGTTAAAGCATGTTTATATTCCTTAATAATACATTCCATGCATCATGTTCTAAGGAAGGGAAAAGCAACAGAGAACGGATGCTTATTTTATTTAGATGTTGGAAAAAGGAAGAGTAGAGGAACAGAACCTTTGTTACTTGTAAGGGTTGTCTTTGTAGTATGGAGAATGGAGGGGGTCATTTTAGGATATATGAACAGAATACTTTGTTTTTTTAAAGTTTGGGAGAATGGAGTTATTGCGTTCCTCTCAATGATGGAGTTTGGCTTTTCAAAAACAGACCGCTCTTGTTTGCATGGCCCACCTCTAGGCAAACTGTTCGGAGAGGTGAAGGGAGTGGGATTTGCATCCTCTGAGACTTTTAAGTAAGAGAAATCCGTCTGAGACTTTTAAGTAAGAGAAATCCGGAATTGAATAAGTAGAACTCTATAGTGGGACTCATTTATTGAGAATTAGAGTCGTTTAAAATAAAAGCCCTCTCAATATGTGGGGGTTGGTCCTAAATTTTACTCCAATAGGGGTTGATCCTACCATAAGATTGATGTTTTGATTAAAAATGTGATTAATTTTATTTTTTTCTATCAAATTATCAGTATTATGGTGAGAACTGCTCCTATTGAAGTAGAATCAGGTTATACCCCATACATTTAAAGGGCATTAAGTTTGAACGGTTTTGATTCACAATAGGTGGGTCCTACTATGGAGTTGAATTCACTCAATTCATGATTTCTCTAAAACCGTCTCAAGGATTTGGACTCAATTGAAGGTGTATGCTGTGAATTACGGGTTGCAAAGAGTCACCCTTATCAGGATCTTTGATTTTTTTGCATGATAGTGAATTCTAAAAAATTTTAGAGATACCTGTCTCTATTAGAAAAGTAAAAGTGATGATCATGGATCCATCAAATAATTTTGGATGAAATAACTATAGAATTCTAGAGATACCTGTCTATATTAGAAAAGTAAAAGTGATAATCATGGACGTCCATCAAATAATTTTGGATGAAATAACTATGAGCCATCATCCTCAAATCAAATTCTTCTAAGAGTGTGATTTGAATTTTCACCTTACATCCTTCAACATTTAACTATTTAATATTTCTTCAGTGGAACTAGGGATGCAAACAAGATGGATCCAAGAAGAAACCATAGTGGATCTGGATCCGAATTTGTTATTATAATTGGATCCGATTCTAAAATGGAACTTGTTCTTTTATTTTATTTAACTTCACCCAATTCCGGCTACATACAAGTTAAAAGAAAAAGAAAAGGTTCAGTTCTAGTCCGGGTCAGAAACAAGATCTATATTACATTAATATAATTGGAAAAAAAATGAAATTATCTTTTAGATAAAAAATAAAAAAAGAACCAATCAATAGTATATGATTAAAGCTAAATATACCCTCACGTATGTATATAACTCAAGCTATGTAAGCCCTTAAAACCTAATTAAATCTTCATATATCCTGAACTTCGTATCAAAACATGCTAGGTCTGGTTCAAAATCCAAGAATTCTGGATCCCTATATATGCAATAGATCTATATCCAAAAATAAGTTCTAGACCCACAACCCTAAGTGGAACCCACTTTCAGATGTCATAAAAAAAAGGGGCATATAGATTAAACGTTCATACAAGAGCATATCCAATCCACCGGTGAAGAGTGGCAGGATCAATCTCAAAATATGAGTGATTGAAAGTTCACAAGGGATAGGACTGTGTGAGAGTTTTGAATTGATAATGGCTAAATTAAGGGATGTGTGGGACCATTTTATGTGGTAATCGGGTGTATCCAAGGCCTCTTAGAGCACCTGACTAAATCCTCCGGGGTGGTGGCCTCTCCATATTTCAACTCACCGAGTTCGTCGGGCTAGGAAACCTAGCCTGGGTTTCCAACACCTGGTGGGCTTCGATGCTGAGACCTCCGGGTGGTTACGGAAAGCCCCAACCAACAGCGCTACCAGGCGTTGGTAAGGGACCATTTTATGTAAACAAAGAGAATCAAGACTCCTCTGAAGTACACAAAATAAATACCTTCCTCTTATATAGGTTCCCATCATGTTTCACTCCGTTAAAACGTTAAAACGTTGAACTCCAGTCAAATTTATTAGAGAACTCTTAAAATTTTATAATATTTCATTCACACATTTTATAAGCAACTAATATAAATGCTGGGCTCACCTTCTTTCCGAGTGAAATTTAACAAGAGCGAATATAAGAGAATTGAGTTAGATTTGACTGGTTAATTTATCCATTGAAGTTGGTGGAATGACATAAGACATAAGACATCAATTTGATCCTCATCTCTTATATTTAAACGTCGAAACTCAATACAGTCTTAGGTGGGTTTAGTGGGCTGCCATCGGAGGACTAGTCCGGTCAGACAAAAGACCTTAGATATACCTACATCATAGAATAAATGATTGGCTTAGATTATTCATAACTGGGCCCCAATTGAGTGTCCTCACTATTTTATCTTGATTTAGAGACTCAGAGGTCCGAACCCAAACCAGAAAAGGTTGAAAAATAGAAACTAGAGAGAATGCGTTCTTCACTTTCCTGGGGGTTGGCTTGATAAAATGCTTGTAGTGGGTCCCATTCCTTGTCTCTTTCGATATGGGGAATGATAACGTACACAACTGGAGCACAGTGGAAACTGTGGTCCAGTCTGCACGTGTAAACAACAGAAAACAAGAACGAGCAGCGTGTTCCGCAGTACTGCAGTGTAGATTCTGTGCACCCGTTCCCAACCCGACCCAACCCATTAACTCGACCCAGCCCATCAAAAACCGACCCCAACCCATGGCACAACAGGTTAAGTACAAGTCCAAATGTGTAACCCATTTTATAAAATGATTGATTATATATGTAGTACATATCCGGTCCATATGTACTCGACCCAACCCTACATAATACAAACAGTAACTTTTTATATTTTATTTATTATATTGCATATGATAAAATATGTTTGATTCTTGCCTCTTTGAAAATATATATAGTACGTATTTGACCCACTTGTGCACTTGTGTTGGACTGCTGGTAATAAGCCTGGTATTTTTAATGTATGAAATAAGCCTAGCATTGTAATGTATGAAATATGAATTATGAAATTATGAATCTATGCAGGGGGCAGGGGGCTATGGACTAACGTGGAGTATGGAATATGAATCATTTAGTTACACTTACAATATTGATTATTATACAGGTACAGCCCATTTAAACTCAACCCTACCCGACAACCCGAGTAACCCGACCCGACCCAACCCAAACTAGTATAGGTTCAGTTAAGGGTTATAAATGTTTAACCCATACTAGTTTGGGTCGGATGAGGTATTTAGCCAAATTCAACCCTATCCGACCCATGTACACCCCTAAGATTCACTTGATCGATCTGCCTCTATTGTGGGGTCGTTTGTTGCCCAAAATTATATTTGTTTGCATTTGAGCGCGTTTGTGTACACAACGTAAAAAGTTAAATTTAAAAAAAAAATTCATAAAAAAATTTGCAACTACACTTGTAGAAATTTGTTTTTCAATGAATCGCATAAAATTATATTCATTTTTGCGCTTTTTCAAAAGAAAAAGCGGTTACACCAAACATTAATTTTAATGTTGTCTTATGTTTAATTTTTGTAATCCTCAACTTTAAAAATAGAAAATCAGCTACATAAAAATTTGAGGTGTGAAAATGATAGGTAAATGAGACTCTTTTTATATGAAAAAGTTTATGACCATATACTTCCTACTCTTTACAAAGGATACATGGGATAAGTTGTGTATCAAACACCACCCTTAATCATATTTTATTTTTATGACTCGCATGGGTCTCAAAATTTTAACTTGAACTGGTCAAATTTTTTATTGATCAGTTTAACTCCAAAACATTTTAAAATAACGTCTTAAAATACTTATAAATTCCGAGATATATGGAGCTCTTACGTATGTAATACGAACCATTCAACATTTATTCAATATAAAAATAGTGCTTCTAAACAAACACGATATTATGTTTCACACTTGTAATTCCTACGTATGAAAAGTTCAAATATGCAAATTTCATACATGTAAATTTCGTTTTCAAGTCTCATACATAAAATACAAACGAACCTTTCAGGGGACTGAATGTTAAGATCGGTTGTACGCTGGGGGCATGTACTGGTGGGGCCAATCTCTTGATGGTTCTCAGCAATGTTTTAATAAAACAGACCAGCTATCCAATCGCGGCAACTATGTTTTGGTTCAATGTGTTTTTTCATTCCACTCTGATCATAACATCACAACAACTATAGTTTTTAACTTTTGCAGGGAGCTGTGGTTTTGATTTGGGTCCAGTTCTCTTTTTGGTTGTTGTCTTTTGTCCTCCTTAGTAATGCTATGTTTCTATAAAAAAAAAGGTTTTTAGCTAGCATCTCCTGCTAAACTATTATGATTTTTGCAGTGTTTTCTTTAAAACAACTTGGCTATTCCAAGTTGTGGATATGCCCATTTTTAAGATGCTATCTTTTAAAAAACTACTAGCATAACAATGTTATAGGCAGCCACATTGACAGGCTTGGACATCTTCCAACAGGGTGAGAGACCTTGAGATGTGTATTTGGATGAGACACAATTTTTTGAGATATATAACATAGAAAAATGTTAGGGCCAAGGCTCAAACAAACCAACTATTCTTGTTGTTTTTTTTTTTTTCATATTTTTTCTTTTTTTTTGCAGAAAACACTTTATCATTTGTTTTAGTGATTTGTTTCTAATTTATATAGCTAGTACTATATATACATGGCAAATTCTTTAGAACAGATCCTCTTAGGCTTTCAGTTTGGCCTGTTTGTTTGCATAGAGTACATACAAATTTATGATACAAGTGGTTAAGAATGAAGGTCCAAAGCAAATGTACCAAATGATCATCATCAAATATCCTCTCACATTTTATGGAAAATGAATGAGGGGAAGATGAGAATTGAATATCAAATCATCACCCCAATAATTCAGATCATAGGACAATGAAGGTTTCATCTACATCACTTACCTTTACCCTTCACCTCTCACCTCATATAATTCATATCTTACCTAGGTGATTCTTTGGTTGAGAAGATTTTATTATAAATTCCTATGTATTTTAACACAAACAACTAGGCCCTTTGAGTCCTGAGTTCAAGGAGTGGAGGGAGCCCCACACTGTGGTCACCTATTGAAAATAAGTAGTTACCCAAATTAAATGACCTCCCAATGTATGGCATATCCCAAAAATTTACCCAAATGGAACTTGGTCTCACAATAAGATTAAGCATTCCATATATTCCTTATAAATGAATATCCATAAGATTGTATTATTCATGTTTTTAATCATTTGATCGATAGTTTCTTTTTTAGGTTGATTACTCTATTCAAAATCAGCCCTAAAAGGAGAAAGAATATAAAAAATCTGAAGAAATAAATAAGTATGGTCTCAAAACTCCCCCATTTGTCAGGTGATCAATTTCTGAATTAGCATTTTGCTTTATGTGATGAAATGAAACATTAAGACTCAATCATTTGGCCAAACTTACAATGGCACCATCTCCTATCATAGTAAAACTTAGACATACGCCATATACTTGGATTATATTTATTCCGAACGGCTCATATTTATAATATGTGAGCCCTACCATTGAGCTATCCTTGAGGGTGGAATTCCTAAATTCTCGTAGCCGGAGCATCCAAAAATACTCAAGGAGGTTGGAATTTGGGAATTCTAAAGAGTAAAAGAAGCTTTTGAAGCGGTTGGAATTAAGAAATCCGATTTGGAAATGCCAAGGAGACAGCTGTCGTATCATTATATAGAAACCCCCAACATCACAAATTACTGTAAACAATTTTGCTATAATCAAAGTTTCTTATCTCCATTGTTTCTTAGAAAAATTTTCCATAGTGAAGGGCCCAATTGGTTTTAGTTTCACACTTGTTTAGAGTGCTCTACACTTGTTATGCACTCTCGTTTGGTGCCAAGCCAATTTGACACTCGTTGGACCTTTACTCACCATTAGATTTAATATGAAAAACATGTTTAGATAAAAGACAATTAAATTTTGAGGCTATTAAATTAAAGTTATATTATGCTAAGAGGTGTCTCACAGAGATTGGATGAGCGGTAACTTTTTTACTGTCACATGGGACCCCTGGTAAATCCAGCGCCCTCACACTTATGAGCTCTTGTGAATTAGCACTTAACCTAACTTGACACTAATTAAACCCATTGTTAGATTCAATTTAACTAAGAATGTAATTTATTAAAAGAAAAACTGTTAAAGTTCAAGTCCCCTAGATTGAGATGATCTTTGCCCAAAATCACATCCACAGTGAGGCTTTTTCATCATATTATCCTCTTATGATCAACATCCATCCAAACGATTCCCACACAAGTCTTAAAGTTGCATGAGAGGTACTCACCAAATCATAGATCATAGCCCATTAAATCAAGGGTAATCAAACCTTATGTGGCTGTTATTTTGCCTAGCCATCATGCATGACGAGGCCTTTTCATTCTCCACATTCGGGAATCACTATACCAAATACGGGAAATTAGAACGGGTTACCGTTCCTAATTTGTGTGTTCCTAATCCGTTCATAATCCGTTAATCCGTTCCCAAAATAGGAAATTGGAACGGATGAACGGATTAAGAACACACGGATTAGGAACGGTAATCCGTTCCAATTTTCCATTTTTAGTGTAGTGAATAGGCATGCTTCTAAATGGTCCTATAAACTTGATCATATACTAATTACTATGCAAAGGTCTCACTTGTTTCCTAAGATATGAATATGTTTGTTTTTTTCTTTAAAGATCAATACACCGGTTTTTCCAGAAATAAATAATAGTATCAATATGATATCCAATTTATAAAGAGAGAATTGCAAAGAAAGAAAGAGGAAAAAAAAGGCTATAGATGTTGGCAAGACTGGCCCCATGAATAATACGGGGAATTCGAAGAAGGCATGGATTATCCATCCACGTCAAAAGCAAGGTGACCATCATTTTGTAAAGCTATGAAATGGACGCTACTGAATCAAAGTTAAGTGCCTTTTTTTTTTTTTATGTCTTTTTGTCTTTTTAGCTACTTCTAATCAAATGGCAGCCCACGTTGGGACATGCCTCTTAGCTCAGTGGAAGAACTGAAGAAGGCTTCTCCTCCGGTCCTCCCCCACATAGCCACCCCAATGATTGTTTTTTTTTTTTTTTGTTTTTTTTTGGTACCTAGGACCCATGAGAGCCCATAAAGTGGAAACTAGCTAGCCCACACAAGTGGAAAGAGTGACATATCTAGAGATTGATTATAGGACAGTCAGTTGACGAGTGAGGTTATCAACCAACTGAGCAACTCGTTGTTGTCCTTAGCATGCAAGTTAACATCATAGTATTGTACCACTACTCCAAACTAGAAAAAATTAAAAAAAAAAAAAAAATGCCACATCCAGTGGAACTATCTTTTGTTAGATAGGTAATCGACTTGCTCTAAGTGAAGTGAGTATATCCGATGGAGTGAGTGTTAGCAAAAAAATAATGTTGTAGTGTAATAATCTAGTTTAATTTACTGATTCTTGAATTATATTTCTTCAAGTTATTAAAATTTCAAAATAAAAAATTAATTTAAAAAGTGACCATTAAATAACCTCTCTTTTAATGAAATTGAATCAAGGGTAAATACGGATCTATATATTGCCCCAGTAAATTCAAATCCTAGGGAAATCGAGGTTTCAAGTATGTCGCTACCTCTAGTTTATCTAAAAAAGTACGTCACTACCTTATAATATCCTTCAAATTGTGGAGCTAATTTCATCATCAATTCTCACGTATTCTATGCAACCAGGCAGGCCCTTTGCCTCGATTTAGTCACATTTTTTTTTTAAAACTTTTGTCTTTTTGGAGCAGAGGAGACAACTTGGTAAAGTTTTCTCCACTTTTTAGAGAGGAGGGGCGAAATTACAATCTTCCCACCTAGTTTGTGTACTCTTCTAATTAATGAACACCAAACTATAGTAATGGAAGGGTATGGTTTCTCTACCTGCATTCTTTTTGGACAATAAGAAAAAAGCTTCATTAGGTCCCATGAGTTAATCGCATTTCCTTCACATGTACAATCCTTCAATCATAGCCAAATTAAAGCTAGTGCTAACACATAAGGGCTAATATCTATAATTTGTGGCATTTCCTTGGAACTCCATATACCACTTATATAAACTCTATACTGGAAAAAGTCCTGAGTTGAGGTCAAAGTTCTAACTTTCTTTAAAAATGGTACACTCCTTTCATAGACACGGCCAATAAAAGCTTGAAGGTGAAGATCTACCAAGGACCATCAAAATATTTCCTTGAGATGGAAGTTTTCTTAAAATGGTGCATGTCTTTGAGAGAAGTGAATCAATGGAGGCATAAAGGTGAAGATCTATTAATTAAGGGCCATGAGAATATTTCCTACTTGATAGTAAAATAGTTGATGATTGCTCCTTGAAAGATTTAATTCTCTGGATTTCCATGTTGACTCTTCAATACTACTTAACAAAAGCTCCTGCCCTATAAACACCTTGGGCAACGGGGAGGGGCCCTTTGCCCCTATGTGATTTCCGTGACATGGTATATGGGAATGTTTTGCATATAGGATAAAGCAGTGGTGGCACAATGTGTGCATGGACTAGTTTTGGCGAGGGGTGCTCACTAGCCAGGCCAGCCCGTGCCCAGGGCCAGCCTTGCCCGCTTTAAGCCAGGCTTGAGCCTTGGGTCTTACTAATTGGGACGGGCTTGGAACTAAATTTTGGCTTGTTTAATATTTGGGTCAATCTGGTATTAAGTCACCGGCCCAAATAAGTAATGCTTGTACTTTTGTGATTGATTTCTGCAAACAAGTGACAGAAAGCCCGACCCAGCCTGGCAGGGTTGACTAAATGTGCAGGCACAGGTTCAAGCCAAACACTTAAAGCCTGTGACGGACTTGGCGGGTATTATCGCGCCTATATTTCTAAAGTCTGGCCCAACCCGGCCTACAAAATACCCCTATTTTTGGCAGCTCATATGTTTGGCTGGTGATGAACTGATGATTATTAATTGGTAATTGATATTGACACTTTCTTTTTCTCCTTTTTCGATGGAGGCATTTCAAAATTTTATGAAGGAAAATGAGTGCTTCCATAGAAAAAAAGGAGTGTCAATATCACTTCTCTATTAATAATAGAGAAAAGTTCTGATTGCTAGCTCACCCAAATGCAATTGCACTTTTAGCAATGTTATTTTACTGTCCCACTAAACATGGTGAAGTGGTTTCCTCTCATTTCTTTAGTCCTTTTTTTCCTTCAGTCATCTTCAATGGATAATGAAACCAACTGATAACTGTCCCCTAATGGTACAATGCCCAAGCCAGCACACCAGACAGACATGTAGTTCACAAAATATATATTGTTCTTTAACACATAATCACAATTAATATTTGACATAGAACCCCACACATGTGCACACTGATTCACCAGGTCAGGCGACCTCCATGCTAATCAGACAACTCCAATGTAAACCTGGACTTCCCTCACCCGCGGTCGCGGCTTGGGGCGACCTCGAGTCCCTCCCCACCCTAATTGGGTACTAAAGCCTGTTTGATAACTTTACATGTAGAATGAAGTGAAGTAAAGCCTCAAATCAAGAACGAATAAAATATAAATTATTTATGATGATATTTTATCTTTAATTATTTGGTAGGGAATATTTTTGACTTTTTGTGTAAAAAGTGGAGTTCTTTTTTATCTTTTAATGAAGAAAGAATGTTGTTTTTTAACTTTTATTTTTAAAAAAAAATTTTTAAATATATATTTTTGATGTGACCCTCTGTGACTGAGCAATACATGCTTTACTTCAGTTCTCTCCACTCTGCTAGTTGCTAGTGAAGTCCCAAACAAGCCAAACTGAAGAAGTCCCAAAAGCCCCAACTACTAAAGAAACCAAGATCAGAAAGCTGAAGGTACCCCTTGTCAATGTGAAAAGGAAAGTGGTACTTGGACAAATTTCGTACAAGCTCACACTGTCTAACCCTTCAAGTTTGAAACAGTGATGCAGCTTTCTTACAGTCAAAGACGCATCTCTGGTTAATATATTAATGGCTCGGCTGAGGCCGAGACAAAAGACAAAACCAAGCAATCGACGTCAGGAAGAAATATCAAACGTGACGCCAAACTATTAACTCTTTTAAAGGAAAGGAACCCACTTCCCACCACGTTTCTCTTTCTTCTGCCTTTTATGCGTGATCAACTCCTTTTCTACCTGACACACCCATGTGTGATTCCTTCACAAGAGAGGGATGGGTCTTTCCTAATTCCAATCTCATGCTTTTTTCTTCTCATGAATGCAATTGAATCATATAATTCATGCATCCAACCATATGAGAGGGAGAGGCGTATATGCTAATGTAAAGGTTATTGTTAGTTGATTATAAAATAAGAATGCCAATGTGGGTATTAGATGGATGCTTGCAAAGCCTATCTGGTTCTTGAAGGATGAGTTGGTTTGGTCTCTATAGACATGTGGGGACAATGACATGTGGGTTTTTTTATAATCAAGGAAAGTTTTTGTAAACTTGCCTTTGTCTTTAGGGAAGTTTGAATGTAACCTCATGTATTTTCTAACGATGAGCAAGGAGTACATGTTAGGACTTATTTTTACAAATGTCCGAAATTATTTTTACAAATGTCCACACTTTGCTAATAATACAATGATTCTATGATCAAACGGTCAACAATATCTAATGAGGCTGATATTTATAGTTAATTTATCAAATGCCCCACCTTGTATCATATTCAACTGTAATTATGATATTAATGAAGACAAAACTACAGCCTTAAAGTATTTTCAAATATTATTATCAGCCAGAACCTTGTGAGGCTTTTGATATGTTAATTGGGTGGGGTGCTCTCATTTCTCTATCTTTGGGGGAAAAAACCTATTTATCCTTACCAAGCCACCACCATCATCATGATGCAGTTTTTGGCTAAAGGTTTGTTTGTCTGATTTTATGTAGTCACACCCAAAAAGTTTATTGAAGTTCGGAATTAGGAGAGTGATGACCACAGGAGTTAGAAGTTTGTGTGGGACAAGTGATTGCGATTTTTTTTTATTTTCCTATTTTTATCTGGTGATTGTAGGTTTGAGTATGCCAATGACTAATAATGAAGTCAGTGAGTAAGAACTTGACTTTCAATTCATGGAGTTTTTTGATGGACCCCAGATGAGCTATCATAAATTAACTTTAAGACAATGGGATCAATCAAGTCTATTATGATCAATGAGAAAAAAAAAGAAACAGCAGAAGTTACATCACACTACTTGTTTTGTTTAGGTTGTGTACATTGTTTTTTTGTGGCAACAGTTATACAAAAAAAAACTCATTGAAGGGTTTTTCAGAGGATGATATTACATTTCAAATACATGTTTGGTATTTTCCAGTTTCCATAGGAAAGGAAGAAAATATTAGACACTCTACTGAAAAGATTAGAGTCTTCCCTTTGTATTGAAAAGATGAAGTCATGGTTGGTCACTTGGGTGCATCTTGAAAGCACAGATGGTCAGTATATGAGAAAAACATGTTTTCTATTTTTTTTCTTCTAGAAAAATGAATTGAAGAAGACGAGGGAAGACTTTAAGTCAGATGTAGATCTCCACCCTTAATTCTTGGCCCATGACCCACTTTAATTAACAAAGCCGCTTTCCATGGAATTGAATTGTCCTAACAGCCACTAGGGGCCCATTTAGTCGACAAATTAGAGGAATGGAATTGAATGAAATTATCCTGTGTGGCACCAAATAGGGAATTAAAATCCATCTATTCATGATGTTATATGGTTAATTATTAAGTTGATTTAAAAGATGAGCCAAATTGAAGACCCAATTTATTTATTGTAATTGAGTTTCTATGAATTCTAAGACACCAAAAGTGTCCATCAGATAATCTCTCCTTCAATGAAAAAACTCCTTGCAAACAAAGGGGCGCCCCAAATACTTTTTTGGAATCTCTACAATCCTGAGAATTTCATTTTGTCATCAAAATACAGAATTATGAGATGAAAATATTTAAATCAGCATCCAGTGTTAATTTATTTTAATGTAGGACTAGGAATCCGTAAAACTAATGAACCAAATGGACCCCAAGGAATTTTCAAACACTGTAGGCCGGATCAGCTTATTTTAATCAGATATGGAGGAATTATCAACATTGAAATTACCCTGCACAATATGTTTGGTGGTCGAGTTTGGACTTTCTTTTAAAGCGGTAACAAATTAGATTTCATTAAAATAAGGAGAAATAGAGCACACCAAAACTTTAAGGAACAAAAAAAGGAGTTAGAAGGTGCGAGAGAGAAGCACCAGCCACAACCCAATTATAAGATGACACCTACCCAAGGAATGAACCTATTAAGCCCTTGCTTTGCTAGCACATCTGCCATGGAGTTGGCCGATCTAACCTCATGATAGAATGAAATATTGATTCGAGCTGAAATCTCCCTAATTTCATTGAAGAGGGATTGAAAATTCCAATGATTAGTCTTTCGGTTAGACACCCAAGCAATCACATTTGAAAAATCGCTTTTTAACACAAACACATCACTATATCTTGTTGACTTTTTAGTCGGTTTGTTCCTTGATATCATCTTCCATTGTAACCATGATTTCAAAAATAGTTGAAACCGGCCAGCTCCTCTTGCTCTATTAATGCCAAATTTATATGGGTTGACCTGAGACCTGAATTGTACTAGAACTCCATTCTCGATAGTTTTATGTTCTATTTGGTAGTTTAAGTATAAGATAGCTCGAGACCTCACTGGTGAGTGGTGGCAGTTCTTACCTTGTTGCCCTTGGCACGTCACCTCTTCTCACTTGTGATGGCCTTATCTCTGTTTGTGCATGCTGTCTTTCCATATGAGTGCAGGATTTCTCTTAGGTCCCAGTTCCCCTTGGCTTGGTTAAAAAAAGTACAAAAAAACCCAACAATAATTAGAAAATAAGATTTGCAATATCTTTTCTTTCTAAAACCTAAGGCAATATTTCTTTGCATGGAATTAAACTCCTAGGATTTTCTCGAGATGCATTCCTATCATAATGGCTAAAATTAAAGAAACAAAGGGGAATATCCACAAGTGACCATCAAATAATTATATTTTGGTTGAAAAATGAATATCTAGTCATTATTCTAGTGAATTAAGTTCTAAGAAAGTCAAGGTATATTCAAAACTCCACCTTATATCATTCAGCTCTTACCTCTTTAATATTCCTTTATTGGAATTCATTTCATAAATTTCTACTTTTTCAATTCTATGTAAATAAACGGGCCCTAATTAAAAAAACTGAAACAAATTTAGATATCATATCAAGATTGACATGTTGACTGACCCATAGATAGAAAAATCAAGGGTTTACCAGCCACTAGTGTACTCGAAACAATGTTTTATGATCAAATTTAACGCCTAAAATTAAGGCCTTTTTTTTTTTGCATATATTACATTGGAATTCAGGGTCAAATGAACTCTATGAAAAGACTCCTATAGGGGTGACGAGTGAAATTCCTAGGGTGGTGTTTTGGATTCGTTTCCTAACTCTCCTTGATTTATTTTTCAATAGAAGGGAGATAATTTCACAGTCATTTTTGAAGTTTCACGTTTTTTTTTTCAAATTAAATTATTTTTAGAAATAAACGTCTTACCATTCTTATGTATTCAATTACATGAAACAAACAGGCTTAGAGTATGAGAAACATGGTCAAGGACACATGCAACCTTTCCCTTATACCTCTGTTGAAATGGACTAAGAAAACATGGCAGAATTAAAATGCAGTACCTTGGTAAAACACGGGTGGGGCCCACCTTATGAAGATCCAAGCCGCTTATCAGAACTCATTGCAGTGATTAAATGTAAATTATTACTTAAACCAGTAAGATGGCCGCCGTTGAATTGACTAAATATTGAATATATGACCAATTTCTTCTCTCTCCTCGTAGTCATATGTAAAATTCAGCGATCAATCCAACGGTTGGCTCATTGAAATTGACTTTGAATATTTAAATACATAAAATACAATGAATATTATAGCTGATAAATGGTTTGGATTTTCCAATGTGTTCAACCAGTGCACTGCACCATATTACAATGCAGCACGTTGCAGTGGGGTTCAGCCCAAAATAAACATAGTATCGTTCTAGAGATGATTAGATTACATTGGGGTCTTTTTAGTTTGGCGGGAATGTTTTGTATGCCTGTCAACCTAATCATGTGTTGTGTTATATTTACCAAGAAAGTGTGCATTTTCGATTTTATTCAAACAGTATGTCTTGCTGTAGAACTTGAAACATTGCATTTAGAGGCTGACACAAGCACCAATAATTGATTGAATGGTTCTTCTTGTACTGAAATGCACTGCCATTGGGGCCATATTGTTTATCAACACTTGTGGCAATCACAGTCCATATGCACAATAAAGAACTTTGACAAGATAAATAATATAATTTTTTTAGGCCAACCTCATGTGACAAGATAAGGTTAAGATAGTAATGATGATGATGAGGATTTGGATTTGGATTTGGATGCTTTGATTTTTCTAAAAATGTACCCTTTAAATATATATGCAGAAGGTAATGTTTTTTGTTTTTACCCCAACAAAAGGGGTTAGGACCTAAAAGCGAGCCATTATACACACGGGAAGGCAGTCCGCGCACGTAAAAAAGAAAAGCCACACAAGTAGTGATGTATTCTTATGCAAAAGGTCTCTCTTGAAAAGAAAAAATACATGTGTTCAGCTCATTCCACTCTTCTCTATTTTCAATGGGAAAGTAGAAATCATGAGAAGTAGGAATGGAAATACATCATCAAGACAGGAAAAGTAATTAGACATAAAAGAAGATGTTGAAGGACCACTTGCCTTTTACATTACTTGAAATTAAGATATAAATTTATGAAAATGGAAATATGCAAATACAGCCTTTTCACATTCTAGTCAGGAGTCAATGAATAAGGTCAACTAAATAAAGATTCTTAAGCAGATAGCAACACTTAAGCTCCAAAGATTAAGATTGATTACCAATCCACTTGACTGTTAGTTTTTAGTCATTTTCAATTGTGGGAAACCACATTTAAACCGTTTGTGAGACTTCTTTTTTTTGCTGTTCCCGCCACAAGTCCAGGTCCAAGGCCTGCCTGCCTTGCTGGGTCTGTGCCTTGGTTGCGTTGGTTAGGCATCCCTTCCCTCATAAAGGAGGTATAGCCGTATAGGCACCCACTCTCATGGGCATGGCAACCTTAAGTTGTCTATGCTAGCCAACGTGATGGCCGAAAAAATTATAATGGTATGAAAATTCAAAGCGGGGCTAGTAATTCAAATCCTTTGAAATTGAGCAATGGAATCTATATCTCCACCTTTTATCCTTCACCTCTTAATTCATGTGTTTCACCCCTCACGACCTCTTTAATAATCGATTGGCGGAGGCTTCTTATGTATTTTATGTAAACAAACGTGCTTTCTACGCCTTGATATCCCATTAGCTCCTGAACCCATTAAATTATCGACCTTTTTTTTTTACATCTAGAATTGGCCTTTTATCAACTTTCTTTCACAAGTTCCTTGTCTTCCTTTTTATCAAAATGTATTAAGATTTAAGAGTGAACAAGGATCCGGCATAAATCAATGGGCCTTGAGCTCGTACCTTTGGACCCCATTGCTCAGTGATCCTAACTATTGTTTGGTTGGAACCTGCAAAACACATTGGACATCTGAGGCATTCAATAGTTGACTTTTTTCCCCTTCAATTTGGCACCGCAGATCCGACCCAGTTTAATGAAATTGATCAGAGAGTTAGAAATAAGATGATTGATAATGTTAGACAATATTAGGGAGCTGATTTCTCTCTCAGTCATAATTGGATATCATAAATCTGTTAGATATAATATCTCTCTCAGTCTTATTTCTTAAAGATGTAATATCTCCACATCTATGTCATGCATATCCATCCCTACTGCCAAGGGAGTATAAATCATGATCAACTGTATGAATGATCCAGGCAATTGTTCTCTGAGATTTGACATGGTATACTGATTTATGATATCCAATTATGACTAGAGAGAAATCAGCTATATGATATTTTACAACATTATGATGAATTTATGACTGTGAGAGAAATCAGCCCTGATATTGTCTCATAGATAAGGTTAAATCTCTTTCTTGGCGGCCTGTTGTAGACTGTATTTGAAGTCTCAAGTAAAATAATTGGTTCTCTGAAGAGATTTTTTTGGGGGCCAAGTTCTGTTCAATATGCTTTTAGTACTACCTTGGGCCAGTCTGAGGATTAACCAAGGCCAACCCATTTACTAGATAGGACCAAGTTAGGCTCATCCAATCTGCAGGACTGCAGGCCTGAATCCCAGCCCATAGTCTTTGGAGAGACATGGCCCTAGCTAGTTCCACTTTATAAGAAATTAGGCTTGAATCTTTAGCTATAGATTGCGCTCATTTCCAGAAACCCAGCCTAAAATAGCCCACATCAGTTTGGGCTTGGCCTGTGACTATAAATGACCCACTTACAGTCTCAGTCGCAATTTACTTTATTTCAGCAAGTACACTTATTAATTGTTTGGATGAGGAGAAGAGAAAATATGGAGGTGAAGAAAACTGGTTTTGTTAAACAATGACAGAAACTGATCAAACAAATCTCACACACACACAGGATTTACACGCTTCACCCAATGAGGGCTATGTCCACGGAGTCTGGCGGACCAGGATTTTTATTTGGGCAGTGAGGGTAATGGTCAAATGAAGAAGTTTAATAATAAAATAAATTTTTTAATATACTATTAAAAGAGTTTCTCGAATTGCGCAGGTGCGGTTGCACCCGCGTGTGACCACTTGGGCCCGCCCAAGCACGGAGATCTTCTTCTTCTTCACCCAATGAGGGTTAGGGAGACGATCTTCTTCTTTACTAAGAAAAGCTAAGGATTGCATAGACTCTCACTCTTTCACCATCTCAACAATGATTTCTCTCAAAGCTAGCAACACTTTCTCTCAAAGCAGGATTGGGCTTCAACAATCACATGACAATGGGCCCATAGAAAATCCGGGACTGTGGGCTGGTTTTTCATGGGCAATCCTCTGATAGAAGTAATATTGTAGTTACAGAAACATGCATGATATGTTACAAGATAAAAAACATGACAAAACCTTTAAGCTTATTTGCGTTTTTGCTTGGGAACATATGTGGCCTTTTGATTGAAAGAAGTATTCAGGAAAAAAAAAATGTAGTATTTTCATAAGATACATTGTGATAAAGTGAAATTCAGCGAAGCTGCATTGGTTAGTCTAGCGAATTTGGAATTTGAATTGAATTTATGAAGAATGGATCCATTCTTGTTGCCTGGTATGAATGCTTGTTTGTGGCTTTTACAAGAAATAGTGCTGATTTTGCATGGATTCCAATACAAAATAAGAAAGATCCATAAAAGACATTTACAAAGGTCCTGATTTTAAGAAACAGGATAAAACATGTATCTGATTTTCTCATGAAAAAAACATGCTTGAGCCGTATGGGAATCAGCAAAAATCTTCTCGCAACAAAAGGATTCTTGAGACCATAAGAACTAAAAGTTTATTATTTTAATGTCTACCGATACAAGAAGCTATCAGATTACACTAATATCTGGTATATGATTTTGGGTTCCTCAACTCAAAGGAATTCATAGATTGAGTTCGAAGATTTGACAATGAAATGAAAGTTCAGGGAAAATTTGTTCCGCCGCCAACCCTCAAATACATCAATTATGCTGTATGAACCCAAGCTTGCAGAACAAAGTAAAAAGTTGGCAATTGATGGGCTTGCCTTCTCTTTGTATGAGTACCAATGTATCTGTCCTGTGTGTCTATATGTGAATTATGGCCATCATCGGCATCAGAAGGCCTGTCCAGGTGATGAGGAATGGAAAGCACAGCAAAATCACAGATGCATCACTTGAACCTGGGGGTTCTGTTCCATAAATAGAACTAGTTGGGTTCGTTGTGTTTATAACAGATGGACTTGTGCCTGAGCTTGAGCTGGAGCCGGGGGTTGAGCCAGAGCCAGAACTGGAGTTGGAGCTGGAGCTGCACACAGGGACAAGTACACTTTTTTGTTAGTTCCTGTCCCAGGAATGAATCAGCGATGTTAAGGAGATTATGATAAATTACCTAGATGATGGAAACTGACAAGTTGAGGTACCTGCAATGATGCAGAACGAAATAAGTAAGCTGTTTAGGTTCCAATACTTACAAGTACACTTATGCGCATATATATATGTTTGTATATATTATAGACAAAATAAAATTACAATTGGATTTTATATAATTTGAATTAGATTTGAAAAGATTAAGTTTACTATTCCATCTTATTCACTCCTGTAAGTAGAGATAGATGCATTAATGACATACGATTGATTTATATGGAATGTTTACATGTTGTTGAGTTAGTGTAGAAGAAGATAGGGATGGATGAAATCTGAAACTGCTCCCTGTAATAATTACATTCAGGCAAGAACTGTTAGTTCTGATCCTGGAATGCAAAGTCTGTGTTGTAGGGACTAATATTTATTAAGGCATACTATTGGATAAAAACATGCCTCAGTGACAAACTGGCCAGAATATGAGTTGGAGTGATATTTACCACTGTATTGAATTTATCTTCTTCACATCAAGTAAAGATTTTGAGATCACCGTGTCAAGAAAATTGCCTACTGCAGTGAAAACCATCCCAGTCTGACCAACATTTATGCCCTTGCAAATCACAGTGGTGACTTAGCCATGTGTACACTTAATGTAGTTCATTATGTGCTGGTTCCTAGTCCAATAAAGGTGGAGGATTGTATCAGATTGGCAGTCGGGTATAAAAAGTTGACATCCTTTAATACAGTGCTACCTTTGTTGATAGGTGGAACTCACAAAGCCGACCCCAGAACTATGTCATTAGGTTCTGATAATGGCCATGGTGGTGAAGAGGTAGAATGAGAAAACATGGAAATGGAGAATAGCAGTGGCAGCAGTAGTAGAGGCAATGATATTCAATGTTGTTGTGAATTATGATATGCATTGTTACGCCATTCTTTATCAGTTTAAGCTTTTAGAGTAAGTGGTTGTCAATATGGTGTTAGAGGGGGAGGTCGAGTGTTCAGGTCCCTGGGGCTGTTGTGCCTTGTATTCCCCCACGAAGGATGTGATTCCCTTAAGGAGCCCCTGTATTCTCCCACCAAGGGTGTTGTGTGTATGTTCTCAATTGTGATATACATTCCAGCTTAAGCTTTTTGAGTAAGTGGTCATCAATAAATGTAACTTACTTGGATCCGTATTGGTGAGAGTAGCAGTTCCTCCGAAATTACAGCTGGTTGGCGCTGGATTCTTCTGGTAGTAGTCATTGAACGCATATGATGCATGATCACGAACTGTGTCAGGGTTGAAACAGCTTCCGCCTTTCTGGACTGCAGAGCAGTCTGCACCACCAAAACCACAGGCATAGTCAAGAGCAACCTGCAAAGCAGTTGGTGATGCGGAAGGGCTTGCGACACACCACTGGCCTGATGATGATGATGGGGTTGATGGTGGAGTAGTGGTTGTAGTAGTAGGTGGAGAAGTATAAGGAGTTGTGATTGGAGTAGTGGTTGTAGGGGTAGGTGGAGAAGTATAAGGAGTTGTGATTGGGGTCATTGTCGGAGGTGAAGGAGATGCAAGTGGATTTACACTAGGAAATGTTGGAGTCATCGGATTGACTACAGGAACTGTTGAGGATGGTGTCACAACATCCAATTGAGGCATGGAACCAATTGAATCCAACTCACTGTCAACAAGCTCTCTATGAGAAGATGGGAATAGCTGCTCTTTTTCGCGTGCCTGTTCTTTCTGTTCAAATTCACTGGCCCAAGGTTTCTCCACGACGAAAGAAACTGATCTATTGCCAACCTTTTTCCTATCCCTAACTACACTCATTAATTGATTATCTAATTCAGCACTGTCCATAGGACTGGAAAATGGCGGGCTTCTTAAATTGAACTGAAGAAGGATTTTGTGATCAGGGAGTACAGACATTGCACTAGTCATCGAACCTATCAAACAATCACCAAGGCCCAATTTCTCATTACATGAAGAACTTATTGTTAAGGAAGATTTAGGCCTATTGAGAAAATCCAACACTTGCAGAACAACAGCTCTAAATTTCTCATAAGATGGATTCTGGGGTATTCTAAAGCAATCTTCGATGAAGGGCAATGCGAACAAAGCTGATAGTTCAATGGATTGATCAAGACTCGAAGATACAAGAGCTGAATCGATGAACTTTAATGCAGGCAAGAGCAATGGGAGATGATTCTCTTTGATTAGTTCACTGTTTACGACAATGCCAGTAATGTTGATGCAGCCAACAAAGCTTGCAACCTCTCTCTGTACCCAAGCAGCAGCAAGACCTCTGGATTTGCTTATGGTCAAGATATTCTCTGTGCTTATGTATAAATCGACATCTATTCCATCTCCACAAAGTGCTCTCAGTAATCCATGATTTCCATCGGAAATATGGATACGAGATGCATCATTTTGTTTCATAAACTGCATGGAGTCTGCTGGGAAAGAAGATAAACTTCTCCCATCATATGATACTCGAACCGAAGTTCCTGGAAAATCGAGAAAATGCTAGGAAAAGTAAGATTGATGATGAACATGACATGGATCTGTAATCAAAATTGAGATATGAACCTTGAATTCACTAGTAAATGGGGATATTTTTCTAAAAAATTGAAGAGAACATTGATGAAACATGATAGCCAGAAGTATCAGAAAAGATCCCATGATGCTCTGTAAATTAGAAAACTAGAAACCTATAACATTCCTAGCTTTATTCAGCTTCTAAATATTAATACGCCATAAACTCGCACACTCGAGGTTTTTTATTTTAAGAATTATAACCTTGCAAACCTGAAACTAATACAAGAAAGAGAGACCCAATTCAAATGATCTACGCATTTGTCCAAATAATCACAATTTTATTAAGCCTCACGGACTAAAATAATCAAAAACCTATAAATGAACACGGAAATACAAGAAGTTTTTTTTTTTTTTTTTTTGTTTTAAATCTTTGAATGCTCCATCCACGAAAGAAACCTTAAAACAAAATAAAACTCAAGCCACAATCAAATCATAAGCACAAGCATGCATTCAAAATATTTCACATCTAATGCTTTAATACTGCAAAAACTCAATACCGAAAGAGAAAGAAAAGGATGTCACATTATAGTTTAGCACATAAACCTGACCATTTATCTCACATGATTAAATTTCATCAAGCTTAGTGAACCAAACAATCCGAACATAAGGAAAAAAAAACAAAAAAAAAAAAAGTCACATCATAGTTGAGCACATAAAACTGCAAAACCAATTTTCATGTGATTGAAATCTCATCAAGCTTCATGAACCAAACTATCCAAACATAGGAGAAAAATATAAAGTAAAAAGGAAGTCACATTATAGTTGAGCTCATAAAACAGCAAACCAATTTTCTCATGTGTATAAACTAAACAATCGAAACACACACGCACAAAAAGAAGAAGAAGAAGTCGCATTATAATTTAACAGTTTAACTCATAAAACTGCAAACCAATTTTCTCATGTGATTGAAATTTCATCAATCTTCTTGAACCAAACACTCCTGACACAGGAAAGTAGCTATGGTGAGAACATAATTTCTAAGTTTTAGATACTATATGCACCAGAGTCCATAACCCATGAAGGGGATGGCCTAATAGTTTAATACAAATACAGGCAGAGACTAGAACACCAAAATAAAGACCCATTGTAGTGATGATCACATACAACTACAAACTAATTCCAAAATCTACTCACCTGAGCAGATTAGAAAGCCCACAAGGAAGATGAGACTCTGAAGAGCTCTGGCACCCATCTCTCCAAAATACGTCGCAATCAAGCTCTAGCTTTTGTCTCTCCTACTCTTTATTCAGAAGATCGTCCAGTTATCTATCATTCCAATTGGCATGCAAGGACCATGTAAAAAAAGGGAAAGATTTCATTCCTTTCTTTTCTTTGGTTAAGGAATCAAAGCTTTCTTGGATACAACAAGTGAGTACAGATGGAGAGAAAAGAAGAAGGAATAAGAGAAAACTTGAGAAAGGAGCATTGGAGCTGCAAGGTGCACGCAAGAAGAAAGAGGAAAAAAGGTGACTGAAGAGAAGATGTGAATTGTCTAGAACTCAAATCTTGAGTGGCTTTACTATCAAGGTGTTGATGATATTGATGTCTTGTTTATAACATTTCTTTGTGTTCTTCTTCTGCTTTTCGTCTTCTCTTTTACTGTTACATGGGACTATATCAAATAGAAAAATCCAAAGGTGGCAAGAAAAAAAAAACTCTGCTGTGTGGGTGATTTACTTCTTCCTTTTGCTCTTTAAACCTTTCTTCAGTTATAGACTTCTGAAAGAAGTAGTGAGATTAGATTATGTCGGCTTTGATAAGGTTTACTACATCAGTGTGGTCTCTTGGGTCCCACTAGGTAACCACCTTCCAAAACTTTGTGGTGACCATGGTTTTAGAACTCATTCAATACATAACTGTCTCTGCCAAGGGAATACAGTTGACCCCCAAACTCTTATTTTTCTCCAAAATCCATGTTATGTTCTAAGGTTTTGGGTTTTACCTACATCTGAAAACACCTTAAAAAGCATTTAACAGAAAGATCTGAAATCTTTAGTCTTGTATACATTTTAACTATTTTAGTCAAAATATTGAGACAAAAATCAATATAACGGCACGTCAGCCCTTACATAGCAATTTTGCACCCAGCTGGTGTAAAATTGTGTGTTTTAAAATCATGTACTTGGTGCACATGTAGGCAGAACTTTTGCGCGATAAGATGATCTCCCTTAACATTTAATTAGTGGCCATCAATTGGATGGTTTAAGTAGAATTTCCTAAGCTTTGAAGATGACCCATCCAACTAGAATGATTGTTGAAATACACACTTGATTCACTGTTCTGCATGGTTTGGATGGGTTCTGGATTGGGCTAGTGTGAAATGAATGATGAGCAGCCGCAAAGCTGTTTATCTTGTGGAAGACGCTCATGGGAAGAGGGACAAGAGAAAGGTAGGCGTTGGTGCCAACGACATACTAAATCGTCCTGATTCTCGTGTACGGACAGGGGGGCTTTTTGGGAAATAACAAAATTATTCCCTCCTTTGGACTTTGCGTGGGGGACGTCCCTACGAATCTATAGCCCGCTAGACCTCTCTACACGTGCCAATAGCTGCACATGTGCATGAAATCTTGTGCGTTCATCGAGTGGGCCCCATGTTGCATATCTGGCCCAAAATTAGGCAGGTGGGTCATCAGTGTTCTCAGGAGCAAACCCAAGTGTTAGCACGTGGGTGCCACACCCGCGTGATTCAAAAAATCCCCTTGATGAATTGTTAAAAAATCGATTTTATTATTTGACTTCTTCACTTATCCATATACCGCAGCGATTGAGTGTTAATGGATGTAAGAAAGTTTTGCTATCCATCCATTTTCTAGAGGGAGAGTTTTCTTCTAGGACCGTGTTCAAAGGCAGGACGCTTCCTGTATTTCACAGAGTTGCACGTGACAAACAACATTGATGCACAATGCACCAGAGAAAATCATCTCCAAAACTCACAATGATATTTGAAATCAGAATGCATATCGAGATCAACCTCTTCTAGCTCACTACTTATGATTCAAATGATAGATAGGATTGATGTTGTAAATCTAGAAAATGGATGGTTCAAACTTATCTTAGATGAATGGTTTGCTTGGTTTCTAATATTTTCTCTTTTCTGAAATTTTTTGCCCAGAAAATTTCCTTGTTAGAATAGGACTATCTAGACCTGAGTTTTTTTAGCCCTTTTTCTATCCATTAGACAAGCATGTTCCATGAATTCCTGTACACTCAAAATTCCACAAGCAACGCCAATCATAGCCATAAAGCAAGATAGAGAAAAAAAGGGCCACAAGCAGAGGCCCTAAATGCAGTTAAAATTGAAGAAATAAATCCAAGGGAAATGAATACCCGACAATCACCATGGTATTTTAAATACTATCAAAGTGAGGGTTGCATCTTCATCTTCATCTTATATCATTCACATCGCACCTCTCACCTCTATTTTAATAATTCTTGTTTGAGCCCATTTGACCATGAATTCTTATGTATTCAATTCCCGTGCAAACAACAGGCTCTAAAGAGATGCCCTAAGAAGAACGACACCTTACCCGAGTGATAAGGAGCGTCAGTTGCTGCCCGGGGTTTGAACCCCGGATTCGTCACATCTTCCCAAGGGCGGTCGCCCCATATCAGAATTGAAATCCCCATAGAATTGGGCCTTGGAACAGGGGCCGTTGGAGAGATTTGTGGCGCTATCTAGGGCAGTCGCCCCATGTCAAAATTGAAATCCCCATAGAGTTGAATGGGGTCTTGGAGCATGCCCCACATGTCTAAACTTGTCGCTCCACTTACGTCTAACGATAGCCCCACAAATGCAAAGCTTCGTTAGTAAAAAAAAGAAAATAAAACGTTGCGGCAACACATCGCTCCTACTGCATCTTTATCTGCCAAACATATCTAGTATAATCATGACAATCACTCTATACTTAAATCTGAACGCTTAATCTCCAAATTCTAAATCCAAACCCTGAATCCCCAAATCTTAATCCAAACCCTAAGCCCTAAACCAACAAATCTGAGCGTATCTACAAAAATCCAAAAATGACCAAATTCATTCCAGTTATCATGTCTTCTTTCCCCACTATGATTCAAAGATCGCTCCCATTATCCAAAGGTTGGAGGCTTTGAGAAAGTGGAAAAAAATGGAAAGGATGGGTGTCCTCAAAATTTTCTTAAATTCACGGGGATACCAAAAAAAAAAAAATTCTGCCCTGAGATGATCCACCAGATCCAGTACAAAAACGAACTCTCTACTAGAGCAGGACCTGGTTATGGGTCGTCCTGTCCTCAAGTTCAGCCAACCTAACCCACACTTCATCTCAGATTGGGTTGTTTGAATGAATATTTTCAATCACAACTGGCATCGGGCTGACCTTCAACCTGAACTCCCGAACAAAACCGGACCGAACAAGGCAAACCAGGACCCAAAGAGGTAGCGTCGACTTGGGCTAGGGGCTGTATTAGGTCAGGTTAAGGTCCAATTCAGAATGTCCCTTCTAGAATTTGGGTTGGGTAAAACCCAATCTGACCCACCCAATTTGCATCTCGGTCGAGGTGTAAACAGGTCAGGCTTGAATCAGATCCATTCTGGACCCAGGCCCAACTTAGGTGGACCTGACTGCACTTGATCCACAACTGGAGCAGAAGTATATCTTACATTATAGAAGTACTAATATATTATTAGTAATCTATCAATTTCAAATGCTATATAATCATGTACTTTCTATGTTTTATATAATTTTATATTAAAAAAAATAGGGGATTTGACCGTACAGGTTATAAAATATAGGGGTTTTGACCATACAAGGTATAAAATATCCTGTATTTCTTGAAATGGTGTTGACAAAAAGTATATCCCAAATATGGGTATCGTACAAAGATCCTTTTTTTTTTCCACTTTTACCCTTTTTGTGCGATATCGCAAATATTTGCGATATCGCATAAACTGAAGAGTCATTATATAGCTGCTCGTTTTTCCTCCATTTTTTCCATCCGTTTGCAGCAAAAAGTAAGCCGTTTTTCCTCATATATTTCACCGAGTGCAGCCGCAAGTGAAGGAGAAGTGGATGTTTCGGAAGGGCCGTTGGATGTAGCAGCGGTGCTTGATTGGAGGAGAGCTTCGAGGGATCTAACTGTAGCGTCGTAAGCACTACAGGCAGCACCACGGATCGCTTTCCAAATGTCGCACCAGATTTGTTGGAGAGACCGTTGAAGAGGGTCGGGCAGTAGTAATTGAAGTAAATGGAAAAGAGGAAAGATGCAGGCTATGTAGGGAACCCAAAAAAGCTTACTGGGGACGAATGGGGAGAGGAGGAATGAACAGGTGAATGCCGAAGAACAAAGGGAGAGACGGCAGCAGATGGTTATATAAAGTGGACGGAGGGGCAGTGATATTGATGCGGCCAAAGCAATAAGTGTAATGGACATACTTATGGCTATTTTTTTCCCCTCAGGCAGGATGCCTCCTCCTCTTGACCCTCCTTCTATAAACTGGAGGACCTCTGTTATCACAGACAGAAGGCCAAAACAGTGAAAAAACGAGAGATTTGTCATCCATGGCCATATGATTTTATGGAGCCGGAAGGTTACAAGTAAATCAATTTGAGAAAAACCCCAAAACAACACACGAAACCAAAAGAAAATGATTATAGACTGTCGCAGGAGAGATGACACCCCAAAACAAATATTGATTTATAAACTCTCGCAGGAGTGATGAAACGACTTACTTTTTGCTGCAAACGGAGGAAAAAAGGGAGGGAAAACGAGCAGCTTCTATAATAACTCTTCAGTTTATGCGATATCGCAAATATTTGCGATATCGCACAAAAAGGGTAAAAGTGGAAAAAAAAAAAGAGGCTCTCAATATGATACCCATATTTGGGATATACTTTTGGTCACACCATTTCAAGGAATACAGGGTATTTTATACCCTGTACGGTCAAAACCCCTAAAATATAGTATTCCTCAAAATGGTGTTGAATGAGAATTTATCCCAAATGTGGGTATCGTACAGTGGGGATCCATTTTTTATTCCAATTTTGCCCCTAGCAAAAGATAAAGGATAAAACCCTAATATTTACCCTTGTGAAAACTTCTTTGATTTCCTTTCACTGGTATGGGCAAAAATATAGAGTCTCCATCTTCCTTCGTCGATCTACTGTGATGCCCATTATCTTCTTGATCGATTCCATCTCGATATCGCGTAATGGGAGTTCGTCTTCAACCTTCGCCAGTGTTTATTATCTCTCTTTGGTGACTGTGCGATATCACACAAAAAATAACTGAATCAGACTCCAGATTAGCTGTGGTTTTTTAGTTGTTTCATTTTAGCTCCCACTCCATCTTTTTCCACTCGATAAGAGAAAGTTGGGGCTGTGTAAAAAACCGATTATTGTCCCAGCTATTGTGACCAAGAATACAATCAAGCTTTTTGGAATTTAACTATCTGGGTAGATGGCCAAGTGACTGTGCGATATCGCACAAAAAGCACTGAATTAGACTCGGTTTTCTTAGTTATTTCATTTGGGTCTAACTCCATATTTCCAACTCGATGAGAGAAATTTTGGGATTGTAAAAAATCGGTTAAAGTCCCAACTGTTGTGCCCAAGAATGCAGAGAAGCTTTGTGGGAATTTATTCCTTGAGTAACAAAATATGTAGTGACGTGCGATATTGCACAAAAAACACTGAATTAGACTCCCAGTTTAGATGTTGTTTTTGAGTTGTTTCATCTTAGGTCTTACTCCGTATTTTGCTACTCGATAAGAGAAAGTTTGGGTTGTGTAAAAATCAATTAAAGTCCCAGCTGTTGTGACCTCTAGAACTTCATTTTTTGAGTAGCTGGCCAAGTGACCGTGCGATATCGTACAAAAAACACTAAGTTAGACTCCCAAATTTATTGTGGCTTTTTAATTATTTTGTCTGAGGTCTAACTCCATGATTTCAAACTTGATAATAGAAAGTTTGAGCTATGGAAAAAATTGATTAATGCTCCAAGAAGTTGTTTGTACAAAGAATCATTTGAATACTCCAAGAAGTTGCAACACAAAGACGTAAAACAACTCAATGGAGCATACCAAGCCAAAAGAACTATGTGAACAAAATATGGAAAATCCTTCAGAGAAATGAAAGAGCAATGGCTTAATCCTCTTGAGAACCTCCTCTAACAATGGAGACAGTCACAAAAAAAAAGAGGGAAAACGACATACTTTAGAGATGCGAGTGGAGGAAAAAAGGGAGGAAAAACGAGCTGATATTGATTTTTCAGTTTGTGCGATATTGCATATATTTGCGATATCGCAAGAAACGGGTAGAATTGGAAAAAAAAAGGGGCTCCGTGTATGATACCCATATTTGGAATATATTTTTTGTCAACACCACCATGAGGAATACGGATTATTATATAACCTGTATGGTCAAATCCCAAAAAAACTACGTTCTAGGCTATACGGATACTCGGGTCTATGAAAAAGGGCCCATGTAGGGAGTTTTTGAGTCAGGTCCTTTGGGCCCATAGACTGGACATGACTGAATCTTAGGACCAATAACTAAATGGGGTGGTCTTGGACAAGCTCTGGCCCAGCCATAGATTGGTATTCTCAATAAACTGGGTAAGCTTGTTGGTTGGGACAACCTCTCCATTGTCAAAAGCAGGAATGAATGGTTGTAAATGAAATTCTAATTAGTGTGGTGTGCTGGCCTGACTACTTGACAACCCTTAGGCCCAGCTCAAGGACAACACCTAAATGTGAAAGACTGATTTGAAAGGGCCTACACTAACAAAAGTGAGCCCAAATGGGCCCCATAGAGCTGGACTGCATATACCGTTACTCGTAAGAGAACATTTCTCATCATTAACGGATAAACATGGCAATTGAGGGCTGCTCATTTGGTTGGCAACCCTGCGCGTCACCGTGCCACCCGGGAATCAACCTTGGGTATGCCACCCTTCCCACTTTGAGGACTCTTGGGTCCCATGCCCTCAGCCACTTAGGCTCGGGTACAAAAAAAATTAGAGGAAAAACGATCCGCTTTTATTTTTACCTTTAGTTTGTGCGATATACGCACAAAAGGGGTAGAAATGGGGAAAAAATTGGACCCCGTGTACAATACCCACATTTGGGATATAGTCTTGGTCAAAACCATTTCGAGGAATTCATGGTCTTCTATATCTTGCACGGTCAAAATCCAAAAAGAAAAAAAGAAGAAAACTCTCATTTTGGTACCCCATCTAATAGGAGGTTCCCTCTTAGGAGGGACTCATTTATGAAGGCTAAGGTAAATCAATGGCCAGAATAATTTGATAAGACTGATTTTTAACATGGCCCTTATCTATAAAGTTATATTTCCATCTATCCTACCCCAATAGTAGAAAAGCATCTAAATGGGCCCTATGAGCTCAACCATATATGCACATATTGGATGTGCTTGTAGGTGAAAATCTCCATCCGTAAATAGTAGATATAAAGTTGGCTCATCTTGGAAGTTTTTCCATGTCAAATGCCAACCCTATTTTAACAGGGAAAAAATGGACTAAACCAAGCCCACTTGTAACCAATATTGAGATATCACGAACTGCTAGAATTTACCATCAAGGCTCGTGTATTACAAGTTTGTTCACCTTTAACATCTAAATTGCCCCATGTATCACTCCTATAAATTTATAAGTGGAGCTACCTCTAGAATCTGAAATGTTGAGCTTTGGTTTATGCTTGGGACTTAGGTATCTAAATTGAGCTTGAATATCTAAAATGCACAGATAAATCTTATTGGATTAAGATTCGGGGATACACTCTAGATTAAAAGGGCATTTATTTTGAGCTTTTTGGGATTTCAATAGGTAGGTCCATTGTGGAGCTCCACTCCTTTTAACTCGAGTATACAACCACATGCTCCCTTTTTGGTTCTCCTCTTTATCATTCTGATTTCTGATGTATGCTCCCTCCCACATTCTCCTTTGGTGATTCTTTTACCCCTCAAGTTCTTCCAAGTGCTGCAATGCTCATGTTCAACTATTCCAATTTCTAGTGTTTCTTTTTTATATTACGAAGTCATGAATTTTTTTGTAGAAAGAACGAGATCAGGTTTTTCATGTTCGCCTATACAATTTCTAGGAGTTTCATTGTCTTTCATATTTTGCATTTCATTTGAGCCCTGACATGTTAAATCCAAGCATTAAATTTTTACATTGAGCCACTAAACTCTAAAATAATTAGTTTCATGTCTTAAGTATTCAAGAATCTCAAATAATGAATATCTTTAAAATATAATCGAAACCATTCAATTTTATTTGTGAAAAATGGTGCACCCAAACATGATAATGTGTTTCGCACAGGTAAGTTTTACATATCTAAAGCTCACATTCGTGAATTTCATTTATTATATCCAAAGCATAAAAATCTTTACTAAAAAAAAAAGCATAAGAGATAACTATTCGGGAAGTACTGCTTAAAAGAAAATTTCTCTGTCTTTAAAATAAATTAGCTTAAGCTTCACTAAAAAAAAAAAAGAATAGTCATTACAAAATAAAGAATTGTTATTACAAAATAAACCACAAGGAAGATTCCCTCCACTTTACTTCCAATATTCTCATTTACACTAACATTGCCGGTTTTACTATTATTTGCTTGTTCAAGCAGATCCATATTTGGCCTTATAAATTTGAACTCTTTATCTTCCTCATCTTCATCACCTCTAAGTTGAAGGTTGATAGGTTGTGCTGGTTTTTGAAGGCTTTGAGGCCATTGATCAAGCCCTCATTCTATTCTTTGGTGTTCTTGTCATCTCCGATGCATTGAGTTGTTAGGATTACTGATTCATTGAGTTTTTGAGACAACAGTTCTACATATTCGCCACCATTTAGCTGCTTTTTAATCAAGGCTGAAGAATCTACCTTTCCAATATACTTTAACATGCTCTGAATCTACATCCACTTTATAGACGCCAGATTGCAAAACATAAAAGAAACATAAAAAAAGAAAGAAATAACATATGATATGTGATCAATCAATTGTAATCAAAATAGCTAGTAATAATCTTTCAACAAATAGACAATGACACAATCAATTATAACAGGAATAGAACTCTATCATGCTTTTAACAACTTGACTTTGTTGTACATCTGCATGATAAAAATTTAGGGTCGTGACAAACACATTTGGTAAATAAGGCATTTGGCCATAGCTTATTCAAAGTCAGTAGCAATGATCACAAAATAAAGCCCTTGTTCAAATTATTCCACACTTCACAAAGTTAACCATATATGATGATAAAAACGGTGAATACTTCAGCCAATTCAATACTATCACTTACGCTGCCCCATGAATACAAATTTTACTTAGTTTCAGACATTATCTTGAGTTCCTCTTTTATAGCCATTCTAACTCCAATGACCCCACCAAATAAGGGAGCTTGAACATTAAGCATCTGCTAAGAGAAAACATCCAAAGTAAATAGCTACAACTACAAAATTACTAATCCCACAATCTCAATGACTCAATCCAATGAGTACCATGAGGTAGTCAAACAGATATTAGACACATGCTTAATTTAGATCAAGACCAATTCACGCAAGGATCCCATGAACCAATCTGCCAAATCTTCTTCTAGATCTATCCACCCCCAAAATTCGAAGATGAGAACAACATCTGCCATAGAGAGACTTTCATCAAACCATCATAAATAGCACTAGATTTAACACCATCAGAAAAATTAAGCTTTTAGCTTTACTAAATACACAGCAACAAGCCATGTCGCCATTACAGTCTCCAATAGCTATTCAAACACACAAAATGTCACGTGAACTGTTCAACCCATTAAAACTTATGTCCATAATAGGATCCAAATCCTCCAACACCACCACCCACATTCACAAAATTGATTTTTTTTTTTCAATTCTCTAACCGTTCATGTGAATGCATCTTAAAATCTAGACTATCCATTTGTTTAGTATTCACGTAGAGATGACAGATCATAAGCAAGTTACTTGAACAAAAAATAGATAAAAAGCAATTTGGATTTGTTGAGTGTAATGTGAATGTTAAAAAGGCACCTTTTTTTTTTCCTACATGAGGGACTTGGGTTCATGCGCTTACACTCACACTCAAGACTCGCACAAGTTTGAAAGAAAGAAAGAAAAAGATAAAGGGAACCTTTCTTCAAGACTGACAAAAGGCACCAAGAACATGATGATGCTGTAGGGTAGAACAAACATTTCTGCAAATTAGATCACAGCTGCAAAAATAAATACTTGAGCATTCAAATCACAAGAAGTTCAACTGCATATCTGATTAAACATAACAAAAGGGCATGATCCTAAGCTCAGATCTACATCAACGTATGCCTATCCACTGCACTTAGTGTTAACTATGAACCAAACCATATGTTTAGGCTAAACCTGAAGAAATAAAACATATAGTGTAGCATGCACTGAGTGAGAAATGGGTCTGCTTATGGGCACATATACTTTTATATGTCTTCATTCAGAATTAAACAACTTCATTTAAATTATTTAAATGTATCAGGAAGGATAGATTTATCCAATGTGTCTGAAAGTAGATAAACATGTTCAGTGTTAGGGCTTCATCACTAAATTTGAAACAGTAGCATACTGGGGTTTGCCCATAAGTTGATAAATGGAGGTCCCAGCCATAGCAATGCTTACACTGAAGAGGTTCCAAATTCTTCTGCAAAACCCAACAAGACATATTATCATGGCAATGCAATTAATGCCAAGCACTCTAATGAATTTGGTTACCTGTGCTACCGAGTGTCCGACTGACTCCACTGCACACTAGAACTGGAGATCATAGCATAAGAATGAATTGTAAGTCCTCACTAGATGTCAACGACTCCAACATCGACGCCATCCCGAGCCCAGTGGCTGGGTTTAAGAAAATCAAGGTTCCATCTATATCCAAAATAGTAATATGAATATGGGTTTTAGAGGAATTGTTTTTTTTTTTTAAAGTACTTCAATAGAGAATGACTAAAATATAAGTGGTTCAATATGAGAAAATCCCATTTGCAACCTACATTCTCCAACAATGCAAAAAAAGATACAAAGAATTTTAAAACTATCATCTCCAACAATGGTATCATGAACTTATATCTATTTTTTTTATTATCAAGATGTATCATGGCTTCACAAGAAATCCCTCAATAAGAAATCTAAATACTCTACACGCAGTGGAACAGTCTAGCAATGGTGCTTCATCGGATTCTGTGGGTACCCAGTTGGTCTCTGAAGTGGACTATTCTTTTCTTCAGGGCAATAACAAAAATAACCATTTGTAAGCTAACCAAATTAGCTACCCTAAAACTCTAGTCAGTCCTCATGGTGCATCTACACACTAAAGTTGCAAACACCCTATTCTTAACAAGAAGGAAGTAGCCATTTCTTTAGTTTAGTTCACCGGTTGTTCTCAAACCAAACCACATACCCTCATCCCAGGTCCATATTGCTCACCAACCAAGCAAAAAAAAAAAAAAAAAAAAAAAAAAAAAAAAAAAAAAAAAAAAAAAAAAAAAAAGACATCAACACTCACCTGATGTGATGCTCACCTGATGCATACACCTTGGTGCACAAGTGAGCATCTTCTACAGGTGCAACATTTTACTGAAGGAATGAAGTTATTAGCTCTTTTTTGTGTGATTCATCTCAAGCCAGGGTGGGATATACTGGACTATTAATCAGTCTGCAACACCTAATTGGGTAAAACAAAGGAAAACAAGCATCCCTCCCATTTAATGGAGCACACATCCATTATAGTAGATATAGAAATCACAATCAGACCCACAGATTTGAGTACTTTTCACCGCCTTTGGTAACCGGGCTATCCTCATTAAGGGTTTGTATAGGTAAGTATGCCATCAAAAAAATGAAAGATTAGAAATATAAATGTGACATAAATTTTCAATTGGTCGTCAAACGTGGATTCATAACAAAGGGTGCAATCGTTTGAAAGATAAGGTCTCAATGGAGACAGAGTCTTATTATGTTGAGGGGCGTTAAGGTAAACTACAGTGAAAGAGTCCATTTGCGTGCTATTTCGATCACCGTATATCTATGGCTTACGGGAGGGAGGAAACATAGAGCAAATAATAGGCTTGCATTTAGGGATTTGGTTTAGGATTTTATTGATAGAGAGAGTTACCTGGGAGGCGAGCGAGCGCGCAGAGAGTTACCTAGGAGGAGAGGGCAGGAAAAGCTTTTGCCAGTGTCGAGTTGCCGCTGCCAGTCGGGAGGGAGGGGGCAGAAAGGGAGAGAGACCGAGTGAGGAAGAGGGGGGAAAATTCGATTAGGGTTAGGGGTGTCGGGAATGAGCAAATATGGGTGGTTTAATTTTGCATTTCTGACTGTCATGCCCGTTGGCAACAATAATAATCCGTAAAAAAAAGAAAGAAAAAGAAATGCCCGCAAGAGTCGGTAAAACCAACAGGTAGGCGTTGTAAATATGCGTTTTTGACATAGTGTTAGTGTTCGAGACAAGCTTGAGCTGCACAAAGCTTGCCTCAGCTTATAATGATCAGGGATATCAATTGTCCTCCAGTTATTTGGTTGCCACAAAGGATTTGACCTGAAAAATTAAGATAAAATCATTTTTTTGGACCCCCAAGTGATAATAAGGTCTAGGTCCAGTGGAGTCCAAACCCAATTTTCCGTTGCCAAAGATGACACATATAATAAAAAAAATATCATATTTCGTAAGTTTTATACACAACATGCACAAAACCAAGCACAACGGAGATAGTTTTAAGCTTCATTTGCAATTCCTACAATACCTTTATATAGATTCATCATCTGGTACCTAAATGGGTGTCCTTTTTGTATGGATTTTGAATTGGTTTGGTCCTCTATGTACCCATGCTATGCCTGGCCTATTTACATCCCTACTGATGATGATGATGATTGGAAAGCTCATAATAACAAATAGAGATGATTTTGCCTAATCCACAAACCTAATTTTCTAATATTCTCAGTATATAAGACAAATAAAATGAAAAGAACGAATTAAATGATAATCTTTTGTCATTTCCAACCAAAAAAAACCTGAAAAGAATGGAACCACCACTAATATGATACATAGAAAATCTGTAACACCCAATAGAAAATTTGTAACACCCAACCTTGCCATTTTATGCTGAATGAGATTTTATCTTTTATTCTGTTTATCGACCATCAATTTAAAGGCCATGAATTGAAGGTCAAGATACTCCAATACAGGATTATTTTCGATGCCGGATGATTGATGTTGGGTCTCATCATGCCAATATGCAAATTAGAAGTTTAGTTGTACAATAAAAAAAAAAAAAAAACCCAAGCAAACAACATAACTTACAATAGAGAAAAAATTTTCATTGGAATGCTTGAGGCTCTCTTCTTCTCCATATGGGGATGCATTTCACCCGAAAAGATCCCTTACTGATAGAGAGTTCTTCTGCCTTTGTCAGAACTTCAAGCTAGGTTTCAGCTCCAACTAGATCTATCACTACAACAAATGACAAAATAGAATCCTCACCGGTCGAGGTTTGGGTCATTCAAAAGCAGCTCATAGGAAAATACCCACGAACCATGTGAAACCTTTTGATCCTTCAAGGATTTTGCAGTTATATCATGAGTCACCACTATAATTAACCACTAGTTATTTGAGGTAATTACGAGAATTAATGGCTGCCAAAGAAAATGAGTCATAGTTCTTTTCTAGTATGCGCACGCAGAGTACTCTCAGGAAGCCAGCTTCTAATAATGTTACGAAACATCTATTCTCTCTGCCTGGTCATGAGGAATATGATGAAGATGCTTCTCTCTCCTTTTATTTGCTTCAATGCATACTTCAGGATAGTTATTGGAGCCTCCATGCACTCAGCAAGTGCATTTGGATTCCCCGGTATGTTGCTAATCAAATTAAAATACCCAAGGAATGATTAGATTCATATAACAGAACATTTGGAACCAAAAAATCGCAAAACAGGAAGTCAAAGAAAATGGGCACTTTCCTTAGCATAAAGTATAAAATAAGATGGAAAAAAGTAAATAATACAGTTAGATCGGTAACCAGTAATTTGGCGTGACTGCTGGTCTAGTCATCACCTTATCAGGCAAGATCCCACAGTTGATATCCGTTGTTCACTTCCATCATGATTTATATGGTTAAAGTTCATGCATTTAAGTTGTTTTTAAAACTGGTATTGCATTTTGTTGAGAGGCTTAAGGTGGCAAAGAAGAAGTTTTAGAAGTGTGAGGATTTTTCAATGTTCCTCTGAACTTTCCACTGGAGAAAATCGTGGATGTAACAGATGGGAAAGACCGAATATTACAAGCATTTTCCTTACCTATTTTTTCTGCCCAAAACCTGTCCAGCTGCTGTAGTTTGTTCTTTCACTAGTTGATTTTCTTTTTTCTGATCCTTTTTATGGTGCAAGGAGAACATGGAGTTGCATAGACACCTTTTACTGTGTGTTGGGTGTAGGCATTGTATAACAGCTTTAAACTGTTTTGAAGATCATATGACCTTAATTGACCTCATCCAAATTGTTATATTGTCTATGGTTGCCGTGTGGCCTTATACACCTTTGCTTTCTGGAAATCTAGATGGCCGGTAAGGTTATATTCTATCAACAAGTTGATGTTGTATTTTTTTTTTTTTTTTTGTAACAAAAGCCTTCACCCTACCCACTCCTCAATTACATAATAAAACCCACCCGACAAGACATCCTCTAGACCCCCAATTTGACTAAAGCATCTGCCATGGAGTTGGTCAATCTAAGCTCATGACAAAAGTCTACATTAATGATAGAAGATAAAACCCAAGTGGAACTGGAATTTCCAAGGGTTCTCTATCTACAAGTTGTAAGCTGATCAAGGACCTAATTGAGTTTCATATGTAGAATTTTTGAAAAAATAAATGGCGGTGAAGATATAACTCACAAGCTTAAACCCACTAGATAGAGGGCAACCAATGAACAAGCTAGAGGAAAATGTGTGTCTCCTCAAAGTTGCCAGATACTTTTGTTAGGGTAGCCTGCTCGTAGAATTTATCAATCAACCGATTTTAGCACTTGTTATCTCAATCAATTCCCTATTTTAGCTCATGCTTTCTCATAATCAATTCCCAATTTTAGCTCTTTCTATCTCATAATCAATTCCCTTTCTCACAACTCAAGATTCCAGGAGAAATCACAATAAGAAGTTGTGTTATTGATATTCGATTGGTGAGAAGTGGAGTGTCTAAAAATCCTAGGTATGGGTGGTTTTGTGAGACCCGATGGTAGACAAACATGATAGGTACCTAGCTATTTAGAGAAAGAAAAACCCATCTTGAGAGGGAGTCTTACACTAATTATATCTACCCTTTCAAATGTCCATGTGTATAAAATAGGAAAAGAGAAATATGTAACAGTGACACCAAAAAAAAAAAGGTTGTACACAATTAGAAACTAATGATTTGTAGAAAATGGTTTTGTAAAATGGGAGAAAAGGCTATACAATCGAGGATAACTAATGATGGATCCCCAATTTGAAGTTAGAAAAGGGCATCGATAGGGTTTAAGAATGATATAAGGGCAGATGAAAGATCTCATGATCCTTTCATCTTCGGATTAGTGATCCATTTGGAAGGATTAACACGGTCCCTTATCAATGGCCTCTCTTCAGCTGGTCCCTTATTCCATCGTCTCTTTGGCAGCATTAACCCATGCTTTGGACTACCTTAGAGAGAACCTCTCATTTGATGGGCCGTCATTTGTTATCACTAGGCAAACACTATGTGAGCATTACTTCGGTGTTTCGTGTGCCTGGTGTTTGTTGTCCCATTTGATAGGCCGACAATGGAAGTTCACTGTACTTATATTGGTAGAAAAATGGTGTCATGCAGGAAGTCTACTGCGCAAAACTTGCCTTTCCAAATCAAGTCTACCTATATGTTTCTTTTCTATTCATCCAAGAAACTTCATTAAAGAGAAACAGTACAAAGATGCAGTATAAAAGGCATACACCAAAAAAACCAAATACAATAAAAACCAAAAAACCAACAAAAGGTTCAGCTATGTCTGCCCATTGTGTTGCCAATAAATCCGTAACATCATTTGCAAATCTAAATATATGATGAAACATCATCTGGATAAGGCAATTAAGGGATCTATTCTCATTGAGAATAAAACTGAACTTCCACAGACCTTAGTCTTGAGAGGAATCAATTTCAACGGTAAGCATCTGATGAGGTTCCAGCTCGAGAATAGGGGCTGCAGCACCAAATCAAGGGACCGATTTGATGGACTAAAAATATTTTAAAAAAAAATAATCAGCACTTTCTGTTGCCAAGATCACACCAAAAGTACAAAGGACCACTGCAAATATATTATCACACACTTGCATAGAATAGAAGAAACACCGTAGCTGTTAAATCTCCACGCATCAATTAGCCAAAGGCAGCTTATATTAAAAAAGAAACAAATTCAAAATGAATACGACATCGTTGTTTTAAGATAGTGTTGTTATATATATATATATATATATGGGTGTGGTTTTTGAAAAAATAAAACTCTAATTTGTTCCAATAGAAGGTCATAGAAAAAAGAAAGGCCATCTAACAAAGAAAGGAAAATAAAAGAGAATGAGGGTTGCTGGCAATCACTAGATTTGTGCTCACATACTATGTGCAAGTTGGAGGTTGGCAGCCCCTTGTGGGATGTAAGGCCTAATTCTTGGCACTATAGTGATCTTTGGCGCTATTTGATTTCTATTGATACACTCAAGTTTCACATTAACAAGAGTGTATTGCAATTTTATTTTACAATTTGCATAGAAAGAAATAAGGAACAAAACTTTGTCCCTTGCCCACCAATTTATTTTCTTTTCCCCACTTTTCATTTCTATGTTCTCATAAGCATATATGTAACAAACACCCAAGTAAAGTACTCCACCTTATTTTTTTCTTCTCAAAAGGTTCCAATAATTTTTTTTTTCTATTTTTTTTTTTTTTTTGGGTATCCTTGAGGTCTTTGACTCAACAAGGCTAATCCCCTAAGTGGCACCTGCTAAACCCACACAAATGCACACCGGATAAATTTGGGGCAGTTTCAAACACAAGGTGTGGTCTCTAAAGGTTTCGAGTTTTACATAGAAGATTCCAAATATAAAAAAAAAGGGAAAAAAAGAAAAAGGAAAGAATTAAAGACAGCACCACAAACCGATATCATCATTAGGGCTTTGTGTTTGGTTTCCAAATCAGTAAATATGAATGAATCAATTAAACTAAACAAAAACTACCATTTTCTATTTAAACACAAATCAATGAGATTCTATATGAGAAAAAGAAAGAAAGAAAGGATCAACATTAATTCCATGTATTGAGTATATCAAACACATTGCAAACGGGTAGGAAGTAAATGCCACAATCAATAGATCATGAGATTTTCTTCTACTTAGGAGCACAAAGGGAAAGGCATCATTTCTATTGGATTTTTTTTTTATCGGCAACATAGAAATTTTATTAAAGAGAGACAATTACAACACAGCTAAAACAACCAGAAGAACAACTTTCAAAGTATTGCCAGTACAAGAGAAATGTACAAGCTACAAACTACAAAATAGAGGCACTCAAACTAAACAATCTGCCACCCCATTTGTAGATCTACTAGTGTGCTGAAACGTGACCAGCATGTCAAAAATAAGGTGGTGAAGGTAGCATACTTAAAACCGAACAATTATTTTAGAAAGAAAAGTAACTTTTATAGCATGATGTTCCCCGTAGAGTGTTGCTCCCTACCAAGATCTTAACATGACATATCAGAAGCATAAAAAGAAGGCACCGAAATCACAACTCGCATCAGATCACTTTCAGGCTTTCTAACAAAAGTAGGAATACAATCAACATATTTTTTATATTGCTCGTCCTTTGAGAACAAGTCAATTACAACAGACATGGTGTCTGCAACTGGAAAAACATCTCTCCTAGCCATTGTATGGAGAATTTCCAATGCCTTTTGCATCTCATTAATTTCACAAAAACCATGAAGAATTGCATTGAATGTGAAAGTGTTAGGTAAGCAACCATTTTCCTTCATTTGACATCATAGCTCATTAGCCTCCCCCATCAAACCTTCTTTGCAAAGTCCATTGACCATTACGGTATATGTAATCACATTAGGCACCAAACCATTGTCAGATATGCCTTGAAATAGCTTTTTTGCCATTTCAATTTTCCCATCTTTGCACAAACCATCAATGAGGATACTATAAGTTTTGATACATGGTTGGAAGTTAGAGTTAACCATAGCTTGAAATACATTCATTGCCTCTGCAATACAATTTCTTTTGCAAAGTCCATCCAACAATGTAATGTATGTAATTCGGTGAGGACTTTGGCCAGAAGCTTCCATCTCATTTACCAGAGTTAGTGCTGCCCGAACACTGTGTGCACCAAGCAAACTGCCCAAAAGAGTGTTGTACGTAATAATATTAGGGACCAATCCCTTATGACGCATCTCATGGAAGAGCATTATGACTTCATCTATTCTCATACTTTTACAATAGCCATTAATCAAGACATTGTAGGGGTGCACATCATGCTCAATGCCATCAGCCACCATAGACTTGAAGACTTTCATTGCAACATCCATTTTCCCGTGCAAACAATAACCATCCATTAATGAAGTATAAGGAATAGCATTAAGCTTCTCGCATCTTTGAATCATCAAGTCAAATAATTCGCGTGCTTTTCCCACAATCTCCTCTTTACATCCATTATGATGTTGATAGTAAAGGCGTTCGGAGATATATCCCTACTTATCATTTCATTGAATAATCTTAAACATTCTTCCCACCGACCCATACAGCTAAGTCCCTGAATTAAAGTGGTATAAGTGACAACATTTGGTGAAGTACTATTACCAACCATTTCTGAAAAGAGTGCTAGGGCATCATCCAAAAAGCCTTCTTTGCACTGACCATTGATGATAGTGCTGTACATATAGGTATCAGGCCTACATTTTCCCCTCTCCAACTTCCTAAACAAATGGAGAGCAGCACTCACATTTCCAGTCTTGCAAAACCCATCGATGATTGTAGTGTATGTAAGTATGTTAGGTTCACCACCCGTCTCCACCATTTCCGAAAAGAGGTCTATGGCCTCTTTCATCAACCCCTCTTTGCAAAGCCCATTGATGATAGTAGTGTATGTAACTATGTCAGGTCCACACCCCTTCTCCACCATTTCCGAAAAGAGGTCTATGGCCTCTTTCATCAACCCCTCTTTGCAAAGCCCATTGATGATAGTAGTGTATGTAACCATGTCAGGTCCACACCCCTTCTCCACCATTTCCATAAAGAGGTATGTGGCCTCTTTCATCAACCCCTCTTTGCAAAGCCCATTGATGATGGTATTGTATGTAACAATGTTAGGTCCGCACCCTCTCTCCACCATTTCTGAAAAGAGATCTATGGCCTCTTTCATCAACCCCTCTTTGCAAAGCCCATTGATGATGGTATTGTATGTAACTATGTCTGGTCCACACCCCTTGTCCACCATTCCCGAAAAGAGGTCTATGGCCTCTTTCATCAACCCCTCTTTGCAAAGCCCATTGATGATGGTATTGTATGTAACTATGTCAGGTCCACACCCCTTGTCCACCATTCCCGAAAAGAGGTCTATGGCCTCTTTCATCAACCCCTCTTTGCAAAGCCCATTGATGATGGTATTGTATGCAACTATGTCAGGTCCACACCCCTTCTCCACCATTTCCATAAAGAGGTATGTGGCCTCTTTCATCAACCCCTCTTTGCAAAGCCCATTGATGATGGTATTGTATGTAACAATGTTAGGTCCGCACCCTCTCTCCACCATTTCTGAAAAGAGATCTATGGCCTCTTTCATCAACCCCTCTTTGCAAAGCCCATTGATGATGGTATTGTATGTAACTATGTTAGGTCCACACCCCTTGTCCACCATTTTCGAAAAGAGGTCTATGGCCTCTTTCACCAACCCCTCTTTGCAAAGCCCATTGATGATGGTATTGTATGTAACTATGTCAGGTCCGCACCCCTTCTCCACCATTTCCAACAAGAGTTCTATGGCCTCATCCATCAACCCTTCTTTGCAAAGCCCATCTATGATGATATTATATACAACGTTGCTTGGTTTACATCTGGCCTTTTCCATAGCCTTGAGCATCTCAAGAGCAGCATCCACCTTCCCACTCTTGCAAAGCCCATCTATGATGGTACCATAAGTGACAACATCAAGTTTGATGCCCCGTTTAAGGATATCTCCTAAAATGGAGAACCCCAGATCAACCCTCTTCAATCGGCAGTAACAGTTGAGCAGAACGTTAAGAGTAAACAAGTTGGGTGCAATCCCAGCCGATTTCATCCTCATATAAAAAGCAACAACAGTGGAATGATGTTTGATTTTGGTAAGAGCCCCCAACAGATGATTGAAAAAAACAGCTGGGGGCAAGGGTTTCATGAGTACCATACGATCGAACCAACCCAATGCATCATGAAGCTTCAACTTCTCTGGATTACACTGATTTTTCACAAAATTTAAGAACTGGGTTCGGTTGGATGCGTCGTCAGCATTCAATTCCTTTGCAGTACTAGAATAACAACTCATAGAAATTGGAAATGGGTAGGAAAACAAAGTGGCTGGAGAAGTGGTAATACCAGTAGCTCCCTTTTTCACCGCAGCGGCGATGGCCGTTCTCGAGCGAGAAATGGAAGAAATCGAAGCGGTCACTAAAGCCATTTCTTTAGGTTGGAGAAGAAGAATGCCCCCGGTCTTCTTCTTCTGCAAACGATGATGGGAAGCTTGCAAAAGCCTGCCTCTGCCTCTGCCTCTGCCTCTGCCTCTCCAATATGACATCTACCCCTATCTTGGGCAGGGGTTCGGTTTTGCGGGAGACAACGGCGACACACAAACACGAAAATTCCAAAAGGGTTTGATATATTTGTCCTTGAAGTTTTTGTTAGGCTCTCTATGATATTACGAGATCTAGGGGAAAGAAGTTTTTTTTTTTAAATATTGATAACATTATCTTAATTCTGATTATGAAATTGATAAAATCAATTTTAAGAAAGACTAGTATAGTAGTATGTCAAAAACCTCCAAAAATCTAATGCCTTTATAAAACACATATTCATCTTGAATCCAAAGAGATTGAGTGCAGAGCCCGCCTCAAACATAAGCCACTTTTTTCTATAAATAATAAGTAACGTGTCATTTTTACCTATAAACTGAATAACAAATTTTTTTATACTAATTTTAAATAGCCAAATAAACCAAGCAAACTATCATGATTGAGAACTGCCCATCTTAAAAATAACTTGGAGCGCCCATGTGTCGCCTTCTTGAAAATGCAATGTGAGCTCAGGTTTCGAAAATCCAACTAAGATTTGGAATGAGCTTACGCTTGGGCTTTAGATACTCAAGTTCATCATCATCAAGTCTTGTCTCAATTAGGTTACTTGGGGTTGACTATACGAATTATGTTTTTTCATTTCCAATCTATCTTGAGCCAACCTTAGATACTCACATTGGGCCCAAATATTCAAAATGCAAAACAACTCCTATAATACTATTGAAGCAAAATTTAGGAGTGTATTTATTTTCGATGCCTGGAGGTGAGCACTAGGGTATTTCAAAAGACTAGGAGATACGACAAATGACTGAACTAATTGCCCCGAGTGCGGACAATCCATGTAGAAAGCATACCATGGTTTTAAATGAAGGGTAACTTGGGTGTTAAAAAAAAAAGACGGTAGATGGAAAATAACTTTAAATGACTAGTTGTCCTTAAGTGAAAACTTAAATAAAACTTAAGTCATAAATTGAAAACTTTTGAAATTTGTATTCCCCTTTTAAAATAAGGCAAAAACTAAAGGCATTATTTAAAATTTTTCCTTTTTTCCTCCTCTTGCAAGTTCTTTAAAGTTCTACACTCTTCATGTTTGCCGACTCCAATTTTTAGTATTTCCTTTTGTTATCACAGAAGACACTCTCATTCTTTCTGATGAAATGGAGAAGCCCACAAAAATTCACAGATTCCGAGCTAGAAGAGTGCCCCTATAGTTTATAGTAGACAGGTCACAGGTGGAGTTTTAAAATCCTTGTTCATTTTTAGTTTTATGCAACTCCTAAGTCCTAGTTTCAAAATCCCTGTTCATATTTAGTTTTATGCAACTCCTAAGTCCTATGGCCCCCAAAACTTTAATTCCACTCATTCAGATTTTTTATTGACTCATTAAACCCCAAATGGGTTAATTTCATGTCTTAAAATTTATAGAATTTGAGACACAGAACTTTTTATATGTAGTCCAAACCGTTCAACGCTTAAGTTTGTCTCAGTTCTGCACATTTATGATGACCAGGGATATCAATGGACATTCGGTCATTTGGTTACACCAAAGAACTAGACCTGAAAGATTTCAATAAAAACCTTTTTCTGAACCCAAGTGATAATTGGGTTTACGCTTAGTCAGGTCCATTCCAAATTTTCGATGCCCAAAATGGCTCATATATTCAAAGTATCATTAATATAAATTTTACATAACATGCAGAAAAACCTTGTGCACAGCGGATAGTAGAAGCCTTCATTTGTAACCTCTTCATTACATATTCAACATTTGGCCCCTGAATGGGTGTTTTTTTTTATATGAAATTTGAATTAGTTTGGTCCACTGTAGACCCGAGCTGAACCCAACCTATTTGCATCCCTACTCGTGATAATAAAGATTTTATAACTCATAAGAACAAATGGAGACGATTTTCTTGTGAACTCTTGAACCACAAATCTCATTTTCTAATATTCTCAATGTAGAAGCCAAAATAGAGCGAAAATGCATTAAATAGCACCCAATTCAATGTACGAGATATTAACTTTTATTTTAATTCTTAAATTTTGGATCCATCAGTCCAAATAGATTATTTTTATATTTTTTGTGCACAAATTAGTACTGGTAGGTTTTGAATTTCCAAGATTTTTTTATTTCAAACATGAGCCTGAACTGTTAGGTATTAATATTTTTTTCTTAACAAATTCTATTGATGTGTATCTTCAAATATATATATCCTCATTCAAGTGAGAACTAGTTCTCACCTATTAAGTGAGAATTTTTTTGCGGGGCCCAACTAGCAACCCATCCAAACCTAGTAACCAATAGGAAACCCCCTGATAGTCACTAATCTCAAGGATTGGCATACATCTGAATGGACTGAACCGTTGGATCGAGGGTTGAATATTTTTTTGAATATGAAGCCCTTAAACTTGTGGGCCACGGATGAAGGGGTTATGGGCATCAGTTTGGGGTCAAACTTGATACTTGGAGTGCTGTCACATAGATCTTTCCATCCCCCTGACCCTATCCCCAAATGGGGTCCACAATGAAACCCCATAAAAAAATTCTCATATAATATGTAAGAACAGTTCCCACCTGAATATTACCCATATATATAGATATATATAAATGGAAAATATTCAAGTTCTCATCTATTATATAAGAACTTTTTTGCGGGGCCCAACTAGCAATCCATCCAAACCTAGTAGCCAATAAGGAGCCCCCTGATCGTCACTAATCCCAAGGATTTGCACACATCCGAATGAACTAAACCGTTTGATTGAGGGTTAAATAATTTTTTTGAATATGAAGCCCTTAAACTTTGATAGGGGTTATGTCAAGTTTTGATACTTTCTATTTTCTATCTTTGAATATATATATATATATAAAATTTTGAGCACTTGGTGTTGATGCAATTATTTTAGTTTATTTTGTGTAAGACCCGACTTTGGTGGACCTGGCTGCACTTGACCCACAACTCAGAGCATGAGTATATTTTACATTACAGAAGTTCTAATATATTATGAGTAATCTATTTATTGCAAATGCTATATAATCATATACTTTCTATGTAATATATTATTTCACATTAAAAATACTACGTGCTAGGCTATACGGATACTTGGGTCTATGAAAAAGGGCCCATGTAGGGAGTTTTCATGTCAGGTCCTTTGGGCCCATAGACTGGACAGGAGTGAATCTCAGGACCAATAGGTAAATGGGGGTGGTCTTGGACAAGCTCTGGCCCGGCCATAGATTGTTGTTCTCAATAAACTGGGTAAGCTTGTTGGTTGGGACAACCTCTCCATTGTCAAAAGCAGGAATGCATGGTTGTAAATGAAATTTTAATTGATGTGGTGTGGTGGCTAGTGGCCTGACTACTTGAGAACCCTTACCTGAAGCAACTTAAGCCCAGGTCAAGGACAACACCTAAATTAAAGGCACTCCCTGGCAACTATCAAGATTGACAAATAAGCTGATGATATCACATTACTCATGTACTCGTAAGAGAACATTTCTCATCATTAACCGCTTTTCTTGGTAATTGAGGGCTGCTCATTTGGTTGGCAACCCTGTGTGTCACCATGCCACCTGAGATTCAACCTTGGGTATGCCACTCTTCCCACTTTGGGGACTCTTGGGTCCCATGCTCTCAGCCACTTAGGCTCGGGTACCAAAAAAAATAGAGGAAAGATGATCCACTTTTATTTTCACCTTTAATTTGTGCGATATGCTAATATTGCACAAAAGGGATAGAATTGGGGAAAAAATTGGACCCCATGTACAATACTCACATTTGGGATATATTCTTGGTCAAAACCATTTCGAGGAATTCATGGTCTTCTATATCTTGCACGGTCAAAATCCAAAAAAAAAAAAAGAAAAGAAAACTCTCAATTTGGTACCCCATCTAATAGGAGGTTCTCTCTTAAGAGGGACTCATTTACGAGGGCTAAGGTAACCAATGGCCAGAATAATTTGATAAAACTGATTTTTAACATGGCCCTTAGCTATAAAGTCACATTTCCATCTATCCTAACCCAACAGTAGAAAAGCATTTAAGTGGGCCCTACGAGCTCAACCATATATGCACATATTGGATCTGCTTGTAGGTGAAAATCTCCATCCGTAAATTGTAGATATAAAGTTGGCTCATCTTCGAAGTTATTCCATGTCAAATGCCAACCCTATTTTATTAGGGGAAAAGGGACTAAACCAAGCCCACTTGTAACCAATATTGAGATATCAAGAACTGCTAGAATTTACCATCAAGGCTCGTGTATTACAAGTTGGTTCACCTTTAACATATAAATTGCCCAATGTATCACTCCTATAAATTTATCAGTGGAGCCACCTCTAGAATCTGAAATGTTGAGCTTTGGTTTATGCTTGGGACTTAGGTATCTAAATTGAGCTTGAATATCTAAAATACACAGACAAATCTTATTGGATTAAGATTCGGGGATACACTCTAGATTAAAAGGGCATTTATTTTGAGCATTTTGGGATTTCAATAGGTAGGTCCATTGTGGAGCTCAACTCCTTTTAACTCAAGTATACAACCACATGCTCCCTTTTTGTTTCTCCTCTTTATCATTTTGATGTATGCTCCCTCCCACATTCTCCTTTGGTGATTCTTTTACACCTCAAGTTCTTCCAAGTGCTGCACTGCTCAAGTTGGACTATTCTAATTTCAAGTGTTTCTTTTTTATATTACTAAGTCATGATTTTTATTCCTAGAAAGAACGAGATCATATTTTCATGTTTGCCTGTACAATTTCTAGGAGTTTCATTGTCTTTCATATTTTGCATTTCATTTGAGCCCTGACATGTTAAATCCAAGCATTAAAATTTTACATTGAGCCACTAAACTCTAAAATATTTAGTTTCATGTCTTAAGTATTCAGGAATCTCAAATAATGAATATCTTTAAAATATAATCGAAACCATTCAATTTTATTTGTGAAAATGGTGCTCCCAAACATGATAATGTGTTTCGCACAAGTAAGTTTTACATAAATAAAGCTCACATTCATAAATTTCATTTATATCCAAAGCATAAAAATCTTTACTAAAAAAAAAAAGCGTAAGAGATAACTATCCGGGAAGTGCTGCTTAAAAGAAAATTTCTCTATCTTTAAAATAAATTAGCTTAAGCTTCACTAAAAAAAAAAAAAGAATACTCATTACAAAATAAAGAATTGTTATTACAAGATAAACCACAAGGAAGATTCCCACCACTTTCCTTCCAATATTCTCATTTACACTAACATTGCATGTTTTACTATTATTTGCTTGTTCAAGCAGATCCATGCAGATCCATTTTTTGCATTATAAATTTGAACTCTTTATCTTCCTCATCTTCATCACCTCGAAGTTGAAGGTCGATAGGTTGTGCTGGTTTTTGAAGGCTTTGAGGCCATTGATCAGGCCCTCATTCTAGTCTTTGGTGTTCTTGTCATCTCCAATGCATTGGGTTGTTAGGATTACTGATTCATTGAATTTTTGAGACAACAGTTCTGCATATTCGCCACCATTTAGTTGCTCTTTAATCAAGGCTGAAGAATCTACCTTTCCAGTATACTTTAACGTGCTCTGAATCTACATCCACTTTATAGACGCTAGAAAGCAAAACAGAAAAGAAACATAAAAAAGGAAAGAAATAACATATGATATGTGATCAATCAATTGTAATCAAGATAGTAATAATCTTTCAACAAATAGACAATGGCACAATCAATTATAACTAAAATAGAACTCTATCCTGCTTTTAACAACTTGACTTTGTTGTACATCTGCATATATAAAAATTTAGGGTCGTGACAAACACATTTGGTAAACAAGGCATTTGGCCACAGCTTATTCAAAGTCAGTAGCAATGACAAAATAAAGCCCTTGTTCAAATTATTCCACACTTCATAAAGTTAACCATATATAATGATATAAACGGTGAATACTTCAGCCAATTCAATACTATCACTTCCCACCAAATAAGAGAGCTTGAACATTAGGCATATGCTAAGAGAAAACATCCAAAGTAAATAGCTGCAACTACAAAATTACTAATCCCACAATCTCAATGACTCAATCCAATGAGTATCACGATGTAGTCAAACAGATATCAGACACATGCTTAATTTAGATCAAGACCAATTCACCCCAGAATCCCATGAACCAATCTGCCAAATCTTCTTCTAGATCTATCCACCCCCAAAATTCAATGATGAGAAAAACAAGTGCCATAGAGAAACTTTCATCAAACCATCATAAATAGCACTAGATTTAATACCATCAGAAAAATTAAGCTTTTGGCATTACTGAATACACACAGCAACAATCCATGTTGCCATTAATAGTCTCCAATTGCTATTCAAACACACAAAAAGTCACATGAATTATTCAACCCATTAAAACTTATGTCCATAATAGGATCCAAATCCTCCTACAACACCACCCACCTTCACAAAATTGATTTTTTTTTTCACTTCTCAAACCGTTCATGTGAATGCATCTTAAAATCTAGGCTATCTATTTGTTTAGTATTCTCGTAGAGATGACGGATCATAAGCAAGTTACTTGAACTAAAAATAGATAAAAAGCAATTTGGATTTGTTGAGTGTGATGTGAATGTTAAAAGGGCAGCTTTTTTTTTTCCCTAAATGAGGGACTTGGGTTCATGCGCTCACACTCACACTCAAGACTCACAAAAGTCTGAAAGAAAGAAAGAAAAAGATAAAGGGAACCCTTCTTCAAGACTGACAAAAGGCACCAAGAACATGATGATGCTGTAGGGTAGAACAAACATTTCTGCAAATTAGATCACAGCTGCAAAAATAAATACTTAAGCATTCAAATCACAAGAAGTTCAACTGCATATCTGATTAAACATAACAAAAGGGCATGATCCTAAGCTCAGATCTACATCAACGTATGCCTATCCACTGCACTTAGTGTTAACTATGAACCAAACCATATGTTTAGGCTAAACCTGAAGAAATAAAACATATAGTGTAGCATGCACTGAGTGAGAAATGGGTCTGCTTATGGGCACATATACTTTTATATGTCTTCATTCAGAATTAAACAACTTCATTTAAATTATTTAAATGTATCAGGAAGGATAGATTTATCCAATGTGTCTGAAAGTAGATAAACATGTTCAGTGTTAGGGCTTCATCACTAAATTTGAAACAGTAGCATACTGGGGTTTGCCCATAAGTTGATAAATGGAGGTCCCAGCCATAGCAATGCTTACGCTGAAGAGGTTCCAAATTCTTCTGCAAAACCCAACAAGACATATTATCATGGCAATGCAATTAATGCCAAGCACTCTAATGAATTTGGTTACCTGTGCTACCGAGTGTCCGACTGACTCCACTGCACACTAGAACTGGAGATCATAGCATAAGAATGAATTGTAAGTCCTCACTAGATGTCAACGACTCCAACATCGGCGCCATCCCGAGCCCAGTGGCTGGGTTTAAGAAAATCAAGGTTCCATCTATATCCAAAATAGTATTATGAATATGGGTTTTAGAGGAATTGTTTTTTTTTTTTTAAATACTTCAATAGAGAATGACTAAAATATAAGTGGTTCAATATGAGAAAATCCCATTTGCAACCTACATTCTCCAACAGTGCAAAAAAAGATACAAAGAATTTTAAAACTATCATCTCCAACAATGGCATCATGAACTTATATCTGTTTTTTTATTATCAAGATGTATCATGCCATCACAAGAAATCCCTTAATAAGAAATCTAAATACTCTACACGCAATGGAACAGTCTAGCAATGGTGCTTCATCGGATTCTGTGGGTACCCAGTTGGTCTCTGAAGTGGACTATTCTTTTCTTCAGGGCAATAACAAAAATAACCATTTGTAAGCTAACCAAATTAGTTACCCTAAAACCCTAGTCACTCCTCATGGTGCATCTACACACTAAAGTTGCAAATACCCAATTCTTAACAAGAAGGAACTTGCCATTTCTTTAATTTAGTTCACCGGTTGTTCTCAAACCAAACCACATACCCTCATCCCAGGCCCATATTGCCCACCAACCAAGCAAAAAAAACAACATCAACACTCACCTGATGTGACGCTCACCTGATGCATACACCTTGGTGCACAAGTGAGCATCTTCTACAAGTACAACATTTTACTGAACGAATGAAGTTATTTGCTCTTTTTTGTGTGATTCATCTCAACCCAGGGTGGGATATACTAGACTATTAATCAGTCCGCAACACCTAATTTGGTAAAACAAAGGAACAAGCATCCCTCCCACTTAATGGAGCACACATCCATTATAGTAGATGTAGTCATCACAATCAGACCCACATATTTGAGTACTTTTCACTGCCCTTGGTGACAGGGCTATCCTCACTAAGGGTTTGTATAGGTAAGGATGTCAATAAAAATGAAAGATTAGAAATATAAATGTGACAAAAATTTTCAATTGGTCGTCAAACGTGGATTCACAACAAAGGGTGCAATCGTTTGAAAGATAAGGTCTCAATGGAGACAGAGTATTAATATATTGAGAGGGGTTAAAGTAAACTGCAGTGAAAGAGTCCCTTTGCGTGCTGTTTCGATCACCGTATATCTATGGCTTATGAGAGGGGGGAAACATAGAGCAAATACTAGGCTCGCATTTAGGGATTTGGTTTAGGGTTTTAGTGATAGAGTGAGTTACCTGGGAGGCGAGCGAGCGAGCAGTGAGTTACCTGGGAGGAGAAGGCAGGAAAAGCTTCCGCCGGTGTCGAGGTGCCGCTGCCAGTTGGGGGGAGAAAGGGAGAGAGACAGAGTGACGAAGAGGAGGGAAAATTCGATTAGGGTTAGAGGTGTCGGGAATGACCAAAGATGGGCTGGTTTATTTCCTTTTTTGATTTTGCATTTCCGACTATCATGCCCGTTGGCAACAATAATAATCCGTAAAAAAGAAGGAATGCCCGCAAGAGTAGGTAAAACCAACAGGTAGGCGTCGTAAATATGCGTTTTTGGCATAGTGTGAGTTAGTTCGAGACAAGCTTGAGCTGCACAAAGCTTGCCTCAGCTTATAATGATCAGGGATATCAATGGACCTTCAATTATTTTGTTGCCACAAAGGATTTGACCTGAAAGATTAAGATAAAATCATTTTTTTGGACCCCCAAGTGATAATAAGGTCTAGGTCCAGTGGAGTCCAAACCCAGTTTTCCGTTGCCAAAGATGACACATATAATAAAAAAGATCATATTTCGTAAAAGTTTTATACACAACAGGCACAAAACCAAGCACAACAGAGATGGTTTAAAGCTTCATTTGCAACTCCTACATTACCTTATACAGATTCATCGTCTGGTACCTAACTGGGTGTCCTTTTTGTATGGATTTTGAATTGGTTTGGTCCTCTATGTACCCATGTTGTGCCTGAACTATTTACATCCCTATTGATGATGATGATTGTAAGCTTGTAATAACAAATAGAGATGATTTTATTATAATTGCCTAATCCACAAACCTAATTTTCTAATATTCTCCGTATATAAGACAAATAAAATGAAAAGAACGAATTAAATGATAATCTTTTGTCATTTCCAATAAAAAAAACCTGAAAAGAATGGAACCACCACAAATATGATACATAGAAAATCTGTAACACCCAACCTTGCCATTTTATGCTGAATGAAATTTTATCTTTTATTTTGTTTATCGACCATCAATTTAAAGGCCATGAATTGAAGGTTAAGATACTCCAATATGGGATTATTTTCAGTGCCTGATGATTGATGTTGGGGCTCATCATGCCAATATGCAAATTAGCAGGTCAGTTGTACAATCCAAAAACCCAAGCAAACAACAAACTTACAATAGAGAAAAGATTTTCATTGGAATGCTTGAGGCTCCCTTCTTCTCCATATGTGGGTGCACTTCACCCGAAAAGCTCCCCGCTGATAGAGAGTTATTCTGCCTTTGTCAGAACTTCAAGGTTTCAGCTCCAACTAGATTTATCACTACAACAAATGGCAAAATAGAATCCTCACCAATCGAGGTTTGGGACATTCAAAAGCAGCTCATAGGAAAATACCCACTGACCATGTGAAACCTTTTGATCCTTCTGGAATTTTGCAATTATATCATGAGTCACCACCATAATTAACCACCAGTTATTTGAGATAATTACGAGAATTAATGGGTGCCAAAGAAAACGAGTCATAGTTCTTTTCTAGTATGCGCAAGCAGAGTACTTTGAGGAAGCCAGCTTCTAATAATGTTCCCAGACATCTATTCTCTCTGCTTGGTCATGAGGAACATTACGAAGACGCTTCTCTCTCCTTTTATTTGCTTCAATGCATACTTCAACACAGTTATTAGAGCCTCCATGCACTCAGCAAGTGCCTTTGGATTCCCTGGGATGTTGCTAATCAGATTCAAATACCCAAGGAATGATTAGATTCATATAACAGAACATTTGGAACCAAAAAATCGCAAAACATGAAGTCAAAGAAAATGGCACTTCCCTCAGCATAAAGTATAAAATAAGATGGAAAAAAGTAAATAATAGAGTCAGCTTGGTAAGCAGTAATTTGGCATGACTGCTGGTCCAGTCATCACCTTATCAAACAGGATCCCAGACTTGAGGAATCCCCCATATCCGTTGTTCACTTCCGTCATGATTTATATGGTTAAAGTTCATGCATCTAAGTTGTTTTTAAAACTAGTATTGCATTTTGCCTAGAGGCTTAAGGTAGCAAAGAAAAAGTTTTAGAAGTCTGAGGATTTTTTAATGTTCCATTGAACTTTCCACTGGAGAAAATCGTGGATGTAACAAATGGGAAAGACCGAAGATTACAAGCATTTTCTTTACCTCTTTATGGTGCGAGGAGAACATGGAGTTGCATAGACACCTTTTACTGTGTGTTGGTTGCAGGCATTGTATGACTGCTTTAAACTGTTTTGAAGATTAGATGACCTTAATTGACCCAGTTCATCCAAACTGTTATATTGTCTATGGTTGCTGTGTGGCCTTATACACCTTTGCTTTCTGGAAATCTGGATGGCCCGGTAAGGTTGTATTCTATCAACAAGTTGATGTTGTTTTTTTTTTTTTTTTGTAACAGAAGCCTTCACCCCACCCACTCCTCAATTACATAATAAGACCCACCCGACAAGACATCCTCTAGACCCCAAATTTGACTAAAGCATCTGCCATAGAGTTGGTCAATCTAAGCTCATGACAAAAGTCTACATTAATGAAAGAAGATAAAACCCAAGTGGAACTGGAATTTCCTAGGGTTCTCTACAAGTTGTAACCTAATCAAGGACCTAATTGAGTTTCATATGTAGAGTTTTCGACAAAATAAATGGAGGTGAAGATATAACTCAGAAGCTTAAATCCACTTGTTAGAGGGGATTGTCTCTCAAAAAAAATTATCCATATACTCCACAATCAATGAACAAGCTAAAGAAAAATGTGTCTCCTCAAAGTTGCCAGATACTTTTGTTAGGGTAGCATATTCGGAGAATTTATCAGTCAAAACCGATTTTAGCACTTGTTGTCTCAATCAATTCCCGATTGTAGCACATGCTTTCTCATTCCCTATTTTAGCTCTTTCTATCTCATAATCAATTCCCTTTCCCACAACTCAAGATTCCAGGAGAACTCGCAACAAGAAGTTGTGTTATTGATATTCGATTGGTGAGAAGTGGAGTTTCAAAAAATCCTAGGTATGGGTGGTTTTGTGAGGACAAACATGATAGGTACCTAGCTAATTAGAGAAAGAAAAACCTATCTTGAGAGGGAGTCCTACACTGATTATATCTACCCTTTCAAATATCCATGTGTATAAGATAGGAGAAGAGAAACACATCATATTCCCAATGGAAATATGTAACAGTGACACCAAAAAAAAGGTTGTACACTAGAGGATAACTAATGATGGATCCCCAATTTGAAGTTAGTAAAGGGCATCTCACAAGGTTTAAGAATAATATAAGGGCAGATGAAAGGTCTCACGATGCTTTCATCTTCTGATTAGTGATCCATATAGAAGGATTAACACTGTCCCTTATTCAATGGCCCCTCTTCAGCTGGTCCCTTATTCCATAGTCTCTTTGGCAGCGTTAACCCATGCTTTGGACTGCCTTAGAGAGAACCTCTCATTTGATGGCCCGTCATTTGTTATCACTAGGCAAACACTATGTGAGCATTACTTTGGTGTTTCGTGTGCCCGGTGTTTGTTGTCCCATTTGACAGGCCGGCAATGGAAGTTCACTGTACTTATATCGGTAGAGAAATGGTGTCATGCAGGAAGTCTACTGCACAAAACTTGCCTTGCCAAATCAAGTCTACATATATGTTTATTTTCTATTGATCCAAGAAACTTCATTAATGAGAAACAGTACAAAGATGCAGTATAAAAGGCATAAACCAGAAAAACCAAATGCAATAAAAACCAAAACTCAACCAAAAGACCAATAAAAGGGTCAGCTCTGTCTGCCCATTGTGTTGCCAATAAATCCGTAACATCATTCGCAGATCTAAATATATGATGAAACATCATCTAGATAGAGCAATGAAGGGATCTATTCTCATTTAGAAAATAACTGAACTTCGACGGACCTTTGTCTTGAGAGGAGTCAATTTCAATACTAAGCATCTGCTGAGGTTCTAGCTCGAGAATAGGGGCTGCAACTCCAAATCAAGGGACCGATTTGATGGACTAAAAAAAAAAAAAAAAAAATCAGCATTGAGTGGCCAAGATCACACCAAAAGTACAAAGCACCAGTGCAGATATTATCACACACTTGCATAGAATAGAAGAAACAACGTAAATGTCAGATCTCTACACATCAATTAGCCAAAGGCCGCTTATATTAAAAGACAAATTCATTCAAAATGAATACAACGGCGTTGTTTTAAGACAGTGTTTATATATATAGGGAGATGCTCCTATGAGAGCATCTCTCACCTTACTATGAGAGATAATGTGGGGGCCCTCACATTTAAGTTGTTAGCATTGGATATGGATGCGAGGGCCCATACCTTATCTCTCATAGTAAGTTGGGATTTGCTCTCATAAGAGCATCTTCCATATAAATATATATATATAGAGAGAGAGAGCGCAAGGCCCTCCTAAGCTCGAGCTTAGGATAAAATTTCGTAAGTTCATACTTGTGGGGCCCACCTTTGGTCCATCCAAATGGACCAAACACATAACCCCCCTAAATTGCACATGTCCACCAACTTTCGGTCAGATTCGAATTTACTGGACCATTGGATCGACTGTGTATTGATCCGAATGGACTATTGACCATTAAACTTTTGGGCCCATATGGAGATGATAGAAATCACGGTTGGGGCTAATTTTTTGCTGAGAGGGGGATCCCACGGAGTCCTTGAAATCCTCCCATCCCCATCCCCGTGTAGGTCCCCAGATGGGCCCTATATATATATATATGGAAATTCTAAAAAAAACGCCACACTTTAAAAATGCCCCTTTTTGCACCCCCCCCCCCCCCTTTTTTTTTGTCATAGGGCCCATGTTGTGTCAATCAAGTCTTTTCACGCACACTACCCCCCAATGAATAGTCACAAGTCCAAGTTTGACATTCATCCAACTTTTCCTCACCGTTGGGTTGAAATCATAATAAAATGATGCCTCCAAACCATTAAATTTAATGGCCATGGATCAAAAGGTTAGGATGATCTTATGGGCACAAGATTTTGCATGCAAGCAGGACTTATATGGATCTTTCCATCCAATTGACTTCTATGATCATCATGCATCCCGATGGGGCAAACTAGGAGGGGGCGCTGTGTAGAGCTCCCCATATATAAATATATGTGTGTGTGTGAGGTTTTTGAAACGATAAAACTCTAATTTGTTCCCATAAAAGGTCATAGAAAAAAGAAAGGCGGTCTAACAAAGAAAGGAAAATAAAAGAGAATGAGGGTTGATGGCAATAACTAGATTTGAGCTCACATAACTATGTGCAAGTTGGAGGTTGGCAGCCCCTTGTGGGATGTCAGGACTAATTCTTGGCACTATAGTGATCTTTAGCGCTATTTGATTTTTGTTGATTCATTCAAGTTACACATTAGCAGGAGCGTATTTCAATTTTATTTTACAACTTGCATAGAAAGAATTATGGAACGAAACTTTGTCCCTTGCCCACCAACTTATTTATTTTTATTTATTTTTTAAACGAAGTGTCCCAGCCCTTTGGGCCGAACAAATCCCTATGGCCCAGGGGGAGCCAAGTAAATCCCCTATGGCCCCAGTGTGGTAGCGCAGTTTCAAACCCTCAACCTCCGGGAGTAAACCAGGGTTTGTCCCTTGCCTAGAAAAATTTATTTTCTTTTCCACACTTTTCATTTCTATGTCCTCATAAGCATATATGTTACCAAACACCCAAGTAAAGTACTCCACCTTATTTTTTTCTACTAAAAAGGTTCCGAGTTTTTATTTATTTATTTTGTATCCTAGAGGTCTTTGACTCAACAGGGATAATCCCCTGAGCGGCACCTGCTAAACCCACACAAATGCACACCGGGCAAATTTGGGGCATTTTCAAACATAAGGTGTGGTCACTAAAGGTTTTGAGTTTTACACAGAAGATTCCAAATATAAAAAAAATGAAAAAAAGAAAAAGGAAAGAATTAAAGACAACACCACAAACCGACATCATCATTAGGGCTTTGTGTTTGGTTTCCAAATCAGTAAATATGAATGAATCAATTAAACTAAACAAAAGCTACCATTTTCTATTTAAACACAAATCAACGAGATTCTATAGGAGAAAAGGAGAGAAAGAAAGGATCAACATTAATTCCATGAATTAAGTATATCAAACACACTGCAAACGGGTAGGAAGTAAATGCCACAATCATAGATCATAAGATTTTCTTCTTCTTAGGAGCACAAAGGGAAAATAGGCATCATTTCTATTGGATTTTTTTTATCAGCAACAGAGAAATTTTATTAAAGAAAGACAATTACAACACAGCTAAAACAACCAGAAGAACAACTTTCAAAGTATTACCAGTACAAGAGAAATGTACCAGATACAAACTACAAAATAGAGGCACTCAAATTACAAGATCTATCTGAGCCATTGTTTAACTAAACAATCTGCCACCCCATTTTTAGATCTACTAGTGTGCTGAAACGTGACTAGCATGTCAGAAATAAGATGGTGAATGTAGCATACTTAAAACCAAACAATTATTTTAGAAAGAAAGTAACATTTATAGCATGATGTTCCCCGTAAAGTGTTGCTCCCTGCCAAGATCTTAACATGACATATCAGAAGCATGAAGAGAAGGCACCGAAATCACATCTCGCATCAGATCACTTTCAGACTTTTCTAACAAAAGTAGGAATACAATCAACATATTTTTTATATTGCTCGTCCTTCGAAAGAAAGTCAATTACAACAGACATGGTGTCAGCATCTGGAAAAACATCTCTCTTATCCATTGTATGGAGAATTTCCAATGCCTTTTGCATCTCATTAATTTCACAAAAACCACGAAGAATTGCATTAAATGTGAAAGTGTTAGGTAAGCAACCATTTTCCTCCATTTGACAGAATAGCTCATTAGCCTCCTCCATCAAACCTTCTCTGCAAAGTCCATTGATCATTACAGTATATGTAATCACATCAGGCACCAGACTATTGTCAGATAAGCCTTGAAATAGCTTTTTTGCCATTTCAATTTTCCCATCTTTGCACAAACCATCAATGAGGATACTATAAGTTTTGATACATGGTTGGAAGTTAGAGTTAACCATAGCTTGAAATACATTCATTGCCTCTGCAATACAATTTCTTTTGCAAAGTCCATCCAACAATGTAATGTATGTAATTCGGTTAGGACTTTGGCCAGAAGCTTCCATCTCATTTACGAGAGTTAGTGCTGCCTGAACACTGCCTGCACCAAGCAAACCGCCCAAAACAGTGTTGTACGTAATAATATCAGGGACCGATCCCTTATGACGCATCTCTTGGAAGAGCATTATGGCTTCATCTATTCTCCTACTTTTACAATACCCATTAATTAAGACATTGTAGGGGCACACGCCATGCTCAATGCCATCAGCCACCATAGACTTGAAGACTTTCATTGCAACATCCATTTTCCCGTGCAAACAATAACCATCCATTAATGAAGTATAAGGAATAGCATTAAGCTTCTCGCATCTTTGAATCATCAAGTCAAATAATTCGCGTGCTTTTCCCACGATCTCCTCTTTACATCCATTATGATGTTGATAGTAAAGGCGTTCGGAGATATATCCCTACTTATCATTTCATTGAATAATCTTAAACATTCTTCCCACCGACCCATACAGCTAAGTCCCTGAATTAAAGTGGTATAAGTGACAACATTTGGTGAAGTACTATTACCAACCATTTCTGAAAAGAGTGCTAGGGCATCATCCAAAAAGCCTTCTTTGCACTGACCATTGATGATAGTGCTGTACATATAGGTATCAGGCCTACATTTTCCCCTCTCCAACTTCCTAAACAAATGGAGAGCAGCACTCACATTTCCAGTCTTGCAAAACCCATCGATGATTGTAGTGTATGTAAGTATGTTAGGTTCACCACCCGTCTCCACCATTTCCGAAAAGAGGTCTATGGCCTCTTTCATCAACCCCTCTTTGCAAAGCCCATTGATGATAGTAGTGTATGTAACTATGTCAGGTCCACACCCCTTCTCCACCATTTCCGAAAAGAGGTCTATGGCCTCTTTCATCAACCCCTCTTTGCAAAGCCCATTGATGATAGTAGTGTATGTAACCATGTCAGGTCCACACCCCTTCTCCACCATTTCCATAAAGAGGTATGTGGCCTCTTTCATCAACCCCTCTTTGCAAAGCCCATTGATGATGGTATTGTATGTAACAATGTTAGGTCCGCACCCTCTCTCCACCATTTCTGAAAAGAGATCTATGGCCTCTTTCATCAACCCCTCTTTGCAAAGCCCATTGATGATGGTAGTGTATGTAACTACGTTAGGCCCATACCCCTTCTCCACCATTTCCATAAAGAGGTCTGCGGCCTCTTTCATCAACCCCTCTTTGCAAAGCCCATTGATGATGGTAGTGTATGTAACTATGTCAGGTCCACACCCCTTCTCCACCATTTCCGACAAGAGGTCTATGGCCTCGTTCATCAACCCTTCTTTGCAAAGCCGATCTATGATGGTATTATATGCAACGTTGCTTGGTTTACATCTTGCCTTTTCCATAGCCTTGAGCATCTCAAGAGCAGCATCCACCTTCCCACTCTTGCAGAGCCCATCTATGATAGTACCGTAAGTAACCACATCAGGTTTGATGCCCCGTTTAAGCATATCTCCTAAAATGGAGAACCCCAGATCAACTCTCTTCAATCGGCAGTAACAGTTGAGCAGAATGTTAAGAGTAAACAAGTCGGGTGCAATCCCAGTCAATTTCATCCTCATATAAAGAGCAACAACAGTGGAATGATGTTTGATTTTGGTAAGAGCCCCCAACAGATGATTGAAAACAACAGCTGGGGGCAAGGGTTTCATGAGAACCATACGATCGAACCAACCCAATGCATCATGAAACTTCAACTTCTCTGGTTTACACTGATTTTTCAGTAAATTTAAGAACTGGGTTCGGTTGGATGCGTCTTCAGGATTCAATTCCTTAGTAGTGCTAGAATAAGAATTCATAAAAACTGGAAATGGGTAGGAAAACAAAGTGGTTGGAGAAGTGGTAATACCAGTAGCTCCCTTTTTCACTGCAGCAGCGATGGCCGTTCTCGAGCGAGAAATGGAAGAAATCGAAGCGGTCACTAAAGCCATTCTTTTAGGTTAGAGAAGAATAATGCCCCCGGTCTTCTTCTTCTGCAAACGATGATGGGAAGCTTGCAAAAGCCTGCCCCTGCCTCTGCCTCTGCCTCTCCAATACGACATCTACCCTGTCTTGGACAGGGGTTTGGTTTTGCGAAAGGCGACGGCGACACACAAACACGAAAATTCCATGGGGTTTTGATATAGGGGCATTTTTTCTAAGCACACCACTTACAGGAAAAAATTTATACACACATGGGTGAGTTCAGCACAAAAAGTGGGTTTAAATAAAATTTTCCTTTGACATATTTGTCCTAAAAGTTTTTATTAGATTCTCTGCGATATATTACAAGATCTGGCCGGGGGAAAGAAGTTTTAAAAAAAATTTGATGACATTATCTTAATTCTGATTATGAAATTGATAAAATCAAATTTAAGAAAGACTAGTATAGTAGTATGTCAAAACCCTCCAAAAATCTAATGCATTTATAAAATACATATTCATCTTGAACCTGAAGAGATTGAGTGCCGAACCAGTCTCAAACATAAGCCATTTTTTTCTATAAATAGTAAGTAACGTGCCATTTTTACCTATAAACTGAATGAAGAATTTACTTTTATACTATTTTTAAATATCCAAATGAACCAAACAAACTACCATGATTGAGAACTGTCCATCTTAAAAATAACTTGGAGCTCCCATGTGTCTCTTACTTGAAAATGCAATGTGAGCTCAGGTTTCAAAAATGCCACTAAGCTTTGGAATGAGCTGAGGCTTGGGCTTTAGATACTCAAATTCATCATCATCAAATGCTATATAATCATATACTTTCTATGTAATATATTATTTCACATTAAAAATACTACGTGCTAGGCTATACGGATACTCGGGTCTATGAAAAAGGGCCCAAGCATGGAGTTTTCTGGTCAGGTCCTTTGAGACCGGAGACCGGACAGGACTGAATCTTAGGACCAATAGCTAAATGGGGGTGGTCTTGGACAAGCTCTGGCCCGGCCATAGATTGTTGTTCTCAATAAACTGGGTAAGCTTGTTGGTCGGGACAACCTCTCCATTGTCAAAAGCAGGAATGCATGGTTGTAAATGAAATTTTAATTAGTGTGGTGTGCTGGCCTTACTACTTGAGAACCCTTACCTGAAGCAACTTAGGCACAGCTCAAGGACAACACCTAAATTAAAAGCACTCCCTTGCAACTTTCAAGATTGACAAATAAGCTGATGATATCACATTACTCATGTACTAATTTTATAGCCATAGGAGATCTTAAATACTGTTCAGAGAAAACAAATTTGCATTTCCCTCGAGTATCAAAAGACATGAACCATGTGGATAATGAATGTATTGCATTTTGCAAGTGTCAGCAGGCCATAAGTCAAACCCACATTCCATCTCCTTAATTACACATCCCACATAAATACATTTCTCCCCATTTAGCAAAACCCTTGTTAAGAACTCAAAGCTTTCCCACCACCAAGGATCAATAAATAAAATGAAGATTCCTCTCACATTCATCTAGGGATGTAAATAGATACCCGATTCTCCGATTATCCGGAGGTTCTGAGCCGTTAAAAACCAGGTCTGGGTTCTCATTTAGGCCCCGATAAGTAAATGGGTCTGGGTCTGGGTCTGGTTCCACCTTGGTTCGGACCCATGGACCTGAGATCCGACATATTACCTCAATTTTCAAAAATCTCTCATAAAATCCATATTTTTTTTAATATCATTCTCTACCTAAACCCGGACCCGGGTCCATACCCGTCCCATATATGGTTCCGGTTCTGGTTCCGGAGCCAAGAAATCGATTCCGAAACGATTCCGGGTCTGGATCTGGTTCCACCTTCTTCTTAACAGTTCCGGTTCCGGGTCCACCATGGACCCGGACCGGAACCGACTCGTTCACAACCCTACTGGTCATCCCTTCAGGCTTCAATTGATAGGAATCTTGTAAGTGACTAAGGGCGGGGCCTTTGAATTTTCAATTTCAATTTGTCTATAGATAGGGCGGGAGTTATTATTATCTTACCATGTCCCACAATCTTGTTCTTTTTTATTCTATTATTTTCTATGAGCCGGAAGGCTTTGTGTTGACATCAACCAAAAAAATTGAAGTAGCACATCTGCCAAAAAAAAAAAAAAAACCAAAAAGCACACTACATACCTCTTCTCATATGCAGTCCAACTTGTGGGGCCTACTTAGATGCCTACCTATCAATGGAGTGTTTGGATACATGGAAAGGTCTCCTCATGGATATGGGTTAACAAAAAAATCAGCCATGTGAGATCATCCTAGCCCTTGATTTAATAGTCATGAAGTTTAGTGGACTTTTAACTATATATTTCTTTGATATTCAATCCAACGGTGGATAAAGGTTTGATGGGAATGGAATTGGGCATGGTGCAAAATCATGGGGTATGAGAATGTGAAAGAGCCTACACTAACAAAAGTGAGCCCAAGTGGGCCCTATAGAGCTTGACTGCATACACCGTTAGTCGTAAGAGAACATTTCTCATCAATAACGGCTTCTCTTGGCAATTGAGTGCTGCTCATTTGGTTGGCAACCCTGCGTGTCACCATACCACCGGGGATTCAACCTTGGGTAAGCCACTCTTCCCACTTTGGGGACTCTTGGGTCTCATGCTCTCAGCCACTTAGGCTCAGGTACCAAAAAAAGAGGAAAAACGATCCGCTTTTATTTTCACCTTTAATTTGTGCGATATCGCACAAAAGGGGTAGAATTGAAAAAAAAAATTGGACCCCTTGTACAATATCCGCATTTGGGATATAGTTTTGGTCAAAACCATTTCGAGGAATTCATGGTCTTCTATATCTTGCAAGGTCAAAAAAAAAAAAAAGTAAAAAAAAAAAGAAAAAGAAAACTCTCATTTTGGTACCCCCATCTAATAGGAGGTAGGAGGGACTCATTATGAGGGCTAAGGTAAATCAATGGGCAGAATAATTCGATAAGACTGATTTTTCACATGGCCCTTATCTATAAAGTTACATTCCCATCCATCCTACCCCAACAGTAGAAAAGCATCTAAATGGTTCCTATGAGCTGAACCATATATGCACATATTGGATATGCTTGGAGGTGAAAATCTCCATCATAGATATAAAGTTGGCTTATCTTTGAAGTTACTCCATGTCAAATGTCAACCCTATTTTAACCGGGGAAAAAGGACAAAACCAAGCCCACTAGTAACCAATATTGAGATTTCAAAAACTGCTAGAATTGCAAAAAAAGAAAAAAAAAGAATAGTCATTACAAAATAAACCACTAGGAAGATTCCCTCCACTCTCCTTCCAACGTTCTCATTTACACTAACATTGCCTGTTTTACTATTATTTGCTTGTCCAAGCCAGATCCATTTTTTGCCTTATAAATTTGAACTCTTTATCTTCCTCATCTTCATAACCATCATCTTCACCTTTAAGTTGAAGGTCGATAGGTTGTGCTGGTTTTTGAAGGCTTTGAGGACCATTGATCAGGCCCTCATTCTAGTCTTTGGTGTTCTTGTCATCTCCGATGCATTGGGTTGTTAGGATTACTGATTGCTTGAGTTTTTGAAACAACAGTTCTACATATTTGCCACCATTTAGTTGCTCTTTAATCAAGGCTGAAGAATCTACCTTTCCAGTACACTTTAACCTGCTCTGAACCTACAACCACTTAATAGACGCCAGATTGCAAAACAGAAAAGAAACATAAAAAAGGAAATAGCATCATAATATATGAGATGGTGGTCACAATGATGATGATATGTGATCAATCAATTGTAATCAAAATAGTAATAATCTTTCAACAAATAGACAATGGCACAATCAATTATAACAGGAATAGAACTCTATCCTGCTTTTAACAACTTGACTTTGTTGTACATCTGCATAATAAAAATTTAGGGTCGTGACAAACACATTTGGTAAATAAGGCATTTGGCCACAACTTATTCAAAGTCAGTAGCAATGACAAAATAAAGCCCTTGTTCAAATTATTCCACACTTCATAAAGTTAACCATATATAATGATATAAACAGTGAATACTTCAGCCAATTCATAACTATCACTTACGCTGCCCCATGAATACAAATTTTACTTTGTTTCAGACATTATCTTGAGTTCCTCTTTCATAGCCACTCTAACTCCAATGACCCCACCAAATAAGAGAGCTTGAACATTAGGCATCTGCTAAGAGAAAACTTCCAAAGTAAATAGCTGCAACTACAAAATTACTAATCCCACAATCTCAATGACTGAATCCAATGAGTACCATGACGTAGTCAAACAGATATCAGACACATGCTTAATTTAGATCAAGACCACTTCACCCCAGAATCCCATGAACCAATCTGCCAAATCTTCTTCTAGATCTATCCACCCCCAAATTTCAATGATGAGAACAACATGTGCCATAGAGAAACTTTCATCAAACCATCATAAATAGCGCTAGATTTAACACCATCAAAAAAATTAAGCTTTTAGCATTACTAAATACACAGCAACAAGCCATGTTGCCATTACAGTCCCCAATTGCTATTCAAACACACAAAAAGTCACAAGAACTATTCAACCCATTAAAATTATGTCCATAATAGGATCCAAATCCTCCTACAACACCACCCACCTTCACAAAATTGATTTTTTTTCACTTCTCTAACCGTTCATGTGAATGCATCTTAAAATCTAGACTATCCATTTGTTTAGTATTCATGTAGAGATGACAGATCATAAGCAAGTTACTTGAACAAAAAATAGATAAAAAGCAATTTGGATTTGTTGAGTGTAATGTGAATGTTAAAAAGGCACCTTTTTTTTTTCCCTACATGAGGGACTTGGGTTCATGCGCTTACACTCACACTCAAGACTCGCACAAGTTTGAAAGAAAGAAAGAAAAAGATAAAGGGAACCTTTCTTCAAGACTGACAAAAGGCACCAAGAACATGATGATGCTGTAGGGTAGAACAAACATTTCTGCAAATTAGATCACAGCTGCAAAAATAAATACTCGAGCATTCAAATCACAAGAAGTTCAACTGCATATCTGATTAAACATAACAAAAGGGCATGATCCTAAGCTCAGATCTACATCAACATATGCCTATCCACTGGACTTAGTGTTAACTATGAACCAAGCCATATGTTTAGGCTAAACCTAAAGAAATAAAACATATAGTGTAGCATGCACTGAGTGAGAAATGGGTCTGCTTATGGGCACACATACTTTTATATGTCTTCATTCAGAATTAAACAACTTCATTTACATTATTTAAATGTATCAGAAAGGATTGATTTATCCAATGTGTCTGAAAGTAGATAAACATGTTCAGTGCTAGGGCTTCATCACTAAATTTGAAAAAGTAGCATACTGGGGTTTGCCCATAAATTGATAAATGGAGGTCCCAGCCATAGCAATGCTTATGCTGAATAGGTTCCAAATTCTTCTGCAAAACCCAACAAGACATATTATTATGGCAACACAATTAATGCCAAGCACTCTAATGAATTTGGTTAACTGTGCTACAGAGTGTTTGACTGACTCCACTGCACATTAGAACTAGAGATCATAGCATAAGAATGAATTGTAAGTCCTCACTAGATGTCAGAGACTCCAACATCGGCGCAGTCCCGAGCCCAGTGGCTGGGTTTAAGAAAATCAAGGTTCCATCTACATCCAAAATAGTATTATGAATACGGGTTTTAGATGAATTGTTTTTTAAAAAATAGTACTTCCATAGAGAATGACTAAAATATGAGTGGTTCAATATGAGAAAATCCCATTTGCAACCTACATTCTCCAACAGTGCAAAAAAAAGATACAAAGAATTTTAAAACTATCATCTCCAACAATGGCATCATGAACTTATATATATAGATTTTTATCAAGATGTATCATGCCTTCACAAGAAATCCCTCAATAAGAAATCTAAATACTCTACACGCAATGGAACAGTCTAGCAATGGTGCTTCATCGGATTCTGTGGGTACCCAGTTGGTCTCTGAAGTGGACTATTCTTTTCTTCAGGGCAATAACAAAAATAACCATTTGTAAGCTAACCAAATTAGCTACCCTAAAACCCTAGTCAGTCCTCATGGTGCATCTACACACTAAAGTTGCAAACACCCAATTCTTTACAAGAAGGAACTTGCCATTTCTTTAATTTAGTTCACCGGTTGTTCTCAAACCAAACCACATACCCTCATCCCAGGTCCATATTGCCCACCAACCAAGTAAAAAAACAACATCAACACTCACCTGATGTGATGCTCACCTGATGCATACACCTTTGGTGCACAAGTGAGCATCTTCTACAGGTGCAACATTTTACTGAACGAATGAAGTTATTAGCTCTTTTTTGTGTGACTCATCTCAAACCAGGGTGGGATCTACTGGACTATTAATCAGTCCACAACACCTAATTTGGTAAAACAAAGGAAAACAAGCATCCCTCTCATTTAATGTAGCACACATCCATTATAGTAGATATAGAATTCACAATCAGACCCACAGATTTGAGTACTTTTCACTACCCTTGGTAACAGGGCTATCCTCACTAAGGGTTTGTATAGGTAAGGATGTCATTAAAAAATAAAAAATAAAAAATTAGAAATATAAATGTGATAGAAATTTTCAATTGGTCATCAAACGTGGATTCATAACAAAGGGTGCAATCGTTTGAAAGATAAGGTCTCAATGGAGACAGAGTCTTAGGTAACGTTTGGTTCGCTGGAATGGTTTTAGGTAGGAATGGAATGGAGAGTGGAATAAATCTGAAATTGAATGAGGCAGGAATTGCCATTTCCATTCCAACGTTTGGTATTACTGAAGAATAAACCCAGTAATAGAACTCTTATTCATGTTCTTCCGTTTGGTACGCTGGAATGATGCCCGTAATGGAATTAAATTTACATAAAACTTACTAAAATACCCTTGTCAGAATTTTTTATTTTTAGTAATTTTCTTATTTCAAGCTACCTAAATTATAATTATTTACCTATTTTGATAGATTATCATTAAAAACAGCCACAAAATAACACACCTAAAACATCATTTACAATAGCTTAAACATCATCAAAATATATAAATAACACATTACTAAACTTAAACATCACTTAAATTAGCTAAATAAAGTAATTAAGTTAACATTCATCCATAAGTTTAAAAATAACATCCACATTTTGATGTGATAAAGGGGCATTTTGGTCTTAAGGAAAAATTATAAAGGAATGGAATGACCATTCCTCTACCTCCCCAGTTCAATGATGATTTCATTATATGAAGGAATGGTGATTTCGAAAGTAATGGTCATTCCGCCACTTTTTTGCGAACCAAATGCGGAAATGATCATTTCGTTGAAATGACTATTTAATTCGACCTTCATTACAACGAACCAAATGCTACCTTAATATGTTAAAGGGCGTTGAGGTAAACTGCAGCGAAAGAGTCCCTTTGCGTGCTGTTTCGATCACCGTATATCTATGGCAGACTGGAGGGCGGTAACATAGAGCAAATAATAGGCTCGCATTTAGGGATTTGGTATAGGATTTTAGTGATAGAGAGAGTTACCTGGGAGGCGAACAAAAGCGCAGAGAGTTACCTGGGAGGAGAGGGCAGGCAAAGCTTCTGCCGGTGTCGAGTTGCCGCTGCCAGTCGAGGGGGAGGGGGGAGAAAGGGAGAGAGACCGAGTGAGGAAGAGGGGGGAAAATTCGATTAGGGTTAGGGGTGTCAGGAATGACCAAATATGGGCGGGTTTATTTCCTTTTTTAATTTTGCATCTCCGACTGTCATGGCCATTGGCAACAATAATAATCCATTAAGAAAAAAAAAAAAAGAATGCCCGCAAGAGTCGGTAAAACTAACAAGTAGGCGTCGTAAATATGCGTTTTTGACATAGTGTTAGTGTTCGAGACAAGCTTGAGCTGCACAAAGCTTGCCTCAGCTTACAATGATCAGGGATATCAATGGACCTGCAATTATTTGGTTGCCACAAAGGATTTGACCTGAAATATTAAGATAAAATCATTTTTTGGACCCCTAGTGATAATAAGGTCTAGGTCCAGTGGAGTCCAAACCCAACTTTACGTTGCCAAAGATGACACATATAATAAAAAAAGATCATACTTCGTAAAAGTTTTAGACACAACAGGCACAAAACGAAGCACAACAGAGATGGTTTAAAGCTTCATTTGCAACTCTACATTACCTTATACAGATTCATCATCTGGTACCTGGATGGGTATCCTTTGTGTATGGATTTTGAATTGGTTTGGTCCTCTATGTACCCATGCTGTACCTGATCTATTTACATCCCTAATGATGATGATGATGATGATTAGAAAGTTCGTAATAACAACTAGAGATGATTTTATTGTAAATGCCAAATCCACAAACCTAATTTTCTAATATTCTCAGTATAAAAGACAAATAAAATGAAAAGAACAAATTAAATGATAATCTTTTGTCATTTTCAACCAAAAAAACATGAAAAGAATGGAACCACCACTAATATGATACATAGAAAATCTGTAACACCCAATAGAAAATTTGTAACACCCAACCTTGCCATTTTATGCTGAATGAGATTTTATCGTTTATTCTATTTATGGACCATCAATTTAAAGGCCATGAATTGAAGGTCAAGATACTCTAATATGGGATTATTTTCGATGCCTGATGATTGATGTTGGGGCTCATCATGCCAATGCGAATTAGCAGTTCAGTTGTACAATAAAAAAAACCGAAGCAAACATCATAACTCACAATAGAGAAAAGATTTTCATTGGAATGCTTGAGGCTCCCTTCTTCTCCATATGAGGGTGCATTTCACCCGAAAAGCTCCCTTACTGATAGAGAGTTCTTCTGCCTTTGTCAGAACTTCAAGGTTTCAGCTCCAACTAGATTTATCACTATAACAAATGGCAAAATAGAATCCTCACCAGTCGAGGTTTGGGTCATTCAAAAGCAACTCATAGGAAAATACCCACGAACCATGTGAAACCTTTTGATCCTTATGAGATTTTGCAATTATATCATGAGTCACCACCATAATTAACCACAAGTTATTTGAGGTAATTACGAGAATTAATGGGTGCCAAAGAAAACGAGTCATAGTTCTTTTCTAGTATGCGCAAGCAGAGTACTCTGAGGAAGCCAGCTTTTAATAATGTTATGAAACATCTATTCTCTCTGCCTGGTCATGAGGAACATGATGAAGATGCTACTTTCTCCTTTTATTTGCTTCAATGCATACTTCAGGACAATTATTAGAGCCTCCATGCACTCAGCAGGTGCATTTGGATTCCCTGGTATGTTGCTAATCAAATTAAAATACCCAAGGAATGATTAGATTCATATAACAGAACATTTGGAACCAAAAAATGGCAAAACAGGAAGTCAAAGAAAATGGGCACTTCCCTCAGCATAAAGTATAAATTAAGATGGAAAAAAGTAAATAATACAGTTAGATTGGTAACCAGTAATTTGGCATGACTGCTGGTCCAGTCATCACCTTATCAAATAGGATCCCAGACTTGAGGAATCCCCCATATCCGCCGTTCACTTCCATCGTGATTTATATGGTTAAAGTTCATGCATTTAAGTTGATTTTAAAACTGGTATTGCATTTTGCCTAGAGGCTTAAAGTAGCAAAGAATAAGTTTTAGAAGTGTGAGGATTTTTCAATGTTCCTCTGAACTTTCCACTGGAGAAAATCGTGCATGTAACAGATGGGAAAGACCGAAGATTACAAGCATTTTCTTTACCTTTTTTTCTGCCCAAAACCTATCCAGCTGCTGTAGTTTGTTCTTTCACTAGTTGATTTTCTTTTTTCTGTTTTTTTGTATGGTGCAAGGAGAACATGGAGTTACATAGACACCTTTTACTATGTGTTCGTTGTAGGCATTGTGTGACAGTTTTAAACTGTTTTGAAGATCATATGACCTTAATTGACCCAGTTCATCCAAACTGTTATATTGTCTATGGTTGCTGTGTGGCCTTATACACCTTTGCTTTCAGGAAATCTAGATGGCCGGTAAGGTTGTATTCTATCAACAAGTTGATGTTGTATTTTATTTATTTATTGGTAACAGAAGCCTTCACCCCACCCACACCTCAATTACATAATAAAACCCACCCGACAAGACATCCTCTAGACCCCCAATTTGACTAAAGCATTTGTCATAGAGTTGGTCAATCTAAGCTCATGACAAAAGTCTACATTAATGATAGAAGACAAAACCGAAGTGGAACTGGAATTTCCAAGGGTTCTCTATCTACATGTTGTAGCTGATGAGTGCTGATCAATGACCTAATTGAGTTTCATATGTAGAATTTTCGACAAAATAAATGGAGATGAAGATATAACTCAAAAGCTTAAACCCACTTGTTAGAGGGGATTGTCTCTCAAAAAAATTATCCATATACTCCACAACCAATGAACAAGCTAGAGGAAAATGTGTCTCCCCTCAAAGTTGCCAGATACTTTTGTTAGGGTAGCCTATTCGGAGAATTTATCAGTCAACCGATTTTAGCACTTGTTATCTCAATCAATTCCCGATTTTAACTCATGCTTTCTCATAATCAATTCCCAATTTTAGCTCTTTCTATCTCATAATCAATTCTCTTTTCTCACAACTCAAGATTCCAGGAGAAATCACAACAAGAAGTTGTGTTATTGATATTCGATTGGTGAGAAGTGGAGTGTCTAAAAATCCTAGGTATGGGTGGTTTTGTGAGACCCGATGGTAGACAAACATGATTGGTACCTAGCTAATTAGAGAAAGAAAAACCCATCTTGAGAGGGAGTCTTACACTAATTATATCTACCCTTTCAAATGTCCATGTGTATAAAATAGGAAAAGAGAAAGACATCATATTCCCAATGGAAATATGTAACAGCGACACCAAAAAAAAAAAAAAGTTGTAAACAATTAGAAAGTTAATGATTTTTAGAATATGATTTGCCCTAGTTATGGATGAGATTACAAGACATATCCAGGATGAGGTGCCGTAGTATATGCTATTTGCAGATAACATTATTTTAGTGGATGAGACGAGAGAATGAGTGAATGCTAAACTAGAATTGTGGCGGAAAACATTAGAGACAAAAGGGTTTAGGCTAAGTCGATGCAAAACGGAATATATGGAATGCAAGTTTAGTCAAAGTAGGACACCTGATAACATAGAAGTAACATAGAGGGATTGATACTGATGTAAGTCACAGGATTCAGGCCGGGTGGACCAAATGGAGGAGTGCTTCGGGGGTCTTGTGTGATCGGAAAGTCCCCCTTAAGGTTAAAGGAAAGTATTATAAGGTGGCGGTACGACCAGCGTTGTTATATGGATCAGAGTATTGGGCAGTAAAGCATAATCATGTCAAAAAGATGGAAGTTGCGGAAATAAGAATGCTAAGTTAGATGTGCGGGATCACAAGGAGAGATAGGATTAGGAATGAGGAGATTAGGGGCAAAGTAGGAATAGCACCGATTGGAGATAAAATGAGAAAAAATTGACTGAGATGGTTCGGCCATGTTAGAAGGCGTCTAACGGAGGCACCTGTTAAAAGGTGTGAAAGCATAAAGATTGCCAGGAAGAGAGGGAGAGGGAGATCCAAGAGAAGTTGGAAAGAAACTATTAAACATGACATTGCCTACATGGATCTAACGAAGGACATGGCCCTAAATAGATTTGATTGGCGTCGTCAAATCCATATAGCCGACCCCACCTAGTGGGAAAAGGCTTGGTTTGGTTTGGTTTGGTTTTGTAAAATGGGAGAAAAGGCTATACAATAGAGGATAACTAATGATGGATCCCCAGTTTGAAGTTAGTAAAGGGCATCTGACAGGGTTTAAGAATAATATAAGGGCAGATGAAAGATCTCATGATCCTTTCATCTTCGGATTAGTGATCAATTGGGAAGGAGTAACACGGTCCCTTATCCAATGGCCCCTCTTCAGCTGGTCCCTTATTTCATCGGTCTCATTTGACTTTGGCAGCATTAACCCATGCTTTGGACTACCTTAGAGATAACCTCTCATTAGATGGCCCGTCATTTGTTATCACTAGGCAAACACTATGTGAGCATTACTTCGGTGTTTCGTGTGCCCGGTGTTTGCTGTCCCATTTGATAGGCCGACAATGGAAGTTCATTGTACGTATATTGGTAGAAAAATGGTGTCATGCAGGAAGTCTACTGCGCAAAACTTGCCTTGCCAAATCAAGTCTACCTATATGTTTCTTTTCTTTTCATCCAAGAAACTTCATTAAAGAGAAACAGTACAAAGATGCAGTATAAAAGGCATACACCAGAAAAACCAAAAAAAACAACAAAAGAGTCAGCTCTGTCTGCCCATTGTGTTGCCAATAAATCCGTAACATCATTCGCAGATCTAAATATATGATGAAACATCATCTGGATATGGCAATGAAGGGATCTATTCTCATTGAGAATATAACTGAACTTCCACGGACCTTAGTCTTGAGAGGAATCAATTTCAACACTAAGCATCTGATGAGGTTCCAGCTCGAGAATAGGTGCTGCAACTCCAAATCAAGAGACCGATTCGATGGACTTAAAATATAAAAAAAAAATCAGCATTTTCAAAGGCCAAGATCACACCAAAAGTACAAAGGACCAGTGCGGATATTATCACACACTTGCATAGAATAGAAGAAACACCATAACTGTCAGATCTCCATGCATCGATTAGCCATAGGCAGCTTATATTAAAAGACAAATTCATTCAAAATGAATACGACAGCGTTATTTTAAGATAGTGTTGTTATATATATAGTGTGGTTTTTGAAACAATAGAACTCTAATTTGTTCCAATAAAAGGTCATAGAAAAAAGAAAGGTCATCTAACAAAGAAAGGAAAATAAAAGAGAATGGGTTAGCTGGCAATCACTAGATTTGTGCTCACATACTATGTGCAAGTTGGAGGTTGGCAGCCCCTTGTGGGATGTCAGGCCTAATTCTTGGCACTATAGTGATATTTAGCGCTATTTGATTTCTATTGATACACTCAAGTTTCACATTAATAAGAGTATATTGCAAGTTTATTTTACAGTTTGCATAGAAAGAAATAAGGAACAAAACTTTGTCCCTTGCCCACCAATTTAATTTCTTTTCCCCACTTTTCATTTCTATGTCCTCATAAGCATATATGTTACCGAACACCCAAGTAAAGTACTCCACCTTATTTTTTCTTCTCAAAAGGTTCCGAGTTTTTTTTTTTTTTTGGGTATCCTTGAGGTCTTTGACTTAACAAGGCTAATCCCCTACGTGGCACCTGCTAAACCCACACAAATGCACACCGGGCAAATTTGGGGTAGTTTCAAACACAAGGTGCGGTCTCTAAAGGTTTCGAGTTTTACACAGAAGATTCCAAAAATAAAAAAAAGGAAAAAAAGAAAAAGGAAAGAATTAAAGACAGCCACCACAAACCGATATCATCATTAATTAGGGCTTTGTGTTTGGTTTCCAAATCAGTAAATATGAATGAATCAATTAAACTAAACAAAAAGTACATTTTCTATTTAAACACAAATCAACGAGATTCTATAGGAGAAAAAGAGAGAAAGAAAGGATCTAACATTAATTCCATGTATTGAGTATATCAAACACACTGCAAATGGGCAGGAAGTAAATGCCACATTCAATAGATCATAAGATTTTCTTCTTCTTAGGAGCACAAAAGGAAAAAAGGTATCATTTCTATTGGATTTTTTTATCAGTAACAGAGAAATTTTATTAAAGAGAGAGACAATTACAACACAGCTAAAACAACCAGAAGAACAACTTTCAAAGTATTACCAGTACAAGAGAAATGTACAAGCTACAAACTACGAAATAGAGGCACTCAAATTACAAGATCTATCTGAGCCCTTGTTTAACTAAACAATCTGCCACCCCATTTGTAGATCTACTAGTGTGCTGAAACGTGACCTGCATGTCATAAATAAAATGACGAATATAGCATACATAAAACCAAACAATTGTTTTAGGAAGAAAGTAACTTCTATAGCATGATGTTCCAATAGAATGTTATTCCCTACCAAGATCTTAACATGACATATCAGAAGCATGAAGAGAAGGCTCCGACATCACAACTTAAATCAAATCACTTTCAAACTTTTCTAATAAAAGTAGGGATACAATCAAAATATTTTTTATATTGCTCATCCTTCGAGAACAAGTCAATTACAACAGACATGGTGTCTGCATCTGGAAAAACATCTCTCTTAGCCATTGTATGGAGAATTTCCAACGCCTTTTGCATCTCATTAACTTCACAAAAACCACGAAGAATTGCATTGAATGCGAAAGTGTCAGGTAAGCAACCATTTTCCTCCATTTGACAGAATAGCTCATTGCCTCCTCCACCAAACCTTCTCTGCAAAGTCCATTGATCATTACGGTATATGTAATCACATCAGGCACCAAGCCATTGTCAGATATGCCTTGAAATAGCTTTTTTGCCATTTCATTTTTCCCATCTTTGCACAAACCATCAATGAGGATATTATAAGTTTTGATACATGGTTGGAAGTTAGAGTTAACCATAGCTTGAAATACATTCATTGCCTCCGCAATACAATTTCTTTTGCAAAGTCCATCCAACAATGTAATGTATGTAATTCGGTTAGGACTTTGGCAAGAAGCTTCCATCTCATTTACGAGAGTTAGTGCTGCCCGAACACTGCCTGCACCAAGCAAACCGCCCAAAACAGTGTTGTACGTAATAATATCAGGGACCAAGCCCTTATGACGCATCTCTTGGAAGAGCATTATGGCTTCATCTATTCTCCTACTTTTACAATACCCATTAATCAAGACATTGTAGGGGCACACGCCATGCTCAATGCCATCAGCCACCATAGACTTGAAGACTTTCATTGCAACATCCATTTTCCCTTGCAAACAATAACCATCCATCAATGTAGTATAAGGAAAAGCATTAAGCTTCTCGCCTCTTTGAATCATCAAGTCAAATAATTCGCGTGCTTTTCTGACGCAGCCAGAGATTGATAGATCAATCTCCCGAGGGATTGATCGAATCCAAGATGGATTCTAGCCCTAAGGCACAGCACAAACTATAACACACGAGAGATAACTCACAAAGATAACTTGGATTAATTGATAAGAAGCATGAAAATTACATTAGGGCTCTTCTGTTTATATAGAGCATCACGTATGCTAATGAGGAAAGCTACTAATTCTAATTAACAATAAATTTAGAAAGCAAGCAAACAAAGCAATGTTACTAATCTAAAAATTAGAAAACGGTGAAGCACATGTGGACCCCATCAGTAGGGTCCGTCAAGGCTTGCGGTTGTGGGTCCCTGTCTTGGATAGGGATCGGACTGCATCAACTCTCTCCGGCTTGAAAGAACTCGACTCCGGCGAGTTAATCGCTTGATAGCGCTCATAAAGATCTGGATTCAGACGCTGGAAGTCTGTAGCAGTAATCCAGGTAGCATCGGAGACGGGTCTGTTTTGCCAACGAACAAGGAACTTTTGAAAGCCGCCGCGACGAGTAGAAACAATTTGATCATCAAGAACATCAATGATTTTATCAGGCGGTGGCGGAACAGCTGGTAATGTAATGAGTTGCTCGTCAGAATCATCTTCATTATCATGCCCACGATAAAGAGTGAGATCGGCAACATTGAATGTAGGGCTGATACCAATATCAGACGGTAACTCAAGAGTATACGCATTCGAACTAAGCTTTTTGATCACTTTGAATGGACCGGTATTCCTCGGATGTAATTTCTTGTTTGCACCTGGGGGTAACCTATCCGGATGAATACGGACCATAACCATGTCTCCCTCAGAAAATTCCAGAAAACGACGACGTTTGTCTGCATGAGCCTTGTAACTGTCATTGCTGGCTGCAATATGTCGTCGAACTTCATCATGTATCTGTTGCACGTGTTTGATGAAGTTATCAGCTTCAGCACAAGGGCGTGCTTCAACAGGTAAAGGGACAAGATCAATAGGCAAGCGCGGTCGAATACCTGTGACTGCTTCAAACGGTGAGATACCTGTGGACCGATTAACTGAATTGTTGTAAGCAAATTCAGCCATAGGTAGAATTTGATCCCATGTAGTAATATGATCACGTACAAGGCATCGTAACAATTGGCCAAGGCTTCTATTAACAACTTCAGTTTGGCCATCAGTCTGCGGATGATAAGCAGTAGAGAAGTGAAGCTTTGTTTTTGCTGTCAACCACAAAGTCTTCCAAAAGTAACTCATAAATTTAGTGTCACGATCTGAAACGATTGTTTTGGGGAGGCCATGAAGACGGACAACCTCTTTGAAGAACAGTTGAGCTACTTTATAAGCATCAGATGTTGTGTTGCATGGAATAAAATGAGCCATTTTAGAAAAACGATCAACAACAACAAAGATGGAATCAAATTTCCGTACAGTCTTTGGAAGTCCTAACACAAAATCCATACTGATATTTTCCCATGGTGTATTAGGAATAGGCAATGGCTGATATAAACCTGTGTTTTTCTTGTTTCCTTTAGCCAATTGACAGGTGCGACATCTCTCACATATGCTGATAACAAGAACCCGCATGCGCGGCCAATAGAAACGATCATCCACAAGAGCGAGTGTCTTGTCACGTCCCAAATGACCACTACAACCTCCAGAATGTAATTCACGAACAACATGTTCTCGAATAGAAGTAGCAGGGAGGCAAAGTTTGTTATCTCGGAATAAGAATCCATCATGTAGGCTGTAATGAGGGTGCTTATCCTTGTTGCCGTTAAGAAAATCCGCAAAGATGATACCGAAATCCTTGTCATTTGGATATTCGTGCTTTATTTGGTCAAAACCTGTAACAGTGACTGCCATAGTAGTGAGGAGATGTTTCCGCCGACTCAAAGCATCAGCTACGATATTTTCTTTGCCAGCTTTATGACGGAGACTGAATGTGTATTGTTGAAGAAAAGAGCTCCATTTAATTCGACGATCACTAACATGTTGTTGGGACTGTATATGCTTCAGTGCCTCGTGATCGGAATATAAGACAAAGTCGTTGCCAACCAAGTAATGACGCCAATGTCGCAATGCTTGCACAACGGCGTAGAATTCTAGATCATAAATAGAGTATCGGCGTTTGGCATCGGAGAGCTTTTCGCTAAAAAATGCAATCGGATGACCTTCTTGGCTAAGAACTCCTCCAATGCCGACCTGGGAAGCATCACAAGCAACTTCAAAGACTTTGTTAAAATCTGGAAGTCGAAGGACAGGGGCTTCCGTGATCATGCTCTTGATTTCGCCAAATGCTCTAGTTGCTGCACTTGTCCATTTAAATTCACCCTGTTTCATACAATTAGTGATTGGAGCCATAATACTGCTGAAATCTCGAATGAACCTTTTATAGAAAGTAGCAAGTCCGTGAAAACTACGAACTTCAGTGAGAGTTTGTGGAACAGGCCAATCGAGGATAGCTTGAATCTTGGATGGGTCCATTGCGATACCCTTAGAAGAGACAACAAAGCCAAGGAAAATCACAGAATGGCTCATAAAAGTACACTTCTTCAGATTAGCATAGAAACGTTCCCGGCGAAGAAGTTCAAAGATGCTCTTCAAGTGATCAAGATGCTCCCGTTTGGATTTACTATAAATCAAGATATCATCGAAGTAGACAACAACGAACTTTCCAATAAACGGGTTGAGCAATTGATTCATAACACGCATGAATGTGCTAGGAGCATTAGAAAGACCAAAAGGCATAACAAGCCATTCATAAAGACCATCTTTAGTTTTAAAGGTTGTCTTCCATTCATCACCTGGCCTAATTCTAATTTGATGATAACCACTGCGGAGATCAATTTTAGAAAAAACAGAAGCACTAGTCATTAGATCAAGCATATCATCAAGTCGAGGAATAGGAAAGCGATACTTTACAGTGATTTTATTGATGGCACGACTATCCATGCACATACGCCAGCTTCCATCCTTCTTTGGTGTGAGGAGAGCGGGTACAGCACATGGACTTAGGCTTTCCCGAATATATCCCCGTAGCAATAGATCATCAACTTGTTTCTTGAGTTCAGCATGTTCGGAAGGACTCATTCGATAAGCACGAAGATTAGGGAGAGAGGCTCCAGGAGTTAAATCTATTGCATGCTGGATGTCTCGCATTGGTGGCAATTCATTGGGAAGCTCATCAGGAATTAAATCAGAAAATTCATCGAGCAATGGTTGGACCTCTGGGGGAGGGGATGGGGTGGAGTTTTTACTTGATTCGGTCACTTGTCTGGTAACCAAAGCATACATCACACCTTGCTCTTGACTTTCAACTTCAAATTTGCGCATGGTGAGGATGTGAGGAGAGGCAGTATGAGTAGATTGCTTTACAGAAAATGGAGTTTCCATGGGCTTCAACTGAATTTGGCGTCCATTCCATTTGAAAGTGTAGGTGTTATCCGAATGATCAGTGATGACTTTCAAGCGCCTCAGCCAAGGTCTGCCAAATAGGATGTGGGCAACATTCATTGGAATAACATCACATTTGACATTATCTTCATACGAGCCCATCTTCAAGGGAACAATGCACTGGCGGGTGACGGGAATTGAATAATCATTTACCCATGCAACTCTGTAAGGTCTCGGGTGCTTTATAGTTGGCAACTGAAGTTTATCAACTGCATCTTTGGATATGATGCTCATAGCACTTCCACCATCAATGATTGCATTGCAAGCTCGTCCTTTACAAGTGACTCTTGTTCGGAAAATAGGAGCTTGGTTTTCATCGTCTTCTTCAATACCATCTGCAACCAATAGGCGGCGGTGAAGAAAAAAGTAATGGGCTGTCATCATCAGCTGTGTAGACTTCAAGTGCGGACTCTGGATCTGTTGGAAATTGTGCATCAGGTTTCTCCACTTCGATTTCCTCATCATACTGTTCAGCATCATAAGGTTCACCATCACAATGCAGATTTCTGTGAGGACATTCTCTAGCATAATGACCTCGATTTTTGCAAGAATGACAGACAATGTCGCGCTTAGCGATTATCCCAGTGCCTCTAGCATTATTCTGATTTGGTGTCCACTTTTGAATGAGCTGAGGATTCTGTGGACCCTGTGGTGAAGCTTGTGGCTGCCTTTGGAGTTGGTTCTGTGGTTGGTTTGAAGGTGGTCGGAACCCTTGCTGTGGAGTCCGATTGAAAGTAGAATCGGGACCTTTTTTATAGGGCTCCCCGGCTTGGTTACCGAAACGTCGCCCAGTGTGCTGACGCAGCGTTTGCTCAACGCGTCGTGCCTTGCTAGAAATTGCATCAACAGTGGCGAAGTCAAATACAGCCAATTTATCCTGTATATCTGGACGCAATCTTTCTCGATAACGGGTGACCATCAAGCGATCATCTTCATTAGATTTGCATCGAATACAAAGCTCATGGAACTTATGAGTGTATTCATCTATGGTCATAGAACCTTGCTGAAGATTGATAAGCTCGCTATTAAATGAATCAATGTAGTCAGAAGGCAAGAACTTATCTTCCAGTCTTTCTTTCATAATTTCCCAACGTGTAATAAGAGGGCGACCCATTTGCACATTGTGGTCATCAATATTTTTCCACCAAATTCGAGCAGGACCTTTTAACTTCATCTTGACAAAAGCGACTCGTTGAGGATCTTCAATATGATACCAAGTGAAATAATCCTCAATTGAAGTAAGCCAATCAAGAAGGGCACGAGCATCACCTTGACCAGAAAATTCAGCAACCTCTAATTTGATTTTCCGCGAGAGATCATCTTGGCGCGGGCCAGGCAGAAAATTGTCAGCGGCTCGGTCTGCAAAGAGACGTTGAAAGAACTCTTGGATTGATTCTCTGGGAATATTTTCCAAGTGGTGAGAGTGTGAACCAGAAGTGCTGGAAGATTCGCCATGAGGGTTTGAAGGAGCCTTAGCAAGTTCATTGACAGTGAGTTGTAAGGCGTCGACCCGTTCATATAAATCTCTTATGCAATCATCGCGCTGAATGTCAGAGAGTCTGCCACGAAAATTTTGCCCGGTGCGAGTAGCCATGGACGCAGACCAAAAATTCTGATTTTTGTTTTTGTTTTTGTTTTTGTTTTTGTTTTTTTTTTTTTTGTTTTTTTTTTTTTTTGCTGCTAGTGGGCTGGATCAGGTCGGAACCAGTTCAGGCCCAGACTGCAGGTCAGGCCCAAAACTTAGGCCCAGTGCAGTGCTGCCTAGACACACGTGTGAAGGAAAAGAAAGCTTATCCTATGCTCGGGCTCTGTGCGCAGAGAAAATAAAAGGATTAGTAGGTCTGCTGTATACCTTCAACTTGAAGAATGAGAGGAAGGAGACGGCTGGCCTGGGTGATGCACGCAGTTCGTCGTCGGCGGTGGGGCGTGGAGGAGGGTGCTGCCGTGCTGCGATGAAGATGGCGCTACTGTGTACTGGTCGTCGTCAAGGCGCTGCTGTGTGCTCGTCGTCGGTGCAAGGTATGCGTCCAACTCAGAGCTCCTTCTCCTCTTTCTTCTATTTTTTTTTTCTCCTGGTTGGGGCGGCTAATGGGTGGGGGATTTGTACGCCGAGGATAGATGTCTGGGATTTTGTGTGATTTAGGGTTAGGATTGGGGATTTTTGTGGATTTAGGAAAAAAGTGTCTGGGATGGGGTTTTCGACGAGGCTGGAGGGAAGAGGGGTAATGGGATTCGGGATGGAGGTTCTGGGTCTCGATAGTTGGGTCCGGACGCTGGGTTTGGGTGGCTGGCGGTGTGGGATTTAGGGTTAGGTTTGGGGATTTTTGTTTGTGGTTAGGGAATTAGGGTTTCGGGATTTTGGGAATTTGGGGATTTGGGGAAAAGTGGTTCAGGATTTTTTTGGCAGGGATGGAAGCGTGACAGTGGGGTTGGGTTCAGAAAGGGGATGGGTGGGTGCTGGAGTAGGTTTGGTGTTGATGATGATGGATGGATGGGTGGGGTAGAATCGATGGTAGTGGATGGAAGGACGAAGATGATGATGGGACAGAGGTTTCGAAAAGGAAATCCGGGAAGGAGTGATCGATCTTCGGCTCTGATACCAATTTGACGCAGCCAGAGATTGATAGATCAATCTCCCGAGGGATTGATCGAATCCAAGATGGATTCTAGCCCTAAGGCACAGCACAAACTATAACACACGAGAGATAACTCACAAAGATAACTTGGATTAATTGATAAGAAGCATGAAAATTACATTAGGGCTCTTCTGTTTATATAGAGCATCACGTATGCTAATGAGGAAAGCTACTAATTCTAATTAACAATAAATTTAGAAAGCAAGCAAACAAAGCAATGTTACTAATCTAAAAATTAGGAAACGGTGAAGCACATGTGGACCCCATCAGTAGGGTCCGTCAAGGCTTGCGGTTGTGGGTCCCTGTCTTGGATAGGGATCGGACTGCATCATTTTCCCACCATCCCCTCTTTACAAAGTGCATCCATTACAATGCTGATAGTAATGGCGTTCGGAGATATATCCCTACTTATCATTTCATTAAATAATCTTAAGCTTTCTTCCCACCGATCCATACAGATAAGTCCCTGAATTAAAGTGGTATAAGTGACAACATCTGGTGAAGTACTATTACCAACCATTTCTGAAAAGAGTGCTAGGGCATCATCCAAAAAGCCTTCTTTGCACAGACCATCGATGATAGTGCTGTACGTACAAGTATTAGGCATACATTTTCCCCTCTCCATCATCTTCCTAAACAAATGGAGAGCAGCACTCACATTTCCAGTCTTGCAAAGCCCATTGATGATGGTATTGTATGTAACTATGTCAGGTCCACACCCCTTCTCCACCATTTCCGACAAGAGGTCTATGGCCTCGTTCATCAACCCTTCTTTGCAAAGCCGATCTATGATGGTATTATATGCAACGTTGCTTGGTTTACATCTTGCCTATTCCATAGCCTTGAGCATCTTAAGAGCATCATCCACCTTCCCACTCTTAAAGAGCCCATCTATGATAGTACAGTAAGTAACCACATCAGGTTTGATGCCCCGTTTAAGCATATCTCCTAAAATGGAGAACCCCAGATCGGCCCTCTTTAATCGGAAGTAACAGTTGAGCAGAATGTTAAGAGTAAACGAGTCGGGTGCAATCCCAGCCGATTTCATCCTCATATAAAAAGCAGCAACAGTGGAATGATGTTTGATTTTGGTAAGAGCCCCCAACAGAAAACAACAGCTGGGGGCAAGGGTTTCATGAGAACCATACGATCGAACCAACCCAGTGCATCATGAAGCTTCAACTTCTCTGGTTTACACTGATTTTTCACAAAATTTAAGAAATGGGTTCGGCTGGATGCGTCGTCAGGATTCAATACCGTTGCAGTACTAGAATAAGAATTCCTAGAAATTGGAAATGGGTAGGAAAACAAAGTGGTTGGAGAAGTGGTAATACCAGTAGCTCCCTTTTTCACTGCAGCAGCGATGGCCGTTCTCGAGCGAGAAATGGAAGAAATCGAAGCGGTCACTAAAGCCATTTCTTTAGGTTGGAGAAGAAGAATGCCCCCGGTCTTCTTCTTCTGCAAACGATGACGGGAAGCTTGCAAAAGCCTGCCCCTGCCTCTGCCTCTGCCTCTGCCTCTCCAATAAGACATCTACCCGTCTTGGGCAGGGGTTTGGTTTTGCGGGAGGCGACGGCGACCACACAGGAAAAGTAGAAGCCTTGTGCCAAGGGATGGCAGAAGTTTGAATCAGTTTGGTCCACTATAAACCCAAGAACTATTTTTATTATTATTTTCTTTTTTTTTACCGCGGGTTCTCAATCCTTTAGCCTAGACTAGTCCCTCCTTGCCTATAGAAAAGTCGGATAAATATCCTTATAAATCCAAAGTGATAGCACTAGTGGATTCAACGTTCAATTCCTAAAGGAGGAACCGGGAGTCGATACTAAAACCTCTTAACTCCGTAAGAGGGAGGAACCGTGGTCCTGACCACTCGGCGAACCCCTGGATTGGACCTAACCAATTTACATCCTACTCATGATGGTAAAGATTCTAAACTCATCTATATTACTAAAGGGATGTATACACTTCATGAGCATTCCTGGAGGAGGACACCTGGCATGTCTTGGAGAGGGACACGTGGCAGCAGCCAGCCTAGAATGGTGTTCTGCTAATGCAATCCCTAAAATCTCTCATTCTCCATCTAAAATTTCTCCATCTCTCCCTCCCTAAAATCTCTCTTTAATATTTTGATCATTATCAAGCAATTCATGGGTCCCAGCCCGCATCAGATTATTTCATGGACGGTTAGAATATAGATGGTGGACCCATTCATCTTGGGGTCCCACTTAAATAGGTTAGGTATGGTCAATTTGAGAGGTCTATGATCATTTGATCATTTGATCTTTATCAATCAATTTATGGGTCCCGGCCCGCATCATTTAATTTTATGGACGGTTAGAATAAAGATGGTGGACCCCATTCATCTGGGTCCCACTTAAAAATATTTGGTCAATTTTTTAGGTCTATGATCATTTGATTCTTTGATCTTTTTAAATCAATTCATGGGTCCCATCCCGCATAATATGGTTTTATGGACGGTTATAATAGAGATGGTGGACCCCATTCATCTGGGGGGTTCCACTTAAATAGGTTAGGTTTGGTCAATTTGTGAGGTCTATGATCATTTGATCTTTATCAAGCAATTCATGGGTCCCAGCCCGCATCATATGGTTTTATGGACGGTTAGAATATAGATGGTGGACCCATTCATCTTGGGGGTCCCACTTAAATATGCTAGGTTTGGTCAATTTGAGAGGTCTATGATCATTTGATCTTTATCAATCAATTAATGAGTCCCAGCCCGCATCATTTGATTTTATGGACGGTTAGAATAAAGATGGTGGACCCCATTTATCTGGGTCTCACTTAAATACATTAGGTCAATTTGTTAGGTCTACGATCATTTGATCTTTCTTAATCAATTCATGGGTCCTATCTCGCATAATATGGTTTTACGGACGGTTAGAATATAGATGGTGACCCCATTCATCTTGGGAGTCCCATTTAAATAGGTTAGGTTTGGTCAATTTGAGAGGTCTATGATCATTTGATCATTTGATCTTTATCAATCAATTAATGCGTCCCAGCCCGCATCATATGATATTATGAACGGTTAGAATAGAGATGATGGACCCCATTCATCTTGGTCCCACTTAAATATATTAGGTCAATTTGTTAGGTCTATGATCATTTGATCTTTTTTAATCAATTCATGCCTCACCTAAAGAATAAAACATTTGGAAAAAAATATAAAGATCAAATTAGCAACAAAAAAAGGACTCACAAGTTTACTAATTAATAAATTTATTAAAAATAATTCATATCAGTCTGTGCGTTTGGTGGTTTCGTGGTTATCCACACAAGTTTACTAATTAATAAATTTATTAAAAATAATTCATATCAGTCTGTGCATTTGGTGGTTTCGTGGTTATCCACGGGGTTTTGCTAGTAAGAACAAATGGAGATGATTTTCTTGTAAACTCTTGAACCACAAACCTCATTTTCTAATTTCTAATATTCTCTATGTAGAAGCCAAAATAGATCGAGTGAAGATAATGAATTAAATAGCACCCAATTCAATGCACGATATATTAAATTTTATTTTAAGCCTTAAATTTTGGATCCATAAGTCCAAATAGGTTATTTTTTATATTTTTATAATTTTTTGCACCAATTAGTACTGGTAGGTTTTGAATTTTCAAGATTTTTTATTTCAAACATGAGATTGACACTGTTAGGTATTAATATTTTATCTTTTCTTAACAAATTCTATTGATGTGTATTCTTCATATATATATATATATATTGATAGGGGCTGTAAGAATAGGTGATCAATTTTACTTTTATTTCAAAAGTTCGGGCACCCATTTCTATTGATAATTATATTTTGAGTAGCATCTATTTAGGTTAAGAAATGAATATTTTTTTCTTTGTTTGGCTTTTTTTTTTATTCCAATAGGTGATGGTAAGCGGTTACATTTTTTTTATATAAATTTTGAAAAGCCTTTGTGCAAACATGCGACAAATACTATAAAATTTTAAAGAGAGCTGCTACCTACACACTGAATTTTCCTCTCTACCCACTACATTTTTAAAAAAAAAATTCCTAAACTACCCCTATTCCTCTCCATCCCTCTCTCTTCCTCTCCCTTCTCCGGCGACCCTGCTCCGGCGAGCCGCCGACCCATCTCCCTCTCTTCCTCTCCTGCTCCGGCAGCCCCAGCCGCCCTCATCCCTATCCCCAGCCAATCCCAGACCTCCCCCTGCCTCTGGTCTCTCTCTTTCTCCCCCTTTCCCCGGCAGCCCCCAGCCCACCACCTACGCTCTCCCTCCCTTTGGTCTCTCTCTTTCTCCCCCTCTCCCCGACAGCGCCAACCTTCTCCTCTTCCTCTCTCCCTCTCCTTCTGAATGGCCAAAGGAAGCTCAACATTTATAGTGTGTTTCTGCCATTTTGATTCGGGCTCAAATCGAGTTTGTTCGGCGTCGCAGGGTCGAACAAATCGAGTTCGTTCGGCCACACGAGGCCGAACAAATCAAGTTTGTTCGGCCTTATGTGGCCGAACGAATCACATTGAACATGAAAGCTCGGTGAATCTGATTCGTTCGGCCACATAAGGCCGAACAAACTCGATTTGTTCGGCCTTGTGTGGCCGAACGAACTCGATTTGTTCGGCCTTGCGACGCCGAACAAATTCGATTTGAGCCCGTTTCAAAATGGCAGAAACACACTAGAAATGTTGAGCTTTCTTTGGCCATTGAGAAGGAGAGGGAGAGAGGAAGGGGAGATTGGAGCTGTCGGGGATAGGGGGAGAAAGAGAGAGACCAAAGGGAGGGAGAGGGCAGGTGGTGGGCTAGGGGCTGCCGGGGAAAGGGGGAGAAAGAGAGAGACCAGAGGGAGGGGGAGGTCTGGGATGGGCTGGGGATAGGGATGAGGGCGGCTGGGGCTGCCGGAGCAAGAGAGGAAGAGAGGGAGATGGGTCGGCGGCTCGCCGGAGCAGGGTCACCGGAGAAGGGAGAGGAAGAGAGAGGGATGGAGAGGAATAGGGGTAGTTTAGGAAAAAAAGATTTTTAAAAATGCAGTGGGTAGAGAGGAAATTCAGTGTGTAGGTAGCCGCTCTCAATTTTAAATTCTATATGCCTTTACGTATCTATAGGTGCCGAATTTACAACCTCCTAGTCTCTGCTAACTCTTTAGATACATATTAACGTTGAAAAAAATATCAAATATGGATAATATATTGTAAAAATATGGCCACCAGTCAACATTAATATAACTAATTTACATATCTGTCAGAATCTATGTGCCATTTTAATTTATATTCAACTTTTTTTAAAAAATAGATGTCAAGCTATGATACATTTTATTTACTATCTTTGAATATATATATATAGAGAGAGATATAGGGAGATCTCTCACCTTATATGAGAGATAGAGGTGGGGGCCCTCACATTTAAGTTGTTGGCATTGGATATGGATGTGAGGGCCACCACCCAATCTCTCATACAAGCATCTCTGATATATATATATATATATATATATAAAATTTTGAACACTTGGTGTTGATGCAATGATTTTAGTTTATATTGTGTAACACAATTTAACATATAATTGCATTGTTAGCATTGATGGTTCAATGGTAAAGCATTTTCTTTGCTGCAGGGGTGACCAAGGGACGATCCCTACTTGTAGGATGTGCTAAAGGCAGAGCCAACCGAAGCCCAGCTCGGCCCATGGCTTGGATCTAGATTTTTGGCCCGCTTAATATATGGGTTGGGTTTGGATTAAATGATAGAAAGCCCAAAGCTTAACCCAGCCTGCATTGAATAAGTATTACTGAGATAGCAATTTATTTACCCAAAAAGTGTTAGAAAGCTCAATAAAGTGGTAGAAAGCTTGATCTAGCCCTGCCCGATTGATTGAATGGGAAGGCTCGGGCAAGACATTTGAGGCACGTGTCGGACTTGGACTGGATATGGGCCTATGTTTATAATGGGAGATGGACCTAAAGATGCATCAGCCCGCCCGGCCTGCCCCAGCCCACAAACACCCCTACCTTTTTATAGGTATGTAAACGGGTCGATTCCGGCCCGAGCCCACCATGAGGATGTGGAATCGGAAACCAGTTTTTTGAATCCGAAACTAAAACCATTAATGAGAAGATGGATCAAAAACCGTATATGGGACGGGTATGGATTCGTGTCCAGGTTTAGACAAAGAATAATATGGATAAAACCTAGTTTTTAGGAGAGATTATAAAAAAATTGAGGTAATATGTCAAGTCTTAGGTCCACAGGTAAGTATTAAGGTGGAACCGGACCTGGACCCGTTTAGGTCATTGGTAAAAAAAAGAGATCGACCTAGACACGGACCCATTTACTGATTGGAGCCTAAATAAGGATCAAAACCCGATTTTTAAAGGGTCGAAACCTCCGAGTAAATGGAGATTTTTTTTATCGGTAACAAAAATATATATTAAAAAGGCAAAGGGGATACAAGAAGAAACAACTGAAAAATAAAAAAGGTTCAACGGATGCAATGCGTGTAGTGTGTACAAGAAGAAGCAACTATAATTGGAGAATTGAGGACCCATTTACATCCATAGCTATCTTCTTGTCCCCCCACCTGGGGATGTGTGCAGTGTGTGTAGTGTGTGCACTGTGCACTGTGCTTGAGAATTATGGGACTAGAAAGGGGAAAGAAAACAGCATGCAGGGGGAGAATAAGAATTATGAAATATAGTTTATTCATTTGATTTAAGTTGGACCTGTCGTTGCTCGATCTAACTAAATATTATGCACCTACCTATATACATGTATTGTGCCAAATTTCAGTCAGTTCAGTGGCTTGATTTTGATCTATGTAGGACTTATCTTTGCTTTATCCAACTCAATTACATTACTCAACTATGGTTTGTGTTGTTGATCCATCGATTCTTGAATGAGTCCCATCTTAGCTTGATCCAATCTAGCTACTCATGTTACATCCCTCCTTGTGTATAAATACTCTTATTCATATATAATATAAATAATAGTCTTGTACTATATGCTTGATTATTTTTATAAACTTAGACACTTGTATTTCTCATACGGTTTGTTGGTATTTTATGCTCTTTGTTTTATATATATTTTTTAGTTTCATGCAATGCACTAGCCTTGCTGCTGGTGCCTGATGATGCTGATTGGTAGAAGGAGAATCTAGAGCCACCCCCTGAATTTCGTGGAGCTAGTGGGTCCCATTAGCATGTCAAGTGTCTTGTATTTACATATGTTCTAATCTAATACTATAGCTTAGAAGTTAGGAATCCATTACAACTTGGCCCCAGATCTGCCCCAAAACTCCCAGCCATCCAGTTCTTGTTGAGGAGCTAATAACATTCAACATTGTATGATGCAGATGACTTTTCACAGTAACTGATCCACAACCTCAACTTTAATTGGTGGGCCACTGGGCCCCACTTCTATGGCACCTGCCATATATATTTTTGATGCCAGTCAGTCCGGTCTCCTTCCAGTTCCAGGCTGTGGAGACTGGACTCAAGAGAATTCCAGAACTTGGGAGGCTGTCAACAGTCTCCCCACTACAAGGCAACATGGAAGGCAAGTCCAAGTCACGGAAATCCCGCTTCTATGTGTTGCGACAGTGACCTCTCTCACTCGGTTTCAGACACATTTTAAATCAAGAGGTTGACAATAATAGCCCTCTTGAAGTTTCTATTTCTTAACAAATGATATTTGTTAGGTCTAAGTATTCAATCTTGTTTGTTGGTGTTCTCTAAAACCTACCTAATTCATATTTGTTTTTCTTTCTATGAGTACATTTGTGTAACACCGTTTTATATAAATAAAACATTATATGTGACGGTTTTTTTTTTTTTTTTCTCTTAGTACATTTGTGTAAGACCGTTTTATATAAATAGAAATTTATATGTGACGTGAAAAACTTTGACACATTTATGTAACACTATCTTGGAGGAAATGCTACTTCTTAGTTACTGTGCCTCTACGCATTTTGGTGCCTACATTTTCTTGAGGAAAAGTTGAAGAAGATGACTGATTTTCCATGACACAGTGGAAACCTGTTAGAGGAGATGAAATACTACTTCATTCTGTGGAAAAGCTGAAGTCTATGGGGCCATTTCCATGGGCTTGTGTCTACGGGTGTATTTACTCCAATTTTTATTTGGGTCAGGATTTTTCGTGGTTTAGTGTGACATTTTATAGAGCATATAAAAAAAATACCATTTTCAGCGCAGAGTCCTTGTTATAAGTGCCTCCTTAATAAGTTGTATACTTTTATTGAACCAAAAACAGAGATTTCTAACTTTGAGTTCTTTAAACTAAGAGACAATATTATTTTTATCTAATTGATATTAAGCTCACTTCATATCCATCCACCACCCACTTCCTTCCTTTAGTTGTAAAAGATCCATTGTATGTATGCCACAAAGGGTATCTATGGTGAAATTATTATGGAGATCACATTTTCAGGATCAGGACAATTTTAGATTTTTTCTTAGTTTCAGTAACACCATTAACTGCCATCATTGAAAAAAAAAAAAACATGTTATTTCAATCTTACCAGTCAACCAACATTCACACTTGTGGTTGCAGTGGAGACTACATGGTGGGCCAGACCCAATATTTAATCCAACAGGTCAAACTTGATCAATTCTCTATAGCTGGCCCCATCCACATATTAGTATGTGGTTGTTTCAAATTCAAATGAATCAGCTTGTATCATATGTATTATTATTAATTAAACTAAGATAAGCTCATAAGCACTAGTTTTAGATAATGGGCAAGGAGTGGATGTTAATTATAATAAGAAAGAGGAAAGTGGGAAGAATTCTACTCGTGCATGAATCCAAGAGGGAGGAGAATCAGAGCATCTAAGTAGGTCTTTAACAGGACATGCAGAAACCAACAAGACCCTGAAAATTACTATTCAAAAATATTCCTCTGCTCAATCCTAACTGAATCTACAAACAAAACTACACTCTTTCGGTCGGTGTCCATTCCAAGAATTATTGTAAACCCAACTTATTCCATTTTCCATATGTTTTTCCCAATGCATCCTATATTTAACATTTGATTAGACTAGTCAACATCCTCTTTATTCTTCTCTTTTTCAGCCAAATAAGACTAGACAGTAGGCACAATCCTATCTGTTTCACATGAAAATGACAATTATCCTCCCTAAATCTACTTAAATTAATGAAACTGCACCAATAATTGACTTTCCAATTACACCAAATTAGCACATAATCAGGGCCGTCTCAAGACAATATGTGGCCCCAGGCGAAAGTATAAACGAGGCCCCTAGCTTCTATGTGTGGCATGAGGAAATCCTCGTCCTTAATACGGGCTTGGGACCGGTAATGTACACTATGAGTAGTACATTGGCGGACTTAAAAAAAAATTTTGGGTTTTTTTTTTTTTTGGGGTTTTTGTTTTTTTTAGAGTTTGTTGAGGGATTTATTTATTTTAAGTGAATTTAACCTTTCTTGCCTTTTGTGATGCAAACTTATTGATCAAGTTTTTATATTCAAGGTTTTCCAAAATTTTCTTCTTAATAGATAAAATGGCTAACCCGCTTAATCTCTCTTCTGACATAGTTGATCATAGATAAGATTATATTAACTTTAATTTTGAAAAACTTCTTTCGGTGGAAGCAACTGTAACAGGTACTGTTAATAGTATTCAATAAGCAATATATGAGTTTGAAAAAGACTCAATAGTATCCTAATTAGTGGACCCCATGAGTCAAGATTGATTTGAAATGACATTTTATGAAAAACATGGTATTTTCTATTAAAAAAAGGACTTACTTGTAATTTTGATTTTATGAAAATTTTTCAATGATGGAATATTTCGATGATTTCAGTTTCATTAGAAAACGGGTCAAATTGTGATCAATTTTCTCTTCTAGCTCGAGTTCATTTGAATTCATTTCAGATGATTCCCAGCGAGATTTGATACCTTTAAAAACGTACTTACTTTATTAGAATACTTTTATTTTTACTTTGATCCTGTGTTATGCTTCTTCTTCCTCTATCTCTATCTTCTCTGGTTTTGGTTTTCTCTTTTAGCTTTATCATGTTAATGTTACTAATCCAACAAAATTATGAGGCCCTCTCATGGTGAGGCCCCCAGCACTTGCTTCACCTGCCAATATGGTGAGCCGGCCCTGCACATAATTAAGCTAGACAGATATCAAACTTGTATGTTGGTCTGGGCCATTTAAAGCGCGCTGACAGGGCCTTTCTATTAATGGGGCACAGCCCAACAAAAAAGATCTGAAAAACACTATCATTCCATCCATCCATTTGACACGTGTCGCGTGTCCCGTGACTCAAACACCCGACCTGCCATGCTTTGATTCCACTTGTAGAATCTTATATCCCATTGAACTACCACTTATCCCAAAATCAATTGGTGATGGAAAACGACATAACAATAGTTTTATGGTAAGGGCTCGAGGTCGACCACAATTATAACCACTCAGGAGCGAGGGTGGACGTTGACCTCAACAATGTGGGTGACTAATCTCTACAATGTATAATTACACGTGTGAGAGGAATCATATGCAGTTTGATGATCAAAATATCCCTAAACACATCACTAGCATGAGAAGGCACATAAGAGGTCAACATGATACTAAATATTTGCTCAAAAAAAAAAAAAAAAAAAAAAAACAGACCATCAGAAGAGAATTGCTCTTACAAATGGATGAATTGTGGGTACTATTGAGAAGTGACTGTTGTTAAGGATTCCTACTACAATACCATATTAATCTCTCTAATTCGGTTGTTCTATTATTTTGACTCTATTTATTAGTTGAAATGGTGCTTATCATCATTCGCATATAAAAAGTTGGGTTGATCTGTCTAATAGAATAAGAAAAAAAGTTTCTTTAGGGCACGTTTGGCATTTTACTTTTAAAATAAAGTGGAGTGAAGTGACATAAAAAATATGAATAAAATATGTAGTGGGTTATGATGGTATTTTATTTTTAGTTGTTTGGGATGGAATATTATTAACTTTTGGTATGGAAAATGGAGTTTTTTTATCTTTTAATTAATAAATGTAGTTGTTTTTTGACTTTTTGTTGGAAAAATTGGAGGGAATTTTGGTAATTTGATTTAATGTGTAAGATGACTTAACTTGACTTGACTTAACTTCAAGTCAAAAGTTATGCTTCAAAATCAAAGTCTTTGTCTCTCTCCATTGTAGGCATTAAACTCAAAACAAGTGAACAGGGCTTCCAATGAAATTGTATGTGGATGCTAATTAATAATCTTTGTGCACAACTGTCATAGTGAAAATCACCACCCACAAAATATAATTTTTTATGTGTATGTTTGTTTGCATTAGAATTTATCAGAATTAAATATATTGGGTGGTTAAAAATGAAGATTAAATCTGAATTCTAAAAAATAAATATTAAATAATATTTTATTTTAGAAAAATAAAATCAAAAGAAGATGCTAATTGATGTTCATTTTTGAAAAATTCACATTTGATCTTCATTTTTAACTACCATATGCATTCAATTCCTGTCTATTTTCGTGCAAACAAATAAGACCATGAAAGGTTTTTCAACATGCAGCTTTTAGGTCAAACTTGCATCAAATTCTTTCTCAAGGTGAATTATATAACTGCAGTAGAAAGCTAAATGGTCATTAGAAAAATAAAATTCCCTAAAATATTTTAAAAGGAACATGAGTACAAGGGTTTGGTTATTCAAAAGGGCAACACCATTGTGTAAGGATGTCCATTAGTAGAAAAGCTTCAGAAGAATGAGGGATCTAATCACTAATATATATATATATATATAGAGCAAGGCTCTCCTAAGCTTAAGCTTATGATATGATTCCGTAAGCTAACGCTTCTAGGGCCCATCCTTGATCCATCCAAATGGACCAAACACACGACCCCCTTAAATTGCACAAGCCCACCAACTTTTGGTCAAATCCGAATTTACTAGACCGTTGGATCGACTATGTACCAATCCGAATAGACCGTTGACCATTAAACTTTATGTGTCCAGATGGAAATGATAGAAACTACGATTTGGACTGATTTTTGTAGATATAAGAAATCTGTACTTCTGAGTTCGATTGAAATTTGGATATAGACTCAAGTTGAACATATTAATTCTGATTGTTTTAGGGTTCCCCAACCCATGCAGTTTTGGACTGAGAGTAATGGACCTGAATCTGCACCCCACTACATCATCTCCAAGTAAATTTTTTTTTTTTTTTTATATTGGCTGGAAAAAAACTACAGGTATATTTAAATCTAGGCTTGTATATTGAATGCAACCATTGAGGCCTCATCTGGGTCTTGAATCTCCGTTATACCTCCATTTTTGGGCTGAATTTTATGCATTTTATTTAGATTTCTATTTTTCTCCCTTGAATTCAGATTCAGCCATTCAGGTCCAATACATGAATCCAGCTCTTTTGAAAAATGAATGTTTTTAAGTTTGTCAGAGTGGGAGATGGATGCTGCTGGGAGGGATTTCAGACTGGGGATTTCTTAAAGAATACATTGTATTTAAGAAATAAACACATTTTATCATACTTACTTGTACCAATAAAATCTGCTTAAAAATGTAATCTGATTTTTTTTATTAAAAAAAGTAATTGGGAATTTTGATTGGTTTTTTTCTTTTTGTTAATGACCAGACTTTGCCTCTAATTCTAATTTGATTGTAATTCTAAGTGGATATTTATCAAATGCTCTGAAGTCTAAACTATAACAAGGTTGTGCATGCCTTTGGAAAATTAGTTTTGCAGTTTTTTTCCTCCGACCTCTTATAGAAAAAGTATTTTTGCGAAAGCAAGAAGAATTTAACTAAATTTTGTGCACCATACGTGTGGTGGATTTTACGATAGGAAGGCCATTTCCACAATTTCTACTTTTTTCACGAAAAAGGGGCCGCTCAAATGTACCCGAACTGGCAGTGAGTCTAAACCAAGCCTACTAATAAGTGGTGAACAATATTTCACACCAATTGTCCCCTTGTTATATTCACCAGGGGAGAGCAAAATCAAGTGATTTGAGCTCAGGATATTTACCAAAAAAGGAAGTTAAGTATATTTACAAGATACTGCTCCCAGATTATGGGTATTTTGGTAAAGTATCTCACCCATGAGGCCATGACCCAACAACAATCAGAGGTTTTTTTTTGGTACCAACAATCTAGAGTTAGAACTTGTCTCACAAGTGGTTTGACCCTCTCTTCCCCCTTCTGTTTTCCTTATTTTTTATCCTGAAACATTTTCAAACTTTATGATTTTTGTTGCTGTATTTCTGTTGCCAGCTATAAATGCAAGCTCTGTTCCCACTACTTGCTTTTACTTTACTGTTCTTGGTTTCCTCCATTGCAAACCAAGCGTCTCCTTTCCACCTCCTTTTAACAGATTCAGATCATCAATTGAAGAAGACCCACCAGACATTTTCAGCAACTCTTGCAATTTTCTGCACATCCAAATTCCCTATAACTTACACTTTCACTGTTCCAAGGTGGGTTTTTTTTTTTTTCCTTCCCTTTCTGGGTACTTCTCTTTGTTGAATATTTTAATTCCATCTCTCTGCCAAAACTCTGCTTCTACACCACTCTTTTGCAAAGTTGTTCCTGGGGTTTATTAGTCGAGGCTTAGAAAGGCCTATTTGGCCCTCACTGTTTATTGAAGGCAGAGGTTTTACTTCTTACTCTCACTCTTTCTCTATTGTGGTACTATTTTTGAAAAAAAATTGCTTCATTGTTGGAGAGAACAAGAGGGTTAATACCCCCAAAAAGGTATGTTCTTTTCCTTCTTTTTGGTTTTGATTTTTGTCAAATGATGTGATGGGTTTGATTTTTTTGTTCTTTTTTGTGTGTTTTTGTGATTGGGAGGGAGATGAGTGTTTCTAAGCATTGCCCATTTTTTAAAATCGCTTTTTTTGTAACGCCTACTGGTGGACTTGTTCAGGGAATGACGATATTACAATGGGAACTTGTTGAAATTACTGAATTAGTCATGGTTTTTTTTTTTTTTTCTTGATTCAAGATATGGTTAGGAGTAGCAGAAAGATCTTTTTTTTATACCACCGATCACCATGTAAGTGAAAAAATGCCTAAAATATCTGTTTTTTTTTTTTTCGTTCTTTCGTTTGTGGAGGTTTATTGAAGTGTTTTTTTAATCAATGCAAAATAGTTGCAAGTTGCAACCCCTTTTAACAATAGTGCGGTTGGAAGAATGTCCATTGATAGTGTTCATGGTATGAGACAAGTAATAGGGATGGTTCTTTGACATGGTTTATTGATTGTTGATCTCTGGCTTGCTTTATCAATTAACATGATCTATGTCTTGGAACTTTGCTTCTGTTAAATAATAGGATCGTTTTGAGATTTTTGACTAAACATGTTTGGCTCTGGAAATTATTGATGTCATGTGATGCATTTTGATGCAGTTGCAACCTGCTTGAATATTTTGGAAGAATATGGTAATATGTCACGCAAGGATTGGGGCAAGTGGAAATTACATTAGGTGGGAATTGGGATAAAGTATATCCGACTTCCTACCCAAAATAATAATCAGAAGAAGAAATATATCAAAATTTGGGTGGAATATATGAGGAAAACAGTATCCTACTTTTTCTTGGTTTCCTAATCGTTGCCACACCAAATAATACTGGAATAGTAACCTCTGCATTATCATTATCATTATCACTGCCACCACCACCTTATCCCATCAGTCTGAGCTAGGCTAATTTTATTAACAATTGTTTCTTCCAAAATATATAAATAATGTGATTATGATACTTCATAATTCTTCAAGGTCCTTCAAATTCAGATGTTTTCTTGGCATTATGATCTTCAGAAAAATATTTAGATTACCTGTATTTGTATATGCATTGTCTTCTTTTCTTAGTATTCTGTTTTTAATGGAAGAATCTTTTGGCCTTTGAGATTGAGGATCCATATTCCATCCTTGGTCACTGATAAATGTTGCCTCTTGATCAGAAATGTCGTCTACTGGTCCTCTCAGTGCTCAACTATCAAAGAAGACAGCATTTTTTAGTCTGAAACTGTGGGTTGTGATTGGCATTTGTGTTGGTGCATTTATTGTATTGATTTTGTCTCTCCTATCCTTATGGGTCACATTTCGGAGGAAATCAAGGCGGAGTCTAGACAGGATCATGCTCTCTCAAATCCCCAATGTCTCTAAGGAGATTGAAGTAGACAGGGTGGGAACAAACTTCTTATCTCACAATATCCATGATCGTGAAGGCCAAGGGGCTCTCAATAGAGATGATAAATCATTCAATAAAGGTTCAGAGAAGATGTTGGTTCATCTTTCTAGGAGCAGATCTGGTGATGCAGATAATATCAGCCAATGCAGCTCAGTTCATCAGCTTGACAGAGGTGCCGACTTGCATTCAGGGGAAAAAAGGCGTTCAGGGACTGTGAACATCCGCAATACCTCTTCTTCACATGGACTTGTATCAGCGTCACCTTTGGTTGGTCTGCCTGAATTCTCTCATCTTGGATGGGGTCACTGGTTTACTTTAAGGGATCTTGAGTATGCAACAAACCGTTTCTCAAAGGAAAATGTGATTGGAGAGGGTGGATATGGCATTGTCTACAGGGGGAAGCTGATCAATGCAACCGAAGTAGCAGTCAAGAAGCTCCTCAATAATCTGTAAGTTCTATTGCAGATTTCTCGCTCACTTCCTGTCTAATTCTTAGTGAAAATGTAAATGATTGCAAGTATTTTTAGTATTGGCATATACTACTATTTTTTATTGTTTGAATTCATTTTTACAGGGGACAAGCAGAAAGGGAATTTAGAGTGGAAGTGGAAGCTATAGGCCATGTTCGGCACAAGAATCTGGTGCGGCTCTTGGGTTATTGTGTGGAAGGAATTCATAGGTAAAGAATCATTGGTGTCGTCGTCTTCTTCTTTTTTTAGGGTATATCTGGGTGTCTCGGAAGTCAAAAATCACACATGGTTGTGTTTGTTTTCCGCCCATAACTAATAACTTGTTTTGCACCACCCAAAAGATGCTTGATTCTGTCTAGGATAGCCCCACTCTGTTTACACCCAGATCTTGATTTTGGGTACATCCAAGTGCATCCTTGCAAAATCAGTTACTGTCTTATGAATTTTCTTTATTATCATAAATCTTACAATCAAATTAATTTAAAACAAAGTACATACTTTTCACTATGTAAGAGTTTTTTATTACTGGTAAACATATGTTATACTTGTCCTTTTTTCAAATTGCTTTAGCTGATTATTGTTGAGTCCTTTCCCTTGTGATCTTATGATAGTGGGTTTGATAAAATAGGATGCTGGTGTATGAGTATGTTAACAATGGAAACTTGGAGCAGTGGCTTCATGGAGCTATGCGTCAACATGGCACCCTGACTTGGGAGGCTCGCATGAAGGTCATCACTGGCACTGCAAAAGCGTAAGCCCCTCATTTTCAACTGCATGTGGGCTACCTTTCATCTTTCTGGTTTTGTGATCCATGTGGTTGACCTTGTCAGTTTGGAGCTTAACAATTTAATGGGATTTAATGAGTTAATATAATGGAATGCAGGCTTGCTTACTTACATGAAGCTATAGAACCCAAAGTTGTTCACCGCGACATAAAATCAAGCAACATTTTGATTGATGATGAATTTAATGCCAAGGTTTCTGATTTTGGTTTGGCCAAGCTCTTGGGTTCAGGAGCAAGTCATGTCACAACCAGAGTAATGGGAACATTTGGGTACTACACCATATCTTTCTTTTATTTTTTCCCCTATGTGGCATCTTAAATGCATATTTTGCCCTTAAATAAAATGAACCTCTGTCCTACCTATAATGTGCTCACACTAGTTTGCTTTTGTTATTTCAGTTACGTGGCACCTGAATATGCAAATACAGGAATGTTGAATGAGAAAAGCGACACTTACAGTTTTGGTGTCCTCTTGCTAGAGGCAGTTACTGGGAGAGATCCTGTGGATTATGGTCGGCCTGAGAATGAGGTAGTTTGCCTACTCAATAAACTGATGGCACTCATCATAATAGAAAGATTAGGCATATATCTTTGGGAACCATGTGTGCATCCTTATTAATTCGTCTTGCCAGTGGGCAGAAGCCATTCTACTGATCCACACTAGACCTTGGCAGTCTCTAGGAACTTTTATCATTGTTTCTTGTTGTTTCCAAGCTGCATCATTGCTTTAAAAAGCTAATCCCCTTCTAGTTGGGTGGTGAAAATCCCTCAACCACAGATGTCAGGATTGGCCTTAGCCTGGTTGGTATCAGGAGAAATAGTTATCAGTGTTGAAAAAGTCCCTATTGCATGTCTCTGCTGGGTGAAGAATGAACACAACTGCTATATCAAGGGCCAAAAGGTCTACTAGAATATGAAACATTAGTTTTTGCAAAGTGAGGATACCAAGCAATATGCTCCAGGATTTTCTTGAGTGTGGAAATCCCAGGACCAGAAGCAGTGGAATTGATTTCTATTAACAATAAATAATAATAGATATGATAATAATAATAAAGTGAAATACATTGAAACATTTTTGCAAATAGGGTTTCAAGGTATAAGCAAGACATCAAAATGTTATGGTGCATTTGGACGTACTCGAATCAAGCAGTTTGACTTATATTATTTTGGCAGAGCAGATGTGATTATCCACAACATAAATTGGAAGTCATATTAGCTGGGATACTGTTTCTCTGCATCTCTGCACCCAAATTGTTGTTAACATCCATCATCAATTCTGAGTTGTCAATAACCTTGGGCAAGAATATCCCGTCTAATTTGGTTTTTTACTTCTGTGCCAAAATAGAAGCCAAATGGTACTTCCAAATGCACCATAGTTACCTCGTTTCTACATGTGCAGCATGCAACCCTGGGTATGCTTGTGATAGGTGAACCTTGTGGAGTGGCTTAAAGTGATGGTGGGGACACGGAGGGCGGAGGAAGTCATAGACCCGAACTTGGAAGTCAAACCCACAACAAAATCTCTAAAACGTGCTCTTCTAGTTGCACTTAGATGCGTCGATCCTGATTCAGAGAAAAGACCAAAGATGGGCCATGTCGTACGAATGCTGGATGCGGATGAGTTCCCATTTCGTCAGGTGTCTACTCTTTCATATTGTTATCATGTTATGGAATATCAAGGAAACTCTGCTAACTTCAAACAAAATTTCACAGGATAGAAGGACCAGGAGTCAAACTGGAAGTGTTGAGATTGAGACTTTGAAGGAGAGGTCAGGATCCATGGACATGGATGAAGTGGAGAAATCAGATAGTTGAAGGCTTCCATGCAATTTAAGTTGCGTCTTTTTCTTCCCCTATGGGTTAAAGGCTTCATCAACATTCAACAAATCATAAAAAAAAAAGGGTTAAGATTATAAAATTCAAGGTTGAACACTTTCAGAGAGGTTTGAATTGGGTTCAATTAAGAGTTCTTCATATGGGTGTTTGATTTGACAAGGCAACCATTGCAACTGAAGAAAATATGCCTCAGTAAAACAGAAAGGGTTTATGAAGACCGACTGTACCCGATAACCACATTTTGATGTACATATCTGTTTCGGGTTTTAGTTGAGATTTTCTGCCTTCATTGAATATTTCTTTTGCCCTTCCCTCCATTACAGTAGCATTCCTTGTTTTAGGATTGGCCAGACAAGACTCACTTCTGTTCACTTAATCTTTGTCCCCCTTTCCTGTATTGGTTACTGGAGAATTTAATGAATTATTTATTACCTTTTTGTCTTTACCCTTTTTCTGCTATTGGCTGCTCTTTTTTATTTCTGCCTTTCTTTCTATTTTTTATCACATTGATGCCCTCAGAGGTGAATGAGTAATTAATTTTATTACTTTAACCACCTCAGGGGAGCAACTGATTGAAAGTTGAAGATCTTGTACATGCAGGCTGCATGTGTATTAACTTGTATCCATTGGTAGGGAATAAAGAGAACATGATCCTAATCATTCATTTGGAGGAGCTTTTTGAGAGGAGTGGATGATTAAGGTAGAAGTAAACTGAAAGCCCTCTCAAAACCTATAGATTGATGAGCAGGGCCCCGAGAGCTTTCTCGATTTTCACCTTCGAGCATACCACATACAGTTCTTATGTGGTCCAGCTCGCAGGGCCCACTTGGATCCTTTTCTATCATTGGGCTAGGATGGATGAAAATGTCTCTTTTTGAATAAGGGTCATGCTGAAAAATCAGCCCCATCAAATTATCGTAGCCCTTGATTTAATAACCTTAAAACTTTAATTTTCTTGAAATCATAGATTTTTTGTTTTTGAGATTAGATCCAACTGTGAGTAAAGGTTTGTGCTAGATCATGGGGGAATAAGAGTGTGAAAATAACTGCACTAATCAAAGGCATGCCTGCCCTTTCAATAAGGCCTTGGAGGATTCATATGGATAATGTAAACTTGCAATAAGTGTTTTCTGCAGATCTGCAAGAGGGCTCTGATCTTTAATGCTATTTTGTGTTCTCTGGCTGCCCCTCCCCTCCTCTTGTTTTTTTTTTTTTTTTTTTCTATTCTTCTCTCTGTGCTCCTTGTTTGCTTTCTGTCCATTGTTTTTTGCTGTGTAATGTAAAGACTTATTTCCACAGAAAACGTGAGTTTGTTTACTAATTTTGAAAAAAAAAAAAAAAAAGCTCTATATATAAGTCTGATTGTTCAATCGGAGTGAATATTGGACGGTGATCAATCTCTAGGAAGTCTTATGTGATGATGTAGAGTTCCAAATTCCAATTCTCATGCACTTAGAAAATGTCCCAGCAAAGTAGTATTGCCTGCTTAAGAAGTTTAAAAAAAAAAGTGTAGAACACTGCATTTCGTTTTTTTATTGTTACTTAGTTGAAGACAGTCTAATATCCGATCAGTAGAGACACTGGTTGAAATTTACATGAATGTACTCTAGCCATCTTTAATCTACATGCCCGTTCATGAGATTAGATTAAATATAAAAAAAAAAAAAAAAACACTAGGCATGGAAGATTTTACTTCTCTGTTCCCTCCTTTTTGTTCAACAAAGTACTTAATTTTTTTCTTTCCTCAAATCCTTTTTCTGTCCAGATGTTCCGGTAACACTCCATGAAACTTGTGACCACGTAGTTTACTGTCAAAAACCGACTCTATATTTGGTCTCTATTCTACTTGTATCTGAATGATTGCTTTGGACCACTGTACACTTTACCACAATCATGCTATTTCCCCTCACTATTTGACAAATGTAGAGCAACCATGATTTGCTGACAGATTCCCCAACAGCTTTGATTGGCGAGAGAATCAGTTCTGATGCACACTATTCTTTCCACTGCTCTGACGTCTCTTTTTTGCCCATTTTATCCTGACTCTCTCAATGACCGCTACTACTCAAGAGGGGCTTTCGACATGGACCTTTGTCCTTCATTATCACACAAGACTTTTCTGTCCTTTTTGGGGCTTTGTAGGGCAGGTCAGCTGTGGCCTGCAGCTCTTGCTAATATCATCTTAGCAGTGAGAGATTCCTTGGATGGCAAGCGCAAGCATTATTGAATTGGGCCCTGCGCAACATCATGAAATGACAAGGGTAAGGGTAAGGGTAAGGGCAATGGCATCATCATCATATCTGCTGCTCTTCATCATTACCCTCTGTGCAAAACGAGGTTATCTATGATTACCCATGACATTACAAGCATCAGATAATAGTCACATTGCCATTAACGCAACTACCTTTAAAGGGGAGCTACAAGAGCCCAACAGCCCATGTGGGGCCCACCTATGTTGCTCATCTAAGTCTGCATCCCCCTTTCTGATAAGGTGCCTTGTTTAACGTCTGATTCAAGTTCTTAAATAGCAAAAGAATGGTTAAGAAAGCATACCATAGAGTTAGACGAAATTTATGCTTTAAGCAAAATAATTAAACTAGTTAAGTCATAACACTCTAAAATTACTGCATGACAAAGTGTGACACCTTCTTCTGGCTTCTTCTGACAAAGTGTGACACCATCCATTACTAGGTGTTTAATCGTATCAGCATCCACAACCATGTTGCCCAAGCATCTGAAGGAAAAAAAAAGAGAGGGAATACAATGTCCTTCCCAACAGGCATTAGATTCCATTTTACTGTATACTTCAAAAGAAGGAAGACAATCTCTCCCCACCATTGGAATATCAGCTACCCATACATCCTCATTCATGTCCTAGTGCCAGCTACAATCTTCCTCATGGTAGTGGAATCTTTGTCCCTGAATAGTAGAAATGTGCAATTCTGCAAACTCACTTGAAAACATCACACTGCTCACCACCTGCTGGTAACACTGGCAATTGCTCCTCTAGAATACAACGGTATCAAGCATGGTTCCTAGAGTCTGTATTATATTCGATGACATCAAATTAGACACATGCTCTTCCAGATGTTTCTTGGCATCCTGCCTGCCCACATTTGCAATTGCAAGCTTCTCAGGTGGCAGCTCATCCTCCTCTTGAACTGCCTTGTTGTATTTGATGGCCAGGCTCAACATCTCCTGCTTGACAAATGACAAATTTTAATGTTAATTTTCCTTTTAACATTTTAAACTAGAATTTTCCATAATTTTCCATTTAAAGGCAGTAAAAGATAATGCAGGACTTCCATAAAAGGTGCATGTTAGTTTTACCACAAAACTGTATCAAACATTATCTAGGATAAGCAAAATGAATGCTAGACCCCTTCAATTTTATTTTCAGATGCTGTTAAGGACTAAGGATACACACACACACATGAAAGCAAGATACAGCCTTATGTAACATGCCAGCATGAATCCCACTTGAATTGAACTTGAAGGGAAGCATGTACATAGGTGTTGCATCAGGTTTTACCCCAACCCAAGACCTCTAGACTTGTGATCTAGGCCTAAATTATTTATGTTTTTAAAATGCTTGTAGTTGGATGACAACTCTTGGGCGACAGAAGATTAAATGTTACTCAGCCTCCATCCACAAGGACTTTGATTCCCACCTGGCTACATTCGTATCTCACATAAGGTGCATCTCGATAGACCATTACTCATAGAATAGTGACCAAGTGAAAGGTATCACAGACCATTAAAGGGATTAGTAGATGGGAGAGGAGGCATTCCTGGAATTAAAGCTTATGAGGAAGATATCAAAGCTAGTAGAAAGGTAAACATGTCAGGTTTGGTATGGGTCCACAGTAGACCTGGACAAATACCCAATTTATTTTATGCCCCAGATCCAAATCTAATGGACCGAGTCCCAACTCCTGGCCCAATTCGGCAACTAGAAAAGATTAAAATTTTAACATTTAATGGGCTGTTGCTGACAATTAACATATTTCCTTTTAAAACCATTAAAATTGAGGGCCATATAGATCAGGGAGTTAAGATGCTCTGTGGTTGATATTGCGCACACTGTATGAACTATTTATATGCTCAAGGAAGATTGTCAGATACAGTTTCTGTTGTTCTGCCTAAACAGTTATTTGCAAACCTTATAGTGCCACTACAGAGTGCAGAAGCTACAGACACTGTATAGAAGGCAACTATACATCGATGGGGGTTTAACTAATGTGCTGAGATGGGCCAAGAGTCCCCCTTCCAGTTCATGGAAATTTGCATACTTACAGCCAAAATCAGGTTATGCTCTCTGATGTTGATGTCTTAACTATACTCACTGGTGTGTAAATGAAGTTGTGGATTCGTTGGGCAATATTTTATAATCAAAGTGGGGAGATATAGCATTAATAGGGGAGAGATGTGGAATTAATAGGGGAGACATTTGGATGAGACTCTGGTGATGGTAACAATGATGATGGATGGTGATGACAGTAGACCTGTTTGTTGAGTTTCTAACAGACTGACACTATACGGCTCTAATACTGTGTATACATTTTGTACCACTTTTTCATCAATACATCTTGTTGATGCCAAAAAAAGGGTGCGGCAGCTACAGTTTATTCAGTTCCTCTAAAAAGTTTATCATTTTAGAGAGTGGGCAAAGTAAACCTACAGGCATGTCCATAGCAGTAAACCTACTTTCAGGCTTGTGGCTAGTGATGCGGGACCAAAAAAAAAGCCCAACACTTGTGGATGCTTTAAGGAGAAACCCCAGCTTAAGAATAAAGAGGGCCCACTCATCAAGTAGGCCACAGGTGCAGAAATACAACCGGTGATTTGAGTGAAATTGTTCATTCCAGATTCAAAAGGCAGACCCTACCAATCTATGGCAAGTCACGGTAGCAATTTGATGATTGGAAAGTTGTAACTGTATAAAATCCAAAAGTTTACACTCGAGTACAATATTGCATAGACAGGAGATAATTTTCCTTGTGTCTGCAATCTGCATGTGTACTGGTGTATGTATGTGGAAAAAGGGTCCATGATTTCCTTACATTAACCTTTCAAAAATAAAATAAAAAATTTCCCTAAGAAACAAAGCTGTTTTGATTTCCCTGTAAATTTAAATTAATGCCATGTTCTTGCAAATGTAAAAAAAAAAAAAAAGAATTAAAAAAACTCCTATGGTGAAGACCACGCTCTGATGTGGATCTCACCAACAAAACCACCAGCAGAACATGAATTCTCTTCCTAGTGCATGAAAGTGATGTTTTTTCCATCTTGAAATTAGTGAAATTATAAAACAATCGCCTGATAAAAAGGCCAAAAAAAAAAGGTAGGAGCCAAAGACTAACCTGGACAGTCTGTTCATTGGTTTTGGAATGGGTGTCAAAGCGTTGGAGAATCAAGCCATCAGTCCACTTCTTTTTGTGTAGGTTCAACAACATCTTCTCCTCAAGTTCGTTCTTCCTGTAATTGATGGCTATGGAGTAGTAATGCCGATTTAGCCCATGGATCAATGCCTTGTAAAGTCATAAAAGAAAAGAAGAGGAGTCATCAGAGAGACATTATAAGGATTCTTCTCAAGTCACACAAGTCAAGGACCTCACCTGAATGGATGGCTTGTTGAGATGTCCAAGGTTTGACGTCGTCTGACGAGGCTCTTGGCCAAGCATCATTGTCTGTGGGTTGATCAAACGGAAGGCATCAATCACCACCTTCCCTTTGACGCTCTGGATTGGATCTACCACCACTGCCACGGCCCTTTGATTCAGAGCTTCAAAACTCTGAAAGTAACAACTAAATTTAAAGATCTTTCAAATAATAATAATAATAATAATGAATTTAAAGGCCGGGTAGTTTCAAAAATATTGAAAGTCAGTGGCATGATGACATGATTGCTCCACATCTCTAGCTCTCTCTGACACAAACACAACACAACCACCCTCAGATACATCAACCACACCAACCCAGAAATTGTAGTTTTCGCGAGTGATGTGCATAATCAATTTCTCAGTGTGAAAGGCAAGGTGACTCATCCAAGGAGACCATATGCTTTCTTCATTTTGCAGCCTAAAGTACCAGACAAGATCAATTGATAAAATGCATTATATATAGGAATGATGTATATCAGAACCATGCTATATGTGTGCCACATCCAAGCCATGCCTGGATGTGCCCCATCACATATATGACCTTGCTGGAAATCAAGCGGGTTCACTCATCAGATGGGCCATGTGTTTTGAATAAGGATTGTTGGACAGTTCTTTTAAACATCCGCTCTTTTTTTGAATGATGTGGGTATCCCCGAGGCCTTTGACCCATCAGGACTAATCCCCTGGGTGGCACTCGCTAAACCCACTCAAACGCACAACTTGCAAATCTGGAGCAGGTTTTAAACACAAGACCTCAGGAACAAAAAATGCTGACCATTGCATATGCTCCACTTCTGGTCCAGATTTGCAATGGGCCCATTGCATATGCTCCACTTCTGGTCCAGCTGATCTAACTGGTGGGTTCAACCTCATGTGCAGTTTTGATGTAGAACCATCAGTGCGCAAAGCAAGTGCATAAGGAGATAGTTATGGTCTACCTTTGATCCATATGGTATGGGAAAATATTTACTTTTCTGAATGAAAGCGAAAATTATTTCTAATCATAATATTGTACAAACATTTACTTGGAAGGAGAAAAGGGAAAAATATAAAACTTTAGTTTATTCAACAGAAAATAATTCTAGCAAAGCCTCTATATATATAGTAATTCCATTCCAAAAAATATCTACAGAGAAGTGTACGAACGATATGATTTTAGATTAATTCATTTTCCCCCTAATTGTCAACTCAGTTCATAGATGTGGCTTTCAAACTGTACTGTTCAGTTTGTATAAAAGCAACAACCTCATGTACCTGATATCCTCTTGGCCTAGGTGATCCACATGGTGGGCTCAACCTGTTGTGCTACTTTGATGTGGCACAGGCCATACCTAAAAAAATGCATAAAGTGACATGCACAGTCTAGCTATAATCTATATGGAATATGCAAATTATTCACCTGTAAATTGTAAGTAACAGAAAGAAGAAAACACAGAAGTCTAACCTAACTATTCAAAAACTTAATAATAAGCTTATCAATTTAAGATTATGGGAAAAAGAGCACATAGGCGATGATTTTAGATACTGGGAATTAATAAACATTAATATACATAGTATAAAAAATTAATTCAACTGTACCTGCTGGGTATTTATGTCAACGCCAGAAAGCCAACAGCCAAAGCCAGGATGGGAATGGTACCATCCCACTACCATCTCGGGCCTGCCACACCATCCAGCAAAAGAAGACGTCAAAATTATAATAATTAGTTTGGTTAGAAACAAAGTTAGAATGTTAGACAACAACTACAAGAGTCATTTGCAAACACGCACACACCCCCAAAGTTAGCATGACTCAATTGAGTTGCATGCGACTCTGGCAAGCTGTATCGTTACTGGTGGTGACCGAGTTGAACAATGTTACTAGGATTTAATGCTAGTTTCAATCAATGTCAAATTCATTGTGGCCAAAATTGTAATTCCAAGCTGATCAAAGCTTCACAAAATCATTTTAAAGAAAGTTCTATACTGGCATTTTAACAAGACACCGCCATAGATCAGAAGATGGTGCAATTCATGCAATAAAAATAAAACACCAAAGCTTCAGAAGGCCCTCCAAGATTCATTCTTAGCAGTTGCAATATTTGGATCATAGTCTCCTAGATGAAGCAGTCGAGGGAAAACCTACAATTTATAGTAAGATCATTCTTATTAATACCAAAACTCACAGAATCATATTAGTATATATGTGGATGGATATACTTGACAAGCTCCGGCATTGGAGAATAAAACTAAGGTTGTCTCAGTATGCAATTATGTGCTGAATCTACTAAGGTTGTCTCAGTATGCAATTATGTGCTGAATCTATGGGTGCAACAGAAAGAAACATGATTCTATTGAAGCTGATTAGTTTAAAGGTGGAAAAGGAAACCTTGCGCATACAGATGATCATATCTTATATACACAAATATATGCTTCTCAAAAAAAAAAAAAAATTTAACACAGTGATGATCCATTTGCTTTCTCCATGGGAATAAATCCAATCAGTTATGACAAAAAGAATAAAATCACAAACTCAAAACCACCAGAACATTTGAAATTGAAAATAAAGGCGAGATTTTGCTCCGCGAAACTGAATTCAAGAACAGGGATAGCAGGAAATACCTGCCAGTCTGCTTGAGCATATCGAGCATGTTGGTTTGAAACACATGATCGACAGCCTCGACGCTGACGCCGGTCCCGCTCTGCGGCATCGCGAAAACATCCACAACACGAACCGTGTACTCATCGACAAACTCTCCCAGCATCAACCCCATGACCTCCATAGGGACCCCAGCCCTCCCTGTTCCATCCAAAAGTTAATAACTTTTATAATAAAAAAAAAAACCCTAAAACACATACACTCGATAGAATCAACTAGAAAACCTAATTGATGTGGATTGGAAGGGGAGAATTCAAAACAGAAATACATAAAGCTACAGTAAGCCAATTGGAGGATCTATATCACCAACCAACCAACCAACTAGAGTGTGAAATTCTGAAAGAAAAAGGGGAAAGTTTTGAGCTTTGAAACAAAAAAGCCCTAATCTTGAAGGAGAAGAAAGAGAAGATGAGGAGAGATTGAATACCGTGTTTGAGCATCTTGAGGAGGGCAAGGGAGGAGATGTAGACCTGCTCAGAAGTGTCAAGGAGGGGAGAATCTGGATGAGGGTGACTCATCCCACCTGCACCTGAGAATATCCTCTGCAATCTCTCCATCGATCAGATCTCTCTTTTCTCTTTCTCTCTCTTTCTCTTGATCGATCAGATCTCTCTCTTTCTCGCTCTTCTCCAATATTTGCTTTACTTATATGATGAGGATTGAGGATTGAGGAGTTTTACTTGGCGGGTCGACCTGGTTACCTATTTCTTGGATGCTTGTTATATTTATCTTTTGCATGGGCCCATTTGTTTTGAGGGAAGATGGGAAAGCCTAGCTGTGTTCATGGGCTGCGTGGGGCTGGGCTTAGTACATATAGGCTCGGCTCAACTTTTGAAACGCAGGCCTGCCCAACATGGGCCGTAAATGTCGGGTCGAGCCTAGCCGGGTTTTTTTTTATCACTCCTTTGGGCTTTCTAGAAATTGTTTGAAGAAATTTGATTTAAAGAATTTGTTATTCGGGCCCAGGCGGAATGGAGTTTGGGCTTTGTATCTAAGAGAGACCTAAATATTAAATGTGATAAAGCTAAGCCCAGGACAAAGTGGGGTGGGCTAGAGCGGGCCTAGGCTGGGCTGGCCCTTGAGCGTGTCTATATAAGACCTATCGCATCTCCATTCTCCAATCTCCACCTTATTTAGGTCTCAAATATGTACCATGTCATAATTTCAAAATTCCAGCACATTAGCTTTTTGGCGGAATTTCTAAATACGATACTATGTTTCCTAGACATGTGAATTCTCTTAATTCTAGCAAAGAAATAAGCCCTATATGTTTTCTCATTAACCGCTTGAATAATCCTTGTTCTTTTTTTCACCTCTTGTATGTACTTCCACATTCCCACACAATTTTATATTTGTGGAAAGGGGAGATGCTACACCGGTGGGCTATCAGTGAATTTGCTAATAATCCTTGATTGGAATCCTAAGAATTCAATATCATGAAAACAGATAAGGCCTACAAGTAGATTGTTATAAATGCTTGCATAATTAGTGAGTGATTCATACCAAATCATACTTGTCTATGTAGATCTAACCCAATACAAGTATACAACCCAGATGACTTGGGCCTGCCTGACTGTGTTCAACTCAACTGCACCAAAACAGCCTCTAGGTAAACTTATAGTAGATAAGTATGAGTTGGTGCTGACCATCATCTCCCACCTCCTGGGTATAAATGTCCGAGATTGAGAAAATGGGCCGTCGGGCACCAAGACAACCGCACGCACGAAAGCAATCCCATAACTCTTATCAAACTCCAAATTAAATTAGATCTAATCTGAATCAAAACACCACAAATTCATAGAAGAAAATACAATAAGGTGCCCCCTCTCTGCACTCGCATTTTTGTTTATTCTTTTTCACATGCACATGTTTGGTCAGTAAGAACACAGGAAAATGCTCTACCAATAAAAGAAACAAAAAGCGGCACTAAAATGACAGAATGGGAGTGAAAACCCAAAAAAATGTGGCCGGTCTATAGACAGTGATCAGGCAAAACATCCATATCCGCATTGTCATTGAAAACATGCAAAAATAACATTGGCATAGACTCACAAAGAACCAATACTTTCCTCACAATAGAAGCCAACCTCCAAGCAACCAAACCCTACCTCTTCACCCACTTAATTGCATAAGAAGAACCTCCTGCTGTAAATACATGACCCAAGAAACTTTCTTTAAATACGGGATGGGTATATCTTTCAACCTGCATTACTTTGGGGACAGTGTCTATCCACAATGGGGCCAGATGTACAAGCTGAAGGCCCAAAGATATCCTGTATCAAGGTGTAGAAGATAGTGTGGCTAAGGCCCATAGGTCCGGTCCAGCCCATCAAGGCCCACTACAGTTGTATATAAAATCCCATGTGTGGGATTCAGTCTGTAATTATGTTGCCGATTTCTCTCATAGTACTTCCTGTATAGACTAGGAGATTGATTTATTTCTGATTCTGATTGTATTAATTGATGTGTAAATCCCTTGATTAGGGTATAATGATATTATAAATAGATAGACGATCCTCTATTGAGGTATCAGTTTCTCTACAAACTCTCATCTCCTTCTTCCTTCCCTTATTACATATTGTATCATGGTATCAGAGCTTTGGTTATGATTAATCCTTCTTCTCTCATTGATCCAATCATTCTCCCTGGCGTGGATCTTCTTCCTAGCATGGATTTTCTCTCTCTCAGTGCCTGATTTGCTCTCTGATCAAAGTGGCCCACCTCGGATCAACTTCGTGTCTCCAAGAGACCTCCACACTGTAATTTTCCCATCACCTTTGAGGTAGGTTCTAGCCACTTCTTCCTCTGTCGGTTTTAATAAAGTTGTGTCAGATAGTTTTAATCAAAATCGTCCAGATTTGTAGATCTGTATCCAAATCTCATCAAATTTGGACTGGAAAAAGTAACTTTGAACTACTTCAAGAAGTTCAAACCTGATCTGTAATTAGATCACCCTGTGGGGCCCACGCACAGATCTTGAGGGAAAATTCCAGGTCGTCAGGCTCTGTTTATGGAAAAATTGCACTGTAAAGATTCTTCCTACTGATAGTCCTGGTTGCTACCGAGGGCTGTTAGTACTAATTATTGCTATTAAGGGCTAATCAATATTGATCATTGCTGGTTACTGCTGCTCGTGCAGTATTGGCTGCACTGTGAGTGCATTGTTGGGGCTGTTCAGGGTAAATTACACTGTTGGGGCTGTTTGCTGCTGTTCATAGCAATCCAACCAATCTTGTTTTCTGCTTCTCGAATATTGGTTGGTTATCTCTTGTGTCTACTACTGCTGTCTCTTCTCTTCTATACGTTGCAATGGATAAGTACGATAAGTATGATGTTATCCCCGTTAAGTTTAATGCGCAAAACTATATGGCCTGGTCCTTCCATCTAAAGAATTTCGTAGAAGGACATGGGCTATTTGACTATCTAGATGGAACGGTAACAAAACCTCTTACTCCAAGTACCACGGACTCCAAAGCCTTAGCCACCTGGTCTAAGGAAAATGCCAAAGTGATTACTTGGATTCTGAA